>OU466858.1:38447879-39697879 GCA_911865555.2 Thlaspi arvense
TATCTGAGAGTATTGAGAGGTAAATCAGGAGTCTTCCGCAGCTCATGTGTGACCATTCGCTCCATATCTTTTGATCTTTGAGACCTCAGGGTTTTTTGATGCAAATTTTATCCCCATACCAACTCTAAAGTGCTGATTTTTGGGAGAATCACAGCATTTGGTATCAGAGCACACTCTTGAGTTTGATATTTTTTTTTATTTTTTGTTATCATCTTCTCATCTTGTCATTTTCTTTCATCTTCTATCTTTCACCTTCTCTTTTTCGTTTTCTTTTTATTTTTCTTCTATTTATTTTCCTTTATTAAACAAAAAGAGAGAAAAAGAGCAAAAAAAAAGAGAGAAAAAAAAACAAATCTGTTGGTTTTGAAGTTTTTAAATTCAGTCTTGATCATTTTTTAAAAAAATTTATGTCCAAATTTTTCTTTCTATAAAGAGCAAGATTTGAGGACAAATCTTTTTCAAGAGAGGGAGTATGATATGATCATGAGAAGCATTAAGACATGCGTGCACTGATCGAATCGTAAATACTCAATCACGATGATTCAGTGCATGAAATTACTTGGAGAATGTGCTCAGCTCAATCACAGAGTTCCTCGAAGAAGAATCAAATCAAATGGAGTTCGGATGAAGGAGTTATGCAATTTACAACTTAGGTGATCTCCAGTGTACCGGATTTAGACATGGACGCATTTATTGAAGGATTCCGACCAGGCCAGAATGAACTAAGCTACAAACCGACTCATTCTACAATCTTGATCAATCAGAGAAGCCCAGCAAAGTGGATTTAGACCAAAAACAATCAAAGAAGATCAATTTTCGTCTATAGCAACTACTACATTTAATTAGGTCTATTTCTCTCTCTTACATGCACTTTAGAGTTGTGATTTCATCTTCCTAGATGCTCTGCATGTTTAGCAACTATTATGGACGATATTGTTGTATTTTCTCTATAAATAGAGGCTCCTCTTTTATTAAAAAATCAATCTACGTTTTTATCAAAAATCCTTTTAAGTTAGATTCATCTCTTTGGTGTGTAATATCTGAAGAAATCCTTTATGCTTTTAGTGTGTAATATCTGAGAGTATTGAGAGGTAAATCAGGAGTCTTCCGCACCTCCTGTATGACCATTCTCTCCATATCTTTTGATCTTTGAGACCTCACGGTTTCTTTGATGCAAATTTTATCCCCCTACCAACTCTAGAGTGCTGATTTTTGGGAGAATCACATCATTTGGTATTAGAGCACACTCTTGAGTTTGATATTTTTTTTTATTTTTTTGTTATCATCTTCTCATCTTGTCATTTTCTTTCATCTTCTATCTTTCACCTTCTCTTTTTCGTTTTCTTTTTATTTTTCTTTATTTATTTTCCTTTATTAAACAAAAAGAGAGTAAAAGAGCAAAAAAAAAGAGAGAAAAAAAAACAAATCTGTTGGTTTTGCAGTTTTTAAATTCAGTCTTGATCATTTTTTAAAAAATTTTATGTCCAAATTGTTCTTTCTATAAAGAGCAAGATTTGAGGACAAATCTTTTTCAAGAGAGGGAGTATGATATGATCATGAGAAGCATTAAGACATGCGTGCACTGATCGAACCGTAAATACTCAATCACGATTATTCAGTGCATTAAATTACTTGGAGAATGTGCTCAGCTCAATCACGGAGTTCCTCGAAGAAGAATCAAATCAAATGGAGTTCGGATGAAGGAGTTATGCAATTTACAAATTAGGTGATCTCCAGTGTACCGGATTTAGACATGGACGCATTTATTGAAGGATTCCGACCAGGCCATAATGAACTAAGCTACAGACCGACTCATTCTACAATCTTGATCAATCAGAGAAGCCCAGCAAAGTGGATTCAGCCCAAAAACAATCAAAGAAGATCAATTTTCGTCCATAGCAACTACTATATTTAATTAGGTCTATTTCTCTCTCTTACATGCACTTTAGAGTTGTGATTTCATCTTCCTAGATGCTCTGCGTGTTTAGCAACTATTATGGACGACATTGTTGTATTTTCTCTATAAATAGAGGCTCCCTTTTATTAAAAAATCAATCTACGTTTTTATCAAAAATCCTTTTAAGTTAGATTCATCTCTTTGGTGTGTAATATCTGAAGAAATCCTTGATGCTTTTAGTGTGTAATATCTGAGAGTATTGAGAGGTAAATCAGGAGTCTTCCGCAGCTCATGTGTGACCATTCGCTCCATATCTTTTGATCTTTGAGACCTCAGGGTTTTTTGATGCAAATTTTATCCCCATACCAACTCTAAAGTGCTGATTTTTGGGAAAATCACAGCATTTGGTATCAGAGCACACTCTTGAGTTTGATATTTTTTTTTTATTTTTTGTTATCATCTTCTCATCTTGTCATTTTCTTTCATCTTCTATCTTTCACCTTCTCTTTTTCGTTTTCTTTTTATTTTTCTTTATTTATTTTCCTTTATTAAACAAAAAGAGAGAAAAAGAGCAAAAAAAAAGAGAGAAAAAAAAACAAATCTGTTGGTTTTGAAGTTTTTAAATTCAGTCTTGATCATTTTTTAAAAAAATTTATGTCCAAATTGTTCTTTCTATAAAGAGCAAGATTTGAGGACAAATCTTTTTCAAGAGAGGGAGTATGATATGATCATGAGAAGCATTAAGACATGCGTGCACTGATCGAATCGTAAATACTCAATCACGATGATTCAGTGCATGAAATTACTTGGAGAATGTGCTCAGCTCAATCACAGAGTTCCTCGAAGAAGAATCAAATCAAATGGAGTTCGGATGAAGGAGTTATGCAATTTACAACTTAGGTGATCTCCAGTGTACCGGATTTAGACATGGACGCATTTATTGAAGGATTCCGACCAGGCCAGAATGAACTAAGCTACAAACCGACTCATTCTACAATCTTGATCAATCAGAGAAGCCCAGCAAAGTGGATTTAGACCAAAAACAATCAAAGAAGATCAATTTTCGTCTATAGCAACTACTACATTTAATTAGGTCTATTTCTCTCTCTTACATGCACTTTAGAGTTGTGATTTCATCTTCCTAGATGCTCTGCATGTTTAGCAACTATTATGGACGATATTGTTGTATTTTTTCTATAAATAGAGGCTCCTCTTTTATTAAAAAATCAATCTACGTTTTTATCAAAAATCCTTTTAAGTTAGATTCATCTCTTTGGTGTGTAATATCTGAAGAAATCCTTTATGCTTTTAGTGTGTAATATCTGAGAGTATTGAGAGGTAAATCAGGAGTCTTCCGCACCTCCTGTATGACCATTCTCTCCATATCTTTTGATCTTTGAGACCTCACGGTTTCTTTGATGCAAATTTTATCCCCCTACCAACTCTAGAGTGCTGATTTTTGGGAGAATCACATCATTTGGTATTAGAGCACACTCTTGAGTTTGATATTTTTTTTTATTTTTTTGTTATCATCTTCTCATCTTGTCATTTTCTTTCATCTTCTATCTTTCACCTTCTCTTTTTCGTTTTCTTTTTATTTTTCTTTTTATTTTCCTTTATTAAACAAAAAGAGAGTAAAAGAGCAAAAAAAAAAGAGAGAAAAAAAAACAAATCTGTTGGTTTTGCAGTTTTTAAATTCAGTCTTGATCATTTTTTAAAAAATTTTATGTCCAAATTGTTCTTTCTATAAAGAGCAAGATTTGAGGACAAATCTTTTTCAAGAGAGGGAGTATGATATGATCATGAGAAGCATTAAGACATGCGTGCACTGATCGAACCGTAAATACTCAATCACGATGATTCAGTGCATGAAATTACTTGGAGAATGTGCTCAGCTCAATCACGGAGTTCCTCGAAGAAGAATCAAATCAAATGGAGTTCGGATGAAGGAGTTATGCAATTTACAAATTAGGTGATCTCCAGTGTACCGGATTTAGACATTGAAGCATTTATTGAAGGATTCCGATTAGGCCAGAATGAACTAAGCTACAAACCGACTCATTCTACAATCTTGATCAATCAGAGAAGCCCAGCAAAGTGGATTCAGCCCAAAAACAATCAAAGAAGATCAATTTTCGTCCATAGCAACTACTACATTTAATTAGGTCTATTTCTCTCTCTTACATGCACTTTAAAGTTGTGATTTCATCTTCCTAGATGCTCTCCATGTTTAGCAACTATTATGGACGACATTGTTGTATTTTCTCTATAAATAGAGGCTCCTTTCTATTAAAAAAATCAATCTACGTTTTTATCAAAAATCCTTTTAAGTTAGATTCATCACTTTGGTGTGTAATATCTGAAGAAATCCTTGATGCTTTTAGTGTGTAATATCTGAGAGTATTGAGAGGTAAATCAGGAGTCTCCCGCAGCTCCTGTATGACCATTCTCTCCACATCTTTTGATCTTTGAGACCTCACGGTTTTTTTGATGCAAATTTTATCCCCCTGCCAACTCTAGAGTGCTGATTTTTGAGAGAATCACATCATTTGGTATCAGAGCACACTCTTGAGTTTGATATTTTTTTTTATTTTTTGTTATCATCTTCTCATCTTGTCATTTTCTTTCATCTTCTATCTTTCACCTTCTCTTTTTCGTTTTCTTTTTATCTTTCTTTATTTATTTTCCTTTATTAAACAAAAAGAGAGTAAAAGAGCAAAAAAAAAAAGAGAAAAAAAAAAACAAATCTGTTGGTTTTGCAGTTTTTAAATTCAGTCTTGATCATGTTTTAAAAAAGTTTATGTCCAAATTGTTCTTTCTATAAAGAGCAAGATTTGAGGACAAATCTTTTTCAAGAGAGGGAGTATGATATGATCATGAGAAGCATTAGGACATGCATGAACTGATCGAATCGTAAATACTCAATCACGATGATTCAGTGCATGAAATTACTTGGAGAATGTGCTCAGCTCAATCACGGAGTTCCTCGAAGAAGAATCAAATCAAATGGAGTTCGGATGAAGGAGTTATGCAATTTACAAATTAGGTGATCT
This sequence comes from Thlaspi arvense, assembly GCA_911865555.2. Taxonomy (NCBI): domain Eukaryota; kingdom Viridiplantae; phylum Streptophyta; class Magnoliopsida; order Brassicales; family Brassicaceae; genus Thlaspi; species Thlaspi arvense. Next base: position 38,452,830 of record OU466858.1, read on the forward strand.
CCAGTGTACCGGATTTAGACATGGACGCATTTATTGAAGGATTCCGACCAGGCCAGAATGAACTAAGCTACAAACCGACTCATTCTACAATCTTGATCAATCAGAGAAGCCCAGCAAAGTGGATTCAGCCCAAAAACAATCAAAGAAGATCAATTTTCGTCCATAGCAACTACTACATTTAATTAGGTCTATTTCTCTCTCTTACATGCACTTTAGAGTTGTGATTTCATCTTCCTAGATGCTCTGCATGTTTAGCAACTATTATGGACGACATTGTTATATTCTTTCTATAAATAGAGGCTCCTTTTTATTAAAAAAATCAATCTACGTTTTTATCAAAAATCCTTTTAAGTTAGATTCATCTCTTTGGTGTGTAATATCTGAAGAAATCCTTGATGCTTTTAGTGTGTAATATCTGAGAGTATTGAGAGGTAAATCAGGAGTCTTCCGCAGCTCCTGTATGACCATTCGCTCCACATCTTTTGATCTTTGAGACCTCACGGTTTCTTTGATGTAAATTTTATCCCCCTACCAACTCTAGAGTGCTGATTTTTGGGAGAATCACATCATTTGGTATCAGAGCACACTCTTGAGTTTGATATTTTTTTTATTTTTTGTTATCATCTTCTCATCTTGTTATTTTCTTTCATCTTCTATCTTTCACCTTCTCTTTTTCGTTTTCTTTTTATTTTTCTTTATTTATTTTCCTTTATTAAACAAAAAGAGAGAAAAAGAGCAAAAAAAAAAGAGAGAAAAAAAAAAAAAACAAATCTGTTGGTTTTGCAGTTTTTAAATTCAGTCTTGATCATTTTTTAAAAAAGTTTATGTCCAAATTGTTCTTTCTATAAAGAACAAGATTTGAGGACAAATCTTTTTGAAGAGAGGGAGTATGATATGATCATGAGAAGCATTTAGGACATGCATGCACTGATCGAATCGTAAATACTCAATCACGATGATTCAGTGCATGAAATTACTTGGAGAATGTGTTTCAGCTCAATCACGGAGTTCCTCGAAGAAGAATCAAATCAAATGGAGTTCGGATGAAGGAGTTTATGCAATTTACAAATTAGGTGATCTCCAGTGTACCGGATTTAGACATGGACGCATTTATTGAAGGATTCCGACCAGGCCAGAATGAACTAAGCTACAAACCGACTCATTCTACAATCTTGATCAATCAGAGAAGCCCAGCAAAGTGGATTCAGCCCAAAAACAATCAAAGAAGATCAATTTTCGTCCATAGCAACTACTACATTTAATTAGGTCTATTTCTCTCTCTTACATGCACTTTAGAGTTGTGATTTCATCTTCCTAGATGCTCTGCATGTTTAGCAACTATTATGGACGACATTGTTGTATTTTCTCTATAAATAGAGGCTCCTTTTTATTAAAAAATCAATCTACGTTTTTATCAAAAATCCTTTTAAGTTAGATTCATCTCTTTGGTGTGTAATATCTGAAGAAATCCTTGATGCTTTTAGTGTGTAATATCTGAGAGTATTGAGAGGTAAATCAGGAGTCTTCCGCAGCTCATGTGTGACCATTCGCTCCACATCTTTTGATCTTTGAGACCTCAGGGTTTTTTGATGCAAATTTTATCCCCATACCAACTCTAAAGTGCTGATTTTTGGGAAAATCACAGCATTTGGTATCAGAGCACACTCTTGAGTTTGATATTTTTTTTTTATTTTTTGTTATCATCTTCTCATCTTGTCATTTTCTTTCATCTTCTATCTTTCACCTTCTCTTTTTCGTTTTCTTTGTATTTTTCTTTATTTATTTTCCTTTATTAAACAAAAAGAGAGAAAAAGAGCAAAAAAAAAGAGAGAAAAAAAAAAAAAACAAATCTGTTAGCTTTTTGCAGTTTTTAAATTCAGTCTTGATCATTTGTTTTTAAAAGTTTATGTCCAAATTGTTCTTTCTATAAAGAGCAAGATTTTGAGGACAAATCTTTTTCAAGAGAGGGAGTATGATATGATCATGAGAAGCATTAGGACATGCGTGCACTGATCGAATCGTAAATACTCAATCACGATGATTCAGTGCATGAAATTACTTGGAGAATGTGCTCAGCTCAATCACGGAGTTCCTCGAAGAAGAATCAAATCAAATGGAGTTCGGATGAAGGAGTTTTATGCAATTTACAAATTAGGTGATCTCCAGTGTACCGGATTTAGACATGGACGCATTTATTGAAGGATTCCGACCAGGCCAGAATGAACTAAGCTACAAACCGACTCATTCTACAATCTTGATCAATCAGAGAAGCCCAGCAAAGTGGATTCAGCCCAAAAACAATCAAAGAAGATCAATTTTCGTCCATAGCAACTACTACAATTTAATTAGGTCTATTTCTCTCTCTTACATGCACTTTAGAGTTGTGATTTCATCTTCCTAGATGCTCTGCATGTTTAGCAACTATTATGGACGACATTGTTGTATTTTCTCTATAAATAGAGGCTCCTTTTTATTAAAAAATCAATCTACGTTTTTATCAAAAATCCTTTTAAGTTAGATTCATCTCTTTGGGTGTGTAATATCTGAAGAAATCCTTGATGCTTTTAGTGTGTAATATCTGAGAGTATTGAGAGGTAAATCAGGAGTCTTCCGCAGCTCCATGTGTTGACCATTCGCTCCACATCTTTTTGATCTTTGAGACCTCAGGGTTTTTTGATGCAAAATTTTATCCCCATACCAACTCTAAAGTGCTGATTTTTGGGAAAATCACAGCATTTGGTATTCAGAGCACACTCTTGAGTTTGATATTTTTTTTTTTATTTTTTGTTATCATCTTTCTCATCTTGTCATTTTCTTTCATCTTCTATCTTTCACCTTCTCTTTTTCGTTTTCTTTGTATTTTTCTTTATTTTATTTTCCTTTATTAAACAAAAAGAGAGAGTAAAAAAGAGCAAAAAAAAAGAGAACAAAAAAAAAAAAAAAACAAATCTGTTAGTTTTGCAGTTTTTTAAATTCAGTCTTGATCATTTGTTTTAAAAGTTTATGTCCAAATTGTTCGATTCTCTATAAAGAGCAAGATTTGAGGACAAATCTTTTTCAAGAGAGGGAGTATGATATGATCATGAGAAGCATTAGGACATGCGTGCACTGATCGAATCGTAAATACTCAATCACGATGATTCAGTGCATGAAATTACTTGGAGAATGTGCTCAGCTCAATCACGGAGTTCCTCGAAGAAGAATCAAATCAAATGGAGTTCGGATGAAGGAGTTATGCAATTTACAAATTAGGTGATCTCCAGTGTAACGGATTTTAGACATGGACGCCATTTATTGAAGGATTCGACCAGTCCATAATGAACTAAGCTACAGGGACCGACTCATTCTACAATCTTGATCAATTAGAGAAGCCCAGCAAAGTGGATTCAGCCCAAAAACAATCAAAGAAGATCAATTTTCGTCCGTAGCCAACTACTATATTTTAATTAGGTCTATTTCTCTCTCTTACATGCACTTTAGAGTTGTGATTTCATCTTCCTAGATGCTCGCTGCGTGTTTAGCAAACTATTATGGACGACATTGTTGTATTTTCCTCATATAAATAGAGGCTCCCTTTTATTAAAACAAATCAATCTACGTTTTTTTTTATCAAAAATCCTTTTAAGTTAGATTCATCTCTTTGGTGTGTAATATCTGTAAGAAATCCTTGATGCTTTTAGTGTGTAATATCTGAGAGTATTGAGATCGGCTAAATCAGGAGTCTTCCGCAGCTCATGTGTGACCATTCGCTCCACATCTTTTGATCTTTTGAGACCTCAGGGTTTTTTGATGCAAATTTTATCCCCATACCAACTCTAAAGTGCTGATTTTTGGGGGAGAATCACAGCATTTGGTATCAGAGCACACTCTTGAGTTTGATATTTTTTTTTATTTTTTGTTATCATCTTCTCATCTTGTCATTTTCTTTCATCTTCTATCTTTCACCTTCTCTTTTTCGTTTTCTTTTTATTTTTCTTTATTTATTTTCCTTTATTAAACAAAAAAGAGAGAAAAAGAGTTGTGAGCAAAAAAAAAAGAGAGAAAAAAAAAACAAATCTGTTGGTTTTGAAGTTTTTAAAATTCAGTCTTGATCATTTTTTAAAAAAAATTTATGTCCAAATTGTTCTTTCTATAAAAGAGCAAGATTTGAGGACAAATCTTTTTCAATGAGAGGGGAGTATGATATGATCATGAGAAGCATTAAGACATGCGTGCACTGATCGAATCGTAAATACTCAATCACGATGATTCAGTGCATGAAATTTACTTGGAGAATGTGCTCAGCTCAATCACAGAGTTCCTCGAAGAAGAATCAAATCCAAATGGAGTTCGGATGAAGGAGTTATGCAATTTACAAACTTAGGTGATCTCCAGTGTACCGGATTTAGACATGGACGCATTTATTGAAGGATTCCGACCAGGCCAGAATGAACTAAGCTACAAACCGACTCATTCTACAATCTTGATCAATCAGAGAAGCCCAGCAAAGTGGATTTGAGACCAAAAACAATCATCAAAGAAGATCAATTTTCGTCTATCGCAACTACTACATTTAATATGGTCTATTTCTCTCTCTTACATGCACTTTAGAGTTGTGATTTTCATCTTCCTAGATGCTCTGCATGTTAGCCAACTATTATGGACGATATTGTTGTATTTTTTCTATAAATAGAGGCTCCTCCTTTTATTAAAAAATCAATCTACGTTTTTATCAAAAATCCTTTTAAGTTAGACTTCAGATTCATCTCTTGGTGTGTAATATCTGAAGAAATCCTTTATGCTTTTAGTGTGTAATATCTGAGAGTATTGAGAGGTAAATCAGGAGGTCTTCCGCACCTCCTGTATGACCATTCTCTCCATATCTTTTGATCTTTGAGACCTCACGGTTTCTTTGATGCAAATTTTATCCCCCTACCAACTCTAGAGTGCTGATTTTGGGAGAATACACATCATTTGGTATTAGAGCACACTCTCTGAGTTTTGATATTTTTTTTTTTATTGTTTTTCTGTTATCATCTTGCCTCATCTTGTCATTTCTTTCATCTTCTATCTTTCACGTCCTTCTCTTTGCTTCGTCCTGTTTCTTTTTATGTTTTCGTGTTTAATTATTTTCCCTTTATGAAACACTAAATGTGAAGAGAGTAAAAGAGCTAAAAAAAAAAATAGAAAAAAAAAAGAGAGAAAAAAAAAAAAACAAATCTGTTGGTTTTGCAGTTTTTTTTTAAATTCAGTCTTGATCATTTTTTAAAAAATTTTATGTCAAATTGTTCTTGTCTATAAAGAGCAAGATTTGAGGACAATCTTTTTCAAGAGAGGGAGGGAGTATGATATGATCATGAGAAGCATTAAGACATTGCGTGGCACTGATCGAACCGTAAAATACTCAATCACGATGATTCAGTGCATGAAATTACTTGGAGAATGTGCTCAGCTCAATCACAGAGTTCCTCGAAGAAAGAATCAAATCAAAATGGAGTTCGGAATGAAGGAGTTATGCAATTTACAAATTAGGTGATCTCCAGACCGTGTACCGTGATTTAGACATTGAAGCATTTATTGAAGGATTCCGATTAGGCCAGAATGAACTAAGCTACAAACCGACTCATTCTACAATCTTGATCAAATCGAGAAGCCCAGCAAAGTGGATTCCAGCCCAAAAAACAATCAAAGAAGATCAATTTTCGTCCATAGCAACTACTACATTTAATTAGGTCTATTTCTCTCTCTTACATGCACTTTAAAGTTGTGATCTTCATCTTCCTAGATGCTCTCCATGTTTAGCAACTATTATGGACGACATTTGTTGTATTTCTCTATAAATAGAGGCTCCTTTCTATTAAAAAAAATCAAATCTACGTTTTTTATCAAAAATCCTTTTAAGTTAGATTCATCACTTTGGTGTGTAATATCTGAAGAAATCCTTGATGCCTTTTAGTGTGTAATATAGCTGAGGAGTATTGAGAGGTAAATCAGGAGTTCTCCCGCAGCTCCTGTATGACCATTCCTCTCCCCTCTTCCACATCTTTTGATCTTTTGAGGACCTCACGGTTTCTTTGATGCAAATTTTATCCCTCCTGCCAACTCTAGAGTGCTGATTTTTGAGAAGCACAGGCAATAACAAATTTGGTATCAGAGCAACACTCTTGAGGTTTGAGTTAGTTTTTTTTTATTTTTTGTTATCAGCTTCTCGATCTTGTCATTTTCTTTCATCTTCTATCTATTTCACCTTCTTTCTTTCTTCGTTTTCTTTTTATCTTTCTTTATTTGTTTTCCTTTATGTAAACAAAAAGACCCGAGTAAAAGACGCTAACCCCCCTTCCCCCCTTTCCACCCATCTCTTCTCCTCCCAAAAAAAGACCAAAAAAAAAACAACAATCTGTTGGTTTTGCAGTGCTTTTAAATTCAGTCTTGATCATGTTTTAAAAAAGTTTATGTCCATAAATGTCTCTCCCTTTCTATAAAGAGCAAGATTTGAGGACAAAATCTTTTTCCAAGAGAGGGAGTATGATTATGATCATGAGAAGCATTAGGAACAATGCATGAACTGATGCGAAATCGTAAATAACTCAATCACGATGATTCAGTGCATGAAATTAGTTTGGAGAATGTGCTCAGCTCAATCACGGAGTTCCTCGAAGAAGAATCAAATCAAATGGAGTTCGGAAATGAAGGAGTTATGCAATTTTACAAAATTAGGTGATCTCCAGTGTACCGGATTTAGAACATGGACGCATTGTTATTGAAGGATTCCGACCAGGCCAAGAATGAAATAAGCTACAAAACCGACTCATTCTACAATCTTGATCAATCAGAGAAGGCCCAGCAAAGTTGGATTTTCAGCCCAAAAACCCCCCCCATCAAAGAAGATCAATTTTCGTCCATAGCAACTACTTACTATTTAATTAGGTCTATTTCTCTCTTCTCTACATGCACTTTTGAGTTGTGATTTCATCTTCCAGATGCTCTGCATGTTTTAGCAACTATTATGGACGACATTGTTATATTCTTTCTATAAAATAGAGGCTCCTTTTTTAATAAAAAAAAATCAATCTACGTTTTTATCAAAAATCCTTTTAAGTTAGATTCATCTCTTTGGTGTGTAATATCTGGAAGAACATCCTTGATGGCTTTTAGTGTTGTAATATCTGAGAGTTATTGAGAGGTAATATCAGGAGTCTTCCGCCAGCTCTTGTTCATGACCATTGGGTCGCTCCACAAGTCTTTTGATCTTTGAGACCGTCAACGGTTTCTTCTTTGATGCAAATTTGTATCCCCCTTACCAACTCTAGAGTGCTGATTTTTGGCTTCCCCCCCTCTCCCCATTCCCCCTCTCTTTCCCTTTCTCATCCCCCTCCTCAACCCCCCCCTCGAGAATCACAAACACTACACATTGTGGGTACCTAACCCGAGCCACGCCTCCTCTGAGTTCTTGCATATCTTTCTTTTAGTTTTGTTCCTTATATTCAATTCATCATCTTTGTTATTGTCTTTAAATATTTCTCTATTATTCCTTCCCCCATTCCACAACCGCTTCATCTTTTTTATCGTTTTCCCCCCACCTGTTTTATTGTTTATCTTTTAGTTTGTTTTCCTTTATTAAAACAAAAAGCCCTAGGCCGCGATCACCGAGAAAAATCCCCCTCCCTACACCCGCCCCACGCAAAAAAAAAAAAAAAAAAAAAAGAACCGAGGAAAAAAAAAAAAACAAATCTCTGTTTGGTTTTGGCAGTGTTTAAATTCAGTTCTTGGATCATTTTTTTTAAAAAAGTTTTATGTCTCAAATTGTTCCTTTCTTCCCCCCAAAGGAACAAGATTTGAGGAGCAAATCTTTTTGAAGAGAGGGAGATATCGATATGATCAATAAGCAGAAGCATTAGGACATGCATTGCACTGATCGAACTCGTAAATACTCAATGCACGATGATATCAGTGGGCATGAAATTACTTGGAAAATGTGTTCAGGCTGTACAATCACGGAGTTCCTCGAAAGAAAGAATCAAATCAAATGGAGTTCGAGATGAAGGAGTTATGCAATTTACAAATTAGGTGATCTCCAGTGGTACCGGATTTAGACATGGACGCATTTATTGAAGGATTCGACCAGGCCAGAATGAACTAAGCTACAAACCGACTCATTCTACAATCTTGATCAATCAGAGAAGCCCAGCAAAAGTGGATTCAGCCCAAAAACAATCAAAGAAGATCAATTTTCGTCCATAGCAACTACTACATTTAATTAGGTCTATTTCTCACGTCTTACATGCACTTTAAGTTGTGATTTTCATCTTCCTAGTATGCTCTGCCATGTTTAGCAACTATTATAGACGACATTGTTGTATTTTTCTCTATAATAGAGGCTGGTGTTCTATTAAAAAAATCAATCTACGTTTTTATCAAAAATCCTTTTTAAGTTAGATTCATCTCTTGGGTGTGTAATATCTGAAGAAATCCTTGGATGCTTTTTAGTGTGTAATATCCTGAGAGTATTGAGAAGTAAATCAGGAGTCTTCCGCAATCTCATTGTGACCATTCTTCGCTCCACATCTTTTGATCTTTGGAGACCTCACGGGTTCTTTGATGCAAATTTTATCCCCATACCAACTCTAAAGTGCTGATTTTTTGAGAAAATCACAGCATTTGGTATCAGCGGCCCCACTCTTGAGTTTGAATATTTTTTTTTTATTTTTTGTATCATCTTCCTCATCTTTGTCATTTTCCTTTCATCTTCTATCTTTCACCTTCTCTTTTCGTTTTCTTTGGTATTTTTCTTTATTTATTTTCCTTTATTAAACAAAAAGAGAGAAAAAGAGCAAAAAAAAAGATGTAGAAAAAAAAACAAATCTGTTAGTTTTTGCTAAGTTTTTTAAATTCAGTCTTGATCATTTGTTTTCAAAAGTTTATTTCCAAATTGTTCTTCTCTATGATAAGAGGCATAAGATGTTTTGAGGATACAAATCTTGTTTCAAGATGCAGGGAGTATGATATGATCAGGAGAAGCATTAGGGACATGCGCTGCACTGATCGAAATCGTAAATACTCAATCACGATGATTCACGTGCATGAAATTACTTGGAGAATGTGCAATCAGCTCAATCACGGAGTTACACTCGAAGAAGAATCAAAATCAAATGGAGTTCGGATGAAGGAGTTATGCAATTTACAAATTAGGTGATCTCCAGTGTTACCGGATTTTAGGACATGGACGCAATTTATTGAAGGATTCCCGACCAGTAGACATAATGAACTAAGCTACAGACCGACTCATTTCTACAATCTTGATCAATTAGAGAAGCCCAGCAAAGTGGATTCAGCCCAAAAAACAATCAAAGAAGATCAATTTTCGTCCGTAGCAACTACTATATTTAATTAGGTCTATTCCTCTCTCTTACATGCACTTTAGCAGTTTGTGATTTCACCCTTCCTAGATGGCTCTGCGTGTTTAGCAACTATTATGGACGACATTGTTGTATTTTCTCTATAAATAGAGGCTCCCTTTTATTAAAAAATCAATCTACGTTTTTTATCAAAAATCCTTTTAAGTCTAGATTCATCTCTTTTGGGTGTAATATCTGAAGAAATCCTTGATGCTTTTAGTGTGTGAATGTCAATCTGAGAGTATTGAGAGGCGTAAATCAGGAGTCTTCCGCAGCTCATCTGTGTGACCATTCGCTCCATCTATCTTTTTGATCTTTGAGACCTCATTAGGTTTTTTGATGCAAATTTTATTCCCATACCAACTCTAATAGTGCTGATTTTTTGGAGAGAATTCAACAGCATTTGGTATAGGAGCACACTCTTGAGTTTGATATTTTTTTTTATTTTTTGTTATCATCTTCTCATCTTGGTCATTTTCCTTTCATCTTCTATCTTCACCTTCTCGTTTTCGTTTTCTTTTTATTTTTCTTTAGTTATTTTCATTTATTAAACAAAAAAGAGAGAAAAAGAGCAAAAAAAAAAGAGAGAAGAAAAAAAAACAAATCTGTGGTTGGTTTTGAAGTTTTTAAATTCAGTCTTGATCATTTTTTAAAAAAATTTATGTCCAAATTGTTCTTTTCTATAAAGAGCCAAGATTTGAGGACAAATCTTTTTCAAGAGAGGGAGTATGATATGATCATGAAGAAGCATTAACGACATGCGGTGCACTGATCGAATTCGTAATACTCAATCACGATGATTCAGTGCACTGAAATTACTTGGAGAATGTGCCGCTCAGCCTCTCAATCACGGAGTTCCTCGAAGAAGAATCAAATCAAATGGAGTTCGGATGAAGGAGTTATGCAATTTACAACTTTAGGTGATCTCCAGTGTACCGGATTTAGACCATGGACGCATTTATTGAAGGATCCGACCAGGCCAGAATGAACTAAGCTACAAACCGACTCATTCTACAATCTTGATCAATCAGAGAAGCCCAGCAAGTGGATTTAGACCAAAAACAATCAAAGAAGATCAATTTTCGTCTATAGCAAACTACTACATTTTAATTAGGTCTATTTCTCTCTCTTACATGCACTTTAGAGTTGTGATTTCATCTTCCTAGATGCTCTGCATGTTTAGCAACTATTATGGACGATATTGTTGTATTTTTTCTATAAATAGAGGCTCCTGCTTTTATTAAAAAAATCAATCTACGTTTTTATCAAAAATCCTTTTAAGTTAGATTCATCTCTTTGGTGTGTAATATCTGAAGAAATCCTTTATGCTTTTAGTGTGTAATATCTGAGAGTATGAGAGGTAAATCAGGAGTCTTCCGCAACTCCTGTATGACCATTCTCTCCATATCTTTTGATCTTTGAGACCTCACGGTTTCTTGATGCAAATTTTATCCCCCTACCAACTCTAGAGTGCTGATTTTTGGGAGAATCACATCATTTGGTATTTAGAGCACACTCTTGAGTTTGATATTTTTTTTATTTTTTTGTTATCATCTTCTCATCTTGTTCATTTTCTTTCATCTTCTATCTTTCACCTTCTCTTTTCGTGATTTCTTTTTATTTTTCTTATTTATTTTCCTTTATTAAACAAAAAGAGAGTAAAAGAGCAAAAAAAAAAGAGAGAAAAAAAAAAAACAAATCTGTTGGTTTTGCAGTTTTTAAATTCAGTCTTGATCATTTTTTAAAAGATTTTATGTCCAAATTGTTCTTTCTATAAAGAGCAAGATTTGAGGACAAAATCTTTTTCAAGAGAGGGAGTATGATATGATCATGAGAAGCATTAAGACATGCGTGCACTGATCGAACCGTAAATACTCAATCACGATGATTCAGTGCATGAAATTACTTGGAGAATGTGCTCAGCTCAATCACGGAGTTCCTCGAAGAAGAATCAAATCAAATGGAGTTCGGATGAAGGAGTTATGCAATTTACAAATTAGGTGATCTCCAGTGTACCGGATTTAGACATTGAAGCATTTATTGAAGGATTCCGATTAGGCCAGAATGAAACTAAGCTACAAACCGACTCATTCTACAATCTTGATCAATCAGAGAAGCCCAGCAAAGTGGATTCAGCCCAAAAACAATCAAAGAAGATCAATTTTCGTGTCCATAGCAACTACTACATTTAATTAGGTCTATTTCTCTCTCTTACATGCACTTTAAAGTTGTGATTTCATCTTCCTAGATGCTCTCCATGTTTAGCAACTATTATGGACGACATTGTTGTATTTTTCTCTATAAATAGAGGCTCCTTTCTATTAAAAAAATCAATCTACGTTTTTATCAAAAATCCTTTTAAGTTAGATTCATCACTTTGGTGTGTAATATCTGAAGAAATCCTTGATGCTTTTAGTGTGTAATATCTGAGAGTATTGAGAGGTAAATCAGGAGTCTCCCGCAGCTCCTGTATGACCATTCTCCTCCACATCTTTTGATCTTTTTGAGACCTCACGGTTTCCTTTGATGCAAATTTTATCCCCCTGCCAACTCTAGAGTGCTGATTTTTGAGAGAGAATCACATCATTTGGTATCAGAGCACACTCTTGAGTTTGATATTTTTTTTTATTTTTTGTTATCATCTTCTCATCTTGTCATTTTCTTTCATCTTCTACTCTTTCACCTTCTCTTTTTCGTTTTCTTTTTATCTTTCTTTATTTGTTTCCTTTATTAAACAAAAAGAGAGTAAAAGAGCAAAAAAAAAAGAGAAAAAAAAAAACAAAATCTGTTGGTTTTGCAGTTTTTTAAATTCAGTCTTGATCATGTTTTAAAAAGTTTTATGTCCAAATTGTTCTTTCTATAAAGAGCAAGATTTGAGGACAAATCTTTTTCAAGAGAGGGAGTATGATATGATCATGAGAAGCATTAGGACATGCATGAACTGATCGAATCGTAAATACTCAATCACGATGATTCAGTGCATGAAATTACTTGGAGAATGTGTTCAGCTCAATCACGGAGTTCCTCGAAGAAGAATCAAATCAAATGGAGTTCGGATGAAGGAGTTATGCAATTTACAAATTAGGTGATCTCCAGTGTACCGGATTTAGACATGGACGCATTTATTGAAGGATTCCGACCAGGCCAGAATGAACTAAGCTACAAACCGACTCATTCTACAATCTTGATCAATCAGAGAAGCCCAGCAAAGTGGATTCAGCCCAAAAACAATCAAAGAAGATAAATTTTCGTCCATAGCAACTACTACATTTAATTAGGTCTATTTCTCTCTCTTACATGCACTTTAATCTGAAGAATCCTTGATGCTTTTAGTGTGTAATATCTGAGAGTATTGAGAGGTAAATCAGGAGTCTCCCGCAGCTCCTGTATGACCATTCTCTCCACATCTTTTGATCTTTGAGACCTCACGGTTTCTTTGATGCAAATTTTATCCCCCTACCAACTCTAGAGTGCTGATTTTTGAGAGAATCACATCATTTGGTATCAGAGCACACTCTTGAGTTTGATATTTTTTTTTATTTTTTGTTATCATCTTCTCATCTTGTCATTTTCTTTCATCTTCTATCTTTCACCTTCTCTTTTTTCGTTTTCTTTTTATCTTTCTTTATTTATTTTCCTTTATTAAACAAAAAGAGAGTAAAAGAGCAAAAAAAAAAGAGAAAAAAAAAACAAATCTGTTTGGTTTTGCAGTTTTTAAATTCAGTCTTGATCATGTTTTAAAAAAGTTTATGTCCAAATTGTTCTTTCTATAAAGAGCAAGATTTGAGGACAAATCTTTTTCAAGAGAGGGAGTATGATATGATCATGAGAAGCATTAGGACATGCATGAACTGATCGAATCGTAAATACTCAATCACGATGATTCAGTGCATGAAATTACTTGGAGAATGTGCTCAGCTCAATCACGGAGTTCCTCGAAGAAGAATCAAATCAAATGGAGTTCGGATGAAGGAGTTATGCAATTTACAAATTAGGTGATCTCCAGTGTACCGGATTTAGACATGGACGCATTTTATGAAGGATTCCGACCAGGCCAGAATGAACTAAGCTACAAACCGACTCATTCTACAATCTTGATCAATCAGAGAAGCCCAGCAAAGTGGATTCAGCCCAAAAACAATCAAAGAAGATCAATTTTCGTCCATAGCAACTACTACATTTAATTAGGTCTATTTCTCTCTCTTACATGCACTTTAAAGTTGTGATTTCATCTTCCTAGATGCTCTCCATGTTTAGCAACTATTATAGACGACATTGTTGTATTTTCTCTATAAATAGAGGCTCCTTTCTATTAAAAAAATCAATCTACGTTTTTATCAAAAATCCTTTTAAGTTAGATTCATCACTTTGGTGTGTAATATCTGAAGAAATCCTTGATGCTTTTAGTGTGTAATATCTGAGAGTATTGAGAGGTAAATCAGGAGTCTCCCGCAGCTCCTGTATGACCATTCTCTCCACATCTTTTGATCTTTGAGACCTCACGGTTTCTTTGATGCAAATTTTATCCCCCTACCAACTCTAGAGTGCTGATTTTTGAGAGAATCACATCATTTGGTATCAGAGCACACTCTTGAGTTTGATATTTTTTTTTTATTTTTTGTTATCATCTTCTCATCTTGTCATTTTCTTTCATCTTCTATCTTTCACCTTCTCTTTTTCGTTTTCTTTTTATCTTTCTTTATTTATTTTCTTTTATTAAACAAAAAGAGAGTAAAAGAGCAAAAAAAAAGAGAAAAAAAAAAACAAATCTGTTGGTTTTGCAGTTTTTAAATTCAGTCTTGATCATGTTTTAAAAAAGTTTATGTCCAAATTGTTCTTTCTATAAAGAGCAAGATTTGAGGACAAATCTTTTTCAAGAGAGGGGGTATGATATGATCATGAGAAGCATTAGGACATGCATGAACTGATCGAATCGTAAATACTCAATCACGATGATTCAGTGCATGAAATTACTTGGAGAATGTGCTCAGCTCAATCACGGAGTTCCTCGAAGAAGAATCAAATCAAATGGAGTTCGGATGAAGGAGTTATGCAATTTACAAATTAGGTGATCTCCAGTGTACCGGATTTAGACATGGACGCATTTATTGAAGGATTCCGACCAGGCCAGAATGAACTAAGCTACAAACCGACTCATTCTACAATCTTGATCAATCAGAGAAGCCCAGCAAAGTGGATTCAGCCCAAAAACAATCAAAGAAGATCAATTTTCGTCCATAGCAACTACTACATTTAATTAGGTCTATTTCTCTCTCTTACATGCACTTTAGAGTTGTGATTTCATCTTCCTAGATGCTCTGCATGTTTAGCAACTATTATGGACGACATTGTTATATTCTTTCTATAAATAGAGGCTCCTTTTTATTAAAAAAATCAATCTACGTTTTTATCAAAAATCCTTTTAAGTTAGATTCATCTCTTTGGTGTGTAATATCTGAAGAAATCCTTGATGCTTTTAGTGTGTAATATCTGAGAGTATTGAGAGGTAAATCAGGAGTCTTCCGCAGCTCCTGTATAACCATTCGCTCCACATCTTTTGATCTTTGAGACCTCACGGTTTCTTTGATGCAAATTTTATCCCCCTACCAACTCTAGAGTGCTGATTTTTGGGAGAATCACATCATTTGGTATCAGAGCACACTCTTGAGTTTGATAATTTTTTTTATTTTTTGTTATCATCTTCTCATCTTGTTATTTTCTTTCATCTTCTATCTTTCACCTTCTCTTTTTCGTTTTCTTTTTATTTTTCTTTATTTATTTTCCTTTATTAAACAAAAAGAGAGAAAAAGAGCAAAAAAAAAGAGAGAAAAAAAAAACAAATCTGTTGGTTTTGCAGTTTTTAAATTCAGTCTTGATCATTTTTTAAAAAAGTTTATGTCCAAATTGTTCTTTCTATAAAGAACAAGATTTGAGGACAAATCTTTTTGAAGAGAGGGAGTATGATATGATCATGAGAAGCATTAGGACATGCATGCACTGATCGAATCGTAAATACTCAATCACGATGATTCAGTGCATGAAATTACTTGGAGAATGTGTTCAGCTCAATCACGGAGTTCCTCGAAGAAGAATCAAATCAAATGGAGTTCGGATGAAGGAGTTATGCAATTTACAAATTAGGTGATCTCCAGTGTACCGGATTTAGACATGGACGCATTTATTGAAGGATTCCGACCAGGCCAGAATGAACTAAGCTACAAACCGACTCATTCTACAATCTTGATCAATCAGAGAAGCCCAGCAAAGTGGATTCAGCCCAAAAACAATCAAAGAAGATCAATTTTCGTCCATAGCAACTACTACATTTAATTAGGTCTATTTCTCTCTCTTACATGCACTTTAGAGTTGTGATTTCATCTTCCTAGATGCTCTGCATGTTTAGCAACTATTATGGACGACATTGTTGTATTTTCTCTATAAATAGAGGCTCCTTTTTATTAAAAAATCAATCTACGTTTTTATCAAAAATCCTTTTAAGTTAGATTCATCTCTTTGGTGTGTAATATCTGAAGAAATCCTTGATGCTTTTAGTGTGTAATATCTGAGAGTATTGAGAGGTAAATCAGGAGTCTTCCGCAGCTCATGTGTGACCATTCGCTCCACATCTTTTGATCTTTGAGACCTCAGGGTTTTTTGATGCAAATTTTATCCCCATACCAACTCTAAAGTGCTGATTTTTGGGAAAATCACAGCATTTGGTATCAGAGCACACTCTTGAGTTTGATAATTTTTTTTTTATTTTTGTTATCATCTTCTCATCTTGTCATTTTCTTTCATCTTCTATCTTTCACCTTCTCTTTTTCGTTTTCTTTGTATTTTTCTTTATTTATTTTCCTTTATTAAACAAAAAGAGAGAAAAAGAGCAAAAAAAAAGAGAGAAAAAAAAACAAATCTGTTGGTTTTGAAGTTTTTAAATTCAGTCTTGATCATTTTTTAAAAAATTTTATGTCCAAATTGTTCTTTCTATAAAGAGCAAGATTTGAGGACAAATCTTTTTCAAGAGAGGGAGTATGATATGATCATGAGAAGCATTAAGACATGCGTGCACTGATCGAATCGTAAATACTCAATCACGATGATTCAGTGCATGAAATTACTTGGAGAATGTGCTCAGCTCAATCACGGAGTTCCTCGAAGAAGAATCAAATCAAATGGAGTTCGGATGAAGGAGTTATGCAATTTACAACTTAGGTGATCTCCAGTGTACCGGATTTAGACATGGACGCATTTATTGAAGGATTCCGACCAGGCCAGAATGAACTAAGCTACAAACCGACTCATTCTACAATCTTGATCAATCAGAGAAGCCCAGCAAAGTGGATTCAGACCAAAAACAATCAAAGAAGATCAATTTTCGTCTAAAGCAACTACTACATTTAATTAGGTCTATTTCTCTCTCTTACATGCACTTTAGAGTTGTGATTTCATCTTCCTAGATGCTCTGCATGTTTAGCAACTATTATGGACGATATTGTTGTATTTTCTCTATAAATAGAGGCTCCTCTTTTATTAAAAAATCAATCTACGTTTTTATCAAAAATCCTTTTAAGTTAGATTCATCTCTTTGGTGTGTAATATCTGAAGAAATCCTTTATGCTTTTAGTGTGTAATATCTGAGAGTATTGAGAGGTAAATCAAGAGTCTTCCGCAGCTCCTGTATGACCATTCTCTCCATATCTTTTGATCTTTGAGACCTCACGGTTTCTTTGATGCAAATTTTATCCCCCTACCAACTCTAGAGTGCTGATTTTTGGGAGAATCACATCATTTGGTATTAGAGCACACTCTTGAGTTTGATATTTTTTTTTATTTTTTTGTTATCATCTTCTCATCTTGTCATTATCTTTCATCTTCTATCTTTCACCTTCTCTTTTTCGTTTTCTTTTTATTTTTCTTTATTTATTTTCCTTTATTAAACAAAAAGAGAGTAAAAGATAGAAAAAAAAGAGAGAAAAAAAAACAAATCTGTTGGTTTTGCAGTTTTTAAATTCAGTCTTGATCATTTTTTAAAAAATTTTATGTCCAAATTGTTCTTTCTATAAAGAGCAAGATTTGAGGACAAATCTTTTTCAAGAGAGGGAGTATGATATGATCATGAGAAGCATTAAGACATGCGTGCACTGATCGAATCGTAAATACTCAATCACGATGATTCAGTGCATGAAATTACTTGGAGAATGTGCTCAGCTCAATCACGGAGTTCCTCGAAGAAGAATCAAATCAAATGGAGTTCGGATGAAGGAGTTATGCAATTTACAAATTAGGTGATCTCCAGTGTACCGGATTTAGACATTGAAGCATCTATTTAAGGATTTCGATTAGGCCAGAATGAACTAAGCTACAAACCGACTCATTCTACAATCTTGATCAATCAGAGAAGCCCAGCAAAGTGGATTCAGCCCAAAAACAATCAAAGAAGATCAATTTTCGTCCATAGCAACTACTACATTTAATTAGGTCTATTTCTCTCTCTTACATGCACTTTAGAGTTGTGATTTCAGCTTCCTAGATGCTCTGCATGTTTAGCAACTATTATGGACGACATTGTTGTATTTTCTCTATAAATAGAGGCTCCTTTTTATTAAAAAAATCAATCTACGTTTTTATCAAAAATCCTTTTAAGTTAGATTCATCACTTTGGTGTGTAATATCTGAAGAAATCCTTGATGCTTTTAGTGTGTAATATCTGAGAGTATTGAGAGGTAAATCAGGAGTCTTCCGCAGCTCATGTGTGACCATTCGCTCCACATCTTTTGATCTTTGAGACCTCAGGGTTTTTTGATGCAAATTTTATCCCCATACCAACTCTAAAGTGCTGATTTTTGGGAAAATCACAGCATTTGGTATCAGAGCACACTCTTGAGTTTGATATTTTTTTTTTATTTTTTGTTATCATCTTCTCATCTTGTCATTTTCTTTCATCTTCTATCTTTCACCTTCTCTTTTTCGTTTTCTTTTTATTTTTCTTTATTTATTTTCCTTTATTAAACAAAAAGAGAGAAAAAGAGCAAAAAAAAAAGAGAGAAAAAAAAACAAATCTGTTGGTTTTGAAGTTTTTAAATTCAGTCTTGATCATTTTTTAAAAAAATTTATGTCCAAATTGTTCTTTCTATAAAGAGCAAGATTTGAGGACAAATCTTTTTCAAGAGAGGGAGTATGATATGATCATGAGAAGCATTAGGACATGCGTGCACTGATCGAATCGTAAATACTCAATCACGATGATTCAGTGCATGAAATTACTTGGAGAATGTGCTCAGCTCAATCACGGAGCTCCTCGAAGAAGAATCAAATCAAATGGAGTTCGGATGAAGGAGTTATGCAATTTAGAAATTAGGTGATCTCCAGTGTACCGGATTTAGACATGGATGCATTTATTGAAGGATTCCGACCAGGCTAGAATGAACTAAGCTACAAACCGACTCATTCTACAATCTTGATCAATCAGAGAAGCCCAGCAAAGTGGATTCAGCCCAAAAACAATCAAAGAAGATCAATTTTCGTCCATAGCAACTACTATATTTAATTAGGTCTATTTCTCTCTCTTACATGCACTTTAGAGTTGTGATTTCATCTTCCTAGATGCTCTGCATGTTTAGCAATTATTATGGACGACATTGTTGTATTTTCTCTAGAAATAGAGGCTCCCTTTTAATAAAAAATCAATCTACGTTTTTATCAAAAATCCTTTTAAGTTAGATTAATCTCTTTGGTGTGTAATATCTGAAGAAATCCTAGATGCTTTTAGTGTGTAATATCTGAGAGTATTGAGAGGTAAATCAGGAGTCTTCCGCAGCTCATGTGTGACCATTCGCTCCACATCTTTTGATCTTTAAGACCTCAGGGTTTTTTGATGCAAATTTTATCCCCCTACCAACTCTAAATTGTTGATTTTTGGGAGAATCACAACATTTGGTATCAGAGCACACTCTTGAGTTTGATATTTTTTTTTATTTTTTGTTATCATCGTCTCATCTTGTCATTTTCTTTCATCTTCTATCTTTCACCTTCTCTTTTTCGTTTTCTTTTTATCTTTCTTTATTTATTTTTCTTTATTAAACAAAAAGAGAGTAAAAGAGCAAAAAAAAAAGAGAAAAAAAAACAAATCTGTTGGTTTTGCAGTTTTTAAATTCAGTCTTGATCATTTTTTAAAAAAGTTTATGTCCAAATTGTTCTTTCTATAAAGAGCAAGATTTGAGGATAAATCTTTTTGAAGAGAGGGAGTATGATATGATCATGAGAAGCATAAGGACATGCATGCACTGATCGAATCGTAAATACTCAATCACGATGATTCAGTGCATGAAATTACTTGGAGAATGTGCTCAGCTCAATCACGGAGTTCCTCGAAGAAGAATCAAATCAAATGGAGTTAGGATGAAGGAGTTATGCAATTTACAAATTAGGTGATCTCAAGTGTACCGGATTTAGACATGGACGCATTTATTGAAGGATTCCGACCAGGCCAGAATGAACTAAGCTACAAACCGACTCATTCTACAATCTTGATCAATCAGAGAAGCCCAGCAAAGTGGATTCAGCCCAAAAACAATCAAAGAAGATCAATTTTCGTCCATAGCAACTACTACATTCAATTAGGTCTATTTCTCTCTCTTACATGCACTTTAGAGTTGTGATTTCATCTTCCTAGATGCTCTGCATGTTTAGCAACTATTATGGACGACATTGTTGTATTTTCTCTATAAATAGAGGCTCCTTTTTATTAAAAAAATCAATCTACGTTTTTATCAAAAATCCTTTTAAGTTAAATTCATCTCTTTGGTGTGTAATATCTGAAGAAATCCTTGATGCTTTTAGTGTGTAATATCTGAGAGTACTGAGAGGTAAATCAGGAGTCTTCCGCAGCTCATGTGTGACCATTCGCTCCACATCTTTTGATCTTTAAGACCTCAGAGTTTTTTGATGCAAATTTTATCCCCCTACCAACTCTAAAGTGCTAATTTTTGGGAGAATCACATCATTTGGTATCAGAGCACACTCTTGAGTTTGATATTTTTTTTTATTTTTTGTTATCATCTTCTCATCTTGTCATTTTTTTTCATCTTCTATCTTTCATCTTCTCTTTTTCGTTTTCTTTTTATCTTTCTTTATTTATTTTCCTTTATTAAACAAAAAGAGAGTAAAAGAGCAAAAAAAAAGAGAGAAAAAAAAAACAAATCTGTTGGTTTTGCAGTTTTTAAATTCAGTCTTGATCATTTTTTTAAAAAGTTTATGTCCAAATTGTTCTTTCTATAAAGAGCAAGATTTGAGGACAAATCGTTTTGAAAAGAGGGAGTATGATATGATCATGAGAAGTATTAGGACATGCATGCACTGATCGAATCGTAAATACTCAATCACGATGATTCAGTGCATGAAATTACTTGAAGAATGTGCTCAGCTCAATCACGGAGTTCCTCGAAGAAGAATCAAATCAAATGGAGTTCGGATGAAGGAGTTATGCAATTTACAAATTAGGTGATCTCCAGTGTACCGGATTTAGACATGGACGCATTTATTGAAGGATTCCGACCAGGCCAGAATGAACTAAGCTACAAACCGACTCATTCTACAATCTTGATCAATCAGAGAAGCCCAGCAAAGTGGATTCAGCCTAAAAACAATCAAAGAAGATCAATTTTCGTCCATAGCAACTACTACATTTAATTAGGTCTATTTCTCTCTCTTACATGCACTTTACAGTTGTGATTTCATCTTCCTAGATGCTCTGCATGTTTAGCAACTATTATGGACGACATTGTTGTATTTTCTCTATAAATAGAGGCTCCTTTTTATTAAAAAAATCAATCTACGTTTTTATCAAAAATCCTTTTAAGTTAGATTCATCTCTTTGATGTGTAATATCTGAAGAAATCCTTGATGCTTTTAGTGTGTAATATCTCAGAGTATTGAGAGGTAAATCAGGAGTCTTCCGCAGCTCCTATATGACCATTCGCTCCACATCTTTTGATCTTTGAGACCTCACGGTTTCTTTGATGCAAATTTTATCCCCCTACCAACTCTAGAGTGCTGATTTTTGGGAGAATCACATCATTTGGTATCAGAGCACACTCTTGAGTTTGATATTTTTTTTTATTTTTTGTTATCATCTTCTCATCTTGTCATTTTCTTTCATCTTCTATCTTTCACCTTCTCTTTTTCGTTTTCTTTTTATTTTTCTTTATTTATTTTCATTTATTAAACAAAAAGAGAGAAAAAGAGCAAAAAAAAAGAGAGAAAAAAAAACAAATCTGTTGGTTTTGAAGTTTTTAAATTCAGTCTTGATCATTTTTTAAAAAAGTTTATGTCCAAATTGTTCTTTCTATAAAGAGCAAGATTTGAGGACAAATCTTTTTCAAGAGAGGGAGTATGATATGATCATGAGAAGCATTAGGACATGCGTGCACTGATCGAATCGTAAATACTCAATCACGATGATTCAGTGCATGAAATTACTTGGAGAATGTGCTCAGCTCAATCACGGAGCTCCTCGAAGAAGAATCAAATCAAATGGAGTTCGGATGAAAGAGTTATGCAATTTAGAAATTAGGTGATCTCCAGTGTACCGGATTTAGACATGGACGCATTTATTGAAGGATTCCGACCAGGCTAGAATGAACTAAGCTACAAACCGACTCATTCTACAATCTTGATCAATCAGAGAAGCCCAGCAAAGTGGATTCAGCCCAAAAACAATCAAAGAAGATCAATTTTCGTCCATAGCAACTACTACATTTAATTAGGTCTATTTCTCTCTCTTACATGCACTTTAGAGTTGTGATTTCATCTTCCTAGATGCTCTGAATGTTTAGCAACTATTATGGACGACATTGTTGTATTTTCTCTATAAATAGAGGCTCCTTTTTATTAAAAAAATCAATCTACGTTTTTATCAAAAATCCTTTTAAGTTAGATTCATCTCTTTGGTGTGTAATATCTCAAGAAATCCTTGATGCTTTTAGTGTGTAATATCTGAGAGTATTGAGAGGTAAATCAGGAGTCTTCCGCAGCTCATGTGTGACCATTCGCTCCACATCTTTTGAACTTTGAGACCTCAGGGTTTTTTGATGCAAATTTTATCCCCCTACCAACTCTAAAGTGCTGATTTTTGGGAGAATCACATCATTTGGTATCAGAGCACACTCTTGAGTTTGATATTTTTTTTTATTTTTTGTTATCATCTTCTCATCTTGTCATTTTCTTTCATCTTCTATCTTTCACCTTCTCTTTTTCGTTTTCTTTTTATTTTTCTTTATTTATTTTCCTTTATTAAACAAAAAGAGAGAAAAAGAGCAAAAAAAAAGAGAGAGAAAAAAACAAATCTGTTGGTTTTGCAGTTTTTAAATTCAGTCTTGATCATTTGTTTTCAAAGTTTATGTCCAAATTGTTCTTTCTATAAAGAGCAAGATTTGAGGACAAATCTTTTTCAAGAGAGGGAGTATGATATGATCATGAGAAGCATTAGGACATGCGTGCACTGATCGAATCATAAATACTCAATCACGATGATTCAGTGCATCCAATTACTTGGAGAATGTGCTCAGCTCAATCACGGAGCTCCTCGAAGAAGAATCAAATCAAATGAGTTCGGATGAAGGAGTTATGCAATTTAGAAATTAGGTGATCTCCAGTGTACCGGATTTAGACATGGACGCATTTATTGAAGGATTCCGACCAGGCTAGAATGAACTAAGCTACAAACCGACTCATTCTACAATCTTGATCAATCAGAGAAGCCCAGCAAAGTGGATTCAGCCCAAAAACAATCAAAGAAGATCAATTTTCGTCCATAGCAACTACTACATTTAATTAGGTCTATTTCTCTCTCTTACATGAACTTTAGAGTTGTGATTTCATCTTCCTAGATGCTCTGCATGTTTAGCAACTATTATGGACGACATTGTTGTATTTTCTCTATAAATAGAGGCTCCCTTTTATTAAAAAAACAATCTACGTTTTTATCAAAAATCCTTTTAAGTTAGATTCATCTCTTTGGTGTGTAATATCTGAAGAAATCCTTGATGCTTTTAGTGTGTAATATCTGAGAGTATTGAGAGGTAAATCAGGAGTCTTCCGCAGCTCATGTGTGACCATTCGCTCCACATCTTTTGATCTTTAAGACCTCAGGGTTTTTTGATGCAAATTTTATTCCCCTACCAACTCTAAAGTGCTGATTTTTGGGAGAATCACATCATTTGGTATCAGAGCACACTCTTGAGTTTGATATTTTTTTTTATTTTTTTGTTATCATCTTCTCATCTTGTCATTTTCTTTCATCTTCTATCTTTCACCTTCTCTTTTTCGTTTTCTTTTTATCTTTCTTTATTTATTTTCCTTTATTAAACAAAAAGAGAGAAAAAGAGCAAAAAAAAAGAGAGAAAAAAAACAAATCTGGTGGTTTTGCAGTTTTTAAATTCAGTCTTGATCATTTGTTTTAAAAGTTTATGTCCAAATTATTCTTTCTATAAAGAACAAGATTTGAGGACAAATCTTTTTCAAGAGAGAGAGTATGATATGATCATGAGAAGCATTGGGACATGCGTGCACTGATCGAATCGTAAATACTCAATCACGATGATTCAGTGCATGAAATTACTTGGAGAATGTGCTCAGCTCAATCACGGAGTTCCTCGAAGAAGAATCAAATCAAGTGGAGTTCGGATGAAGGAGTTATGTATTTACAAATTAGGTGATCTCCAGTGTACCGGATTTAGACAAGGACGCATTTATCAAAGGATTCCGACCAGGCCAGAATGAACTAAGCTACAAACCGACTCATTCTACAATCTTGATCAATCAGAGAAGCCCAGCAAAGTGGATTCAGCCCAAAAACAATCAAAGAAGATCAATTTTCGTCCATAGCAACTACTACATTTAATTAGGTCTATTTCTCTCTCTTATATGCACTTTAGAGTTGTGATTTCATCTTTCTAGATGCTCTGCATGTTTAGCAACTATTATGGACGACATTGTTGTATTTTCTCTATAAATAGAGGATCCTTTTTATTAAAAAAATTAATCTATGTTTTTATCAAAAATCCTTTTAAGTTAGATTCATCTCTTTGGTGTGTAATATCTGAAGAAATCATTGATGCTTTTAGTGTGTAATATCTGAGAGAATTGAGAGGTAAATCAGGAGTCTTCCGCAGCTCCTGTATGACCATTCTCTCCACATCTTTTGATCTTTGAGACCTCACGGTTTCTTTGATGCAAATTTTATCCCCCTACCAACTCTAGAGTGCTGATTTTTGGGAGAATCACATCATTTGGTATCAGAGCACACTCTTGAGTTTGATATTTTTTTTTATTTTTTGTTATCATCTTCTCATCTTGTCATTTTCTTTCATCTTCTATCTTTCACCTCCTCTTTTTCGTTTTCTTTTTATCTTTCTTTATTAATTTTCCTTTATTAAACAAAAAGAGAGTAAAAGTGCAAAAAAAAAGAGAGAAAAAAAAACAAATCTGTTGGTTTTGCAGTTTTTAAATTCAGTCTTGATCATTTTTTAAAAAAGTTTATGTCCAAATTGTTCTTTCTATAAAGAGCAAGATTTGTGGACAAATCTTTTTCAAGAGAGGGAGTATGATATGATCATGAGAAGCATTAGGACATGCATGCACTGATCGAATCATAAATACTCAATCACGATGATTCAGTGCATCCAATTACTTGGAGAATGTGCTCAGCTCAATCACGGAGCTCCTCGAAGAAGAATCAAATCAAATGGAGTTCGGATGAAGGAGTTATGCTATTTACAAATTAGGTGATCTCCGGTGTACCGGATTTAGACATGGACGCATTTATTGAAGGATTTCGACCAGGCCAGAATGAACTAAGCTACAAACCGACTCATTCTACAATCTTGATCAATCAGAGAAGCCCAGCAAAGTGGATTCAGCCCAAAAACAATCAAAGAAGATCAATTTTCGTCCATAGCAGCAACTACATTTAATTATGTTTATTTCTCTCTCTTACATGCACTTTAGAGTTGGGATTTCATCTTCCTAGATGCTCTACATGTTTAGCAACTATTATGGACGAAATTTTTGTATTTTCTCTATAAATAGAGGATCCCCTTTATTAAAAAAATCAATCTATGTTTTTATCAAAAATCCTTTTAAGTTAGATTCATCTCTTTGGTGTGTAATATCTGAAGAAATCCTTGATGCTTTTAGTGTGTAATATCTGAGAGTATTGAGAGGTAAATCAGGAGTCTTCCGCAGCTCCTGTGTGACCATTCGCTCCACATCCTTTGATCTTTGAGACCTCACGGTTTCTTTGATGCAAATTTGATCCCCTTACCAACTCTAGAGTGCTGATTTTTGGGAGAATCACATCATTTGGTATCAGAGCACACTCTTGAGTTTGATATTTTAATTTTAATTTTTTGTTATCATCTACTCATCTTGTCATTTTCTTTCATCTTCTATCTTTCACCTTCTCTTTTTCTTTTTCTTTTTTTTTTTATTTATTTTCCTTTATTAAACAAAAATAGAGAAAACCAGAAAAAAAGAGAAAAAAAAACAAATCTGGTGGTTTTGCAGTTTTTAAATTCAGTCTTGATCATTTTTTTAAAAGTTTATGTCCAAATTGTTCTTTCTATAAAGAGCAAGATTTGAGGACAAATCTTTTTCAAGAGAGAGAATATGATATGATCATGATAAGCATTAGGACATGCGTGCACTGATCGAATCGTAAATACTCAATCACGATTATTCAGTGCATGAAATTACTTGTAGAATGTGCTCAGCTCAATCACGGAGCTCCTCGAAGAAGAATAAAATCAAATGGAGTTCGGATGAAGGAGTTATGCAATTTACGAATTAGGTGATCTCCAGTGTACCGAATTTAGACATGGACGTATTTATTGAATGATTCCGACCAGGCCAGAATGAACTAAGCTTCAAACCGACTCATTCTACAATCTTGATAAATCAGAGAAACCCAGCAAAGTGGATTCAGCCCAAAAACAATCAAAGAAGATCAGTTTTCGTCCATAGCAACAACTACATTTAATTATGTCAATTTCTCTCTCTTACATGCACTTTAGAGTTGGAATTTCATCTTCCTAGATGCTCTGCATGTTTAGCAACTATTATGGATGACATTGTTGTATTTCTCTATAAATAGAGGCTCTCTTTTATTTAAAAAATCAATTTACCTTTTTTATCAAAAATCCTTTTAAGTTAGATTCATCTCTTTGGTGTGTAATATCTGAAGAAATCCTTGATGCTTTTAGTGTGTAATATCTGAGAGTATTGAGAGGTAAATCAGGAGTCTTCCGCAGCTCTTGTGTGACCATTCGCTCCACATCCTTTGATCTTTTAGACCTCACGGTTTCTTTAATGTAAATTTTATCCCCCTACCAACTCTAGGGTGCTGATTTTTGGGAGAATCACATCATTTGGTATCAGAGCACACTCTTGAGTTTGATATTTTTTTTTTATTTTTTGTTATCATCTTCTCATCTTATCATTTTCTTTCATCTTCTATCTTTCACCTTCTCTTTTTCTTTTTCTTTTTATTTTCTTTATTTATTTTCCTTTATTAAACAAAAAGAGAGTAAAAGAGCAAAAAAAAGAGAGAAAAAAAACAAATCTGGTGGTTTTGCAGTTTTTAAATTCAGTCTTGATCATTTGTTTTAAAAGTTTATGTCCAAATTATTCTTTCTATAAAGAACAAGATTTGAGGACAAATCTTTTTCAAGAGAGAGAGTATGATATAATCATGAGAAGCATTGGGACATGCGTGCACTGATCGAATCGTAAATACTCAATCACGATGATTCAGTGCATGAAATTACTTGGAGAATGTGCTCAGCTCAATCACGGAGCTTCTCGAAGAAGAATCAAATCGAATGGAGTTCGGATGAAGGAGTTATGCAATTTACAAATTAGGTTATCTCCAGTGTACCGGTTTAGACATGGACGCATTTATTGAAGGATTCCGACCAGACCAGAATGAACTAAGCTACAAACCGACTCATTCTACAATCTTGATCAATCATAGAAGCCCAGCAAAGTGGATTCAGCCCAAAAACAATCAAAGAAGATCAATTTTCGTCCATAGCAGCAACTACATTTAATTATGTTTATTTCTCTCTCTTACATGCACTTTAGAGTTGGGATTTCATCTTCCTAGATGCTCTACATGTTTAGCAACTATTATGGACGAAATTTTTGTATTTTCTCTATAAATAGAGGATCCCCTTTATTAAAAAAATCAATCTATGTTTTTATCAAAAATCCTTTTAAGTTAGATTCATCTCTTTGGTGTGTAATATCTGAAGAAATCCTTGATGCTTTTAGTGTGTAATATCTGAGAGTATTGAGAGGTAAATCAGGAGTCTTCCGCAGCTCCTGTGTGACCATTCGCTCCACATCCTTTGATCTTTGAGACCTCACGGTTTCTTTGATGCAAATTTGATCCCCTTACCAACTCTAGAGTGCTGATTTTTGGGAGAATCACATCATTTGGTATCAGAGCACACTCTTGAGTTTGATATTTTAATTTTAATTTTTTGTTATCATCTTCTCATCTTGTCATTTTCTTTCATCTTCTATCTTTCACCTTCTCTTTTTCTTTTTCTTTTTTTTTTTATTTATTTTCCTTTATTTATTTCCCTTTTTTTCTTTTTTCTCTCTCTTACATGCACTTTAGAGTTGGAATTTCATCTTCCTAGATGCTCTGCATGTTTAGCAACTATTATGGATGACATTGTTGTATTTCTCTATAAATAGAGGCTCTCTTTTATTTAAAAAATCAATTTACCTTTTTTATCAAAAATCCTTTTAAGTTAGATTCATCTCTTTGGTGTGTAATATCTGAAGAAATCCTTGATGCATTTAGTGTGTAATATCTGAGAGTATTGAGAGGTAAATCAGGAGTCTTCCGCAGCTCTTGTGTGACCATTCGCTCCACATCCTTTGATCTTTTAGACCTCACGGTTTCTTTAATGTAAATTTTATCCCCCTACCAACTCTAGGGTGCTGATTTTTGGGAGAATCACATCATTTGGTATCAGAGCACACTCTTGAGTTTGATATTTTTTTTTTATTTTTTGTTATCATCTTCTCATCTTATCATTTTCTTTCATCTTCTATCTTTCACCTTCTCTTTTTCTTTTTCTTTTTATTTTCTTTATTTATTTTCCTTTATTAAACAAAAAGAGAGTAAAAGAGCAAAAAAAAGAGAAAAAAAAAACAAATCTGGTGGTTTTGCAGTTTTTAAATTCAGTCTTGATCATTTTTTTAAAAGTTTATGTCCAAATTGTTCTTTCTATAAAGAGCAAGATTTGAGGACAAATCTTTTTCAAGAGAGAGAATATGATATGATCATGATAAGCATTAGGACATGCGTGCACTGATCGAATCGTAAATACTCAATCACGATGATTCAGTGCATGAAATTACTTGTAGAATGTGCTCAGCTCAATCACGGAGCTCCTCGAAGAAGAATAAAATCAAATGGAGTTCGGATGAAGGAGTTATGCAATTTACGAATTAGGTGATCTCCAGTGTACCGAATTTAGACATGGACGTATTTATTGAATGATTCCGACCAGACCAGAATGAACTAAGCTTCAAACCGACTCATTCTACAATCTTGATAAATCAGAGAAACCCAGCAAAGTGGATTCAGCCCAAAAACAATCAAAGAAGATCAGTTTTCGTCCATAGCAACAACTACATTTAATTATGTCAATTTCTCTCTCTTACATGTACTTTAGAGTTGGAATTTCATCTTCCTAGATGCTCTGCATGTTTAGCAACTATTATGGATGACATTGTTGTATTTCTCTATAAATAGAGGCTCCCTTTTATTTAAAAAATCAATTTACCTTTTTTATCAAAAATCCTTTTAAGTTAGATTCATCTCTTTGGTGTGTAATATCCGAAGAAATCCTTAATGCTTTTAGTGTGTAATATCTGAGAGTATTGAGAGGTAAATCAGGAGTCTTCTGCAGCTCCTGTGTGACCATTCGCTCCACATCCTTTGATCTTTGAGACCTCACAGTTTCTTTGATGCAAATTTTATCCCCCTACCAACTCTAGAGTGCTGTTTTTTGGGAGAATCACATCATTTGGTATCAGAGCACACTCTTGAGTTTGATATTTTTTTTTTATTTTTTGTTATCATCTTCTCATCTTGTCATTTTCTTTTATCTTCTATCTTTCATCTTCTCGTTTTCTTTTTCTTTTTATTTTTCTTTATTTATTTTCCTTTATTAAACAAAAAGAGAGAAAAAGAGCAAAAAAAAAGAGAGAAAAAAAAACAAATCTGGTGGTTTTGCAGTTTTTAAATTCAGTCTTGATCATTTTTTTGAAAAGTTTATGTCCAAATTGTTCTTTCTATAAAGAGCAAGATTTGAGGATAAATCTTTTTCAAGAGAGAGAGTATGATATGATCATGAGAAGCATTAGGACATGCGTGCACTGATCGAATCGTAAAAACACAATCACGATGATTAAGTGCATGAAATTACTTGGAGAATGTGCTCAGCTCAATCGCGGAGCTCCTCAAAGAAGAATCAAATCAAATGCAGTTCGGATGAAGGAGTTATGCAATTTACAAATTATGTGATCTCCAGTGTACCGGATTTAGACATGGACGCATTTATTGAAGGATTCCGACCAGGCCAGAATGAACTAAGCTACAAACCGACTCATTCTGCAATCTTGATCAATCAGAGAAGCCCAGCAAAGTGGATTCAGCCCAAAAACAATCAAAGAAGATCAATTTTCGTCCATAGCAACAACTACATTTAATTATGTCTATTTCTCTCTATTACATGCACTTTAAAGTTGGGATTTCATCTTCCTAGATGCTCTGCATGTTTAGCAACTATTATGGACGATATTGTTGTATCTCCTCTATAAATAGAGGCTCCTTTATATTAAAAAAATCAATCTATCTTTTTATCAAAAATCCTTTTAAGTTAGATTCATCTCTTTGGTGTGTAATATCCGAAGAAATCCTTAATGCTTTTAGTGTGTAATATCTGAGAGTATTGAAAGGTAAATCCGGAGTCTTCGCAGCTCCTGTGTGACCATTCGCTCCACATCCTTTGATCTTTGAGACCTCACGGTTTCTTTGATGCAAATTTTATCCCCCTACCAACTCTAGAGTGCTAATTTTTGGGAGAATCACATCATTTGGTATCAGAGCACACTTTTGAGTTTGATATTTTATGTTTTGTTATCATCTTCTCATCTTGTCATTTTCTTTCATCTACTATCTTTCACCTTCTCTTTTTTTTTTTCTTTTTTTTTTTTTTGTTTTTATTTTCCTTTATTAAACAAAAAGAGAGAAAAAGAGCAAAAAAAAGAGAGAAAAAAAAACAAATCAGGTGGTTTTGTAGTTTTTAAATTCAGTCTTGATCATTTGATTTAAAAGTTTATTTCCAAATTGTTCTTTCTATAAAGAGCAAAATTTGAGGACAAATCTTTTTCAAGAGAGGGAGTATGATATGATCATGAGAAGCATTATGACATGCGTGCACAGATCGAATCGTAAATACTCAATCATGATGTTTCAGTGCATGAAATTACTTGGAGAATGTGCTCAGCTCAATCACGGAGCTCCTCGAAGAAGAATCAAATCGAATGGAGTTCGAATGAAGGAGTTATGCAATTTACAAATTAGGTTATCTCCAGTGTACCGGTTTAGACATGGACGCATTTATTGAAGGATTCCGACCAGGCCAGAATGAACTAAGCTACAAACCGACTCATTCTACAATCTTGATCAATCATAGAAGCCCAGCAAAGTGGATTCAGCCCAAAAACAATCAAAGAAGATCAATTTTCGTCCATAGCAGCAACTACATTTAATTATGTTTATTTCTCTCTCTTACATGCACTTTAGAGTTGGGATTTCATCTTCCTAGATGCTCTACATGTTTAGCAACTATTATGGACGAAATTTTTGTATTTTCTCTATAAATAGAGGATCCCCTTTATTAAAAAAATCAATCTATGTTTTTATCAAAAATCCTTTTAAGTTAGATTCATCTCTTTGGTGTGTAATATCTGAAGAAATCCTTGATGCTTTTAGTGTGTAATATCTGAGAGTATTGAGAGGTAAATCAGGAGTCTTCCGCAGCTCCTGTGTGACCATTCGCTCCACATCCTTTGATCTTTGAGACCTCACGGTTTCTTTGATGCAAATTTGATCCCCTTACCAACTCTAGAGTGCTGATTTTTGGGAGAATCACATCATTTGGTATCAGAGCACACTCTTGAGTTTGATGTTTTAATTTTAATTTTTTGTTATCATCTTCTCATCCTGTCATTTTCTTTCATCTTCTATCTTTCACCTTCTCTTTTTCTTTTTCTTTTTTTTTTTTATTTATTTTCCTTTATTAAACAAAAATAGAGAAAAACAGAAAAAAAGAGAAAAAAAAAACAAATCTGGTGGTTTTGCAGTTTTTAAATTCAGTCTTGATCATTTTTTTAAAAGTTTATGTCCAAATTGTTCTTTCTATAAAGAGCAAGATTTGAGGACAAATCTTTTTCAAGAGAGAGAATATGATATGATCATGATAAGCATTAGGACATGCGTGCACTGATCGAATCGTAAATACTCAATCACGATGATTCAGTGCATGAAATTACTTGTAGAATGTGCTCAGCTCAATCACGGAGCTCCTCGAAGAAGAATAAAATCAAATGGAGTTCGGATGAAGGAGTTATGCAATTTACGAATTAGGTGATCTCCAGTGTACCGAATTTAGACATGGACGTATTTATTGAATGATTCCGACCAGGCCAGAATGAACTAAGCTTCAAACCGACTCATTCTACAATCTTGATAAATCAGAGAAACTCAGCAAAGTGGATTCAGCCCAAAAACAATCAAAGAAGATCAGTTTTCGTCCATAGCAACAACTACATTTAATTATGTCAATTTCTCTCTCTTACATGTACTTTAGAGTTGGAATTTCATCTTCCTAGATGCTCTGCATGTTTAGCAACTATTATGGATGACATTGTTGTATTTCTCTATAAATAGAGGCTCCCTTTTATTTAAAAAATCAATTTACCTTTTTTATCAAAAATCCTTTTAAGTTAGATTCATCTCTTTGGTGTGTAATATCCGAAGAAATCCTTAATGCTTTTAGTGTGTAATATCTGAGAGTATTGAGAGGTAAATCAGGAGTCTTCTGCAGCTCCTGTGTGACCATTCGCTCCACATCCTTTGATCTTTGAGACCTCACAGTTTCTTTGATGCAAATTTTATCCCCCTACCAACTCTAGAGTGCTGTTTTTTGGGAGAATCACATCATTTGGTATCAGAGCACACTCTTGAGTTTGATATTTTTTTTTATTTTTTGTTATCATCTTCTCATCTTGTCATTTTCTTTTATCTTCTATCTTTCATCTTCTCGTTTTCTTTTTCTTTTTATTTTTCTTTATTTATTTTCCTTTATTAAACAAAAAGAGAGAAAAAGAGCAAAAAAAAAGAGAGAAAAAAAAAACAAATCTGGTGGTTTTGCAGTTTTTAAATTCAGTCTTGATCATTTTTTTGAAAAGTTTATGTCCAAATTGTTCTTTCTATAAAGAGCAAGATTTGAGGATAAATCTTTTTCAAGAGAGAGAGTATGATATGATCATGAGAAGCATTAGGACATGCGTGCACTGATCGAATCGTAAAAACACAATCACGATGATTAAGTGCATGAAATTACTTGGAGAATGTGCTCAGCTCAATCGCGGAGATCCTCAAAGAAGAATCAAATCAAATGCAGTTCGGATGAAGGAGTTATGCAATTTACAAATTATGTGATCTCCAGTGTACCGGATTTAGACATGGACGCATTTATTGAAGGATTCCGACAAGGCCAGAATGAACTAAGCTACAAACCGACTCATTCTGCAATCTTGATCAATCAGAGAAGCCCAGCAAAGTGGATTCAGCCCAAAAACAATCAAAGAAGATCAATTTTCGTCCATAGCAACAACTACATTTAATTATGTCTATTTCTCTCTATTACATGCACTTTAAAGTTGGGATTTCATCTTCCTAGATGCTCTGCATGTTTAACAACTATTATGGACGATATTGTTGTATTTCCTCTATAAATAGAGGCTCCTTTATATTAAAAAAATCAATCTATCTTTTTATCAAAAATCCTTTTAAGTTAGATTCATCTCTTTGGTGTGTAATATCCGAAGAAATCCTTAATGCTTTTAGTGTGTAATATCTGAGAGTATTGAAAGGTAAATCCGGAGTCTTCCGCAGCTCCTGTGTGACCATTCGCTCCACATCCTTTGATCTTTGAGACCTCACGGTTTCTTTGATGCAAATTTTATCCCCCTACCAACTCTAGAGTGCTAATTTTTGGGAGAATCACATCATTTGGTATCAGAGCACACTTTTGAGTTTGATATTTTATGTTTTGTTATCATCTTCTCATCTTGTCATTTTCTTTCATCTTCTATCTTTCACCTTCTCTTTTTCTTTTTCTTTTTATTTTTTTGTTTTTATTTTCCTTTATTAAACAAAAAGAGAGAAAAAGAGCAAAAAAAAAAAGAGAAAAAAAAAAAACAAATCAGGTGGTTTTGTAGTTTTTAAATTCAGTCTTGACCATTTGATTTAAAAGTTTATTTCCAAATTGTTCTTTCTATAAAGAGCAAAATTTGAGGACAAATCTTTTTCAAGAGAGGGAGTATGATATGATCATGAGAAGCATTATGACATGCGTGCACAGATCGAATCGTAAATACTCAATCATGATGTTTCAGTGCATGAAATTACTTGGAGAATGTGCTCAGCTCAATCACGGAGCTCCTCGAAGAAGAATCAAATCGAATGGAGTTCGAATGAAGGAGTTATGCAATTTACAAATTAGGTGATCTCCAGTGTACCGGATTTAGACATGAACGCATTTATTGAAGGATTCCGACCAGGCCAGAATGAACTAAGCTACAAACCGACTCATTCTACAATCTTGATCAATCAGAGAAGCCCAGCAAAGTGGATTCAGCCCAAAAACAATCAAAGAAGATCAATTTTCGTCCATAGCAACAACTACATTTAATTATGTCTATTTCTCTCTCTTACATGCACTCTAGAGTTGGGATTTTATCTTCCTAGATGCTCTGCATGTTTAGCAACTATTATGGACGACATTGTTGTTTTTTCTCTATAAATAGAAGCTCCTTTTTATTAAAAAAATCAATCTATGTTTTTATCAAAAATCCTTTTAAGTTAGATTCATCTCTTTGGTGTGTAATATCTGAAGAAATCCTTGATGCTTTTAGTGTGTAATATCTGAGAGTATTGAGAGGTAAATCAGGAGTCTTCCGCAGCTCATGTGTGACCATTCGCTCCACATCCTTTGATCTTTGAGACCTCACGGTTTCTTTGATGCAAATTTTATCCCCCTACCAACTCTAGAGTGCTGATTTTTGGGAGAATCACATCATTTGGTATCAGAGCACACTCTTAAGTTTGATATTTTTTTTTTATTTTTTGTTATCATCTTCTCATCTTGTCATTTTCTTTTATCTTCTATCTTTCATCTTCTCGTTTTCTTTTTCTTTTTATTTTTTTTATTTATTTTCCTTTATTAAACAAAAAGAGAGAAAAAGAGCAAAAGAAAAAAGAGAGAAAAAAAAACAAATCTGTTGGTTTTGCAGTTTTTAAATTCAGTCTTGATCATTTTTTTGAAAAGTTTATGTCCAAATTGTTCTTTCTATAAAGAGCAAGATTTGAGGATAAATCTTTTTCAAGAGAGAAAGTATGATATGATCATGAGAAGACTTAGAACATGCGTGCACTGATCGAATCGTAAATACACAATCACGATGATTAAGTGCATGAAATTACTTGGAGAATGTGCTCAGCTCAATCGCAGAGCTCCTCGAAGAAGAATCAAATCAAATGGAGTTCGAATGAAGGAGTTATGCAATTTACACATTAGGTGATCTCCAGTGTACCGGATTTAGACATGAACGCATTTATTGAAGGATTCCGACCAGGCCAGAATGAACTAAGCTACAAACCGACTCATTCTACAATCTTGATCAATCAGAGAAGCCCAGCAAAGTGGATTCAGCCCAAAAACAATCAAAGAAGATCAATTTTCGTCCATAGCAACAACTACATTTAATTATGTCTATTTCTCTCTCTTACATGGACTCTAGAGTTGGGATTTTATTTTCCTAGATGCTCTGCATGTTTAGCAACTATTATGGACGACATTGTTGTTTTTTCTCAATAAATAGAGGCTACCTTTTATTAAAAAAATCAATCTATGTTTTTATCAAAAATCCTTTTAAATTAGATTCATCTCTTTGGTGTGTAATATCTGAAGAAATCCTTGATGCTTTTAGTGTGTAATATCTGAGAGTATTGAGAGGTAAATCAGGAGTCTTCCGCAGCTCCTGTGTGACCATTCGCTCCACATCCTTTGATCTTTGAGACCTCACGGTTTCTTTGATGCAAATTTTATCCCCCTACCAACTATAGAGTGCTGATTTTTGGGAGAATCACATCATTTGGTATCAGAGCGCACTCTTAAGTTTGATATTTTTTTTTATTTTTTGTTATCATCTTCTCATCTTGTCATTTTCTTTTATCTTCTATCTTTCATCTTCTCGTTTTCTTTTTCTTTTTATTTTTCTTTATTTATTTTCCTTTATTAAACAAAAAGAGAGAAAAAGAGCAAAAGAAAAAAGAGAGAAAAAAAAACAAATCTGGTGGTTTTGCAGTTTTTAAATTCAGTCTTGATCATTTTTTTGAAAAGTTTATGTCCAAACTGTTCTTTCTATAAAGAGCAAGATTTGAGGATAAATCTTTTTCAAGAGAGAGAGTATGATATGATCATGAGAAGCATTAGGACATGCGTGCACTGATCGAATCGTAAATACACAATCACGATGATTAAGTGCATGAAATTACTTGGAGAATGTGGTCAGCTCAATCGCGGAGCTCCTCGAAGAAGAATCAAATCAAATGGAGTTCGGATGAAGGAGTTATGCAATTTACAAATTATGTGATCTCCAGTGGACCGGATTTAGACATAGACGCATTTATTGAAGGATTCCGACCAGGCCAGAATGAACTAAGCTACAAACCGACTCATTCTGCAATCTTGATCAATCAGAGAAGCCCAGCAAAGTGGATTCAGCCCAAAAACAATCAAAGAAGATCAATTTTCGTCCATAGCAACAACTACATTTAATTATGTCTATTTCTCTATATTACATGCACTTTAAAGTTGGGATTTCATCTTCCTAGATGCTCTGCATGTTTAGCAACTATTATGGACGATATTGTTGTATTTCCTCTATAAATAGAGGCTCCTTTATATTAAAAAAATCAATCTATCTTTTTATCAAAAATCCTTTTAAGTTAGATTCATCTCTTTGGTGTGTAATATCCGAAGAAATCCTTAATGCTTTTAGTGTGTAATATCTGAGAGTATTGAAAGGTAAATCCGGAGTCTTCCGCAGCTCCTGTGTGACCATTCGCTCCACATCCTTTGATCTTTGAGACCTCACGGTTTCTTTGATGCAAATTTTATCCCCCTACCAACTCTAGAGTGCTAATTTTTGGGAGAATCACATCATTTGGTATCAGAGCACACTTTTGAGTTTGATATTTTATGTTTTGTTATCATCTTCTCATCTTGTCATTTTCTTTCATCTTCTATCTTTCACCTTCTCTTTTTCTTTTTCTTTTTATTTTTTTGTTTTTATTTTCCTTTATTAAACAAAAAGAGAGAAAAAGAGCAAAAAAAAGAGAGAAAAAAAAACAAATCAGGTGGTTTTGTAGTTTTTAAATTCAGTCTTGATCATTTGATTTAAAAGTTTATTTCCAAATTGTTCTTTCTATAAAGAGCAAAATTTGAGGACAAATCTTTTTCAAGAGAGGGAGTATGATATGATCATGAGAAGCATTAGGACATGCGTGCACAGATCGAATCGTAAATACTCAATCATGATGTTTCAGTGCATGAAATTACTCGGAGAATGTGCTCAGCTCAATCACGGAGCTCCTCGAAGAAGAATCAAATCGAATGGAGTTCGAATGAAGGAGTTATGCAATTTACAAATTCGGTGATCTCCAGTGTACCGGATTTAGATATGAACGCATTTATTGAAGGATTCCGACCAGGCCAGAATGAACTAAGCTACAAACCGACTCATTCTACAATCTTGATCAATCAGAGAAGCCCAGCAAAGTGGATTCAGCCCAAAAACAATCAAAGAAGATCAATTTTCGTCCATAGCAACAACTACATTTAATTATGTCTATTTCTCTCTCTTACATGCACTCTAGAGTTGGGATTTTATCTTCCTAGATGCTCTGCATGTTTAGCAACTATTATGGACGACATTGTTGTTTTTTCTCTATAAATAGAGGCTCCCTTTTATTAAAAAAATCAATCTATGTTTTTATCAAAAATCCTTTTAAATTAGATTCATCTCTTTGGTGTGTAATATCTGAAGAAATCCTTGATGCTTTTAGTGTGTAATATCTGAGAGTATTGAGAGGTAAATCAGGAGTCTTCCGCAGCTCCTGTGTGACCATTCGCTCCACATCCTTTGATCTTTGAGACCTCACGGTTTCTTTGATGCAAATTTTATCCCCCTACCAAGTCTAGAGTGCTGATTTTTGGGAGAATCACATCATTTGGTATCAGAGCACACTCTTGAGTTTGATATTTTATGTTTTGTTATCTTCTTCTCATCTAGTCATTTTCTTTCATTTTCTATCTTTCACCTTCTCTTTTTCTTTTTCTTTTTATTTTTCTTTATTTATTTTCTTTTATTAAACAAAAAGAGAGAAAAGGAGCAAAAAAAAAAAAGAGAAAAAAAAACAAATCTGGTGGTTTTGTAGTTTTTAAATTCAGTCTTGATCATTTGATTTAAAATTTTATGTCCAAATAGTTCTTTCTATAAAGAGCAAAATTTGAGGACAAATCTTTTTTAAGAGAGGGAGTATGATATGATCATGAGAAGCATTAGGACATGCGTGTACTGATCGAATCGTAAATACTCAATCACGATGATTCAGTGCATGAAATTACTTGGAGAATGTGCTCAGCTCAATCACGGAGCTCCTCGAAGAAGAATCAAATCAAATGGAGTTCAGATGAAGGAGTTATGCAATTTACAAATTAGGTGATCTCCAGTGTACCGGATTTAGACATGGACACATTGATTGAAGGATTCCGACCAGGCCAGAATGAACTAAGCTACAAACCGACTCATTCTACAATCTTGATCAATCGGAGAAGCCCATTAAAGTGGATTCAGCCCAAAAACAATCAAAGAAGATCAATTTTCGTCCATAGCAACAACTACATTTAATTATGTCTATTTCTCTCTCTTACATGCACTTTAGAGTTGAGATTTCATCTTCCTAGATGCTCTGCATGTTTAGCAACTATTATGGACGACATTGTTGTATTTTCTCTATAAATAGAGGCTCCCTTTTATTAAAAAAATCAATCTATGTTTTTATCAAAAATCCTTTTAAGTTAGATTCATCTCTTTGGTGTGTAATATCTGAAGAAATCCTTGATGCTTTTAGTGTGTAATATCTGAGAGTATTGAGAGGTAAATCAGGAGTCTTCCGCAGTTCCTGTGTGACCATTCGTTCCACATCCTTTGATCTTTGAGACCTCATGGTTTCTTTGATGCAAATTTTATCCCCCTACCAAGTCTAGAGTGCTGATTTTTGGAAGAATCACATCATTTGGTATCAGAGCACACTCTTGAGTTTGATATTTTATTTTTTATTTTTTGTTATCATCTTCTCATCTTGTCATTTTCTTTCATCTCCTAACTTTCACCTTCTCTTTTTCTTTTTCTTTTTATTGTTCTTTATTTATTTTCTTTTATTAAACAAAAAGAGAGAAAAAGAGCAAAAAATAGAGAGAAAAAAAAAACAAATCTGGTGGTTTTGCAGTTTTTGAATTCAGTCTTGATCATTTGTTTTTACAAGTTTAAGTCCAAATTGTTCTTTCTATAAAGAGCAAGATTTGAGGACAAATCTTTTTCAAGAGAGAGAGTATGATATGATCATGAGAAGCATTAGGACATGCGTGCATTGATCGAATCGTAAATTCTCAATCACGATGATTAAGTACTTGAAATTACTTGGAGAATGTGCTCAGCTCAATCGTGGAGCTCCTCGAAGAAGAATCAAATCAAATGGAGTTCGGATGAAGGAGTTATGCAATTTACAAATTACGTGATCTCCAGTATACCGGATTTAGACATGGACGCATTTATTGAAGGATTCCGACCAGGCCAGAATGAACTAAGCTACAAACCGACTCATTCTACAATCTTGATCAATCAGAGAAGCCCATCAAAGTGGATTCAACCCAAAAACAATCAAAGAAGATCAATTTTTGTCCATAGCAACAACTACATTTAATTAGGTATATTTCGTTCTCTTACATGCACTTTAGATTTGGGATTTCATCTTCCTAGATGCTCTGCATGTTTAGCAACTATTATGGACGACATTGTTGTATTTCCTCTATAAATCGAGGCTCCATTTTATTAAAAAAATCAATCTATCTTTTTATCAAAAATCCTTTTAAGTTACATTCATCTCTTTGGTGTGTAATATCCGAAGAAATCCTTAATGCTTTTAGGGTGTAATATCTGAGAGTATTGAGAGGTAAATCAGGAGTCTTCCGCAGCTCCTGTGTGACCATTCGCTCCACATCCTTTGATCTTTGAGACCTCATGGTTTCTTTGATGCAAATTTTATCCCCCTACCAACTCTAGAATGCTGATTTTTGGAAGAAGCACATCATTTGGTATCAGAGCACACTCTTGAGTTTGATATTTTATGTTTTGTTATCATCTTCTCATCTTGTCATTTTTTTTCATCTTCTATCTTTCACCTTCTCTTTTTCTTTTTCTTTTTATTTTTTTGTTTTTATTTTCCTTTATTAAACAAAAAGAGAGAAAAACAGCAAAAAAAAGAGAGAGAAAAAAAAACAAATCTGTTGGTTTTGTAGTTTTTAAATTCAGTCTTGATCATTTGATTTAAAATTTTATGTCCAAATAGTTCTTTCTATAAAGAGAAAAATTTGAGGACAAATCTTTTTCAAGAGAGGGAGTATGATATGATCATGAGAAGCATTAGGACATGCGTGTACTGATCGAATCGTAAATACTCAATCACGATGATTCAGTGCATGAAATTACTTGGATAATGTGCTCAGCTCAATCACGGAGCTCCTCGAAGAAGAATCAAATCAAATGAAGTTCAGATGAAGGAGTTATGCAATTTACAAATTAGGTGATCTCCAGTGTACCGGATTTAGACATGGACACATTTATTGAAGGATTCCGACCAGGCCAGAATGAACTAAGCTACAAACCAACTCATTCTACAATCTTGATCAATCAGAGAATCCCATTAAAGTGGATTCAGCCCAAAAACAATCAAAGAAGATCAATTTTCGTCCATAGCAACAACTACATTTAATTAGGTCTATTTCTCTCTCTTACATGCACTTTAGAGTTGGGATTTCATCTTCCTAGATGCTCTGCATGTTTAGCAACTAGTATGGACGACATTGTTGTATTTCCTCATAAATAGAGGCTCCCTTTTAATAAAAAAATCAACCTATCTTTTTATCAATAATTCTTTTAAGTTAGATTCATCTCTTTGGTGTGTAATATCTGAAGAAATCCTTGATGCTTTTAGTGTGTAATATCTGAGAGTATTGAGAGGTAAATCAGGAGTCTTCCGCAGTTCCTGTGTGACCATTCTTTCCACATCCTTTGATCTTTGAGACCTCATGGTTTCTTTGATGCAAATTTTATCCCCTACCAAGTCTAGAGTGCTGATTTTTGGGAGAATCACATCATTTGGTATCAGAGCACACTCTTGAGTTTGATATTTTATTTTTTATTTTTTGTTATCATCTTCTCATCTTGTCATTTTCTTTCATCTTCTATCTTTCACCTTCTCTTTTTCTTTTTCTTTTTATTTTTCTTTATTTATTTTCCTTTATTAAACAAAAAGAGAGAAAAAGAGCAAAAAAAAAGAGAGAGAAAAAACACAAATCTGGCGGTTTTGCAGTTTTTAAATTCAGTCTTGATCATTTTTTTAAAAAGTTTATGTCCAAATTGTTCTTTCTATAAAGAGCAAGATTTGAGGACAAATCTTTTTCAAGAGAGAGTATGATATGATCATGAGAAGCATTAGGACATGCGTGCATTGATCCAATCGTAAATACTCAATCACGATGATTAAGTGCATGAAATTACTTGGAGAATGTGCTCATCTCAGTCGCGGAGCTCCTCGAAGATGAATCAAATCAAATGGAGTTCGGATGAAGGAGGTATGCAATTTACAAATTACGTGATCTCCAGTGTACCGGATTTAGACATGGACGCATTTATTGAAGGATTCCGACCAGGCCAGAATGAACTAAGCTACAAACCGACTCATTCTATAATCTTGATCAATCAGAGAAGCCCAGCAAAGTGGATTCAGCCCAAAAACAATCAAAGAAGATCAATTTTCGTCCATAGCAACAACTACATTTAATTATGTATATTTCTCTCTCTTACATGCACTTTAGAGTTGGGATTTCATCTTCCTAGATGCTCTGCATGTTTAGCAACTATTATGGACGACATTGTTGTATTTCCTCTATAAATAGAGGCTCCCTTTTAATAAAAAAATCAACCTATCTTTTTATCAATAATTCTTTTAAGTTAGATTCATCTCTTTGGTGTAATATCTGAAGAAATCCTTGATGCTTTTAGTATGTAATATCTGAGAGTATTGAGAGGTAAATCAGGAGTCTTCCGCAGCTCCTGTGTGACCATTCGCTCCACATCCTTTGATCTTTGAGACCTCACGGTTTCTTTGATGCAAATTTTATCCCCCTACCAAGTCTAGAGTGCAGATTTTTGGGAGAATCACATCATTTGGTATCAGAGCACACTCTTGAGTTTGATATTTTATGTTTTGTTATCTTCTTCTCATCTCGTCATTTTCTTTCATCTTCTTTCTTTCACCTTCTCTTTTTCTTTTTCTTTTTATTTTTTTGTTTTTATTTTCCTTTATTAAACAAAAAGAGAGAAAAACAGCAAAAAAAGAGAGAAAAATAAAACAAATCTGTTGCTTTTGTAGTTTTTAAATTCAGTCTTGATCATTTGATTTAAAATTTTATGTCCAAATAGTTCTTTCTATAAAAAGCAAAATTTGAGGACAAATCTTTTTCAAGAGAGGGAGTATGATATGATCATGAGAAGCATTAGGACATGTGTGCACTGATCGAATTGTAAATACTCAATCACGATGATTCAGTGCATGAAATTACTTGGAGAATGTGATCATCTCAGTCGCGGAGCTCCTCGAAGAAGAATCAAATCAAATGGAATTCAGATGAAGGAGTTATGCAATTTACAAATTAGGTGATCTCCAGTGTACCGGATTTGGACATGGACGCATTTATTGAAGGATTCCGACCAGGCCAGAATGAACTAAGCTACAAACCGACTCATTCTACAATCTTGATCAATCAGAGAAGCCCATTAAAGTGGATTCAGCCCACAAACAATTAAAGAAGATCAATTTTCGTCAATAGCAACAACTACATTTAATTAGGTCTATTTCTCTCTCTTACATGCACTTTAGAGTTGGGATTTCATCTTCCTAGATGCTCTGCATGTTTAGCAACTATAATGGACGACATTGTTGTATTTTCTCTATAAATAGAGGCTTCCTTTTATTAAAAAAATCAATCTATGTTTTTATCAAAAATCCTTTTAAGTTAGATTCATCTCTTTGGTGTGTAATATCTGTAGAAATCCTTGATGCTTTTCGTGTGTAATATCTGAGAGTATTGAGAGGTAAATCAGGAGTCTTCCGCAGTTCCTGTGTGACCATTCGTTCCACATCCTTTGATCTTTGAGACCTCATGGTTTCTTTGATGCAAATTTTATCTCCCTACCAAGTCTAGAGTGCTGATTTTTGGGAGAATCACATCATTTGGTATCAGAGCACACTCTTGAGTTTGATATTTTATTTTTTATTTTTTGTTATCATCTTCTCATCTTGTCATTTTCTTTCATCTTCTATCTTTCACCTTCTCTTTTTCTTTTTCTTTTTATTGTTCTTTATTTATTTTCTTTTATTAAACAAAAAGAGAGAAAAAGAGCAAAAAAAAGAGAGAAAAAAAAACAAATCTGGTGGTTTTGCAGTTTTTGAATTCAGTCTTGATCATTTTTTTTTAAAAGTTTAAGTCCAAATTGTTCTTTCTATAAAGAGTAAGATTTGAGGACAAATCTTTTTCAAGAGAGAGAGTATGATATGATCATGAGAAGCATTAGGACATGCGTGCATTGATCGAATCGTAAATACTCAATCACGATGATTAAGTACATGAAATTACTTGGAGAATGTGCTCAGCTCAATCGCGGAGCTCCTCGAAGAAGAATCAAATCAAATGGAGTTCGGATGAAGGAGTTATGCAATTTACAAATTACGTGATCTCCAGTGTATCGGATTTAGACGTGGACGCATTTATTGAAGGATTCCGACCAGGCCAGAATGAACTAAGCTACAAACCGACTCATTCTACAATCTTGATCAATCAGAGAAGCCCATCAAAGTGGATTCAACCCAAAAACAATCAAAGAAGATCAATTTTCGTCCATAGCAACAACTACATTTAATTAGGTATATTTCTCTCTCTTACATGCACTTTAGAGTTGGGATTTCATCTTCCTAGATGCTCTGCATGTTTAGCAACTATTATGGACGATATTGTTGTATTTCCTCTATAAATAGAGGCTCCTTTATATTAAAAAAATCAATCTATCTTTTTATCAAAAATCCTTTTAAGTTAGATTCATCTCTTTGGTGTGTAATATCCGAAGAAATCCTTAATGCTTTTA
The DNA here is from genome assembly GCA_911865555.2 of Thlaspi arvense. Classification (NCBI taxonomy): domain Eukaryota; kingdom Viridiplantae; phylum Streptophyta; class Magnoliopsida; order Brassicales; family Brassicaceae; genus Thlaspi; species Thlaspi arvense. Next base: position 38,497,121 of record OU466858.1, read on the forward strand.
GTGTGTAATATCTGAGAGTATTGAAAGGTAAATCCGGAGTCTTCCGCAGCTCCTGTGTGACCATTCGCTCCACATCCTTTGATCTTTGAGACGTCATGGTTTCTTTGATGCCAATTTTATCCCCCTACCAACTCTAGAGTGCTGATTTTTGGGAGAAGCACATCATTTGGTATCAGAGCACACTCTTGAGTTTGATATTTTATGTTTTGTTATCATCTTCTCATCTTGTCTTTTTCTTTCATCTTCTATCTTTCACCTTCTCTTTTTCTTTTTCTTTTAATTTTTTTTGTTTTTATTTTCCTTTATTAAACAAAAAGAGAGAAAAACAGCAAAAAAAAGAGAGAAAAAAAAAATAAATCTGTTGGTTTTGTAGTTTTTAAATTCAGTCTTGATCATTTGATTTAAAATTTTATGTCCAAATAGTTCTTTCTATAAAGAGAAAAATTTGAGGACAAATCTTTTTCAAGAGAGGGAGTATGATATGATCATGAGAAGCATTAGGACATGCGTGTACTGATCGAATCGTAAATACTCAATCACGATGATTCAGTGCATTAAATTACTTGGAGAATGTGCTCAGCTCAATCACGGAGCTCTTCGAAGAAGAATCAAATCAAATGGAGTTCAGATGAAGGAGTTATGCAATATACAAATTAGGTGATCTCCAGTGTACCGGATTTAGACATGGACATATTTATTGAAGGATTCCGACCAGGCCAGAATGAACTAAGTTACAAACCAACTCATTCTACAATCTTGATCAATCAGAGAAGCCCATTAAAGTGGATTCAGCCCAAAAACAATCAAAGAAGATCAATTTTCGTCCATAGCAACAACTACATTTAATTAGGTCTATTTCTCTCTCTTACATGCACTTTAGAGTTGGGATTTCATCTTCCTAGATGTTTTGCATGTTTAGCAACTAGTATGGACGATATTGTTGTATTTCCTCATAAATAGAGGCTCCCTTTTAATAAAAAAATCAACCTATCTTTTTATCAATAATTCTTTTAAGTTAGATTCATCTCTTTGGTGTGTAATATCTGAAGAAATCCTTGATGCTTTTAGTGTGTAATATCTGAGAGTATTGAGAGGTAAATCAGGAGTCTTCCGCAGTTCCTGTGTGACCATTCTTTCCACATCCTTTGATCTTTGAGACCTCATGGTTTCTTTGATGCAAATTTTATCCCCTACCAAGTCTAGAGTGCTGATTTTTGGGAGAATCACATCATTTGGTATCAGAGCACACTCTTGAGTTTGATATTTTATTTTTTATTTTCTGTTATCATCTTCTCATCTTGTCATTTTCTTTCATCTTCTATCTTTCACTTTCTCTTTTTCTTTTTCTTTTTATTTTTCTTTATTTATTTTCCTTTATTAAACAAAAAGAGAGAAAAAGAGCAAAAAAAAAGAGAGAGAAAAAAAACAAATCTGGCGGTTTTGCAGTTTTTAAATTCAGTCTTGATCATTTTTTTAAAAAGTTTATGTCCAAATTGTTCTTTCTATAAAGAGCAAGATTTGAGGACAAATCGTTTTCAAGAAAGAGAGTATGATATGATCATGAGAAGCATTAGGACATGCGTGCATTGATCTAATCGTAAATACTCAATCACGATGATTAAGTGCATGAAATTACTTGGAGAATGTGCACATCTCAGTCGCGGAGCTCCTCGAAGATGAATCAAATCAAATGGAGTTCGGATGAAGGAGGTATGCAATTTACAAATTACGTGATCTCCAGTGTACCGGATTTAGACATGGACGCATTTATTGAAGGATTCCGACCAGGCCAGAATGAACTAAGCTACAAACCGACTCATTCTATAATCTTGATCAATCAGAGAAGCCCAGCAAAGTGGATTCAGTCCAAAAACAATCAAAGAAGATCAATTTTCGTCCATAGCAACAACTACATTTAATTATGTCTATTTCTCTCTCTTACATGCACTTTAGAGTTGGGATTTCATCTTCCTAGATGCTCTGCATGTTTAGCAACTATTATGGACGACATTGTTGTATTTCCTCTATAAATAGAGGCTCCCTTTTATTAAAAAAATCAACCTATCTTTTTATCAATAATTCTTTTAAGTTAGATTCATCTCTTTGGTGTAATATCTAAAGAAATCTTTGATGCTTTTAGTATGTAATATCTGAGAGTATTGAGAGGTAAATCAGGAGTCTTCCGCAGCTCTTGTGTGACCATTCGCTCCACATCCTTTGATCTTTGAGACCTCACAGTTTCTTTGATGCAAATTTTATCCCCCTACCAAGTCTAGAGTGCAGATTTTTGGGAGAATCACATCATTTGGTATCAGAGCACACTCTTGAGTTTGATATTTTATGTTTTGTTATCTTCTTCTCATCTTGTCATTTTCTTTCATCTTCTTTCTTTCACCTTCTCTTTTTCTTTTTCTTTTTATTTTTTTGTTTTTATTTTCCTTTATTAAACAAAAAGAGAGAAAAACAGCAAAAAAAGAGAGAAAAAAAAAACAAATCTGTTGCTTTTGTAGTTTTTAAATTCAGTCTTGATCATTTGATTTAAAATTTTATGTCCAAATAGTTCTTTCTATCAAGAGCAAAATTTGAGGACAAATCTTTTTCAAGAGAGGGAGTATGATATGATCATGAGAAGCATTAGGACATGTGTGCACTGATCGAATCGTAAATACTCAATCACGATGATTCAGTGCATGAAATTACTTGGAGAATGTGCTCATCTCAGTCGCGGAGCTCCTCGAAGAAGAATCAAATCAAATGGAGTTCAGATGAAGGAGTTATGCAATTTACAAATTAGGTGATCTCCAGTGTACCGGATTTGGACATAGACGCATTTATTGAAGGATTCCGACCAGGCCAGAATGAACTAAGCTACAAACCGACTCATTCTACAATCTTGATCAATCAGAGAAGCCCACTAAAGTGGATTCAGCCCACAAACAATTAATGAAGATCAATTTTCGTCCATAGCAACAACTACATTTAATTAGGTCTATTTCTCTCTCTTACATGCACTTTAGAGTTGGGATTTCATCTTCCTAGATGCTCTGCATGTTTAGCAACTATTATGGACGACATTGTTGTATTTTCTCTATAAATAGAGGCTCCCTTTTATTAAAAAAACCAATCTATGTTTTTATCAAAAATCCTTTTAAGTTAGATTCATCTCTTTGGTGTGTAATATCTGAAGAAATCCTTGATGCTTTCAGTGTGTAATATCTGAGAGTATTGAGAGGTAAATCAGGAGTCTTCCGCAGTTCCTGTGTGACCATTCGTTCCACATCCTTTGATCTTTGAGACCTCATGGTTTCTTTGATGCAAATTTTATCCCCCTACCAAGTCTAGAGTGCTGATTTTTGGGAGAATCACATCATTTGGTATCAGAGCACACTCTTGAGTTTGATATTTTATTTTTTATTTTTTGTTATCAACTTCTCATCTTGTCATTTTCTTTCATCTTCTATCTTTCACCTTCTCTTTTTCTTTTTCTTTTTATTTTTCTTTATTTATTTTCTTTTATTAAACAAAAAGAGAGAAAAAGAGCAAAAAAAAGAGAGAAAAAAAAACAAATCTGGTGGTTTTGCAGTTTTTGAATTCAGTCTTGATTATTTTTTCTTAAAAGTTTAAGTCCAAATTGTTCTTTCTATAAAGAGCAAGATTTGAGGATAAATCTTTTTCAAGAGAGAGAGTATGATATGATCATGAGAAGCATTAGGACAAGCGTGCATTGATCGAAACGTAAATACTCAATCACGATGATTAAGTACATGAAATTACTTGGAGAATGTGCTCAGCTCAATCGCGGAGCTCCTCGAAGAAGAATCAAATCAAATGGAGTTCGGATGAAGGAGTTATGCAATTTACAAATTACGTGATCTCCAGTGTACCGGATTTAGACATGGACGCATTTATTGAAGGATTCCGACCAGGCCAGAATGAACTAAGCTACAAACCGACTCATTCTATAATCTAGATCAATCAGAGAAGCCCAGCAAAGTGGATTCAGCCCAAAAACAATCAAAGAAGATCAATTTTCGTCCATAGCAACAACTACATTTAATTATGTCTATTTCTCTCTCTTACATGCACTTTAGAGTTGGGATTTCCTCTTCCTAGATGCTCTGCATGTTTAGCAACTATTATGGACGACATTGTTGTATTTCCTCTATAAATAGAGGCTCTCTTTTATTAAAAAAATCAACCTATCTTTCTATCAATAATTCTTTTAAGTTAGATTCATCTCTTTGGTGTGTAATATCTGAAGAAATCCTTGATGCTTTTAGTGTGTAATATCTGAGAGTATTGAGAGGTAAATCAGGAGTCTTCTGCAGTTCCTGTGTGACCATTCGTTCCACATCCTTTGATCTTTGAGACCTCATGGTTTCTTTGATGCAAATTTTATCCCCCTACCAAGTCTAGAGTGCTGATTTTTGGGAGAATCACATCATTTGGTATCAGAGCACACTCATGAGTTTGATATTTTATTTTTTATTTTTTGTTATCATCTTCTCATCTTGTCATTTTCTTTCATCTTCTATCTTTCACCTTCTCTTTTTCTTTTTCTTTTTATTTTTCTTTATTTATTTTCTTTTATTAAACAAAAAGAGAGAAAAAGAGCAAAAAAAAGAGAGAAAAAAAAAATAAATCTGGTGGTTTTGCAGTTTTTGAATTCAGTCTTGATCATGTTTTTTTTAAAACTTTAAGATCAAATTGTTCTTTCTATAAAGAGCAAGATTTGAGGACAAATCTTTTTCAAGAGAGAGAGTATGATATGATCATGAGAAGCATTAGGACATGCATGCATTGATCGAATCGTAAATACTCAATCACGATGATTAAGTACATGAAATTACTTGGAGAATGTGCTCAGCTCAATCGCGGAGCTCCTCGAAGAAGAATCAAATCAAAAGGAGTTCGGATAAAGGAGTTATGCAATTTACAAATTACGTGATTTCCAGTGTACCGGATTTAGACATGGACGCATTTATTGAAGGATTCCGACCAGGCCAGAATGAATTAAGCTACAAACCGACTCATTCTACAATCTTGATCAATCAGAGAAGCCCATTAAAGTGGATTCAGCCCAAAAACAATTAAAGAAGATCAATTTTCGTCCATAGCAACAACTACATTTAATTAGGTATATTTCTCTCTCTTACATGCACTTTAGAGTTGGGATTTCATCTTCCTAGATGCTCTGCATGTTTAGCAACTTTTATGGACGACATTGTTGTATTTCCTCTATAAATAGAGGCTCCCTTTTATTAGAAAAATCAATCTATCTTTTTATCAAAAATCCTTTTAAGTTACATTCATCTCTTTGGTGTGTAATATCCGAAGAAATCCTTAATGCTTTTAGTGTGTAATATCTGAGAGTATTGAGAGGTAAATCAGGAGTCTTCCGCAGCTCCTGTGTGACCATTCGCTCTACATCCTTTGATCTTTGAGACCTCATGGTTTCTTTGATGCAAATTTTATCCCCCGACCAACTCTAGAGTGCTGATTTTTGGGAGAAGCACATCATTTGGTATCAGAGCACACTCTTGAGTTTGATATTTTATGTTTTGTTATCATCTTCTCATCTTGTCATTTTCTTTCATCCTCTCTCTTTCACCTTCTCTTTTTCTTTTTCTTTTTCTTTTTTTGTTTTTATTTTCCTTTATTAAATAAAAAGAGAGAAAAACAGCAAAAAAAAGAGAGAAAAAAAAACAAATCTGTTGGTTTTGTAGTTTTTAAATTCAGTCTTGATCATTTGATTTAAAATTTTATGTCCAAATAGTTCTTTCTATAAAGAGCAAAATTTGAGGACAAATCTTTTTCAAGAGAGGGAGTATGATATGATCATGAGAAGCATTAGGACATGCGTGTACTGATCGAATCGTAAATACTCAATCACGATGATTAAGTACATGAAATTACTTGGAGATTGTGCTCAGCGCAATCGCGGAACTCCTCGAAGAAGAATCAAATCAAATGGAGTTCGGATGAAGGAGTTATGCAATTTACAAATTACGTGATCTCCAGTGTACCGGATTTAGACATGGACGCATTTATTGAAGGATTCCGACCAGGCCAGAATGAACTAAGCTACAAACCGACTCATTCTACAATCTTGATCAATCAGAGAAGCCCATCAAAGTGGATTCAATCCAAAAACAATCAAAGAAGATCAATTTTCGTCCATAGCAACAACTACATTTAATTAGGTATATTTCTCTCTCTTACATGCACTTTAGAGTTGGGATTTCATCTTCCTAGATGCTCTGCATGTTTAGCAACTATTATGGACGACATTGTTGTATTTCCTCTATAAATAGAGGCTCCCTTCTATTAAAAAAATCAATCTATCTTTTTATCAAAAATCCTTTTAAGTTACATTCATCTCTTTGGTGTGTAATATCCGAAGAAATCCTTAATGCTTTTAGTGTGTAATATCTGAGAGTATTGAGAGGTAAATCAGGAGTCTTCCGCAGCTCCTGTGTGACCATTCGCTCCACATCCTTTGATCTTTGAGACCTCATGGTTTCTTTGATGCAAATTTTATCCCCCTACCAACTCTAGAGTGCTGATTTTTGGGAGAAGCACATCATTTGGTATCAGAGCACACTCTTGAGTTTGATATTTTATGTTTTGTTATCATCTTCTCATCTTGTCATTTTCTTTCATCTTCTATCTTTCACCTTCTCTTTTTCTTTTTCTTTTTATTTTTTTAATTTTTATTTTCCTTTATTAAACAAAAAGAGAGAAAACAGCAAAAAAAAGAGAGAAAAAAAAACAAATCTGTTGGTTTTGTAGTTTTTAAATTCAGTCTTGATCGTTTGATTTAAAATTTTATGTCCAAATAGTTCTTTCTATAAAGAGCAAAATTTGAGGACAAATCTTTTTCAAGAGAGGGAGTATGATATGATCATGATGAGAAGCATTAGGACATGCGTGCACTGATCGAATCGTAAATACTCAATCACGATGATTAAGTACATGAAATTACTTGGAGAATGTGCTCAGCTCAATCGCGGAGCTCTTCGAAGAAGAATCAAATCAAATGGAGTTCGGATGAAGGAGTTATGCAATTTACAAATTAAGTGATCTCCAGTGTACCGGATTTAGACATGGACGCATTTATTGAAGGATTCCGACCAGGCCAGAATGAACTAAGCTACAAACCGACTCATTCTACAATCTTGATCAATCAGAGAAGCCCATCAAAGTGGATTCAATCCAAAAACAATCAAAGAAGATCAATTTTCGTCCATAGCAACAACTACATTTAATTAGGTATATTTCTCTCTCTTACATGCACTTTAGAGTTGGGATTTCATCTTCCTAGATGCTCTGCATGTTTAGCAACTATTATGGACGACATTGTTGTATTTCCTCTATAAATAGAGGCTCCCTTCTATTAAAAAAATCAATCTATCTTTTTATCAAAAATCCTTTTAAGTTACATTCATCTCTTTGGTGTGTAATATCCGAAGAAATCCTTAATGCTTTTAGTGTGTAATATCTGAGAGTATTGAGAGGTAAATCAGGAGTCTTCCGCAGCTCCTGTGTGACCATTCGCTCCACATCCTTTGATCTTTGAGACCTCATGGTTTCTTTGATGCAAATTTTATCCCCCTACCAACTCTAGAGTGCTGATTTTTGGGAGAAGCACATCATTTGGTATCAGAGCACACTCTTGAGTTTGATATTTTATGTTTTGTTATCATCTTCTCATCTTGTCATTTTCTTTCATCTTCTATCTTTCACCTTCTCTTTTTCTTTTTCTTTTTATTTTTTTAATTTTTATTTTCCTTTATTAAACAAAAAGAGAGAAAACAGCAAAAAAAAGAGAGAAAAAAAAACAAATCTGTTGGTTTTGTAGTTTTTAAATTCAGTCTTGATCGTTTGATTTAAAATTTTATGTCCAAATAGTTCTTTCTATAAAGAGCAAAATTTGAGGACAAATCTTTTTCAAGAGAGGGAGTATGATATGATCATGAGAAGCATTAGGACATGCGTGCACTGATCGAATCGTAAATACTCAATCACGATGATTAAGTACATGAAATTACTTGGAGAATGTGCTCAGCTCAATCGCGGAGCTCTTCGAAGAAGAATCAAATCAAATGGAGTTCGGATGAAGGAGTTATGCAATTTACAAATTACGTGATCTCCAGTGTACCGGATTTAGACATGGACGCATTTATTGAAGGATTCCGACCAGGCCAGAATGAACTAAGCTACAAACCGACTCATTCTACAATCTTGATCAATCAGAGAAGCCCATCAAAGTGGATTCAACCCAAAAACAATCAAAGAAGATCAATTTTCGTCCATAGCAACAACTACAATTAATTAGGTATATTTTTCTCTCTTACATGCACTTTAGAGTTGGGATTTCATCTTCCTAGATGCTCTGCATGTTTAGCAACTATTATGGACGACATTGTTGTATTTCCTCTATAAATAGAGGCTCCCTTTTATTAAAAAAATCAATCTATCTTTTTATCAAAAATCCTTTTAAGTTACATTCATCTCTCTGGTGTGTAATATCCGAAGAAATCCTTAATGCTTTTAGTGTGTAATATCTGAGAGTATTGAGAGGTAAATCAGGAGTCTTCCGCAGCTCCTGTGTGACCATTCGCTCCACATCCTTTGATCTTTGAGACCTCATGGTTTCTTTCATGCAAATTTTATCCCCCTACCAACTCTAGAGTGCTGATTTTTGGGAGAAGCACATCATTTGGTATCAGAGCACACTCTTGAGTTTGATATTTTATGTTTTGTTATCATCTTCTCATCTTGTCATTTTCTTTCATCTTCTATCTTTCACCTTCTCTTTTTCTTTTTCTTTTTATTTTTTTGTTTTTTATTTTCCTTTATTAAACAAAAAGAGAGAAAACAGCAAAAAAAAGAGAGAAAAAAAAACAAATCTGTTGGTTTTGTAGTTTTTAAATTCAGACTTGATCGTTTGATTTAAAATTTTATGTCCAAATAGTTCTTTCTATAAAGAGCAAAATTTGAGGACAAATCTTTTTCAAGAGAGGGAGTATGATATGATCATGAGAAGCATTAGGACATGCGTGCACTGATCGAATCGTAAATACTCAATCACGATGATTAAGTACATGAAATTACTTGGAGAATGTGCTCAGCTCAATCGCGGAGCTCCTCGAAGAAGAATCAAATCAAATGGAGTTCGGATGAAGGAGTTATGCAATTTACAAATTACGTGATCTCCAGTGTACCGGATTTAGACATGGACGCATTTATTGAAGGATTCCGACCAGGCCAAAATGAACTAAGCTACAAACCGACTCATTCTACAATCTTGATCAATCAGAGAAGCCCATCAAAGTGGATTCAACCCAAAAACAATCAAAGAAGATCAATTTTCGTCCATAGCAACAACTACAATTAATTAGGTATATTTCTCTCTCTTACATGCACTTTAGAGTTGGGATTTCATCTTCCTAGATGCTCTGCATGTTTAGCAACTATTTTGGACGACATTGTTGTATTTCCTCTATAAATAGAGGCTCCCTTTTATTAAAAAAATCAATCTATCTTTTTATCAAAAATCCTTTTAAGTTACATTCATCTATTTGGTGTGTAATATCCGAAGAAATCCTTAATACTTTTAGTGTGTAATATCTGAGAGTATTGAGAGGTAAATCAGGAGTCTTCCGCAGCTCCTGTGTGACCATTCGCTCCACATCCTTTGATCTTTGAGACCTCATGGTTTCTTTGATGCAAATTTTATCCCCCTACCAACTCTAGAGTGCTGATTTTTGGGAGAAGCACATCATTTGGTATCAGAGCACACTCTTGAGTTTGATATTTTATGTTTTGTTATCATCTTCTCATCTTGTCATTTTCTTTCATCTTCTATCTTTCACCTTCTCTTTTTCTTTTTCTTTTTCTTTTTTTGTTTTTTATTTTTCTTTATTAAACAAAAAGAGAGAAAACAGCAAAAAAAAAAGAGAAAAAAAAACAAATCTGTTGGTTTTGTAGTTTTTAAATTCAGTCTTGATCGTTTGATTTAAAATTTTATGTCCAAATAGTTCTTTCTATAAAGAGCAAAATTTGAGGACAAATCTTTTTCAAGAGAGGGAGTATGATATGATCATGAGAAGCATTAGGACATGCGTGTACTGATCGAATCGTAAATACTCAATCACGATGATTAAGTACATGAAATTACTTGGAGAATGTGCTCAGCTCAATCGCGGAGCTCCTCGAAGAAGAATCAAATCAAATGGAGTTCGGATGAAGGAGTTATGCAATTTACAAATTACGTGATCTCCAGTGTACCGGATTTAGACATGGACGTATTTATTGAAGGATTCCGACCAGGCCAGAATGAACTAAGCTACAAACCGACTCATTTTACAATCTTGATCAATCAGAGAAGCCCATCAAAGTGGATTCAACCCAAAAACAATCAAAGAAGATCAATTTTCGTCCATAGCAACAACTACATTTAATTAGGTATATTTCTCTCTCTTACATGCACTTTAGAGTTGAGATTTCATCTTCCTAGATGCTCTGCATATTTAGCAACTGTTATGGACGACATTGTTGTATTTTCTCTATAAATATAGGCTCCCTTTTATTAAAAAAATCAATCTATGTTTTTATCAAAAATCCTTTTAAGTTAGATTCATCTCTTTGGTGTGTAATATCTGCAGAAATCCTTGATGCTTTTAGTGTGTAATATCTGAGAGTATTGAGAGGTAAATCAGGAGTCTTCCGCAGCTCCTGTGTGACCATTCCCTCCACATCCTTTGATCTTTGAGACCTCACGGTTTCTTTGATGTAAATTTTTTCCCCCTACCAAGTCTAGAGTGTTGATTTTTGGGAGAATCACATCATTTGGTATCAGAGCACACTCTTGAGTTTGATATTTTATTTTTTATTTTTTGTTATCATCTTCTCATCTTGTCATTTTCTTTCATCTTCTATCTTTCACCTTCTCTTTTTCTTTTTCTTTTTATTTTTCTTTATTTATTTTCCTTTATTAAACAAAAAGATAGAAAAAGAGCAAAAAAAAAGAGAGAAAAAAAAACAAATCAGGTGGTTTTGCAGTTTTTAAATTCAGTCTTGATCATTTTTTTAAAAGTTTATGTCTAAATTGTTCTTTCTATAAAGAGCAAGATTTGAGGACAAATCTTTTTCAAGAGAGAGAGTCTGATATGATCCTGAGAAGCATTAGGACATGTGTGCACTGATCGAATCGTAAATACTCAATCACGATGATTCAGTGCATGAAATTACTTGGAGAATGTGCTCAGCTCAATCTGGAGTTCCTCGAAGAAGAATCAAATCAAATGGAGTTCGGATGAAGGAGTTATGCAATTTACAAATTAGGTGATCTCCAGTGTACCGGATTTAGACATGGACGCATTTATTGAAGGATTCCGACCAGGCCAGAATGAACTAAGCTACAAACCGACTCATTCTACAATCTTGATCAATCAGTGAAGCCCAGCAAAGTGGATTCAGCCCAAAAACAATCAAAGAAGATCAATTTTCGTCCATAGCAACAACTACATTTAATTATGTCTATTTTTCTCTCTTACATGCACTTTAGAGTTGGGTTTCCATCTTCCTAGATGCTCTGCATGTTTAGCAACTATTATGGACGACATTGTTGTATTTTCTCTATAAACAGAGGCTCCCTTTTATTTAAAAAATCAATCTATGTTTTTATCAAAAATCTTTTTAAATTAGATTCATCTCTTTGGTGTGCAATATCTGAAGAAATTCTTGATGCTTTTAGTGTGTAATATCTGAAAGCATTGAGAGGTAAATCAGGAGTCTTCCGCAGCTCCTGTGTGACCATTCCTCCACATCCTTTGATCTTTGAGACCTCACGGTTTCTTTGATGTAAATTTTATCCCCCTACCAAGTCTAGAGTGCTGATTTTTGGGAGAATCACATCATTTGGTATCAGAGCACACTCTTGAGTTTGATATTTTATTTTTTATTTTTTGTTATCATCTTCTCATCTTGTCATTTTCTTTCATCTTCTATCTTTCACCTTCTCTTTTTTTTTTTCTTTTTTTTTTCTTTATTTATTTTCCTTTATTAAACAAAAAGATAGAAAAAGAGCAAAAAAAAAGAGAGAAAAAAAACAAATCAGGTGGTTTTGCAGTTTTTAAATTCAGTCTTGATCATTTTTTTAAAAAGTTTATGTCCAAATTGTTCTTTCTATAAAGAGCAAGATTTGAGGACAAATCTTTTTCAAGAGAGAGAGTCTGATATGATCCTGAGAAGCATTAGGACATGTGTGCACTGATCGAATCGTAAATACTCAATCACGATGATTCAGTGCATGAAATTACTTGGAGAATGTGCTCAGCTCAATCCGGAGTTCCTCGAAGAAGAATCAAATCAAATGGAGTTCGGATGAAGGAGTTATGCAATTTACAAATTAGGTTATCTCCAGTGTACCGGATTTAGACATGGACGCATTTATTGAAGGATTCCGACCAGGCCAGAATGAACTAAGCTACAAACCGACTCATTCTACAATCTTGATCAATCAGTGAAGCCCAGCAAAGTGGATTCAGCCCAAAAACAATCAAAGAAGATCAATTTTCGTCCATAGCAACAACTACATTTAATTATGTCTATTTTTCTCTCTTACATGCACTTTAGAGTTGGGTTTCCATCTTCCTAGATGCTCTGCATGTTTAGCAACTATTATGGACGACATTGTTGTATTTTCTCTATAAACAGAGGCTCCCTTTTATTTAAAAAATCAATCTATGTTTTTATCAAAAATCTTTTTAAATTAGATTCATCTCTTTGGTGTGCAATATCTGAAGAAATTCTTGATGCTTTTAGTGTGTAATATCTGAAAGCATTGAGAGGTAAATCAGGAGTCTTCTGCAGCTCCTGTGTGACCATTCGCTCCACATCCTTTGATCTTTGAGACCTCACGGTTTCTTTGATGCAAATTTTATCCCCTTACCAACTCTAGAGTGCTGATTTATGGGAGAATCACATCATTTGGTATCAGAGCACACTCTTGAGTTTGATATTTTATTTTTTATTTTTTGTTATCATCTTCTCATCTTGTCATTTTCTTTCATCTTCTATCTTTTACCTTCTCTTTTTTTTTTTTTTTTTTTTTATTTATTTTCCTTTATTAAACAAAAAGAGAGAAAAACAACAAAAAAAAAGAGAGAAAAAAAAAACAAATCTGTTGGTTTTGTAGTTTTTAAATTCAGTCTTGATCATTTGATTTGAAAGTTTATGTCCAAATTGTTCTTTCTATAAAAAGCAAAATTTGAGGACAAATCTTTTTCAAGAGAGGGAGTATGATATAATCATGAGAAGCATTAGGACATGCGTGCACTGATCGAATCGTAAATACTCAATCACGAAGATTCAGTGCATGAAATTACTTGGAGAATGTGCTCAGCTCAATCACGGAGCTCCTCGAAGAAGAATCAAATCAAATGGAGTTCAGATGAAGGAGTTATGCAATTTACAAATTAGGTGATCTCCAGTGTACCGAATTTAGACATGGACGCATTTATTGAAGGATTCCGACCAGGCCAGAATGAACTAAGCTACAAACCGACTCATTCTACAATCTTGATCAATCAGAGAAGCCCATTAAAGTAGATTCAGCCCAAAAACAATCAAAGAAGATCAATTTTCGTCCATAGCAACAACTACATTTAATTAGGTCTATTTTTCTCTCTTACATGCACTTTAGAGTTGGGATTTCATCTTCCTAGATGCTCTGCTTGTTTAGCAACTATTATGGACGATATTGTTGTATTTTATTTATAAATAAAGGCTCCCTTTTATTAAAAAAATCAATCTATGTTTTTATCAAAAATCCTTTTAAGTTAGATTCATCTCTTTGGTGTGTAATATTTGAAGAAATCCTTGATGCTTTTAGTGTGTAATATCTGAGAGTATTGAGAGGTAAATCAGGAGTCTTCCGCAGTTCCTGTGTGACCATTCGTTCCACATCCTTTGATCTTTGAGACCTCATGGTTTCTTTGATGCAAGTTTTATCCCCCTACCAAGTCTAGAGTGCTGATTTTTGGGAGAATCACATCATTTGGTATCAGAGCACACTCTTGAGTTTGATATTTTATTTTTTATTTTTTGTTATCAACTTCTCATCTTGTCAGTTTCTTTCATCTTCTATCTTTCACCTTCTCTTTTTCTTTTTCTTTTTATTTTTTTTTATTTATTTTCTTTTATTAAACAAAAAGAGAGAAAAAGAGCAAAAAAAAGAGAGAAAAAAAAACAAATCTGGTGGTTTTGCAGTTTTTGAATTCAGTCTTGATTATTTTTTTTTAAAAGTTTAAGTCCAAATTGTTCTTTCTATAAAGAGCAAGATTTGAGGATAAATCTTTTTCAAGAGAGAGAGTATGATATGATCATGAGAAGCATTAGGACAAGCGTGCATTGATCGAATCGTAAATACTCAATCACGATGATTAAGTACATGAAATTACTTGGAGAATGTGCTCAGCTCAATCGCGGAGCTCCTCGAAGAAGAATCAAATCAAATGGAGTTCGGATGAAGGAGTTATGCAATTTACAAATTACGTGATCTCCAGTGTACCGGATTTAGACATGGACGCATTTATTGAAGGATTCCGACAAGGCCAGAATGAACTAAGCTACAAACCGACTCATTCTATAATCTAGATCAATCAGAGAAGCCCAGCAAAGTGGATTCAGCCCAAAAACAATCAAAGAAGATCAATTTTCGTCCATAGCAACAACTATATTTAATTATGTCTATTTCTCTCTCTTACATGCACTTTAGAGTTGGGATTTCATCTTCCTAGATGCTCTGCATGTTTAGCAACTATTATGGACGACATTGTTGTATTTCCTCTATAAATAGAGGCTCCCTTTTATTAAAAAAATCAACCTATCTTTCTATCAATAATTCTTTTAAGTTAGATTCATCTCTTTGGTGTAATATCTGAAGAAATCCTTGATGCTTTTAGTATGTAATATCTGAGAGTATTGAGAGGTAAATCAGGAGTCTTCCGCAGCTCCTGTGTGACCATTCGCTCCACATCCTTTGATCTTTGAGACCTCACGGTTTCTTTGATGCAAATTTTATCCCCCTACCAAGTCTAGAGTGCAGATTTTTGGGAGAATCACATCATTTGGTATCAGAGCACACTCTTGAGTTTGATATTTTATGTTTTGTTATCTTCTTCTCATCTTGTCATTTTCTTTCATCTTCTTTCTTTTACCTTCTCTTTTTCTTTTTCTTTTTATTTTTTTGTTTTTATTTTCCTTTATTAAACAAAAAGAGAGAAAAACAGCAAAAAAAGAGAGAAAAAAAAAACAAATCTGTTGCTTTTGTAGTTTTTAAATTCAGTCTTGATCATTTGATTTAAAATTTTATGTCCAAATAGTTCTTTCTATAAAGAGCAAAATTTGAGGACAAATCTTTTTCAAGAGAGGGAGTATGATATGATCATGAGAAGCATTAGGACAGGTGTGCACTGATCGAATCGTAAATACTCAATCACGATGATTCAGTGCATGAAAATTACTTGGAGAATGTGCTCAGCTAAATCACGGAGCTCCTCGAAGAAGAATCAAATCAAATGGAGTTCAGATGAAGGAGTTATGCAATTTACAAATTAGGTCCAGTGTACCGGATTTAGACATGGACGCATTTATTGAAGGATTCCGACCAGGCCAGAATGAATTAAGCTACAAACCGACTCATTCTACAATCTTGATCAATCAGAGAAGCCCATTAAAGTGGATTCAGCCCAAAAACAATTAAAGAAGATCAATTTTCGTCCATAGCAACAACTACATTTAATTAGGTCTATTTCTCTCTCTTACATGCACTTTAGAGTTGGGATTTCATCTTCCTAGATGCTCTGCATGTTTAGCAACAATTATGGACGACATTGTTGTATTTTCTCTATAAATAGAGGCTCCCTTTTATTAAAAAAATCAATCTATGTTTTTATCAAAAATCCTTTTAAGTTAGATTCATCTCTTTGGTGTGTAATATCTGAAGAAATCCTTGATGCTTTTAGTGTGTAATATCTGAGAGTATTGAGAGGTAAATCAGGAGTCTTCTGCAGTTCCTGTGTGACCATTCGTTCCACATCCTTTGATCTTTGAGACCTCATGGTTTCTTTGATGCAAATTTTATCCCCCTACCAAGTCTAGAGTGCTGATTTTTGGGAGAATCACATCATTTGGTATCAGAGCACACTCTTGAGTTTGATATTTTATTTTTTATTTTTTGTTATCATCTTCTCATCTTGTCATTTTCTTTCATCTTCTATCTTTCACCTTCTCTTTTTCTTTTTCTTTTTATTTTTCTTTATTTATTTTCTTTTATTAAACAAAAAGAGAGAAAAAGAGCAAAAAAAAGAGAGAAAAAAAAAACAAATCTGGTGGTTTTGCAGTTTTTGAATTCAGTCTTGATCATGTTTTTTTTAAAACTTTAAGTCCAAATTGTTCTTTCTATAAAGAGCAAGATTTGAGGACAAATCTTTTTCAAGAGAGAGAGTATGATATGATCATGAGAAGCATTAGGACATGCATGCATTGATCGAATCGTAAATATTCAATCACGATGATTAAGTACATGAAATTACTTGGAGAATGTGCTCAGCTCAATCGCGGAGCTCCTCGAAGAAGAATCAAATCAAAAGGAGTTCGGATGAAGGAGTTATGCAATTTACAAATTACGTGATTTCCAGTGTACCGGATTTAGACATGGACGCATTTATTGAAGGATTCCGACCAGGCCAGAATGAATTAAGCTACAAACCGACTCATTCTACAATCTTGATCAATCAGAGAAGCCCATTAAAGTGGATTCAGCCCAAAAACAATTAAAGAAGATCAATTTTCGTCCATAGCAACAACTACATTTAATTAGGTATATTTCTCTCTCTTACATGCACTTTAGAGTTGGAATTCATCTTCCTAGATGCTCTGCATGTTTAGCAACTTTTATGGACGACATTGTTGTATTTCCTCTATAAATAGAGGCTCCCTTTTATTAGAAAAATCAATCTATCTTTTTATCAAAAATCCTTTTAAGTTACAATCATCTCTTTGGTGTGTAATATCCGAAGAAATCCTTAATGCTTTTAGTGTGTAATATCTGAGAGTATTGAGAGGTAAATCAGGAGTCTTCCGCAGCTCCTGTGTGACCATTCGCTCCACATCCTTTGATCTTTGAGACCTCATGGTTTCTTTGATGCAAATTTTATCCCCCGACCAACTCTAGAGTGCTGATTTTTGGGAGAAGCACATCATTTGGTATCAGAGCACACTCTTGAGTTTGATATTTTATGTTTTGTTATCATCTTCTCATCTTGTCATTTTCTTTCATCCTCTATCTTTCACATTCTCTTTTTCTTTTTCTTTTTATTTTTTTGTTTTTATTTTCCTTTATTAAATAAAAAGAGAGAAAAACAGCAAAAAAAAGAGAGAAAAAAAAACAAATCTGTTGGTTTTGTAGTTTTTAAATTCAGTCTTGATCATTTGATTTAAAATTTTATGTCCAAATAGTTCTTTCTATAAAGAGCAAGATTTGAGGACAAATCTTTTTCAAGAGAGGGAGTATGATATGATCATGAGAAGCATTAGGACATGCGTGTACTGATCGAATCGTAAATACTCAATCACGATGATTAAGTACATGAAATTACTTGGAGAATGTGCTCAGCTCAATCGCGGAACTCCTCGAAGAAGAATCAAATCAAATGGAGTTCGGATGAAGGAGTTATGCAATTTACAAATTACGTGATCTCCAGTGTACCGGATTTAGACATGGACGCATTTATTGAAGGATTCCGACAAGGCCAGAATGAACTAAGCTACAAACCGACTCATTCTACAATCTTGATCAATCAGAGAAGCCCATCAAAGTGGATTCAACCCAAAAACAATCAAAGAAGATCAATTTTCGTCCATAGCAACAACTACATTTAATTAGGTATATTTCTCTCTCTTACATGCACTTTAGAGTTGGGATTTCATCTTCCTAGATGCTCTGCATGTTTAGCAACTATTATGGACGACATTGTTGTATTTCCTCTATAAATAGAGGCTCCCTTTTATTAAAAAAAATCAATCTATCTTTTTATCAAAAATCCTTTTAAGTTACATTCATCTCTTTGGTGTGTAATATCCGAAGAAATCCTTAATGCTTTTAGTGTGTAATATCTGAGAGTATTGAGAGGTAAATCAGGAGTCTTCCGCAGCTCCTGTGTGACCATTCGCTCCACATCCTTTGATCTTTGAGACCTCATGGTTTCTTTGATGCAAACTTTATCCCCCTACCAACTCTAGAGTGCTGATTTTTGGGAGAAGCACATCATTTGGTATCAGAGCACACTCTTGAGTTTGATATTTTATGTTTTGTTATCATCTTCTCATCTTGTCATTTTCTTTCATCTTCTATCTTTCACCTTCTCTTTTTCTTTTTCTTTTTATTTTTTTGTTTTTTATTTTCCTTTATTAAACAAAAAAGAGAGAAAACAGCAAAAAAAAAGAGAGAAAAAAAAAACAAATCTGTTGGTTTTGTAGTTTTTAAATTCAGTCTTGATCGTTTGATTTAAAATTTTATGTCCAAATAGTTCTTTCTATAAAGAGCAAAATTTGAGGACAAATCTTTTTCAAGAGAGGGAGTATGATATGATCATGAGAAGCATTAGGACATGCGTGCACTGATCGAATCGTAAATACTCAATCACGATGATTAAGTACATGAAATTACTTGGAGAATGTGCTCAGCTCAATCGCGGAGCTCTTCGAAGAAGAATCAAATCAAATGGAGTTCGGATGAAGGAGTTATGCAATTTACAAATTACGTGATCTCCAGTGTACCGGATTTAGACATGGACGCATTTATTGAAGGATTCCGACCAGGCCAGAATGAACTAAGCTACAAACCGACTCATTCTACAATCTTGATCAATCAGAGAAGCCCATCAAAGTGGATTCAACCCAAAAACAATCAAAGAAGATCAATTTTCGTCCATAGCAACAACTACAATTAATTAGGTATATTTCTCTCTCTTACATGCACTTTAGAGTTGGGATTTCATCTTTCTAGATGCTCTGCATGTTTAGCAACTATTATGGACGATATTATTGTATTTCCTCTATAAATAGAGGCTCCCTTTTATTAAAAAAATCAATCTATCTTTTTATCAAAAATCTTTTTAAGTTACAATCATCTCTTTGGTGTGTAATATCCGAAGAAATCCTTAATGCTTTTAGTGTATAATATCTGAGAGTATTGAGAGGTAAATCAGGAGTCTTCCGCAGCTCCTGTGTGACCATTCGCTCCACATCCTTTGATCTTTGAGACCTCATGGTTTCTTTGATGCAAATTTTATCCCCCTACCAACTCTAGAGTGCTGATTTTTGGGAGAAGCACATCATTTGGTATCAGAGCACACTCTTGAGTTTGATATTTTATGTTTTGTTATCATCTTCTCATCTTGTCATTTTCTTTCATCCTCTATCTTTCACCTTCTCTTTTTCTTTTTCTTTTTATTTTTTTGTTTTTTATTTTCCTTTATTAAACAAAAAGAGAGAAAACAGCAAAAAAAAGAGAGAAAAAAAAACAAATCTATTGGTTTTGTAGTTTTTAAATTCAGTCTTGATCGTTTGATTTAAAATTTTATGTCCAAATAGTTCTTTCTATAAAGAGCAAAATTTGAGGACAAATCTTTTTCAAGAGAGGGAGTATGATATGATCATCAGAAGCATTAGGACATGCGTGCACTGATCGAATCGTAAATACTCAATCACGATGATTAAGTACATGAAATTACTTGGAGAATGTGCTCAGCTCAATCGCGGAGCTCCTCGAAGAAGAATCAAATCAAATGGAGTTCGGATGAAGGAGTTATGCAATTTACAAATTACGTGATCTCCAGTATACCGGATTTAGACATGGACGCATTTATTGAAAGATTCCGACCAGGCCAAAATGAACTAAGCTACAAACCGACTCATTCTACAATCTTGATCAATCAGAGAAGCCCATCAAAGTGGATTCAACCCAAAAACTGTCAAAGAAGATCAATTTTCGTCCATAGCAACAACTACAATTAATTAGGTATATTTGTCTCTCTTACATGCACTTTTGAGTTGGGATTTCATCTTCCTAGATGCTCTGCATGTTTAGCAACTATTATGGACGACATTGTTGTATTTTCTCTATAAATAGAGACTCCCTTTTATTAAAAAAATCAATCTATCTTTTTATCAAAAATCCTTTTAAGTTACATTCATCTCTTTGGTGTGTAATATCCGAAGAAATCCTTAATACTTTTAGTGTGTAATATCTGAGAGTATTGAGAGGTAAATCAGGAGTCTTCCGCAGCTCTTGTGTGACCATTCGCTCCACATCCTTTGATCTTTGAGACCTCATGGTTTCTTTGATGCAAATTTTATCCCCCTACCAACTCTAGAGTGCTGATTTTTGGGAGAAACACATCATTTGGTATCAGAGCACACTCTTGAGTTTGATATTTTATGTTTTGTTATCATCTTCTCATCTTGTCATTTTTTTTCATCTTCTATCTTTCACCTTCTCTTTTTCTTTTTCTTTTTATTTTTTTGTTTTTTATTTTCCTTTATTAAACAAAAAGAGAGAAAACAGCAAAAAAAAGAGAGAAAAAAAACAAATCTGTTGGTTTTGTAGTTTTTAAATTCAGTCTTGATCGTTTGATTTAAAATTTTATGTCCAAATAGTTCTTTCTATAAAGAGCAAAATTTGAGGACAAATCTTTTTCAAGAGAGGGAGTATGATATGATCATGAGAAGTATTAGGACATGCGTATACTGATCGAATCGTAAATACTCAATCACGATGATTAAGTACATGAAATTACTTGGAGAATGTGCTCAGCTCAATCGCGGAGCTCCTCGAAGAAGAATCAAATCAAATGGAGTTCGGATGAAGGAGTTATGCAATTTACAAATTACGTGATCTCCAGTGTACCGGATTTAGACATGGACGCATTTATTGAAGGATTCCGACCAGGCCAGAATGAACTAAGCTACAAACCGACTCATTCTACAATCTTGATCAATCAGAGAAGCCCATCAAAGTGGATTCAACCCAAAAACAATCAAAGAAGATCAATTTTCGTCCATAGCAACAACTACATTTAATTAGGTATATTTCTCTCTCTTACATGCACTTTAGAGTTGAGATTTCATCTTCCTAGATGCTCTGCATATTTAGCAACTATTATGGACGACATTGTTGTATTTTCTCTATAAATATAGGCTCCCTTTTATTAAAAAAATCAATCTATGTTTTTATCAAAAATCCTTTTAAGTTAGATTCATCTCTTTGGTGTGTAATATCTGCAGAAATCCTTGATGCTTTTAGTGTGTAATATCTGAGAGTATTGAGAGGTAAATCAGGAGTCTTCCGCAGCTCCTGTGTGACCATTCCCTCCACATCCTTTGATCTTTGAGACCTCACGGTTTCTTTGATGTAAATTTTATCCCCCTACCAAGTCTAGAGTGCTGATTTTTGGGAGAATCACATCATTTGGTATCAGAGCACACTCTTGAGTTTGATATTTTATGTTTTGTTATCATCTTCTCATCTTGTCATTTTCTTTCATCTTCTATCTTTCACCTTCTCTTTTTCTTTTTCTTTTTATTTTTTTGTTTTTTATTTTCCTTTATTAAACAAAAAGAGAGAAAACAGCAAAAAAAAGAGAGAAAAAAAAACAAATCTGTTGGTTTTGTAGTTTTTAAATTCAGTCTTGATCGTTTGATTTAAAATTTTATGTCCAAATAGTTCTTTCTATAAAGAGCAAAATTTGAGGACAAATCTTTTTCAAGAGAGGGAGTATGATATGATCATGAGAAGCATTAGGACATGCGTGCACTGATCGAATCGTAAATACTCAATCACGATGATTAAGTACATGAAATTACTTGGAGAATGTGCTCAGCTCAATCGCGGAGCTCTTCAAAGAAGAATCAAATCAAATGGAGTTCGGATGAAGGAGTTATGCAATTTACAAATTACGTGATCTCCAGTGTACCGGATTTAGACATGGACGCATTTATTGAAGGATTCCGACCAGGCCAGAATGAACTAAGCTACAAACCGACTCACTCTACAATCTTGATCAATCAGAGAAGCCCATCAAAGTGGATTCAACCCAAAAACAATCAAAGAAGATCAATTTTCGTCCATAGCAACAACTACAATTAATTAGGTATATTTCTCTCTCTTACATGCACTTTAGAGTTGGGATTTCATCTTCCTAGATGCTCTGCATGTTTAGCAACTATATGGACGATATTATTGTATTTCCTCTATAAATAGAGGCTCCCTTTTATTAAAAAAATCAATCTATCTTTTTATCAAAAATCCTTTTAAGTTACATTCATCTCTCTGGTGTGTAATATCCGAAGAAATCCTTAATGCTTTTAGTGTGTAATATCTGAGAGTATTGAGAGGTAAATCAGGAGTCTTCCGCAGCTCCTGTGTGACCATTCGCTCCACATCCTTTGATCTTTGAGACCTCATGGTTTCTTTGATGCAAATTTTATCCCCCTACCAACTCTAGAGTGCTGGTTTTTGGGAGAAGCACATCATTTGGTATCAGAGCACACTCTTGAGTTTGATATTTTATGTTTTGTTATCATCTTCTCATCTTGTCATTTTCTTTCATCTTCTATCTTTCACCTTCTCTTTTTCTTTTTCTTTTTATTTTTTTTGTTTTTTATTTTCCTTTATTAAACAAAAAGAGAGAAAACAGCAAAAAAAAGAGAGAAAAAAAACAAATCTGTTGGTTTTGTAGTTTTTAAATTCAGTCTTGATCGTTTGATTTAAAATTTTATGTCCAAATAGTTCTTTCTATAAAGAGCAAAATTTGAGGACAAATCTTTTTCAAGAGAGGGAGTATGATATGATCATGAGAAGCATTAGGACATGCGTGTACTGATCGAATCGTAAATACTCAATCACGATGATTAAGTACATGAAATTACTTGGAGAATGTGCTCAGCTCAATCGCGGAGCTCCTCGAAGAAGAATCAAATCAAATGGAGTTCGGATGAAGGAGTTATGCAATTTACAAATTACGTGATCTCCAGTGTACCGGATTTAGACATGGACGCATTTATTGAAGGATTCCGACCAGGCCAGAATGAACTAAGCTACAAACCGACTCATTCTACAATCTTGATCAATCAGAGAAGCCCATCAAAGTGGATTCAACCCAAAAACAATCAAAGAAGATCAATTTTCGTCCATAGCAACAACTACATTTAATTAGGTATATTTCTCTCTCTTACATGCACTTTAGAGTTGAGATTTCATCTTCCTAGATGCTCTGCATATTTAGCAACTATTATGGACGACATTGTTGTATTTTCTCTATAAATATAGGCTCCCTTTTATTAAAAAAATCAATCTATGTTTTTATCAAAAATCCTTTTAAGTTAGATTCATCTCTTTGGTGTGTAATATCTGAAGAAATCCTTGATGCTTTTAGTGTGTAATATCTGAGAGTATTGAGAGGTAAATCAGGAGTCTTCCGCAGCTCCTGTGTGACCATTCCCTCCACATCCTTTGATCTTTGAGACCTCACGGTTTCTTTGATGTAAATTTTATCCCCCTACCAAGTCTAGAGTGCTGATTTTTGGGAGAATCACATCATTTGGTATCAGAGCACACTCTTGAGTTTGATATTTTATTTTTTATTTTTTGTTATCATATTCTCATCTTGTCATTTTCTTTCATCTTCTATCTTTCACCTTCTCTTTTTCTTTTTCTTTTTATTTTTCTTTATTTATTTTCCTTTATTAAACAAAAAGATAGAAAAAGAGCAAAAAAAAAGAGAGAAAAAAAAACAAATCAGGTGGTTTTGCAGTTTTTAAATTCAGTCTTGATCATTTTTTTTAAAAGTTTATGTCCAAATTGTTCTTTCTATAAAGAGCAAGATTTGAGGACAAATCTTTTTCAAGAGAGAGAGTCTGATATGATCCTGAGAAGCATTAGGACATGTGTGCACTGATCGAATCGTAAATACTCAATCACGATGATTCAGTGCATGAAATTACTTGGAGAATGTGCTCAGCTCAATCTGGAGTTCCTCGAAGAAGAATCAAATCAAATGGAGTTCGGATGAAGGAGTTATGCAATTTACAAATTAGGTGATCTCCAGTGTACCGGATTTAGACATGGACGCATTTATTGAAGGATTCCGACCAGGCCAGAATGAACTAAGCTACAAACCGACTCATTCTACAATCTTGATCAATCAGTGAAGCCCAGCAAAGTGGATTCAGCCCAAAAAAAAACAATCAAAGAAGATCAATTTTCGTCCATAGCAACAACTACATTTAATTATGTCTATTTTTCTCTCTTACATGCACTTTAGAGTTGGGTTTCCATCTTCCTAGATGCTCTGCATGTTTAGCAACTATTATGGACGACATTGTTGTATTTTCTCTATAAACAGAGGCTCCCTTTTATTTAAAAAATCAATCTATGTTTTTATCAAAAATCTTTTTAAATTAGATTCATCTCTTTGGTGTGCAATATCTGAAGAAATTCTTGATGCTTTTAGTGTGTAATATCTGAAAGCATTGAGAGGTAAATCAGGAGTCTTCCGCAGCTCCTGTGTGACCATTCCCTCCACATCCTTTGATCTTTGAGACCTCACGGTTTCTTTGATGTAAATTTTATCCCCCTACCAAGTCTAGAGTGCTGATTTTTGGGAGAATCACATCATTTGGTATCAGAGCACACTCTTGAGTTTGATATTTTATTTTTTATTTTTTGTTATCATCTTCTCATCTTGTCATTTTCTTTCATCTTCTATCTTTCACCTTCTCTTTTTCTTTTTCTTTTTATTTTTCTTTATTTATTTTCCTTTATTAAACAAAAAGATATAAAAAGAGCAAAAAAAAAGAGAGAAAAAAAAACAAATCAGGTGGTTTTGCAGTTTTTAAATTCAGTTTTGATCATTTTTTTTAAAAGTTTATGTCTAAATTGTTCTTTCTATAAAGAGCAAGATTTGAGGACAAATCTTTTTCAAGAGAGAGAGTATGATATGATCATGAGAAGCATTAGGACATGTGTGCACTGATCGAATCGTAAATACTCAATCACGATGATTCAGTGCATGAAATTACTTGGAGAATGTGCTCAGCTCAATCGCGGAGCTCCTCGAAGAAGAATCAAATCAAATGGAGTTCGGATGAAGGAGTTATGCAATTTACAAATTACGTGATCTCCAGTGTACCGGATTTAGACATGGACGCATTTATTGAAGGATTTCGACCAGACCAGAATGAACTAAGCTACAAACCGACTCATTCTACAATCTTGATCAATCAGAGAAGCCCATCAAAGTGGATTCAGCCCAAAAACAATCGAAGAAGATCAATTTTCGTCCATAGCAACAACTTCATTTAATTAGGTCTATTTCTCTCTCTTACATGCACTTTAGAGTTGGGATTTCATCTTCCTAGATGCTCTGCATGTTTAGCAACTATTATGGACGACATTGTTGTATTTTTTCTATAGATAGAGACTCCTTTTTATTAAAAAAATCAATCTATGTTTTTATCAAAAATCCTTTTAAGTTAGATTCATCTCTTTGGTGTGTAATATCTGAAGAAATCCTTGATGTTTTTAATGTGTAATATCTGAGAGTATTGAGAGGTAAATCAGGAGTCTTCTGCAGTTCCTGTGTGACCATTCGTTCCACATCCTTTGATCTTTGAGACCTCATGGTTTCTTTGATGCAAATTTTATCTCCCTACCAAGTCTAGAGTGCTGATTTTTGGGAGAATCACATCATTTGGTATCAGAGCACACTCTTGAGTTTGATATTTTATTTTTTATTTTTTGTTATCATATTCTCATCTTGTCATTTTCTTTCATCTTCTATCTTTCACCTTCTCTTTTTCTTTTTCTTTTTATTTTTCTTTATTTATTTTCCTTTATTAAACAAAAAGATAGAAAAAGAGCAAAAAAAAAGAGAGAAAAAAAAACAAATCAGGTGGTTTTGCAGTTTTTAAATTCAGTCTTGATCATTTTTTTTAAAAGTTTATGTCCAAATTGTTCTTTCTATAAAGAGCAAGATTTGAGGACAAATCTTTTTCAAGAGAGAGAGTCTGATATGATCCTGAGAAGCATTAGGACATGTGTGCACTGATCGAATCGTAAATACTCAATCACGATGATTCAGTGCATGAAATTACTTGGAGAATGTGCTCAGCTCAATCTGGAGTTCCTCGAAGAAGAATCAAATCAAATGGAGTTCGGATGAAGGAGTTATGCAATTTACAAATTAGGTGATCTCCAGTGTACCGGATTTAGACATGGACGCATTTATTGAAGGATTCCGACCAGGCCAGAATGAACTAAGCTATAAACCGACTCATTCTATAATCTTGATCAATCAGAGAAGCCCAGAAAAGTAGATTCAGCCCAAAAACAATCAAAGAAGATCAATTTTCGTCCATAGCAACAACTACATTTAATTATGTCTATTTCTCTCTCTTACATGCACTTTAGAGTTGGGATTTCATCTTCCTAGATGCTCTGCATGTTTAGCAACTATTATGGACGACATTGTTATATTTCCTCTATAAATAGAGGCTCTCTTTTATTAAAAAATCAACGAATCTTTTTATCAAAAATCCTTTTAAGTTAGATTCATCTCTTTGGTGTGTAATATCCGAAGAAATCTTTAATGCTTTTAGTGTGTAATATCTGAGAGTATTAAGAGGTAAATCAGGAGTCTTCCGCAGCTCCTGTGTGACCATTCGCTCCACAAATTTTGATCTTTGAGACCTCATGGTTTCTTTGATGCAAATTTTATCCCCCTACCAACTCTAGAGTGCTGATTTTTGGGAGAATCACATCATTTGGTATCAGAGCACACTCTTGAGTTTGATATTTTATGTTTTGTTATCATCTTCTCATCTTGTCATTTTCTTTCATCTTCTATCTTTCACCTTCTCTTTTTCTTTTTCATTTTATTTTTTTTTGTTTTTATTTTCCTTTATTAAACAAAAAGAGAGAAAAACAGGAAAAAAAAGAGAGAAAAAAAAAACAAATCTGTTGGTTTTGTAGTTTTTAAATTCAGTTTTGATCATTTGATTTAAAATTTTATGTCCAAATAGTTCTTTCTATAAAGAGCAAAATTTGAGGACAAATCTTTTTCAAAAGAGGGAGTATGATATGATCATGAGAAGCATTAGGACATGCGTGCACTGATCGAATCGTAAATACTCAATCACGATGATTCAGTGCATGAAATTACTTGGAGAATGTGCTCAGCTCAATCACGGAGCTCCTCGAAGAAGAATCAAATCAAATGGAGTTCAGATGAAGGAGTTATGCAATTTACAAATTAGGTGATCTCCAGTGTACCGGATTTAGACATGGACGCATTTATTGAAGGATTCCGACCAGGCCAGAATGAACTAAGCTACAAACCGACTCATTCTACAATCTTGATCAATCAGAGAAGCCCATCAAAGTGGATTCAGCCCAAAAACAATAAAAGAAGATCAATTTTCTTCCATAGGAACAACTACATTTAATTAGGTCTATTTCTCTCTCCTACATGCACTTTAGAGTCGGGATTTCATCTTCCTAGATGCTCTGCATGTTTAGCAACTATTATGGACGATATTGTTGTATTTTCTCTATAAATAAAGGCTCCCTTTTATTAAAAAATCAGTCTATGCTTTTATCAAAAATCCTTTTAAGTTAGATTCATCTCTTTGGTGTGTAATATCTGAAGAAATCCTTGATACTTTTAGTGTGTAATATCTGAGAGTATTGAGAGGTAAATCAGGAGTCTTCCGCAGCTCCTGTGTGACCATTCGCTCCACATCCTTTGATCTTTGAGACCTCACGGTTTCTTTGATGAGAGTTTTATCCCCCTACCAAGTCTAGAGTGCTGATTTTTGGGAGAATCACATCATTTGGTATCAGAGCACACTCTTGAGTTTGATATTTTATTTTTTATTTTTTGTTATCATCTTCTCATCTTGCCATTTTCTTTCATCTTCTATCTTTCACCTTCTCTTTTTCTTTTTCTTTTTATCTTTTTTATTTATTTTCCTTTATTAAACAAAAAGAGAGAAAAACAGCAAAAAAAAGAGAGAAAAAAAACAAATCTGTTGGTTTTGTAGTTTTTAAATTCAGTCTTGATCATTTTTTTAAAAGTTTATGTCCAAATTGTTCTTTCTATAAAGAGCAAGATTTGAGGACAAATCTTTTTCAAGAGAGAGAATATGATATGATCATGAGAAGCATTAGGACATGTGTGCACTGATCGAATCGTAAATACTCAATCACGATGATTCAGTGCATGAAATTACTTGGAGAATGTGCTCAGCTCAATCACAGAGCTCTTCGAAGAAGAATCAAATCAAATGGAGTTCGGATGAAGGAGTAATACAATTTACAAATTATGTGATCTCCAGTGTACCAGATTTAGACATGGACGCATTTATTGAAGGATTCCGACCAGGCCAGAATGAACTAAGCTACAAACCGACTCATTCTACAATCTTGATCAATCAGAGAAGCCCATCAAAGTGGATTCAGCCCAAAAACAATCAAAGAAGATAAATTTTCTTCCATAGGAACAACTACATTTAATTAGGTCTATTTCTCTCTCTTACATGCACTTTAGAGTCGGGATTTCATCTTCCTAGATGCTCTGCATGTTTAGCAACTATTATGGACGACATTGTTGTATTTTCTCTATAAATAGAGGCTCCCTTTTATTAAAAAATCAATCTATGTTTTTATCAAAAATCCTTTTAATTTAGATTCATCTCTTTGGTGTGTAATATCTGAAGAAATCCTTGATGCTTTTAGTGTGTAATATCTGAGAGTATTGAGAGGTAAATCAGGAGTCTTCCGCAGCTCCTGTGTGACCATTCGCTCCACATCCTTTGATCTTTGAGACCTCACGGTTTCTTTGATGCAAATTTTATCCCCTTACCAAGTCTAGAGTGCTGATTTTTGTGAGAATTTCATCATTTGGTATCAGAGCACACTCTTGAGTTTGATATTTTATTTTTTATTTTTTGTTATCATCTTCTCATCTTGTCATTTTCTTTCATCTTCTATCTTTCACCTTTTCTTTTTCTTTTTCTTTTTATTTTTCTTTATTTATTTTCTTTTATTAAACAAAAAGAGAGAAAAAGAGCAAAAAAAAAGAGGGAAAAAAAAACAAATCAGGTGGTTTTGCAGTTTTTAAATTCAGTCTTGATCATTTTTTTTAAAAGTTTATGTCCAAATTGTTCTTTATATAAAGAGCAAGATTTGAGGACAAATCTTTTTCAAGAGAGAGAGTCTGATATGATCATGAGAAGCATTAGGACATGCGTGCATAGCATTATGATATGATATGATCAATTTTCGTCCATAGCAACAACTACATTTAATTAGGTCTATTTCTCTCTCTTACATGCACTTTAGAGTTGGGATTTCATCTTTCTAGATGCTCTGCATGTTTAGCAACTATTATGGACGACATTGTTGTATTTTCTCTATAAATAGAGGCTCCCTTTTATTAAAAAAATCAATCTATGTTTTTATCAAAAATTCTTTTAAGTTAGATTCATCTCTTTGGTGTGCAATATCTGAAAAAATCTTTGATGCTTTTAGTGTGTAATATCTGAGAGTCTTGAGAGGTAAATCAGGAGTCTTCCGCAGCTCCTGTGTGACCATTCGGTCCACATCCTTTGATCTTTGAGACCTCACGGTTTCTCTGATGCAAATTTTATCCCCCTACCAAGTCTAGAGTGCTGAGTTTTTGGAGAATCACATCATTTGGTATCAGAGCACACTCTTGAGTTTGATATTTTATTTTTTATTTTTTGTTATCATCTTCTCATCTTATCATTTTCTTTCATCTTCTATTTTTCACCTTCTCTTTTTCTTTTTCTTTTTATTTTTTTTATTTATTTTCCTTTATTAAACAAAAAGAGAGAAAAACAGCAAAAAAAAGAGAAAAAAAAACAAATCTGTTGGTTTTGTAGTTTTTAAATTCAGTCTTGATCATTTGATTTAAAAGTTTATGTCCAAATTGTTCTTTCTATAAAGAGCAAAATTTGAGGACAAATCTTTTTCAAGAGAGGGAGTATGATATAATCATGAGAAGCATTAGGACATGCGTGCACTGATCGAATCGTAAATACTCAATCACGATGACTCAGTGCATGAAATTACTTGGAGAATGTGCTCAGCTCAATCACGGAGCTCCTCGAAGAAGAATCAAATCAAATGGAGTTCGGATGAAGGAGTAATGCAATTTACAAATTATGTGATCTCCAGTGTACCGGATTTAGACATGGACGCATTTATTGAAGGATTCCGACCAGGCCAGAATGAACTAAGCTACAAACCGACTCATTCTACAATCTTGATCAATCAGAAAAGACCATCAAAGTGGATTCAGCCCAAAAACAATCAAAGAAGATCAATTTTCTTCCATAGGAACAACTACATTTAATTAGGTCTATTTCTCTCTCCTACATGCACTTTAGAGTCGGGATTTCATCTTCCTAGATGCTCTGCATGTTTAGAAACTATTATGGACGATATTGTTGTATTTTCTTTATAAATAGAGGCTCCCTTTTATTAAAAAATCAGTCTATGCTTTTATCGAAAATCCTTTTAAGTTAGATTCATCTCTTTGGTGTGTAATATCTGAAGAAATCCTTGATACTTTTAGTGTGTAATAACTGAGAGTATTGAGAGGTAAATCAGGAGTCTTCCGCAGCTCCTGTGTGACCATTCGCTCCACATCCTTTGATCTTTGAGACCTCACGGTTTCTTTGATGCAAGTTTTATCCCCCTACCAAGTCTAGAGTGCTGATTTTTGGGAGAATCACATCATTTGGTATCAGAGCACACTCTTGAGTTTGATATTTTATTTTTTATTTTTTGTTATCATCTTCTCATCTTGCCATTTTCTTTCATCATCTATCTTTCACCTTCTCTTTTTCTTTTTCTTTTTATTTTTCTTTATTTATTTTCCTTTATTAAACAAAAAGAGAGAAAAGAGCAAAAAAAAAAAGAGAAAAAAAACAAATCAGGTGGTTTTGCAGTTTTTAAATTCAGTCTTGATCATTTTTTTTAAATATTTATGTCCAAATTGTTCTTTCTATAAAGAGCAAGATTTAAGGACAAATCTTTTTCAAGAGAGAGAGTATGATATGATCATGAGAAGCATTAGGACATGTGTGCACTGATCGAATCGTAAATACTCAATCACGATGATTCAGTGCATGAAATTACTGAATGTGCTCAGCTCAATCACAGAGCTCCTCGAAGAAGAATCAAATCAAATGGAGTTCGGATGAAGGAGTAATACAATTTACAAATTATGTGATCTCCAGTGTACCAGATTTAGACATGGACGCATTTATTGAAGGATTCCGACCAGGCCAGAATGAACTAAGCTACAAACCGACTCATTCTACAATCTTGATCAATCAGAGAAGCCCATCAAAGTGGATTCAGCCCAAAAACAATCAAAGAAGATCAATTTTCTTCCATAGGAACAACTACATTTAATTAGGTCTATTTCTCTCTCTTACATGCACTTTAGAGTCGGGATTTCATCTTCCTAGATGCTCTGCATGTTTAGC
The DNA here is from genome assembly GCA_911865555.2 of Thlaspi arvense. Classification (NCBI taxonomy): domain Eukaryota; kingdom Viridiplantae; phylum Streptophyta; class Magnoliopsida; order Brassicales; family Brassicaceae; genus Thlaspi; species Thlaspi arvense. Next base: position 38,528,771 of record OU466858.1, read on the forward strand.
CACTATTATGGACGACATTGTTGTATTTTCTCTATAAATAGAGGCTCCCTTTTATTAAAAAATCAATCTATGTTTTTATCAAAAATCCTTTTAATTTAGATTCATCTCTTTGGTGTGTAATATCTGAAGAAATCCTTGATGCTTTTAGTGTGTAATATCTGAGAGTATTGAGAGGTAAATCAGGAGTCTTCCGCAGCTCCTGTGTGACCATTCGCTCCACATCCTTTGATCTTTGAGACCTCACGGTTTCTTTGATGCAAATTTTATCCCCCTACCAAGTCTAGAGTGCTGATTTTTGTGAGAATTTCATCATTTGGTATCAGAGCACACTCTTGAGTTTGATATTTTATTTTTTATTTTTTGTTATCATCTTCTCATCTTGTCATTTTCTTTCATCTTCTATCTTTCACCTTCTCTTTTTCTTTTTCTTTTTATTTTTCTTTATTTATTTTCTTTTATTAAACAAAAAGAGAGAAAAAGAGCAAAAAAAAAGAGGGAAAAAAAAACAAATCAGGTGGTTTTGCAGTTTTTAAATTCAGTCTTGATCATTTTTTAAAAACGTTTATGTCCAAATTGTTCTTTATATAAAGAGCAAGATTTGAGGACAAATCTTTTTCAAGAGAGAGAGTCTGATATGATCATGAGAAGCATTAGGACATGCGTGCATAGCATTATGATATGATATGATCAATTTTCGTCCATAGCAACAACTACATTTAATTAGGTCTATTTCTCTCTCTTACATGCACTTTAGAGTTGGGATTTCATCTTCCTAGATGCTCTGCATGTTTAGCAACTATTATGGACGACATTGTTGTATTTTCTCTATAAATAGAGGCTCCTTTTTATTAAAAAAATCAATCTATGTTTTTATCAAAAATTCTTTTAAGTTAGATTCATCTCTTTGGTGTGCAATATCTGAAAAAATCTTTGATGCTTTTAGTGTGTAATATCTGAGAGTCTTGAGAGGTAAATCAGGAGTCTTCCGCAGCTCCTGTGTGACCATTCGGTCCACATCCTTTGATCTTTGAGACCTCACGGTTTCTTTGATGCAAATTTTATCCCCCTACCAAGTCTAGAGTGCTGATTTTTGGGAGAATCACATCATTTGGTATCAGAGCACACTCTTGAGTTTGATATTTTATTTTTTTATTTTTTGTTATCATCTTCTCATCTTATCATTTTCTTTCATCTTCTATCTTTCACCTTCTCTTTTTCTTTTTCTTTTTATTTTTTTTATTTATTTTCTTTTATTAAACAAAAAGAGAGAAAAACAGCAAAAAAAAGAGAAAAAAAAACAAATCTGTTGGTTTTGTAGTTTTTAAATTCAGTCTTGATCATTTGATTTAAAAGTTTATGTCCAAATTGTTCTTTCTATAAAGAGCAAAATTTGAGGACAAATCTTTTTCAAGAGAGGGAGTATGATATAATCATGAGAAGCATTAGGACATGCGTGCACTGATCGAATCGTAAATACTCAATCACGATGACTCAGTGCATGAAATTACTTGGAGAATGTGCTCAGCTCAATCACGGAGCTCCTCGAAGAAGAATCAAATCAAATGGAGTTCGGATGAAGGAGTAATGCAATTTACAAATTATGTGATCTCCAGTGTACCGGATTTAGACATGGACGCATTATTGAAGGATTCCGACTAGGCCAGAATGAACTAAGCTACAAACCGACTCATTCTACAATCTTGATCAATCAGAGAAGACCATCAAAGTGGATTCAGCCCAAAAACAATCAAAGAAGATCAATTTTCTTCCATAGGAACAACTACATTTAATTAGGTCTATTTCTCTCTCCTACATGCACTTTAGAGTCGGGATTTCATCTTCCTAGATGCTCTGCATGTTTAGCAACTATTATGGACGATATTGTTGTATTTTCTCTATAAATAGAGGCTCCCTTTTATTAAAAAATCAGTCTATGCTTTTATCGAAAATCCTTTTAAGTTAGATTCATCTCTTTGATGTGTAATATCTGAAGAAATCCTTGATACTTTTAGTGTGTAATATCTGAGAGTATTGAGAGGTAAATCAGGAGTCTTCCGCAGCTCCTGTGTGACCATTCGCTCCACATCCTTTGATCTTTGAGACCTCACGGTTTCTTTGATGAGAGTTTTATCCCCCTACCAAGTCTAGAGTGCTGATTTTTGGGAGAATCACATCATTTGGTATCAGAGCACACTCTTGAGTTTGATATTTTATTTTTTATTTTTTGTTATCATTTTCTCATCTTGCCATTTTCTTTCATCTTCTATCTTTTACCTTCTCTTTTTCTTTTTCTTTTTATCTTTTTTATTTATTTTCCTTTATTAAACAAAAAGAGAGAAAAACAGCAAAAAAAAGAGAGAAAAAAACAAATCTGTTGGTTTTGTAGTTTTTAAATTCAGTCTTGATCATTTGATTTAAAAGTTTATGTCCAAATTGTTCTTTCTATAAAGAACAAGATTTGAGGACAAATCTTTTTCAAGAGAGAGAGTATGATATGATCATGAGAAGCATTAGGACATGTGTGCACTGATCGAATCGTAAATACTCAATCACGATGATTCAGTGCATGAAATTACTTGGAGAATGTGCTCAGCTCAATCACAGAGCTCCTCGAAGAAGAATCAAATCAAATAGAGTTCGGATGAAGGAGTAATACAATTTACAAATTATATGATCTCCAGTGTACCAGATTTAGACATGGACGCATTTATTGAAGGATTCCGACCAGGCCAGAATGAACTAAGCTACAAACCGACTCATTCTACAATCTTGATCAATCAGAGAAGCCCATCAAAGTGGATTCAGCCCAAAAACAATCAAAGAAGATCAATTTTCTTCCATAGGAACAACTACATTTAATTAGGTCTATTTCTCTCTCTTACATGCACTTTAGAGTCGGGATTTCATCTTCCTAGATGCTCTGCATGTTTAGCAACTATTATGGACGACATTGTTGTATTTTCTCTATAAATAGAGGCTCCCTTTTATTAAAAAATCAATCTATGTTTTTATCAAAAATCCTTTTAATTTAGATTCATCTCTTTGGTGTGTAATATCTGAAGAAATCCTTGATGCTTTTAGTGTGTAATATCTGAGAGTATTGAGAGGTAAATCAGGAGTCTTCCGCAGCTCCTGTGTGACCATTCCCTCCACATCCTTTGATCTTTGAGACCTCACGGTTTCTTTGATGCAAATTTTATCCCCCTACCAAGTCTAGAGTGCTGATTTTTGTGAGAATTTCATCATTTGGTATCAGAGCACACTCTTGAGTTTGATATTTTATTTTTTATTTTTTGTTATCATCTTCTCATCTTGTCATTTTCTTTCATCTTCTATCTTTCACCTTCTCTTTTTCTTTTTCTTTTTATTTTTCTTTATTTATTTTCTTTTATTAAACAAAAAGAGAGAAAAAGAGCAAAAAAAAGAGGGAAAAAAAAAACAAATCAGGTGGTTTTGCAGTTTTTAAATTCAGTCTTGATCATTTTTTAAAAAAGTTTATGTCCAAATTGTTCTTTATATAAAGAGCAAGATTTGAGGACAAATCTTTTTCAAGAGAGAGAGTCTGATATGATCATGAGAAGCATTAGGACATGCGTGCATAGCATTATGATATGATATGATCAATTTTCGTCCATAGCAACAACTACATTTAATTAGGTCTATTTCTCTCTCTTACATGTACTTTAGAGTTGGGATTTCATCTTCCTAGATGCTCTGCATGTTTAGCAACTATTATGGACGACATTGTTGTATTTTCTCTATAAATAGAGGCTCCCTTTTATTAAAAAAAAATCAATCTATGTTTTTATCAAAAATTCTTTTAAGTTAGATTCATCTCTTTGGTGTGCAATATCTGAAAAAATCTTTGATGTTTTTAGTGTGTAATATCTGAGAGTCTTGAGAGGTAAATCAGGAGTCTTCCGCAGCTCCTGTGTGACCATTCGGTCCACATCCTTTGATCTTTGAGACCTCACGGTTTCTTTGATGCAAATTTTATCCCCCTACCAAGTCTAGAGTGCTGATTTTTGGGAGAATCACATCATTTGGTATCAGAGCACACTCTTGAGTTTGATATTTTATTTTTTTATTTTTTGTTATCATCTTCTCATCTTATCATTTTTTTTCATCTTCTATCTTTCACCTTCTCTTTTTCTTTTTCTTTTTATTTTTTTTATTTATTTTCTTTTATTAAACAAAAAGAGAGAAAAACAGCAAAAAAAAGAGAAAAAAAAACAAATCTGTTGGTTTTGTAGTTTTTAAATTCAGTCTTGCTCATTTGATTTAAAAGTTTATGTCCAAATTGTTCTTTCTATAAAGAGCAAAATTTGAGGACAAATCTTTTTCAAGAGAGGGAGTATGATATAATCATGAGAAGCATTAGGACATGCGTGCACTGATCGAATCTTAAATACTCAATCACGATGACTCAGTGCATGAAATTACTTGGAGAATGTGCTCAGCTCAATCACGGAGCTCCTCGAAGAAGAATCAAATCAAATGGAGTTCGGATGAAGGAGTAATGCAATTTACAAATTATGTGATCTCCAGTGTACCGGATTTAGACATGGACGCATTTATTGAAGGATTCCGACCAGGCCAGAATGAACTAAGCTACAAACCGACTCATTCTACAATCTTGATCAATCAGAGAATACCATCAAAGTGGATTCAGCCCAAAAACAATCAAAGAAGATCAATTTTCTTCCATAGGAACAACTACATTTAATTAGGTCTATTTCTCTCTCCTACATGCACTTTAGAGTCGGGATTTCATCTTCCTAGATGCTCTGCATGTTTAGCAACTATTATGGACGATATTGTTGTATTTTCTCTATAAATAGAGGCTCCCTTTTATTAAAAAATCAGTCTATGCTTTTATCGAAAATCCTTTTAAGTTAGATTCATCTCTTTGGTGTGTAATATCTGAAGAAATCCTTGATACTTTTAGTGTGTAATATCTGAGAGTATTGAGAGGTAAATCAGGAGTCTTCCGCAGCTCCTGTGTGACCATTCGCTCCACATCCTTTGATCTTTGAGACCTCACGGTTTCTTTGATGAGAGTTTTATCCCCCTACCAAGTCTAGAGTGCTGATTTTTGGGAGAATCACATCATTTGGTATCAGAGCACACTCTTGAGTTTGATATTTTATTTTTTATTTTTTGTTATCATCTTCTCATCTTGCCATTTTCTTTCATCTTCTATCTTTCACCTTCTCTTTTTCTTTTTCTTTTTATCTTTTTTATTTATTTTCCTTTATTAAACAAAAAGAGAGAAAAACAGCAAAAAAAAGAGAGAAAAAAAACAAATCTGTTGGTTTTGTAGTTTTTAAATTCAGTCTTGATCATTTGATTTAAAAGTTTATGTCCAAATTGTTCTTTCTATAAAGAACAAGATTTGAGGACAAATCTTTTTCAAGAGAGAGAGTATGATATGATCATGAGAAGCATTAGGACATATGTGCACTGATCGAATCGTAAATACTCAATCACGATGATTCAGTGCATGAAATTACTTGGAGAATGTGCTCAGCTCAATCACAGAGCTCCTCGAAGAAGAATCAAATCAAATGGAGTTCGGATGAAGGAGTAATACAATTTACAAATTATGTGATCTCCAGTGTACCAGATTTAGACATGGACGCATTTATTGAAGGATTCCGACCAGGCCAGAATGAACTAAGCTACAAACCGACTCATTCTACAATCTTGATCAATCAGAGAAGCCCATCAAAGTGGATTCAGCCCAAAAACAATCAAAGAAGATCAATTTTCTTCCATAGGAACAACTACATTTAATTAGGTCTATTTCTCTCTCTTACATGCACTTTAGAGTCGGGATTTCATCTTCCTAGATGCTCTGCATGTTTAGCAACTATTATGGACGACATTGTTGTATTTTCTCTATAAATAGAGGCTCCCTTTTATTAAAAAATCAATCTATGTTTTTATCAAAAATCCTTTTAATTTAGATTCATCTCTTTGGTGTGTAATATCTGAAGAAATCCTTGATACTTTTAGTGTGTAATATCTGAGAGTATTGAGAGGTAAATCAGGAGTCTTCCGCAGCTCCTGTGTGACCATTCACTCCACATCCTTTGATCTTTGAGACCTCACGGTTTCTTTGATGCAAATTTTATCCCCCTACCAAGTCTAGAGTGCTGATTTTTGTGAGAATTTCATCATTTGGTATCAGAGCACACTCTTGAGTTTGATATTTTATTTTTTATTTTTTGTTATCATCTTCTCATCTTGTCATTTTCTTTCATCTTCTATCTTTCACCTTCTCTTTTTCTTTTTCTTTTTATTTTTCTTTATTTATTTTCCTTTATTAAACAAAAAGAGAGAAAAAGAGCAAAAAAAAAGAGGGAAAAAAAAAACAAATCAGGTGGTTTTGCAGTTTTTAAATTCAGTCTTGATCATTTTTTTAAAAAGTTTATGTCCAAATTGTTCTCTATATAAAGAGCAAGATTTGAGGACAAATCTTTTTCCAGAGAGAGAGTCTGATATGATCATGAGAAGCATTAGGACATGCGTGCATAGCATTATGTTATGATATGATCAATTTTCGTCCATAGCAACAACTACATTTAATTAGGTCTATTTCTCTCTCTTACATGCACTTTAGAGTTGGGATTTCATCTTCCTAGATGCTCTGCATGTTTAGCAACTATTATGGACGACATTGTTGTATTTTCTCTATAAATAGAGGCTCCTTTTTATTAAAAAAATCAATCTATGTTTTTATCAAAAATTCTTTTAAGTTAGATTCATCTCTTTGGTGTGCAATATCTGAAAAAATCTTTGATGCTTTTAGTGTGTAATATCTGAGAGTCTTGAGAGGTAAATCAGGAGTCTTCCGCAGCTCCTGTGTGACCATTCGGTCCACATCCTTTGATCTTTGAGACCTCACGGTTTCTTTGATGCAAATTTTATCCCCCTACCAAGTCTAGAGTGCTGATTTTTTGGAGAATCACATCATTTGGTATCAGAGCACACTCTTGAGTTTGATATTTTATTTTTTTATTTTTTGTTATCATCTTCTCATTCTATCATTTTCTTTCATCTTCTATCTTTCACCTTCTCTTTTTCTTTTTCTTTTTATTTTTTTTATTTATTTTCTTTTATTAAACAAAAAGAGAGAAAAACAGCAAAAAAAAGAGAAAAAAAAACAAATCTGTTGGTTTTGTAGTTTTTAAATTCAGTTTTGATCATTTGATTTAAAAGTTTATGTCCAAATTGTTCTTTCTATAAAGAGCAAAATTTGAGGACAAATCTTTTTCAAGAGAGGGAGTATGATATAATCATGAGAAGCATTAGGACATGCGTGCACTGATCGAATCGTAAATACTCAATCACGATGACTCAGTGCATGAAATTACTTGGAGAATGTGCTCAGCTCAATCACGGAGCTCCTCGAAGAAGAATCAAATCAAATGGAGTTCGGATGAAGGAGTAATGCAATTTACAAATTATGTGATCTCCAGTGTACCGGATTTAGACATGGACGCATTTATTGAAGGATTCTGACCAGGCCAGAATGAACTAAGCTACAAACCGACTCATTCTACAATCTTTATCAATCAGAGAAGACCATCAAAGTGGATTCAGCCCAAAAACAATCAAAGAAGATCAATTTTATTCTATAGGAACAACTACATTTAATTAGGCCTATTTCTCTCTCCTACATGCACTTTAGAGTCGGGATTTCATCTTCCTAGATGCTCTGCATGTTTAGCAACTCTTATGGACGATATTGTTGTATTTTCTCTATAAATAGAGGCTCCCTTTTATTAAAAAATCAGTCTATGCTTTTATCGAAAATCCTTTTAAGTTAGATTCATCTCTTTGGTGTGTAATATCTGAAGAAATCCTTGATACTTTTATTGTGTAATATCTGAGAGTATTGAGAGGTAAATCAGGAGTCTTCCGCAGCTCCTGTGTGACCATTCGCTCCACATCCTTTGATCTTTGAGACCTCACAGTTTCTTTGATGCAAGTTTTATCCCCCTACCAAGTCTAGAGTGCTGATTTTTGGGAGAATCACATCATTTGGTATCAGAGCACACTCTTGAGTTTGATATTTTATTTTTTATTTTTTGTTATCATCTTCTCATCTTGCCATTTTCTTTCATCTTCTATCTTTCACCTTCTCTTTTTCTTTTTCTTTTTATTTTTTTTTATTTATTTTCCTTTATTAAACAAAAAGAGAGAAAAACAGCAAAAAAAAGAGAGAAAAAAAAACAAATCTGTTGGTTTTGTAGTTTTTAAATTCAGTCTTGATCATTTGATTTAAAAGTTTATGTCCAAATTGTTCTTTCTATAAAGAACAAGATTTGAGGACAAATCTTTTTCAAGAGAGAGAGTATGATATGATCATGAGAAGCATTAGGACATGTGTGCACTGATCGAATCGTAAATACTCAATCACGATGATTCAGTGCATGAAATTACTGAATGTGCTCAGCTCAATCACAGAGCTCCTCGAAGAAGAATCAAATCAAATGGAGTTCGGATGAAGGAGTAATACAATTTACAAATTATGTGATCTCCAGTGTACCAGATTTAGACATGGACGCATTTATTGAAGGATTCCGACCAGGCCAGAATGAACTAAGCTACAAACCGACTCATTCTACAATCTTGATCAATCAGAGAAGCCCATCAAAGTGGATTCAGCCCAAAAACAATCAAAGAAGATCAATTTTCTTCCATAGGAACAACTACATTTAATTAGGTCTATTTCTCTCTCTTACATGCACTTTAGAGTCGGGATTTCATCTTCCTAGATGCTCTGCATGTTTAGCAACTATTATGGACGACATTGTTGTATTTTCTCTATAAATAGAGGCTCCCTTTTTATTAAAAAATCAATCTATGTTTTTATCAAAAATCCTTTTAATTTAGATTCATCTCTTTGGTGTGTAATATCTGAAGAAATCCTTGATGCTTTTAGTGTGTAATATCTGAGAGTATTGAGAGGTAAATCAGGAGTCTTCCGCAGCTCCTGTGTGACCATTCGCTCCACATCCTTTGATCTTTGAGACCTCACGGTTTCTTTGATGCAAATTTTATCCCCCTACCAAGTCTAGAGTGCTGATTTTTGTGAGAATTTCATCATTTGGTATCAGAGCACACTCTTGAGTTTGATATTTTATTTTTTATTTTTTGTTATCATCTTCTCATCTTGTCATTTTCTTTCATCTTCTATCTTTCACCTTCTCTTTTTCTTTTTCTTTTTATTTTTCTTTATTTATTTTCTTTTATTAAACAAAAAGAGAGAAAAAGAGCAAAAAAAAAGAGGGAAAAAAAAAACAAATCAGGTGGTTTTGCAGTTTTTAAATTCAGTCTTGATCATTTTTTTAAAAAGTTTATGTCCAAATTGTTCTTTATATAAAGAGCAAGATTTGAGGACAAATCTTTTTCAAGAGAGAGAGTCTGATATGATCATGAGAAGCATTAGGACATGCGTGCATAGCATTATGATATGATATGATCAATTTTCGTCCATAGCAACAACTACATTTAATTAGGTCTATTTCTCTCTCTTACATGCACTTTAGAGTTGGGATTTCATCTTCCTAGATGCTCTGCATGTTTAGCAACTATTATGGACGACATTGTTGTATTTTCTCTATAAATAGAGGCTCCCTTTTATTAAAAAAATCAATCTATGTTTTTATCAAAAATTCTTTTAAGTTAGATTCATCTCTTTGGTGTGCAATATCTGAAAAAATCTTTGATGCTTTTAGTGTGTAATATCTGAGAGTCTTGAGAGGTAAATCAGGAGTCTTCCGCAGCTCCTGTGTGACCATTCGGTCCACATCCTTTGATCTTTGAGACCTCATGGTTTCTTTGATGCAAATTTTATCCCCCTACCAAGTCTAGAGTGCTGATTTTTGGGAGAATCACATCATTTGGTATCAGAGCACACTCTTGAGTTTGATATTTTAGTTTTTTTATTTTTTGTTATCATCTTCTCATCTTATCATTTTCTTTCATCTTCTATCTTTCACCTTCTCTTTTTCTTTTTCTTTTTATTTTTTTTATTTATTTTCTTTTATTAAACAAAAAGAGAGAAAACAGCAAAAAAAGAGAAAAAAAAACAAATCTGTTGGTTTTGTAGTTTTTAAATTCAGTCTTGATCATTTGATTTAAAAGTTTATGTCCAAATTGTTCTTTCTATAAAGAGCAAAATTTGAGGACAAATCTTTTTCAAGAGAGGGAGTATGATATAATCATGAGAAGCATTAGGACATGCGTGCACTGATCGAATCGTAAATACTCAATCACGATGACTCAGTGCATGAAATTACTTGGAGAATGTGCTCAGCTCAATCACGGAGCTCCTCGAAGAAGAATCAAATCAAATGGAGTTCGGATGAAGGAGTAATGCAATTTACAAATTATGTGATCTCCAGTGTACCGGATTTAGACATGGACGCATTTATTGAAGGATTCCGACCAGGCCAGAATGAACTAAGCTACAAACCGACTCATTCTACAATCTTGATCAATCAGAGAAGACCATCAAAGTGGATTCAGCCCAAAAACAATCAAAGAAGATCAATTTTCTTCCATAGGAACAACTACATTTAATTAGATCTATTTCTCTCTCCTACATGCACTTTAGAGTCGGGATTTCATCTTCCTAGATGCTCTGCATGTTTAGCAACTATTATGGACGATATTGTTGTATTTTCTCTATAAATAGAGGCTCACTTTTATTAAAAAATCAGTCTATGCTTTTATCGAAAATCCTTTTAAGTTAGATTCATCTCTTTGGTGTGTAATATCTGAAGAAATCCTTGATACTTTTAGTGTGTAATATCTGAGAGTATTGAAAGGTAAATCAGGAGTCTTCCGCAGCTCCTGTGTGACCATTCGCTCCACATCCTTTGATCTTTGAGACCTCACGGTTTCTTTGATGCAAGTTTTATCCCCCTACCAAGTCTAGAGTGCTGATTTTTGGGAGAATCACATCATTTGGTATCAGAGCACACTCTTGAGTTTGATATTTTATTTTTTATTTTTTGTTATCATCTTCTCATCTTGCCATTTTCTTTCATCTTCTATCTTTCACCTTCTCTTTTTCTTTTTCTTTTTATTTTTCTTTATTTATTTTCCTTTACTAAACAAAAAGAGAGAAAAGAGCAAAAAAAAAGAGAAAAAAAACAAATCAGGTGGTTTTGCAGTTTTTAAATTCAGTCTTGATCATTTTTTTTAAATATTTATGTCTAAATTGTTCTTTCTATAAAGAGCAAGATTTAAGGACAAATCTTTTTCAAGAGAGAGAGTATGATATGATCATGAGAAGCATTAGGACATGCGTGCATAGCATTAGGATATGATATGATCAATTTTCGTCCATAGCAGCAACTACATTTAATTAGGTCTATTTCTCTCTCTTACATGCACTTTAGAGTTGGGATTTCATCTTCCTAGATGCTCTGCATGTTTAGCAACTATTATGGACGACATTGTTGTATTTTCTCTATAAATAGAGGCTCCCTTTGATTAAAAAAATCAATCTATGTTTTTATCAAAAATCCTTTTAAGTTAGATTCATCTCTTTGGTGTGCAATATCAGAAGAAATCCTTGATGCTTTTAGTGTGTAATATCTGAGAGTATTGAGAGGTAAATCAGGAGTCTTCCGCAGCTCCTATATGACCATTCGCTCCACATCTTTTGATCTTTGAGACCTCACGGTTTCTTTGATGCAAATTTTATCCCCCTACCAAGTCTAGAGTGCTGATTTTTGGGAGAATCACATCATTTGGTATCAGAGCACACTCTTGAGTTTGATATTTTATTTTTTATTTTTTGTTATCATCTTCTCATCTTATCATTTTCTTTCATCTTCTATCTTTCACCTTCTCTTTTTCTTTTTCTTTTTAATTTTTTTATTTATTTTCCTTTATTAAACAAAAAGAGAGAAAAACAGCAAAAAAAAGAGAAAAAAAAACAAATCTGTTGGTTTTGTAGTTTTTAAATTCAGTCTTGATCATTTGTTTTAAAAGTTTATGTCCAAATTGTTCTTTCTATAAAGAGCAAAATTTGAGGACAAATCTTTTTCAAGAGAGGGAGTATGATATAATCATGAGAAGCATTAGGACATGCGTGCACTGATCGAATCGTAAATACTCAATCACGATGACTCAGTGCATGAAATTACTTGGAGAATGTGCTCAGCTCAATCACGGAGCTCCTCGAAGAAGAATCAAATCAAATGGAGTTCGGATGAAGGAGTAATGCAATTTACAAATTATGTGATCTCCAGTGTACCGGATTTAGACATGGACGCATTTATTGAAGGATTCCGACCAGGCCAGAATGAACTAAGCTACAAACCGACTCATTCTACAATCTTGATCAATCAGAGAAGCCCATCAAAGTGGATTCAGCCCAAAAACAATCAAAGAAGATCAATTTTCTTCCATAGGAACAACTACATTTAATTAGGTCTATTTCTCTCTCCTACATGCACTTTAGAGTCGGGATTTCATCTTCCTAGATGCTCTGCATGTTTAGCAACTATTATGGACGATATTGTTGTATTTTCTCTATAAATAGAGGCTCCCTTTTATTAAAAAATCAGTCTATGCTTTTATCGAAAATCCTTTTAAGTTAGATTCATCTCTTTGGTGTGTAATATCTGAAGAAATCCTTGATACTTTTAGTGTGTAATATCTGAGAGTATTGAGAGGTAAATCAGGAGTCTTCCGCAGCTCCTGTGTGACCATTCGCTCCACATCCTTTGATCTTTGAGACCTCACGGTTTCTTTGATGCAAGTTTTATCCCCCTACCAAGTCTAGAGTACTGATTTTTGGGAGAATCACATCATTTGGTATCAGAGCACACTCTTGAGTTTGGTATTTTATTTTTTATTTTTTGTTATCATCTTCTCATCTTGCCATTTTCTTTCATCTTCTATCTTTCACCTTCTCTTTTTCTTTTTCTTTTTATTTTTTTTATTTATTTTCCTTTATTAAACAAAAAGAGAGAAAAACAGCAAAAAAAAGAGAGAAAAAAAAACAAATCTGTTGGTTTTGTAGTTTTTAAATTCAGTCTTGATCATTTGATTTAAAAGTTTATGTCCAAATTGTTCTTTCTATAAAGAACAAGATTTGAGGACAAATCTTTTTCAAGAGAGAGAGTATGATATGATCATGAGAAGCATTAGGACATGTGTGCATTGATCGAATCGTAAATACTCAATCACGATGATTCAGTGCATGAAATTACTTGGAGAATGTGCTCAGCTCAATCACAGAGCTCCTCGAAGAAGAATCAAATCAAATGGAGTTCGGATGAAGGAGTAATACAATTTACAAATTATGTGATCTCCAGTGTACCAGATTTAGACATGGACGCATTTATTGAAGGATTCCGACCAGGCCAGAATGAACTAAGCTACAAACCGACTCATTCTACAATCTTGATCAATCAGAGAAGCCCATCAAAGTCGATTCAGCCCAAAAACAATCAAAGAAGATCAATTTTCTTCCATAGGAACAACTACATTTAATTAGGTCTATTTCTCTCTCTTACATGCACTTTAGAGTCGGGATTTCATCTTCCTAGATGCTCTGCATGTTTAGTAACTATTATGGACGACATTGTTGTATTTTCTCTATAAATAGAGGCTCCCTTTTATTAAAAAATCAATCTATATTTTTATCAAAAATCCTTTTAATTTAGATTCATCTCTTTGGTGTGTAATATCTGAAGAAATCCTTGATGCTTTTAGTGTGTAATATCTGAGAGTATTGAGAGGTAAATCAGGAGTCTTCTGCAGCTCCTGTGTGACCATTCGCTCCACATCCTTTGATCTTTGAGACCTCACGGTTTCTTTGATGCAAATTTTATCCCCCTACCAAGTCTAGAGTGCTGATTTTTGTGAGAATTTCATCATTTGGTATCAGAGCACACTCTTGAGTTTGATATTTTATTTTTTATTTTTTGTTATCATCTTCTCATCTTGTCATTTTCTTTCATCTTCTATCTTTCACCTTCTCTTTTTCTTTTTCTTTTTATTTTTCTTTATTTATTTTCCTTTATTAAACAAAAAGAGAGAAAACGAGCAAAAAAAAAGAGGGAAAAAAAAAACAAATCAGGTGGTTTTGCAGTTTTTAAATTCAGTCTTGATCATTTTTTTTAAAAGTTTATGTCCAAATTTATTCTTTATATAAAGAGCAAGATTTGAGGACAAATCTTTTTCAAGAGAGAGAGTCTGATATGATCATGAGAAGCATTATGACATGCGTGCATAGCATTATGATATGATATGATCAATTTTCGTCCATAGCAACAACTACATTTAATTAGGTCTATTTCTCTCTCTTACATGCACTTTAGAGTTGGGATTTCATCTTCCTAGATGCTCTGCATGTTTAGCAACTATTATGGACGACATTGTTGTATTTTCTCTATAAATAGAGGCTCCCTTTTATTAAAAAAATCAATCTATGTTTTTATCAAAAATTCTTTTAAGTTAGATTCATCTCTTTGGTGTGCAATATCTGAAAAAATCTTTGATGCTTTTAGTGTGTAATATCTGAGAGTCTTGAGAGATAAATCAGGAGTCTTCCGCAGCTCCTGTGTGACCATTCGGTCCACATCCTTTGATCTTTGAGACCTCACGGTTTCTTTGATGCAAATTTTATCCCCCTACCAAGTCTAGAGTGCTGATTTTTTGGAGAATCACATCATTTGGTATCAGAGAACACTCTTGAGTTTGATATTTTATTTTTTTATTTTTTGTTATCATCTTCTCATCTTATCATTTTCTTTCATCTTCTATCTTTCACCTTCTCTTTTTCTTTTTCTTTTTATTTTTTTTATTTATTTTCTTTTATTAAACAAAAAGAGAGAAAAACAGCAAAAAAAAGAGAAAAAAAAAAAAGAGAAAAATCTGTTGGTTTTGTAGTTTTTAAATTCAGTCTTGATCATTTGATTTAAAAGTTTATGTCCAAATTGTTCTTTCTATAAAGAGCAAAATTTGAGGACAAATCTTTTTCAAGAGAGGGAGTATGATATAATCATGAGAAGCATTAGGACATGCGTGCACTGATCGAATCGTAAATACTCAATCACGATGACTCAGTGCATGAAATTACTTGGAGAATGTGCTCAGCTCAATCACGGAGCTCCTCGAAGAAGAATCAAATCAAATGGAGTTCGGATGAAGGAGTAATGCAATTTACAAATTATGTGATCTCCAGTGTACCGGATTTAGACATGGACGCATTTATTGAAGGATTCCGACCAGGCCAGAATGAACTAAGCTACAAACCGACTCATTCTACAATCTTGATCAATCAGAGAAGACCATCAAAGTGGATTCAGCCCAAAAACAATCAAAGAAGATCAATTTTCTTCCATAGGAACAACTACATTTAATTAGGTCTATTTCTCTCTCCTACATGCACTTTAGAGTCGGGATTTCATCTTCCTAGATCCTCTGCATGTTTAACAACTATTATGGACGATATTGTTGTATTTTCTCTATAAATAGAGGCTCCCTTTTATTAAAAAATCAGTCTATGCTTTTATCGAAAATCCTTTTAAGTTAGATTCATCTCTTTGGTGTGTAATATCTGAAGAAATCCTTGATACTTTTAGTGTGTAATATCTGAGAGTATTGAGAGGTAAATCAGGAGTCTTCCGCAGCTCCTGTGTGACCATTCGCTCCACATCCTTTGATCTTTGAGACCTCACTGTTTCTTTGATGCAAGTTTTATCCCCCTACCAAGTCTAGAGTGCTGATTTTTGGGAGAATCACATCATTTGGTATCAGAGCACACTCTTGAGTTTGATATTTTATTTTTTATTTTTTGTTATCATCTTCTCATCTTGCCATTTTTTTTCATCTTCTATCTTTCACCTTCTCTTTTTCTTTTTCTTTTTATTTTTCTTTATTTATTTTCCTTTACTAAACAAAAAGAGAGAAAAGAGCAAAAAAAAAGAGAAAAAAAACAAATCAGGTGGTTTTGCAGTTTTTAAATTCAGTCTTGATCATTTTTTTTAAATATTTATGTCCAAATTGTTCTTTCTATAAAGAGCAAGATTTGAGGACAAATCTTTTTCAAGAGAGAGAGTATGATATGATCATGAGAAGCATTAGGACATGCGTGCATAGCATTAGGATATGATATGATCAATTTTCGTCCATAGCAGCAACTACATTTAATTAGGTCTATTTCTCTCTCTTACATGCACTTTAGAGTTGGGATTTCATCTTCCTAGATGCTCTGCATGTTTAGCAACTATTATGGACGACATTGTTGTATTTTCTCTATAAATAGAGGCTCCCTTTGATTAAAAAAATCAATCTATGTTTTTATCAAAAATCCTTTTAAGTTAGATTCATCTCTTTGGTGTGCAATATCTGAAGAAATCCTTGATGCTTTTAGTGTGTAATATCTGAGAGTATTGAGAGGTAAATCAGGAGTCTTCCGCAGCTCCTTTGTGACCATTCGCTCCACATCCTTTGATCTTTGAGACTTCACGGTTTCTTTGATGCAAATTTTATCCCCCTACCAACTCTAGAGTGCTAATTTTTGGGAGAATCACATCATTTGGTATCAGAGCACACTCTTGAGTTTGATATTTTATGTTTTGTTATCATCTTCTCATCTTGTCATTTTCTTTCATCTTTTTTTTATTTTATTTTTTCCTTTATTAAACAAAAAGTGAGAAAAACAGCAAAAAAAAAGAGAGAAAAAAAAAACAAATCTGTTGGTTTTGTAGTTTTTAAATTCAGTCTTGATCATTTGATTTAAAAGTTTATGTCCAAATTGTTCTTTCTATAAAGAGCAATATTTGAGGACAAATCTTTTTCAAGAGAGGGAGTATGATATGATCATGAGAAGCATTAGGACATGCGTGCACTGATCGAATCGTAAATACTCAATCACGATGATTCAGTGCATGAAATTACTTGGAGAATGTGCTCAGCTCAATCACGGAGCTCCTCGAAGAAGAATCAAATAAAATGGAGTTTGGATGAAGGAGTATTGTAATTTACAAATTATGTGATCTCCAGTGTACCGGATTTAGACATGGACGCATTTATTGAAGGATTCCGATCAGGCCAGAATGAACTAAGCTACAAACCGACTCATTCTACAATCTTGATCAATCAGAGAAGCCCAGAAAAGTAGATTCAACCCAAAAACAATCAAAGAAGATCAATTTTCGTCCATAGCAACAACTATATTTAATTATGTATATTTCTCTCTCTTACATGCACTTTAGAGTTGAGATTTCATCTTCCTAGATGCTCTGCATGCTTAGCAACTATTATGGACGATATTGTTGTATTTCCTCTATAAATAGAGGCTCCCTTTTATTAAAAAAATCAATCTATCTTTTTATCAAAATCCTTTTAAGTTAGATTCATCTCTTTGGTGTGTAATATCCGAAGAAATCCTTAATGCTTTTAGTGTGTAATATCTGAGAGTATTGAGAGGTAAATCAGGAGTCTTCCGCAGCTCCTGTGAGACCATTCGCTCCACATCCTTTGATCTTTGAGACCTCACGGTTTCTTTGATGCAAATTTTAATTCCCTTCCAACTCTAGAGTGCTGATTTTTGGGAGAATCACATCATTTGGTATCAGAGCACACTCTTGAGTTTGATATTTTATTTTCTCATCTTGTCATCTTGTAATTTTCTTTCATCTTCTATCTTTCACCTTCTCTTTTTCATTTTCTTTTTATTTTTTTTTATTTTTTTTCCTTTATTAAACAAAAAGAGAGAAAAACAGCAAAAAAAGAGAAAAAAAAACAAATCTGTTGGTTTTGTAGTTTTTAAATTCAGTCTTGATCATTTGATTTAAAAGTTTATGTCCAAATTGTTCTTTCTATAAAGCGCAAAATTTGAGAACTAATCTTTTTCAAGAGAGGGAGTATGATATGATCATGAGAAGCATTAGGACATGCGTGCACTGATCGAATCATAAATACTCAATCACGATGATTCAGTGCATGAAATTACTTGGAGAATGCGCTCATCTCAATCACGGAGCTCCTTGAAGAATAATCAAATCAAATGGAGTTCGGATGAAGGAGTAATGCAATTTACAAATTATGTGATCTCCAGTGTACCGGATTAGGACATGGACGCATTTATTGAAGGATTCCGACCAGGCCAGAATAAACTAAGCTACAAACCGACTCATTCTACAATCTTGATCAATCAGAGAAGCCCATCAAAGTGGATTCAGCCCAAAAACAAACAAAGAAGATCAATTTTCGTCCATAGCAACAACTACATTTAATTAGGTCTATTTCTCTCTCTTACATGCACTTTAGAGTTGAGATTTCATCTTCCTAGATGCTCTGCATGTTTAGCAACTATTATGGACGACATTGTTGTATTTTCTCAATAAATAGAGGCTCCCTTTTATTAAAAAAATCAATCTACGTTTTTATCAAAAATCCTTTTAAGTTAGATTCATCTCTTTGGTATGTAATATCTGAAGAAATCTTTGATGCTTTTAATGTGTAATATCTGAGAGTATTGAGAGGTAAATCAGGAGTCTTCCGCAGCTCCTGTGTGACCATTCGCTCTACATCCTTTGATCTTTGAGACCTCACGGTTTCTTTGATGCAAATTTTATCCCCCTACCAACTCTAGAGTGCTGATTTTTGGGAGAATCACATCATTTGGTATCAAAACACACTCTTGAGTTTGATATTTTATGTTTTGTTATCATCGTCTCATCTTGTCATTTTCTTTCATCTTCTATCTTTCACCTTCTCTTTTTCTTTTTTTTTTATTTTTATTTATTTATTTTTTTTTTATTAAACAAAAAGAGAGAAAAACAGCAAAAAAAAGAGAAAAAAAAAACAAATCTGTTGGTTTTGTAGTTTTTAAATTCAGTCTTGAACATTTGATTTAAAAGTTTATGTCCTAATTGTTCTTTCTATAAAGAGCAAAATTTGAGGACAAATCTTTTTCAAGAGAGAGAGTATGATATGATCATGAGAAGCATTAGGACATGCGTGCATTGATCGAATCGTAAATACTCAATCACGATGATTAAGTGCATGAAATTACTTGGAGAATGTGCTCAGCTCAATCCGGAGTTCCTCGAAGAAGAATCAAATCAAATGGAGTTCGGATGAAGGAGTTATGCAATTTACAAATTAGGTGATCTCCAGTGTACCGGATTTAGACATGGACACATTTACTGAAGGATTCCGACCAGGCCAGAATGAACTAAGCTACAAACCGACTCATTCTACAATCTTGATCAATCAGTGAAGCCCAGCAAAGTGGATTCAGCCCAAAAACAATCAAAGAAGATCAATTTTCGTCCATAGCAACAACTACATTTAATTATGTCTATTTCTCTCTCTTACATGCACTTTAGAGTTGGGATTCCATCTTCCTAGATGCTCTGCATGTTTAGCAACTATTATGGACGACATTGTTGTATTTTCTCTATAAACAGAGGCTCCCTTTTATTAAAAAAATCAATTTATGTTTTTATCAAAAATCCTTTTAAGTTAGATTCATCTCTTTGGTGTGCAATATCTGAAGAAATCCTTGATGATTTTAGTGTGTAATATCTGAGAGTATTGAGAGGTAAATCAGGAGTCTTCCGCAACTCCTGTGTGACCATTCGCTCCACATCCTTTGATCTTTGAGACCTCACGGTTTCTTTGATGCAAATTTTATCCCCTTACCAACTCTAGAGTGCTGATTTTTGGGAGAATCACATCATTTGGTATCTGAGCACACTCTTGAGTTTGATATTTTATTTTTTATTTTTTGTTATCATCTTCTCATCTTGTCATTTTCTTTCATCTTCTATCTTTCACCTTCTCTTTTTCTTTTTCTTTTTATTTTTTTTTATTTTTTTCCTTTATTAAACAAAAAGAGAGAAAAACAGCAAAAAAAAGAGAGAAAAAAAAACAAATCTGTTGGTTTTGTAGTTTTTAAATTCAGTCTTGATCATTTGATTTAAAAGTTTATGTCCAAATTGTTCTTTCTATAAAGAACAAGATTTGAGGACAAATCTTTTTCAAGAGAGAGAGTATGATATGATCATGAGAAGCATTAGGACATGTGTGCATTGATCGAATCGTAAATACTCAATCACGATGATTCAGTGCATGAAATTACTTGGAGAATGTGCTCAGCTCAATCACGGAGCTCCTCGAAGAAGAATCAAATCAAATGGAGTTCGGATGAAGGAGTAATGTAATTTACAAATTATGTGATCTCCAGTGTACCGGATTTAGACATGGACGCATTTATTGAAGGATTCCGACCAGGCCAGAATGAACTAAGCTACAAACCGACTCATTCTACAATCTTGATCAATCAGAGAAGCCCAGCAAAATGGATTCAGCCCAAAAACAATAAAAAAAGATCAATTTTCGTCCATAGCAACAACTACATTTAATTATGTCTATTTCTCTCTCTTACATGTACTTTAGAGTTAGGATTTCATCTTCCTAGATGCTCTGCATGTTTAGCAACTATTATGGACGATATTGTTGTATTTCCTCTATAAATAGAGGCTCCCTTTTATTATAAAAATCAATCTATCTTTTTATCAAAATCCTTTTAAGTTAGATTCATCTCTTTGGTGTGTAATATTCGAAGAAATCCTTAATGCTTTTAGTGTGTAATATCTGAGAGTATTGAGAGGTAAATCAGGAGTCTTCCGCAGCTCCTGTGTGACCATTCGCTCCACATCCTTTGATCTTTGAGACCTCACGGTTTCTTTGATGCAAATTTTATCCCCCTTCCAACTCTAGAGTGCTGATTTTTGGGTGAATCACATCATTTGGTATCAGAGCACACTCTTGAGTTTGATAATTTATTTTTTATGTTTTGTTATCATCTTCTCATCTTGTAATTTTCTTTCATCTTCTATCTTTAACCTTCTCTTTTTCTTTTTTTTTTTATTTTTTTTTTTATTTTCCTTTATTAAACAAAAAGAGAGAAAAACAGCAAAAAAAAGAGAGAAAAATAAAACAAATCTGTTGGTTTTGTAGTTTTTAAATTCAGTCTTGATCATTTGATTTAAAAGTTTATCTCCAAATTTGAGGACAAATCTTTTTCAAGAGAGGGAGTATGATATGATGATGAGAAGCATTAGGACATATGTGCACTGATCAAATCGTAAATACTCAATCACGATGGTTCAGTGCATGAAATTACTTGGAGAATGTGCTCAGCTCAATCACAGAGCTCCTCGAAGAAGCATCAAATCAAATGGAGTTCGGATGAAGGAGTAATGCAATTTACAAATTATGTGATCTCCAGTGTACCAGATTTAGACATGGACGCATTTATTGAAGGATTCCGACCAGGCCAGAATGAACTAAGCTACAAACCGACTCATTCTACAATCTTGATCAGTCAGAGAAGCCCATCAAAGTGGATTAAGCCCAAAAACAATCAAAGAACATCAATTTTCTTTCATAGGAACAACTACATTTAATTAGGTCTATTTCTCTCTCTTACATGCACTTTAGAGTCGGGATTTCATCTTCCTAGATGCTCTTCATGTTTAGCAACTATTATGGACGACATTGTTGTATTTTCTCTATAAATAGAGGCTCCTTTTTATTAAAAAATCAATCTATGTTTTTATCAAAAATCCTTTTAAATTAGATTCATCTCTTTGGTGTATAATATCTGAAGAAATCCTTGATGCTTTTAGTGTGTAATATCTGAGAGTATTGAGAGGTAAATCAGGAGTCTTCCGCAGCTCCTGTGTGACCATTCGCTCCACATCCTTTGATCTTTGAGATCTCACGGTTTCTTTGATGCAAATTTTATCCCCCTACCAAGTCTAGAGTGCTGATTTTTGGGAGAATCACATCATTTGGTATCAGAGCACACTCTTGAGTTTGATATTTTATTTTTTATTTTTTGTTATCATCTTCTCATCTTGTCATTTTCTTTCATCTTCTATCTTTCACCTTCTCTTTTTCTTTTTCTTTTTATTTTTCTTTATTTATTTTCCTTTATTAAACAAAAAGAGAGAAAAAGAGCAAAAAAAAAAGAGGGAAAAAAAAACAAATCAGGTGGTTTTGCAGTTTTTAAATTCAGTCTTGATCATTTTTTTTTAAAGTTTATGTCCAAATTGTTCTTTATATAAAGAGCAAGATTTGAGGACAAATCTTTTTTAAGAGAGAGAGTATGATATGATCATGAGAAGCATTAGGACATGCGTGCATAGCATTAGGATATGATATGATCAATTTTCGTCCATAGCAACAACTACATTTAATTAGGTCTATTTCTCTCTCTTACATGCACTTTAGAGTTGGTATTTCATCTTCCTAGATGCTCTGCATGTTTAGCAACTATTATGGACGACATTGTTGTATTTTCTCTATAAATAGAGGCTTCCTTTTATTAAAAAAATCAATCTATGTTTTTATCAAAAATCCTTTTAAGTTAGATTCATCTCTTTGGTGTGCAATATCTGAAAAAATCTTTGATGCTTTTAGTGTGTAATATCTGAGAGTCTTGAGAGGTAAATCAGGAGTCTTCCGCAGCTCCTGTGTGACCATTCGGTCCACATCCATTGATCTTTGAGACCTCACGGTTTCTTTGATGCAAATTTTATCCCCCTACCAAGTCTAGAGTGCTGATTTTTGGGAGAATCACATCATTTGGTATCAGAGCACACTCTTGAGTTTGATATTTTATTTTTTATTTTTTGTTATCATCTTCTCATCTTATCATTTTCTTTCATCTTCTATCTTTCACCTTCTCTTTTTCTTTTTCTTTTTATTTTTTTATTTATTTTCCTTTATTAAACAAAAAGAGAGAAAAACAGCAAAAAAAAGAGAAAAAAAAAACAAATCTGTTGGTTTTGTAGTTTTTAAATTCAGTCTTGATCATTTGATTTAAAAGTTTATGTCCAAATTGTTCTTTCTATAAACAACAAAATTTGAGGACAAATCTTTTTCAAGAGAGGGAGTATGATATAATCATGAGAAGCATTAGGACATGCGTGCACTGATCGAATCGTAAATACTCAATCACGATGACTCAGTGCATGAAATTACTTGGAGAATGTGCTCAGCTCAATCACGGAGCTCCTCGAAGAAGAATCAAATCAAATGGAGTTCGGATGAAGGAGTAATGCAATTTACAAATTATGTGATCTCCAGTGTACCGGATTTAGACATGGACGCATTTATTGAAGGATTCCGACCAGGCCAGAATGAACTAAGCTACAAACCGACTCATTCTACAATCTTGATCAATCAGAGAAGCCCAGCAAAATGGATTCAGCCCAAAAACAATAAAAAAAGATCAATTTTCGTCCATAGCAACAACTACATTTAATTATGTCTATTTCTCTCTCTTACATGTACTTTAGAGTTAGGATTTCATCTTCCTAGATGCTCTGCATGTTTAGCAACTATTATGGACGATATTGTTGTATTTCCTCTATAAATAGAGGCTCCCTTTTATTATAAAAATCAATCTATCTTTTTATCAAAATCCTTTTAAGTTAGATTCATCTCTTTGGTGTGTAATATTCGAAGAAATCCTTAATGCTTTTAGTGTGTAATATCTGAGAGTATTGAGAGGTAAATCAGGAGTCTTCCGCAGCTCCTGTGTGACCATTCGCTCCACATCCTTTGATCTTTGAGACCTCACGGTTTCTTTGATGCAAATTTTATCCCCCTTCCAACTCTAGAGTGCTGATTTTTGGGTGAATCACATCATTTGGTATCAGAGCACACTCTTGAGTTTGATAATTTATTTTTTATGTTTTGTTATCATCTTCTCATCTTGTAATTTTCTTTTATCTTCTATCTTTAACCTTCTCTTTTTCTTTTTCTTTTTTTTTTTTTTTTATTTTCCTTTATTAAACAAAAAGAGAGAAAAACAGCAAAAAAAAGAGAGAAAAATAAAACAAATCTGTTGGTTTTGTAGTTTTTAAATTCAGTCTTGATCATTTGATTTAAAAGTTTATCTCCAAATTTGAGGACAAATCTTTTTCAAGAGAGGGAGTATGATATGATGATGAGAAGCATTAGGACATATGTGCACTGATCGAATCGTAAATACTCAATCACGATGGTTCAGTGCATGAAATTACTTGGAGAATGTGCTCAGCTCAATCACAGAGCTCCTCGAAGAAGCATCAAATCAAATGGAGTTCGGATGAAGGAGTAATGCAATTTACAAATTATGTGATCTCCAGTGTACCAGATTTAGACATGGACGCATTTATTGAAGGATTCCGACCAGGCCAGAATGAACTAAGCTACAAACCGACTCATTCTACAATCTTGATCAATCAGAGAAGCCCATCAAAGTGGATTAAGCCCAAAAACAATCAAAGAACATCAATTTTCTTTCATAGGAACAACTACATTTAATTAGGTCTATTTCTCTCTCTTACATGCACTTTAGAGTCGGGATTTCATCTTCCTAGATGCTCTTCATGTTTAGCAACTATTATGGACGACATTGTTGTATTTTCTCTATAAATAGAGGCTCCCTTTTATTAAAAAATCAATCTATGTTTTTATCAAAAATCCTTTTAAATTAGATTCATCTCTTTGGTGTATAATATCTGAAGAAATCCTTGATGCTTTTAGTGTGTAATATCTGAGAGTATTGAGAGGTAAATCAGGAGTCTTCCGCAGCTCCTGTGTGACCATTCGCTCCACATCCTTTGATCTTTGAGATCTCACGGTTTCTTTGATGCAAATTTTATCCCCCTACCAAGTCTAGAGTGCTGATTTTTGTGAGAATTTCATCATTTGGTATCAGAGCACACTCTTGAGTTTGATATTTTATTTTTTATTTTTTGTTATCATCTTCTCATCTTGTCATTTTCTTTCATCTTCTATCTTTCACCTTCTCTTTTTCTTTTTCTTTTTATTTTTCTTTATTTATTTTCCTTTATTAAACAAAAAGAGAGAAAAAGAGCAAAAAAAAAAAGAGGGAAAAAAAAACAAATCAGGTGGTTTTGCAGTTTTTAAATTCAGTCTTGATCATTTTTTTTTAAAGTTTATGTCCAAATTGTTCTTTATATAAAGAGCAAGATTTGAGGACAAATCTTTTTTAAGAGAGAGAGTATGATATGATCATGAGAAGCATTAGGACATGCGTGCATATCATTAGGATATGATATGATCAATTTTCGTCCATAGCAACAACTACATTTAATTAGGTCTATTTCTCTCTCTTACATGCACTTTAGAGTTGGTATTTCATCTTCCTAGATGCTCTGCATGTTTAGCAACTATTATGGACGATATTGTTGTATTTTCTCTATAAATAGAGGCTTCCTTTTATTAAAAAAATCAATCTATGTTTTTATCAAAAATCCTTTTAAGTTAGATTCATCTCTTTGGTGTGCAATATCTGAAAAAATCTTTGATGCTTTTAGTGTGTAATATCTGAGAGTCTTGAGAGGTAAATCAGGAGTCTTCCGCAGCTCCTGTGTGACCATTCGGTCCACATCCATTGATCTTTGAGACCTCACGGTTTCTTTGATGCAAATTTTATCCCCCTACCAAGTCTAGAGTGCTGATTTTTGGGAGAATCACATCATTTGGTATCAGAGCACACTCTTGAGTATGATATTTTATTTTTTATTTTTTGTTATCATCTTCTCATCTTATCATTTTCTTTCATCTTCTATCTTTCACCTTCTCTTTTTCTTTTTCTTTTTATTTTTTTATTTATTTTCCTTTATTAAACAAAAAGAGAGAAAAACAGCAAAAAAAAGAGAAAAAAAAAACAAATCTGTTGGTTTTGTAGTTTTTAAATTCAGTCTTGATCATTTGATTTAAAAGTTTATGTCCAAATTGTTCTTTCTATAAACAACAAAATTTGAGGACAAATCTTTTTCAAGAGAGGGAGTATGATATAATCATGAGAAGCATTAGGACATGCGTGCACTGATCGAATCGTAAATACTCAATCACGATGACTCAGTGCATGAAATTACTTGGAGAATGTGCTCAGCTCAATCACGGAGCTCCTCGAAGAAGAATCAAATCAAATGGAGTTCGGATGAAGGAGTAATGCAATTTACAAATTATGTGATCTCCAGTGTACCGGATTTAGACATGGACGCATTTATTGAAGGATTCCGACCAGGCCAGAATGAACTAAGCTACAAACCGACTCATTCTACAATCTTGATCAATCAGAGAAGCCCATCAAAGTGGATTCAGCCCAAAAACAATCAAAGAAGATCAATTTTCTTCCATAGGAACAACTACATTTAATTAGGTCTATTTTTCTCTCCTACATGCACTTTAGAGTCGGGATTTCATCTTCCTAGATGCTCTGCATGTTTAGCAAGTATTATGGACGACATTGTTGTTTTTTCTCTATAAATAGAGGCTCTGTTTTATTAAAGAAATCAATCTATGTTTTTATCAAAAATCCTTTTAAGTTAGATTCATCTCTTTGGTGTGTAATATCTGAAGAAATCTTTGATGCTTTTAGTGTGTAATATCTGAGAGTATTGAGAGGTAAATCAGGAGTCTTCCGCAGCTCCTGTGTGACCATTCGCTCCACATCCTTTGATATTTGAGACCTCACGGTTTTTTTGATGCAAATTTTATCCCCCTACCAAGTCTAGAGTGCTTATTTTTGGGAGAATCACATCATTTGGTATCAGAGCACACTCTTGAGTTTGATATTTTATTTTTTATTTTTTTTTATCATCTTCTCATCTTGTCATTTTCTTTCATCTTCTATCTTTCACCTTCTCTTTTTCTTTTTCTTTTTATTTTTCTTTATTTATTTTCCTTTATTAAACAAAAAGAGAGAAAAAGAGCAAAAAAAAAGAGAGAGAAAAAAAACAAATCAGATGGTTTTGCAGTTTTTAAATTCAGTCTTGATCATTTTTTTAAAAAAGTTTATGTCCAAATTGTTCTTTCTATAAAGAGCAAGATTTGAGGACAAATCTTTTTCAAGAGAGAGAGTATGATATGATCATGAGAAGCATTAGGACATGTGTGCACTGATCGAATTTTAAATACTCAATCACGATGATTCAGTGCATGAAATTACTTGGAGAATGTGCTCAGCTCAATCACGGATCTCCTCGAAGAAGAATCAAATAAAATGAAGTTTGGATGAAGGAGTATTGCAATTTACAAATTATGTGATCTCCAGTGTACCGGATTTAGACATGGACGCATTTATTGAAAGATTTCGACCAGGCCAGAATGAACTAAGCTACAAACCGACTCATTCTACAATCTTGATCAATCAGAGAAGCCCATCAAAGTGGATTCAGCCCAAAAACAATCAAAGAAAATCAATTTTCGTCCATAGCAACAACTACATTTAATTAGGTCTATTTCTCTCTCTTACATGCACTTTAGAGTCGGGATTTCATCTTCCTAGATGCTCTGCATGTTTAGCAACTATTATGGAAGACATTGTTGTATTTTCTCTATAAATAGAGGCTCCCTTTTATTAAAAAATCAGTCTATGCTTTTATCAAAAATCCTTTTAAGTTAGATTCATCTCTTTGGTGTGTAATATCCGAAAAAATCCTTGATGCTTTTAGTGTGTAATATCTGAGAGTATTGAGAGGTAAATCAGGAGTCTTCCGCAGCTCCTGTGTGACCATTTGCTCCACATCCTTTGATATTTGAGACCTCACGGTTTCTTTGATGCAAATTTTATCCCCCTACCAAGTCTAGAGTGCTGATTTTTGGGAGAATCACATCATTTGGTATCAGAGCACACTCTTGAGTTTGATATTTTATTTTTTATGTTTTGTTATCATCTTCTCATCTTGTCATTTTCTTTCATCTTCTATCTTTCACCTTCTCCTTTTCTTTTTCTTTTTATTTTTTTTTATTTATTTTCCTTTATTAAACAAAAAGAGAGAAAAACAGCAAAAAAAAGAGAGAAAAAAAAAAACAAATCTGTTGGTTTTGTAGTTTTTGAATTCAGTCTTGATCATTTGATTTAAAAGTTTATGTCCAAATTGTTCTTTCAATAAAGAGCAAGATTTGAGGACAAATCTTTTTCAAGAGAGAGAGTATGATATGATCATGAGAAGCATTAGGACATGTGTGCACTGATCGAATCGTAAATACTCAATCACGATGATTCAGTGCATGAAATTACTTGGAGAATGTGCTCAGCTCAATCACGGAGCTCCTCGAAGAAGATTCAAATCAAATGGAGTTCGGATGAAGGAGTAATGCAATTTACAAATTATGTGATCTCCAGTGTACCGGATTTAGACATGGATGCATTTATTGAAGGATTCCAACCAGGCCAGAATGAACTAAGCTACAAACCGACTCATTCTACAATCTTGATCAATCAGAGAAGCCCAGCAAAGTGGATTCAGCCCAAAAACAATCAAAGAAGATCAATTTTCGTCCATAGCAACAACTACATTGAATTATGTCTATTTCTCTCTCTTACATGCACTTTAGAGTTGGGATTTCATCTTCCTAGATGCTCTGCATGTTTAGCAACTATTATGGACGATATTGTTGTATTTTCTTTATAAATAGAGGCTTCCTTTTATTAAAAAAATCAATCAATCTTTTTATCAAAATCCTTTTAAGTTAGATTCATCTCTTTGGTGTGTAATATCCGAAGAAATCCTTAATGCTTTTAGTGTGTAATATCTGAGAGTATTGAGAGGTAAATCAGGAGTCTTCCGCAGCTCCTGTGTGACCATTCGCTCCATATCCTTTGATATTTGAGACCTCACGGTTTCTTTAATGCAAATTTTATCCCCCTACCAAGTCTAGAGTGCTTATTTTTGGGAGAATCACATCATTTGGTATCAGAGCACACTCTTGAGTTTGATATTTTATTTTTTATTTTTTGTTATCATCTTCTCATCATGTCATTTTCTTTCATCTTCTATCTTTCACCTTCTTTTTTTCTTTTTCTTTTTATTTTTCTTTATTTATTTTCCTTTAGTAAACAAAAAGAGAGAAAAAGAGCAAAAAAAAGAGAGAAAAAGACAAATCAGGTGGTTTTGCAGTTTTTAAATTCAGTCTTGATCATTTTTTTAAAAAGTTTATGTCCAAATTGTTCTTTCTATAAAGAGCAAGATTTGAGGACAAATCTTTTTCAAGAGAGAGAGTATGATATGATCATGAGAAGTATTAGGACATGTGTGCACTGATCGAATCGTAAATACTCAATCACGATGATTCAGTGCATGAAATTACTTGGAAAATGTGCTCAGCTCAATCACGGAGCTCCTCGAAGAAGATTCAAATCAAATGGAGTTCGGATGAAGGAGTAATGCAATTTACAAATTATGTGATCTCCAGTGTACCCGATTTAGACATGGACGCATTTATTAAAGGATTCCGACCAGGCCAGAATGAACTAAGCTACAAACCGACTCATTCTACAATCTTGATCAATCAGCGAAGCCAAGCAAAGTGGATTCAGCCCAAAAACAATCAAAGAAGATCAATTTTCGTCCATAGCAACAACTACATTTAATTATGTCTATTTCTCTCTCTTACATGCACTTTAGAGTTGGGATTTCATCTTCCTAGATGCTCTGCATGTTTAGCAACTATTATGGACGACATTGTTGTATTTTCTCTATAAATAGAGGCTCCCTTTTATTAAAAAAATCAATCTATGTTTTTTTCAAAAATCCTTTTAAGTTAGATTCATCTCTTTGGTGTGTAATATCTGAAGAAATCTTTGATGCTTTTAGTATGTAATATCTGAGAGTATTGAGAGGTAAATCAGGAGTCTTCCGCAGCTCCTGTGTGACCATTCGCTCCACATCCTTTGATCTTTGAGACCTCACGGTTTCTTTGATGCAAATTTTATCCCCCTACCAAGTCTAGAGTGCTTATTTTTGGGAGAATCACATCATTTGGTATCAGAGCACACTCTTGAGTTTGATATTTTTTTTTTGTTATCATCTTCTTATCTTGTCATTTTCTTTCATCTTCTATCTTTCACATTCTCTTTTTCTTTTTCTTTTTATTATTTTTTTATTTATTTTCCTTTATTAAACAAAAAGAGAGAAAAATAGCAAAAAAGAGAGAAAAAAAAATAAATCTGTTGCTTTTGCAATTTTTAAATTCAGTCTTGATCATTTTTTTAAAAAGTTTATGTCCAAATTATTCTTTCTATAAAGAGCAAGATTTGAGGACAAATCTTTTTCAAGAGAGAGAGTATGATATGATCATGAGAAGCATTAGGACATGTGTGCACTGATCGAATCTTAAATACTCAATCACGATGATTCAGTGCATGAAATTACTTGGAGAATGTGCTCAGCTCAATCACGGAGCTCCTCGAAGAATATTCAAATGAAATGGAGTTCGGATGAAGGAGTAATGCAATTTACAAATTATGTGATCTCCAGTGTACCGGATTTAGTCATGGACGTATTTATTGAAGGATTCCGACCAGGCCAGAACGAACTAAGCTACAAACCGACTCATTCTACAATCTTGATCAATTAGAGAAGCCCAGCAAAGTGGATTCAGCCCAAAAACAATCAAAGAAGATCAATTTTCGTCCATAGCAACAACTACATTTAATTATGTCTATTTCTCTCTCTTACATGCACTTTAGAGTTGGGATTTCATCTTCCTAGATGCTCTGCATGTTTAGCAACTATTATGGACGATATTGTTGTATTTCCTCTATAAATAGAGGCTTCCTTTTATTAAAAAAATCAATCTATCTTTTTATCAAAATCCTTTTAAGTTAGATTCATCTGTTTGGTGTATAATATCCGAAGAAATCCTTAATGCTTTTAGTGTGTAATATCTGAGAGTATTGAGAGGTAAATCAGGAGTCTTCTGCAGCTCCTGTATGACTATTCGCTCCACATCCTTTGGTCTTTGAGATCTCACGGTTTCTTTGATGCAAATTTTATCCCCCTACCAAGTCTAGAGTGCTTATTTTTGGGAGAATCACATCATTTGGTATCAGAGCACACTCTTGAGTTTGATATTTTATTTTTTATTTTTTGTTATCATCTTCTCATCTTGTCATTTTCTTTCATCTTCTATCTTTCACCTTCTCTTTTTCTTTTTCTTTTTATTTTTCTTTATTTATTTTCCTTTAGTAAACAAAAAGAGAGAAAAAGAGCAAAAAAAAAGAGAGAAAAAAAGACAAATCAGGTGGTTTTGCAGTTTTTAAATTCAGTCTTGATCATTTTTTTAAAAAGTTTATGTCCAAATTGTTCTTTCTATAAAGAGCAAGATTTGAGGACAAATCTTTTTCAAGAGAGAGAGTATGATATGATCATGAGAAGCATTAGGACATGTGTGCACTGATCGAATCGTAAATACTCAATCACGATGATTCAGTGCATGAAATTACTTGGAAAATGTGCTCAGCTCAATCACGGAGCTCCTCGAAGAAGATTCAAATCAAATGGAATTCAGATGAAGGAGTAATGCAATTTACAAATTATGTGATCTCCAGTGTACCCGATTTAGACATGGACGCATTTATTAAAGGATTCCGACCAGGCCAGAATGAACTAAGCTACAAACCGACTCATTCTACAATCTTGATCAATCAGCGAAGCCAAGCAAAGTGGATTCAGCCCAAAAACAATCAAAGAAGATCAATTTTCGTCCATAGCAACAACTACATTTAATTATGTCTATTTCTCTCTCTTACATGCACTTTAGAGTTGGGATTTCATCTTCCTAGATGCTCTGCATGTTTAGCAACTATTATGGACGACATTGTTGTATTTTATCTATAAATAGAGGCTCCCTTTTATTAAAAAAATCAATCTATGTTTTTTTCTAAAATCCTTTTAAGTTAGATTCATCTCTTTGGTGTGTAATATCAGAAGAAATCCTTGATGCTTTTAGTATGTAATATCTGAGAGTATTGAGAGGTAAATCAGGAGTCTTCCGCAGCTCCTGTGTGATCATTCGCTCCACATCCTTTGATCTTTGAGACCTCACGGTTTCTTTGATGCAAATTTTATCCCCCTACCAAGTCTAGAGTGCTTATTTTTGGGAGAATCACATCATTTGGTATCAGAGCACACTCTTGAGTTTGATATTTTATTTTTTTATTTTTTGTTATCATCTTCTCATCTTGTCATTTTCTTTCATCTTCTATCTTTCACCTTCTCTTTTTCTTTTTCTTTTTCTTTTTCTTTATTTATTTTCCTTTATTAAACAAAAAGAGAGAAAAGGAGCAAAAAAAAAGAGAGAAAAAAGACAAATCAGGTGGTTTTGCAGTTTTTAAATTCAGTCTTGGTCATTTTTTTTAAAAGTTTATGTCCAAATTGTTCTTTCTATAAAGAGAAAGATTTGAGGACAAATCTTTTTCAAGAGAGGGAGTATGATATGATCATGAGAAGCATTAGGATATGCGTGCACTGATCGAATCGTAAATACTCAATCACGATGATTCAGTGCATGAAATTACTTGGAGAATGTGCTCAGCTCAATCATGGAGCTCCTCGAAGAAGATCCAAATCAAATGGACTTCGGATGAAGGTGTAATGCAATTTACAAATTATGTGATCTCTAGTGTACCAGATTTAGACATGGACGCATTTATTGAAGGATTCCGACCAGGCCAGAATGAACTAAGCTACAAACCGACTCATTCTGCAATCTTGAACAATCAGAGAATCCCATCAAAGTGGATTCAGCCCAAAAACAATCAAAGAAGATCAATTTTCGTCCATAGCAACAACTACATTTAATTAGGTCTATTTCTCTCTCTTACATGCACTTTAGAGTTGGGATTTCATCTTCCAAGATGCTCTGCATGTTTAGCAACTATTATGGACGACATTGTTGTATTTTCTCTATAAATAGAGGCTCCCTTTTATTAAAAAAATCAATCTATGTTTTTATCAAAAATCCTTTTAAGTTAGATTCATCTGTTTGGTGTGTAATATCCGAAGAAAACCATAATGCTTTTAGTATGTAATATCTGAGAGTATTCAGAGGTAAATCAGGAGATTTCCGCAGCTCCTGTGTGACCATTCGCTCCACATCCTTTGATCTTTGAGACCTCACGGTTTCTTTGATGCAAATTTTATCCCCCTACCAAGTCTAGAGTTCTTATTTTTGGGAAAATCACATCATTTGGTATCAGAGCACACTCTTGAGTTTGATATTTTATTTTTTATTTTTTGTTATCATCTTCTCATCTTGTCATTTTCTTTCATCTTCTATCTTTCACCTTCTCTTTTTATTTTTCTTTTTATTTTTCTTTATTTATTTTCCTTTATTAAACAAAAAGAGAGAAAAGAGCAAAAAAAAAAAGAGAGAAAAAAAAAAAACAAATCAGGTGGTTTTGCAGTTTTTAAATTCAGTCTTGATCATTTGATTTAAAAGTTTATGTCCAAATTGTTCTTTCTATAAACAGCAAGATTTGAGGACAAATCTTTTTCAAGAGAGAGAGTATGATATGATCATGAGAAGCATTAGGACATGTGTGCACTGATCGAATCGTAAATACTCAATCACGATGATTCAGTGCATGAAATTACTTGGAGAATGTGCTCAGCTCAATCACGGAGCTCCTCGAAGAAGAATCAAATCAAATGGACTTCGGATGAAGGAGTTATGCAATTTACAAATTAGGTGATCTGCAGTGTACCGGATTTAGACATGGACGCATTTATTGAAGGATTCCGACCAGGCCAGAATGAACTAAGCTACAAACCGACTCATTCTACAATCTTGATCAATCAGAGAAGCCCAGCAAAGTGGATTCAGCCCAAAAACAATCAAAGAAGATCAATTTTCGTCCATAGCAACAACTACATTTAATTATGTCTATTTCTCTCTCTTACATGCACTTTAGAGTTGGGATTTCATCTTCCTAGATGCTCTGCATGTTTAGCAACTATTATGGACGATATTGTTGTATTTTCTCTATAAATAGAGGCTCCCTTTTATTAAAAAAATCAATCTATCTTTTTATCAAAATCCTTTTAAGTTAGATTCATCTCTTTGGTGTGTAATATCCGAAGAAATCTTTAATGCTTTTAGTGTGTAATATCTGAGAGTATTGAGAGGTAAATCAGGAGTCTTCCGCAGCTCCTGTGTGACCATTCGCTCCACATCCTTTGATCTTTGAGACCTCACGGTTTCTTTGATGCAAATTTTATCCCCCTACCAAGTCTAGAGTGCTTATTTTTGGGAGAATCACATCATTTGGTATCAGAGCACACTCTTGAGTTTGATATTTTATTTTTTATTTTTTGTTATCATCTTCTCATCTTGTCATTTTCTTTCATCTTCTATCTTTCACCTTCTCTTTTTCTTTTTCTTTTTATTTTTCTTTATTTATTTTCCTTTATTAAACAAAAAGAGAGAAAAAGAGCAAAAAAAAAAAACAAATCAGGTGGTTTTGCAGTTTTTAAATTCAGTCTTGATCATTTGATTTAAAAGTTTATGTCCAAATTGTTCTTTCTATAAAGAGCAAGATTTGAAGACATATCTTTTTCAAGAGAGGGAGTATGATATGATCATGAGAAGCATTAGGACATGCGTGCACTGACCGAATCGTAAATACTTAATCACGATGATTCAGTGCATGAAATTACTTGGAGAATGTGCTCAGCTCAATCACGGAGCTCCTCGAAGAAGAATCAAATCAAATGGACTTCGGATGAAGGAGTTATGCAATTTACAAATTAGGTGATCTGCAGTGTACCGGATTTAGACATGGACGCATTTATTGAAGGATTCCGACCAGGCCAGAATGAACTAAGCTACAAACCGACTCATTCTACAATCTTGATCAATCAGAGAAGCCCAGCAAAGTGGATTCAGCCCAAAAACAATCAAAGAAGATCAATTTTCGTCCATAGCAACAACTACATTTAATTAGGTCTATTTCTCTCTCTTACATGCACTTTAGAGTTGAGATTTTATCTTCCTAGATGCTCTGCATGTTTAGCAACTATTATGGACGATTTGTTGTATTTTCTCTATAAATAGAGGCTCCCTTTTATTAAAAAAATCAATCTATGTTTTTATCAAAAATCCTTTTAAGTTAGATTCATCTCTTTGGTGTGTAATATCGAAGAAGAAATCCTTGATGCTTTTAGTGTGTAATATCTGAGAGTATTGAGAGGTAAATCAGGAGTCTTCCGCAGCTCCTGTGTGACCATTCGCTCCACATCCTTTGATCTTTGAGACCTCACGGTTTCTTTGATGCAAATTTTATCCCCCTACCAAGTCTAGAGTGCTTATTTTTGGGAGAATCACATCATTTGGTATCAGAGCACACTCTTGAGTTTGATATTTTTTTTTTTTTTTTTTTGTTATCATCTTCTCATCTTGTCATTTTCTTTCATATTCTATCTTTCACCTTCTCTTTTTCTTTTTCTTTTTATTTTTCTTTATTTATTTTCATTTATTAAACAAAAAGAGAGAAAAAGAGCAAAAAAAAAAGAGAGAAAAAAAAACAAATCAGGTGGTTTTGCAGTTTTTAAATTCAGTCTTGATCATTTGATTTAAAAGTTTATGTCCAAATTGTTCTTTCTATAAAGAGCAAGATTTGAGGACAAATCTTTTTCAAGAGAGAGAGTATGATATGATCATGAGAAGCATTAGGACATGTGTGCACTGATCGAATCGTAAATACTCAATCACGATGATTCAGTGCATGAAATTACTTGGAGAATGTGCTCAGCTTAATCACGGAGCTCCTTGAAGAAGATTCAAATCAAATGGAGTTCGGATGATAGAGTAATGCAATTTACAAATTATGTGATCTCCAGTGTACCGGATTTAGACATGGACGCATTTATTGAAGGATTCCGACCAGGCCAGAATGAACTAAGCTACAAACCGACTTATTCTACAATCTTGATCAATCAGAGAAGCCAACCAAAGTGGATTCAGCCCAAAAACAATCAAAGAAGATCAATTTTCGTCCATAGCAACAACTACATTTAATTATGTCTATTTCTCTCTCTTACATGCACTTTAGAGTTGGGATTTCATCTTTCTAGATGCTCTGCATGTTTAGCAACTATTATGGACGATATTGTTGTATTTTCTCTATAAATAGAGGCTCCCTTTTATTAAAAAAATCAATCTATCTTTTTATCAAAATCCTTTTAAGTTAGATTCATCTCTTTGGTGTGTAATATCCGAAGAAATCCTTAATGCTTTTAGTGTGTAATATCTGAGAGTATTGAGAGGTAAATCAGGAGTCTTCCGCAGCTCCTGTGTGACCATTCGCTCCACATCCTTTGATCTTTGAGACCTCATGGTTTCTTTGATGCAAATTTTATCCCCCTACCAAGTCTAGAGTGCTTATTTTTGGGAGAATCACATCATTTGGTATCAGAGCACACTCTTTTGTTTGATATTTTTTTTTTTTTTTTTGTTATCATCTTCTCATCTTGTCATTTTCTTTCATATTCTATCTTTCACCTTCTCTTTTTCTTTTTCTTTTTATTTTTCTTTATTTTTTTTTATTTAATAAAAAAAAAAGAGAGAAAAAGAGAAAAAAAAAAAAGAGAGAAAAAAAAACAAATCAGGTGGTTTTGCAGTTTTTAAATTTAGTCTTGATCATTTGATTTAAAAGTTTATATCCAAATTGTTCTTTCTATAAAGAGCAAGATTTGAGGACAAATCTTTTTCAAGAGAGGGAGTATGATATGATCATGAGAAGCATTAGGACATGCGTGCACTGACTGAATCGTAAATACTCAATCACGATGATTCAGTGCATGAAATTACTTGGAGAATGTGTTCAGCTCAATCACGGATCTCCTCGAAGAAGAATCAAATCAAATGGAGTTCGGATGAAGAAGTTATGCAATTTACAAATTAGGTGATCTCCTGTGTACCGGATTTAGACATGGACGCATTTATTGAAGGATTCCGACCAGGCCAGAATGAACTAAGCTACAAACCGACTCATTCTGCAATCTTGATCAATCAGAGAAGCCCAGCAAAGTGGATCCAGCCCAAAAACAATCAAAGAAGATCAATTTTCGTCCATAGCAACAACTACATTTAATTCGGTCTATTTCTCTCTCTTACATGCACTTTAGAGTTGAGATTTTATCTTCCTAGATGCTCTGCATGTTTAGCAACTATTATGGACGACATTGTTGTTTTTTCTCTATAAATAGAGGCTCCCTTTTATTAAAAAAATCAATCTATGTTTTTATCAAAAATCCTTTTAAGTTAGATTCATCTCTTTGGTGTGTAATATCTGAAGAAATCCTTGATGCTTTTAGTGTGTAATATCTGAGAGTATTGAGAGGTAAATCAGGAGTCTTCCGCAGCTCCTGTGTGACCATTCGCTCCACATCCTTTGATCTTTGAGACCTCACGGTTTCTTTGATGCAAATTTTATCCCCCTACCAAGTCTAGAGTGCTGATTTTTGGGAAAATCACATCATTTGGTATCAGAGCACACTCTTGAGTTTGATATTTTATTTTTTATTTTTTGTTATCATCTTCTCATATTGTCATTTTCTTTCATCTTCTATCTTTCACCTTCTCTTTTTCTTTATCTTTTTATTTTTGTTTTATTTATTTTCCTTTATTAAACAAAAAGAGAGAAAAACAGCAAAAAAAAAAAGAGAAAAAAAACAAATCTGTTGGTTTTGTAGTTTTTAAATTCAGTCTTGATCATTTGATTTAAAAGTTTATGTCCAAGTTGTTCTTTCTATAAAGAGCAAAATTTGAGGACAAATCTTTTTCAAGAGAGGGAGTATGATATGATCATGAGAAGCATTAGGATATGCGTACACTGATCGAATCGTAAATATTCAATCACGATGATTCAGAGCTTGAAATTACTTGGAGAATGTGCTCAGCTCAATCACGGAGCTCCTCGAAGTAGATTCAAATCAAATGGAGTTCGGATGAAGGAGTAATGCAATTTACAAATTATGTGATCTCCAGTGTACCGGATTTAGACATTGACGCATTTATTGAAGGATTCCGACCAGGCCAGAATGAACTAAGCTGACAAAGCCGACCATTCTCAATCTTGATCAATCAGAGAGCCAAAGCAATGTGGATTTCAGCCCAAAACAACAATCAAAGAAGAATCAATTTCGTCCATAGCAACAATACATTTAATTATGTCTATTTCTCTCTATGAAATGCACTTTTAGAGGGATTCGTCTTCCTAGAGTTGCTATGCATGTTAGCAACTATTATAGACGATATGTTGTATTTACTCTATAAATAGAGGATCCTTTTATTAAAAAAATCAATCATCTTTTACAAAATCCCTTTAAGTTAATCATCTCTTTGGGTGTAATATCCGAAGAAATCCTTTAATGCTTTTAATGTTGTAATATCTGAGGAGTATTTGAGATAGGTAAATCACGGAGTCTTGCCGCAGGCTCCTGTTGTGTAGCCATTCGCTCCAACATCCTTGATCTTTGAGACCTCACGGTTTTCTGTTGATGCAAAATTTTATTCCCCTTACCAACTCTAAGGTGCTGATTTTACGGGCGAAATATCACATCATTGGTATCAGGAGCACACTCTTGAGTATTGATATTTTAGTTTTTGATTTTTTTGTTATCA
Organism: Thlaspi arvense; assembly: GCA_911865555.2. Classification (NCBI taxonomy): domain Eukaryota; kingdom Viridiplantae; phylum Streptophyta; class Magnoliopsida; order Brassicales; family Brassicaceae; genus Thlaspi; species Thlaspi arvense. The sequence goes on from OU466858.1 coordinate 38,567,267, forward strand.
TCTTCTCATATTGTCATTTTCTTTCATCTTCTATCTTTCACGTTCTCTTTTTCTTTAATCTGTTTTATTTTGGTTTTATTATTTTTCTTTATTAAACAAAAAGAGAGAAAAAACAGAAAACAAAAAAAAAGAGAAAAAAAACAAATCTTGTTGCGTTTGTAGTTTTTAAAATTCAAGTCTTGATCATTTGTTTTCAAAGTTTATGTCCACATTGTTCTTTCTATAAAGAGCTAAGATTTGAGGATAAATCTTTTCAAGAGAGTGAGTATGATATGATCATGAGAAGCAATTAGGACATGCGTGCACCATGAATTCGAATCGTAAATACTCAATCACGATGATTCAGTGCATGAACATTACTTGGAGAATGTGCTCAGCTCAATTCACGGAGAGCTCCTCGAAGAGAGAATCAAATCAAATGTGAGGTTATGGATGAATGGAGTTATTGACAATTTACAAATTAGGGTGATACTCCAGTGTACCGGATTTGTAGACATGGACCGCATTTATCTGAAGGATTTTCGACCATGGCCTAGAGATGAACTAAGCCTACAGAAACAGACTCATTCTGCAATCTTGAACAATCAGAGAAGCCCATTAAAAGTGGATTCAGCCCAAAAACCAATCAAAGGAAGATCAATTTCTGTCGGCCCATAGCAACAACTACATTTAAAATTAGGTCTATTTCTCTCCGCTGACATGCACTTTAGAGTTGCGGATTTTATCTTCCTATGAATGCACTCTGCATGTTTAGCAAACTATTTGAGGACGACATTGTTTGTATTTTCGCTATAAATAGAGGCTCTCTTTATTAAGTAAAAATCAAAATCTTATGTTTTTATGTCAAAAATCCTTTTTAGTTAGATTCATCTCTTGAGGTGTGTAATATCTGAAGAAATCTATTGATGCTTTGGAGTGGTGAATATCGCGAGAGTATTGAGAGGTAAATCCGGAGTCTTCATGCAGAGCTCCTGTGTGGACCATTGTCGGCTCCACATCCTTTGATCTTTGAGACCTCGACGTGTTTCTTTGATGCAAATTTTATCCGCTTTCCTACCAAAGTTCTAGAGTGATATATTCTTGAGAGAATCAACACCATTTGGTATTAGAGCCACACTCTTGAGTTTGATTATTGTTTAATTGTATTGATATTTTGTTATCAATCTTTCTGCATCTTGTCATTGTCTTTCATTCTTCTATCTTTCACCTTCTCTTTTTCTTTTCTTTTTATTTTGCTTTATTTATTTCCGTTATTAAACAAAAAAGATCTGAAAAAGGAGCAAAAAAAAAAAGAGAGAAAAAAAAACAAATCAAGTGGTTTTGCAGTTTTTAAATTCAGTCTTGAAGCATTTTCTAAAAAAGTGGTATGTCCAAATTGTTCTATTTTTATATAAAGAGCAAAGATTTGAGGACAAATTTTTTTAAGATGAGAGAGTATGATATGATCATGAGAAGCATTAGGGATCATGTCGTGCACTGGATCGAATCGTAAAATACTTCAATGTCACGATGATTCCAGTGCCATGAAATTACTTGGAGAATGTGCTCAGCTCAATCACGGAAGCTCCTCGAAGAAGATCAAATCAAATGGATGGTTCGGATGAAAAGAGTTAATGCAATTACAAATTATGTGATCTCCCAGTGTACCGGATTTAGTACATGGTACGCATTTATTCGAAGGATTCTCGACGAAGGCCAGAATGAAACTAAGCCTACAAACCGACATATTCTACAATCTGTGATCAATCAGAGAAGCCCAGGTCAAAGTGGATTCAGCCCGACAAAACAATCAAAGAAGATCAATTTTCGTGCATACAGCAACAAACTACATTTAATTATGTCTATTTCGTCTCTCCTTACATGACACTTTAGAGTTGGGATTTCATCTTCCTAAGATGCTGTCGCACGTTTAGCAACTATGATGTATGATATTGTGGTATTTACTCTATTAAATAGAGGCTTCCTTTTATTATAAAAATCAATCTATCTATTTTATCAAAATCCTTGTTAAGTTAGATTCATCTCTTGGGTGGTGAGAATATCCGAAGAAAATCCTTTCATGCTTTTAGTGTGTAATATCTGGAGACGTATTGAGAGGTAAATCAGGAGTCTTCCGCAGCTCCTGTGTGACCATTCGCTCCACACTCCTTTGATCTTTGAGACCTCACGATTTCTTTGATGCAAAGATTTTATCCCCTATACCAACTCTAGAGTGCTGGGTTTTTGGGAAAATCACATCATTTGGTATCAGGAGCACATCTTGAGGTTTGATATTTATATTTTGTAATTTTTTTGTTTATCATCTTCTCATTATTGGTCATTTTTCTTTCATCTTCTATTCTTTCACCTTCTCTTTTTCTTATATCTTTTTTATTTTTGTTTATTATTTATCCTTTATTAAACAAAAAGAAAAAGAAAGAACAAACAAAAAAAAAAAAGAAAAAAAACAAATCTGTTGGTTTTGTAGTTTTTAAATTCAGTCATTGATCATTTTTAAAGAAGTATATGTCCAAATTGTTCTTTCTATAAAGAGCTAAGATTTGAGGACAAATCTTTTTCATATGAGGAGAGAGGTATGATATGATCATGCAGAAGGCATTAGGACAATGTGTGTACTGATCGAATTCGTAAATACGTCAATCACGAATGTTGACTCAGTGCATGAATATACTTGGAGAAATGTTGCTGAGCTCAATCACGGACGCTCCTCGAAGATAGATCCAAATCAAATGGAGTTCGGATGAAGGAGTAATGCCAATTTGTACAAATTATGTGATCTCCATTCGTACCGGATTTAGACTATGGACGCATTTATTGAAGGATGTCCGACCAGGCACCAGATTGAACTAAGCCACAAAACCTGACTCAGTCTGCAATCTTGAAACGCAAGTCAGAGAAGCCACATCCAAAGTGGAGTTCAGCGCAAAAACAATCAAAGAAGATCAATTTTCATCCATAGCAAACAACTACATTATAACTAGGTCTATTTTCTCTCTCTTACATTGCCACATTTAGAGTTGGATTTTATCTTTCCTAGATGCTCTGCATGTTTTTAGGCAACTATTATGGACGACAATTGTTGTTTTTATCTATAAATAGAGGCTCCCTTTATTAAAAAAAATCAATCTATGTTTTTTATTCAAAAATCTTTTAAGTTTAGATTCATCTCTTTGGTGTGTAATATACTGGAAGAAATCCTTGATGACATTTTAGTGTGTTAATATCTGAAGAGTATTGAAGAGGTAAATCAGGAGTCTTCTGCAGCTCCTGTGTGACCATTCGCTCTACATCCTCTGATCTTTGAGACCTCACGGTTTCTTTGATGCAAATTCTTATCCTGCCCTACCAAGTCTTAGAGTGACATATTTTGAGAGAATCACACCATTTGGGATTTAAAAGCACACTCTTGAGTTTTATATTTTATTTTTTATTTTTTGTTATCATCTTCTCATCTTGTCATTTTATTTCATCTTCTATTCTTTCACCTTCTCTTTTCTTTTTTCTTTTTATTTTTCTTTATGTTATTTTCCTTTATTAAACAAAAAGAGAGAAAAAGAGCAAAAAAAAAGATGAGAAAAAAAACAAATTCAAGTGGTTTTGCAGTTTTTCTTAAATTCAGTTTTCTTGATCATTTTTTGTAAAAGTTTATGTCAAATTGTTCTTTCTATAAAGAGCAAGATTTGAGGACAAATTTTTTAAGAGAGAGATTATGATATGATCACGAGAAGCATTAGGAACATATGTGCACTGATCGATATCGTAAAATACTCAATCACGATGATCAGTGACATGAAAAACTTACTTGGAGAAAGTGCTCAGCTCAATCAACGGAGCTCCTCCCTCGAAGAAGATCCAAATCAAATGGAGTTCGGACTGAAGGAGTAATGCAATTTTACAAAATAATGTGATCTCCAGTGTACCGGATTTTAGACATGGACGCATTTATTGAAGGATTCCGACAAGGCCAGAATGAACTAAGCTACAAACACCGACATATTCTACAATCTTGATCAATCAGAGCCCCAAGCCCAGCAACCAGTGGATCCCCACCCTCAAGCACGCCCCCCAAAACCATCAATCAAAGAAAGATCAATTTTCGTCCATAGCCAACAAAAGAAGCACATTTAATTTCCATGTACTATTATGTCTCTCTCTTACATGCACTTTAGAGTTGGGATTTCATCTTCCTAGATGCTCTGCATGTTTAGCAACTATTATGTATGATATTGTTGTATTTACTCTATAAATTAGAGGCTCCACTTTTATTAAAAAAAATTAATCTACCTTTTATCAAAATCCTTTTAAGTTAGATTCATCTCTTTGGTGTGTAATATCCGAATGAAAGAAATCCTTAATGTTTTTAGTGTGTAATAATCTGAGAGTATTGAGAGGTAAATCAGGAAGTGTCTTCCGCAGTCCTGTGTGACCATTCGCCTCCACATCCTTTGATATTTGAGACCCTCATGGTTTCTTTGATGCAAATTTTATCCCCCTACCAAGTTTAGAGTGCTTATTTTTTTTGGAGAATCACATCATTTGGTATCAGAGCACACTCTTGAGTTTGATATTTTATTTTTTATTTTTTGTTATCATCTTCTCATATTGTCATTTTCTTTCATCTTCTATCTTTTTCACCTTCTCTTTTCTTTATCTTTTATATTTTGTTTTATTTATTTTCCTTTATTAAACAAAAAGAGAGAAAAACCAGCAAACAAAAAGAGAAAAAAAAACAAATCTGTTTGTTGTTGTAGTTTTAAATTCAGTCTTGATCATTTGTTTTTTTGTAAAAGTTTATGTCCAAATTGTTCTTTCTATAAAGAGCAAGATTTGAGGACAAATCTTTTTCAAGAGAGAGAGTATGATATGATCATGAGAAGCATTAGGACATGTGTGTACTGATCGAGTCGTAAATACTCAATCACGATGACTCAGTGCATGAAATTACTTGGAGAATGTGCTCAGCTCAATCACGGAGCTCCTCGAAGAAGATCCAAATCAAATGGAGTTCGGATGAAGGAGTAATGCAATTTACAAATTATGTGATCTCCATCGTACCGGATTTAGACATGGACGCATTTATTGAAGGATTCCGACCAGGCCAGATTGAACTAAGCCACAAACCGACTCATTCTGCAATCTTGAACAATCAGAGAAGCCCATCAAAGTGGATTCAGCGCAAAAACAATCAAAGAAGATCAATTTTCATCCATAGCAACAACTACATTTAACTAGGTCTATTTCTCTCTCTTACATGCACTTTAGAGTTGGGATTTTATCTTCCTAGATGCTCTGCATGTTTAGCAACTATTATGGACGACATTGTTGTTTTTTCTCTATAAATAGAGGCTCCCTTTTATTAAAAAAATCAATCTATGTTTTTATCAAAAATCCTTTTAAGTTAGATTCATCTCTTTGGTGTGTAATATCTGAAGAAATCCTTGATGCTTTTAGTGTGTAATATCTGAGAGTATTGAGAGGTAAATCAGGAGTCTTCTGCAGCTCCTGTGTGACCATTCGCTCTACATCCTTTGATCTTTGAGACCTCACGGTTTCTTTGATGCAAATTTTATCCTCCTACCAAGTCTAGAGTGCATATTTTTGAGAGAATCACACCATTTGGTATTAAAGCACACTCTTGAGTTTGATATTTTATTTTTTATTTTTTGTTATCATCTTCTCATCTTGTCATTTTCTTTCATCTTCTATCTTTCACCTTCTCTTTTTCTTTTTCTTTTTATTTTTCTTTATTTATTTTCCTTTATTAAACAAAAAGAGAGAAAAAGAGCAAAAAAAAAGAGAGAAAAAAAACAAATCAAGTGGTTTTGCAGTTTTTAAATTCAGTCTTGATCATTTTTTTTAAAAGTTTATGTCCAAATTGTTCTTTCTATAAAGAGCAAGATTTGAGGACAAATTTTTTTAAGAGAGAGAGTATGATATGATCACGAGAAGCATTAGGACATATGTGCACTGATCGAATCGTAAATACTCAATCACGATGATTCAGTGCATGAAATTACTTGAGAAAGTGCTCAGCTCAATCACGGAGCTCCTCGAAGAAGATCCAAATCAAATGGAGTTCGGATGAAGGAGTAATGCAATTTACAAATAATGTGATCTCCAGTGTACCGGATTTAGACATGGACGCATTTATTGAAGGATTCCGACAAGGCCAGAATGAACTAAGCTACAAACCGACATATTCTACAATCTTGATCAATCAGAGAAGCCCAGCAAAGTGGATTCAGCCCAAAAACAATCAAAGAAGATCAATTTTCGTCCATAGCAACAACTACATTTAATTATGTCTATTTCTCTCTCTTACATGCACTTTAGAGTTGGGATTTCATCTTCCTAGATGCTCTGTATGTTTAGCAACTATTATGTATGATATTGTTGTATTTACTCTATAAATAGAGGCTCCCTTTTATTAAAAAAATCAATCTATCTTTTTATCAAAATCCTTTTAAGTTAGATTCATCTCTTTGGTGTGTAATATCCGAAGAAATCCTTAATGTTTTTAGTGTGTAATATCTGAGAGTATTGAGAGGTAAATCAGGAGTCTTCCGCAGCTCCTGTGTGACCATTCGCTCCACATCCTTTGATATTTGAGACCTCATGGTTTCTTTGATGCAAATTTTATCCCCCTACCAAGTTTAGAGTGCTTATTTTTGGGAGAATCACATCATTTGGTATCAGAGCACACTCTTGAGTTTGATATTTTATTTTTTATTTTTTGTTATCATCTTCTCATATTGTCATTTTCTTTCATCTTCTATCTTTCACCTTCTCTTTTTCTTTATCTTTTTATTTTTGTTTTATTTATTTTCCTTTATTAAACAAAAAGAGAGAAAAACAGCAAACAAAAAGAGAAAAAAAACAAATCTGTTGGTTTTGTAGTTTTTAAATTCAGTCTTGATCATTTGTTTTAAAAGTTTATGTCCAAATTGTTCTTTCTATAAAGAGCAAGATTTGAGGACAAATCTTTTTCAAGAGAGAGAGTATGATATGATCATGAGAAGCATTAGGACATGTGTGTACTGATCGAGTCGTAAATACTCAATCACGATGACTCAGTGCATGAAATTACTTGGAGAATGTGCTCAGCTCAATCACGGAGCTCCTCGAAGAAGATCCAAATCAAATGGAGTTCGGATGAAGGAGTAATGCAATTTACAAATTATGTGATCTCCATCGTACCGGATTTAGACATGGACGCATTTATTGAAGGATTCCGACCAGGCCAGATTGAACTAAGCCACAAACCGACTCATTCTGCAATCTTGAACAATCAGAGAAGCCCATCAAAGTGGATTCAGCCCAAAAACAATCAAAGAAGATCAATTTTCGTCCATAGCAACAACTACATTTAATTAGGTCTATTTCTCTCTCTTACATGCACTTTAGAGTTGGGATTTTATCTTCCTAGATGCTCTGCATGTTTAGCAACTATTATGGACGACATTGTTGTTTTTTTCCTATAAATAGAGGCTCCCTTTTATTAAAAAAATCAATCTATGTTTTTATCAAAAATCCTTTTAAGTTAGATTCATCTCTTTGGTGTGTAATATCTGAAGAAATCTTCGATGCTTTTAATGTGTAATATCTGAGAGTATTGAGAGGTAAATCAGGAGTCTTCCGCAGCTCCTGTGTGACCATTCGCTCCACATCCTTTGATATTTGAGACCTCACGGTTTCTTTGATGCAAATTTTATCCCCCTACCAAGTCTAGAGTGCTTATTTTTGGGAGAATCACATCATTTGGTATCAGAGCACACTCTTGAGTTTGATATTTTATTTTTTATTTTTTGTTATCATCTTCTCATATTGTCATTTTCTTTCATCTTCTATCTTTCACCTTCTCTTTTTCTTTTTTTTTTATTTTTCTTTATTTATTTTCCTTTATTAAACAAAAAGAGAGAAAAACAGCAAAAAAAAAAGAAAAAAACAAATCTGTTGGTTTTGTAGTTTTTAAATTCAGTCTTGATCATTTGATTTAAAAGTTTATGTCCAGATTGTTCTTTCTATAAAGAGCAAGATTTGAGGACAAATCTTTTTCAAGAGAGTGAGTATGATATGATCATGAGAAGCATTAGGACATGCGTGCACTGATCGAATCGTAAATACTCAATCACGATGATTCAGTGCATGAAATTACTTGGAGAATATGCTCAGCTCAATCACGGAGCTCCTCGAAGAAGAATCAAATCAAATGGAGTTCGGATGAAGGAGTTATGCAATTTACAAATTAGGTGATCTCCAGTGTACCGGATTTAGACATGGACGCATTTATTGAAGGATTCCGACCAGGCCAGAATGAACTAAGCTACAAACCGACTCATTCTGCAATTTTGATCAATCAGAGAAGCCCAGCAAAGTGGATTCAGCCCAAAAACAATCAAAGAAGATCAATTTTCGTCCATAGCAACAACTACATTTAATTAGGTCTATTTCTCTCTCTTACATCCACTTTAGAGTTGGGATTTTATCTTCCTAGATGCTCTGCATGTTTAGCAACTATTATGGACGACATTGTTGTTTTTTTTCTATAAATAGAGGCTCCCTTTTATTAAAAAAATCAATCTATGTTTTTATCAAAAATCCTTTTAAGTTAGATTCATCTCTTTGGTGTGTAATATCTGAAGAAATCTTCGATGCTTTTAGTGTGTAATATCTGAGAGTATTGAGAGGTAAATCAGGAGTCTTCCGCAGCTCCTGTGTGACCATTCGCTCCACATCCTTTGATATTTGAGACCTCACGGTTTCTTTGATGCAAATTTTATCCCCCTACCAAGTTTAGAGTGCTTATTTTTGGGAGAATCACATCATTTGGTATCAGAGCACACTCTTGAGTTTGATATTTTATTTTTTATTTTTTGTTATCATCTTCTCATATTGTCATTTTCTTTCATCTTCTATCTTTCACCTTCTCTTTTTCTTTTTCTTTTTATTTTTCTTTATTTATTTTCCTTTATTAAACAAAAAGAGAGAAAAAGAGAGAAAAAAAACAAATCAGGTGGTTTTGCAGTTTTTAAATTCAGTCTTGATCATTTTTTTTAAAAGCTTATGTCCAAATTGTTCTTTCTATAAAGAGCAAGATTTGAGGACAAATCTTTTTCAAGAGAGGGAGTATGATATGATCATGAGAAGCATTAGGACATGCGTGCACTGATCGAATCGTAAATACTCAATCACGATGACTCAGTGCATGAAATTACTTGGAGAATGTGCTCAGCTCAATCACGGAGCTCCTCGAAGAAGATCCAAATCAAATGGAGTTCGGATGAAGGAGTAATGCAATTTACAAATTATGTGATCTCCATCGTACCGGATTTAGACATGGACGCATTTATTGAAGGATTCCGACCAGGCCAGATTGAACTAAGCCACAAACCGACTCATTCTGCAATCTTGAACAATCAGAGAAGCCCATCAAAGTGGATTCAGCCCAAAAACAATCAAAGAAGATCAATTTTTGTCCATAGCAACAACTACATTTAATTAGGTCTATTTCTCTCTCTTACATGCACTTTAGAGTTGGGATTTTATCTTCCTAGATGCTCTGCATGTTTAGCAACTATTATGGACGACATTGTTGTTTTTTTCCTATAAATAAAGGCTCCCTTTTATTAAAAAAATCAATCTATGTTTTTATCAAAAATCCTTTTAAGTTAGATTCATCTCTTTGGTGTGTAATATCTGAAGAAATCTTCGATGCTTTTAGTGTGTAATATCTGAGAGTATTGAGAGGTAAATCAGGAGTCTTCCGCAGCTCCTGTGTGACCATTCGCTCCACATCCTTTGATATTTGAGACCTCACGGTTTCTTTGATGCAAATTTTATCCCCCTACCAAGTCTAGAGTGCTTATTTTTGGGAGAATCACATCATTTGGTATCAGAGCACACTCTTGAGTTTGATATTTTATTTTTTATTTTTTGTTATCATCTTCTCATATTGTCATTTTCTTTCATCTTCTATCTTTCACCTTCTCTTTTTCTTTTTTTTTTATTTTTCTTTATTTATTTTCCTTTATTAAACAAAAAGAGAGAAAAACAGCAAAAAAAAAGAGAAAAAAACAAATCTGTTGGTTTTGTAGTTTTTAAATTCAGTCTTGATCATTTGATTTAGAAGTTTATGTCCAGATTGTTCTTTCTATAAAGAGCAAGATTTGAGGACAAATCTTTTTCAAGAGAGTGAGTATGATATGATCATGAGAAGCATTAGGACATGCGTGCACTGATCGAATAGTAAATACTCAATCACGATGATTCAGTGCATGAAATTACTTGGAGAATGTGCTCAGCTCAATCACGGAGCTCCTCGAAGAAGAATCAAATCAAATGGAGTTCGGATGAAGGAGTTATACAATTTACAAATTAGGTGATCTCCAGTGTACCGGATTTAGACATGGACGCATTTATTGAAGTATTCCGACCAGGCCAGAATGAACTAGGCTACAAACCGACTCATTCTGCAATCTTGATCAATCAGAGAAGACCAGCAAAGTGGATTCAGCCCAAAAAAAATCAAAGAAGATCAATTTTCGTCCATAGCAACAACTACATTTAATTTTGTCTATTTCTCTCTCTTACATGCACTTTAGAGTTGGGATTTTATCTTCCTAGATGCTCTGCATGTTTAGCAACTATTATGGACGACATTGTTGTTTTTTCTCTATAAATAGAGGCTCTGTTTTATTAAAGAAATCAATCTATGTTTTTTATCAAAAATCCTTTTAAGTTAGATTCATCTCTTTGGTGTGTAATATCTGAAGAAATCTTTGATGCTTTTAGTGTGTAATATCTGAGAGTATTGAGAGGTAAATCAGGAGTCTACCGCAGCTCCTGTGTGACCATTCGCTCCACATCCTTTGATATTTGAGACCTCACGGTTTCTTTGATGCAAATTTTATCCCCCTACCAAGTCTAGAGTGCTTATTTTTGGGAGAATCACATCATTTGGTATCAGAGCACACTCTTGAGTTTGATATTTTATTTTTTATTTTTTGTTATCATCTTCTCATATTGTAATTTTCTTTCATCTTCTATCTTTCACCTTCTCTTTTTCTTTTTCTTTTTATTTTTCTTTATTTATTTTCCTTTATTAAACAAAAAGAGAGAAAAACAGCAAAAAAAAAGAGAAAAAAACAAATCTGTTGGTTTTGTAGTTTTTAAATTCAGTCTTGATCATTTGATTTAGAAGTTTAAGTCCAGATTGTTCTTTCTATAAAGAGCAAGATTTGAGGACAAATCTTTTTCAAGAGAGAGAGTATGATATGATCATGAGAAGCATTAGGACATGTGTGTACTGATCGAATCGTAAATACTCAATCACGATGACTCAGTGCATGAAATTACTTGGAGAATGTGCTCAGCTCAATCACGGAGCTCCTCGAAGAAGATCCAAATCAAATGGAGTTCGGATGAAGGAGTAATGCAATTTACAAATTATGTGATCTCCATCGTACCGGATTTAGACATGGACGCATTTATTGAAGGATTCCGACCAGGCCAGATTGAACTAAGCCACAAACCGACTCATTCTGCAATCTTGAACAATCAGAGAAGCCCATCAAAGTGGATTCAGCCCAAAAACAATCAAAGAAGATCAATTTTTGTCCATAGCAACAACTACATTTAATTAGGTCTATTTCTCTCTCTTACATGCACTTTAGAGTTGGGATTTTATCTTCCTAGATGCTCTGCATGTTTAGCAACTATTATGGACGACATTGTTGTTTTTTTCCTATAAATAGAGGCTCCCTTTTATTAAAAAAATCAATCTATGTTTTTATCAAAAATCCTTTTAAGTTAGATTCATCTCTTTGGTGTGTAATATCTGAAGAAATCTTCGATGCTTTTAGTGTGTAATATCTGAGAGTATTGAGAGGTAAATCAGGAGTCTTCCGCAGCTCCTGTGTGACCATTCGCTCCACATCCTTTGATATTTGAGACCTCACGGTTTCTTTGATGCAAATTTTATCCCCCTACCAAGTCTAGAGTGCTTATTTTTGGGAGAATCACATCATTTGGTATCAGAGCACACTCTTGAGTTTGATATTTTATTTTTTATTTTTTGTTATCATCTTCTCATATTGTCATTTTCTTTCATCTTCTATCTTTCACCTTCTCTTTTTCTTTTTCTTTTTATTTTTCTTTATTTATTTTTTTTTATTAAACAAAAAGAGAGAAAAACAGCAAAAAAAAAGAGAAAAAAAACAAATCTGTTGGTTTTGTAGTTTTTAAATTCAGTCTTGATCATTTGATTTAGAAGTTTATGTCCAGATTGTTCTTTCTATAAAGAGCAAGATTTGAGGACAAATCTTTTTCAAGAGAGTGAGTATGATATGATCATGAGAAGCATTAGGACATGCGTGCACTGATCGAATCGTAAATACTCAATCACGATGATTCAGTGCATGAAATTACTTGGAGAATGTGCTCAGCTCAATCACGGAGCTCCTCGAAGAAGAATCAAATCAAATGGAGTTCGGATGAAGGAGTTATGCAATTTACAAATTAGGTGATCTCCAGTGTACCGGATTTAGACATGGACGCATTTATTGAAGTATTCCGACCAGGCCAGAATGAACTAAGCTACAAACAGACTCATTCTGCAATCTTGATCAATCAGAGAAGACCAGCAAAGTGGATTCAGCCCAAAAAAAAATCAAAGAAGATCAATTTTCGTCCATAGCAACAACTACATTTAATTTTGTCTATTTCTCTCTCTTACATGCACTTTAGAGTTGGGATTTTATCTTCCTAGATGCTCTGCATGTTTAGCAACTATTATGGACGACATTGTTGTTTTTTCTCTATAAATAGAGGCTCTGTTTTATTAAAGAAATCAATCTATGTTTTTATCAAAAATCCTTTTAAGTTAGATTCATCTCTTTGGTGTGTAATATCTGAAGAAATCTTTGATGCTTTTAGTGTGTAATATCTGAGAGTATTGAGAGGTAAATCAGGAGTCTTCCGCAGCTCCTGTGTGACCATTCGCTCCACATCCTTTGATATTTGAGACCTCACGGTTTTTTTTGATGCAAATTTTATCCCCCTACCAAGTCTAGAGTGCTTATTTTTGGGAGAATCACATCATTTGGTATCAGAGCACACTCTTGAGTTTGATATTTTATTTTTTATTTTTTGTTATCATCTTCTCATATTGTCATTTTCTTTCATCTTCTATCTTTCACCTTCTCTTTTTCTTTTTCTTTTTATTTTTCTTTATTTATTTTCCTTTATTAAACAAAAAGAGAGAAAAACAGCAAAAAAAAAAGAGAAAAAAACAAATCTGTTGGTTTTGTAGTTTTTAAATTCAGTCTTGATCATTTGATTTAGAAGTTTATGTCCAGATTGTTCTTTCTATAAAGAGCAAGATTTGAGGACAAATCTTTTTCAAGAGAGAGAGTATGATATGATCATGAGAAGCATTAGGACATGTGTGTACTGATCGAATCGTAAATACTCAATCACGATGATTCAGTGCATGAAATTACTTGGAGAATGTGCTCAGCTCAATCACGGAGCTCCTCGAAGAAGATCCAAATCAAATGGAGTTCGGATGAAGGAGTAATGCAATTTACAAATTATGTGATCTCCATCGTACCGGATTTAGACATGGACGCATTTATTGAAGGATTCCGACCAGGCCAGATTGAACTAAGCCACAAACCGACTCATTCTGCAATCTTGAACAATCAGAGAAGCCCATCAAAGTGGATTCAGCCCAAAAACAATCAAAGAAGATCAATTTTTGTCCATAGCAACAACTACATTTAATTAGGTCTATTTCTCTCTCTTACATGCACTTTAGAGTTGGGATTTTATCTTCCTAGATGCTCTGCATGTTTAGCAACTATTATGGACGACATTGTTGTTTTTTTCCTATAAATAGAGGCTCCCTTTTATTAAAAAAAATCAATCTATGTTTTTATCAAAAATCCTTTTAAGTTAGATTCATCTCTTTGGTGTGTAATATCTGAAGAAATCTTCGATGCTTTTAGTGTGTAATATCTGAGAGTATTGAGAGGTAAATCAGGAGTCTTCCGCAGCTCCTGTGTGACCATTCGCTCCACATCCTTTGATATTTGAGACCTCACGGTTTCTTTGATGCAAATTTTATCCCCCTACCAAGTCTAGAGTGCTTATTTTTGGGAGAATCACATCATTTGGTATCAGAGCACACTCTTGAGTTTGATATTTTATTTTTTATTTTTTGTTATCATCTTCTCATATTGTCATTTTCTTTCATCTTCTATCTTTCACCTTCTCTTTTTCTTTTTCTTTTTATTTTTCTTTATTTATTTTTCTTTATTAAACAAAAAGAGAGAAAAAACAGCAAAAAAAAAGAGAGAAAAAAAACAAATCTGTTGGTTTTGTAGTTTTAAAATTCAGTCTTGATCATTTGATTTAGAAGTTTATGTCCAGATTGTTCTTTCTATAAAGAGCAAGATTTGAGGACAAATCTTTTTCAAGAGAGTGAGTATGATATGATCATGAGAAGCATTAGGACATGCGTGCACTGATCGAATCGTAAATACTCAATCACGATGATTCAGTGCATGAAATTACTTGGAGAATGTGCTCAGCTCAATCACGGAGCTCCTCGAAGAAGAATCAAATCAAATGGAGTTCGGATGAAGGAGTTATGCAATTTACAAATTAGGTGATCTCCAGTGTACCGGATTTAGACATGGACGCATTTATTGAAGTATTCCGACCAGGCCAGAATGAACTAAGCTACAAACAGACTCATTCTGCAATCTTGATCAATCAGAGAAGACCAGCAAAGTGGATTCAGCCCAAAAAAAAATCAAAGAAGATCAATTTTCGTCCATAGCAACAACTACATTTAATTTTGTCTATTTCTCTCTCTTACATGCACTTTAGAGTTGGGATTTTATCTTCCTAGATGCTCTGCATGTTTAGCAACTATTATGGACGACATTGTTGTTTTTTCTCTATAAATAGAGGCTCTGTTTTATTAAAGAAATCAATCTATGTTTTTATCAAAAATCCTTTTAAGTTAGATTCATCTCTTTGGTGTGTAATATCTGAAGAAATCTTTGATGCTTTTAGTGTGTAATATCTGAGAGTATTGAGAGGTAAATCAGGAGTCTTCCGCAGCTCCTGTGTGACCATTCGCTCCACATCCTTTGATATTTGAGACCTCACGGTTTTTTTGATGCAAATTTTATCCCCCTACCAAGTCTAGAGTGCTTATTTTTGGGAGAATCACATCATTTGGTATCAGAGCACACTCTTGAGTTTGATATTTTATTTTTTATTTTTTGTTATCATCTTCTCATATTGTCATTTTCTTTCATCTTCTATCTTTCACCTTCTCTTTTTCTTTTTCTTTTTATTTTTCTTTATTTATTTTCCTTTATTAAACAAAAAGAGAGAAAAACAGCAAAAAAAAAAAGAGAAAAAAACAAATCTGTTGGTTTTGTAGTTTTTAAATTCAGTCTTGATCATTTGATTTAGAAGTTTATGTCCAGATTGTTCTTTCTATAAAGAGCAAGATTTGAGGACAAATCTTTTTCAAGAGAGAGAGTATGATATGATCATGAGAAGCATTAGGACATGTGTGTACTGATCGAATCGTAAATACTCAATCACGATGATTCAGTGCATGAAATTACTTGGAGAATGTGCTCAGCTCAATCACGGAGCTCCTCGAAGAAGATCCAAATCAAATGGAGTTCGGATGAAGGAGTAATGCAATTTACAAATTATGTGATCTCCATCGTACCGGATTTAGACATGGACGCATTTATTGAAGGATTCCGACCAGGCCAGATTGAACTAAGCCACAAACCGACTCATTCTGCAATCTTGAACAATCAGAGAAGCCCATCAAAGTGGATACAGCCCAAAAACAATCAAAGAAGATCAATTTTTGTCCATAGCAACAACTACATTTAATTAGGTCTATTTCTCTCTCTTACATGCACTTTAGAGTTGGGATTTTATCTTCCTAGATGCTCTGCATGTTTAGCAACTATTATGGACGACATTGTTGTTTTTTTCCTATAAATAGAGGCTCCCTTTTATTAAAAAAATCAATCTATGTTTTTATCAAAAATCATTTTAAGTTAGATTCATCTCTTTGGTGTGTAATATCTGAAGAAATCTTCGATGCTTTTAGTGTGTAATATCTGAGAGTATTGAGAGGTAAATCAGGAGTTTTCCGCAGCTCCTGTGTGACCATTCGCTCCACATCCTTTGATATTTGAGACCTCACGGTTTCTTTGATGCAAATTTTATCCCCCTACCAAGTCTAGAGTGCTTATTTTTGGGAGAATCACATCATTTGGTATCAGAGCACACTCTTGAGTTTGATATTTTATTTTTTATTTTTTGTTATCATCTTCTCATATTGTCATTTTCTTTCATCTTCTATCTTTCACCTTCTCTTTTTCTTTTTCTTTTTATTTTTCTTTATTTATTTTCCTTTATTAAACAAAAAGAGAGAAAAACAGCAAAAAAAAAGAGAAAAAAACAAATCTGTTGGTTTTGTAGTTTTTAAATTCAGTCTTGATCATTTGATTTAGAAGTTTATGTCCAGATTGTTCTTTCTATAAAGAGCAAGATTTGAGGACAAATCTTTTTCAAGAGAGTGAGTATGATATGATCATGAGAAGCATTAGGACATGCGTGCACTGATCGAATCGTAAATACTCAATCACGATGATTCAGTGCATGAAATTACTTGGAGAATGTGCTCAGCTCAATCACGGAGCTCCTCGAAGAAGAATCAAATCAAATGGAGTTCGGATGAAGGAGTTATGCAATTTACAAATTAGGTGATCTCCAGTGTACCGGATTTAGACATGGACGCATTTATTGAAGTATTCCGACCAGGCCAGAATGAACTAAGCTACAAACCGACTCATTCTGCAATCTTGATCAATCAGAGAAGACCAGCAAAGTGGATTCAGCCCAAAAAAAATCAAAGAAGATCAATTTTCGTCCATAGCAACAACTACATTTAATTTTGTCTATTTCTCTCTCTTACATGCACTTTAGAGTTGGGATTTTATCTTCCTAGATGCTCTGCATGTTTAGCAACTATTATGGACGACATTGTTGTTTTTTCTCTATAAATAGAGGCTCTGTTTTATTAAAGAAATCAATCTATGTTTTTATCAAAAATCCTTTTAAGTTAGATTCATCTCTTTGGTGTGTAATATCTGAAGAAATCTTTGATGCTTTTAGTGTGTAATATCTGAGAGTATTGAGAGGTAAATCAGGAGTCTTCCGCAGCTCCTGTGTGACCATTCGCTCCACATCCTTTGATATTTGAGACCTCACGGTTTCTTTGATGCAAATTTTATCCCCCTACCAAGTCTAGAGTGCTTATTTTTGGGAGAATCACATCATTTGGTATCAGAGCACACTCTTGAGTTTGATATTTTATTTTTTATTTTTTGTTATCATCTTCTCATATTGTCATTTTCTTTCATCTTCTATCTTTCACCTTCTCTTTTTCTTTTTCTTTTTATTTTTCTTTATTTATTTTCCTTTATTAAACAAAAAGAGAGAAAAACAGCAAAAAAAAAGAGAAAAAAACAAATCTGTTGGTTTTGTAGTTTTTAAATTCAGTCTTGATCATTTGATTTAGAAGTTTATGTCCAGATTGTTCTTTCTATAAAGAGCAAGATTTGAGGACAAATCTTTTTCAAGAGAGTGAGTATGATATGATCATGAGAAGCATTAGGACATGCGTGCACTGATCGAATCGTAAATACTCAATCACGATGATTCAGTGCATGAAATTACTTGGAGAATGTGCTCAGCTCAATCACGGAGCTCCTCGAAGAAGAATCAAATCAAATGGAGTTCGGATGAAGGAGTTATGCAATTTACAAATTAGGTGATCTCCAGTGTACCGGATTTAGACATGGACGCATTTATTGAAGTATTCCGACCAGGCCAGAATGAACTAAGCTACAAACCGACTCATTCTGCAATCTTGATCAATCAGAGAAGACCAGCAAAGTGGATTCAGCCCAAAAAAAATCAAAGAAGATCAATTTTCGTCCATAGCAACAACTACATTTAATTTTGTCTATTTCTCTCTCTTACATGCACTTTAGAGTTGGGATTTTATCTTCCTAGATGCTCTGCATGTTTAGCAACTATTATGGACGACATTGTTGTTTTTTCTCTATAAATAGAGGCTCTGTTTTATTAAAGAAATCAATCTATGTTTTTATCAAAAATCCTTTTAAGTTAGATTCATCTCTTTGGTGTGTAATATCTGAAGAAATCTTTGATGCTTTTAGTGTGTAATATCTGAGAGTATTGAGAGGTAAATCAGGAGTCTTCCGCAGCTCCTGTGTGACCATTCGCTCCACATCCTTTGATATTTGAGACCTCACGGTTTCTTTGATGCAAATTTTATCCCCCTACCAAGTCTAGAGTGCTTATTTTTGGGAGAATCACATCATTTGGTATCAGAGCACACTCTTGAGTTTGATATTTTATTTTTTATTTTTTGTTATCATCTTCTTATATTGTCATTTTCTTTCATCTTCTATCTTTCACCTTCTCTTTTTCTTTTTCTTTTTATTTTTCTTTATTTATTTTCCTTTATTAAACAAAAAGAGAGAAAAACAGCAAAAAAAAAGAGAAAAAAACAAATCTGTTAGTTTTGTAGTTTTTAAATTCAGTCTTGATCATTTGATTTAGAAGTTTATGTCCAGATTGTTCTTTCTATAAAGAGCAAGATTTGAGGACAAATCTTTTTCAAGAGAGTGAGTATGATATGATCATGAGAAGCATTAGGACATGCGTGCACTGATCGAATCGTAAATACTCAATCACGATGATTCAGTGCATGAAATTACTTGGAGAATGTGCTCAGCTCAATCACGGAGCTCCTCGAAGAAGATCCAAATCAAATGGAGTTCGGATGAAGGAGTAATGCAATTTACAAATTATGTGATCTCCATCGTACCGGATTTAGACATGGACGCATTTATTGAAGGATTCCGACCAGGCCAGATTGAACTAAGCCACAAACCGACTCATTCTGCAATCTTGAACAATCAGAGAAGCCCATCAAAGTGGATTCAGCCCGAAAACAATCAAAGAAGATCAATTTTTGTCCATAGCAACAACTACATTTAATTAGGTCTATTTCTCTCTCTTACATGCACTTTAGAGTTGGAATTTTATCTTCCTAGATGCTCTGCATGTTTAGCAACTATTATGGACGACATTGTTGTTTTTTTCCTATAAATAGAGGCTCCCTTTTATTAAAAAAATCAATCTATGTTTTTATCAAAAATCCTTTTAAGTTAGATTCATCTCTTTGGTGTGTAATATCTGAAGAAATCTTCGATGCTTTTAGTGTGTAATATCTGAGAGTATTGAGAGGTAAATCAGGAGTCTTCCGCAGCTCCTGTGTGACCATTCGCTCCACATCCTTTGATATTTGAGACCTCACGGTTTCTTTGATGCAAATTTTATCCCCCTACCAAGTCTAGAGTGCTTATTTTTGGGAGAATCACATCATTTGGTATCAGAGCACACTCTTGAGTTTGATATTTTATTTTTTATTTTTTGTTATCATCTTCTCATATTGTCATTTTCTTTCATCTTCTATCTTTCACCTTCTCTTTTTCTTTTTCTTTTTATTTTTCTTTATTTATTTTCCTTTATTAAACAAAAAGAGAGAAAAACAGCAAAAAAAAAGAGAAAAAAAACAAATCTGTTGGTTTTGTAGTTTTTAAATTCAGTCTTGATCATTTGATTTAGAAGTTTATGTCCAGATTGTTCTTTCTATAAAGAGCAAGATTTGAGGACAAATCTTTTTCAAGAGAGTGAGTATGATATGATCATGAGAAGCATTAGGACATGCGTGCACTGATCGAATCGTAAATACTCAATCACGATGATTCAGTGCATGAAATTACTTGGAGAATGTGCTCAGCTCAATCACGGAGCTCCTCGAAGAAGAATCAAATCAAATGGAGTTCGGATGAAGGAGTTATGCAATTTACAAATTAGGTGATCTCCAGTGTACCGGATTTAGACATGGACGCATTTATTGAAGTATTCCGACCAGGCCAGAATGAACTAAGCTACAAACAGACTCATTCTGCAATCTTGATCAATCAGAGAAGACCAGCAAAGTGGATTCAGCCCAAAAAAAATCAAAGAAGATCAATTTTCGTCCATAGCAACAACTACATTTAATTTTGTCTATTTCTCTCTCTTACATGCACTTTAGAGTTGGGATTTTATCTTCCTAGATGCTCTGCATGTTTAGCAACTATTATGGACGACATTGTTGTTTTTTCTCTATAAATAGAGGCTCTGTTTTATTAAAGAAATCAATCTATGTTTTTATCAAAAATCCTTTTAAGTTAGATTCATCTCTTTGGTGTGTAATATCTGAAGAAATCTTTGATGCTTTTAGTGTGTAATATCTGAGAGTATTGAGAGGTAAATCAGGAGTCTTCCGCAGCTCCTGTGTGACCATTCGCTCCACATCCTTTGATATTTGAGACCTCACGGTTTTTTTGATGCAAATTTTATCCCCCTACCAAGTCTAGAGTGCTTATTTTTGGGAGAATCACATCATTTGGTATCAGAGCACACTCTTGAGTTTGATATTTTATTTTTTATTTTTTTTGTTATCATCTTCTCATATTGTCATTTTCTTTCATCTTCTATCTTTCACCTTCTCTTTTTCTTTTTCTTTTTATTTTTCTTTATTTATTTTCCTTTATTAAACAAAAAGAGAGAAAAACAGCAAAAAAAAAAGAAAAAAAACAAATCTGTTGGTTTTGTAGTTTTTAAATTCAGTCTTGATCATTTGATTTAGAAGTTTATGTCCAGATTGTTCTTTCTATAAAGAGCAAGATTTGAGGACAAATCTTTTTCAAGAGAGAGAGTATGATATGATCATGAGAAGCATTAGGACATGTGTGTACTGATCGAATCGTAAATACTCAATCACGATGACTCAGTGCATGAAATTACTTGGAGAATGTGCTCAGCTCAATCACGGAGCTCCTCGAAGAAGATCCAAATCAAATGGAGTTCGGATGAAGGAGTAATGCAATTTACAAATTATGTGATCTCCATCGTACCGGATTTAGACATGGACGCATTTATTGAAGGATTCCGACCAGGCCAGATTGAACTAAGCCACAAACCGACTCATTCTGCAATCTTGAACAATCAGAGAAGCCCATCAAAGTGGATTCAGCCCAAAAACAATCAAAGAAGATCAATTTTTGTCCATAGCAACAACTACATTTAATTAGGTCTATTTCTCTCTCTTACATGCACTTTAGAGTTGGGATTTTTATCTTCCTAGATGCTCTGCATGTTTAGCAACTATTATGGACGACATTGTTGTTTTTTTCCTATAAATAGAGGCTCCCTTTTATTAAAAAAATCAATCTATGTTTTTATCAAAAATCCTTTTAAGTTAGATTCATCTCTTTGGTGTGTAATATCTGAAGAAATCTTCGATGCTTTTAGTGTGTAATATCTGAGAGTATTGAGAGGTAAATCAGGAGTCTTCCGCAGCTCCTGTGTGACCATTCGCTCCACATCCTTTGATATTTGAGACCTCACGGTTTCTTTGATGCAAATTTTATCCCCCTACCAAGTCTAGAGTGCTTATTTTTGGGAGAATCACATCATTTGGTATCAGAGCACACTCTTGAGTTTGATATTTTATTTTTTATTTTTTTGTTATCATCTTCTCATATTGTCATTTTCTTTCATCTTCTATCTTTCACCTTCTCTTTTTCTTTTTCTTTTTATTTTTCTTTATTTATTTTCCTTTATTAAACAAAAAGAGAGAAAAACAGCAAAAAAAAAGAGAAAAAAAAACAAATCTGTTGGTTTTGTAGTTTTTAAATTCAGTCTTGATCATTTGATTTAGAAGTTTATGTCCAGATTGTTCTTTCTATAAAGAGCAAGATTTGAGGACAAATCTTTTTCAAGAGAGTGAGTATGATATGATCATGAGAAGCATTAGGACATGCGTGCACTGATCGAATCGTAAATACTCAATCACGATGATTCAGTGCATGAAATTACTTGGAGAATGTGCTCAGCTCAATCACGGAGCTCTTCGAAGAAGAATCAAATCAAATGGAGTTCGGATGAAGGAGTTATGCAATTTACAAATTAGGTGATCTCCAGTGTACCGGATTTAGACATGGACGCATTTATTGAAGTATTCCGACCAGGCCAGAATGAACTAAGCTACAAACAGACTCATTCTGCAATCTTGATCAATCAGAGAAGACCAGCAAAGTGGATTCAGCCCAAAAAAAATCAAAGAAGATCAATTTTCGTCCATAGCAACAACTACATTTAATTTTGTCTATTTCTCTCTCTTACATGCACTTTAGAGTTGGGATTTTATCTTCCTAGATGCTCTGCATGTTTAGCAACTATTATGGACGACATTGTTGTTTTTTCTCTATAAATAGAGGCTCTGTTTTATTAAAGAAATCAATCTATGTTTTTATCAAAAATCCTTTTAAGTTAGATTCATCTCTTTGGTGTGTAATATCTGAAGAAATCTTTGATGCTTTTAGTGTGTAATATCTGAGAGTATTGAGAGGTAAATCAGGAGTCTTCCGCAGCTCCTGTGTGACCATTCGCTCCACATCCTTTGATATTTGAGACCTCACGGTTTTTTTGATGCAAATTTTATCCCCCTACCAAGTCTAGAGTGCTTATTTTTGGGGAATCACATCATTTGGTATCAGAGCACACTCTTGAGTTTGATATTTTATTTTTTATTTTTTGTTATCATCTTCTCATATTGTCATTTTCTTTCATCTTCTATCTTTCACCTTCCCTTTTTCTTTTTCTTTTTATTTTTCTTTATTTATTTTCCTTTATTAAACAAAAAGAGAGAAAAACAGCAAAAAAAAAGAGAAAAAAACAAATCTGTTGGTTTTGTAGTTTTTAAATTCAGTCTTGATCATTTGATTTAGAAGTTTATGTCCAGATTGTTCTTTCTATAAAGAGCAAGATTTGAGGACAAATCTTTTTCAAGAGAGAGAGTATGATATGATCATGAGAAGCATTAGGACATGTGTGTACTGATCGAATCGTAAATACTCAATCACGATGACTCAGTGCATGAAATTACTTGGAGAATGTGCTCAGCTCAATCACGGAGCTCCTCGAAGAAGATCCAAATCAAATGGAGTTCGGATGAAGGAGTAATGCAATTTACAAATTATGTGATCTCCATCGTACCGGATTTAGACATGGACGCATTTATTGAAGGATTCCGACCAGGCCAGATTGAACTAAGCCACAAACCGACTCATTCTGCAATCTTGAACAATCAGAGAAGCCCATCAAAGTGGATTCAGCCCAAAAACAATCAAAGAAGATCAATTTTTGTCCATAGCAACAACTACATTTAATTAGGTCTATTTCTCTCTCTTACATGCACTTTAGAGTTGGGATTTTATCCTCCTAGATGCTCTGCATGTTTAGCAACTATTATGGACGACATTGTTGTTTTTTTCCTATAAATAGAGGCTCCCTTTTATTAAAAAAATCAATCTATGTTTTTATCAAAAATCCTTTTAAGTTAGATTCATCTCTTTGGTGTGTAATATCTGAAGAAATCTTCGATGCTTTTAGTGTGTAATATCTGAGAGTATTTAGAGGTAAATCAGGAGTCTTCCGCAGCTCCTGTGTGACCATTCGCTCCACATCCTTTGATATTTGAGACCTCACGGTTTCTTTGATGCAAATTTTATCCCCCTACCAAGTCTAGAGTGCTTATTTTTGGGAGAATCACATCATTTGGTATCAGAGCACACTCTTGAGTTTGATATTTTATTTTTTATTTTTTGTTATCATCTTCTCATATTGTCATTTTCTTTCATCTTCTATCTTTCACCTTCTCTTTTTCTTTTTCTTTTTATTTTTCTTTATTTATTTTCCTTTATTAAACAAAAAGAGAGAAAAACAGCAAAAAAAAAGAGAAAAAAACAAATCTGTTGGTTTTGTAGTTTTTAAATTCAGTCTTGATCATTTGATTTAGAAGTTTATGTCCAGATTGTTCTTTCTATAAAGAGCAAGATTTGAGGACAAATCTTTTTCAAGAGAGTGAGTATGATATGATCATGAGAAGCATTAGGACATGCATGCACTGATCGAATCGTAAATACTCAATCACGATGATTCAGTGCATGAAATTACTTGGAGAATGTGCTCAGCTCAATCACGGAGCTCTTCGAAGAAGAATCAAATCAAATGGAGTTCGGATGAAGGAGTTATGCAATTTACAAATTAGGTGATCTCCAGTGTACCGGATTTAGACATGGACGCATTTATTGAAGTATTCCGACCAGGCCAGAATGAACTAAGCTACAAACAGACTCAT
Organism: Thlaspi arvense; assembly: GCA_911865555.2. Lineage (NCBI taxonomy): Eukaryota > Viridiplantae > Streptophyta > Magnoliopsida > Brassicales > Brassicaceae > Thlaspi > Thlaspi arvense. The sequence continues at coordinate 38,591,664 of OU466858.1, forward strand.
TCTGCAATCTTGATCAATCAGAGAAGACCAGCAAAGTGGATTCAGCCCAAAAAAAAAATCAAAGAAGATCAATTTTCGTCCATAGCAACAACTACATTTAATTTTGTCTATTTCTCTCTCTTACATGCACTTTAGAGTTGGGATTTTATCTTCCTAGATGCTCTGCATCTTTAGCAACTATTATGGACGACATTGTTGTTTTTTCTCTATAAATAGAGGCTCTGTTTTATTAAAGAAATCAATCTATGTTTTTATCAAAAATCCTTTTAAGTTAGATTCATCTCTTTGGTGTGTAATATCTGAAGAAATCTTTGATGCTTTTAGTGTGTAATATCTGAGAGTATTGAGAGGTAAATCAGGAGTCTTCCGCAGCTCCTGTGTGACCATTCGCTCCACATCCTTTGATATTTGAGACCTCACGGTTTCTTTGATGCAAATTTTATCCCCCTACCAAGTCTAGAGTGCTTATTTTTGGGAGAATCACATCATTTGGTATCAGAGCACACTCTTGAGTTTGATATTTTATTTTTTATTTTTTGTTATCATCTTCTCATATTGTCATTTTCTTTCATCTTCTATCTTTCACCTTCTCTTTTTCTTTTTCTTTTTATTTTTCTTTATTTATTTTCCTTTATTAAACAAAAAGAGAGAAAAACAGCAAAAAAAAAGAGAAAAAAACAAATCTGTTGGTTTTGTAGTTTTTAAATTCAGTCTTGATCATTTGATTTAGAAGTTTATATCCAGATTGTTCTTTCTATAAAGAGCAAGATTTGAGGACAAATCTTTTTCAAGAGAGTGAGTATGATATGATCATGAGAAGCATTAGGACATGCGTGCACTGATCGAATCGTAAATACTCAATCACGATGATTCAGTGCATGAAATTACTTGGAGAATGTGCTCAGCTCAATCACGGAGCTCCTCGAAGAAGAATCAAATCAAATGGAGTTCGGATGAAGGAGTTATGCAATTTACAAATTAGGTGATCTCCAGTGTACCGGATTTAGACATGGACGCATTTATTGAAGTATTCCGACCAGGCCAGAATGAACTAAGCTACAAACAGACTCATTCTGCAATCTTGATCAATCAGAGAAGACCAGCAAAGTGGATTCAGCCCAAAAAAAATCAAAGAAGATCAATTTTCGTCCATAGCAACAACTACATTTAATTTTGTCTATTTCTCTCTCTTACATGCACTTTAGAGTTGGGATTTTATCTTCCTAGATGCTCTGCATGTTTAGCAACTATTATGGACGACATTGTTGTTTTTTCTCTATAAATAGAGGCTCTGTTTTATTAAAGAAATCAATCTATGTTTTTATCAAAAATCCTTTTAAGTTAGATTCATCTCTTTGGTGTGTAATATCTGAAGAAATCTTTGATGCTTTTAGTGTGTAATATCTGAGAGTATTGAGAGGTAAATCAGGAGTCTTCCGCAGCTCCTGTGTGACCATTCGCTCCACATCCTTTGATATTTGAGACCTCACGGTTTTTTTGATGCAAATTTTATCCCCCTACCAAGTCTAGAGTGCTTATTTTTGGGAGAATCACATCATTTGGTATCAGAGCACACTCTTGAGTTTGATATTTTATTTTTTATTTTTTGTTATCATCTTCTCATATTGTCATTTTCTTTCATCTTCTATCTTTCACCTTCTCTTTTTCTTTTTCTTTTTATTTTTCTTTATTTATTTTCCTTTATTAAACAAAAAGAGAGAAAAACAGCAAAAAAAAAGAGAAAAAAACAAATCTGTTGGTTTTGTAGTTTTTAAATTCAGTCTTGATCATTTGATTTAGAAGTTTATGTCCAGATTGTTCTTTCTATAAAGAGCAAGATTTGAGGACAAATCTTTTTCAAGAGAGAGAGTATGATATGATCATGAGAAGCATTAGGACATGTGTGTACTGATCGAATCGTAAATACTCAATCACGATGACTCAGTGCATGAAATTACTTGGAGAATGTGCTCAGCTCAATCACGGAGCTCCTCGAAGAAGATCCAAATCAAATGGAGTTTGGATGAAGGAGTAATGCAATTTACAAATTATGTGATCTCCATCGTACCGGATTTAGACATGGACGCATTTATTGAAGGATTCCGACCAGGCCAGATTGAACTAAGCCACAAACCGACTCATTCTGCAATCTTGAACAATCAGAGAAGCCCATCAAAGTGGATTCAGCCCAAAAACAATCAAAGAAGATCAATTTTTATCCATAGCAACAACTACATTTAATTAGGTCTATTTCTCTCTCTTACATGCACTTTAGAGTTGGGATTTTATCTTCCTAGATGCTCTGCATGTTTAGCAACTATTATGGACGACATTGTTGTTTTTTTCCTATAAATAGAGGCTCCCTTTTATTAAAAAAATCAATCTATGTTTTTATCAAAAATCCTTTTAAGTTAGATTCATCTCTTTGGTGTGTAATATCTGAAGAAATCTTCGATGCTTTTAGTGTGTAATATCTGAGAGTATTGAGAGGTAAATCAGGAGTCTTCCGCAGCTCCTGTGTGACCATTCGCTCCACATCCTTTGATATTTGAGACCTCACGGTTTCTTTGATGCAAATTTTATCCCCCTACCAAGTCTAGAGTGCTTATTTTTGGGAGAATCACATCATTTGGTATCAGAGCACACTCTTGAGTTTGATATTTTATTTTTTATTTTTTGTTATCATCTTCTCATATTGTCATTTTCTTTCATCTTCTATCTTTCACCTTCTCTTTTTCTTTTTTCTTTTTATTTTTCTTTATTTATTTTCCTTTATTAAACAAAAAGAGAGAAAAACAGCAGCAAAAAAAAGAGAAAAAAAACAAATCTGTTGGTTTTGTAGTTTTTAAATTCAGTCTTGATCATTTGATTTAGAAGTTTATGTCCAGATTGTTCTTTCTATAAAGAGCAAGATTTGAGGACAAATCTTTTTCAAGAGAGTGAGTATGATATGATCATGAGAAGCATTAGGACATGCGTGCACTGATCGAATCGTAAATACTCAATCACGATGATTCAGTGCATGAAATTACTTGGAGAATGTGCTCAGCTCAATCACGGAGCTCTTCGAAGAAGAATCAAATCAAATGGAGTTCGGATGAAGGAGTTATGCAATTTACAAATTAGGTGATCTCCAGTGTACCGGATTTAGACATGGACGCATTTATTGAAGTATTCCGACCAGGCCAGAATGAACTAAGCTACAAACAGACTCATTCTGCAATCTTGATCAATCAGAGAAGACCAGCAAAGTGGATTCAGCCCAAAAAAAATCAAAGAAGATCAATTTTCGTCCATAGCAACAACTACATTTAATTTTGTCTATTTCTCTCTCTTACATGCACTTTAGAGTTGGGATTTTATCTTCCTAGATGCTCTGCATGTTTAGCAACTATTATGGACGACATTGTTGTTTTTTCTCTATAAATAGAGGCTCTGTTTTATTAAAGAAATCAATCTATGTTTTTATCAAAAATCCTTTTAAGTTAGATTCATCTCTTTGGTGTGTAATATCTGAAGAAATCTTTGATGCTTTTAGTGTGTAATATCTGAGAGTATTGAGAGGTAAATCAGGAGTCTTCCGCAGCTCCTGTGTGACCATTCGCTCCACATCCTTTGATATTTGAGACCTCACGGTTTTTTTGATGCAAATTTTATCCCCCTACCAAGTCTAGAGTGCTTATTTTTGGGAGAATCACATCATTTGGTATCAGAGCACACTCTTGAGTTTGATATTTTATTTTTTATTTTTTGTTATCATCTTCTCATATTGTCATTTTCTTTCATCTTCTATCTTTCACCTTCTCTTTTTCTTTTTCTTTTTATTTTTCTTTATTTATTTTCCTTTATTAAACAAAAAGAGAGAAAAAACAGCAAAAAAAAAGAGAAAAAAACAAATCTGTTGGTTTTGTAGTTTTTAAATTCAGTCTTGATCATTTGATTTAGAAGTTTATGTCCAGATTGTTCTTTCTATAAAGAGCAAGATTTGAGGACAAATCTTTTTCAAGAGAGAGAGTATGATATGATCATGAGAAGCATTAGGACATGTGTGTACTGATCGAATCGTAAATACTCAATCACGATGACTCAGTGCATGAAATTACTTGGAGAATGTGCTCAGCTCAATCACGGAGCTCCTCGAAGAAGATCCAAATCAAATGGAGTTCGGATGAAGGGGTAATGCAATTTACAAATTATGTGATCTCCATCGTACCGGATTTAGACATGGACGCATTTATTGAAGGATTCCGACCAGGCCAGATTGAACTAAGCCACAAACCGACTCATTCTGCAATCTTGAACAATCAGAGAAGCCCATCAAAGTGGATTCAGCCCAAAAACAATCAAAGAAGATCAATTTTTGTCCATAGCAACAACTACATTTAATTAGGTCTATTTCTCTCTCTTACATGCACTTTAGAGTTGGGATTTTATCTTCCTAGATGCTCTGCATGTTTAGCAACTATTATGGACGACATTGTTGTTTTTTTTTTTTCCTATAAATAGAGGCTCCCTTTTATTAAAAAAAATCAATCTATGTTTTTATCAAAAATCCTTTTAAGTTAGATTCATCTCTTTGGTGTGTAATATCTGAAGAAATCTTTGATGCTTTTAGTGTGTAATATCTGAGAGTATTGAGAGGTAAATCAGGAGTCTTCCGCAGCTCCTGTGTGACCATTCGCTCCACATCCTTTGATATTTGAGACCTCACGGTTTCTTTGATGCAAATTTTATCCCCCTACCAAGTCTAGAGTGCTTATTTTTGGGAGAATCACATCATTTGGTATCAGAGCACACTCTTGAGTTTGATATTTTATTTTTTATTTTTTGTTATCATCTTCTCATCTTGTCATTTTCTTTCATCTTCTATCTTTCACCTTCTCTTTTTATTTTTCTTTTTATTTTTCTTTATTTATTTTCCTTTATTAAACAAAAAGAGAGAAAAACAGCAAAAAAGAAGAGAGAAAAAAAAACAAATCTGTTGGTTTTATAGTTTTTAAATTCAGTCTTGATCATTTGATTTAAAAGTTTATGTCCAAATTGTTCTTTCTATAAACAGCAAGATTTGAGGACAAATCTTTTTCAAGAGAGAGAGTATGATATGATCATGAGAAGCATTAGGACATGTGTGTACTGATCGAATCGTAAATACTCAATCACGATGACTCAGTGCATGAAATTACTTGGAGAATGTGCTCAGCTCAATCACGGAGCTCCTCGAAGAAGAATCAAATCAAATGGACTTCGGATGAAGGAGTTATGCAATTTATAAATTAGGTGATCTCCAGTGTACCGGATTTAGACATGGACGCATTTATTGAAGTATTCCGACCAGGCCAGAATGAACTAAGCTACAAACCGACTCATTCTGCAATCTTGATCAATCAGAGAAGACCAGCAAAGTGGATTCAGCCCAAAAAAAATCAAAGAAGATCAATTTTCGTCCATAGCAACAACTACATTTAATTTTGTCTATTTCTCTCTCTTACATGCACTTTAGAGTTGGGATTTTATCTTCCTAGATGCTCTGCATGTTTAGCAACTATTATGGACGACATTGTTGTTTTTTCTCTATAAATAGAGGCTCTGTTTTATTAAAGAAATCAATCTATGTTTTTATCAAAAATCCTTTTAAGTTAGATTCATCTCTTTGGTGTGTAATATCTGAAGAAATCTTTGATGCTTTTAGTGTGTAATATCTGAGAGTATTGAGAGGTAAATCAGGAGTCTTCCGCAGCTCCTGTGTGACCATTCGCTCCACATCCTTTGATATTTGAGACCTCACGGTTTCTTTGATGCAAATTTTATCCCCCTACCAAGTCTAGAGTGCTTATTTTTGGGAGAATCACATCATTTGGTATCAGAGCACACTCTTGAGTTTGATATTTTATTTTTTATTTTTTGTTATCATCTTCTCATATTGTCATTTTCTTTCATCTTCTATCTTTCACCTTCTCTTTTTTCTTTTTTTTCATTTTATTTTTCTTTATTTATTTTCCTTTATTAAACAAAAAGAGAGAAAAACAGCAAAAAAAAAGAGAAAAAAAACAAATCTGTTGGTTTTGTAGTTTTTAAATTCAGTCTTGATCATTTGATTTAAAAGTTTATGTCCAGATTGTTCTTTCTATAAAGAGCAAGATTTGAGGACAAATCTTTTTCAAGAGAGTGAGTATGATATGATCATGAGAAGCATTAGGACATGCGTGCACTGATCGAATCGTAAATACTCAATCACGATGATTCAGTGCATGAAATTACTTGGAGAATGTGCTCAGCTCAATCACGGAGCTCCTCGAAGAAGAATCAAATCAAATGGAGTTCGGATGAAGGAGTTATGCAATTTACAAATTAGGTGATCTCCAGTGTACCGGATTTAGACATGGACGCATTTATTGAAGGATTCCGACCAGGCCAGAATGAACTAAGCTACAAACCGACTCATTCTGCAATCTTGATCAATCAGAGAAGCCCAGCAAAGTGGATTCAGCCCAAAAAAAAATCAAAGAAGATCACTTTTCGTCCATAGCAACAACTACATTTAATTTTGTCTATTTCTCTCTCTTACATGCACTTTAGAGTTGAGATTTTATCTTCCTAGATGCTCTGCATGTTTAGCAACTATTATGGACGACATTGTTATTTTTTCTCTATAAATAGAGGCTCTCTTTTATTAAAAAAAATCAATCTATGTTTTTATCAAAAATCCTTTTAAGTTAGATTCATCTCGTTGGTGTGTAATATCTGAAGAAATCCTTGATGCTTTTAGTGTGTAATATCTGAGAGTATTGAGAGGTAAATCAGGAGTCTTCCGCAGCTCCTGTGTGACTATTCGCTCCACATCCTTTGATCTTTGAGACCTCACGGTTTTTTTGATGCAAATTTTATCCCCCTACCAAGTCTAGAGTGCTTATTTTTGGGAGAACCACATCATTTGGTATCAGAGCACACTCTTGAGTTTGATATTTTATTTTTTATTTTTTGTTATCATCTTCTTATATTGTCATTTTCTTTCATCTTCTATCTTTCACCTTCTCTTTTTCTTTTTCTTTTTATTTTTCTTTATTTATTTTCCTTTATTAAACAAAAAGAGAGAAAAACAGCAAAAAAAAAGAGAAAAAAAAAAAACAAATCTGTTAGTTTTGTAGTTTTTAAATTCAGTCTTGATCATTTGATTTAGAAGTTTATGTCCAGATTGTTCTTTCTATAAAGAGCAAGATTTGAGGACAAATCTTTTTCAAGAGAGTGAGTATGATATGATCATGAGAAGCATTAGGACATGCGTGCACTGATCGAATCGTAAATACTCAATCACGATGATTCAGTGCATGAAATTACTTGGAGAATGTTCTCAGCTCAATCACGGAGCTCCTCGAAGAAGAATCAAATCAAATGGAGTTCGGATGAAGGAGTTATGCAATTTACAAATTAGGTGATCTCCAGTGTACCGGATTTAGACATGGACGCATTTATTGAAGTATTCCGACCAGGCCAGAATGAACTAAGCTACAAACCGACTCATTCTGCAATCTTGATCAATCAGAGAAGACCAGCAAAGTGGATTCAGCCCAAAAAAAAATCAAAGAAGATCAATTTTCGTCCATAGCAACAACTACATTTAATTTTGTCTATTTCTCTCTCTTACATGCACTTTAGAGTTGGGATTTTATCTTCCTAGATGCTCTGCATATTTAGCAACTATTATGGACGACATTGTTGTTTTTTCTCTATAAATAGAGGCTCTCTTTTATTAAAGAAATCAATCTATGTTTTTATCAAAAATCCTTTTAAGTTAGATTCATCTCTTTGGTGTGTAATATCTGAAGAAATCTTTGATGCTTTTAGTGTGTAATATCTGAGAGTATTGAGAGGTAAATCAGGAGTCTTCCGCAGCTCCTGTGTGACCATTCGCTCCACATCCTTTGATATTTGAGACCTCACGGTTTCTTTGATGCAAATTTTATCCCCCTACCAAGTCTAGAGTGCTTATTTTTGGGAGAATCACATCATTTGGTATCAGAGCACACTCTTGAGTTTGATATTTTATTTTTTATTTTTTGTTATCATCTTCTCATATTGTCATTTTCTTTCATCTTCTATCTTTCACCTTCTCTTTTTCTTTTTCTTTTTATTTTTCTTTATTTATTTTCCTTTATTAAACAAAAAGAGAGAAAAACAGCAAAAAAAAAAAAGAGAAAAAAAACAAATCTGTTGGTTTTGTAGTTTTTAAATTCAGTCTTGATCATTTGATTTAGAAGTTTATGTCCAGATTGTTCTTTCTATAAAGAGCAAGATTTGAGGACAAATCTTTTTCAAGAGAGTGAGTATGATATGATCATGAGAAGCATTAGGACATGCGTGCACTGATCGAATCGTAAATACTCAATCACGATGATTCAGTGCATGAAATTACTTGGAGAATGTGCTCAGCTCAATCCGGAGTTCCTCGAAGAAGAATCAAATCAAATGGAGTTCAGATGAAGGAGATATGCAATTTACAAATTATGTGATCTCCAGTGTACCGGATTTAGACATGGACGCATTTATTGAAGGATTCCGACCAGGCCAGAATGAACTAAGCTACAAACCGACTCATTCTGCAATCTTGATCAATCAGAGAAGACCATCAAAGTGGATTCAGCCCAAAAACAATCAAAGAAGATCAATTTTCTTCCATAGGAACAACTACATTTAATTAGGTCTATTTCTCTCTCTTACATGCACTTTAGAGTCGGGATTTCATCTTCCTAGATGCTCTGCATGTTTAGCAACTATTATGGACGACATTGTTGTATTTTCTCTATAAATAGAGGCTCCCTTTTATTAAAAAATCAATCTATGTTTTTATCAAAAATCTTTTTAAGTTAGATTCATCTCTTTGGTGTGTAATATCTGAAGAAATCTTTGATGCTTTTAGTGTGTAATATCTGAGAGTATTGAGAGGTAAATCAGGAGTCTTCCGCAGCTCCTGTGTGACCATTCGCTCCACATCCTTTGATATTTGAGACCTCACGGTTTCTTTGATGCAAATTTTATCCCCCTACCAAGTCTAGAGTGCTTATTTTTGGGAGAATCACATCATTTGGTATCAGAGCACACTCTTGAGTTTGATATTTTATTTTTTATTTTTTGTTATCATCTTCTCATATTGTCATTTTCTTTCATCTTCTATCTTTCACCTTCTCTTTTTCTTTTTCTTTTTATTTTTCTTTATTTATTTTCCTTTATTAAACAAAAAGAGAGAAAAACAGCAAAAAAAAAGAGAAAAAAACAAATCTGTTGGTTTTGTAGTTTTTAAATTCAGTCTTGATCATTTGATTTAGAAGTTTATGTCCAGATTGTTCTTTCTATAAAGAGCAAGATTTGAGGACAAATCTTTTTCAAGAGAGTGAGTATGATATGATCATGAGAAGCATTAGGACATGCGTGCACTGATCGAATCGTAAATACTCAATCACGATGATTCAGTGCATGAAATTACTTGGAGAATGTGCTCAGCTCAATCCGGAGTTCCTCGAAGAAGAATCAAATCAAATGGAGTTCAGATGAAGGAGATATGCAATTTACAAATTATGTGATCTCCAGTGTACCGGATTTAGACATGGACGCATTTATTGAAGGATTCCGACCAGGCCAGAATGAACTAAGCTACAAACCGACTCATTCTGCAATCTTGATCAATCAGAGAAGACCATCAAAGTGGATTCAGCCCAAAAACAATCAAAGAAGATCAATTTTCTTCCATAGGAACAACTACATTTAATTAGGTCTATTTCTCTCTCTTACATGCACTTTAGAGTCGGGATTTCATCTTCCTAGATGCTCTGCATGTTTAGCAACTATTATGGACGACATTGTTGTATTTTCTCTATAAATAGAGGCTCCCTTTTATTAAAAAATCAATCTATGTTTTTATCAAAAATCTTTTTAAGTTAGATTCATCTCTTTGGTGTGTAATATCTGAAGAAATCTTTGATGCTTTTAGTGTGTAATATCTGAGAGTATTGAGAGGTAAATCAGGAGTCTTCCGCAGCTCCTGTGTGACCATTCGCTCCACATCCTTTGATATTTGAGACCTCACGGTTTCTTTGATGCAAATTTTATCCCCCTACCAAGTCTAGAGTGCTTATTTTTGGGAGAATCACATCATTTGGTATCAGAGCACACTCTTGAGTTTGATATTTTATTTTTTATTTTTTGTTATCATCTTCTCATCTTGTCATTTTCTTTCATCTTCTATCTTTCACCTTCTCTTTTTCTTTTTCTTTTTATTTTTCTTTATTTATTTTCCTTTATTAAACAAAAAGAGAGAAAAACAGCAAAAAAAAAGAGAAAAAAACAAATCTGTTGGTTTTGTAGTTTTTAAATTCAGTCTTGATCATTTGATTTAGAAGTTTATGTCCAGATTGTTCTTTCTATAAAGAGCAAGATTTGAGGACAAATCTTTTTCAAGAGAGTGAGTATGATATGATCATGAGAAGCATTAGGACATGCGTGCACTGATCGAATCGTAAATACTCAATCACGATGATTCAGTGCATGAAATTACTTGGAGAATGTGCTCAGCTCAATCACGGAGCTCCTCGAAGAAGAATCAAATCAAATGGAGTTCGGATGAAGGAGTTATGCAATTTACAAATTAGGTGATCTCCAGTGTACCGGATTTAGACATGGACGCATTTATTGAAGTATTCCGACCAGGCCAGAATGAACTAAGCTACAAACCGACTCATTCTGCAATCTTGATCAATCAGAGAAGACCAGCAAAGTGGATTCAGCCCAAAAAAAATCAAAGAAGATCAATTTTCGTCCATAGCAACAACTACATTTAATTTTGTCTATTTCTCTCTCTTACATGCACTTTAGAGTTGGGATTTTATCTTCCTAGATGCTCTGCATGTTTAGCAACTATTATGGACGACATTGTTGTTTTTTCTCTATAAATAGAGGCTCTCTTTTATTAAAGAAATCAATCTATGTTTTTATCAAAAATCCTTTTAAGTTAGATTCATCTCTTTGGTGTGTAATATCTGAAGAAATCTTTGATGCTTTTAGTGTGTAATATCTGAGAGTATTGAGAGGTAAATCAGGAGTCTTCCGCAGCTCCTGTGTGACCATTCGCTCCACATCCTTTGATATTTGAGACCTCACGGTTTCTTTGATGCAAATTTTATCCCCCTACCAAGTCTAGAGTGCTTATTTTTGGGAGAATCACATCATTTGGTATCAGAGCACACTCTTGAGTTTGATATTTTATTTTTTATTTTTTGTTATCAACTTCTCATCTTGTCATTTTCTTTCATCTCCTATCTTTCACCTTCTCTTTTTCTTTTTCTTTTTATTTTTCTTTATTTATTTTCCTTTATCAAACAAAAAGAGAGAAAACGAGCAAAAAAAAGAGAGAAAAAAAAACAAATCAGGTGATTTTGCAGTTTTTAAATTCAGTCTTGATCATTTGATTTAAAAGTTCATGTCCAAATTGTTCTTTCTATAAAGAGCAAGATTTGAGGACAAATCTTTTTCAAGAGAGTGAGTATGATATGATCATGAGAAGCATTAGGACATGCGTGCACTGATCGAATCGTAAATACTCAATCACGATGATTCAGTGCATGAAATTACTTGGAGAATGTGCTCAGCTCAATCACGGAGCTCCTCGAAGAAGAATCAAATCAAATGGAGTTCGGATGAAGGAGTTATGCAATTTACAAATTAGGTGATCTCCAGTGTACCGGATTTAGACATGGACGCATTTATTGAAGTATTCCGACCAGGCCAGAATGAACTAAGCTACAAACCGACTCATTCTGCAATCTTGATCAATCAGAGAAGACCAGCAAAGTGGATTCAGCCCAAAAAGAATCAAAGAAGATCAATTTTCGTCCATAGCAACAACTACATTTAATTTTGTCTATTTCTCTCTCTTACACGCACTTTAGAGTTGGGATTTTATCTTCCTAGATGCTCTGCATGTTTAGCAACTATTATGGACGACATTGTTGTTTTTTCTCTATAAATAGAGGCTCTCTTTTATTAAAGAAATCAATCTATGTTTTTATCAAAAATCCTTTTAAGTTAGATTCATCTCTTTGGTGTGTAATATCTGAAGAAATCTTTGATGCTTTTAGTGTGTAATATCTGAGAGTATTGAGAGGTAAATCAGGAGTCTTCCGCAGCTCCTGTGTGACCATTCGCTCCACATCCTTTGATATTTGAGACCTCACGGTTTCTTTGATGCAAATTTTATCCCCCTACCAAGTCTAGAGTGCTTATTTTTGGGAGAATCACATCATTTGGTATCAGAGCACACTCTTGAGTTTGATATTTTATTTTTTATTTTTTGTTATCATCTTCTCATCTTGTCATTTTCTTTCATCTCCTATCTTTCACCTTCTCTTTTTCTTTTTCTTTTTATTTTTCTTTATTTATTTTCCTTTATCAAACAAAAAGAGAGAAAACGAGCAAAAAAAAGAGAGAAAAAAAACAAATCAGGTGATTTTGCAGTTTTTAAATTCAGTCTTGATCATTTGATTTAAAAGTTTATGTCCAAATTGTTCTTTCTTTAAAGAGCAAGATTTGAGGATAAATCTTTTTCAAGAGAGAGAGTATGATATGATCATGAGAAGCATTAGGACATGCGTGCACTGATCGAATCGTAAATACTCAATCACGATGATTAAGTGCATGAAATTACTTGGAGAATGTGCTCAGCTCAATCCGGAGTTCCTCGAAGAAGAATCAAATCAAATGGAGTTCGGATGAAGGAGATATGCAATTTACAAATTATGTGATCTCCAGTGTACCGGATTTAGACATGGACGCATTTATTGAAGGATTCCGACCAGGCCAGAATGAACTAAGCTACAAACCGACTCATTCTACAATCTTGATCAATCAGAGAAGCCCAGCAAAATGGATTCAGCCCAAAAACAATAAAAAAGATCAATTTTCGTCCATAGCAACAACTACATTTAATTAGGTCTATTTCTCTCTCTTACATGCACTTTAGAGTTGGGATTTAATCTTCCTAGATGCTCTGCATGTTTAGCAACTATTATGGACGACATTGTTATATTTTCTCTATAAATAGAGGCTTCTTTTTATTAAAAAAATCAATCTATATTTTTATCAAAAATCCTTTTAAGTTAGATTCATCTCTTTGGTGTGTAATATCCGAAGAAATCTTTGATGCTTTTAGTGTGTAATATCTGAGAGTATTGAGAGGTAAATCAGGAGTCTTCCGCAGCTCCTGTGTGACCATTCGCTCCACATCCTTTGATATTTGAGACCTCACAGTTTCTTTGATGCAAATTTTATCCCCCTACCAAGTCTAGAGTGCTTATTTTTGGGAGAATCACATCATTTGGTATCAGAGCACACTCTTGAGTTTGATATTTTATTTTTTATTTTTTGTTATCATCTTCTCATATTGTCATTTTCTTTCATCTTCTATCTTTCACCTTCTCTTTTTCTTTTTCTTTTTATTTTTCTTTATTTATTTTCCTTTATTAAACAAAAAGAGAGAAAAACAGCAAAAAAAAAAGAGAAAAAAACAAATCTGTTGGTTTTGTAGTTTTTAAATTCAGTCTTGATCATTTGATTTAGAAGTTTATGTCCAGATTGTTCTTTCTATAAAGAGCAAGATTTGAGGACAAATCTTTTTCAAGAGAGTGAGTATGATATGATCATGAGAAGCATTAGGACATGCGTGCACTGATCGAATCGTAAATACTCAATCACGATGATTCAGTGCATGAAATTACTTGGAGAATGTGCTCAGCTCAATCCGGAGTTCCTCGAAGAAGAATCAAATCAAATGGAGTTCAGATGAAGGAGATATGCAATTTACAAATTATGTGATCTCCAGTGTACCGGATTTAGACATGGACGCATTTATTGAAGGATTCCGACCAGGCCAGAATGAACTAAGCTACAAACCGACTCATTCTACAATCTTGATCAATCAGAGAAGCCCAGCAAAATGGACTCAGCCCAAAAACAATAAAAAAGATTAATTTTCGTCCATAGCAACAACTACATTTAATTAGGTCTATTTCTCTCTCTTACATGCACTTTAGAGTTGGGATTTCATCTTCCTAGATGCTCTGCATGTTTAGCAACTATTATGGACGACATTGTTGTTTTTTCTCTATAAATAGAGGCTCCCTTTTATTAAAGAAATCAATCTATGTTTTTATCAAAAATCCTTTTAAGTTAGATTCATCTCTTTGGTGTGTAATATCTGAAGAAATCTTTGATGCTTTTAGTGTGTAATATCTGAGAGTATTGAGAGGTAAATCAGGAGTCTTCCGCAGCTCCTGTGTGACCATTCGCTCCACATCCTTTGATATTTGAGACCTCACGGTTTCTTTGATGCAAATTTTATCCCCCTACCAAGTCTAGAGTGCTTATTTTTGGGAGAATCACATCATTTGGTATCAGAGCACACTCTTGAGTTTGATATTTTATTTTTTATTTTTTGTTATCATCTTCTCATCTTGTCATTTTCTTTCATCTCCTATCTTTCACCTTCTCTTTTTCTTTTTCTTTTTATTTTTCTTTATTTATTTTCCTTTATCAAACAAAAAGAGAGAAAACGAGCAAAAAAAAGAGAGAAAATAAAAACAAATCTGTTGGTTTTGTTGTTTTTAAATTCAGTCTTGATCATTTGATTTAAAAGTTCATGTCCAAATTGTTCTTTCTATAAAGAGAAAAATTTGAGGACAAATCTTTTTCAAGAGAGAGAGTATGATATGATCATGAGAAGCATTAGGACATGCGTGCATTGATCGAATCGTAAATACTCAATCACGATGATTAAATGCATGAAATTACTTGGAGAATGTGCTCAGCTCAATCCGGAGTTCCTCGAAGAAGAATCAAATCAAATGGAGTTCAGATGAAGGAGATATGCAATTTACAAATTATGTGATCTCCAGTGTACCGGATTTAGACATGGACGCATTTATTGAAGGATTCCGACCAGGCCAGAATGAACTAAGCTACAAACCGACTCATTCTACAATCTTGATCAATCAGAGAAGCCCAGCAAAATGGATTCAGCCCAAAAACAATAAAAAAGATCAATTTTCGTCCATAGCAACAACTACATTTAATTAGGTCTATTTCTCTCTCTTACATGCACTTTAGAGTTGGGATTTCATCTTCCTAGATGCTCTGCATGTTTAGCAACTATTATGGACGACATTGTTGTTTTTTCTCTATAAATAGAGGCTCCCTTTTATTAAAGAAATCAATCTATGTTTTTATCAAAAATCCTTTTAAGTTAGATTCATCTCTTTGGTGTGTAATATCTGAAGAAATCTTTGATGCTTTTAGTGTGTAATATCTGAGAGTATTGAGAGGTAAATCAGGAGTCTTCCGCAGCTCCTGTGTGACCATTCGCTCCACATCCTTTGATATTTGAGACCTCACGGTTTCTTTGATGCAAATTTTATCCCCCTACCAAGTCTAGAGTGCTTATTTTTGGGAGAATCACATCATTTGGTATCAGAGCACACTCTTGAGTTTGATATTTTTTTTTTTTTATATTTTTTGTTATCATCTTCTCTCATCTTGTCATTTTCTTTCATCTCCTATCTTTCACCTTCTCTTTTTCTTTTTCTTTTTATTTTTCTTTATTTATTTTCCTTTATCAAACAAAAAGAGAGAAAACGAGCAAAAAAAAGAGAGAAAAAAAAACAAATCAGGTGATTTTGCAGTTTTTAAATTCAGTCTTGATCATTTGATTTAAAAGTTTATGTCCAAATTGTTCTTTCTTTAAAGAGCAAGATTTGAGGATAAATCTTTTTCAAGAGAGAGAGTATGATATGATCATGAGAAGCATTAGGACATGCGTGCATTGATCGAATCGTAAATACTCAATCACGATGATTAAGTGCATGAAATTACTTGGAGAATGTGCTCAGCTCAATCCGGAGTTCCTCGAAGAAGAATCAAATCAAATGGAGTTCGGATGAAGGAGATATGCAATTTACAAATTATGTGATCTCCAGTGTACCGGATTTAGACATGGACTCATTTATTGAAGGATTCCGACCAGGCCAGAATGAACTAAGCTACAAACCGACTCATTCTACAATCTTGATCAATCAGAGAAGCCCAGCAAAATGGATTCAGCCCAAAAACAATAAAAAAGATCAATTTTCGTCCATAGCAACAACTACATTTAATTAGGTCCATTTCTCTCTCTTACATGTACTTTAGAGTTGGGATTTCATCTTCCTAGATGCTCTGCATGTTTAGCAACTATTATGGACGACATTGTTATATTTTCTCTATAAATAGAGGCTTCTTTTTATTAAAAAAATCAATCTATGTTTTTATCAAAAATCCTTTTAAGTTAGATTCATCTCTTTGGTGTGTAATATCCGAAGAAATCCTTAATGCTTTTAATGTGTAATATCTGAGAGTATTGAGAGGTAAATCAGGAGTCTTCCGCAGCTCCTGTGTGACCAATCGCTCTACATCCTTTGATCTTTGAGACCTCACGGTTTCTTTGATGCAAATTTTATCCCCCTACCAACTCTAGAGTGCTGATTTTTGGGAGAATCACATCATTTGGTATCAGAGCACACTCTTGAGTTTGATATTTTATTTTTTATTTTTTGTTATCATCTTCTCATCTTGTCATTTTCTTTCATCTCCTATCTTTCACCTTCTCTTTTTTTTTTCTTTTTTTTTTTCTTTATTTATTTTCCTTTATCAAACAAAAAGAGAGAAAACGAGCAAAAAAAGAGAGAAAATAAAAACAAATCTGTTGGTTTTGTTGTTTTTAAATTCAGTCTTTATCATTTGATTTAAAAGTTTATGTCCAAATTGTTCTTTCTATAAAGAGAAAAATTTGAGGACAAATCTTTTTCAAGAGAGGGAGTATGATATGATCATGAGAAGCATTAGGACATGCGTGCACTGATCGAATCGAAAATACTAAATCACGATGATTCAGTGCATGAAATTACTTGGAGAATGTGCTCAGCTCAATCACGGAGCTCCTCGAAGAAGATTCAAATCAAATGGAGTTCGGATGAAGGAGTAATGCATTTTACAAATTATGTGATCTCCAGTGTACCGGATTTAGACATGGACGCATTTATTGAAGGATTCCGACCAGGCCAGAATGAACTAAGCTACAAACCGACTCATTCTACAATCTTGATCAATCAGAGAAGCCAAGCAAAGTGGATTCAGCCCAAAAACAATCAAAGAAAATCAATTTTCGTCCATAGCAACAACTACATTTAATTATGTCTATTTCTCTCTCTTACATGCACTTTAGAGTTGGGATTTCATCTTCCTAGATGCTCTGCATGTTTAACAACTATTATGGACGACATTGTTGTATTTTCTCTATAAATAGAGGCTCCCTTTTATTAAAAAAATCAATCTATGTTTTTATCAAAAATCCTTTTAAGTTAGATTCATCTCTTTGGTGTGCAATATCTGAAGAAATCCTTGATGCTTTTAGTGTGTAATATCTGAGAGTATTGAGAGGTAAATCAAGTGTCTTCCCAGCTCCTGTGTGATCATTCGCTCCACATCCTTTGATCTTTGAGACCTCACAGTTTCTTTGTTGCAAATGTTATCCCCCTACCAACTCTAGAGTGCTGATTTTTGGGAGAATCACATCATTTGGTATCAGAGCACACTCTTGAGTTTGATATTTTATTTTTTATTTTTTGTTATCATCTTCTCATCTTGTCATTTTCTTTCATATCTTATCTTTCACCTTCTCTTTTTCTTTTTCTTTTTATTTTTCTTTATTTATTTTCCTTTATTAAACAAAAAGAGAGAAAACGAGCAAAAAAAGAGAGAAAATAAAAACAAATCTGTTGGTTTTGTTGTTTTTAAATTCAGTCTTGATCATTTGATTTAAAAGTTTATGTCCAAATTATTCTTTCTATAAAGAGAAAAATTTGAGGACAAATCTTTTTCAAGAGAGGGAGTATGATATGATCATGAGAAGCATTAGGACATGCGTGCACTGATCGAATCGAAAATACTCAATCACGATGATTCAGTGCATGAAATTACTTGGAGAATGTGCTCAGCTCAATCACGGAGCTCCTCGAAGAAGATTCAAATCAAATGGAGTTCGGATGAAGGAGTAATGCAATTTACAAATTAGGTGATCTCCAGTGTACCGGATTTAGATATGGACGCATTTATTGAAGGATTCCGACCAGGCCAGAATGAACTAAGCTACAAACCGACTCATTCTACAATCTTGATCAATCAGAGAAGCCCAGCAAAGTGGATTCAGCCCAAAAACAATCAAAGAAGATCAATTTTCGTCCATAGCAACAACTACATTTAATTAGGTCTATTTCTCTCTCTTACATGCACTTTAGAGTTGGGATTTCATCTTCCTAGATGCTCTGCATGTTTAGCAACTATTATGGACGACATTGTTATATTTTCTCTATAAATAGAGGCTCCTTTTTATTAAAAAAATCAATCTATGTTTTTATCAAAAATCCTTTTAAGTTAGATTCATCTCTTTGGTGTGTAATATCCGAAGAAATCCTTAATGCTTTTAATGTGTAATATCTGAGAGTATTGAGAGGAGTCTTCCGCAGCTCCTGTGTGACCAATCGCTCCACATCCTTTGATCTTTGAGACCTCACGGTTTCTTTGATGCAAATTTTATCCCCCTACCAACTCTAGAGTGCTGATTTTTGGGAGAATCACATCATTTGGTATCAGAGCACACTCTTGAGTTTGCTATTTCATTTTTTATTTTTTGTTATCATCTTCTCATCTTGTCATTTTCTTTCATCTCCTATCTTTCACCTTCTCTTTTTCTTTTTCTTTTTATTTTTCTTTATTTATTTTCTTTTATTAAACAAAAAGAGAGAAAACGAGCAAAAAAAAGAGAGAAAATAAAAACAAATCTGATGGTTTTGTTGTTTTTAAATTCAGTCTTGATCATTTGATTTAAAAGTTTATGTCCAAATTGTTCTTTCTATAAAGAGAAAAATTTGAGGACAAATCTTTTTCAAGAGAGGGAGTATGATATGATCATGAGAAGCATTAGGACATGCGTGCACTGATCGAATCGAAAATACTCAATCACGATGATTCAGTGCATGAAATTACTTGAAGAATGTGCTCAGCTCAATCACGGAGCTCCTCGAAGAAGAATAAAATCAAATTGAGTTCGGATGAAGGAGATATGCAATTTACAAATTATGTGATCTCCAGTGTACCGGATTTAGATATGGACGCATTTATTGAAGGATTCCGACCAGGCCAGAATGAACTAAGCTACAAACCGACTCATTCTACAATCTTGATCAATCAGAGAAGCCCATCAAAGTGGATTCAGCCCAAAAACAATCACAGAAGATCAATTTTCGTCCATAGCAACAACTACATTTAATTAGGTCTATTTCTCTCTCTTACATGCACATTAGAGTCGGGATTTCATCTTCCTAGATGCTCTGCATGTTTAGCAACTATTATGGACGATATTGTTGTATTTTCTCTATAAATAGAGGCTCCATTTTATTAAAAAAATCAATCTATGTTTTTATCAAAAATCCTTTTAAGTTAGATTCATCTCTTTGGTGTGTAATATCTGAAGAAATCTTCGATGCTTTTAGTGTGTAATATCTGATAGTATTGAGAGATAAATCAGGAGTCTTCCGCAGCTCCTGTGTGACCATTCGCTCTACATCCTTTGATCTTTGAGACCTCACGGTTTCTTTGATGCAAATTTTATCCCCCTACCAACTCTATAGTGCTGATTTTTGGGAGAATCACATCATTTGGTATCAGAGCACACTCTTGAGTTTGATATTTTATTTTTTATTTTTTGTTATCATCTTCTCATCTTGTCATTTTCTTTCATCTCTTATCTTTCACCTTCTTTTTTTCTTTTTCTTTTTATTTTTCTTTATTTATTTTCCTTTATTAAACAAAAAGAGAGAAAATAAGCAAAAAAAAGAGAGAAAATAAAAACAAATCTGTTGGTTTTGTTGTTTTTAAATTCAGTCTTGATCATTTGATTTAAAAGTTTATTTCCAAATTATTCTTTCTATAAAGAGAAAAATTTGAGGACAAATCTTTTTCAAGAGAGGGAGTATGATATGATCATGAGAGGCATTAGGACATGCGTGCACTGATCGAATCGAAAATACTAAATCACGATGATTCAGTGCATGAAATTACTTGGAGAATGTGCTCAGCTCAATCACGGAGCTCCTCGAAGAAGATTCAAATCAAATGGAGTTCGGATGAAGGAGTAATGCAATTTACAAATTAGGTGATCTCCAGTGTACCGGATTTAGATATGGACGCATTTATTGAAGGATTCCGACCAGGCCAGAATGAACTAAGCTACAAACCGACTCATTCTACAATCTTGATCAATCAGAGAAGCCCAGCAAAGTGGATTCAGCCCAAAAACAATCAAAGAAGATCAATTTTCGTCCATAGCAACAACTACATTTAATTAAATCTATTTCTCTCTCTTACATGCACTTTAGAGTTGGGATTTCATCTTCCTAGATGCTCTGCATGTTTAGCAACTATTATGGACGACATTGTTATATTTTCTCTATAAATAGAGGCTCCTTTTTATTAAAAAAATCAATCTATGTTTTTATCAAAAATCCTTTTAAGTTAGATTCATCTCTTTGGTGTGTAATATCCGAAGAAATCCTTAATGCTTTTAATGTGTAATATCTGAGAGTATTGAGAGGTAAATCAGGAGTCTTCCGCAGCTCCTGTGTGACCAATCGCTCCACATCCTTTGATCTTTGAGACCTCACGGTTTCTTTGATGAAAATTTTATCCCCCTACCAACTCTAGAGTGCTGATTTTTGGGAGAATCACATCATTTGGTATCAGAGCACACTCTTGAGTTTGCTATTTTATTTTTTATTTTTTGTTATCATCTTCTCATCTTGTCATTTTCTTTCATCTCCTATCTTTCACCTTCTCTTTTTCTTTTTCTTTTTATTTTTCTTTATTTATTTTCCTTTATTAAACAAAAAGAGAGAAAACGAGCAAAAAAAAGAGAGAAAATAAAAACAAATCTGTTGGTTTTGTTGTTTTTAAATTCAGTCTTGATCATTTGATTTAAAAGTTTATGTCCAAATTGTTCTTTCTATAAAGAGAAAAATTTGAGGACAAATCGTTTTCAAGAGAGGGAGTATGATATGATCATGAGAAGCATTAGGACATGCGTGCACTGATCGAATCGAAAATACTCAATCACGATGATTCAGTACATGAAATTACTTGGAGAATGTGCTCAGCTCAATCACGGAGCTCCTCGAAGAAGATTCAAATCAAATGGAGTTCGGATGAAGGAGTAATGCAATTTACAAATTATGTGATCTCCAGTGTACCGGATTTAGACATGGACGCATTTATTGAAGGATTCCGACCAGGCCAGAATGAACTAAGCTACAAACCGACTCATTCTACAATCTTGATCAATCAGAGAAGCCCATCAAAGTGGATTCAGCCCAAAAACAATCAAAGAAGATCAATTTTCGTCCATAGCAACAACTACATTTAATTAGGTCTATTTCTCTCTCTTACATGCACTTTAGAGTCGGGATTTCATCTTCCTAGATGCTCTGCATGTTTAGCAACTATTATGGACGACATTGTTGTATTTTCTCTATAAATAGAGGCTCCCTTTTATTAAAAAAATCAATCTATGTTTTTATCAAAAATCCTTTTAAGTTAGATTCATCTCTTTGGTGTGCAATATCTGAAGAAATCCTTGATGCTTTTAGTGTGTAATATCTGAGGGTATTGAGAGGTAAATCAAGAGTCTTCCGCAGCTCCTGTGTGACCATTCGCTCCACATCCTTTGATCTTTGAGACCTCACGGTTTCTTTGTTGCAAATGTTATTCCCCTACCAACTCTAGAGTGCTGATTTTTGGGAGAATCACATCATTTGGTATCAGAGAACACTCTTGAGTTTGATATTTTATTTTTTTGTTTTTGTTATCATCTTCTCATCTTGTCATTTTCTTTCATCTCCTATCTTTCACCTTCTCTTTTTTTTTTCTTTTTTTTTTCTTTATTTATTTTCCTTTATTAAACAAAAAGAGAGAAAAAGAGCAAAAAAAAAAAAGAGAGAAAAAAAAAACAAATCTGTTGGTTTTGCAGTTTTTAAATTCAGTCTTGATCATTTTTTTTAAAAGTTTATGTCCAAATTGTTCTTTCTATAAAGAACAAGATTTGAGGACAAATATTTTTCAAGAGAGAGAGTATGATATGGTCGTGAGAAGCATTAGGACATGTGTGCACTGATCGAATCGTAAATACTCAATCACGTTGATTCAGTGCCTGCATTTACTTGGAGAATGTGCTCAGCTCAATCACGGAGCTCCTCGAAGAAGAATAAAATCAAATAGAGTTCGGATGAAGGAGTTATGCAATTTACAAATTAGGTGATCTCCAGTGTACCGGATTTAGACATGGACGCATTAATTGAAGGATTCCGACCAGGCCAGAATGAACTAAGCTACAAACCGACTCATTCTACAATCTTGATCAATCAGAGAAGCCCAGCAAAGTGGATTCAGCCCAAAAACAATCAAAGAAGATCAATTTTCGTCCATAGCAACAACTACATTTAATTAGGTCTATTTCTCTCTCTTACATACACTTTAGAGTTGAAATTTCATCTTCCTAGATGCACTGCATGTTTAGCAACTATTATGGACGACATTGTTGTATTTTCTCTATAAATAGAGGCTCCCTTTTATTAAAAAAATCAATCTATGTTTTTATCAAAAATCCTTTTAAGTTAGATTTATCTCTTTGGTGTGTAATATCTGAAGAAATCCTTGATGATTTTAGTGTGTAATATCTGAGAGTATTGAGAGGTAAATCAGGAGTCTTCCGCAGCTCCTGTGTGACCAATCGCTCCACATCCTTTGATCTTTGACACCTCACGGTTTTTTTGATGCAAATTTTATCCCCCTACCAACTCTAGAGTGCTGATTTTTGGGAGAATCACATCATTTGGTATCAGAGAACACTCTTGAGTTTGATATTTTATTTTTTATTTTTTGTTATCATCTTCTCATCTTGTCATTTTCTTTCATCTCCTATCTTTCACCTTCTCTTTTTCTTTTTCTTTTTTTTTTTTTTTTTTATTTTCCTTTATTAAACAAAAAGAGAGAAAAAGAGCAAAAAAAGAGAGAAAAAAAAACAAATCTGTTGGTTTTGTAGTTTTTAAATTTATCTTGATCATTTGATTTAAAAGTTTATGTCCAAATTGTTCTTTCTATAAAGAGCAAAATTTGAGGACAAATCGTTTTCAAAAGAGGGAGTATGATATGATCATGAGAAGCATTAGGACATGCGTGCACTGATCGAATCGTAAATAATCAATCACGATGATTCAGTGCCTGAAATTACTTGAAGAATGTGCTCAACTCAATTACGGAGCTCCTCGAAGAAGAATCAAATCAAATGGAGTTCGGATGAAGGAGTTATGCAATTTACAAATTAGGTGATCTCCAGTATACCGGATTTAGACATGGACGCATTTATTGAAGGATTCCGACCAGGCCAGAATGAACTAAGCTACAAACCGACTCATTCTACAATCTTGATCAATCAGAGAAGCCCAGCAAAGTGGATTCCTCCCAAAAACAATCAAAGAAGATCAATTTTCATCCATAGCAACAATTACATTTAATTATGTCTATTTCTCTCTCTTACATGCACTTTAGAGTTGGGATTTCATCTTCCTAGATGCTCTGCATGTTTAGCAACTATTATGGACGACATTGTTGTATTTTCTCTATAAATAGAAGCTCCCTTTTATTAAAAAAATCAATCTATATTTTTATCAAAAATCTTTTTAAGTTAGATTCATCTCTTTGGTGTGTAATATCTGAAGAAATCCTTGATGCTTTTAGTTTGTAATATCTGAGAGTATTGAAAGGTAAATCAGGAGTCTTCCGCAGCTCCTGTGTGACCATTCGCTCTACATCCTTTGATCTTTGAGACCTCACAGTTTTTTTGATGCAAATTTTATCCCCCTACCAACTCTAGAGTGCTGATTTTTAGGAGAATCACATCATTTGGTATCAGAGCACACTCTTGAGTTTGATATTTTATTTTTTGATATCATCTTCTCATCTTGTCATTTTCTTTCATCTTCTATCTTTCACCTTCTCTTTTTTTTTTTTCTTTTTTTTTTCTTTATTTATTTTCCTTTATTAAACAAAAAGAGAGAAAAAGAGCAAAAAAAAAGAGAGAAAAAGAAAACAAATCTGTTGGTTTTGCAGTTTTTAAATTCAGTATTGATCATTTGTTTTAAAAGTTTATGTCCAAATTGTTCTTTCTATAAAGAACAAGATTTGAGGACAAATCGTTTTCAAGAGAGAGAGTAGGATATGATCATGAGAAGCATTAGGACATGCGTGCACTGATCGAATCGTAAATACTCAATCACGATGATTCAGTGCATGAAATTACTTGTAGAATGTGCTTAGCTCAATCACCGAGCTCCTCGAAGAAGAATCAAATCAAATGGAGTTCGGATGAAGGAGTTATGCAATTTACAAATTATGTGATCTCCAGTATACCGGATTTAAACATGGACGCATTTATTGAAGGATTCCGACCAGGCCAGAATGAACTAAGCTACAAACCGACTCATTCTACAATCTTGATCAATCAGAGAAGCCCAGCAAAGTGGATTCAGCCCAAAAACAATCAAAGAAGATCAATTTTCGTCCATAGCAACAACTACATTTAATTATGTCTATTTCTCTCTCTTACATGCACTTTAGAGTTGAAATTTCATCTTCCTAGATGCTCTGCATGTTTAGCAACTATTATGGACGACATTGTTGTATTTTCTCTATAAAAAGAGGCTCCCTTTTATTAAAAAAATCAATCTATCTTTTTATCAAAAATCCTTTTAAATTAGATTCATCTCTTTGGTGTGTAATATCCGAAGAAATCTTTAATGCTTTTAGTGTTTAATATCTGAGTGTATTGAGAGGTAAATCAGGAGTTTTCCGCAGCTCCTTTGTTACCATTCGCTCCACATCCTTTGATCTTTAAGACCTCAAAGTTTCTTTGATGCAAATTTTATCTCCCTACCAACTCTAGAGTGCTGATTTTTGGGAGAATCACATCATTTGGTATCAGAGCACACTCTTGAGTTTGGTATTTTTTTTTTGTTATCATCTTCTCATCTTGTCATTTTCTTTCATCTTCTATCTTTCACCTTCTCGTTTTTTTTTCTTTTTCTTTTTCTTTATTTATTTTCTTTTATTAAACAAAAAGAGAGAAAAAGAGCAAAAAAAAAAGAGAGAAAAAAAAACAAATCTGTTGGTTTTGCAATTTTTAAATTCAGTCTTGATCATTTGTTTTAAAAGTTTATGTCCAAATTGTTCTTTCTATAAAGAGCAAGATTTGAGGACAAATCTTTTTCAAGAGAGAGAGTATGATATGATCATGAGAAGCATTAGGACATGCGTGCACTGATCGAATCGTAAATACTCAATAACGATGATTCAGTGCATGAAATTACTTGGAGAATGTGCTCAGCTCAATCATGGAGCTCCTCGAAGAAGAATCAAGTCAAATGGAGTTCGGATGAAGGAGTTATGCAATTTACAAATTAGGTGATTTCCAGTGTACCGGATTTAGACATGGACGCATTTATTGAATGATTCCGACCAGACCAGAATGAACTACGCTACAAACCGACTCATTCTACAATCTTGATCAATCAGAGAAGCCCAGCAAAGTGGATTCAGCCCAAAAACAATCAAAGAAGATCAATTTTTGTCCATAGTAACAACTACATTTAATTATGTTTATTTCTCTTTCTTACATGCACTTTAGAGTTGAGATTTCATCTTCCTAGATGCTCTGCATGTTTAGCAACTATTATGGACGACATTGTTGTATTTTTTCTATAAATAGAGGCTCCCTTTTATTAAAAAAATCAATCTATGTTTTTATCAAAAATCCTTTTAAGTTAGATTCATCTCTTTGGTGTGTAATATCTGAAGAAATCCTTGATGCTTTTAGTTTGTAATATCTGAGAGTATTGAAAGGTAAATCAGGAGTCTTCCGCAGCTCCTGTGTGACCATTCGCTCTACATCCTTTGATCTTTGAGACCTCACGGTTTTTTTGATGCAAATTTTATCCCCCTACCAACTCTAGAGTGCTGATTTTTAGGAGAATCACATCATTTGGTATCAGAGCACACTCTTGAGTTTGATATTTTATTTTTTGATATCATCTTCTCATCTTGTCATTTTCTTTCATCTTCTATCTTTCACCTTCTCTTTTTTTTTTCTTTTTTTTTTCTTTATTTATTTTCCTTTATTAAACAAAAAGAGAGAAAAAGAGCAAAAAAAAAGAGAGAAAAAGAAAACAAATCTGTTGGTTTTGCAGTTTTTAAATTCAGTATTGATCATTTGTTTTAAAAGTTTATGTCCAAATTGTTCTTTCTATAAAGAACAAGATTTGAGGACAAATCTTTTTCAAAAGAGAGAGTAGGATATGATCATGAGAAGCATTAGGACATGCATGCACTGATCGAATCGTAAATACTCAATCACGATGATTCAGTGCATGAAATTACTTGTAGAATGTGCTTAGCTCAATCACCGAGCTCCTCGAAGAAGAATCAAATCAAATGGAGTTCGGATGAAGGAGTTATGCAATTTACAAATTATGTGATCTCCAGTATACCGGATTTAAACATGGACGCATTTATTGAAGGATTCCGACCAGGCCAGAATGAACTAAGCTACAAACCGACTCATTCTACAATCTTGATCAATCAGAGAAGCCCAGCAAAGTGGATTCAGCCCAAAAACAATCAAAGAAGATCAATTTTCGTCCATAGCAACAACTACATTTAATTATGTCTATTTCTCTCTCTTACATGCACTTTAGAGTTGAAATTTCATCTTCCTAGATGCTCTGCATGTTTAGCAACTATTATGGACGACATTGTTGTATTTTCTCTATAAAAAGAGGCTCCCTTTTATTAAAAAAATCAATCTATCTTTTTATCAAAAATCCTTTTAAATTAGATTCATCTCTTTGGTGTGTAATATCCGAAGAAATCTTTAATGCTTTTAGTGTTTAATATCTGAGTGTATTGAGAGGTAAATCAGGAGTTTTCCGCAGCTCCTTTGTTACCATTCGCTCCACATCCTTTGATCTTTAAGACCTCAAAGTTTCTTTGATGCAAATTTTATCCCCCTACCAACTCTAGAGTGCTGATTTTTGGGAGAATCACATCATTTGGTATCAGAGCACACTCTTGAGTTTGATATTTTTTTTTTGTTATCATCTTCTCATCTTGTCATTTTCTTTCATCTTCTATCTTTCACCTTCTCTTTTTTTTTTCTTTTTTTTTTTCTTTATTTATTTTCCTTTATTAAACAAAAAGAGAGAAAAAGAGCAAAAAAAAAAAGAGAGAAAAAAAAAACAAATCTGTTGGTTTTGCAGTTTTTAAATTCAGTCTTGATCATTTTTTTTAAAAGTTTATGTCCAAATTGTTCTTTCTATAAAGAGCAAAATTTGAGGACAAATCGTTTTCAAAAGAGGGAGTATGATATGATCATGAGAAGCATTAGGACATGCGTGCACTGATCGAATCGTAAATAATCAATCACGATGATTCAGTGCATGAAATTACTTGAAGAATGTGCTCAACTCAATTACGGAGCTCCTCGAAGAAGAATCAAATCAAATGGAGTTCGGATGAAGGAGTTATGCAATTTACAAATTAGGTGATCTCCAGTATACCGGATTTAGACATGGACGCATTTATTGAAGGATTCCGACCAGGCCAGAATGAACTAAGCTACAAACCGACTCATTCTACAATCTTGATCAATCAGAGAAGCCCAGCAAAGTGGATTCCTCCCAAAAACAGTCAAAGAAGATCAATTTTCATCCATAGCAACAATTACATTTAATTATGTCTATTTCTCTCTCTTACATGCACTTTAGAGTTGGGATTTCATCTTCCTAGATGCTCTGCATGTTTAGCAACTATTATGGACGACATTGTTGTATTTTCTCTATAAATAGAAGCTCCCTTTTATTAAAAAAATCAATCTATATTTTTATCAAAAATCTTTTTAAGTTAGATTCATTTCTTTGGTGTGTAATATCTGAAGAAATCCTTGATGCTTTTAGTTTGTAATATCTGAGAGTATTGAAAGGTAAATCAGGAGTCTTCCGCAGCTCCTGTGTGACCATTCGCTCTACATCCTTTGATCTTTGAGACCTCACAGTTTTTTTGATGCAAATTTTATCCCCCTACCAACTCTAGAGTGCTGATTTTTAGGAGAATCACATCATTTGGTATCAGAGCACACTCTTGAGTTTGATATTTTATTTTTTGATATCATCTTCTCATCTTGTCATTTTCTTTCATCTTCTATCTTTCACCTTCTCTTTTTTTTTTTTTCTTTTTTTTTTTCTTTATTTATTTTCCTTTATTAAACAAAAAGAGAGAAAAAGAGCAAAAAAAAGAGAGAAAAAGAAAACAAATCTGTTGGTTTTGCAGTTTTTAAATTCAGTATTGATCATTTGTTTTAAAAGTTTATGTCCAAATTGTTCTTTCTATAAAGAACAAGATTTGAGGACAAATCTTTTTCAAGAGAGAGAGTAGGATATGATCATGAGAAGCATTAGGACATGCGTGCACTGATCGAATCGTAAATACTCAATCACGATGATTCAGTGCATGAAATTACTTGTAGAATGTGCTTAGCTCAATCACCGAGCTCCTCGAAGAAGAATCAAATCAAATGGAGTTCGGATGAAGGAGTTATGCAATTTACAAATTATGTGATCTCCAGTATACCGGATTTAAACATGGACGCATTTATTGAAGGATTCCGACCAGGCCAGAATGAACTAAGCTACAAACCGACTCATTCTACAATCTTGATCAATCAGAGAAGCCCAGCAAAGTGGATTCAGCCCAAAAACAATCAAAGAAGATCAATTTTCGTCCATAGCAACAACTACATTTAATTATGTCTATTTCTCTCTCTTACATGCACTTTAGAGTTGAAATTTCATCTTCCTAGATGCTCTGCATGTTTAGCAACTATTATGGACGACATTGTTGTATTTTCTCTATAAAAAGAGGCTCCCTTTTATTAAAAAAATCAATCTATCTTTTTTATCAAAAATCCTTTTAAATTAGATTCATCTCTTTGGTGTGTAATATCCGAAGAAATCTTTAATGCTTTTAGTGTTTAATATCTGAGTGTATTGAGAGGTAAATCAGGAGTTTTCCGCAGCTCCTTTGTTACCATTCGCTCCACATCCTTTGATCTTTAAGACCTCAAAGTTTCTTTGATGCAAATTTTATCCCCCTACCAACTCTAGAGTGCTGATTTTTGGGAGAATCACATCATTTGGTATCAGAGCACACTCTTGAGTTTGATATTTTTTTTTTGTTATCATCTTCTCATCTTGTCATTTTCTTTCATCTTCTATCTTTCACCTTCTCGTTTTTTTTTCTTTTTCTTTTTCTTTATTTATTTTCTTTTATTAAACAAAAAGAGAGAAAAAGAGCAAAAAAAAAAAGAGAGAAAAAAAAACAAATCTGTTGGTTTTGCAATTTTTAAATTCAGTCTTGATCATTTGTTTTAAAAGTTTATGTCCAAATTGTTCTTTCTATAAAGAGCAAGATTTGAGGACAAATCTTTTTCAAGAGAGAGAGTATGATATGATCATGAGAAGCATTAGGACATGCGTGCACTGATCGAATCGTAAATACTCAATAACGATGATTCAGTGCATGAAATTACTTGGAGAATGTGCTCAGCTCAATCATGGAGCTCCTCGAAGAAGAATCAAGTCAAATGGAGTTCGGATGAAGGAGTTATGCAATTTACAAATTAGGTGATTTCCAGTGTACCGGATTTAGACATGGACGCATTTATTGAATGATTCCGACCAGACCAGAATGAACTACGCTACAAACCGACTCATTCTACAATCTTGATCAATCAGAGAAGCCCAGCAAAGTGGATTCAGTCCAAAAACAATCAAAGAAGATCAATTTTTGTCCATAGTAACAACTACATTTAATTATGTTTATTTCTCTTTCTTACATGCACTTTAGAGTTGAGATTTCATCTTCCTAGATGCTCTGCATGTTTAGCAACTATTATGGACGACATTGTTGTATTTTTTCTATAAATAGAGGCTCCCTTTTATTAAAAAAATCAATCTATGTTTTTATCAAAAATCCTTTTAAGTTAGATTCATCTCTTTGGTGTGTAATATCTGAAGAAATCCTTGATGCTTTTAGTGTGTAATATCTGAGAGTATTGAAAGGTAAATCAGGAGTCTTCCGCAGCTCCTGTGTGACCATTCGCTCCACATCCTATGATCTTTGAGACCTCACGGTTTCTTTGATGCAAATTTTATCCCCATACCAACTCTAGAGTGCTGATTTTTGGGAGAATCACTTCATTTGGTATCAGAGCACACTCTTGAGTTTGATATTTTATTTTTTATTTTTTGTTATCATCTTCTTATCTTGTTATTTTCTTTCATATCCTATCTTTCACCTTCTCTTTTTCTTTTTCTTTTTATCTTTCTTTATTTATTTTCTTTTATTAAACAAAAAGAGAGAAAAAGAGCAAAAAAAAGAGAGAGAAAAAAAACAAATCTGTTGGTTTTGTAGTTTTTAAATTCAGTCTTGATCATTTGTTTTAAAAGTTTATGTCCAAATTGTTCTTTCTATAAAGAGCAAGATTTGAGGACAAATCTTTTTCAAGAGAGGGAGTATGATATGATCATGAGAAGCATTAGGACATGCGTGCACTGATCGAGTCGTAAATACTCAGTCACGATGATTCAGTGCATGAAATTACTTGGAGAATGTGCTCAGCTCAATCAAGGAGCTCCTCGAAGAAGAATCAAATCAAATGGAGTTTGGATGAAGGAGTTAAAATTTACAAATTAGGTGATCTCCAGGTACCGGATATAGACATGGACGCATTTATTGAAGGATTCCGACCAGGCCAGAATGAACTAAGCTACAAACCGACTCATTCTACAATCTTGATCAATCAGAGAAGCCCAGCAAAGTGGATTCAGCCCAAAAACAATAAAAGATGATCAATTTTCGTCCATAGTAACAACTACATTTAATTATGTTTATTTCTCTTTCTTACATGCACTTTAGAGTTGAGATTTCATCTTCCTAGATGCTCTGCATGTTTAGCAACTATTATGGACGATATTGTTGTATTTTTTCTATAAATAGAGGCTCCTTTTTATTAAAAAAATCAATCTACGTTTTTATCAAAAATCCTTTTAAGTTAGTTTCATCTCTTTGGTGTGTAATATCTGAAGAAATCCTTGATGCTTTTAGTGTGTAATATCTGAGAGTATTGAGAGGTAAATCAGGAGTTTTCCGCAGCTCCTGTGTTACCATTCGCTCCACATCCTTTGATCTTTGAGACCTCATGGTTTCTTTGATGCAAATTTTATCCCCTACCAACTCTAGAGTACTGATTTTTGGGAGAATCACATCATTTGGTATCAGAGCACACTCTTGAGTTTGATATTTTATTTTTTATTTTTTGTTATCATCTTCTCATCTTGTCATTTTCTTTCATCTCCTATCTTTCACATTCTCTTTTTCTTTTTCTTTTTATTTTTCTTTATTTATTTTCCTTTATTAAACAAAAAGAGAGAAAAAAGCAAAACATAAAGAGAGAAAAAAAAACAAATCTGTTGGTTTTGCAGTTTTTAAATTAAGTATTGATCATTTGTTTTAAAAGTTTATGTCCAAATTGTTCTTACTATAAAGAGCAAGATTTGAGGATAAAACTTTTTCAAGAGAGAGAGTATGATATGGTCATGAGAAGCATTAGGACATGTGTGCACTGATCGAATCGTAGATACTCAATCACGATGATTCAGTGCATGAAATTGCTTGGAGAATGTGCTCAGCTCAATCACGGAGCTCCTCGAAGAAGAATCAAATCAAATGGAGTTCGGATGAAGGAGTTATGCAATTTACAAATTAAGTGATCTCCAGTGTACCGGATTTAGACATGGACATATTTATTGAAGGATTCCGACCAGGCCAGAATGAACTAAGGTACAAACCGACTCATTCTACAATCTTGATCAATTAGAGAAGCCCAACAAAGTGGATTCAGCCCAAAAACAATCAAAGAAGATCAATTTTCGTCCATAGCAACAACTACATTTAATTAGGTCTATTTCTCTCTCTTACATGCATTTTAGAGTTGTGATTTCATCTTCCTAGATGCTCTGCATGTTTAGCAACTATTAAGGACGATATTGTTGTATTTTCTCTATAAATAAAGGCTCCCTTTTATTAAAAAAATCAATCTACGTTTTTATCAAAAATCCTTTTAAGTTAGATTCATCTCTTTGGTGTGTAATATCTCAAGAAATCCTTGATGCTTTTAGTGTGTAATATCTGAGAGTATTGAGAGGTAAATCATGAGTCTTCCGCAGCTCCTGTGTGACCATTCGCTCCACATCTTTTGATCTTTGAGACCTCAGGGTTTCTTTGATGCAAATTTTATCCCCCTATAAACTCTAGAGTGCTGATTTTTGGGAGAATCACATCATTTGGTATCAGAGCACACTCTTGAGTTTGATATTTTATTTTTTGTTATCATCTTCTCATCTTGTCATTTTCTTTCATCTTCTATCTTTCACCTTCTCTTTTTTTTTCTTTTTTTTTTTTTCTTTATTTATTTTCTTTTATTAAACAAAAAGAGAGAAAAAGAGCAAAAAAAAGAGAGAAAAAAAAACATATCTGTTGGTTTTGCAGTTTTTAAATTCAGTATTGATCATTTGTTTTAAAAGTTTATGTCCAAATTGTTCTTTCTATAAAGAGCAAGATTTGAGGACAAATCTTTTTCAAGAGAGAGAGTAGGATATGATCATGAGAAGCATTAGGACATGCGTGCACTGATCGAATCGTAAATACTCAATCACGATGATTCAGTGCATGAAATTACTTGAAGAATGTGCTTAGCTCAATCACGGAGCTCCTCGAAGAAGAATCAAATGAAATAGAGTTCGGATGAAGGAGTTATGCAATTTACAAATTATGTGATCTCCAATATACCGGATTTAGACATAGACGCATTTATTGAAGGATTCCGACCAGGCCAGAATAAACTAAGCTACAAACCGACTCATTCTACAATCTTGATCAATCAGAGAAGCCCAGCAAAGTGGATTCAGCCCAAAAACAATCAAAGATGATCAATTTTCGTCCATAGCAACAACTACATTTAATTATGTCTATTTCTCTCTCTTATATGCACTTTAGAGTTGGGATTTCATCTTCCTAGATGCTCTGCATGTTTAGCAACTATTATGGACGACATTGTTGTATTTTCTCTATAAATAGAGGCTCCCTTTTATTAAAAAAATCAATCTATCTTTTTATCAAAAATCCTTTTAAATTAGATTCATCTCTTTGGTGTGTAATATCCGAAGAAATCCTTAATGCTTTTAGTGTTTAATATCTGAGTGTATTGAGAGGTAAATCAGGAGTTTTCCGCAGCTCCTGTGTTACCATTCGCTCCAGATCCTTTGATTTTTAAGACCTCAAAGTTTCTTTGATGCAAATTTTATCCCCCTACCAACTCTAGAGTGCTGATTTTTGGGAGAATCACATCATTTGGTATCAGAGCACACTCTTGAGTTTTATATTTTTTTTTTTGTTATCATCTTCTCATCTTGTCATTTTCTTTCATCTTCTATCTTTCACCTTCTCTTTTTTTTTTTCTTTTTTCTTTTTCTTTATTTATTTTCTTTTATTAAACAAAAAGAGAGAAAAAGAGCAAAAAAAAAAGAGAGAAAAAAAAACAAATCTGTTGGCTTTGCAGTTTTTAAATTCAGTCTTGATCATTTGTTTTAAAAGTTTATGTCCAAATTGTTCTTTCTATAAAGAGCAAGATTTGAGGACAAATATTTTTCAAGAGAGAAAGTATGATATGATCATGAGAAGCATTAGGACATGCGTGCACTGATCGAATCTTAAATACTCAATCACGATGATTCAGTGCATGAAATTACTTGGAGAATGTGCTCAGCTCAATCACGGAGCTCCTTGAAGAAGAATCAAGTCAAATGGAGTTCGGATGAAGGAGTTATGCAATTTACAAATTAGGTGATCTCCAGTGTACCGGATTTAGACATGGACGCATTTATTGAATGATTCCGACCAGGCCAGAATGAACTACGCTACAAACCGACTCATTCTACAATCTTGATCAATCAGAGAAGCCCAGCAAAGTGGATTCAGCCCAAAAACAATCAAAGAAGATCAATTTTCGTCCATAGTAACAACTACATTTAATTATGTTGATTTCTCTTTCTTACATGCACTTTAGAGTTGAGATTTCATCTTCCTAGATGCTCTGCATGTTTAGCAACTATTATGGACGACATTGTTGTATTTTTTCTATAAATAGAGGCTCCCTTTTATTAAAAAAATCAATCTATGTTTTTATCAAAAATCCTTTTAAGTTAGATTCATCTCTTTGGTGTGTAATATCTGAAGAAATCCTTGATGCTTTTAGTGTGTAATATCTGAGAGTATTGAAAGGTAAATCAGGAGTCTTCCGCAGCTCCTGTGTGACCATTCGCTCCACATCCTATGATCTTTGAGACCTCACGGTTTCTTTGATGCAAATTTTATCCCCATACCAACTCTAGAGTGCTGATTTTTGGGAGAATCACATCATTTGGTATCAGAGCACACTCTTGAGTTTGATATTTTATTTTTTATTTTTTGTTATCATCTTCTTATCTTGTCATTTTCTTTCATCTCCTATCTTTCACCTTCTCTTTTTCTTTTTCTTTTTATCTTTCTTTATTTATTTTCCTTTATTAAACAAAAAGAGAGAAAAAGAGCAAAAAAAAGAGAGAGAAAAAAAACAAATCTGTTGGTTTTGTAGTTTTTAAATTCAGTCTTGATCATTTGTTTTAAAAGTTTATGTCCAAATTGTTCTTTCTATAAAGAGCAAGATTTGAGGACAAATCTTTTTCAAGAGAGGGAGTATGATATGATCATGAGAAGCATTAGGACATGCGTGCACTGATCGAATCGTAAATACTCAGTCACGATGATTCAGTGCATGAAATTACTTGGAGAATGTGCTCAGCTCAATCAAGGAGCTCCTCGAAGAAGAATCAAATCAACTAGAGTTCGGATGAAGGAGTTATGCAATTTACAAATTAGGTGATCTCCAGTGTACCGGATTTAGACATGGACGCATTTATTGAAGGATTCCGACCAGGCCAGAATGAACTAAGGTACAAACCGACTCATTCTACAATCTTGATCAATCAGAGAAGCCCAACAAAGTGGATTCAGCCCAAAAACAATCAAAGAAGATCAATTTTCGTCCATAGCAACAACTACATTTAATTATTCAGTAAATTCTCTTTTTCTTTTTCTTTTTATCTTTCTTTATTTATTTTCCTTTATTAAACAAAAAGAGAGAAAAAGAGCAAAAAAAAGAGAGAGAAAAAAAACAAATCTGTTGGTTTTGTAGTTTTTAAATTCAGTCTTGATCATTTGTTTTAAAAGTTTATGTCCAAATTGTTCTTTCTATAAAGAGCAAGATTTGAGGACAAATCTTTTTCAAGAGAGGGAGTATGATATGATCATGAGAAGCATTAGGACATGCGTGCACTGATCGAATCGTAAATACTCAATCACGATGATTCAGTGCATGAAATTACTTGGAGAATGTGCTCAGCTCAATCACGGAGCTCCTCGAAGAAGAATCAAATCAAATGGAGTTCAGATGAAGGAGTTATGCAATTTATAAATTATGTAATCTCCAGTGTACCGGATTTAGACATGGACGCATTTATTGAAGGATTCCGACCAGGCCAGAATGAACTAAGCTACAAACCGACTCATTCTACAATCTTGATCAATCAGAAAAGCCCAACAAAGTGGATTCAGCCCAAAAACAAACAAAGAAGATCAATTTTCGTCCATAGCAACAACTACATTTAATTATGTTTATTTCTCTCTCTTACATGCACTTTAGAGTTGGGATTTCATCTTCCTAGATGCTCTGCATGTTTAGCAACTATTATGGACGACATTGTTGTATTTCCTCTATAAATAGAGGCTCCCTTTTATTAAAAAAATTAATCTATCTTTTTATCAAAATCCTTTTAAGTTAGATTCATCTCTTTGGTGTGTAATATCCGAAGAAATCCTTGATGCTTTTAGTGTGTAATATATGAGAGTATTGAGAGGTAAATGAGGAGTCTTCCCAAGCTCCTGTGTGACCATTCGCTCCACATTATTTGATCTTTGAGACCGCACGGTTTCTTTGATGCAAATTTTATCCCCCTACCAACTCTAGAGTGCTGATTTTTGGGAGAATCACATCATTTGGTATCAGAGCACACTTTTGAGTTTGATATTTTATTTTTTATTTTTTGTTATCATCTTCTCATCTTGTCATTTTGTTTCATCTCCTTTCTTTCACCTTCTCATTTTCTTTTTCTTTTTTATTTTTCTTTATTTATTTTTCTTTATTAAACAAAAAAAGAGAAAAAGAGCAAGAAAAGAGAGAGAAAAAAAAAACAAATCTGTTGATTTTGCAGTTTTTAAATTCAGTCTTGATCATTTGTTTTAAAAGTTTATGTCCAAATTGTTCTTTCTATAAAGAGCAAGATTTGAGGACAAATCTTTTTCAAGAGAGAGAGTATGATATGGTCATGAGAAGCATTAGGATATGCGTACACTGATCGAATCTTAAATACTCAATCACGATGATTCAGTGCATGAAATTACTTGGAGAATGTGCTCAGCTCAATCACGGAGCTCCTCGAAGAAGAATCAAATCAAATGGAGTTTGGATGAAGGAGTTATGCAATTTATAAATTATGTGATCTCCAGTGTACCGGATTTAGACATGGACGCATTTATTGAAGGATTCCGACCAGGCCAGAATAAACTAAGCTACAAACCGACTCATTCTACAATCTTGATCAATCAGAAAAGCCCAACAAAGTGGATTCAGCCCAAAAACAAACAAAGAAGATCAATTTTCGTCCATAGCAACAACTACATTTAATTATGTTTATTTCTCTCTCTTACATGCACTTTAAAGTTGGGATTTCATCTTCCTAGGTGCTCTGCATGTTTAGCAACTATTATGGACGACATTGTTGTATTTCTTCTATAAATAGATGCTCCCTTTTATTAAAAAAATCAATCTATCTTTTTATCAAAAATACTTTTAAGTTAGATTCATCTCTTTGGTGTGTAATATCCGAAGAAATCCTTGATGCTTTTAGTGTGTAATATATGAGAGTATTGAGAGGTAAATCAGGAGTCTTCCCAAGCTCCTGTGTGACCATTCGCTCCATATTATTTGATCTTTGAGACCTCACGGTTTCTTTGATGCAAATTTTATCCCCCTACCAACTCTAGAGTGCTGATTTTTGGGAGAATCACATCATTTGGTATCAGAGCACACTCTTGAGTTTGATATTTTATTTTTTATTTTTTGTTATCATCTTCTCATCTTGTCATTTTGTTTCATCTCCTATCTTTCACCTTCTCTTTTTCTTTTTATTTTTATTTTTCTTTATTTATTTTCCTTTATTAAAGAAAAAGAGAGAAAAAGAGCAAAAAAAGAGAGAGAGAAAAAAAACAAATCTGTTGATTTTGCAGTTTTTAAATTCAGTCTTGATCATTTGTTTTAAAAGTTTATGTCCAAATTGTTTTTTCTATAAAGACCAAGATTTGAGGACAAATCGTTTTCAAGAGAGAGAGTATGATATGGTCATGAGAAGCATTAGGATATGCGTACACTGATCGAATCTTAAATACTCAATCACGATGATTCAGTGCATGAAATTACTTGGAGAATGTGCTCAGCTCAATCACGGAGCTCCTCGAAGAAGAATCAAATCAAATGGAGTTTGGATGAAGGAGTTATGCAATTTATAAATTATGTGATCTCCAGTGTACCGGATTTAGACATGGACGCATTTATTGAAGGATTCCGACCAGGCCAGAATAAACTAAGCTACAAACCGACTCATTCTACAATCTTGATCTATCAGAGAAGTCCAGCAAAGTGGATTCAGCCCAAAAACAATCAAAGAAGATCAATTTTCGTCCATAGCAACAACTACATTTAATTATGTTTATTTCTCTCTCTTACATGCACTTTAGAGTTGGGATTTCATCTTCCTAGATGCTCTGCATGTTTAGCAACTATTATGGACGACATTGTTGTATTTCCTCTATAAATAGAGGCTCCCTTTTATTAAAAAAATCAATCTATGTTTTTATCAAAAATCCTTTTAAGTTAGATTCATCTCTTTGGTGTGTAATAGCCGAAGAAATCCTTAATGCTTTTAGTGTGTAATATATGAGAGTATTAAGAGGTAAATCAGGAGTCTTCCCAAGGTCCTGTTTGACCATTCGCTCCACATCCTTTGATCTTTGAGACCTTACGGTTTCTTTGATGCAAATTTTGTCCCCCTACCAACTCTAGAGTGTTGATTTTTGGGAGAATCACATCATTTGGTATTAGAACACACTCTTTAGTTTGATATTTTATTTTTTATTTTTTGTTATCATCTTCTCATCTTGTCATTTTCTTTCATCTTCTATCTTTCACCATCTCTTTTTCTTTTTCTTTTTATTTTCTTTATTTATTTTCCTTTATTAAACAAAAAGAGAGAAAAAGAGCAAAAAAAAAAAAAGAGAGAAAAAGGGCAAAAAAAAAGAGAAAAAAAAACAAATCTGGTGGTTTTGCAGTTTTTAAATTCAGTCTTCATCATTTGTTTTAAAAGTTTATGTCCAAATTGTTCTTTCTATAAAGAGCAAGATTTGTGGACAAATCTTTTTCAAGAGAGGGAGTATGATATGATCATGAGAAGCATTAGGACATGCGTGCACTGATCGAATCGTAAATACTCAATCACGATGATTCAGTGCATGAAATTACTTAGAGAATGTGCTCAGCTCAATCACGGAGCTCCTCGAAGAAGAATCAAATCAAATGGAGTTCGGATGAAGGAGTAATGCAATTTACAAATTATGTGATCTCCAGTGTACCGGATTTAGACATGGACGCATTTATTAAAGGATTCCGACCAGGCCAGAATGAACTAAGCTACAAACCGACTCATTCTACAATCTTGATCAATCAGAGAAACCCAGCAAAGTGGATCCAGCCCAAAAACAATCAAAGAAGATCAATTTTCGTCCATAGCAACAAATACATTTAATTATGTGTATTTATCTCTCTTACATGCACTTTAGAGTTGGGATTTCATCTTCCTAGATGCTCTGCATGTTTAACAACTATTATGGACGACATTGTTGTATTTCCACTATAAATAGAGGCTCCCTTTTATTAAAAAAATAAATCTATCTTTTTATCAAAAATCCTTTTAAGTTAGATTCATCTCTTTGGTGTGTAATATCCGAAGAAATCCTTAATGCTTTTAGTGTGTAATATCTGAGAGGATTGAGAGGTAAATCAGGAGTCTTCCGCAGCTCCTGTGTGACCATTCGCTCCACATCCTTTGATCTTTGAGACCTCACGGTTTCTTTGATGCAAATTTTATCCCCCTACCAACTCTAGAGTGCTGATTTTTGGGAGAATCACATCATTTTGTATCAGAGCACACTCTTGAGTTTGATATATTTTTTTTATTTTTTGTTATCATCTTCTCATCTTGTCATTTTCTTTCATCTTCTATCTTTCACCTTCTCTTTTTCTTTTTCTTTTTATTTTTCTTTATTTATTTTTCTTTATTAAACAAAAAGAGAGAAAAAGAGCAAAAGAAAAAATAGAAAAAAAAAACAAATCTGTTGGTTTTGCAGTTTTTAAATTCAGTCTTGATCATTTGTTCTAAAAGTTTATGTCCAAATTGTTCTTTCTATAAAGAGCAAGATTTGAGGACAAATCGTTTTCAAGAGAGGGAGTATGATATGATCATGAGAAGTATTAGGACATGCATGCACTGATCGAATCGTAAATACTCAATCACGATGATTCAGTGCATGAAATTACTTAGTGAATGTGCTCAGCTCAATCACGGAGCTCCTCGAAGAAGAATCAAATCAAATGGAGTTCGGATGAAGGAGTTATGCAATTTACAAATTAGGTGATCTCCAGTGTACCGGATTTAGACATGGACGCATTTATTGAAGGATTCCGACCAGGCCAGAATGAACTAAGCTACAAACCGACTCATTCTACAATTTTGATCAATCAGAGAAGCCCAGCAAAGTGGATGCAGCCCAAAAACAATCAAAGAAGATCAATTTTCGTCCATAGCAACAACTACATTTAATTATGTCTATTTCTCTCTCTTACATGCAATTTAGAGTTGGGATTTCATCTTCCTAGATGCTCTGCATGTTTAGCAACTATTATAGACGACATTTTTGTATTTCTTCTATAAATAGAAGCTCCCTTTTACTAAAAAAATCAATCAATCTTTTTATCAAAAATCTTTATAAGTTAGATTCATCTCTTTGGTGTGTAATATCCGAAGAAATCCTTAATGCTTTTAGTGTCTAATATCTGAGAGTATTGAGAGGTAAATCAGGAGTCTTCTGCAGCTCCTGTGTGACCATTCGCTCCACAACCTTTGATCTTTGAGACCTCACGGTTTCTTTGATACAAATTTTATCCCCCTACCAACTCTAGAGTGCCGATTTTTGGGAGAATCACATCAAGAGGGGTGGACAGTTTGTACCGGAGATGTGTTACAAAGGAAGAAGCTAAAGACATCCTCTTTCACTGTCATGGCTCATCCTATGGAGGACACTTCGCTTCATTCAAGACTGCCACGAAAGTGTTGCAAGCTCGTTTCTGGTGGCCATCCATCTTCAAAGATACACACGAGTTTGTGAAGAGCTGTGAGGCGTGTCAACGAGCAGGGAATATCACTAAGAGGAACGGGATGCTTTAGGTTCCTATCTTCGAGGTTGACGTGTTTCACACGTGGGGCATAGACTTCATGGGGCCATTTCCTTCTTCATACGGCAACAAGTACATCTTAGTAGCGGTTGATTATGTCTCCAAATGGGTTGAGGCTGTTGCTTCCCCTACAAACGATTCTAAGGTGGTGATCAAGCTGTTTAAAAGCATCATTTTCCCGAGGTTTGGGGTACCAAAGGTGGTTATAAGCGATGGAGGAAGCCACTTCATAAACAAGATTTTTGAGAGCCTTTTGAGAAAGTACGGCGTTAAACATAAAGTGGCTACACCGTATCATCCTCAAACGAGCGGTCAAGTGGAAGTCTCCAACCGACAAATCAAGGCTATATTTGAGAAGACGGTCGGAGCAACAAGGAAAGACTGGGAAGTAAAGTTGGACAACGCTCTTTGGGCCTACCGTACCGCCTTTAAAACACCGATTGGTACGACCCCTTTCACTCTGCTCTATGGAAAAGGCTGTCACCTCCCAGTTGAGCTGGAACACCATGCATTGTGGGCTGTAAAGAGGCTGAACTTTGACCTCAAGACTGCTCAAGAGAGGCGCCTCATCCAGCTACATGAACTGGATGAACTAAGGTTAAATGCTTATGAGAGCTCTCAGATATACAAGGAGCGGACTAAGGAAGCTCATGACAAGAAGTTGGTTGCCAAGGAGCTTAAGGAAGGAGGTTTGGTGTTGCTGTACAATTCAAGACTCAAACTCTTCCCGGGAAAGCTGAAGTCAAGGTGGAGCGGGCCGTTTGTGATCCAAGAAGTGCTGCCTTATGGAGTTGTCACATTGATGGGCAAGAGTGGCAGTGCATTCACCGTGAACGGACACAGGGTCAAGCCTTACTTGGCGGACAGCTATGACAAGGAGAGTACCTTGGTGCTTCTCCAAGACCCACCATCTGCCTAAACCAAGTAAAGTCTAGCTAAAGACGTTAAAGAAAGCGTACTTGGGAGGTATTCCCATGTCTATCCTGTATATATTTCTGCTTTATTTCTCTTTCAGTTTTATGTTTTTATTTTGCAAGTGTGTAGGAACAGGTATGAGGAGTCTAAACCTCGATGTTGAAGTCCAAAAGAGGCGATATGGGTTAAGAAAATTCTAGAGATCGAGTGCTAGATCGACTAATCCTAACTCGATCTTTGCTAGATCGAGTTAGTGAATCGAGAGGAGCCTGTCGATCTAAACGAGAACGAGTGATAAGATCGATCTAGATGAAAACGGATCGATCGATCCCAAATGGATCGACCGATCTAATTTCTCTCGGGAAATCCTTAAAAGACAGATCGATCACTCAACTCGATCCATCACTCGATCTAAGCCAAATCGACCCCCAAATCGAGGATGTAGCTCGATCACGAGGACTTAGCCATGGAGCCAAAATCTCAACGATCGAGAGAGCCAATCGATCCAGGACTCGATTCACCATGAATCGAGTCACAAATCGAGTAACCCTCTCGATCTAAGCCATTATGGGCATGAGATCGAGTCCTAGATCGACCAAACGGACTCGATCTCATGCCTAGGTAACATTTTCTTTCCCTCCTTTATTCT
Organism: Thlaspi arvense; assembly: GCA_911865555.2. Classification (NCBI taxonomy): domain Eukaryota; kingdom Viridiplantae; phylum Streptophyta; class Magnoliopsida; order Brassicales; family Brassicaceae; genus Thlaspi; species Thlaspi arvense. Next base: position 38,634,233 of record OU466858.1, read on the forward strand.
TTTCCCTCCAGTTTTTAAATTTAAAACTTGGTCAAGGCAAGCATCTTTGACCATGAAAGATGTGCCTTGACCAAGACTTGTGTCAGAAACCACCTCCTTTTACCTATAGTTTTGTTTCTTGTTGGCCTATAAATGTTTTCATCAACTTCACACTCTCTCATTCGTGTTTTCTCGAAATTTTAAGCAAAGAGAGTGAGAGTTTTCTGTTTCTAAAGGCTAACAAACTTTTTGACAATCTTTGCAAAAGGTATTTTCGGATATTTGATAAAAATCTTTAGGAAAATCTCCTTTTATTTCGCAATTGATTGTTTTATATGCTAGGGCGGTTTTGAATTTTTAAATTTAGCTAAATAATAGGAAAAATTCTAGATTTTCTAGTATCTCTAGATTTGATTCTCTATTATTTTTCTGTATTTTTTATAAATTCCTCAAAATTTTAGGGTATTAAGTATAAGTTTTCTTCTTTGCCTCTCTTTTTCTCTCATCCTATCGCCGTTTTGCTCATTACGTTGCTTGAGAAACCTGTTTCAGGCACAATGGCCCCCAAGAGAACGAGAGAGGAGACGACACAAGAAGGAGAAGGTCAGGAAGTGGCTGTTCAAGAGAGGATCCGATGGAGTAAGGACGAGAAGAGGGATAAGAAGCGGCTGGAAAGGCTTCGGTTCGAGCCTACTAAGTTTGCGGACCGGGAGCTGCTGTTCAAGCTAGGGATCCTTGGAGATTTCGACCAACTCCTCAAGAACATTGGCATAAGATGTCTGTCACGAATGGATTGCCCAACCATTCCAGAAGTGACAATAGACTTCCTTGCCATGTTGGAGTTTTGTTACGAGAACCCTAGCGCCCCCGTTCCTTCACAAGGCCGTCTCTCTTTCAAGGTTGGACGTCAAGCCTTCAGCCTCTCAATCCCCGAGCTGTGTCAAGCATATGGTCGCAACGCAGCCGCCACGAAGATCGAGTTCCCCTCCTTTACGCGAGCAAACGATTTTTGGGACCTGATCAGCAACGAAGACTACAAGGCCAACACCGCCAAAATCAAGAGAGTGAGAAGCCCAGTGCTGAGGTACACCTTGAAGCTGATCGCCAACACATTCAGCGGAAGGTCAGTTGCTCCCACGGTCACGAATACCGAGCTTTGCTTCTTGTTCGAAGGCGTGAAGCATTTGTTGTGTGATACGGCGGAGAATGATGAGCCCATGGAGGATGAACTCGGCGACGAGGTCAACTATGGATGCGTACTTGCTGCCTCTTTGGTGAAGTACAAGGCTTATGCCTTGCGGTGCAAGACAAGCTCTTCTTTCATTGGCGGCTTCCTCACTCCTCCATTCATACAAGCTGGCGTACCTATACAAAATTTCACACCTGTCCCGGCTAGAGCTTTCATGGATGAGGTCTACATGAGGATTACCGACAGCTTGGGACGCACTCCAGCAGAAGGGTTCTACGCTTATCTTTTTATCGACGATGAAAATGAGAAGAGAGTATGCATCCTACCAAACAAGGACGAGACCGAGCTGCTTGGTGTTGGGAACATCGAGTTCTTGCCAACAGTAGAGGAGTGCTTTGCTCCTCTAGGAGGAACGCCTGCCCCAGCGATTGCTCCTCGTCAAAGGTCTGAGTCTCCAGCCACGGAAGATGAGATGCCCGAGGTTTACACCCTTCCCAAGATAGACTTTGAGCCGAGAACCAAAACGGAGAAGTTCCTAGCATCTGTTGTGGAGATGCAAAGGAAAATCAACAAATGGCAAGGAAAAATGCTCAAGAAACTTGCCAAGAAGGTCAAATCGCATCAAGGAGGCTCGCCTAAGAAAGCTGCAAGTGAAGAGGTTCAACAACCCGAGAAGAGGAGGCTTTCAACCGGTGGAGTTGTCATCCGTGAGACTCAAGGAAGCAACATTCAACCGGCGCGTCTCTCTCTTCAAGAGCCAGGCTCCAAAGGCAAAGCAGTAGCATCTAGCTCCTCTGGAACATCCTCAAGTTCCAGCCGAGACTAGACCCGAGGTAACAACCTTCTTCCATTGTACATACCGCTCATGTTTTCTTCTTTTTGCTTTGTGTTTTGATGCTCCTTTGAAATTGTTTGCCACCGGGACGGTGTCAAGCAAGTTTGGGGGAGTATGTGTGTGGTTTGACATGTGTTTTCTGATCTTATTTTCCCTTTAGCATCCTTGAGTCTTCATTACATGAAAAATTGGTAAAAGTTTTAAAATTTTTTTCAAAGATTCATGTAGTTGTATTCATCTTGTTAAACATTTTAGGATTGAGTCTAGAATTTTAAAGCATCTAGGTTGCTTGCATTTGCATAAGGGGTTAAAGTTTTCTTAAAAAGGTGTTTTATACACAAGAATTGTTTCGATACCCTAGTTAGTAGTTCTCTAATGCTTTGCTTATACTTTGAAAGTAAGTTCTTACCATGCTTGGATTACTTGCTATGATTTTCGTGACTTAAGTTGAACATACATGAATTGAATCCTTTCCTACTAAGTGAGAACCTCAATCTGAATTTGAATTATCACTCTTGTGCATTTGAAATGAAATACATGGATCACATATACATATTCAGGCTTTCTTACCCCTTTTTACCACTCTTTGTAAGTCTGAATAGAACTCCACACCCTGAGCCTTGCCTTCCTTTCAAGCCAAATATTTCTTATGTGATGTGAGGCCTTATTTTTGGATTGAACTTGGCATAAAGTGTTAGGTTTAGGCGACATGATTAGGCTTTCATATTGATGCTAGCTTTGCATTTTAAAGCTAGTTTTAGGTTTGTTTTGGGGCAGGGATTTGCTGGTGTTAAAATAATTTTTGCTTATGTGTTTTCAGTTTAAAAAGAAATGGTGTTTGGGGTTTGAAAATAAAGGACTCATGGTTTTAAGTGGTGGTGTTGTTCTGTTTTTAAATAAAAGCTCAGTTTTAAAAGAGAAGGAGGTAGCTCTAAAAAAAAAAAAAAAAAAATTCAGAAAGAAAAGAGCCAAAGGCCAAAGTTTAAAAAGAAAAAAAAAATAATAAGAGAAGAGAGCTACCAAGATTTAAAGAAAGAGCTTTAAGTTTGTGTTTGACCACCACTAGCCTAAGAAGAGTAAAGTTGTCTCCTGTTTTCGTGGTTTATGCTTGGCTTCTTGCCTTGTCGTTTGGGTAGTTTCTAGAGGGTGAGTGAGCTCGAAAAAGAAAGAAAATGAGAGGGGTTTAAGATCATTGTTAGTGTATATGGGTAGATGAGAGTCTAGTCATGTATGCAATAATTGTCTTTACCTTTAGCATTATGCATAAGTTTAATCCTTTTTGAGATAACCTATTGTTTGAATTACCCGTTTGAATGAGATCATCTTTGTCTCATAACCTTGTCCTTAGCCAAATGTATTCTGTTCTAAGTGCATAAGTGCGATTCACAGTTTGATCATTAATTGAATGTTAAAGGTTAGGATTCTTGGATTGTTTGGAATATGAGAGTCATGATCTGAATTTCTTAGTATGATGAGTATGGCTAAGTTCTTTGGAGTATGAGTGTGCGCATTGCATTTTAGAACTAGTAACTAGGACATTGAGATTGATTCATTTGAAAGGCACCTTTGCAAGAGGCTTAAACCCCCGTCTTTTCTAAAACCTCTCTTCCTTCTTATTTTCTGTTGCTTGAGGGCAAGCAAGAAGTAAGTTTGGGGGAGTTGATGTTACTGCATATTGCATGTATTTTGCATACATATAAGTTAGCTTTTCATGCATTTACATCACAGTTTAGGCTAGATTGCATCACTTTAGGTCCTAGAGCATTCTTGCACCAGCATATGCATGTTCCTTGCATTTTGCATCATATTCAGGTTGTTTCTGGCTACTTTGGAGTCGTGGAGTTCGTGGACGTCCTGAGGCTAGTGTGGAGGTTCGCGGGAACAACGGATGTTTGCTAAGGACCAGAGATTGGGGAGCAGATCGAGCACGGCCGGTCGATCTAGATGAGATTGACCAGAAGATCGAGAAGCCCAGGCGATCCAAGGGAAATGATCGAGACGAAGGTCGAGTGGAGCAATAGATCAAGTGGTACGGACATAAATGACGCCATGCAGAGCGAGATCCAGATCGAGCCCACCACTCGATCCGACCGAAGATCGATACCAAGATCGGATGCAACACTCGATCCGCCGAAGAAGATCGAGACCCAGATCGAGTAGAAGACACGATGTCCGAAAGTGATTGAGAGAGCCGCTCGATCCCGAAGTCGATCTCTGTCCTTTCAACTGTTTTTGGCCGCTAGCGAGGGGGGACCATCGAGCTGTTTTTACCAGTTTGGGAAGGTGGCGATGATTTTTCCCACACACTTTTCACTCTTATCTTTTTATGCTTTTTCTCTCTGGTTTTGGAGACGCTCCACCATTGTTAGTGATGTTACTGCATATTGCATACATTTTGCATACATATTAGTTAGCTTTTCATGCATTTACATCACTCTTTAGACTAGATTGCATCACTTAGGGTCCTAGAGCATTCTCGCACCAGCATAAGCATGTTCCTTGCATTTTGCATCACATTCAGGTTGTTTCTGGCTACTTTGGAGCTGTGGAGGTTCTTGGACGTGCTGAAGCTGTTGTGGCGGTTCGTGGAGGGTCGGATGTTTGCTAAGGACCAGAGATCGGGGAACAGATCGAGCATGGCAGGTCGATCTAGATGAGATCGACCAGAAGATCAAGAAGACCAGGCGATCCAAGGAAAATGATCGAGGCAAAGATCGAGTGAAGCAATCGATCAAACGGTACAGACGTAAATGACGCCATGCAGAGCGAGAGCCGGATCGAGTCCACAACTCGATCCAACCAAAGATCGATACCAAGATCGGATGCAACACTCGATCCACCGAAGATGATCGAGGCCCAGATCGAGTTGAAGACACGATGTCCGAAGATGATCGAGAGAGGCGCTCGATCCCGAAGCCGATCTCTGTCCTTTCAACCGCTTTTGGCCGCTAGCGAGGGGGGGGACCATCGAGTTGTTTTCGCCATTTTGGGAAGGCGGCGATGTCCTTTTCAACACAACTTTTCAACCTTATATTTTTATGTTTTTCTCTCTGGTTTTGGAGATTATCCACCATTGTCAAACTTGAAGTTTTTCTTGCTTTGTATTCGAATCGTTTGAAGTTTAATCTAGTTTCTTTTCATGTTCATCGTTTCTTTCTTCATGATTTGCTTGATTTATCTTATGTGTAGTGAGTAGTTTCATTAGGGTTCGGGGTTGAGAGGATTCAAGGGGTCAAAAAGGTTTTCGATCTTGGTGTTTTCTAGTGTTTTAATGGCTATCTCTTCTAGGGTGTCGAGTTCCTAAAGCTTAAAGACTCTCACGCCAAGAGCTTTATAATCCTAGAGGTCTCTTACCTTGACATGATTCAGGGACCTCTGAAGATCACACCCTAGAGACTAGTTACCCCTTCCCAAAAGCCATGGAAGTTTGGGGAACTAGTTAAGCCATTCGTTTGAAATCTGTTTTTCCTGCCCTTCAACCTCTCTTTCCACCAAAAGCCATGGGTTTGGAGGAGAGGATGAAGGAGTGATCTATACCGAAAGCCACTGACAGATCTTATTTCGTTTTCAAGGCTTAGAGATTCTCACAAAGTGAGTCGATTTAAAGTTTTCAACCCAAGTTCAGACCTTTGAAACCCCTGACCATGAGTCTCTACCCTAGACCCTCTTTCTTAGCATCTTTACATCTTCTCTCGTCTTTCGTTTGATCTTTGATAGCATCCTGGTCATTAGTTTTGCTGTTCTTGCATTTTTAGATGAGATCGATCGTTATTGCTCGATCTAGTGGTCGATCTTGTGGTCGATCCACTAGTCGAATTTTAGTAATTCATAGCTTTGTCCTTTAATTATTCTGTTTGTTCCTCATGGTAGTTTGATCATTCCTGGTAATATTAAAATAGTTTTGCATCCATTTAGTTGCTGCATCTAGTTTTTAGGGATTTTCTCAAAACCGATATTGTTTCGCTTAGATTTGCAAAGCCCTTGCATTCTCTCTGCTTTTTCTATCATCCTAGGTGTGGATTGACTCTCTCTTGCATACTGTGCTACAACCTGTCTTGCATTTGAGTTTTGATAGCCTCATTGCATACTCACCCTTGTAAAGAACCTAGTTATCAAATGGCACCGTTGCCATCCTAGGATTGTTTAGAAAACATAGAGATTTGGGACTTAGTAAAAACTAAGCCTTTACCTTGTTTTAGTTACTAATCATTCTACTCTCAAACGTGTGTCTCTCAGGTACATGAATCTTCGTTCAAGGGGACACAACAATCTACTTCAACCCTTGGACAACATTCATCAGCTTGGTCATTCATGGCAAAGAAGAGTACGAGAACAAGCCAGAGCCTTTGAGGAGATTGTTCAGCACGGTTTGGTTGACTTTGAAGCTATGGCTGAACACGAGCATCCAGAGGGACCTCCTCCAGCTCACGGGGCAGTGGGAAGGGGCAATGGAAACCCCCAACACGCGGCTAGACCCCCAAGGATCATAGGAGCCGGAGATGCTCCCAATACTCATCACAATAGGTTTGGGATCACTCCTCCTCCTGTACAAAACAACAACTTCGAGATTAAGCCAGGTTTCATCTCCATGGTGCAAAACAACAAGTTCCACGGCTTATCAATGGAAGATCCCTTGGAGCACCTTGACGATTTCGAGCAAGTATGTGGGATGATCAAGATAAACGGCATATCCGAAGATGCTTTCAAGCTGCGTCTCTTTCCCTTTTCACTCGGAGACAAGGCTAGGCATTGGGAGAAGACCCTCCCACAAGGTACCATCACCTCATGGGCCGAGTGTAAGAAGGCCTTTCTCTCAAAATTCTTCTCTAGCACCAGGACAGCACGGTTGAGAAGCGAAATCAGCGGCTTCACTCAACGAAACAACGAGACATTCAACGAGGCAATGGAACGTTTCAAAGACTACACGATCCAATATCCTCATCACGGTTTCAGCGAGGAGACCCTACTCAGCACCATCTACCGCGGAGCTTCACCAAAGATCAGGTTATTGCTTGACACAGCTAGTAAAGGGAACTTCCTTGGTCAGGAGGATGAAGAGGGCATGGAGCTGATAGAAAACTTGGCATTGAGTGATGGCAACTACGCTGAGGATTATGACTGTGCACCGAGAGGATCCGAGCTAGAGTCTCACAAAAAGGAGCTGAAATCTTTGCATGAAAAGATAGATAAGCTGGTGTTAGCCAACCACAAACATGTTCACTTTGTTGGTGAAGCAGATGAGAATCAAGAAGAGCTTTAGTTGAGCCAGGAAGAAGCCAATAGGGTGGCGGGACAGAACAATTACAAACCTCAAGGCTACAACCAAGGCTACAACCAGAACAACAATCTCTCCTACCGTAGTACCAACGTCGCCAACCCTAACGGCTAAGTGTACCCTGCTCAGCAAGCAAAACCTTTCATCCCTTACAATAAAGGTTTTCAGCCGAGTGGTGGTTTCCAAGGTCAAGGGCAGAACAACTTCTAAGGGCAACATCAAGGTAACAAGGGCTATACGCCAAACTACCCTCCGGGCTTTGCACCTCAGCAGCAACAACCGATGCAACAACAGGTTGATCTGGTTCAGGCCATGTTTCAGCAGCTGATACAAGGACAAGCCTCTACAAACCAGAAGTTCGCCGAGATGAACACTCGTCTAGACTCGTCTCTCACTGACTTCTCCACTCAGATCACCAACTTAAACAACTAGATCAAACAGCTAGAGAAGGGGAAAGCGAGTACAAGTGGTCAGAATAGCCTACCGGGCAAGTGTGAGCAGAATCCTAAAGAATATGCCAACGCCATCACGTTAAGAAGCAGAAAAGAGCTAGCACCTCCGGTTACTCCTAAGAACAATGAGGACGTTGTAATTCAAAAGGGGGAGGGTAAGCTTTCAGCTGATGATGAGATTAACTTTGACAATGTCTGGATCCAAGGGCCAAGAAGAGGAGACAAAGCAGTTGCTGAAAAGAAAGCGGAGCAAACTACTAAGGAGAAGAATGCTTATGTACCTCCACCGGAGCAAACTACTAAGGAGCAAACTACTAAGGAGAAGAATGCTTAAGAAAGTTGAGCAAACTACTCATAGAGAAGCATAGAATCCTCTTTGAAAAGCATCTTAAAGACGTGGAGATCAAGCTACCTCTCATTGACTGCCTTGCAATGATGCCTAAATGCGCCAAATTCTTCAAAGACACTCTCGTGAAGAAGAATAAGGAAAGCAAGGAGGTGCTTGTTCTAAGTGAAGAGTGTAGTGCTGTGATACATAAGGAGATAGTCCCTAAGAAGTTGGGAGACCCTGGAAGCTTCACTATACCCTGCGCTTTAGGTCCTCTGGAGTTCAAGAGTTGCCTTTGTGATTTCGGAGCTAGCATAAATCTGATGCCTCATTTCGTGGCGAAGAAGCTTGGCTTTACTCGTTTCAAAGACTGTAAGATCTCGTTGGTACTGGCTGATAGGAGTGTGAGGCTACCAGTGGGGCTGCTTGAAGATCTACCGGTGCGAATCAGTGGTGTGAACGTGCCTACGGACTTCGTCGTGTTGGAAATGGATGAAGAGCCTAAGGATCCACTCATCCTAGGAAGACCATTCCTTGCAACCGCCGCGGCTATCATCGACGTCAAGAACGGGAAGATTGCCTTGCACTTGGGAAAGGATATAAGGCTGGACTTTGATATCAATGAGGTTCTGAAGAAGCCGACCATAGAAGGGCAAGCCTTTTACATTGAAACGATGGATGCCTTAGCGGATGAGTTGCTGGAAGAACTGGCTCAGGAGGACCATCTGAAGCTGGCACTGACAAAGGAGCCAGGAGAGTTTAGCTATGTGGATCAGAGGACCCAGGAGTACGTCAACTTGCTGGATTCTAGGAAGATTGTTAAGAAGGATGAAAGCTGCTGCCTAGAGATCGACCCCGAGATCGACGTTATCACTCGATCCAAGAGTCAGATCGACAAGGCAATCGAGAACACAACTCGATCCGGTGCAGCAATCGACAGATAGATCGAGAAGAATGATCGATCCAGAAAAACAATCGTGTCGACGATCGAGAGAGACCTTCCGATTATTTTGGGGTCTAATCAGGAGATCGACTCAGCGTCCCGATCCCTTACTCGATCCACATTAAATCGAGTAAGTGAATCGAGCGAAACTGCTCGATCTAGACGACATCGAGAGCAAGATCGACTGGAGGACTCGATTTCAGAAGGGATAGCGGTTGAGGAGAGCAGTCTTACGGGCCATGCCTCGGGTTCTAAGGAGGGTTCCAAGGAGGAAGCCAACAACAACAGCCACGAGGATGACTGGAGTGAGCTGTTAGCCCCAAAGGTGGACCTTAAGGAGCTCCCAAAAGGGTTAAGGTATGCTTTCTTGGGGCCTAATAACACCTATCTCGTGATTGTGAATGAAAACTTAAGTGATGATGAGTTGCACTCGCTCCTGACTGAGCTGAGAAAGTATAGGAAGGCCATTGGGTACTCTTTAAGTGACATCAAAGGCCTTTCACCAATGCTTTGCACTCACAGGATTCACTTGGATAATGAGAACGCCTCTTCTATAGAACATCAAAGGCGTTTGAATCCTAATTTGAAAGAGGTTGTTAAGAAAGAGATCCTTAAGCTTTTAGAGGATGACGTGATCTATCCCATAAGTGACAGCACGTGGGTTTCTCCTGTACACGTGGTGCCTAAGAAGGGAGGGATCACGGTCATAAGGAATGAAAAATATGAGCTTATTCCTACTAGAACCATCACTGGTCATAGGATGTGTATTGATTATAGGAAACTTAAACTTGCAACTAGGAAAGATCATTTTCCTTTGCCTTTTATTGATCAAATGCTTGAGAGACTTGCTAATCACCATTACTACTGTTTCCTCGATGGCTATAGAGGTTTCTTTCAGATACCAATTCACCCAAAAGATCAGTAGAAGACGACCTTCACATGTCCCTACGGTACCTTCGCGTATCGAAGGATGCCGTTTGGATTGTGTAATGCACCGGCTACGTTTCAGTGGTGTATGATGTCGATCTTCTCCGATCTAATAGAAGAGATGGTAGAGGTGTTTATGGATGACTTCTCTGTCTATGGTGCGTCCTTTTCTACGTGTTTGTTGAATCTTTGCAGGGTACTAAAGCGTTCTGAAGAGACAAACTTGGTGCTAAACTGGGAGAAATGCCACTTTATGGTTAAGGAAGGGATCGTGCTTGGCCATAAGATATCAGAGAAGGGCATTGAGGTTGATCAGGCTAAAGTGGAAGTCATGATGGGTCTTGAGCCGCCAGTTAACGTTAAGGGAGTCAGAAGTTTCTTGGGACACGCCGAGTTCTATAGGCGCTTCATCAAGGACTTCTCCAAGAGTGCAAGCCTTATTACATGGTTGTTGTGCAAAGAAGCTGAGTTTGTGTTTGATGAGGAGTGTTTGCGAGCTTTCGTGACCATCAAGGAAGCCCTTACATCAGCCCCTATAGTTCAAGCACCAGACTGGACACTACCCTTCGAGATCATGTGCGATGCTAGTGACTACGCCGTAGGAGCCGTCCTTGGTCAGAGGAAAGACAAGAAGCTGCACGTGATTTACTATGCTTTAAGAACCTTGGATGACACGCAAACAAGGTATACTACTACAGAGAAGGAGTTGCTTGCAGTAGTGTTCGCCATTGAGAAGTTCCGGTCATATCTTGTGGGTTCCAAGGCTATTGTCTACACAGATCACGCGGCTTTGCGATACATCTATTCGAAGAAGGACACTAAGCCTCGGCTTTTAAGGTGGATTCTCTTGCTCCAGGAGTTTGACATGGAGATTAAAGACAAGAAGGGAATAGAAAACGGAGTCGCTGACCATCTCTCACGACTAAGGATCAACGAGTCTCTCCCCTTAGATGACTCTCTTCCAGAAGAGCAACTCATGGCGATCACCACGGCTGTTTGTGGAAAGCTAGAGGGGCAGTTCGAAGAGGTGTTGAGCTTCAAAGAGGAGGATCTACCGTGGTACGCTGATGTCGTGAACTATTTAGCGTGTGGTGAGGAGCCAACACATCTTATTAGCTACCACAAGAAGCGGTTCATGAGAGAGGCTAGTGACTACTTTTGGGACGAGCCCTACTTATACAAGAGAGGAGTGGACAGTTTGTACCGGAGGTGTGTTACGTAGGAAGAAGCTAGAGACATCCTCTATCACTGCCATGGCTCTTCCTACGGAGAACACTTCGCTTCATTCAAGACTGCCATGAAAGTGTTGCAAGCTGGTTTCTGGTGGCCGTCCATCTTCAAAGATGCACACAAGTTTGTGAAGAGATGTGAGGCATGTCAACGAGCAGGGAATATAACTAAGAGGAACGAGATGCCTCAGGTTCCCATCTTCGAGGTTGACGTGTTCGACGCGTGGGGTATAGACTTCATGGGGCCATTTCCTTCTTCACATGGCAACAAGTACATCTTAGTAGCAGTGGATTATGTCTCTAAATGGGTTGAGGCTGTTGCTTCCCCTACAAACGATTCAAAGGTGGTGATAAGGCTGTTCAAGAGTATCATCTTCCCGAGGTTTGGGGTACCTAAGGTGGTTATAAGCGATGGAGGAAGCCACTTCATAAACAAGGTCTTTGAGAACCTCTTGAGAAAGTATGGCGTTAAGCATAAGGTGGCTACACCGTATCATCCTCAAACAAGCGGTCAAGTGGAAGTCGCCAACCGGCAAATCAAGGCTATACTGGAGAAGACTGTCGGAGCAACAAGGAAAGACTGGGCAGTGAAGCTGGACGACGCTCTTTGAGCCTACCGTACCGCCTTCAAAACATCGATTGGTACAACCCCTTTCACTCTACTCTATGGCAAGGGTTATCATCTCCCGGTTGAGCTGGAACACCGTGCATTGTGGGCTGTGAAGAGGCTGAACTTTGACCTCAAGACTGCTCAAGAGAGGCGCCTCATTCAGCTACATGAACTGGACGAATTAAGACTGAACGCTTATGAGAGCTCTCGGATATACAAGGAGCGGACTAAGGAAGCTCATGACAAGAAGTTGGTTGCCAAGGAGCTTAAGGAAGGAGGTTTAGTGTTGCTGTACAATTCAAGACTCAAACTCTTCCCGGGAAAGCTGAAGTCAAGGTGGAGCGGGCCGTTTATGATCCAAGAAGTGCTGCCTTATGGAGCTGTTACATTGATGGGAAAGAGTGGCAGTGCATTCACCGTCAACGAACACAGGGTCAAGCCTTACTTGGCGGACAGCTATGACAAGGAGAGTACCTCGGTGCTCCTCCAAGACCCACCATCCGCCTAAACCAAGTAAAGTCTAGCTAAAGACGTCAAAGAAAGCGTACTTGGGAGGCATTCCCATGTCTATCCTGTACATATTTCTGCTTAATTTCTCTTTCAGTTTTATGTTTTTATTTTGCAAGTGTGTAGGAGCAGGTATGAGGAATCTAAACCTCGATCTTGAAGTCCAAAAGAGACGATAGGGGTTAAGAAAAGGCTAGAGATCGAGTGCTAGATCGACTGATCCTGACTCGATCTTTGCTAGATCGAGTCAGTGAATCGAGAGGAGCCAGTCGATCTAGACGAGAACGAGTGATAAGATCGATCTAGACGAAAACGGATCGATCGATCCTAAATGGATCGACCGATCTAATTTATCTCGGGAAAAATCCTTTGAAAACAGATCGATCACTCGACTCGATCCATCACTCGATCTATGCCAAATCGACCCCCAAATTGAGGACGTAGCTCGATCACGAGGACTTAGCCGTGGAGCCAAAATCTCACCGATCAAGGGAGCCAATCGAGTCACAAATCGAGTAACCCTCTCGATCTACGCCATTATGGGCATGAGATCGAGTCCTAGATCGACCAAACGGACTCGATCTCATACCGAGGTAACATTTTGTTTCCCTCCTTTATTCTTTTCCCTCCAGTTTTTGAATTCAAAACTTGGTCAAGGCAAGCATCTTTGACCATGAAAGATGTGCCTTGACCAAGACTTTGTCAAAAAACCATCTTTCCTACCCATGGTTTTGCTTCTTGCTTAGCCTTTAAATATTTCAACAACTTCTCACCCGCTCATTCTTGTTTTCTCAGAAATTTTAAACAAAGATAGTGAGAGTTTTTTTTTGTTTTCAAAGGCTAGCAAGGCTCTTTAACATTCCTGCAAAAGGTATTTTCGGAGTTTAATGAAATATTTTTTGGAAAATTTCCTTTTAATTCGCAAGGCATTGTTTTAGATGATAGGTCCGTTTTTGAATTTTAAAATTTAGCTAAGTAAAAGGAATAATTCTGGATTTTCTAGTATCTAAAGATTTGATTCTCCTTTATTTTGCTATAATTTTTTATTAATTCTCCAAAATTCTAGGGTAGTAGTTATAGGCTTTCTTCTTCCCCTCTCTTATTCTCTCGTCAAATCTCCGTTTTGCTTATCAAACTTCTTGAGAAATTTGTTTAAGGTACAATGGCCCCCAGAAGAACGAGAGAAGAGACATCACAAGAGGGAGAAAGACAAGAGGTGGCTGTTCAAGAGAGGGTCAGATGGAGTAAGGATGAGAAGAGGGACAAGAAACGGCTTGAAAGGCTTTGGTTTGAGCCTACTAAGTTTGCAGACAGGGAGGTGCTGTTCAAGCTAGGGATCCTTGGAGATTTCGACCAACTCCTCAAGAACATTGGTTTAAGATGTCTGTCACGGATGGATTGCCCAACCATTCCAGAAGTGACAATAGACTTCCTTGCCACGTTGGAGTTTCGTTACGAGAACCCTAGCGCACCCGTTCCGTCACAAGGTCGCCTCTCCTTCAAGGTCGGATGTCAAGCCTTCAGCCTCTCCATCCCCGAGCTATGTCAAGCGTATGGTCTCAACGCAGCTGCCACCAAGGTCGAGTTCCCTTCCTTCAAGCGAGCAAACGATTTTTGGGACCTGATTAGCAACGAAGACTACAAAGCCAACACCGCCAAGATCAAGAGAGTGAGAAGCCCTGTGCTGATGTACACTTTGAAGCTGATCGCCAACACGTTTAGCGGAATGTCAGTTGCTCCCACGGTCACGAAGACTGAGCTTTGCTTCCTGTTCCAAGGCATGAAGCACTTGTTGTGTGACCCGGATGAGAATGACGAGCCTATGGAGGATGAGCTCGACGACGAGGTGAACTATGGATGTGTGCTTGCTGCCTCCTTGGTGAAATACAAGGCTTATGCCTTGCGGTGCAAGGCAACCTCATCTTTCATTGGCGGCTTCCTCACCCCTCTATTCTTACAAGCTGGTGTACCTATACACGACTTCACACACGTACCAGCTAGAGCTTTCATGGATGAGGTCTACATGAGGACTACCGACAGCTTGGGACGCACGCCAGCAGAAGGGTTCTTCGCTTACCTCTTCATAGACGACGAAAACGAGAAGAGAGTGTGCATCCTGCCAAACAAAGACGAGACTGAGCTGCTTGGTGTTGGGAACATCGAGTTCTTGCCAACAGAAGAGGAGTGCTTTGCTCCTCTAGGAGGACCGCCTGCCCCAGCGATTGCTCCTTGTCAAAGGTCCGAGTCTCCAGCCACGGAAGATGAGATGCCCGAAGCCTACACCCTTCCCAAGATAGACTTTGAGCCGAGAACCAAAACTGAGAAGTTCCAAGCATCTGTTGTGGAGATGCAAAGGAAAATCAACAAATCGCAAGGCAAAATGCTCAAGAAACTTGCCAAGAAGGTCAAGGCACTTCAAGGAGGCTCGCCTAAAAAAGATGCAAGTGAAGAGGTTCACCAACCCGAGAAGAGGAGGCTCTCAACCGGTGGAGTTGTCATCCGTGAGACTCAAGGCAGCAACATTCAGCCGGCGCATCTTTCTCTCCAAGAACCAACCGACAAGGGCAAAACCATAGTCTCTAGCTCCTCTGGAACATCCTCAAGTTCCAGCCGAGACTAGACCAGAGGTAACAACCTTCTTCCATTGTACATAACCGCTCATATTTGCTTCTTTTTGCTTTGTGTTTTGGTGCTCCTTTGAATTTGTTTGCCACCGGGACGGTGTCAAGCAAGTTTGGGGGAGTACATGTGTGGTTTAACTTGTGTTTTCTGATCTTATTTTCCTTTAGCATCCTTGAGTCTTTAGATTTTAAAGTTTTTTCAAAGATTCATATAGTTGCATTCATCTTGTCAAAACTTGTTCGGATTGAGTCTAGAATTTTTCTCAGCATCTAGGTTGTTTGCATTTGCATAAGGGGTTAAAGTTTTCTTAAAAAGGTGTTTTATACTCATGAATTGTTTCAATGCCCTAGTTAGTAGTTCTCTAATGCTTTGCTTATGCTTTGAAAATAAGTTCTTACCATGCTTGGAACACTTGCTATGATTTTCATGACTTGAATTGAACTCTCATGATTTGAAACTTGTCCTAATAAGTGAAAACCCTAATCTGAAATTTTAATTATCATCCTTATGCATTTGAAAATGAACACATGGATTTTAAAATATTTAGGCTCTCTTCTTCCTTTTACCACTCTTTGTGAGCCTAAGTAGAACTCCCACCTTGACCCTTACCCTTCTTTGAAACCAAATATTTCTTGTGTGACATCATTGTGAGGCCTTCTTTTTCGGCTTTGAACTTAGCATAAAGTGTTAGGTTTAGGCGACATGATTGGGTTCTCGTATGATTGCTAGCTTTGCATTTTGAAGCTAGGTATAGGCTTAGGATAAGTTTAGAGGATCATTGGGGTTGTTTTCATGATTATGTGTTTTTGGTTTCAAAAAGAGTTTGGTGTTTAAAAGAAAGAAATAGGTTTTAAGTGAAGGGTTGTGTTTAAAAATTATATTTATGCTCTAATAAATTTCAGGAGGTAACTCTCTCAAAAAAAAAAAAAAAAGAGCCTAAGTGCCAAAAATTAAAAAAAAAGAGAAAAAGAAAAAAAATAAATAAGAGAGCTACCAATAAGAAATAGTTAAAGAGCAAAATTATTTTCAACCTTTTCACTAACCTAAAGAGTTAAAAATATTTTCTGTTTTGAATTGGGGAATGCTAAGCTTTGAGAAAAAGGGGGTAGATTCTAAGTGGTGAGTGAGGATGAAAGTTAATAAATGAGAGAGGTTTAGGATCATTGTTCGTTTACATGGGTAGATGAGAATCTGATCATGTATGCATCAATTGCCTTCACCTTTAGCATTATACATAAAGTTCTTGCCACTTTTGAGAGAAACCCTTGTTTTAATTGAAAACCCTTTTCAATTGAGATCATTCTATGCTCATAACCTACACCCTTAGCCAAATGTATTTTGCTTTAAAGTGCATAAGTTTGATTCATGGTTCGGATGTTAATGAATGTTAAAGGATGAGTTTCTTTGATTGTTAGGAATAGGAGAGTCATGATCTGAATTTCTTTGTGGGATGATTATGGCTAAGTTCTTTGGAGTATGAGTGTGTGCATAGAATTTTAGAACTGTTAACTAGGACATTGAGATTAATTCATTTGAAAGGCACCTTTGCAAGAAGCTTAAACCCCCATTCGTTTTTGAACCTCTCTTCCTTACTTATTTTATGTTGCTTGAGGGAAAGCAAGAAGTAAGTTTGAGGGAGTTGATGTTACTGCATATTGCATACATTTTGCATACATATTAGTTAGCTTTTCATGCATTTACATCACACTTTAGACTAGATTGCATCACTTAGGGTCCTAGAGCATTCTCGCACCAGCATACGCATGTTCCTTGTATTTTGCATCACATTCAGGTTGTTTCTAGGTACTTTGGAGTCGTGGAGGTTCGTGGACGTGCTGAAGCTGTTGTGGCAGTTCGTGGAAGGTCGGATGTTTGCTAAGGACCAGAGATCGGGGAACAGATCGAGCATGGCAGGTCGATCTAGATGAGATCGACCAGAAGATCGAGAAGACCATGCGATCCAAGGAAAATGATCGAGACGAAGATCGAGTGAAGCAATCGATCAAACGGTACGGATATAAATGACGCCATGCAGAGCGAGAGCCGGATCAAGTCCACCACTCGATCCAACCAAGGATCGATACCAAGATCGGATGCAACGCTCGATCCACCGAAGATGATCGAGGCCCAGATCGAGTTGAAGACACAATGTCCGAAGATGATCGAGAGAGACGCTCGATCCCGAAGTCGATCTCTATCCTTTCAACTGCTTTTGGCCGCTAGCGAGGGGGGGACCATCGAGTTGTTTTCGCCATTTTGGGAAGGCGGCGATGTCCTTTTCAACACAACTTTTCAACCTTATCTTTTTATGTTTTTCTCTCTGGTTTTGGAGATTATCCACCATTGTCGAACTTGAAGTTTTTCTTGCTTTGTATTCAAATCGTTTGAAGTTTAATCTAGTTTCTTTTCATGTTCATCGTTTCTTTCTTCATGCTTTGCTTGATTTATCTTATGTGTAGTGAGTAGTTTCATTAGGGTTCGGGGTTGAGAGGATTCAAGGGGTCAAAAAGGTTTTCGATGTTGGAGTTTTCTAGTGTTTTAATGGCTATCTCTTCTAGGGTGTCGAGTTCCTAAACCTTAAAGACTCTCACGCCAAGAGCTTTATAATGCTAGAGGTCTCTTACCTTGACAGGATTCAGGGACCTCTGAAGATCACACCCTAGAGACTAGTTACCCCTTCCCAAAAGCCATGGAAGTTTGGGGGAGTAGTTAAGCCATTCGTTTGAAATCTGTTTTTCCTGCCCTTCTCTCGTCTTTCGTTTGATCTTTGATAGCATCCTGGTCATTAGTTTCGCTGTTCTTGCATTTTTAGACGAGATCGATCGTAATTGCTCGATCTAGTGGTCGATCTTGTGGTCGATCCACTAGTCGAATTTTAGTAATTCGTAGCTTTCTCCTTTAATTATTCTGTTTGTTCCTCATGGTAGTTTGATCATTCCTGGTAATATTAAAATAGTTTTGCATCGATTTAGTTGCTGCATCTAGTTTTTAGGGATTTTCTCAAAACCGATCTTGTTTCGCTTAGATTTGCAAAGCCCTTGCATTCTCTCTGCTTTTTCTATCATCCTAGGTGTGGATTGAGGGGATTTTCTCAAAACCGATCTTGTTTCGCTTAGATTTGCAAAGCCCTTGCATTCTCTCTGCTTTTTCTATCATCCTAGGTGTGGATTGACTCTCCCTTGCATACTGTGCTACAACCTGTCTTGCATTTGAGTTTTGATAGCCTCATTGCATACTCACCCTTGCAAAGAACCTAGTTATCAGTTTGACTTTGAGCTTTGTTCTTGAATATTTCGAATCATTTAAGTTTTAAGTAATCGTTTTCATGTTCATCGCTTCATCTTTCATGTTTATTTCGATTATTCTCATGTGTAGCGAGTAGTTTCATTTGGGTCTCGGGGTTGAGAGGATTCACGGGGTCTAAGGGGTTTTCAAGTTGGTAGTTTTCTTGTTTTTAATGGCTTTCTCTTCTAGGATGTTGAGTCCCTAAGGCATAAAGACTCTCACGCCAAGATCTTTATGATCAGAGAGGTCTCTTACCTTGACAGGATCCAGAGATCTCTGAAAATCACATCCTAGAGACTAGTTACCCTTTCCCAAAAGCCATGGAAGTTTAGGGGACTAGTTAGGCCGTGTGTTTGAAATCTGAGTTCATTGCCCTTAAACCTCTCTTTCCACCAGAAGCCATGGGTTTGGAGGAGAGGATGAAGGAGTGATCCATACCAAAAGCCACAGATGGATCTTGTTTTCGTTTTCAAGGCTTAGGGAATCTCACAAAATGAGTCGATTTAAAGTTTTCAATCCCAACTTGGACCCTTGAAACCCCGGACCACGGATCTCAACCCTAAACCCTTCTTTCTTAGCATTCTTACATCTTCGTTAGTCATTCGCTTGATATTCGCCGCATCCTGGTCATTAGTTTCTTCATACTTGCATTTTTAGACGAGATCGATCCAAACTGCTCGATCTAGTGGTCGATCCGGTGGTCGATCCACTAGTCGATTTTTGTTAAATCATAGCCTTGCATTTTAATTTTTCTGTTTGTTCCTCGTAGTAGTTCAATCACTCTTGGAAATTTTTAAATAGTTTTGCATTCCATTCGGTCGTTGCATATAGTTTTTAGGATTTTCACAATATCGCCTGTCATTCGCTTAGTTTTACACTGCTCTTGCATTCTCTTTGATCTTCCTAGCTCCTAGAAATGGATTGACTCTCACTTGCATACTGTACTACAACCTAAGTGTTGCATTTGAGTTTGATAACCTCATTGCATCCTCACCCTTGCGAAACAATGTAGTTATCACTAATAGCCTTGTTTTGTGGGGTTTTCGAGGGTAAACAGAGTTTGGTTCGAAGAAAGGTGAACGGATCGCGAGATAGCCGAGGGGAAAATGATCGGATAGTACGGGCAGCCGAGAGATTCTTATTGAGATCAGATATCTTCGTTTTGGTGCGGTTTTCATCGGGATATCTTCTGACCAATCTGTTTCCAGCCTTGTCTAAGGTGAGTGCGTGACTGTGGCTGGTGTCTAGAACTGTAGGTTTGCTTGGGTTGAATGTTTGCATGTTGATTGTGTGATTTTCATGTTATGTGTTTAGAACTGATAAGCAATTCTTATTTTATGATATATTATGGTGTTTACCGTAGCATAGATGATGTCTAGTTAACCTCAGGGTAATCCGGATCATGTACTAGCTTAGGGGATGTGGGATTCTCGCTGAAGTAGACATGGGTCTTGAAAAGGGATTGATCTTGGTTAGTTAAGTTAGATGATCATAGGTGTTTGATATTGTTATGTCTATTGCGAATTGAATGTGTTGAATATTGAATCCGAAAGTGTGCTTGCGTGTTTGGTACTGACCAGGTTTTACGGGATGACAGTACTCACTATGTATTTATGAAATACTTATGCCTCTCTTCTTGAGTATGCAGGTACTAAGCAGTAAAGGGGCGAGACCAGGCGGCAGTGATGGATATTGATGGATTGGGACTGGGTTTTATTTATGTTTAAGACGTTGTGCTTTGTCTTATGGCTTTGGAGTTTGACTATTTAGGCTACTAGATGAACGTTTGTTTTCATTAGCGAACCATTGTGATTTGTTTAAGTTAGCCCTGAATCCTGTTTATGTGTTTTATGAAAGTTAAATGAATGAAATGAGTTGCTTTATATTCCGCTGTGTATTGATAAGAAAGAATAAGAATAAAGGAAAAAGTTCAAAAATATGGCTAAGTATAGAAACAGACTTAGAGGATGTAGTGGGACACAGCCGCGGTACGACCGGGTTGGGTTACCACAAGTTGGTATCAGAGCGTTTTAACGCTTCTAGGACTGAAATTGGTGACTGTTGTTGTTTCCTTGTTTGGGGGGTTAAGGGGGTCCGATCCATTCTTCATTGCCAAGTTCTCGCGGTAAGTTGTTGTGTGTTGTTGTGAAACATGTTTTGAGTTAGCTTCGGCTAACTGGCATTATTGTACTTGCAGATGGTTGATACCAGGAGAACCGTGAGAAACAATGGGGACAACCAGGCTGCTGGGTCTGTGAACTCAGTCAACGGTGATGTTGCTGAGAGGGCAAGGGAAGCTGAGAGACAGGCAGCTGCGGTTGCAAATGAGGCGGCTAGAATGGCAGCCGTCGAAGCAGCAAGGAATGCTGCGGATGCTGAGAACATGGCTAGGAATGCTGCGGGTGCAGCTGGGGTTGCTGCGAATGTAGCACCAGTGGGGTTAGAGGCTGTGCTTGGGATGTTAGCACAGGTACTAGCTAGGCTACCTGCGGTGGCTCCTACTCCGGCGGTTGCAGCAGCACCACATGTAGTACCACCGGTGGGGGTTCACGCGGATGTGATTGGGGAGGAAGCGGACCAAGTGGAGAGGGTTCCGAGTTAACTCAAGGTTTTGGATCACATGGTGCGGTTGGGAACCAAGTTCTTTGCTGGAGGTTCTACACCGATTGAGGCAGATGAGTGGAGGATGAGACTGGAACAGAATTTTGAGTCTATCCGATGTCCAGAGGGTTACAAGAGAGACATAGCCGTCCACTACTTGGAGGGTGATGCACACACGTGGTGGAAAGGAATCGTTGGAAGGCTGGTGAATGCGAATTGTTCATATGAGATGTTTTCAGCGATGTTCAGGAGTAAGTACTTCCCACAGGAAGCTTGCAACGAGTTAGAGAAGGCGTTCTTGTACCTTAGTCGGGGGACGCTTACAGTGAGGCAGTATGAGACTCAGTTTAATCAGCTGAGGAAGTATGTGTCTCATGAGTTTGACACGGAGGAGAAGCTGATTCGCAGGTTTATGAGTGGACTGCGAGTTGAGCTTAGGAACGGATGTGTAGTTCGTGACTTCAGGACAGTTGCCGAGCTGGTTGAGAAGGCGGCATTATTGGAGTCTGGACAGGCGGAAGCTGCGTTGATGTCAGCTGGGGCTAGTACAGCCGTGACCAAGGCGGGTCAGTTTAGGGGACAGAACCGGAAGTTTGGGAAAGGAGTACCGAACAAAGGATCTGGGGGACGCAGCGTGTGCAGCAAGTGTGGCAAGGCTCACGTTGGCGAGTGTAGGCGCGGTGGTAGTGGATGCCACAGGTGCGGGAGTTTAGAGCATCAGGTATGAGACTGTCCGGAGGAGGATCAGCGAGTTGTCCGTGTGTCCGGCAGTGATGGTGCGGTTCGGGTTTGCTACGGTTGTGGAGAACCAGGGCATTTCAAGCGTGAGTGTCCTAAGGCAGGAGTGGTGGAGCAAGCCGTGGCTCAAGGGAAGAGAGCAGGGGAGGCGCTTGTATCACAGGCCAAGAGACAAGCCATTATGCCGAGGGTGTACACGACGAGTGCAGCAGCAGCCGTGGAACCGAGCACTTCTCATCCGATTACTGGTACGTGTGGTACTTAGTATTTTCTAAACTTGCTTTTGCGTGATGTGTGTTAGTATAGAGTCTTAGCATTCTAGGGAATGAATGTGTAGGGACCTTGCTAATGGGTGAGGTTAAAACCCATGTTCTGTTTGACTCGGGAGTGAGTCATTGTTTTGTTAATCCGGACATGATCGGAAAGGGACAGTTCCAGAAGGAACCCGGAGAGGACTTTGGGTTAGTACAAGCGGCTGGAGGCCAAGTGATGTTTTCACTAGGAACGGTCAAGAATGTTCCAGTGATGTTTGGGGAAGTGAACATGCCAGCGGATCTAGTGATCTGTAGAGTTAAGTCCTACGATGCCATTTTGGGAATGGACTGGTTAGGCAAGCACAGAGCTCACTTGGATTCCACCATGGAAGGGTGCGGTTTGAGGAAGACGGAGAGGTCTTGGTTTATCAGGGAGTTAGACTAACCTCGGAAAGCTTGGTGGTTTCAGCTATTCAAGCAGAACGGCTGATAAAGAAGGGTTCTGAGGCGTATCTAGCAACGATCACTACCACGGAAGGAGGACCGGATGTAGACTTGGGCTGTATACCGGTGGTGCAAGAATTTGAGGATGTTTTTCAGGCGTTGGCAGGACTGCCACCAGCTCGTTCAGATCCATTCACGATTGAACTTGAGCTGGGGACAGCCCCATTGTCCAAAGCACCATACCGGATGGCGCCATCGGAGATGGTTGAACTGAAGAAGCAGCTAACGGAGTTGTTAGACAAAGGGTTCATTAGACCAAGCAGTTCACCATGGGGAGCGCCAGTATTGTTTGTGAAGAAGAAGGATGGGAGCTTCAGGATTTGCATTGACTACCGCGGATTGAACCGTGTGACCGTGAAGAACAAGTATCCACTTCCCAGGATAGACGAGTTGTTGGACCAACTCAGGGGAGCTACTTGGTTCTCTAAGATCGATTTGGCATCAGGGTACCATCAAATACCCATAAAGGAGACAGACGTGCGTAAGACTGCCTTTAGGACAAGGTATGGTCATTACGAGTTTGTGGTCATGCCGTTTGGTTTGACGAATGCGCCAGCTGCATTCATGAAGTTGCTGAATGGCGTATTCAGAGAGTACCTAGATGAGTTTGTGATCATTTTCATAGATGATATTCTAGTATACTCAAAGGATGAGGAAGAGCATAAGAGTCATTAGCGGACTGTTCTGGAGAAGTTGAGAGAACAGAAGTTATTTGCCAAGCTCAGTAAGTGTAGCTTTTGGCAACGGCATATAGGGTTCTTGGGTCACATTGTTTCGGATAAGGGAGTGTCCGTGGACGCAGAGAAGATCCAGGCTATTGCGGATTGGCCTAGGCCAGCGAACGCTACAGAGATAAGGAGTTTTCTCGGGCTAGCTGGTTACTACAAGCGGTTTGTCAAAGGTTTTGCAAGCATGGCTCAGCCAATGACAAAGCTGACTGGTAAAGACGTGGAGTATGTCTGGACGGATGAGTGTGAAGAGTGCTTCTCAAAGTTAAAGGAGTTACTCACTAGTGCACCAGTGTTGGCGTTACCAGAACCGGGTGAGCCATACGTGGTATACACGGATGCATCAAGGAAAGGACTAGGGTGTGTTCTGATGCAAAATGGTAAGGTGATAGCTTATACTTCGCGGCAGCTACGGAAGCATGATGGAAACTTCCCTACGCATGATTTAGAAATGGCGGCTGTGGTATTTGCACTTAAGATATGGAGATCATACTTGTATGGGGAGAAGGTGCAGATATACACGGACCACAAGAGTTTAAAGTACATCTTTACTCAACCGGATCTGAACTTGAGACAGCGTAGATGGATGGAGTTGGTAGCGGACTATGATTTGGAGATAGCATACCATCCAGGAAAGGCCAACTTGGTGGCGGATGCGTTGAGTAGGAGAAGGGCTAGTGTATCATCAGAACAGAATGTTGCAAGCATCGTGAACATGCTAAGGACATTGCAGCTGAATGCAGTATCAGAACGGGTTGAACCGTTGGGTCTGGAAGCTGCGGATAGAGCTGACTTGTTGACTAGGATTCGGATTGCTCAGGAGCAGGATGAGAATCTTAATAAGGTGTCACTGAATGATAAGACGGAATATCAGACTTCGAACAATGGGACCATTGTTGTGAACGGACGGGTCTGTGTTCCAGATGTGAAGGAGTTAAGGGATGAGATCCTGAAGGAGGCACATCAGTCAAGGTTTTCTGTTCATCCGGGAATGACCAAAATGTATCAGGATTTGAAACGGTACTATCATTGGGTTGGGATGAAACGAGATGTGGCTAAGTGGGTAGCCGGATGTGAGACGTGCCAATTGGTTATGGCAGAGCATCAGTTTCCGAGTGGTTTGTTGCAAACGTTGCCAATGCCGGAATGGAAATGGGACATGATCACCATGGACTTTGTACTGGGTTTACCTAAGACTAAGAAGTTGCATGACGGGATATGGGTCATTGTGGATCGTCTGACCAAGTCTGCTCACTTCTTAGCAATGAAAAAGACGGATGGAGTACCAAAGTTGGTGGACATGTATATTGATCAGATCGTGAAGTTGCATGGAGTGCCAGTGAGTATCATCTCAGATAGTGATCCAAAATTTACTTCGAGGTTCTGGAAAGAGTTCCAGGAAGCGTGTGGGACGCGGTTGCATATGAGTACCGCGTATCATCCTCAGACTGATGGGCAATCAGAACGGACGATTAGGACATTAGAGGATATGTTGAGAGCGTGTGTACTGGACTGGGGTGGTAGTTGGGAAGACTACTTACCGTTGGCTGAATTTGCATACAACAATAGTTATCAAAGGAGCATAGAGATATCTCCGTACGAGGCGTTGTATGGCAGGCCGTGCAGGACAACATTGTGATGGACACAAGTGGGGGAGCGTAGTGTAATGGGCCAGCAGTGGTCGAGGCTACTACAGAAAAGATCAGATTGTTAAAGGTTAAGCTGAAAGAGCCTATGGACAGGTAGAAAAGTTATCCGGACAAGCGTCGCAGGGATTTGGAGTTCAGTGTGGGTGATATGGTTTATCTAAAGGCACTGACTTATAAGGGAACAGATAGGGCAGCTAAGAGTGCCATGTTGAATCCGAGGTACATGGGGCCATACCGGATACTGGAAAGAGTAGGCGTAGTGGCTTACAAGTTGGGCTTGCCATCAGAAATGGGAGCGTTCCATAATGTATTCCATGTGTCGCAGCTGAGGAAACACATTACCGAATGGGAAACGGTTATAGAGGAGCCGCCAGCAGACTTGCAAGAGGACCTTGCAGTAGTGGCTAGGCCGGTTCGTGTGATAGTTCGGAAAGAAGAGACTAAGCGTGGGAAGCTGGTCAGAATGGTTCAGGTCGTATGGGATTGCGACGGACAGGAACATGTTACTTGGGAAAATGAGGCTAGGATGAAAGCTGAGTATCCCAAATGGTTTGACAAGTTGCAAACGGATGAGTTGGATTCGAGGCTGAATCCAAAACGGGTGGGGGAGAGTTGTAGCATCCGTATCCGAGAAAATTCAGAATGATCGTACCGGACAAGGTAACGTCAGAGGAATGACCGAGCCAAGGGTCGGATATTGGCGGGGAAATGGAGGTTCAGAATATGGTCGGGTGATGACCGAGGGAATAGTCAGATGTAGGCTGGATAGCCGAGCCGGACGGACCATATCCGAGGGAAACAGGGTCCAGTCCATGGGAAATGGGATTTATCCCGGTGCAGTGGGATTTATCCGAGAGTCTGGGAGGTTAGTCTGAGTGTCAGTGGACTGTCTCCGAGGGAGAAAGGGAAACCTCCGAGAGAAATAGAAGATTAGCCAAGGTGGGACAAGTTGTCCGAGAGAAATAGGAATATCCGGTGAAAAATGGGAAACACCTCGGATAAGGGCGGTTTATCCGAGTGAAAAGGGATTTGGGCCGTGGGCCAAGTGTTTGGTCGGCTATTTTGTAGTTTATCGAGGGAATGGTCAAGCCGGTACAGGGAATAGCCGAGAGAATCGAATCAGACCGGAGTAAAACTTACTGGAACCAGGAAAACGTCGGATAAGTCCGGGTTACCTAGGGTTTTGCGAGTATATAAGAGATTTTGAGACTTTTCTCGGGAGAGTTGTGTTTATTCGAGAGCAATAAAGCAAAGAAAGAGAATAGTCGAGAGAAAACCCTAACAAAAACAGTTTATCCCGAGGACATCCGAGAGAGATCAGGTTATCGCCGAGTAGATCCGACCATCGCCGAGATAAACTGGTAAGCGATCGGATATTTCCCTAAGTGTTTAGTTTTCATCGGATAACCTCGAGCTAATAGCCTTGTTTTGTGGGGTTTTCGAGGGTAAACAGAGTATTGTTCGAAGAAAGGTGAACGGATCGCAAGATAGCCGAGGGGAAAAGGATCGGATATCTTCGTTTTGGTGCGGTTTTCATCGGGATTTCTTCTGACCAATATGTTTCCAGCCTTGTCTAAGTTGAATGCGTGACTGTGGTTGGTGTCTAGAACCGTAGGATTGCTAGGGTTGAATGTTTGCATGTTGATTGTGTGATTTTCATGTTATGTGTTTAGAACTGATAAACAATTCTTATGTTATGATATATTATGGTGTTTACCGTGGCATAGATGATGTCTAGTTAACCTCAGGGTAATCCGGATCATGTACTAGCTTAGGGGATGTGGGATTCTCGCTGAAGTAGACATGGGTCTTAAAAAGGGATTGATCTTGGTTGGTTAAGTTAGATGATCATGGCCGTTTGATATTGTTATGTCTATTGTGAATTGAATGTGTTGAATGTTGAATCCGAAAGTGTGCTTGCTTGTTTGGTACTGACCAGGTGTTACTTGTTATGTCTATTGTGAATTGAATGTGTTGAATGTTGAATCCGAAAGTGTGCTTGCGTGTTTGGTACTGACCAGGTGTTACGGGATGACCGTACTCACTAAGTATTTATGAAATACTTATGCCTCTCTTCTTGAGGGTGCAGGTACTAAGCAGTAAAGGGGCGAGACCAGGCGGCAGTGATGGATATGGATGGATTGGGACTGGGTTTTATTTATGTTTAAGACGTTGTGCTTTGTCTTATGGCTTTGGAGTTTGACTATTTAGGTTGCTAGATGATCGTTTGTATTCATTAGCGAACCATTGTGATTTGTTTAAGTTAGCCCAGAATCCTGTTTAAGTGTTTTATGAAAGTTAAATGAATGAAATGAGTTGCTTTATATTCCGTTGTGTATTGATAAGAAAGAATAAGAATAAAGGAAAAAGTTCAAAAATATGGCTAAGTATAGAAACGAACTTAGAGGATGTAGTGGGACACAGCCGCGGTACGGTTTACCGGGTTGGGTTACCACAGGAACGGTCGATCATGAAAGGATAAACCACATGTGCTTTTAGCCTGAAAAGCAAACGAGGTGTGGATAGATCGAATCACTCGATCCTTGAGAATTGATCGATTAGTCTGCTCGATCTGCCACTCGATCTAAGCCAAAACGACCCCTCGAATCGATCAAGTGGCTCGATCCAAGGAGCATAGCCTAGGTGACCAAAAATCATGGAACGAGAGGGTACAATCGACCTAAGACTCGATGCAATCTGAATCGAGTCCCTGATCGATCAAACCTCTCGATCCTAGTCAACATGGGTATGAGATCGAGTCCTAGATCGACCAAATGGACTCGATCTCGTGCTGAGGTAAGTAATTCCTTTCCCTCTTATCTTCTTTCCCTCCGGTTTTTAAATTTGAATTGTGGTCAAGGCAAGAATCTTTGACCCTGAAAGATGTGTTTTGACCACACTTTTGTCAGAAACCACTAGTTTTGCCCATGGTATTTCATTTTTTTTGTTGGCCTTTATATTTTCATGAAACCACACACTCTCTCTCATTTGTATTCCGAGTTTTCTAAAGCAAGAGAAAGTGTGATTTTCTTTTTCTAAAGGCTAACAACATCTGCTTTCAATCTTTGCAAAGGTATTTTCGGTTAATTATTTAAAATATTTTAGAAAATTTCTTTTTATTAGCTTTGGTTGATGGTTATTTGTTAGAGAGTTTAACGAATTTTACAAAATAGCTAGATATTAGGAAAAATTCTAGATTTAATCCTATCTCTAGATTTCCTTCTCTATTATCTAGCTAATATTTTTATAAATTCCCCAAAAAATCTAGGGTAATTGTTAAAAAAAAAATTTCCTTTTACCTTGTCTTTCTCTCAATATTCGCCGTCTTTACTCATCCTCTTGCTTGAGAATTGTGTTTCAGGCACCATGGCTCCAAAGAGAACGAGAGAAGAGACAGCACAAGAGGGAGAAGCTCAAGAAGTGGTTCAAGAGAGGGCAGATGGACCAAAGAGGAGAAACAAGCCAAGAAAAGGCTAGAGAGGCTCCGGTTTGACCCCACGAAGTTCGCAAGCAGGGATCTGTTGGCAAAGATGGGGATATTGGAAGACTTTGATCAGCTTCTCAAGAACATTGGGCTCCGGTGCTTGTCAAGAATGGATTGCCCAACTTATGCCGAGGCAACCTTGGACTTCTTGGCTACTTTGGAGTTCACCTACGAGAATTCGAGCCTTCCTACTCCTTCTCAAGTTCACCTAACCTTCAAGATCAGGAAACAAGCCTATCATCTCTCGATCCAAGAGCTTTGCCAAGCATACGGTCTGAACGCTGATGCCAAGCAAGTTGAGTTTCCTGCCTTCACTCAAGCCAACGACTTGTGGGATTTGATAAGCAACGATGACTACAAGCCGAACACGGCGAAGATCAAGAGAGTCCGCAGTCCTATCTTGAGATACACGCTCAAACTCATCGCGAAAACCTTCAGTGGCGGTCCGTGGCCCCTACAGTCACCAAGAATGAGCTGTGTTTCTTGTTCCAAGGCGTTAAGCATCTGTTGTGTGATCCTAAGGAGAACGACGAGCCAATGGAGGACGAGCTCGGTGATGATGTGAATTATGGATGCATACTGGCTGCCTCTTTGGTGAAGTACAAGGCATAGGCGATGAGATGCAAGGCAAGCTCGGGGCTTATAAGAGGCTTTCTCACTCCGATGTTTGTTCAGGCTGGTGTACCCCTTCCAGACTTCGTTCCTTGCACAAATAGAGCCTATATGGATGAGGTTTACATGAGAAACACGGATAGCTTGGGACGCACGCCGGCTGAGGGATTCTTTGCTTACTTGTACATCGATTGAGAGAATGAGAAGCGAGTATGCATCTTGCCAAACAAGGTGGAAACGGAGGTTCTAGGTGTTGGCAATGTGGAGTTTCTGCCAAGTGTCGAGGAATGCTATGCACCTCTAGGAGCCACAATCGCACATCCACGACTTGCTCGCCCACGTTCAGAGTCGCCTACATCCGATACTGAGATGCCCGAGAGTTTTGTTCTTCCCACGCTTGACTTCGAGCTAAGAACCAAAACCGAGAAGTTCCTTGCTTCAGTCGTCGAGATGCAGCGCAAGATCAACAAATGGCAGAGCAAGGTGATTAAAAAGCTTGCCAAGAAGATTAAGGACTTGAAAAAGAAATCATCTGAGGCATCTTCAAGCGAAGAGGTTGAGCAACCCGAGAAGAGAAGGCGATCAACTGGTGGGATAGTGATCCGTGAGCCCCAATGCAATGAGCAAGCTGCACGCCACTCTCTACACGAAGGAGCAACCAAGGAGAAAGGCAAGGCGGTCACTCAAGACCCTCCTAGCAAGAGCAGGATGTCTGGAGCATCCTCAAGCTCCAGCCGAGCCTAGCTCCAAGGTACCAACAACC
This sequence comes from Thlaspi arvense, assembly GCA_911865555.2. Taxonomy (NCBI): domain Eukaryota; kingdom Viridiplantae; phylum Streptophyta; class Magnoliopsida; order Brassicales; family Brassicaceae; genus Thlaspi; species Thlaspi arvense. The sequence goes on from OU466858.1 coordinate 38,663,747, forward strand.
GAACCCTTGTATATACCACGCATCATTTGATTTTTGTTTGTGTTTTGAACTCCTTTGAATTTGTTTGCCACCGAGACGGTGTCATTCAAGTTTGGGGGAGTTTGTTGTGTGTTTGACATATTTTCTTTGATCTTAAATTCTGTTATCATCCCTTGAGTCTTGTATTGCATCATAAGGCATAGAAAATACAAAAAAATGTTAAAAGGTTTTTAAAATTTTCAAAAAAATTCATGTAGTTGCACTTGCATTGTAGAATATTTTAGGATTGAGTCTAGAATTTTTAAAAATCATTTAGGTTGCTGCATTTGCATAGGGAGTGAATGATAAACACTTGTTAAGTTGTCAATGTTTGAATTGTTTTCAATGCCTAAGTTGTTTGTTGTTTGATTGCATCTAGTGAGTTTGAAGTTAAGGCTGCACCATACTTTGATTACTTGCATTTGATACTCTAGTCTTATGTTGAAACTCGCTTTGATTTGATGCCAACTCCAACTTAGTAGAACCTTAATCTTGACATTGAATTATCTTGTTTGTGCATTGAAAGCGATTGCATGGCTTACCCATATACATACTTGGATTATCTTCTTCTTTTCTTACCACTCTTGTTAATCCAAGTAGCTGATCCTCATCATAATGAGACAGTTAACCCCGCCCTAAATCAAACCTTCTTTCAGAATAAACACTTTTGCGTGAGTAGTGAGGCCTTTCATTACATCATTTTCAATCATATCTTAGCAAAAAGTGTTAGGAATAGGGCTGGCAAGGAAAAGCTTCCTTGTATACACCAGCTTGCATTTTGAGCTTGGTATTAGGTTAGGAGTTTGGGAAAAGGGTTGTTAAGTGGTTTAAGTACTTTATGTTTACATCTTTACAAAAGAAGGAAAAGAATGGGATTAGTAGCAAAGGGGGAACAAGTAAATTGTGGTTAAGTAAAATAGAAAAGAATGCTCTTAGCGGTTTATTAGAAAGGCGCCAGCAGCAACATGGCTTAAAAGGTCATTCAAATAGAAGAAAAATCAGACCGAGCCATCCACCAAAGGTGAAGAGAGCGGCTCCAAACATTCAACTATGAAGAGCAAAGTTCAAAAAGAAGAAGTCAACCACACGGCAAAGCAAAAAGGAGTTTCCCCCATTGTGAAGAATGAAGATGATCAAGCGCTTTGGGAAAGGGTAGATTTAGAGGTTACACTTTGGGTTTTAGAAGTCTTTAGGTTCATCTTGGGTAAAAAAGGTAGAAGGGAGCTTTAACTTGCATTGCATAAGTGTGCCTTTACCTTTAGCATTTTGCCAAAGATAGGATTCTTTCATTGAGTGATCCCCTGAGTTTTTAAAACCCCTCTTTAAAATGAGATCATTTTCATCTCATGACCATATCCCTTCGACCAAATGCTTTCGCTTGATGTGCACAAACTTGATCTATTGGTTTTCGCTTAATGAATGTTAAGGAGTTTGTTGATTTAAATGCTTGTGTAGGCTAAGCTAGAGTTCATTGCTTGCTTTGATGGGTATGGCTAAAGTTTTTACCTTCTGATTTGCAAGCACTAGATTCATCTCATGACCAGTCCAGAATAATAACTTAGAGATAAAGCCTGGATTCATCTCTATGGTTCAGAATAGCAAATTCCACGTGCTGGCTATAGAAGAGCCCTTAGAGCACCTTGATAACTTTGAGCAAGTGTGTGGGATGATTAAGATCAATGGGATCTCGTAAGATGCTTTCAAGCTACGGCTCTTCCCATTTTCTCTTGGAGACAAGGCTAGGCATTGGGAGAAGACCCTTCCACAAGGCACCATTACCTCTTGGGCTGAATGTAAGAAAGCTTTTCTCTCAAAGTTTTTCTCAAGCACCAGAACAGCTCGGTTGAGAAGTGAGATTAACAAGACATTCAATGAAGCTATAGAGAGATTCAAAGATGATACCATTCAGTGTTCTCACCACGGCTTCAGTGAAGAGACTCTCCTAACCACAATATACCGTGGAGCCTTACCCAAGATCAGAATGTTGCTTGACACGACTAGTAAGGGCAATTTCCTTGGTCAAGAAGTGGAAGAGGGTATGGAGTTAATCGAAAATTTGGCTTTGAGTGATGGGAACTACACCGAGGATTATGACAAGGCACCTCGAGGTTCCGAGCTTGAGTCACACAAGAAAGAGCTTAAGTCCCTCCATGAGAGATTAGACAAACTCGTTCTTGCAAATCAGAAGCAAGTTCATTTTGTGGGAGAAGCCGAAGATATCTCCGAGGAGCTAGAGTTGAGTCAAGAAGAAGCTAACTGGATTGCTGGTCAGAACTACAACAAGCCTCCGGGATATTCTCAAGGATACCAAGCCAACAACAATCTCTCAAACAGGAGTACAAACGTTGAGAATCGAAAGGATCAGGTGTACCCCCCTCAGCAAGCAAAGCCCTTTGTACCTTACAACAAGGGTTTTCAACAAAACAACGGGTATCAAGGTCCGAGGCAAGGTAACTTCCAGGGTTAGCAGCAACAGCAAGGCAACAAAAGCTTAACTCCTATGTTTCCTCCCGGCTTTGTTCCACAACAACAACAGATGCAACCCCAACCTCAAGATCCGGTTCAAGCAATGTTCCAACAGTTGCTTCAAGGTCAAGCTTCAACTAACCAGAAGTTTGCCGAGATGAACAACCGGCTAGATTCCTCTCTTACTGACGTCTCCACACAGATTACTAATCTGAACAACAAGATCAAGCAGTTAGAGAAGGGGAAAGCTAGTACAAGCGGTCAAAACAGCTTATCGGGCAAATGTGAGCCGAATCCGAAAGAGTATGCAAACGCTATCACCTTGAGGAGTGTTAAAGAGCTTCCGCCGAGAGTTGCACCTAAAGACAATGTGGACATTGTAGTTCAAGAGGGGGAGGGTAAGCTTTCAGCTGATGAGGAGATTACTTTTGATAATGTGGGGATTGAGAGGCCAAGGAAAGGCAAAGAAGTAGCTGTAGATAAGAAAGTGGAGCAAGCTATTAAGGAGAAGGATACTTATGTGCCTCCATCGTATGTACCAAAGCTTCCTTTTCCTGGCCGCTTCAAGAAACAGATGATAGAGAAGCAGAGACTCTTATTTGAGAAGCATCTAAAGGACGTTGAGATCAAGTTGCCTCTTGTGGATTGTCTAGCTGTGATGCCGAAGTGTGTTAAGTTCTTCAAAGACACCCTTACAAAGAAGAACAAGGAGAGTAAAGAAGTTTTGGTGCTTAGTGAAGAGTGTAGTGCTATTATCCACAGGGAAATAGTGCCTAAGAAGCTAGGCGGTTTGTGGAAGGTCGGATGTTTGCTAAAGACCAGAGATCGGGGAACAGATCGAGCATGTCAGGTCGATCTAGATGAGATCGACCAGAAGATCGAGAAGACCAGGCGATCCAAGGAAACTGATTGAGCATAAGATAGAGTGGAGCAATCGATCAAATGGTGCGGACGTAAATGACGCCATGCAGAGCGAGAGCCGGATCGAGTCCACCACTCGATCCAACCGAAGATCAATACCAAGATCGGATGCAACACTCGATCCACCGAATATGATCGAGACCCAGATCGAGTCAAAGACATGATGTCCGAAAATGATCGAGAGAGCCGCTCGATCCCGAAGTCGATCTCTGTCCTTTCAACCGCTTTTGGCCGCTAGCGAGGGGGGGACCATCGAGTTGTTTTCGCCATTTTGGGAAGGCGGCGATGTCCTTTTCCACACAACTTTTTCAATCTTATCTTTTTATGCTTTTCTCTCTGGTTTTGGAGATAATCCCCCATTGTTGAACTTTAAGTTTTTTCTTGCTTTGTATTCGAATCGTTTGAAGTTTAATCTAGTTCTTTTTCATGTTCATCGTTTCTTTCTTCATGCTTTGCATGATTTATCTTATGTGTAGTGAGTAGTAGGGTTCGGGGTTGAGAGGATTCAAGGGGTCAAAAAGGTTTTCGATCTTGGAGTTTTCTAGTGCTTAATGGCTATCTCTTCTAGGGTGTCGAGTTCCTAAAGCTTAATGACTCTCACGCCAAGAGCTTTATGATCCGAGAGGTCTCTTACCTTGACAGGATTCAGGGACCTCTGAAGATCGCACCTTAGAGACTAGTTACCTCTTCCCAAAAGCCATGGAAGTTTGTGGGACTAGTTAAGCCATGCGTTTGAGATCTGTTTTTGATGCCCTTCAACCTCTCTTTCCACCAAAAGCCATGGGTTTGGAGGAGAGGATGAAGGAGTGATCTATACCGAAAGCCACAGATAGATCTTATTTCGTTTTCAAGGCAGATTCTCACAAAGTGAGTCGATTTAAAGTTTTCAACCCAAGTTCAGACCTTTGAAACCCCTGACCATGAATCTCAACCCTAGCCCCTCTTTCTTAGCATCTTTACATCCTCTCTCGTCTTTCGTTTGATCTTTGATAGCATCCTGGTCGTTAGTTTCGCTGTTCTTACATTTTTAGACAAGATCGATCGTTGTTGCTCGATCTAGTGGTCGATCCCGTGGTCGATCCACTAGTCAAATTTTAGTAATTCGTAGCTTTGTTCTTTAATTATTCTGTTTGTTCCTCATGGTAGTTTGATCATTCCTGGTAATATTAAAATAGTTTTGCATTCCATTTAGTTGCTGCATCTAGTTTTTAGGGATTTTCTCAAAACCGATCTTTGTTCGCTTAGATTTGCAAAGCCCTTGCATTCTCTTTGCTTTTTCTATCATCATAGGTGTGGATTGACTCTCTCTTGCATACTGTGCTACAACCTGTCTTGCATTTGAGTTTTGATAGCCTCATTGCATACTCACCCTTGCAAATAAATTAGTTAAAAAATGGTGCCGTTGCCATCCTAGGATTGTTTAGAAAACATAGAGATTTGAGACTTAGTAACGACTAAGCCTTTACCTTGTTTTAGTTACTAATCATTCTACTCTCAAACGTGTGTCTCTCACATGCATGAATCTTCGTTCAAGGGTAGACAACAATCTACTTCAACCCTTGGACAACATTCATCAGCTTGGTCATTCACGGCAAAGAAAAGTACGAGAACAAGCCAGAGCCTTTGAGGAGATTGTTCAGCACGGTTTGGTTGACTTTGAAGCTATGGCTGAACACGAGCATCCAGAGGGACCTCCTCCAGCTGACGGGGTAGTGGGAATGGTCAATGGAAACCCCCAACACGCGGTTAGACCCCCAAGGATCATAGGAGCCGGGGATGCTCCCAATACTCATCACAATATGTTTGGGATCACTCCTCCTCCTGTACAAAACAACAACTTCGAGATTAAGCCGGGTTTCATCTCCATGGTGCAAAACAACAAGTTCCACGGCTTACCAATGGAAGATCCCTTGGAGCACCTCGACAATTTCGAGCAAGTATGTGGGATGATCAAGATAAATGGCATATCCGAAGATGCTTTCAAGCTGCGTCAACCAGAAGCTATGTTCACTTTGTTGGTGAAGCAGATTAGAATCAAGAGGAGCTTGAGTTGAGCCAGGAAGAAGCCAATTGGGTGGCGGGACAAAACAATTACAAACCTCAAGGCTACAACCAAGGCTACAACCAGAACAACAATCTCTCCTACCGTAGTACCAACGTTGCTAACCCTAAGGACCAAGTGTACCCTGCTCAGCAAGCAAAACCTTTCATCCCTTACAACAAAGGTTTTCAGCCGAGTGGTGGTTTCCAAGGTCAAGGGCAGAACAACTTCCAAGGGTAACATCAAGGTAACAAGGGTTATACGCCAAACTATTCTCCGGGCTTTGCACCTCAGCAGCAACAGCCGATGCAACAACAACTTGATCCAGTTCAGGCCATGTTTCAGCAGCTGATACAAGGGCAAGCCTCTACAAACCAGAAGTTCGCCGAGATGAACACTCGTCTCGACTCGTCTCTCACTGACTTCTCCACTCAGATCACCAACTTAAACAACAAGATCAAGCAGCTAGAGAAGGGGAAAGCGAGTACAAGTGGTCAGAATAGCCTACCGGGCAAGTGTGAGCAGAATCCTAAGGAATATGCCAACGCCATCACGTTAAGAAGCGGCAAAGAGCTAGCACCTCCGGTTACTCCTAAGAACAACGAGGACGTTGTAATTCAAGAGGGGGAGGGTAAGCCTTCAGCTGATGATGAGATTAACTTTGACAATGTCTGGATCCAAGGGCCAAGAAGAGGAGACAAAGCAGTTGCTGAGAAGAAAGCAGAGCAAACTACTAAGGAGAAGGATGCTTATGTACCTCCACCGTTTGTACCTAAGCTGCCTTTTCCTGGCCGCTTCAAGAAGCAACTCATAGAGAAGCATAGAATCCTCTTTGAGAAGCATCTTAAGGACGTGGAGATCAAGCTACCTCTCGTTGACTGCCTTGCAATGATGCCTAAATGCACCAAATTCTTCAAAGACACTCTCGTGAAGAAGAATAAGGAAAGCAAGGAGGTGCTTGTTCTAAGTGAAGAGTATAGTGCTGTGATACATAAGGAGATAGTCCCTAAGAAGTTGGGAGACCCTGGAAGCTTCACTATACCCTGCGCTTTATGTCCTCTTGAGTTCAAGAGTTGCCTTTGTGATCTCGGAGCTAGCATAAATCTGATGCCTCATTCCGTGGCGAAGAAGCTTGGCTTTACTCGTTTCAAAGACTGTAGGATCTCGTTGGTACTGGCTGATAGGAGTGTGAGGCTACCAGTGGGGCTGCTTGAAGATCTACCGGTGCGAATCAGCGGTGTGAACGTGCCTACGGACTTCTTCGTGTTGGAAATGGATGAAGAGCCTAAGGATCCACTCTTCCTAGGAAGGCCATTCCTTGCAACCACCAGGGTTATCATCGACGTCAAGAACGGGAAGATTGCCTTGCACTTGGGAAAGGATATAAGGCTGGACTTCGATATCAATGAGGTTCTGAGGAAGCCTACCATAGAAGGGCAAGCTTTCTACATTGAAACGATGGATGCCTTAGCGGATGAGTTGCTAGAAGAACTCGCTCAGGAGGACCATCTGAAGCTGGCACTGACAAAGGAGCCAGGAGACTTTGGCTATGTGGATCAGAGGACCCAGGAGTACGTCACTTGCTGGATTCTAGGAAGATTGTTAAGAAGGATGAAAGCTGCTGCCTAGAGATCGACCATGAGATCGACGCTATCACTCGATCCAGGAGTCAGATCGACAAGGTAATCGAGAACACAACTCAATCCGGTGCAGGAATCAATAGTCAGATCGAGAGGAATGATCGATTCGGGAAAACAATCGAGTCAAAGATCGAGAAAGACCTTCCTATCATTTTGGGGTCTAATCAGGAGATCGACTCAGCGTCTCGATCCCTTACTCGATCCACATCAAATCGAGTAAGGGAATCGAGCAAAACTGCTCGATCTAGATGACATCGAGAGCAAGATCGAATGGAGGACTCGATTTCAGAAGGGATAGCGGTTGAGGAGAGCAGTCTTAAGGGCCATGCCTCGGGTTCTAAGGAGGGTTCCAAGGAGGAAGACAACAACAACAGCCACGAGGATGACTGGAGCGAGCTATTAGCCCCAAACGTGGACCTTAAGGAGCTCCCAAAAGGGATAAGGTATGCTTTCTTAGGGCCTAATAACACCTATCCCGTGATTGTGAATGAAAACTTAAGTGATGATGAGTTGCACTCGCTCCTAACTGAGCTGAGAAAGTATAGGAAGGCCATTGGGTACTCTTTAAGTGACATCAAGGGCCTTTCACCAATGCTTTGCACTCACAGGATTCACTTGGATAATGAGAACGCCTCTTCTATAGAACATCAAAGGCGTTTGAATCCTAATTTGAAAGAGGTTGTTAAGAAAGAGATACTTAAGCTTTTAGAGGCTGACGTGATCTATCCCATAAGTGACAGCACATGGGTTTCTCCTGTACACGTGGTGCCTAAGAAGGGAGGGATCACGGTCACAAGGAATGAAAAAGATGAGCTTATTCCTACTAGAACCATCACTGGTCATAGGATGTGTATTGATTATAGGAAACTTAACCTTGCAACTAGGAAAGATCATTTCCCTTTGCCTTTTATTGATCAAATGCTTGAGAGACTTGGTAATCACCCTTACTACTGTTTCCTCGATGGGTATAGTGGTTTCTTTCAGATACCAATTCACCCAAATGATCAGGAGAAGACGACCTTCACATGTCCCTACGGTACCTTCGCGTATCGAAGGATGCCGTTTGGATTGTGTAATGCACCAGCTACGTTTCAGCGGTGTATGATGTCGAACTTCTTCGATCTAATAGAAGAGATGGTAGAGGTGTTTATGGATGACTTCTTTGTCTATGGTGCATCCTTTTCTGCGTGTTTGTTGAATCTTTGCAGGGTACTAAAGTGTTGTGAAGAGACAAACTTGGTGCTAAACTGGGAGAAATGCCACTTTATGGTTAAGGAAGGGATCGTGCTTGGTCATAAGATATCAGAGAAGGGCATTGAGGTTGATCAGGCTAAAGTGGAAGTCATGATGGGTCTTGAGGCACCGGTTAACGTTAAGGGAGTCAGAAGTTTCTTGGGACATGTCGGGTTCTATAGGCGCTTCATCAAGGACTTCTCCAAGATTGCACGCCCTCTTACACGGTTGCTGTGCAAAGAAGTTGAGTTTGTGTTTGATGAGGAGTGTTTGCGAGCTTTCGTGACCATCAAGGAAGCCCTTACATCAGCCCCTATAGTTCAAGCACCAGACTGGACACTACCCTTTGAGATCATGTGCGATGCTAGTGACTACGCCGTAGGAGCCGTTCTTGGTCAGAGGAAAGACAAGAAGCTGCACGTGATTTACTATGCTTCAAGAACCTGGGATGACACGCAAATAAGGTACACTACTACAGAGAAGGAGTTGCTTGCAGTAGTGTTCGCCTTTGAGAAGTTCCGGTCGTAACTTGTGGGTTCCAAAGCTATTGTCTACACAGATCACGCGGCTTTGCGATACATCTATTCGAAGAAGGACACTAAGCCTCAGATTTTAAGGTGGATTCTCTTGCTCCAGGAGTTTGACATGGAGATTAAAGACAAGAAGGGTATAGAAAACGGAGTCACTGACCATCTCTCACGGCTAAGGATCAACGAGTCTCTCCCCTTAGATGACTCTCTTCCAGAAGAGCAACTCATGGCGACCACCAGGCTGTTTGTGGAAAGCTAAAGGGGCAGTTTGAAGAGGTGTTGAGCTTCAAAGAGGAGGATCTACCGTGGTACGCTGATGTCGTGAACTACTTAGCGTGTGGTGAGGAGCCAACACATCTCAACAGCTATCACAAGAAGCGGTTCATGAGAGAGGCTAGTGACTACTTTTGGGACGAGCCCTACTTATACAAGAGAGGAGTAAACAGTTTTTACCGGAGGTGTGTTACGAAGGAAGAAGCTAGAGACATCCTCTATCACTGTCATGGCTCTTCCTACGGAGGACACTTCGCTTCATTCAAGACTGCCATGAAAGTGTTGCAAGCTGGTTTCTGGTGGCCGTCCATCTTCAAAGATGCACACTAGTTTGTGAAGAGCTGTGAGGCATGTCAACGAGTAGGGAATATCACTAAGAGGAACGAGATGCCTCAGGTTCCCATCTTCGAGGTTAACGTGTTCGACGCGTGGGGCATAGATTTCATGGGGCCATTTCCTTCTTCATATCGCAACAAGTACATCTTAGTAGCAGTGGATTATGTCTCTAAATGGGTTGAGGCTGTTGCTTCCCCTACAAACGATTCTAAGGTGGTGATCAAGCTGTTCAAGAGTATCATTTTCCCGAGGTTTGGGGTACCAAAGGTGGTTATAAGCGATGGAGGAAGCCACTTCATAAACAAGGTCTTTGAGAACCTCTTGAGAAAGTATGACGTTAAGCATAAGTTGGCTACACTGTATCATCCTCAAACAAGCGGTCAAGTGGAAGTCTCCAACCGGTAAATCAAGGGTATATTGGAGAAGACTGTCAGAGCAACAAGGAAAGACTGGGCAGTGAAGCTGGACGACGCTCTTTGGGCCTACCGTACCGCCTTCAAAACACCGATTGGTACAACCCCTTTCACTCTGCTCTATGGAAAGGGCTGTCATCTCCCAGTTGAGCTGGAACACCGTGCATTGTGGGCTGTGAAGAGGCTGAACTTTGACCTCAAGACTGCTCAAGAGAGGCGCCTCATTCAGCTACATGAACTGGACGAATTAAGACTGAATGCTTATAAGAGCTCTCGGATATACAAGGAGCGGACTAAGGAAGCTCATGACAAGAAGTTGGTTGCCAAGGAGCTTAAGGAAGGAGGTTTAGTGTTGCTGTACAATTCAAGACTCAAACTCTTCCTGGGAAAGCTGAAGTCAAGGTGGAACGAGCCGTTTGTGATCCAAGAAGTGCTGCCTTATGGAGCTGTTACATTGATGGGAAAGGGTGGCAGTGCATTCACCGTCAACGGACACCGGGTCAAGCCTTACTTGGCGGACAGCTATGACAAGGAGAGTACTTCGGTGCTTCTCCAAGACCCACCATCCGCCTAAACCAACTAAAGTCTAGCTAAAGACGTTAAAGAAAACGCACTTGGGAGGCATTCCCATGTCTATCCTGTACATATTTCTGCTTAATTTCTCTTTCAGTTTTATGTTTTTATTTTGCAAGTGTGTAGGAGCAGGTATGAGGAGTCTAAACCTCGATCTTGAAGCCCAAAAGAGGCAATAGGGGTTAAGAAAAGGCTAGAGATCGAGTGCTAGATCGACTGATCCTGACTCGATCTTTGCTAGATCGAGTCAGTGAATCGAGAGGAGCCAGTCGATCTAGACGAGAACGAGTGATAAGATCGATCTAGACGAAAACGGATCGATCGATCCTAAATGGATCGACCGATCTAATTTCTCTCAGGAAAATCCTTTGAAAACAAATCGATCACTCGACTCGATTTATCACTCGATCTATGCCAAATCGACCCCCAAATCGAGGACGTAGCTCGATCACGAGGACTTAGCCGTGGATCCAAAATCTCAACGATCGAGGGAGCCAATCGATCCGAGACTCGATTCATCATGAATCGAGTCACATATCGAGTAACCCTCTCGATCTAAGCCATTATGGGCTTGAGATCGAGTCATAGATCGACCAAACGGACTCGATCTCATGCCGAGGTAACATTTTCTTTCCCTCCTTTATTCTTTTCCCTCCAGTTTTTAAATTCAAAATTTGGTCAAGACAAGCATTTTTGACCATGAAAGATGTGCCTTGACCAAGACTTTGTCAGAAAACCACCTTTCCTACCCATGGTTTTGTTTTTTGCTTAGCCTTTAAATATTTCAACAACTTCTCACCCTCTCATTCTTGTTTTCTCGGAAATTTTAAGCAAAGAGAGTGAGAGTTTTTTGTTTTCAAAGGCTAGTAAGGCTCTTTAACAATCTTGCAAAAGGTATTTTCGGAGTTTAATGAAATATTTTTTGGAAAATTCTCTTTTATTTCGCAAGACATTGTTTTAGATGATATGGCCGTTTTTGAATTTTAAAATTTAGCTAAATAATAGGGAAAATCCTAGATTTCCTAGTATCTCTAGATTTGATTCTCCTTTATTTTGCTATAATTTTTATTAATTCTCCAAAATTCTAGGGTGTTAGTTATAAGCTTTCCTCTTCCCCTCTCTTCTTCTCTAATAAAATCGCCGTTTTACTTATCAAACTGCTTGAGAAATTTGTTTCAGGTACAATGGCTCCTAAAAGAACGAGAGAAAAGACAGCACAAGAGGGAGAAGGACAAGAGGTGGCTGTTCAAGAGAGGGTCAGATGGAGTAAGGATGAGAAGAGGGACAAGAAACGGCTTGAAAGGCTTCGGTTTGAGCCTACTAAGTTTGCGGACAGGGAGCTGCTGTTCAAGCTAGGGATCCTTGGAGATTTCGACCAACTCCTCAAGAACATTGGTTTAAGATGTCTGTCACGGATGGATTGCCCAACCATTCCAGAAGTGACAATAGACTTCCTTGCCACGCTGGAGTTTCGTTACGAGAACCCTAGCGCCCCCGTTCCTTCACAAGGCCGTCTCTCCTTCAAGGTCGGACGTCAAGCCTTCAGCCTCTCCATCCCCGAGCTATGTCAAGCGTATGGTCTCAACGCAGCTGCCACCAAGATCGAGTTCCCCTCCTTCAAGCGAGCAAACGATTTTTGGGACCTGATTAGCAACAAAGACTACAAAGCCAACACCGCCAAGATCAAGAGAGTGAGATGCCCGGTGCTGAGGTACACTTTGAAGCTGATCGCCAACACATTTAGCGGAAGGTCAGTTGCTCCCATGGTCACGAAGACCGAGCTCTACTTCCTGTTCCAAGGCGTGAAGCATTTGTTGTGTGATCCGGATGAGAATGACGAGCCTATGGAGGATGAGCTCGGCGACGAGGTGAACTATGGATGTGTGCTTGCTGCCTCCTTGGTGAAGTACATGGCTTATGCATTACGGTGCAAGGCAACCTCTTCTTTCATTGGCGGCTTCCTCACTCCTCTATTCTTACAAGCTGGTGTACATATACACGACTTCGCACACGTTCCAGCTAGAGCATTCATGGATGAGGTCTACATGAGGAATACCGACAGCTTGGGACGCACGCCAGCAGAAGGGTTCTACGCTTATCTCTTCATAGACGACGAAAACGAGAAGAGAGTGTGCATCCTGCCAAACAAGGACGAGACCGAGCTGCTTGGTGTTGGGAACATCGAGTTCTTGCCAACAGAAGAGAGTGCTTTGCTCCCCTAGGAGGAACGCCTGCCCCAGCAATTGCTCCTCGTCAAAGGTCTGAATCTCCAGCCACGGAAGATGAGATTCCCGAAGCCTACACCCTTCCCAAGATAGACTTTGAGCCGAGAACCAAAACAGAGAAGTTCCTAGCATCTGTTGTGGAGATGCAAAGGAAAATCAACAAATGGCAAGGCAAAATGCTCAAGAAACTTGCCAAGAAGGTCAAGGCACTTCAAGGAGGCTCGCCTAAGAAAGATGCAAGTGAAGAGGTTCAACAACCCGAGAAGAGGAGGCTCTCAACCGGTGGAGTTGTCATCCATGAGACTCAAGGCAGCAACATTCAGCCGGCACGTCTTTCTCTCCAAGAACCAACCGACAAGGGCAAAACCATAGTCTCTTGCTCCTCTGGAACATCCTCAAGTTCCAGCCGAGACTAGACCAGAGGTAACAACCTTCTTCCATTGTACATAACCGCTCATATTTGCGTCTTTTTGCTTTGTGTATTGGTGCTCCTTTAAAAATGTTTGCCACCGGGACGGTGTCAAGCAAGTTTGGGGGAGTACATGTGTGGTTTAATATGTGTTTTCTGATCTTATTTTCCCTTTAGCATCCTTGAGTCTTTAGTTCGGTAAAATTTTTAAAAATTTTTCAAAGATTCATGTAGTTGCATTCATCTTGTCAAAACATGTTAGGATTGAGTCTAGAATTTTTCTTAGTATCTAGGTTGTTTGCATTTGCATAAGGGGTTAAAGTTTTCTGAAAAAGGTGTTTTATACTCATGAATTGTTTTAATGCCCTAGTTAGTAGTTCTCTAATGCTTTGCTTATTCTTTGAAAGTATGTTCTTACCATGCTTGGATCACTTGCTATGATTTTCGTGACTTGAATTGAACTCTCATGATTTGAAACTTGTCTTAATAAGTGAATACCATAATCTGAAATTTTAATTATCATCCTTATGCATTTGAAAATGAACACATGGATTTTAAAATATTTAGGCTCTCTTCTTCCTTTTACCACTCTTTGTGAGCCTAAGTAGGACTCCCACCTTGACCCTTACCCTTCTTTGAAGCCAAATATTTCTTGTGTGACATCTTTCTGAGGCCTTCTTTTTTGGGTTTTGAACTTAGCATAAAGTGTTAGGTTTAGGCGACATGATTGGGTTCTCATATGATTGCTAGCTTTGCATTTTGAAGCTAGGTATAGGCTTAGGATAAGTTTGGGGGATCATTGGGGTTGTTTTCATGATTATATGTTCTCGGTCTCAAAAGAGTTTGGTGTTTAAAAGAAAGAAATAGGTTTTAAGTGAAGGGTTGTGTTTAAACATTATATATATGCTCTAATAAATTTCAGGAGGTAGCTCTCTCAAATAAAAATAAAAAGAAAAAGAAAAAGAGTCAAAGTGCCAAAAATAAAAATAAAAATAAAAAAAAAGAGAGAGAAAAAAGAAAAAAATAAATAAGAGAGCTACCAGTAAGAAATGGTTAAAGAGCAAAATTATTTTCAACCTTTTTACTAACCTAAAGAGTCAAATATGTTTTCTGTTTTGAATTGGGGAATGCTACGTTTTGAAAACAAAAGGATAGATTCTAAGTGGTGAGTGAGGATGAAAGTTAATAAATGAGAGGGGTTTAGGATCATTGTTAGTTTATATGGGTAGATGAGAATCTGATCATGTATGCATCAATTGCCTTCACCTTTAGCATTATGCATAAAGTTCTTGCCACTTTTGAGGGAAACTCTTGTTTTAATTGAAAACCCTTTTCAAATGAGATCATTCTATGCTCATAACCTACACCTTTAGCCAAATGTGTTTTGCTTTAAAGTGCATAAGTTTGATTCATGGTTCGGATGTTAATGAATGTTAAAGGATGAATTTCTTTGATTGTTAGGAATTAGAGAGTCATGATATGAATTTCTTTGTGTGATGAGTATGGTTAAGTTCTTTGGAGTATGAGTGTGTGCATAGCATTTTAGAACTGTTAACTAGAACATTGAGATTGATTCATTTGAAAGTCACCTTTGCAAAAAGCTTAAACCCCCATTCGTTTTTAAACCTCTCTTCCTTACTTATTTTATGTTGCTTGAGGGCAAGCAAGAAGTAAGTTTGGGGGAGTTGATGTTACTGCATATTGCATACATTTTGCATACATATTAGTTAGCTTTTCATGCATTTACATCACACTTTAGACTAGATTGCATCACTTAGGGTCCTAGAGCATTCTCGCACCAGCATACGCATGTTCCTTGCATTTTGCATCACATTCAGGTTGTTTCTGGCTACTTTGGAGTCGTGGAGGTTCGTGGACGTGCGGAAGCTGTTGTGGCGGTTCATGGAAGGTCGGATGTTTGCTAAGGACCAGAGATCGGGGAACAGATCGAGCATGGCAGGTACGGACGTAAATGACGCCATGCAGAGCGAGGGCCGGATCGAGTCCACCACTCAATCCAACCGAAGATCGATACCAAGATCGGATGCAACACTCGATCCGCCAAAGATGATCGAGACCCAGATCGAGTCAAAGACACGATGTCCGAAAATGATCGAGAGAGCCGCTCGATCCTGAAGTCGATCTCTGTTCTTTCAACCGCTTTTGGCCACTAGCGAGGGGGGGACCATCGAGTTGTTTTCGCCACTTTGGGAAGGCGGCTATGTCCTTTTCCACACAACTTTTTCAATCTTATCTTTTTATGCTTTTCTCTCTGGTTTTGGAGATAATCCACCATTGTCGAACTTTAAGTTTTTTCTTGCGTTGTATTCGAATCGTTTGAAGTTTAATCTAGTTCTTTTTCATGTTCATCGTTTCTTTCTTCATGCTTTGCTTGATTTATCTTATGTGTAGTGAGTAGTTTCAATAGGGTTCAGGGTTAAGAGGATTCAAGGGGTCAAAAAGGTTTTCGATCTTGGAGTTTTCTAGTGCTTAATGGCTATCTCTTCTAGGGTGTCGAGTTCCTAAAGCTTAAAGACTCTCACGCCAAGAGCTTTATGATCCGAGAGGTCTCTTACCTTGACAGGATTCAGGGACCTCTGAAGATCGCACCCTAGAGACTAGTTACCCCTTCCCAAAAGCCATGGAAGATTGGGGGACTAGTTAAGCCCTGCGTTTGAAATCTGTTTTTCATGCCCTTCAACCTCTCTTTCCACCAAAAGCCATGGGTTTGGAGGAGAGGATGAAGGAGTGATCTATACCAAAAGCCACGGATAGATCTTATTTTGTTTTCAAGGCTTAGAGATTCTCACAAAGTGAGTCGATTTAAAGTTTTCAACCCAAGTTCGGACCTTTGAAACCACTGACCATGAATCTCAACCCTAGCCCCTCTTTCTTAGCATCTTTACATCCTCTCTCGTCTTTCGTTTGATCTTTGATAGCATCCTGGTCGTTAGTTTCGCTGTTCTTACATTTTTAGACGAGATCGATCGTTGTTGCTCGATCTAGTGGTCGATCCCGTGGTCGATCCACTAGTCGAATTTTAGTAATTCGTAGCTTTGTTCTTTAATTATTCTGTTTGTTCCTCATGGTAGTTTGATCATTCCTGGTAATATTAAAATAGTTTTGCATTCCATTTAGTTGCTGCATCTAGTTTTTAGGGATTTTCTCAAAACCGATCTTTGTTCGCTTAGATTTGCAAAACCCTTGCATTCTCTTTGTTTTTTCTATCATCCTAGGTGTGGATTGACTCTCTCTTGCATACTGTGCTACAACCTGTCTTGCATTTGAGTTTTGATAGCCTCATTGCATACTCACCCTTGCAAAGAAATTAGTTATCAATAAAATATATAAAAAAAGAAATAAATAAATAAAAGAGCCTAAGTGCCAAAAATAAAAGAAAAGAAAATAAGCAAAAAAATATATATAAGAGAGTTATCGATAAGAAAGAGTTAAAGAGCTTATTATTTTCAAACCTTTTCACTAATCTAAAAGAGTTAAAATGCTTTCTGTTTTGTTTTGGGGATTGCTAAGCTTTTGCTTTGGGAAAAGGGTAGACTCTAAGTGGTGAGTGCGGACGTAAATGACGCCATGCAGATCGAGAGTCGGATCGAGTCAACCACTCGTTCCTCCAAAGATCGATTCTGAGATCGATGGAAGCACCCGATCCACCAAAGAAGATCGAGACACAGATCGAGCCGAAGTCACGATGTCCGAAGATGATCGAGCGAGGTGTTCGATCTCGAGGTCGATCTCAGTGCCTTAACCATTTTTGGCCGCTAGCGAGGGGGGGACCATCGAGCTGTTTGACCTATTTTGGGAAGGCGGCGAGCGTGCTTTTGGACAGACATTTTCACTTTATCATTTTCATCTTTTTCTCTCTGTTCGAATGCGATTCCGCCATTGTTAGACTTTGAGCTTTGTTCTTGAATATTTCGAATCGTTTTAAGTTTAATCCATCGTTTTTATGTTTATCGTTTCATCTTTCATGCTTTGCTTGGTTTATTTAATGTGTAGTGAGTAGTTTAATCGGGTTTTGAGGATGAGAGGATTCAAAGGGGTCAAAAGGGTTATCAAGTTTGGTGTTTTCTTATTCTTAATGGCTTTCTCTTCTAGGATGTCGAGTTCTTAAGGCTTAAAGAGTCTCACGCCAAGATCATTATGATCAGAGAGAGCTCTTACCTTGACAGGATCCAGAGATCTCTAAAAATCGCATCCTAGAGATTAGTTACTCTTTCCCAAACGCCATGGTAATTTAGAGGACTAGTTAAGCCGTATTTTGAAATCTGTTTTACTTGACTTTCAATCTCTTCTTCCGCCAAACGCCATGGTTCTGGAGGAGATAATGAGAGAGTGATCCATACCACACGCCATGGATGGATCTTGTTTTGTTTTCAAGGCTTAGAGAACCTCACAAAGTGAGTAGATCTAGAGTTTTCAACCCCTGAACGTGAATCTCAACCTTAGACCCTCTTTCTAATATTTCTTAGTCTCTGTTGATCATTCGCTCGTTGCTTGCTTGCATCTTAGTCATTAGATTCGTTTTCGCTTAATCTGTCTTTTTGATCGATCTTTGTTGCTCGATCCACTAGTCGAATTTTATAAATTCATAGCTTTGCATTTTAATCATTCTGCTTGTTCGTCGTGGTAGCTAGTTCATTCTTGGTATTTTTAAAATAGTTTTCCCCTGCATCTAATCATTGCATCTAGTTTTTAGGAATTTCACAAAACCGTTCACCATTTGCCAAGCTTTACTCGATCCTTGCATTCTCATTGCACTTTCTAGTTCCTGGATTGGATTGATTCCTCTTGCATGCTATACTACGACTGTGTGCTGCTTGAGTTTTGATAACCTCCTGTTGCATTTGCTCACCCCTAGAAAAATTCTGTTATCAGAACACAACCGCAATTAGACAGCACTGAGATGGCGTTCCACAGCGCCTGAACACTCTGCACCATGAAACGCTGAAAAGTGGCCTGCTCTATCGGAATGTCTGGAATCGGTGGGAGCTCATGTCGACCAATCGGCTCAGGCAACGTGAAGGTGCGTGGTGCTCTCGCTCGACGAGATGGACCTCCAGCAAGGCCCTCAACAGGTGCATCCTCAGCAGCAGAAGCAGCAGCTCGGGAAGATCCTCCTCTGCGCCTAGTAGCTGGCGCGGATCGTAGCAAAGTAGCATCAGGCTGGAAGCTGAGGGAGTCTGTCTGAAGTGTAGTGAGAGCAGGCTGTGGTAGCGGAATCAGATAGCGCTGACCAGTGTGACTGACAAAACTCCATAGCGGCTCATCTCCCGCGATCCAGTGTGTCCTCCTCAAGTAGTCCATGTCCACGAGGTGGCGCCCATTCACAACTCTGCATGTCGAAGTTTCGATGCGGCAGTAGCGGAAGATGGGAGTGAGGAGACTCCCAATACTCTCGGGCTTGCCCCGAGCACCGGTGAACGCCTTGGTCTTCAGCGAAGCCAAGTGATGGGCAAAGATTGGGCCCATGTTGACATCTCTGTCAACCGGATACTCCTCTGTCAACATATCCTCAATGTCGTAATACAAGAGAGTCAGCTCAGAAACTCTCATCTTCCTGGGCTAAGACTTGTACAGGAGAGTAGTGGAGAAGAGGCGGACAAGGTAGCGCAGCAACGGATGCCGCACATCTGTCTCAGTAGACCTCTTGGAGTCATACATCCCATTCCCGAAATGAGACCAGAAACTCTGCATGTCAGGAAATGGCGTCAGGAGAGAGACGCCAGTGCGCGCTGAATCGAACCAGTAGATGGTACAGAGTGCAGTGAAGTTGATCCTGTACCTGATGCCATCATCTGCTCTCTTCACGATCTCATTGGTGTAATACACCCTCGCTGTGGCAATGAACTGGCGCACCAACTCCGGGTATAGATCGTACTGTTTGGTCGCCATGGTACCCAAGCCAATCTTCTGCAGCACCCGCAGAGCCTCCTCCTTGAGCCCGAGCCTGCGCAATGTATCCGGACAGACGAAGCGTGTAGGCGCAAAGTCCATCTTGGTCCAGGCATTGTAGAACAATGTGTCATAATCGTCTCACTGCTCACTGATGTTCCAGAAAACGCAGTCGCGTTTCGCTACCTCCTTCGCCGGAGTATCTTCCCAAACCCTCTCCATCGGGATTCTCAACCCTTCTCTCCGAGGCCATGGTGGAAGAGAAGGTATAGCAGGTGCTGGATTGGAGGATTCTCCAGTATCGGTACGTGATCGCTTGTTCCGTAGAGCCATCTGCACTCAGAAAACCAAGAACACACAAAAATTTCGAAAATCAGGCCAAAAATCGAAAATTTGAAAATTCAAAATCTGGCCTATATTATCAAGGGCGAACCTAACCAGCAACTTAGTGATCACTAATCAGAAACAATTCCAGTCTAAAATCCCAAATTCGGACCTATTTTTGCAAAATTGATCATGAATCCGAAAATTTCAAAATTTTGCAAAAGAAGCTGTAATAACTAAGGAGCAAGGTTGAATTCCTCCAAAACAACCTAGAGAAGCATGATTCATGTCCTAAATCAAGCTAAAACAGGTCAAATCGGAAGTTTCAAACCTTGGGTTCGAACTGAAAAAGTGGGATTTCGAGTGTCATACCTTGCAGATCGGATGAATGAGTTGGATATTCAGAAATAGTACAGAATTCCGCCCAAGATAGGCTTTTGAATCACTAAAATCCGTTAACAAACAAAGAAGTTGCGATTTGGAATAATATTGTGTGGTTTTCGGTTTTCAGAAAAAGGGAAGAGGAAAGAGATGAAGTCGGGGTTTATCATAACTTAACTGATTAATGAGGGTGTCGATAGACACCGGGTATGTGGTGTCGATCGACACTGGTCAGTGTCGACCACGGTGTCGACCACGGTCGACATGTACTCGCCTAGATACCTTGTTCCTTTTTTTTTAGTGACTCTGTAACACGATAATAAGTCAGTAAAAATTAAAAATTAGACTAAGTATGTACACTTACCAGTGGGTTGCCTCCCACCAAGCGCTCGTTTAACGTCATTAGCTTGACTTTCCTCAGGATCAGGCTGTGGGTGTATCTGCCAAAGGTACAATCTGTCCTTCGGGAATCGCGGCTTTCGCCCAGTAATGTTTCACCCTTTGCCCATTGACAACAAACTCCCTGTCCTCTGGAGTTGATAGAACACCTGCACCATATGGTCTGACTTCCTTGACTGTGAAAGGACCTGACCAACGAGAACACAATTTTCCAGGAAATTATTGTAAACTTAAGTTATACAAAAGTACCTGATCATTTGGTTCAAAGTGTCTGGCAAGGATCTTCTTGTCATGTTAGGCTTTAGTCCTCTCCTTGTACAGCTTTTAGTTCTCATATGCATGATGTCTAATCTCATCTAACTCATTGAGCTGTATCTGGCGCCTCTCTGCTGCAGGTTTCCAGTCAAAGTTCATCTTCTTGACAGCCCAATTTGCCTTGTGTTCAAGCTCCACTGGAAGGTGACATGCTTTTCAATAAAGCAAATAGAATGGGGGTGGCGCCAAGTGGTGTCTTGAATGCTGTCCTGTAAGCCCAAAGTGCATCATCTAACTTGGCTGACCAATCCTTTCTTGTCTTCCCAACTGTCTTCTCCAGGATTTCCTTGATCTGCCTGCTGAAAACTTCAACCTGACCACTTGTCTGAGGGTGATAAGGTGTAGCAACCTTGTGATGAACTCCATACTTCTGCAGCAGCTTCTCAAACACTCTATTAATAAAGTGTTTTCCACCATCACAGATCACGATCCGTGGTACTCCAAACCTGGGAAAGATGATGGTTTTAAACAGCTTCAGGACCACTGCAGCATCATTGTGTGGACTGGCAATTGCTTCCACCCACTTGGAGGCATAGTCCACTGCAACCAGGATGTACTTGTTCCTATAAGATGAAGCAAAGGGTCCCATGAAATCGATGCCCTAGCAGTCAAAAACTTCAATCTCAAGTATGAAGTTTTGTGGCATCTCATGTCTTTTACTGATCTTCCCTCTCCTTTGGCAGGCATCACATTGTGGGATGAATGTCTGAGCATCCTTGAACATTGTAGGCAACCAGAAGCCTGCTTGTAGGATCTTGGAGACAGTTTTGAAAGTAGCAAAGTGTCCTGCATATTCAGACCCATGACAGTGGAACAACACATTCTTAACTTTAGCTTCTGCAAGACATTTTCTGTAGATTCCATCTGAATGGTGCCTGTACAAGTAAGGCTCATCCCAGTAATATCTCCTGAGTTCTCTCATAAATTTCTTCTTCTTATAGCCTTTGAGGGTTTCAGGGACCTCATCTGCAGCTAGGTAGTTGGCAATATCAGCATACCAAGGCCTAAAAGAGGCTGTAACTGCGAAGATAGGCTGAGAGAAGACATCACGCAGGATCTGCTGAAGTAGATTGGCAGTTCGCGACTGGTGTCGATCGACACTAGATGGGGTGTGTCGATCGACACCAAGTCTGTGTCGACTTGGTGACGAGGGTGATGTCGATCCTGCTCGATATTGGCTCGCGTCGAGGTTGGTGTCGACCGACACCCTGTCTGCAATTCGAAAAAACTGCAGCTCTTCCACATCTGAAGGCTGCAACCTTGTCTCAATGAGACATATATTCTCCTCTGGCAGGAAATCATCAATGGGGATGCTGTCTTCAATCCTGATTCTTGAAAGATGATCTGCTACCCCATTCTCAATCCCCTTCTTGTCCCTTATTTCAATGTCAAACTCTTGTAGCAGCAAAATCCATCTCAACAGTCTTAGTTTTGCATCCTTCTTCTGCATCAAAAATTTGAGAGCAGAAGGGTCTGTATGTACAATCACCTTAGCCCCAACCAAGTACTGTCTGAACTTCTCAAATACAAACACTACAGCCAACAATTCCTTCTCTGTAGTTGCATAGTTCTTTTGAGCATCATCCAAGGTCCTTCTTTCATAATAGATTGCATGAACCTTCTTCTCCTTTCTCTGACCCAATACAGCGCCCACTGCAAAGTCTGAAGCATCACACATCACCTCAAAAGGTAGATCTCAATCAGGAGGCTGCACAATAGGGGCACTCACTAGTGCTTGTTTGATTTGCTGGAAGGCTGAATGACACTCTTCAGTAAATTCAAACTCCACATCCTTACAAAGCAGAGCTGTAAGTGGTCTTGCAATCTTACTGAAATCCTTAATGAACCTCCTGTAAAATCCAGCATGTCCTAGAAATCTCCTTACAGATTTCACACAATCTGGTGGCTGCAGACTTGTCATCACTTCGATTTTGGCTTTGTCTACCTCAATGCCTTCTCCAGAAACTCAATGCCCAAGTACAATCTCATCTCTGACCATAAAGTGGCATTTCTCCCAGTTCAGAACTAGGTGCTTCTCTTCACATCTTGCAAGCACTTGACAGAGGTTGTCAAGGCAGTCTTTGAAGGAGGATCCATATACTGAGAAGTCATCCATGAAGACCTCCATATACTTCTCAATCATATCTGTAAAGATGGACAGCATGCACCTCTGGAATGTTGCAGGAGCATTACAAAGTCCAAATGGCATTCTGCGATATGCAAAGGTGTCATAAGGACAAGTAAATGTGGTCTTCTCCTGGTCATCTGGGTGAATGGAGATCTGAAAGAAGCCAGAGTAGCCATCCAGGAAGCAGTAGTAGGAGTGATTCGCCAACCTCTCTAGTATCTGATCAATGAATGGCAGTGGGAAATGGTCCTTCCTTGTTGCAGCGTTGAGCTTCCTGTAGTCAATACACATTCTGTGGCCAGTGATGGTCCTTGTAGGAATCAGCTCATTCTTCTCATTTTTAACCACTGTTACTCCTCCTTTCTTGAGAACCACATGTACAGGACTGACCCAAGTGCTATCTAAAATCGGATAGATGATCCCAGCAGCTAGAAGCTTCATGATTTCCTTCTTCACTACAACCTGCAAGTTCGGATTCAGCCTCCTCTGGTTCTCTATTGACGACTTTAACTCATCCTCAAGGTGTATCCTGTGCATGCACAACTCTGGAGAGATACCTGAAATGTCATCAAGAGAATAGCCAAGAGCTTTGCGAAAAGTGCGCAGCTTGCTTAGCAGCAAAGTGAGCTCTGCATTGTTTAAGGTAGCACAAACTATAACAGGATATGTAGAGTTAGGTTCTAGAAAAGCATACCTTAGACCTGCAGGGAGCTGCTTGAGTTCGATCTTTGGAGCTTTTTCTTCACTCCAATCGCCTAGCTTTGCAGCTTTTACAGATGTCCCAACCAGCTCTTGTTGTGCAATCAGCTGCATGACTTGCTCACTTGCATCCATCATTCTGACATAACCAGCAGCAATGTTGTCTAGATGCTCTGTTGCTTCTGCAAAAACTGTTAATGCCGTCTCCAAAGGGTCTGCAGGATGCATCTCCTGCAAGATTTATTCTGCAAGACTGGTGAGGGAGTCTACATAGAATGTGTTGCCTTCTATTGTTGGTGTATTCATCAACTTGTCCATGTTAAAATTCATCACTAAATCGCCCAAATTCAAAGCAATGCTCCCTTTTCTGACATCAATAATGGCGCCTGCAGTAGCCAGAAATGGCCTTCCCAAAATCAAAGGGTCCTTTGGTTCCTCACCATAAGCTAGAACCACAAAGTCTGTGGGAATCACACAATCTCCCACCTTGACTGGCACATCCTCTAGAATGCCTTCAGGAATCCTCACAGATCTATCTGCTAAGATAAGAGATATTCTGGTTGGCTGGAAATCAGTCATGCCCAAACTGACAGCAACTGAATGAGGCATCAAGTTGACACTTGACCCTAAATCACATAATGACCTCTCAAACCTTTCAGAAAATATTGTGCAGTCTAGAACAAAGCTCCCAGAGTCAATAAGCTTTTCTGGTATCTTGTTCTGTGTAACTGCACTCACTTGTTCTGAAATTAGCATTGTTCCTTGCTCAAGTCCTAGATTTTTGGTCATCATTCTTTTCACATACCTCTTTATTACAGGAGTAGTCCTTATAGCATCTATCAAAGGAATCTCCACCACAAGCTTATCTATGATAGCTTTGATCCTAGCATCCTCCAGTTCCTGTTTAGCCTTCTTCTGGTTCCTTGGATAAGGTACCTTTGGCTTATAGACCCTTTCTTCTGCATTTTCTGGAGTCTGAAAAATCGCAGCTTGCTTCTGTGGTGGGTGTCGATCGACACCAGGGGGTGGGTGTCGATCGACACTAGCTCCTGGAAGTTGTGTCGAGCGTGCTGATCGTGTGTCGAGCTGCTTATTGACCTTGGTCGATATCTCTTCGCCTCGAGTCGAAGAACCGTGGATTTCCTTTGGGGTCGATCGACACTGAGGGGTTGGTGTCGATTGACACCCTTCAAAATCAGCGAAATCCTCATCTTCAAACTCTTGCAGTTGCTCGAAATCCTCTGTATTCAGGCCCTTTTTCTGCACTGGTTGCAGATTCCTTCTACTCCTCAGTGTGATGGCATTGATAGAGTGCCTTGGATTGGCATCTGTTCTTCCTGGGAGAAATCAATCTTGCCTTTTCATAGCTCCAGCAGTTTGAGCCACTTGAGTGTTTAGAGCTTCGATTTTTCCATTCAAATATTGGTATAGGGCGTCAATCTTGCCATTGAAGTCAACTGTAATCTTCTGCTGACCTTCTAGCAACTGCTCAAGCATGGCTTCCATCTTACTTGAAGCTGATGGTGCTGGTGCTGGTGCAGGTTGATAAGATGAGGAACAATAGCTCCTGTTGAAGTTGTTGTTCTGGTAAGGCTTCTGGTATTCAGACTTCTGAAACTGAGGCTTGGGAGTGTAACCAGAAGAACTCTGGTTCCCTGTGAAGTTGCTTCTCTGCATATTCCCACGGAATCCTCTGTTTCCCTGCTGATTGTTGTACCTCTGACCCTGAAAACCAGCTCCATTGATGTAGTTAACATCTTCTTCTTCAAACTCCTCAGCTGGCTCAAATGTCTCAACCTCAGCAGCAAACTGAACAGATTTCTTACCCATCAAGAGGTTATGAACAGAATCCAGTTTGGCCTTCATCTCAGCAGCAAACTGATTGCTCCCTGCATTGCCAGCGTTTTTCTCTCTCAAAATCAGCATTCTTTGTGCTGTTGCTGGACGCTAGGTTCTCTATCAGCTTGATGGCATCAGCTGGGACTCTAGTATTTAAGTTCCCATTGCTTGCTGCATCCAGAGCCATCTGGTACTTCCAATCAACACCTCTGAAGAAGATACCCAGCAGCTGCACTTCATTGAACCCATGGTATGGACAATCTCTTTGGTACAGCTTGAACCTCACCCAGGTTGCTTTGAAAGCTTAAGTTGGACCTTGCAAGAGTGTGGCGTTTTTTGTCCTCAACTATTCTGACCTTGCATCATCATAAAAGTTGTTGAGGAAAGCAGATTTGGTATCCTCCCACGAGGTTCCAGCTGTTTGAGCCAATGTGCTGCATCTCCTTCCAAAGAATGAGGGAAAAGCTTGCAAAATAGGCAATCATTGGTGACTCCATTGGCTTTAACACTTGTAGCCAGGTATTCAAACTTCTCTATATGATCCATAGGGTGTTCATATGGAAGTCCATGGAAGGGGTGCTGACCTACAAGCTGGTAGTAACTGGGTTTCAGCTCAAATTCATTCCTCTGAAAGGCTGGTGGGCGGATTGCAGCTCTATTTGCATAGAACTGATAAGGCCTGTTGTAATCTCCCAGAGTCCTTTGTGGATGACGTCCAGCAGCATCTCCAGCAGCTTGTTGTTGCACAATCTGCTCCTCAATCACAACACCAATGTCATCTATCCTCTGTCCATCCTCATTTCTTCTGTTCCCTTCTCTGTCAACTAAATGACCCTCATCATCTGTCCTCAAAACAAGTGGTCCAACCATTTTAGTCTGCTTTTTGGCTTTCCTGATGGTTCTCTCTAGCTTGGCGAGTTTGTCGATGCCTAGAGTCACAAGTTCTTTATCTTTGTTGCTCCTGGTACTGCGATTATGCTTGCACCTGAAACAGACAACAGAGAAGTGAAGAAGGTTAGTAAACAGAACATAAACGCTTAGTCAAAATTCTAAAACTAAAAATCTGAAAGTAATATCTAAGTCCCCGGCAACGGCGCCAAAATTTGGTATGCTCAAATTAATGATATATCATGGTTTTTAGAGTTTTTAACCATGATATAAGTCCTTTTTATTGAGTCTTTTTGGTCTTTCTAGAGTCCTAGAAGAGTCTTTGCAGGTTATAGCATGTCTGGAGCATAATTGGAAATATTGGAGCCTTTTGGATCATTTCAAGTCGAAGCCACGAAGTACCTAGCTCAGAGAAGAAAGTATGCCATATGGTGACGCTCGTCACCACTCTTGGTGACGCTCGTCAGCCACCAAGGAAGGAGGTCGTGGCTGTTTATTAAAAGATGGAGCATTATTTGCAGAATTAGCCCAGAAGTTCCATTATTTACAAGAAGGCCCCACATCGTGTTTAGCCTCTATTTATTAGGTTTTTCAGCCATTGTTGGCTTTTATCTTAGTTTTTGAGAATTCAAAGAGTTAGAGAGAGATTTATTCAGAGCTTTTTTGGGAGACAGATCCTATACTCTTTTGAGAAGATTTTGAACCCCCTTATTCTTTTACTGTTCTCTTAATGCAATTTTATTCAGTTATGTTTTGTGATTCCTTGATCATGTCTGAGTAATCAGCTATAAAGTTAGGGCTTTTTCAAAGGTTGATGAAGAGTTTGTAGAATTACTGCCTGTTAGGAATATCTTTTGGTTTTTTATCTCTGCTTGCTTTAAAATCAAATTTCTTAGACACATCATTTAGAAATCCAAAAATCATATGTTGTTAAATATATGTGAGAGCATTATTGATAACCTGAACTAGTATTTGATGAGCAAAACAACTTAGTGCAAAGAGATTTGGCTTAGGAGTTTTGTGAACAATTGAACCTGACCATTACTGCATGTTTAAATTGTTAGGATTTGCAAAAAGATTTGAAACTCTGTGATTTAGGCATAGATAACTTCTGCAATGAGAATTGATTAGTTATACATAAATGATTCTTGTTTAAAACTGTCCTTAATCATTCCTGATTTCATGCATTCTACATTCTTGGATTCAACCTGCGAACTGTCTTGACTTAGCGCTTTTAGTTTTCTGAAACTTAGATAACCAACTTGAATTTCGTTTGCTACTTTTATTTATCATTCGCATTACATACATTACATTCTGCTTAGCTTAATCCGAACCTACATTCGATAGTGTAGTTTGCATTACTCATTTGGGATTCGATACCCCTTGTACTACAATTGCTTTTGCTGTGCACTTGCAGTAGTATTTGTGTAAAACCTGAGCCCTATCAAGTTTTTGGCGCCGTTGCCGGGGATTAATAGCTGCCTATCGATTTTTAGTATTAGGATTTTGTCTAAGTTTTAATTTGTTTACTGACTTTTAAGTTTCTTTTCTTTGTGCTGGTTTCCGGTGTATGCCTAATCGCAGTACCAGAAGCAACAAGGAGAAGGAGCTTGTGACTTTGAGCATCGACAAACTCGCTAGGTTGGAGAGAACTAACAGAAAAGCTAAGAACCAATCTACAATGGTCGCTCCACTTATCTTGGTTGAAGATGCAGAAGGTCACTTGGTTGACAGAGAAGGAAAGAGGAGGAACGAAGAGGGGCAAAGAATTGATCAAAAGGGGAATGTCATTGTTGAACAGGAGGTTCAACAAGTGGCAGAGGATGTTGGAGTCCCTATTGCTGCCAACAAAGCTGCTGGGCGTTTTGTTCAAAGGACTCTAGGTGACTACAACAGACCAGATCAGTTCTATGCCAACAGAGCTGCAATCCGCCCTCCTGCCTTCCAGAGGAACGATTTTGAGGTTAAACCTGTCTACTATCAGCTGGTTGGCCAGCATCCATTCCATGGCTTACCTCATGAGCATCCTATAGATCACATTGAGAGGTTTGAGGATTTGGCCTCAAGTGTCAAAGCTAATGGTGTTAGCAATGACTTTCTGTTCTGCACGCTTTTCCCTTACTCTCTTGAAGGAGAAGCTGCATATTGGCTGAAGCAACTGGAACCTGCTTCATTGACCACATGGGAAGACATTAAGAATGCCTTTCTGAATAACTTCTATGGCTATGCAAGATCAGAAGACATGAGGACGAAAATTACATCATTTACACAAGGTCATACTGAAGCTTTTAAGGCTTCTTGGATCAGATTCAAGTCTTACCAAAGGGACTGTCCTCATCATGGCTTCAGTCAGGTGCAATTACTTGGGATTTTCTTCAGAGGCATTGACTGGCAGTATCAGATGGAGCTGGTTGCAGCAAGTGCAGGAAACTTTAACACCAACAGACCAGAGGAGGCGATCAGGCTGATTGAGAACTTGGTCTGCAGCAACAGCACTAAAAATGCAGATTTTCAGAGAATGAAACAAGCTGGTGTGGATGATGGAAATCAGATTGCTGAAGTTAAGGCTAAGCTGGACAGTATGCACAGCCTTTTGGTGGGAAAGAAGTCAGTTCATTTTGCTGCAGAAGTGGAAACTTTCAAAGGTCCAGAGGAGGTTGAGCATGAGGATGTAAATTTCTTAAATTTTGGCGGTTTTCAGGGTCAAAGGTATGGAAATCAGCAGTGGAACAGAGGCTACAACAACAACAATCAGAAGAGCACCTTTACAGAAGGACAAAACATGCCTGGTTTCACTCCTAAGCCCCCATTCCAAAAGACAGAGTACCAGAAACCATTCCAGAACAGTGGAAATTACAACAGAAATGATGGTTCTTCTTCTTATCAACCTGCACCTCCACAAGGGAACAAGATGGAAGCAATTCTGGAACAGATCTTGGAAGGACAACAGAAGCTTACAGTGGACTTCAATGGCAAGATAGATTCGATCTATCAGGACTTGAATGGGAAAATTGAGAGTATGAACTCTGATATGAAGAAACTTGATGTTCAAGTTGCCCAAACTACAGGAGCTGTTCAGAGGCAAGAAGGATTTCTTCCAGGAAGAACTGATGCTAATCCCAAACACCATATGAATGCCATCACATTGAGGAGTGGAAAGAACCTGCAACCAGTGTTGCAGAAGGATTTGAGCTCAAAGGATTTCGTGGGACTAGAAGAGTATGAAGATGAAGAAATATCTGCTGAAGAACCACGAGTGACGCTCGTCACTGATCCTGGGTGTCGCTCGTCACCCATTGAGCACAACCCCGATGATTTGCCTTCACAAGTTGGTGACGACCGTCACCAGGAGGGTGACGCTCGTCACCCAAATCGAGCAATCAGCCCCGACTCGTCCAAAACGAGTGACGCTCGTCACCCATTAGGTGTCGCTCGTCACCTGTTGCAACATAGCACAATTTCGTCTGAGGCTTCAGATAATGCTAAGGAGACAGTGTATAAGCCCAAGATACCCTATCCCAAGCATCCTAAGAGGTCTAAGCAGGAGCTTGAAGATGCTAAATGCAAGGCTATCATGGATAAGTTGGTTATTGAGATCCCATTGATTGATGCTGTGAGGATTACTCCTGTTATAAGGAGGTATGTGAAGAGAATGGTGACCAATAACTTGAGTTTAGAAGCTGGAGCTATGATGATCAACGAGCAGGTCAGTGCGGTGATTCAGAACAGAGTTCCAGAGAAGCTTTCAGATCCAGGAAGCTTTGTTTCAGACTGCACAATCTTCAATGACAAGTTTGAGAGGTCATTGTGTGATCTTGGTTCTAGTGTGAACCTCATGCCTCATTCTGTTGCCAAGAGCTTGGGGATGACCGATTTTAAGGCTACACGGATATCTCTTGTCCTAGTTGATAGATCAGTCAGGGTTCCTGAAGGGGTGATAGAGGATGTTCCTATCAAAGTAGGAGATTGTATGATTCCTACTGATTTTGTGGTTCTGAAATATGCTGAAGAACCTAAAGATCCTCTTATTCTGGGAAGACCATTCTTCGCTACTGCTGGCGCCATCATTAATGTAAGAAAAGGGAATATTGAGTTTGATCTTGGTGATGTTGTCATGAACTTTGACATGGATAAGTTAAGAAGTAGCTCTACCATTGATGGTCAAACCTTTTCTATAAGAACTTCTAATGATGAAGAGCCTGTTATGGAGCATTTAGAAGACACAACTGTTGGGTATGTCAATGAATCTGATACAAATGGGTAAGTGAACAAGATGGCTGTTCAAGAGGCAATGTCTGAAGTTTATGCAAAAGCTGTTAGGTTTGAGGATTGGAGTGAAGATGATACCTTCAACATTAGGCTCGAAAAAGAGGTTCCCATTCATGCCAAGTTGCTGGAGGAAGACGTGCTTGTGATGGAGGAAAGACTTGCAGAGCTGAATTCCAAGAAAACTGCAGCAACTCGAACTGCTGAGTCAGTGACGAGCGTCACTGACCTGGTGACGCTCTTCACCAACCTGGACACAAAGGAGAGACGTGATATTTACTCTACAAGTCCATCTTATGTTTCCAAACCGAAAATTCACCATTCCACAACCAAGAAACCTGCAACTAGGCAAAGGTATGCACTTCTTGGAACCAGTTCCAAACCTCCTAATCTCATCAATAAGAACTTAAAAGGTGCAAAGGATGCTTCACACTTATGCAAGCAACGAGATTCTCGTGGAAAGCTTGCTGTTTCCTTTGATGATTCTGCAGGAAAACAAAGTGTATCACCCACAGTCACGACCCACCCTGCTGATGTACCTCACTTCCTTGGAAGAGTTCATGCATCCACTGCTTATAAACTACCATGGATGAGGAGACATTCTTCTCTAATGCATTCACCGCAACCTTCTGCTCCACCAGCTGTCTAAACAGCCAACCAAAGTCGAGCTAATGACTTTAAACAAGCGCTTAGTGGGAGGCAACCCACTGGTAAGTGTTCTTGTACTTAGTTTCGTTTTCTATTTAAAAAAAAAACAAAACCCAAAAACATGAGAAAAATCGAAAATAAAAAAAAGTTAGTCAGTTTGTGAGTTTGCTCTGAGGATGTCTTGTTAACTTGTTCAACCATGGATTATGCTTTGTTTGGATATTTTTGATGTGTGTTTTGAGTGCTCCAACAGTCTAACTTTGGAGTACACATAATGACACAATGTTTAAGCATCCAACTTGATGATTCTGAAGTATCAGACGTGGTGACGCTCATCACCAAGCTGGTGACGCTCGTCACCCGTCCCTTCGCGAGGTACCACTTTTCTGACATGGTTTTACAAGTTCTCATGGTTCTTTTTGACCAACTCTTGTCTTAATAACACTGGGGACAGTGTTGTTTAAGTCTAGGGGAGGTGGTTACTGATGTTGTGTGCTTTGTGTTTGATTAATAGAGTCTTAAAGTTGAGTCAAAAACCTGTTTTTTTTTATAGAGTCCAAATTTTGAAACTGTCAGTTTTTCTTGGAACTAACCATAGGACGTTTTTGCTTATAAGAACCATTGCCGCAGTAGTTGATTACATGTCTTACTAAGTTGACAGTCATAGGTAGATCAGTCTAGCAATGAAGGTTTAGGTTCTTAGAGAATCTGGAAAATTTGCTTTTAGCTCCACCTTAATGAACTTTAAACTTCTTATCTTGGTGCTTGATTCTTATTGATCTTGATTCTCTCTTTCAGCACTCATAATAAGGTTAAGATACAGTCTCTCTTTGATCTTCCCTAATGTAGTTTTTAAAAGTTTAAGTCCAAAGAATGGTGCATTCATGACCCTGTCTCCTCACAAGGAACAACAGTAATGAACACACTCAAGAACCTGTCTCCTCACAAGGAACACAAGTATTGAGTAGCACCATATCTTAGACTGTAAAGAAATTTGAGAAAAGAAGTGAAAAAATCGAAAAATCAGAATGAAAAAGATCAAGGGAAGAGAAAATAGGAGAGCTGTGTTGAGATTGATTTGTTCAGTTGTTTAGGAAGGGAAAAGAATCTATAAGTGAATAGGATGGTAAAACCTTTATGAGATATCACACTTAGATAGATATAAGGAGTTAGCAGCAGAGATTTTGGATATCTTTAAGGGATTTGGATTGGATTTGAAAGATTTGCTAAGCTTGTGATGATTAGACTGAAATTTGATCTTGTGTTGACTCTGTGGTATGTGGATTCGAAAGTGTTAACTACTGTGGTGTTCCTGATGTTTAGCTGACTGTTTCTTGTTTTCAAACCTCGACCCTGTTCTTTGTCTGATGTTTGCTTGAGGGCAAGCAAAAGCTAAGTCTGGGGGAGTTGATATATCATGGTGTTTTTGGTTTTTAACCATGATATAAGTCCTTTTTATTGAGTCTTTTTGGTCATTTTAGAGTCCTAGAAGAGTCTTTGCAGGTTATAGCATGTCTGGAGCATAATTGGAAATATTGGAGCCTTTTGGATCATTTCAAGTCGAAGCCACGAAGTACCTAGCTCGGAGAAGAAAGTATGCCATATGGTGACGCTCGTCACCACTCTTGGTGACGCTCGTCAGCCACCAAGGAAGGAGGTCGTGGCTGTTTATTAAAAGATGGAGCATTATTTGCAGAATTGGCCCAGAAGTTCTATTATTTACAAGAAGGCCCCAGATCGTGTTTAGCCTATATTTATTAGGTTTTTCAGCCATTGTTGGCTTTTATCTTAGTTTTTGAGAATTCAAAGAGTTAGAGAGAGATTTATTTATAGCTTTTTGGGGAGATAGATCCTGTACTCTTTTGAGAAGATTTCGAACTCCCTTATTCTTTTACTCTTTCTCTTAATGCAATTTTATTCAGTTATATTTTGTGATTCCATGATCTTGTCTGAGTAATCTGCTAGTTAAGTTAGGGCTTTTTCAAAGGTTGATGAAAAGCTTGTAGGATTGCTGCCTGTTAGGAATATCTTTTGGTTTTTCATCTCTGCTTGCTTTAAAATCGAATTTCTTAGACACATCATCTTGAAATCCGAAAATCTTAGGTTGTTAAATATATGTGAGAGCATTATTGATAACTTGAACTAGTATTTGATGAGCAAAAAAACTTAGTGCAAAGAGATTTGGCTTAGGAGTTTTGTGAACAATTGAACCTGACCATTACTGCATGTTTAGATTGTTAGGGTTTGCAAAGAGATTTGAAACTCTGTGATTTAGGCGTAGATAACTTCTGCAATGAGAATTGATTAGTTATACATCAGTGATTCATGTTTAAAATGGTCCTTAACCATTCCTGATTTCATGCATTCTACATTCTTGGATTCAACATGCGAACTGTCCTGGCTTAGCGCTTTTAGTCTTCTGAAACTTAGATAACCAACTTGAATTTCGTTTGCTACTTTTATTTATCATTCGCATTACATACATTACATTCTGATTAGCTTAATCCGAACCTACATTCGATAGTGTAGTTTGCATTACTCCTTTGGGATTTGATACCCCTTGTACTACAACTGCTTTTGCTGTGCACTTGCAGTAGTTTTATTTGGGTAAAACCTGAGCCCTATCAAATAACCCTTAGAGCTTCTCTCTCAAATTAAGAGATCACTGTAGTACTTAGGGATCGAATCCACAAGGACTTAAGGCTATTACTCAACAGATTTTAGATTCAAATAAAGCTAAACAGTCAATAATAAATAAAACTAAGGTAGCAACGAAAGCAATGAAATCAGGGGCGGATTGTAGGTTCTTAAAATCAATAGAGACAAGGCGTTAGGCAATGGGAAATTCGCAGGTTGACATAAATCGCAGACATCAGACTGAAAGGAATATTTATTAAAATCGTTCTAGAACTCGAAAACACGAATGTAAAACCAATCGACTTCCGTCGCAGAGATTTACTATCATCAGATTCTAGAATTCTAAATTTCTTTGCAAATTCTAACAACCTAAGCAAGCATTATGGTTCAGGTTCGATATGTTCACAAAATCGCTAATCCAAATTCCTTTGCAATCAGTTATTTTGCTCATCTAAGATAGTTCTGGTGATTAACAATGTTTCCACATCTATTACACAACCTAAGATCTGATTTCTAGGTGATCAATCTTAAAACCAGTGTTAAAGCAATCTAGATGAAGAACCACATGATTTATCCTTCCACTTTTGTAGTTCTTACAATTCATTATAAACCTTTGTTTAACCCAAAACTAACTAGCAGATTACTCAGACATAGCAAGTGAAACACAAATCATGGCTGAATAAAATTGCATTAAGAAATAGAATAAAAGATGAAGGAGTTCGAAATTCTTCTCTACAGAATATAGATTTGTCTCCCCAAAAGCTCTCAATCTAATCTCTCTCTTAGTCTCAATGAAAACAATATGATAGCCTTACAATGGCTTAGAAAACCTAAATACAAGTCTAAACACGAACTGGGGCAAAAGTGCAAATAGTGGAAAACTTCTGGGCCAAGTTGCAAATTCTTCCAAAGAGTTTTTTACACTCTCTTCGCGACCACGACCGGTGTCGATCGACACCAAGTGGTGGGTGTCGATCGACACCCTGCTTCATAGTGCTCTCTGGCTTGGTCTTTTCAGCATCAGCTTCAACATAGCTCCAAAAGGCTCTAAAACCCACATTTATGCTCCAAACGTACCTAGACCTGCAAAGACTCTATAGGACTCGAAAAATACCAAAAAGACTCTATAAACAAGACTTATATCATGGTAAAAAACCAGCAAAAACCATGATATATCAGGAGACAGGGTCATGAATGCACCATTCTTTGGACTCAAACTTTTAAAGCTATATCAAGGAAGATCAAAGAGAGGCTATGTCTTAACATTCTTATCAGTGTTAGAAGAGAGAATCAAGATCAATGAGAATCAAGCACCAGGACAAGAAGTTTTAAGGTAATTATGGTGGAGCTAACAGCAAATTATCCAGATTCTCTAAGAACCTAAACCTTCATTGCTAGACCGATCTAGACTGTTAGCTGAAGTTCTCCCAAGTCAAGACTGTAAGGAACACTCAAGCAAACAAATAAAAGAACCAATATAATCCATAATCTCATAAGTTCAAACTAGTTTCAAAACATCATCAAAGCTGACAAACTAACTCAAAACAAAAACATAAAAACTGACTCAAAGCAAATGAAAAAGAACAAAGGGAAAAGAAAAAGTAACCAGGATAGGTAGAGGAACTAATCCTCATCCTCATCGCGAGGAGGTGTAGAAGGTCGAACACAGCCACAGTTCGGCAGCACCGAGATGGCATTCCAGAGTGCCTGAACACTCTGGACCATGAATCGCTGAAATGCGGCCTGCTCTATCGGGATGTCGGGAACATCAGGGAGCGTGTGGCGGGCAATGGGCACAGGTAATGCAGGAGCTCGTGATGCTCTCGAGCGCCGGGATGGACCTCCAGCAAGGCCTTCAACAGGTGCATCCTGAGCGGCAGAAGCAGCAGCTTGTAAAGATCCACCTCTGCGTCTAGTCGCTGGCGCGGATCGTAGCAAGGTAGCAACGGGCTGAAAGCTGAGGAGGTCTGTCTGAAGTGTAGTTAGAGCAGGCTGTGGTAGCGGAATCAGGCATCACTCACCAGTGTGGCTGACAAAGCTCCATAGCAGCTCATCTCCCGTGATCCAATGGGTCCTCCTCAAGTAGTCCATGTCTAGTAGGTGGCGTTCAGTCACAACTCTGCAGGTTGAAGTATCGATGTTGCAGTAGCGGAAGATGGGAGTGAGAAGACTACCAATACTCTCGGGCTTGCCCCGAGCTCCGGTGAACGCCTTGGTCTTCAGTGAAGCCAAGTAATGGGCAAAGACGGCGCCCATGTTGACATCACTGTCAACCGGATACTCCTCTGTGAGTACATCCTCAATACCATAGTGGAGGAGAGTCAGCTCAGAAACTCGCATCTTCCCAGACTCAGACTTACACAAAAGTTTAGTGGAGAAGAGGCGGACAAGGATGCGCAGAAAAGGATGGCGCACATCTGTCTGAGTGACCTCTTAGAGTCATACATCCCATTCCCGAAGTGGGACCAGAAACTCTGCAGGTCAGGAAACGGCGTCGGAAGAGAGATGCCAGTGTGCATCGAATCGAACCCGTAGATGAGACAAAGCTCAGTGAAGTTGATCCAGTACCTGATGCCTCGGATGATGAATGTGAGAGTGCCCTCATCTGCCTTCTTAATGATCTCATTGGTGTAATACACCCTAACTGTGGCGATGAACTGGCGCACTAACTCCGGGTATAGGTCGTACTGCTTGGTCGCAATGGTGTCCAAGCCAATCTTCTGCAGCACTCGAGCGCCTCCTCCTTGAGCCCGAGGCGGCGCAGTGTATCCGGACAAGCGAAGGGTGTAGGCACAAAGTCCATCTTGGTCCAGGCCTTGTAGAACATTGTATCATAGTCATCCCACTGCTCACTGATGTTCCTGAAAACACAGTCGCGTTTTGCCACCTCCTTGGCTGGCGTATCCTCCCAAGCTCTCTCCATCGGGATCCTCAACCTTTCTCGCCGAGGCCATGGTGGAAGAGAGGGTATAGCAGGTGCAGAATTTGAGGTTTCACCAGTCTTAGTACGTGTTCTCTTGTTCCGTGGAGCCATCTGCATTCAGAAAACCATGAACACAAAATTTCCGAAAATCAGGCCAAAAATCGAAAATCCAAAAATTCAAAATCTGGCCTATATCATCAGTGTCGAACCTAACCAACAACATATTAACCACTAATCACAAACAATTCCACTTTAAAACCCTAAATTCGAACCTATTTTTGCAAAATAAATCACCAATCCGAAAATTTCAAATTTTTCAAAACATGCTATAAAAACTAAGGGGCAAGGTCGAATTCCTCCTAAACAACCAAGAGAAACATGATTCAAATCCTAAATCAAGCTAAAACAGGCCAAATCGGAGTTTTCAAACCTTGGGGTTGAACTGAAAAATTGAGATTTCGAGTGTCACACCTTGCAGATCAGATGAATGAGTTATATATTCAGAATCAGCACGAAATTCCGCCCAAGATAGGTTTTTATATCACTCAAATCCGTTAACAAACAAGAAAGTTGGGATTTATGGGAAATTTTGATGTTTTGAGAGAGAGAGAGAGAGAGGAAGAAGAAGAAGTCCCAAAAAATATAAAGGACTTACCTGATTAATGAGGGTGTTGTTGTTGTTCGATCTAGTGGTCGATCCTGTGGTCGATCCACTAGTCGATTTTTTATAAATTCATAGCTTTGCATTTTAATCATTCTGTTTGTTCGTCGTGGTAGTTCACTCATTCCTGGTAATTTTAAAATAGTTTTGCCTTGCATTTAGTCATTGCATTTAGTTTTTAGGATTTTTACTAAACCGTTCACCATTTGCTTAGCTTTAATCGATCCTTGCATTCTCATTGCACTTTCTAGCTCCTAGGTTGGATTGATTCCTCTTGAATGCTATACTACGACTGTGTGCTGCTTGAGTTTTGATAACCTCCTGTTGCATTTGCTCACCCTAGATAGAAAAAAAATCCTGTTATCAAATGGCGCCGTTGCCATTTTAGGAGTGTTTAGAAAGCATTGAGATTTGGGGTTTAGTAAAGACTAAGACTTTACTTTGTTTAAGTTACTAATTTCTCTACTCTCAAACGTGTGTCTCTCAGGTACATGAATCTTCGTTCAAGGGGAGACAACAATCTACTTCAACCCTTGGACAACATTCACCAACTCGGACACTCACGACAACGAAGAGTTGGAGAGCAAGCCAGAGCCTTTGAGGAGATTTTTCAGCACTGTTTGGTTGACTTTGAAGCTATGGCTGAGCACGAGCATCTAGAAGGGCCTCCTCTAGTTCACGGGGCAGTGGGAAGGGGTAATGGAAACCCCAAACACGCGGCTAGACCCCCAAGGATCATAGGAGCGGGAGATGCTCCCAATACTCATCACAATAGGTTTGGGATCACTCCTCCTCCTGTACAGAACAACAACTTCGAGATTAAGCCGGGATTCATCTCAATGGTGCAAAACAATAAGTTTCACGGGCTGGCAATGGAAGATCCCTTGGAGCACCTTGATAACGTCGAACAAGTGTGTGGGATGATCAAGATTAACGGCATATCCGAAGATGCTTTCAAGCAGCATCTCTTTCCATTTTCTCTCGGAGACAAGGCTAGACATTGGGAGAAGACACTTCTACAAGGCACCATTACATCTTGGGCTGAGTGTAAGAAGGCTTTCCTCTCAAAGTTTTTCTCTAGCACCAGAACAGCACGGCTGAGAAGCGAGATCAGCGGCTTCACGCAAAGGAACAATGAGACTTTCAATGAAGCAATGGAACGGTTCAAGGACTACACTATCCAGTGTCCTCACCACGGCTTCAGCGAAGAGACTCTTCTAAGCACTATCTACCGAGGAGCTTCCCCAAAGATTCGCTTGTTGCTTGACACAGCTAGTAAGGGAAACTTCCTTGGTCAAGAGGTAGAGGAAGGCATGGAGCTGATTGAGAACTTAGCACTAAACGACGGCAGCTATGCTGAGGATTATGACCGTGCACCGAGAGGTTCTGAGCTAGAGTCTCACAAGAAAGAGCTTAAGTCACTGCACGAGAAGATTGACAAGCTGGTGTTGGCTAATCAGAAAGAAGCATGTTCACTTCGTTGGTGAAGTGGATGAAGCCTTAGAGGAACTCGAGTTGGGTCAAGAATAAGCCAATTGGGTGGCGGGTCAGACCAACTACAAACCTCAAGGGTATTCACAAGGCTACAACCAGAACAACAATCTCTCATACCGCAGCACCAATGTCGCGAACCCTAAGGATCAAGTGTACCCTGCTCAGCAAGCAAAGCCTTTCGTACCATACAACAAAGGTTTTCGGCCGAGTGGTGGCTTCCAAGGGCAAGGGCAGAACAACTTCCGCGGAAAACAACAAGGATACAAAGGTTATACGCCAATGTACCCTCCAGGCTTCGCTCCTCAACAACAACCGATGTAACAACAACAAGTTGACCCCGTCCAAGCTATGTTTCAACAATTGATCCAAGGGCAAGCGTCTACAAATCAGAAGTTTGCCGAGATGAACACTTGTTTAGACTCGTCTCTCACGGATTTCTCTACTCAGATTACAACCTTGAATAATAAAATCAAGCAACTTGAGAAGGGAAAGGCAAGTACAAGCGGTCAGAATAGCTTACCGGGCAAGTGTGAGCAGAATCCCAAGGAATACGCCAATGCCATTTTGCTAAGGAGTGGGAAAGAGCTAGCACCTACGGTTACTCCCAAGATCAACAAGGGCGTTGTGATTCAAGAGGGGGAGGGACCAAGGAGAGGCGATAAAGCGGTTGTTGAGAAGAAAGCGGAGCAAACTACTAAGGAGAAGGATGCTTATGTACCTCCACCGTATGTACCTAAGCTACCTTTTCCTGGCCGCTTCAAGAAGCAACTCATAGAGAAGCATAGAGTCTTGTTTGAGAAGCACCTTAAGGACGTAGAGATCAAGCTGCCTCTCGTGGACTGCCTTGGAGTTCAAGCTGCCTCTCGTGGACTCCCTTGGAGTTCAAGAGTTGCCTTTGTGATCTCAGAGCTAGTATAAATCTGATGCCTCATTCCGTGGCAAAGAAGCTTGGCTTTACCCGTTTCAAGGATTGTAGAATCTCGTTGGTACTAGCTGACAGAAGTGTGAGGTTACCCGTGGGGTTGCTTGAGGACTTGCCAGTCAAGATCAGTGGAGTAAACATGCCTACGGACTTCGATGTGTTGGAAATGGATGAAGAACCAAAGGATCCACTCATTCTCGGTAGACCTTTCTTAGCCACCGCTGGAGCCATCATAGACGTCAATAACGGGAAGATAGCCTTGCACTTGGGTAAAGATATAAGGCTGGACTTCGATATCAATGAGGTTTTGAAGAAGCCTACGATAGAAGGGCAAGCTTTCTACATTGAAACGTTGGATGCGTTAGCGGATGAGTTGCTGGAAGAGTTGGCTCAAGAAGATCATTTGAAGCTGGCATTGACTAAGGAGCCAGGAGAGTTTGGTTACGTGGATCAGAGGACTCAGGAATACGTCAACTTGCTCGATTCAAGGAAGGTTGTGCTAGAAGATGAAGGCGGTTGCCTAGAGATCGACTCCGAGATCGATGACATTACTCGATCCAGAGGTCAAATCGATAAAAAAATCGAGAGCACAACTTGATCCGGTGCCGAAATCGACAGTCAGATCGAGGAGGGTGATCGATCCAGGAAAACAATCAAGTCCAAGATCAAGAAAGGCCTTCCGATCAGTTTGGGGTCAAATCTGGAGATCGACTCTGCGTCTCGATCTCCCGCTCGATCCACATTAAATCGAGTGAGTGAATCGAGTAAAACTGCTCGATCTAGACGACATCGAGAGCAAGATCGACTAGATGACTCGATTTCAGAAGGGATAGCGGTTGGAGAAAGCAGCTTCAAGGACCATGTCTTGGGCTCGAAGGAAGGTTCCAAGGAGGAAAACAACAGCAACAGCCACGAGGATGATTGGAGCGAACTGCTAGCCCCGAAGGTGGACCTTAAGGAGCTCCCAAAAGGGCTAAGGTATGCCTTCTTAGGGCTTAACGAAACCTATCCTGTAATTGTGAACGAAAACTTAAGTGATGATAAGTTGCACTTACTCTTAACTGAGTTGAGAAAGTATAGAAAGGCCATTGGGTACTCTTTAAGTGACCTCAAGGGCCTTTCTCCGATGCTTTGCACTCACAGGATTCATTTGGATTATGAGAAGGCCTCCTCTATAGAACATCAGAGGCGTTTGAATCCTAATTTGAAAGAGGTTGTTAAGAAAGAGATTCTTAAGCTTTTAGAGGCTGACGTGATCTATCCCATAAGTGACAGCACGTGGGTTTCTCCCGTACACGTGGTGCCTATGAAGGGAGGGATCACAGTCATTAAGAATGACAAAGATGAGCTTATACCTACTAGAACAATTACTGGACACCGTATGTGTATTGATTATAGGAAGCTTAATCTTGCAACTAGAAAGGATCATTTCCCTTGCCTTTTATTGATCAAATGCTTGAAAGACTTGCTAATCACCCCTACTATTGCTTTCTTGATGGATATAGTGGATTTTTCCAAATACCAATCCATCCCAATGATCAGGAGAAGACGACCTTTACATGCCCTTATGGCACCTTCGCTTATCGAAGGATGCCATTCGGGTTGTGTAACGCACCGGCTACGTTTCAGCGGTGTATGATGTCGATCTTCTCCGATCTAATAAAAGAGATGGTAGAGGTGTTTATGGATGACTTCTCGGTCTATGGTGCTCTTTTTCTGCGTGTTTGTTGAATCTTTGCAGGGTATTAAAGCGTTGTGAGGAGAGAAACTTGGTGCTTAACTGGGAAAAATGCCTCTTCATGGTTAAGGAGGGGATCGTGCTTGGCCATAAAATATCAGAGAAGGGTATTGAGGTCGACAAGGCAAAGGTTGAAGTGATGACAAGCCTTGAGCCGCCAGTTAACGTCCAAGGAGTGAGAAGTTTCTCGGGACACGCCGGCTTCTACAGGTGCTTCATCAAAGATTTTTGTAAGATTGCACACCCTCTCACACGGCTGTTGTGCAAGGAGGCTGAATTCGTCTTTGATGAGGAGTGTTTGAAAGCTTTCATGACCATCAAGGAGGCCCTAGTATCCGCGCCAATAGTGCAAGCACCGGACTGGACTCTCCCGTTCGAGATTATATGCGATGCTAGTGACTACGCCGTGGGCGCTGTTCTAGGCCAAAGGAAGGATAAGAAGCTGCACGTGATTTACTATGCCTCAAGAACCTTGGATGACACGCAAACGGGGTACACTACCACAGAGAAGGAGCTATTGGCAGTAGTTTTCGCCTTTGAGAAGTTCTGGTCATACCTCGTGGGTTTCAAAGCCATTGTCTACACAGATCACATGGCTTTGCGCTACATCTATTCAAAGAAAGACACTAAGCTGAGGCTTTTGAGATGGATCCTCTTACTCCAAGAATTTGACATGGAGATTAAAGACAAGAAAGGGATAGAGAACGGCGTTGGTGACCATCTCTCTCGGTTAAGGATCGACAAGTCTGTTCCTTTAGATGATTCTCTCCCCGAAGAATAACTCATGGCGATCACTACGGCAGTTTTTGGGAGCCTAGAGGGGCGGTTTGAGGAAGTTCTGAGTTTCAAAGAGGAGGATCTCCCTTGGTTCGCGGATATTGTGAACTACTTGGCATGTGGGGAAGAGCCTTCGCATCTTGACAACTACCATAGGAAGAAGTTCATGAGGGATGTGAGCCACTACTATTGGGATGAGCCCTATTTATACAAGAGAGGAGTGGATAGCCTGTACAGAAGATGCGTGACAAATGAAGAAGCAAGAGATATCATCTTCCATTGCCACGGTTCTTTGTATGGCGGGCACTTCGCTTCATTCAAAACCGCCACTAAGGTCTTACAAGCTGGTTTCTGGTGGCCGTCCATGTTCAAGGACACCTTTGAGTTCTCGATGAGTTGTGAAGCTTGTCAGAGAGCAGGGAATATCACTAAGAGGAACGAGATGCCTCAAGCTCCTATCTTCGAGGTAGACATCTTTGACGCGTGGGGCATAGACTTTATGGGGCCGTTTCCTTCATCATACTGCAACAAGTTCATACTCGTAGCTGTTGACTACGTCTCTAAATGGGTTGAGGCCATTGCTTCCCCAACAAACGACTCTAAGTTGGTGATCAAGCTCTTTAAGAGCATTATTTTCCCGAGATTCAGAGTTCCCAAGGTGGTGATAAGCGACGGAGGAAGCCATTTCATCAACAAGCTGTTTGAAAATCTTCTAAGGAAGTATGGCGTGAGACATAAGGTAGCTACGCCTTACCATTCTCAAACGAGTGGCCAATTGGAGGTCTCTAACCATCAGATAAAGGCGATACTCGAGAGAACTGTTGGGACAACTCGGAAGGATTGGCCTGTGAAGTTGGATGACGCTTTCTGGGCGTACTGGACTGCTTTCAAGACACCCATCGGTACTACTCCTTTCACTCTTCTCTACGGCAAAGGATGTCATCTCCCCGTTGAGTTGGAACATTGGGCGTTGTGGGCTGTGAAGCGGCTGAATTTTGATCTGAAGACGGCTCAGGAGAAGCGGTTGATCCAGTTGCACGAGTTTGATGAGCTAAGGCTGGACGCTTACGAAAGCGCTAGGATCTACAAGGAGCGTACCAAGGCTTCTCATGACAAGAAGCTGGTACCTAAGGAGCTTAAGGAAGGGAGTTTGGTGCTGCTTTACAATTCAAGGCTCAAGCTCTTTCTAGGGAAGCTAAAGTCACGGTGGAG
This sequence comes from Thlaspi arvense, assembly GCA_911865555.2. Classification (NCBI taxonomy): domain Eukaryota; kingdom Viridiplantae; phylum Streptophyta; class Magnoliopsida; order Brassicales; family Brassicaceae; genus Thlaspi; species Thlaspi arvense. The sequence goes on from OU466858.1 coordinate 38,706,986, forward strand.
CGGTCCGTTTGAAATCAAGGAAGAATTACCTTACGGAGCTGTAACGTTAGTGAGCAAGAGTGGGAATGCATTCACAATGAACGGACAGAGAGTTAAGCCATACATGGCGAGTGCGTTTGACAAGGAGAGCACCTCAATGCTTCTCCAAGATCCACCATCTGCCTAAACCAAGTAAAGTCTAGCTAAAGACGTTAAAGAAAGCGCACTTGGGAGGCATTCCCATGTCTATCCTGTATTTATTTTTGCTTTATTTCTTTTCCAGTTTTATGTTTTTCTCTTGTGAGTGTGTAGGAACAGGTATAAGGGGTTGCAGGCAAAGTTCTTAGATCCAAAAGGAGTGAGAAGGGGCGAATATCGACTAGAGATCGAGTGCCAGATCGACTAATCCTAACTCGATCTTTACTAGATCGAGTTAGTGAATCGAGAGGAGTCAGTCAATCTAGACGAGATCGAGTGACGAGGTCAATCTAGATGAGCACGGATCGATCGGTCCTATCTAGATCGATCGATCTAAAATGTCTCGGGGAATTCTTGGAGTTTAGATCGATCGATCCAAAAATGGATCGACCAATCTATTTTCTCTCGAGAAAATCCTTCAAAGACAGATTGATCACTCGACTCGATCCATCACTCGATCTAAATCGAATCGATCCCTGAATCGAGAACATGGCTCGATCACGCGGACTCAGCCCAGTTGACCAAAAGTCAAGGAACGAGGGAATATAATCGATCTAAGACTCAATTCTAGTTCAATCGAGTCACTGATCGATCAAATCTCTCGATCCAGCCATTATGGGCATGAGATCGAGTCCTAGATCGACCGAAGGGACTCGATCTCGTGCCGAGGTAACATTTTCTTTTCCCTCTCTTACTCCTTCCCTCCGCTTTTTAAATTCAAAACTTGGTCAAGGCAGAAATCTTTGACCATGAAAGATGTACCTTGACCAAGACTTTTGTCAGAAACCACTTATCTCACCCATGGTTTTGTGTTTTGTTGGCCTTTAAATGTTTTCAATTACTTTCACACTCTCTCACTTTTGTTCTCTCGAGTTAAAAGCAAACAGAGTGTGAAATACTTGTTTTCTAAAGGCTAACGAGTTTTCTAAATCCAATCTTGCAAAGGTATTTTCAAATCTTCAAGAAAATCCTCAAGAAAATCTTCTTTTATTTTGCTTAATTGTTTTAGATACTAGGGGCAGTTTTATTTTTTTTTAAATAGTTTGATAATAGGAATAATTCTAGATTTTGTCTGAAATTCTAGATTTGCTTCCCTATTATTTTGTTATAATTTTCATAAATCCCCAAAAATTCTAGGGTAATAGTTACAGATTTTCTCCTTTGCTTCTCTCTTTCTCTCTACAAGCCGCCGATTTGATCATATTTTGCTTGAGAAACTTGTTTCAGGCACAATGGCACCTAAAAGAACAAGATAGGAGACATCACAAGAGGGAGAGAATCAAGAGGTAGCTATTCAAGAAAGGGTTCGTTGGAGTAAGGCTGAGAAATGAGACAAGGAACGGCTTCAAAAGCTGAAGTTCGAGCCAACTTAGTTCGCGGACAGGGGATTGCTGTCTAAGATGGGGATTCTGGAGGATTTTGATCAACTACTCCAGAAGATAGGGCTGAGGTGTTTGTCACGGATGGATTGCCCAACCTATCCCGAAATGACAATCGACTTCCTTGCCACTCTGAAGCTCGAGTACGAGAATCCTAGCGTCCCAATTCCTCCTCAAGGCCGCCTCTCCTTCAAGATAAAGCGCCAAGCCTTCAGCCTCTCAATCCCCGAGCTCTGCCAAGCTTATGGCCTCGATGCAGCTGCCACGAAAGTGGAGTTTCCCTCCTTCACTCAAGCAAACAACTTTTGGGACCTCATCGCCAATGAAGACTACAAGGCGAATACCGCGAAGATCAAGCGAGCGAGGAACCCGGTGCTACGTTACACCTTGAAGCTGATGGCCAACACTTTTAGTGGTCGGTTTGTAGCCCCCACAGTAACCAAGATGGAGCTTTGCTTCTTGTTCCAAGGCCTCAAGCATCTTCCTTGTGATTCGGATGAGAACGATGAGCCGTTGGAAGACCAGCTCGGAGATAGCGTGAACTACGGGTGCATCCTCGCCCCTTCATTGGTCAAATACAAGGCGTATGCCCTGAGATGCAAGGCAAGTTCGTCGCTCATTGGCGGTTTCCTCACTCCTTTGTTCGTGCAAGCCGGCGTGCCGCTCCAGAACTTCACTCTTGTACCGAATAGAGCCTTCATGGACGAGACATACCTGAGGAACACCGACAGCTTGGGACGTAAGCCAGCTGAGGGCTTCTTTGAATACTTATTCATTGACGAGGAGAATGAGAAGAGGGTGTGTATACTGCCAAACCTGAGCGAAACGGGGCTGTTGGGAGTTGGGAACATCGAGTTTCTTCCAAGCGTAGAGGAGTGCTTTGCTCCTCTAGGAGGCACAACCGCCATCCAAGGAGCTCCTCGCCCAAGGTCAGAGTCTCCTGCCACGGATGATGAGATGCTTGAAGCCTTTGTCCTTCCCAAGATTGACTTTGAGCCGCGGACCAAAACAGAAAAGTTCTTTGCTTCTGTTGTGGAGATGCAAAGGAAGATCAACAAATGGCAAAGTAAGGTCATCAAGAAGCTTGCCAAGAAAGTCAAGGCGTTTCAAGGGAGTCCGCCAAAGAAGGCTGCAAGTGAAGAGGTTCACCAACCGGAGAAGAGGAGGTTGTCAACCGGCGGTATTGTCATCCGTGAGCCACAAGGCGAAGAGCAACAAGCACGCCATTCAGTCCATGGTTTCCCAACCGTGGATAAGGGCAAGGACATAGCCCGACGCTCCTCTAGCAAGCGCAACTCCGCTGGAACATCCTCAAGTTCCAGCCGAGTTTAGCTCCAAGGTACCAACAACCTTCCATTCTAAATACCGCTCATGTTTTCTTGATTTTTGCTTAGTGTTCTTAGCTCTCTCAAGTTTGTTTGCCACCGGGACGGTGTCATTCAAGTTTGGGGGAGTATGTGTGTGGTTTGACATGTTTATTCTGATCTTATTTTCCCTTTAGCATCCTTGAGTCTTCATTACATGAAAAATAGGTAAAATTTTGAAAAAATTTTTAAGAAAAATTCATGTAGTTGCATTAACATTGTTAAGCATTTTAGGATTGAGTCTAGAATTTTTAAGCATCTTGGTTGTTTACATTTGCATAAGAGGTTAAAGTTTTTTTAAAAAGGTGTTTAACTCATGAATGGTTTCAATATCCTAGTTATTAGTTCTCTAATGCTCTGCTCACACTTTGAAAGTAAGTTCTTACCATGCTTGGATCACTTGTTTTGATTTTCGTGACTTGAATTGAACTCTCATGATTTGAAACTTGTCCTATTAAGTGAGAACCCTAACTTGAATTTTTAAATATCATCCTTATGCATTTGAAAATGAAATCATGGATTTTAAAATATTTAGGCTCTCTTCTTCCTTTTACCACTCTTTGTGAGCCTAAGTAGAACTCCCACCTTGACCCTTACCTTCCTTTGAAGCCAAGTTTTCATGTGTGACATCATTGTGAGGCCTCTTCTGGTTTCAACTTAGCATAAAGTGTTACGTTTAGGCGACATGATTAGGTTCTCATATGATTGCTAGCTTTTCATTTTGAAGCTAGATGTAGGCTTAGGATAAGTTTGGGGGATCATTGGGATTGCTTTCATACTTTTATGCTTTCGGTCTCGAAAAGAGTTTGGTGTTTGAAGTAAGAAAAAGGTTTTAAGTGAAAGGTTTTATGCTTAAAAATGTATAATGCTCTAATAATTTCAGAAGATAACTCTCTCAAAAAAAAAAAAAAAAAAATATATATATATATATATATAAACAAAAAGTAAATAAAAGAGCCTAAGTGCCAAAAATAAAAGGAAGAAAAAAGAAAAAAATAAATCTAAGAGAGTTATCGATAAGAAAGAGTTAAAGAGCTTAGTATTTTCAAACCTTTTCACTAGCCTAAAAGAGTTAAAATGCTTTCTGTTTTGTTTTGGGGATTGCTAAGCTTTTGCTTTGGGAAGAAGGGTAGACTCTAAGTGGTGAGTGAGCTTAAATAAAAAATTAAACGAGAGGGGTTTTAGGATCATTGGTACATGGGTAGATGAGAATCTGATCATGTATGCATCAATTGCCTTTACCTTTAGCATTATGCATAAAGTTCTTACCATTTTCGAGAGAAACACTTGCTTAAAATAAACCCTCTTTAAAATGAGATCATTCTATGCTCATAGCCTATACCCTTAGCCAAATGTGTTTTGCTTTAAAGTGCATAAGTTTAATTTATGGTTCGGTCATTAATGAATGTTAAAGGATGAGTTTTTTTGATTGTTTGGAATAGGAGAGTCATGATTTGAAATTCTTTGTGTGATGAGTAAGGCTAAGTTCTTTTGGAGTATGAGTGTGTGTATTGCATTTTAGAACTAGTAACTAGGACGTTGAGATTGATTCATTTGAAAGATACCTTTGCAAGAAGCTCAAACCCCCGTCGTTTTAAAACCTCTCTCCCTTCCTTAATTTTGTTTGCTTGAGGGCAAGCAAAAGGTAAGTTTGGGGGAGTTGATATAGCTGCATATTCCATGCATTTTGCATACATATAAGACAGTTTCTCACGCATATACATTGCATTATAGGTTAGTTTGCATCACTTTAGGTCCTAGAGTGTTCTTGCACCAGCATATGCATAATTCATGCATTTTGCATTGCATACATGTTGTTTCGGCTACTTTGGAGTCTTGGAAGGTTCGTGGACGTGCTGAGGTTCGTGAGGAAGTTCGTGGGACTTGGAGAATTCAGGAATGCTTGCTAAGGACCAGAGATCGATAGGTGGATCGAGCATGGCCGGTCGATCTAGATGAGATCGACCAGAAGATCGAGTAGTCCAGCCGATCCATGGGAACTGATCGAGACGAAGATCGAGTGAAGCGACTGATCAAGGAGTACGGACGTAAATGACACCATGCAGATCGAGTCAAACACTCGATCATCCAAAGATCGATTCCAAGATCAAACGAAGCACTCGATCCACCGAAGAAGATTAAGACACAGATCGAGCCGAAGTCACGATGTCCGAAGATGATCGAGCGAGGTGCTCGATCTCGAAGTCGATCTCAGTGCTTTAACCGTTTTTGGCCGCTAGCGAGGGGGTGACCATCGAGCTGTTTGGCCTATTTTGGGAAGGCGGCGATCATGCTTTCCCACACACGTTTTACTTTATCATTTTCATCTTTTTCTCTCTGTTCGAAGACGATTCCGCCATTGTTAGACTTTGAGCTTTGTTCTTGAATCTTTGAATCGTTTTATGTTTAATCCATCGTTTTTCATGTTTATCGCTTCATCTTTCATGCTTTGCTTGGTTTACTTAATGTGTAGTGAGTAGTTTAATCGGGTTTTGGGGGTTGAGAGGATTCAAAGGGGTTGAAAAGGTTTTCAAGCTTGGTGTTTTCTTGTTCTTAATGGCTTTCTCTTCTAGGATGTCGAGTTCTTAAGGCTTAAAGACTCTCACGCCAAGATCTTTATGATCAGAGAGAGCTCTTACCTTGACAGGATCCAGAGATCTCTGAAAATCGCATCCTAGAGACTAGTTACCCTTTCCCAAACGCCATGGTAGTTTAGGGGACTAGTTAAGCCGCATGCTTGAAATCTGATTTCCTTGCCCTTCATTCTCTTCTTCTACCAAACGCCATGGGTCTGGAGGAGAGAATGAAGGAGTGATCCGTACCACACGCCATGGATGGACCTTGTTTTGTTTTCAAGGCTTAGAGAACCTCACAAAGTGAGTAGATCTAGAGTTTTCAAACCAAGCTGGAAACTTTGAAACCCCTGAACGTGAATCTCAACCCTAGACCAGCTTTCTTAGTATTCTTACATCTTTGCTAGTCATTCGCTTGTTACCTGTTGCATCCTGGTCATTAGTTTCGTTGCATCTGAACTTTTAGACGAGATCGATCGTTGTTGCTCGATCTAGTGGTCGATCTTGTGGTCGATCCACTAGTCGATTTTTATAAATTCATAGCTTTGCATTTTAATCATTCTGTTTGTTCGTCGTGGTAGTTCACTCGTTCCTGGTAATTTTAAAATAGTTTTGCCTTGCATTTAGTCATTGCATTTAGTTTTTAGAATTTTTACAAAACCATTCACCATTTGCTTAGCTTTACTCGATCCTTGCATTCTCATTGCACTTTCTAGTTCCTAGTTGGATTGATTCCTCTTGCATGCTATACTACGACTGTGTGCTGCTTGAGTTTTGATAACCTCCTATTGTATATGCTCACCCTAAATAGAAAAAATCCTGTTATCAGTAGTATAGTATGCAAGAGGTATCAATCCAAACTAGGAAGCAGGAAAAACACTAAGAATGCAAATATAAAGCAAATCTAAGCAAATCGGGAAAATGATTGGTAAAATCGGTGAAAACTAAATGCAACGACCAAATGAAATGCAAAAATGTTTTAAAATCCCTGGAAGAGGCTCAGAATCAGTTAGTAGGAAAGAGTGAAGCCAATGCTGAAGAGGATGAAGAGTTTGATGATGAAGATGCTTCATTGGAAGACCTTGGAATTATGCTTCAAGAGATGCGATTACATGTGGACACGTTAAAGACTGAGTGTGGGGGGAATATCATCAATGTCACAATTGATGATCAAGAAGCTGTTGATATTCTAGAAAAGTTCCTGCAAGGGCTAGATGAAAGCTTGAACAGAGAAGAAGAGCAAGAAAGAGCTGCAAAAGAAGCTGCTGGGAATGAAGAGGCTGAGAAAGCCTTAGTTGCTCGAGAAGGAGAAACCAAACTAGAGCTCAGTGAAGCTGATAATGAGCTTTTAGAGACATATCAAGCCTTGATGGTCTTGGCTAGAGAAAGTCCTGAAGACTTCAAGGAGTTGTATGATCGCCAAGTGGGCAGCTCCTCAAGCAGCAATGAGAAGGGTAAAGCTCCTGAAGTTCAAGCTTATAAACCATCAATCCCTTACCCCACGATGCACTTTTAAAGACTTAGATGGCAGTCTATTCAAAGTTCAGGAAGGACATACAAGACGCTGGAATAAAGCTTCCTCATGGCACCACTTTGCTATAAGTGAAGGATCAAATCAGGTTTCTAAAGGATGTCTTTGACAAGATGGAAGTAGTGGAGCCAATTCTAGAGAATGTGGGGGCTAATCTAAGGAGAAACAAGGAGCTGAAGACATTGACAAAGCTTCCCAATCCAGGAAGGTTTCTCATCATTTGTGAGCTTGAGATGCTAGACAATGTTGGAGCTTTGTGTAATTCAGGTTCAACTGTGAATGTCATGTCTCTCCACTTAAGCCAAACCTTACGAATCAAGGAGTTGAAGCCCTGCAAAGCCTCAACAAGACCTTTGGGCATGGTAAAAGATTTTCCTTTGAAGATTGGGAATTGCTTGGTGTCAACTGATTTTGTGGTTATGGAGAAGACATATTCAAGAGAGGTGCCACTTCTTATAGGAGCACCATTTTTGGCAACAGCAGGAGCTCAAGTAGACTTCAAGAGAGGCTCTGTGATTTTAAAGAATGTTGATAAGTTCAAAGTCTACAAGATTGTCTCTCCTTCCATAGCTTTTTGTGAAAACATTGTTGAAGAAGAGAGTAAGCAACAGCAACTTCTAGAGCGTGTGTAGCATGTTATGAGCTTCACAATGAATATTCTGATGAGAGACACTCTCCCTGATGAGCCAGAGCAGAAGCTTGACACTGAGTTGAAGCTTGAAGATGGTTTGAAAGAGGATGAAGGCTTGATCACCACAGAAGGGAAGCTTTTGATCACACCAAGTGTCAAGAAGAGGAGAAACAGGAAGACAGCTCGTGACAAGAAGAAACTAATGTCAGTGGGCACTTAGGTTTACAAGAAGAATAAGGAAGGAGCACTAGCTCCATCAACCTCTTATCACCAGTCCTCAAACCATCAAAGTGAAGCTTAGTGACTTAAAACAAGCACACTTGGGAGGTAATACCATGACTATCCTTATAAATATATGCTTTCTTTTATTACTAATATCTTTATTTAATGTTTCAGAAGTCAAAGAACAGGTCCATGGATGTGTAGAATGGTTTAAAGGCCAAGGAAAGAAAACTATGTTTTCATATCGAGGTACTATATCGAGCAGAACATCTGTCATTGCTGCTCGATACAACTTATCTCGGGGAAGGAGCAGTCCGTACACCGAGCAGATTGCACGATGGAGATCACATCGAGGTGTACCATCGAGCAGAACAACAAAAGCCCTGCTCGATGTGATCGCTCCTGAAGCCTCAGTCCATACACCGAGGAGCGTGGACCGTACATCGACCAAGACGCACGGTGGAGATCACATCGAGGTGTAGCATCGAGCAAAACACCAAAAGCGTTGCTCGATGTGATCACCATTCCGTACATCAAGAAGCTACAGCCCTACATCGACCATATTGCTCGATGGAGTCACACCGAGGAGTAGAATCGAGCAGAACAACCAAGGTTCTGCTCGATATGGGTGCTATCAGCCAATTCAATGCATGGCGATGTCCGGTATGATAACCACAGAGGAGAACAGCGACCGAGTACGAGACGTTCCACATCGAGGTGTAGCATCGAGCAAAACACCAGCATGTTTGCTCAATGCAGAATACTCGAGCCAAGAACAAGAATCCACACGGTGCCATGCACTGCCCACAGGAGGGATCATGCAAGCCGAAGTGTCTCCCTACACCGAGCAACAACAGCAAGCAGAACATCTACTGAGACTGTTTGATGCAAGGTGCCCTAGAGGAGAAGCTGACCAGAACACGGAAGCCCCGAGGCAGAGGAGCATCATCGTCTAGCCACAGGGCCCGACTACACCGATATGGTACACATCAAGGTACCACATCGAGTGTTTTTCTCGATATGATCTGTGTAAAAAAATTTTTGAAATTTTTACATAGGTAAATCGAGTAAAACCTTTTTGTGGGCCTTGATGGCTGGTAAAAGAATCTTTTCTTTCCCCCTCATATGCATTTTTGAATTTTAAATAAGATTTTCTTGCATTATCCATAGTTATTTTAGATTTCCCTTATCCTCTTGCCTTAAAACTAGCATTTTCATGTCTCTCCACACATCCATATCAAGCTAAACACCATTTTCTAAACATGTTTTCTTTCTCTCTTGCATTTTCTGTTCTAAGAACTTCATCTTTTGGTTCAAGAATTAAGGTAAACTTTGCTAGATTCCTTGTTTCTTGAGTTTAATCTTTGCAAATTGAAGTAGGATGCATTAGAATGATTGATTAAGGTTGTTTTGCACAATTTTGTTTATGGTTTTGACTTACATGTCATCAGTGCTGCTCTTCTTTGAAATTCATGGTTGAAATGTTTGAAAAATGCTGTTTTTCTGCTTAGTTTGACTTTATGTTTAGATTCTGGCCAAATCTAGGCATGCTATTATTTTTCCAGTATATTGACCATTGAAATGTTTTTTATTATACTAGTAATGGTGGATCTAATGTATATTCATAGTTTGGTGGAGAGAGAATGATGTTTTTGCTGCATATGCTTGAATTTGCTCTAACCGCTACTTGTTACTGTGGGAATTTTAGTTTTAATTTTGTCTATCCTTTTGAGCTGAAAGTTTTTGCAAAATTCAACTCTGTTTTCTGGTAATCAGTGTGAATATTTACAGAATTTTCTAGAGCCTGATTGAATTTTGAAAATTAATTTTCTGCACCATACTCTCAAAGGATAATATACTAATTTTTGCTTCAAGCATTGTATTTTCAGGTACTATGTCGAACACTAGAGGAAATGAGGAGATTTCTGACTCAAATGCTGCTGCAAAAAACAGACCTGAGGGAAAAAGGCCAGTTGTTGAAGAAGAACCAGTCCTCACCAGCACACTCTTCTACAGGAAAGAGCAAAGTATGGTCAAAGAAGAAGAGATGGGGTTGCTTGTGAATGGCTTGAAGAACATCATGGTCGAAACAAGGCATGGGAAGATCCAAGGAGAGCGCTTAGGAGTTGGTCTAGTGACAATCCTAATGAAGAAATTTCTAGCATCCCAACACTAGAGACAAGAAGCCAAAGATAGCCATTGGAGGTGTGATCACTCCTATCTTGCTTAGCAAGGGAGTTGAGTTTAGCATACCAGATGTTACAATGATCTTCCTAGATGTTCCTTATCTCAGCAAGATCGGATACCTTTCAGGACTTGTTGAGACAGGATTTGGCTATCAGTTTGAGATGGACAACAGTAAGAGGAAGATCATCTTGCCCAAGAAGGGCTTAACCAACTTGACCACCTATGAGAACATCCTATTTATATCAACAGAAGATGAGCTTTATGACCCAAGGACTGACCCAAAATTTATGAGGCCAACCAAAGTGAAGAACATGAGCACCATCAGATACTCAGATGTGGAAGAAGACATTGAAGAGAAGTATCAAGAACAAGAGATTCAGCATCAAGGGATGGAGGAGGATGAACATGAAGACTATGATAGCCTCACTTATGCATTTGACCCTTATGATGTGATATGCACATCTGAAGCTTCAAAGGCTGCGCATGAGCACATTAGGCTTCTTCAGAGGAGGAACCCCTTCCAGGACAAGGCCATCAGAGGTTTTCTGAAGACAGTGATATTACCATATATTCTGCATATTTTGCATGCATTTAGAGTAGTTTTACATGCATTCATCTTGCATTATAGGCTAGATTGTTCCATTTGTTGCATTTTAGGTTGTAGGTCCCTTTGCATTCGCATTTTGCTTGTTTCTTGCATATATGCATCATTATCAGGTTGTTCGGAGCACTATGGAATTACGGAGGCTATGTGGACGTGAGGAGGTTCAAAGTGGAGCTCATGGACACTTGGAGAACTCGGACGTGTATGCTAAGGACCCGAGATCGAGTAGTGGATCGAGCAAGGCAGGTCGATCTAGATGAGATCGACCAGAAGATCGAGTGCATCTAGTCGATTCAAGAGAAAGGATCGAGACCGAGATCGAGAGAGGAGATCGATCTGGAGTACGGACGTAAATGACGCCATGCAGAACGAGAGCAAGATCGAGACCAAGAATCGATCACCCGAAGATCGAGAAGTAGATCGAGGAAGATACTCGATCCCTCCAACCAGATCGACCAGAAGATCGAGCGGGGCAAGGCGATTCCTGAAGATGATCGAGCACATTGGTCGATCTCAAGGTCGATCCCAGACGAGCTTATCTGTCCAGCTGTCCTTGGCAGCTAGCGAAGGGGGGACCAGCTAACGGTTAGCCATTTTTGGCAAAAGCAGCCTTCACCTTTATCCTTTCTTCATTCTGTCTTTTCCCTTATCACTCTAAGTTAGGCGATTCGCCATTATAGAACAGCTTAAGCTTTTTCAGTTTTTGATCCTTTGAATATTTTAATATCAAGCAGTTTCGGGTTTTGGGGTTGAGGTGATTCAAAAAGGGTTGAAGGGGTTCAAAGCTTTATGTTTTCTTGTTCTTCATACCTTGTCTTCTAGGATCTTGGGATCTTAAAGCCTAGAGAGCCTTGGAAAAGGTCTCTATGAACCAAAGGCCGTCTTACCTTGACAGGATTCAGATATCCTGGAAAACCAGATACTAGAGGCTAATCTTTCCTTTCCCACATGCCATGGTTGTAAAGGGGATTAGTTAGGTCATTGTTTCAAATCTGTCTTTCTTGCTCTTCGATCTTTTTTTCCACCAAACGCCATGGGTTTGGAGAAGAGATTGAGGAACTGAACCATACCACATACCATGGATGGTTCTTGTTTTGTTTTCAAGGCTTAGAGAAACCTCTTAAAAGAGTAGATCTAAATGTTATTAAACCAAAGCTTGAATCTTTGATACCCTTGAATGTGAACCTCGACCCTAAACCCTCTCTTTTAGTGTTTTAAATCTCTGTTTATCATTTGCTTTCCATTTACTTGCATCATGTTCGTTAGAAGTCATATCACTTTAAGTTGCTTTTTAGATCCATTCTGCTTGATCCAGTGCTCGATCATGTGGTCGATTCACTGGTCGATTTTTAGTTTTTAGTAGCTTTGCATTTTTCATCTTTTGCTTGTTCCTCGTGGTAGTTGACCTTCTTCGAGGGATTTTAAAATGGTTTTGCATTGCATTAGATCGTTGCATTTAGTTTTCCTAGGTTTTACCAATCATTTATCCATTTTGCTTAGATTCACTAGATCCTTGCATTCTCATTGCTCTTCCTGCTCCCTAGGTGTGGATTGATACCTCTTGCTTTATTACAACTGTGTATTGCTTGAGTTTTGATAACCTCCTTGCTTGTACCTGTGTAAAAACCTGTTATCAAATGGCGCGCCGTTGACATTTTAAGGTTGCTAGGAACCATTAAGATTTGGGGTTTAGTAAAGACTAAGCCTTTACTTTATGTTTGGTTACTAATATCTTTCTCTTCACACTTGTGTCTTTCAGGTACATGAATTTGCGTTCTAGGGGTGACAACAACTTACTTACACCCCTGGACAATATTCACCAACTCGGACATTCAAGAACAAGAAGAGCAAGAGAGCAAGCTAGAGCCTTTGAGGAGATTGTTCAAGCCGGTATAGTAAACTTTGCAACAATGGCTGAGCAGGAACATCCTGAAGGACCTCCACCAGCTCACGGTGGTGTAGGAAGGGGCAATGGAAACCCCATCCACGCAGCTAGACCCCCACGAATCATAGGCGCTGGAGATGCTCCTAATACGCATCACAATCGCTTTGGGATCACTCCTCCTCCAGTCCAGAATAACAATTTCGAGATAAAGCCTGAATTCATCTCAATTGTTCAGAATACCAAATTCCACGGGCTGGCTATAGAAGACCCCTTAGAGCACCTTGATAACTTTGAACAGGTGTGTGGGATGATCAAGATCAATGGCATATCCGAAGATGCTTTCAAGTTGCGTCTCTTTCCATTTTCTCTCGGTGACAAGGCTAGGCATTGGGAGAAGACACTTCCACAAGGCACCATCACGTCTTGGGCTGAATGTAAGAAAGCTTTTCTCTCAAAGTTTTTCTCAAGCACCAGGACAGCTTGGTTGAGGAGTGAGATCAGTGGCTTCACTCAAAGGCAGAACGAGACATTCAATGAAGCTATAGAGAGGTTCAAAGACTATACCATTCAGTGTCCTCACCACGGCTTCAGTGAAGAGACTCTCCTAAGCACAATATATCGAGGAGCATTACCCAAGACCAGAATGTTGCTTGATACGGCAAGTAAGGGCAATTTCCTTGGTCAAGAAGTTGAAGAAGGTATGGAGCTGATAGAGAACTTGGCATTGAGTGATGGGAATTATTGAGAGGACAATGACCGAGCACCAAGAGGAGCTGATCTAGAGTCTCACAAGAAAGAGCTTAAGTCCCTCCATGAGAAGATAGACAAGCTAGTGCTTGCAAATCAGAAGCAAGTTCACTTCATAAGAGAAGCTGAAGATGTCTCCGAGGAACTAGAGCTGAGTCAAGAAGAAGCTAACTGGATTGCTGGTCAGAACTACAACAAAAATCACGGTTATTCACAAGGCTACCAAGCGAACAACAATCTCTCTTACAGGAGCACGAATGTAGAGAACCCTAAAGATCAGGTCTACCCCCCTCAGCAAGCAAAGCCCTTTGTACCTTACAACAAGGGTTTTCAACCGAATAGTGGCTTTCAAGGGCAGAGGGAAGGGAACTTTCAAGGTCAGCAGCAGCAGCAAGGCAACAAAGGTTACATTCCTATATTTCCTCCCAGCTTTGTTCCTCAACAACAGCAGATGCAACAGCCTCCTCAAGACCCAGTTCAAGCAATGTTTCAGCAGTTGCTTCAAGGTCAAGCTTCCACTAATCAGAAGTTTGACGAGATGAACAACCGCCTTGACTCCTCTCTTACTGACGTCTCAACTCAGATAACAAACCTGAACAACAAGATCAAGCAGTTAGAGAAGGGAAAGGCTTGTACAAGTGGTCATAACAGCTTACCCGGCAAGTGTGAGCAAAATCCAAAGGAATACGCCAACGCTATCACCTTGAGGAGTGGTAGAGAACTTCCTACGCGCGTTGCTCCTATTGACAATGAGGACATTGTAGTCCAAGAGGGGGAGGGTAAGCTTTCAGCTGATGAGGATATCAACTTTGATAATGTGTGATGAGGAGACCAAGAAAGGGTAAAGAGGTAGATGTAGAGAAGAAAGTGGAGCAAGCTACTAAAGAGAAAGATGTCTATGTGCCTGCACCGTATGTGCCTAAGCTTCCTTTTCCTGGCCGCTTCAAGAAACAGCTGATAGAGAAGCATAGACCCTTGATTGAGAAGCATCTAAAGGACGTTGAGATCAAGTTGCCTCTTGTGGATTGCCTAGCTATGATGCCGAAGTGTGCTAAGTTCTTCAAAGACACCCTTACAGAGAAGAACAAGGAAAGTAAAGAAGTTTTGGTGCTTAGTGAAGAGTGTAGTGCCATTATTCACAGAGAAATAGTGCCTAAGAAGCTAGGAGATCCAGGATCCTTCACCATTCCTTGTGCTTTGGGTCCATTGAAGTTTGAGAGCTGTTTATGCAATTTGGGAGCAAGTATAAATCTCATGCCCCATTCTATAGCAAAGAAGCTCGGTTTCACACGGTTCAAAGAGTGTAGGATCTCCCTTGTGTTAGCTGACAGAAGCGTGAGACTTCTAGTGGGTATGTTAGAGGATCTTCCAGTGAGGATAAGCGATGTCAATGTACCAACTGACTTTGTTGTGCTTGAGATGGATGAAGAACCTAAGGATCCACTTATACTTGGAAGACCATTCCTTGCAACCGCCGGAGCAATCATTGATGTCAAGAATGGGAAGATATCTCTACACCTTGGCAAAGACATTAAGCTGGATTTTGATATCAACGAGGTCCTTAAGAAGCCAACCATAGACAAGCATTCTACATAGAGACGTTGGATTCTTTGGCGGATGAATTGCTAGAAGAGTTGACACAAGAGGATCACTTGAAACTGGCATTGACTAAGGAGCCTGGGGAGTTTGGTTTTCTGAGTAAGAAGACTCAAGAGTACGTTAATCTCCTCGACTCTAGGAAGATTGTCAAAGAAGATGAAGGTGGATGCCTAGAGATCGATCGGGAAATCGAGAAGATCACTCGATCCAAGGCAGCAATCGACAAGAAGATTGAGGAGGCTGGTCGATCCAGAGAGGAGAACGATGAGAAGATCGAGAGAAGCCAATCGATCAGTTCAGAGAACGAGTCAAGGACTCGATCTCCTGCTCGATCCATATCAAATCGAGTAGGTGAATCGAGTGAAGTTGCTCGATCCGGACCAGAACGAGTGCAAGATCGACTGGATGACTCTATCTCTTAGGGGACAACGGTTCAAGAAGGCAGTCTTAAGGCTCGTGTCTCGGGTTCAAAGGAGGCTACTGAGGACGGGAACTCCAACGCTAGCCACGAGGATGACTGGAGCGAGCTGCTCGCCCCAAAGGTGGACCTAAAGGAGCTCCCAAAAGGGCTAAGGTATGCTTTTTTAGGACTTAATGATACCTACCCCGTGATTGTGAATGAGAACTTAAGTGATGATGAGTTGCATTCGCTCTTAAATGAGCTGAGAAAGTATAGGAAGGCCATTGGGTACTCTCTAAGTGACATGAAGGGCCTTTCACCAATGCTTTGCACTCATAGGATTGACTTAGATAATGAGAACTCTTCTTCTATTGAACACGAAAGGCGCTTAAATTTGAATTTAAAGAAGTAGTCAAGAAAAAGATTCTTAAGTTGTCAGAGGCTGACGTGATCTATCCCATAAGTGACAGCACGTGGGTATCTCCTGTCCACGTGGTGCCTAAGAAGGGATGGATCACGGTCATTAGAAATGAACAAGATGAATTGATACCTACTAGGACTATAACTGGTCACCGTATGTGTATAGACTATAGGAAGCTTAATTCTCCTACTAGAAAGGATCACTTTCCTCTTCCTTTTATTGATCAAATGTTAGAGAGGCTTGCTAATCATCCTTACTATTACTTTCTTGATGGTTATAGTGGATTCTTTCAGATACCAATCCATCCTAACGATCAAGAGAAGACGACTTTTACATGCCCTTATGGTATCTTCGCTTATCGAAGGATGCCATTCGGGTTGTGTAATGCACCGGCTACATTTCAGCGGTGTATGATGTCGATCTTCTCTGATCTAATAGAGGAGATGGTAGAAGTGTTTATGGATGACTTCTCTGTATATGGTGCGTCTTTTTTTGCTTGTTTGTTGAATGTTTGCAAGGTACTTAAGCGTTGTGAAGAGACAAACCTTGTGCTTAACTGGGAGAAGTGCCACTTCATGGTGAAGGAAGTGATCGTGATTGGTCGCAAGATATCAGAGAAGGGCATAGAGGTGTATAAGGCCAAGGTTGAGGTCATGATGAGTCTTCAGCCGCCGGTTAATATCAAGGGAGTAAGGAGTTTCCTAGGCCATGCAGGCTTCTACAGGAGATTCATAAAAGATTTCTCCAAGATAGCAAGACCCCTCATACGGTTGTTATGCAAAGAAGCTGAGTTTGTGTTTGATGAGGATTGTCTTCATGCATTCAAGACTATCAATGAAGCTCTTGTATCCGCGCCAATAGTACAAGCACCGGAATGGACCCTACCGTTCGAGATCATGTGTGACGTGAGCGACTACGCCATAGGAGCTGTTCTTGGTCAGAGGAAGGACAAGCGGTTGCATGTTATCTACTATGCCAGCCACACCTTGGATGACACGCAAGTGAAGTATGCTACAACCGAGCAGGAGTTTCTGGCCGTTGTGTTTGCCTTTGAGAAGTTCAGATCATACCTCCTAGGGTCTAAGGTTGTTGTCTATATGGATCACGCAGCTTTGAGGTACATATATTCCAGGAAAGACACTAAACCGAGGCTCTTAAGGTGGATTCTCCTTCTACAAGAGTTTGATATGGAGATAAAAGACAAGAATGGGATAGAGAATGGTGTTGCTGATCACCTCTCAAGGATGAGAGTCAATGAAGCTTTGCCACTTGATGATTCACTTCCTGAAGAGCAGCTCATGATGATCACCACGGCGGTATGTGAGAAGCTTGAAGACAAGTTTGAAGAAGTTTTGAGTTTCAAGGAAGAAGACTTACCTTGGTATGCTGATATAGTGAACTTCTTGGCTTGTGGAGAGGAGCCTACTCACCTTGATCATTACCACAAGAAGAAGTTCATGAGAGACATTTCTCATTACTTTTGGGATGAGCCATACTTGTACAAAAGAGGAGTGGACAGCTTATATAGAAGATGTGTTACAAGGGAAGAAGCTAAGGACATACTTCTACATTGTCACGGCTCTTCATATGGTGGTCATTTCGCTTCCTTCAAGACTGCTACAAAGGTGTTACAAGCGGGTTTCTGGTGGCCATCTATCTTCAAGGACGCTCACGAGTTTGTCAAAAGTTGTGAAGCTTGTCAACGGGCAGGGAACATCACAAAGAGAAACGAGATGCCTCAGGTTCCTATCTTTGAGGTTGATGTCTTTGACGCTTGGATGATAGATTTCATGGGACCGTTCCCATCTTCTTACGGCAACAAGTTCATCTTAGGAGCCGTTGACTATGTGTCTAAGTGGGTTGAGGCTATAGCGTCCCAACAAATGATGCAAGGGTGGTGATCAAGCTCTTCAAGACCATCATCTTCCCACGGTTTGGAGTCCCCAAGGTAGTAATCAGTAACGGTGGAAGCCACTTTTTCAACAAGGTGTTTGAAAGCCTCTTGAGGAAGTATGGCGTGAAGCACAAGGTAACAACTCCTTATCATCCTCAAACGAGTGGGCAAGTAGAGATCCCTAACAGGCAGATCAAGGCTATACTCGAGAGGACAGTTGGGGCTACTAGGAAGGATTGGGCAGTCAAACTCGATGACGCTTTGTGGGCTTACCGAACTGCTTTCAAGACCCCTATAGGCATGACTCCTTTCACTCTCCTATACGGCAAGGCGTGTCATCTTCCTGTTGAGTTGGAGCATAGGGCACTATGGGCAGTGAAGCAGCTAGACTACAACGTCAAGACAGCTCAGGAGAAGGGATTGATTCAGCTACATGAGCTTTATGAGCTACGGCTAGATGCATACGACAGTGCTAAGATCTACAAGGAGCGGACTAAGGCTGTTCACGACAAGAAGCTTGTTCACAAGGAGTTAAGAGAAGGCAGTCTGGTGCTACTTTACGACTCGAGATTGAAGCTG
Source organism: Thlaspi arvense (assembly GCA_911865555.2). Lineage (NCBI taxonomy): Eukaryota > Viridiplantae > Streptophyta > Magnoliopsida > Brassicales > Brassicaceae > Thlaspi > Thlaspi arvense. The sequence continues at coordinate 38,725,179 of OU466858.1, forward strand.
TTCCTGGGCAAGCTCAAATCAAGGTGGTGTGGACCTTTTGAGATCAAAGAGGTTCTACCCTATGGAGCAGTTACATTGGTTGGCAAGAGTGGGAGTGCCTTTACCGTCAACGGGCATAGGGTAAAGCCTTACTTGGCGGATGGCTACAGTAAGGAGAGCACATCCGTGCTTCTTCAAGACCCCCCTCAGGCCTAAACCAAGTAAAGTGTAGCTAAAGACGTTAAAGAAAGTGCACTTGGGAGGCATTCCCATGTCTATCCTGTACATATTTTTGCTTTATTTCTACTTCAGTTTTTTGCTTTTAATGTTTAAGTGTGTAGGTGATTGGATAAAGGATTGTTAAGTGTGATCTTGGAGTCCAAAAGAGGCGATAAGGGCTGAGTACAGGCTAGAGATCGAGTGCTAGATCGACTTATCCTAGCTCGATCTTTACTAGATCGAGCTAGTAAATCGAGAGGAGCCAGTCGATCTAGACGAGATCGAGTAGACAAGGTCGATCTAGGTGAGTTCGAATCGATCGGTCCCATCTAGATCGACCGATCTAAAATGTCTCGGGAAATTTTTGGAGTTTGGATTGATCGGTCCAAATCTGGATCGACCGATCGAATTTCTCTCGAGAAGATCCTTCAAAGATAGATCGATCAGCCAACTCGATCCCCAACTCGATCTAAGCCAAATCGACCCCCAAATCGATCACGTGGCTCGATCCAAGGAGTGCAGCCTAGTTGACCAAAGTCAAGGAACGAGAGGGTACAATCGATCTAAGACTCGATACAAGTTGAATCGAGTCCCTGATCGATCAAACCTCTCGATCCTAGCCATTATGGGCATGAGATCGAGTCCTAGATCGACCAAATGGACTCGATCTCGTGTCGAGGTAACAATTTCTTTTCCATCTTTTTTTCTTTCCCTCCTATTTTTAAATTCAAAACTTGGTCAAGGCAGGAATCTTTGACCATGAAAGATGTGCCTTGACCAAGCTTTTGTGAGAAATCACTCTTGCATGTGTCAAAAATTTTCTTGTCTTTAAAACCTCTCTTTCTCTCTTTTGTTTGTTCACTTTGAAAGCCCGATTTTCACAAAACAAAGAGAGAGAGAGAGAGAGAGAGAGAGAGCGAATTTGAGTTTTTAAGACTTGTGCATTTCATTTTCCTCTAAACTCAAAGGTATTTTCGTTATTATTTTCTCAAATCTTTCAAGAAAATCCTTTTCTGTTAGGAAAATTTTTAGATATAGCTAGATATTAGGAAAATTTCTAGATTTGATGCTATCTCTAGATTTTTTTTTTTTATCCAGCTATAATTTTTATAAAAGCTCCTAAAATCTTGGCTAATTGTTATAAGTTTTTCTTTCTTTCCTAGTCTTTCTCTCAATATACGCCGCCTTTGCTCATTCTCTTGCTTAAGAATTGTGTTTCAGCTACTATGGCCCCCAAAAGAACGAGAGAACAGACAGCACAAGAAGGAGAAGGTCAAGAAGTGGTGGTTCAGGAGAGGGTTAAATGGACCAAGAAGGAAAAGCAAGCCAAGAAGAGGCTAGAGAGGCTTAGGATCGATCCCACTAAGTTCGCGGATAGAGGTTTGTTGGCTAAGATGGGGATCCTGGGAGACTTTGATCAGCTTTTGAAGAACATGGGGCTCCGGTGCTTGTCAAGAATGGACTGTCCAACTTTTCCCGAAGTGACAATCGATTTCCTAGCCACTTTGGAGTTCGCATATGAGAACCCGAGCATTCCTACTCCTTCTCAAGGCCGCCTCTCCTTCAAGATCAAACGTCTGGCCTTTCGTCTCTCAATCCCGGAGCTTTGTCAAGCCTATGGCCTCAACGCTGCTGTCAACAAGGTTGAGTTCCCCTCCTTCACTCAAGCCAATGACCTGTGGGAACTCATTAGCAATGACGACTACAAGGCGAATACAGCAAAGATCAAGAGAGTGAGGAGTCCGGTGCTGAGATACATGCCAAAACTGATTGCTAACACCTTCAACGGATGGTCAGTAGCCCCCACGGTCACGAAGACCGATCTTTGCTTCCTGTTCCAAGGCGTCAAGCATCTGCATTGTGATCCTAAGGAGAACGACGATCCAATGGAGGATGAGCTCGGCGATGACGTGAACTATGGGTGTATCCTAGCTGCCTCATTGGTGAAATACAAGGCAAGCTCGGCGCTTATAGGAGGCTTTCTCACCCCCTTGTTTGTGCAAGCTGGTGTACCGCTTCAAGACTTCACTCCTGTTATGGAGAGAGCTTTCATGGATGAGATTTATATGAGGAACACGGACAGCTTGGGATGCACGCCAGCCGAGGGCTTCTTTGCCTATCTGTACATCGACTCCGAGAATGAGAAGCGAGATTGCATCTTACCGAACAAGGAGGAAACCGAGTTGCAAGGAGTTGGCAACATCGAGTTCTTGCCGAGTGTAGAGGACTGCTTCGCCCCTTTAGGATCTATAGCCGCCCTTCAACAAGCTCGCCCGCGATCAGAGTCTCCTGCCTCAGATGATGAGATGCCCGAGAGCTTTGTTCTTCCTAAGATCGACTTTGAGCCGCAGACTAAGACCGAGAAGTTCCTTGCTTCTGTTGTGGAGATGCAAAGGAAAAGCAACAAATGGCAAAGCAAAGTAATCAAAAAGCTTGCCAAGAAGGTCAAGGCACTTCAAGGGAGCTCACCTAAGAAGGCTGTGAGCGAAGAAGTCGAGCAGCCCGAGAAGAGGAGGAGATCGACTGCTGGGATTGTTTTACGTGAGCCTCAAGGAAGCACCACCCTACCTGCTCGCCACTCGGTTCATGAAGGAGCTGCAAAGGACAAAGGCAAGGCAGTAGCTCACGAGACCCCTAAGAAGAGCAAGAAGTCTGGAGCAACCTTAAGCTCCAGCACTACTTAGCTCCGAGGTACCAACAACCGTCCCTTGTATATACCACGCATGTTTTCTTTGTTTTTGCTTTGTGTTTTAAGCTTCTCTAGACTTTGTTTGCCACCGAGACGGTGTCATTCAAGTTTGGGAGAGTGTGTGGTGTGTTTGGCATGTTTTCTTTCTTCTTATTTTCTGTTCTCATCCTTTGAGTCTTGCATACATCCTAAGGCATAGAAAAGAACAAAAAAATTAGTAAAATTTTTAAAAATTTTCAAAAAAATCATGTAGTTGCACTTGCATTGTAGAATATTTTAGGATTGAGTCTAGAAATTTTAAAAATCATTTAGGTTGCTGCATTTGCATAGGTAGTAAATGATAAACACTTGTTAAGTTGTCAATGTTTGAATTATTTTCAATGCCTAAGTTGTTTGTTGTTTGATTGCATCTAGTGAGTTTGAAGCTAAGGCTGCACCATACCTTGATTACTTGCAATTGATACTCTAGACTTATGATGAAACTTGCTTTGATTTGATGCCAACTCCATTTTATTTGATCTTTAATCTTGACATTGAAATGTATTGTTTGTGCATTGAAAGCGATTGTATGGCTTACCCTTATACATACTTGGATTATCTTCTTCCTTTCTTAGCACTCTTGTTAATCCAAGTAGCTGATCCTCATCATAATGGGACAGTTAACCACGCCTTAAACCTAACCTTCTTTCAAACCTAAACACTTTTGGGTGAGTAGTGAGGCCTTTCATTGCATTATTTTCAATCCTATCTTAGCAAAAAATGTTAGGAATAGGGCTGGCAAGGAGAAGCTCCCTTGTAGACACCAGCTTGCATTTTGAGTTTGGTACTAGGTTAGGAGTTTGGGGAAAGGGTCGTTTGAGTGGTTTAAGAGTTTCATGTTTTTATGTTTTCAAAGGAAAGAAAGAAGTGGGGTTAGTAGCAAAGGGGGAACAAGTAAATTGTGGTTAAGTAAAATATAAAAGAATGCTCTTAGTGGTTTATTAGAAAGGCGCCAGCAACAACAAAGTTAAGAAGAGGTCAACCGAAGGAAAAATCTGACCAAGCTATCCACCAAAGGTGACGAAAGCGGAGCCAAACAATCAACAATGAAGAGCAAAGTTCAAAAAGAAGAAGTCAACCACAGGGCAAAGACAAGAGAAGTTTCCCCCATTGTGAAGAGTGAAGATGATCAAGCTTTGGGAAAGGGTAGATTTAGGGGTTAATCTTGGGTTTTAGAAGTTCTAGGATCATCTTGGGTAAAAAGGGTAGAAGGGAGCTTTAACTTGCATGCATAGGTGTGCCTTTACCTTTAGCATTTTGCCAAAGATAGGATTCTTTCATTGAGTGATCCCATGATTTTTAAAACCCTTCTTAAATCGAGATAATTTTCATCTTGTGACCTTACCCCTTTGTGACCAAATGCTTTCGCTTGATGTGCACAACTTGATCCATTGCTTAACGCTTAATGAATGTTAAGGAGTTGGTTGATTTGAATGCTTGTGTAGACTAAGCTAGGGTTCATTGCTTGCTTTGATGGGTATGGCTAAGGTTTTTAAAGTAGAACAACCTCTTTGCATCTTAGAACTTATAACTTGGGCGTTGAATCAATTTCTCCATTGACGACTTTCGGTTTGAGCTTCCACTTTCAAACCTCTCTTCCTTCTTGAATTTTGTTTGCTTGAGGGCAAGCAAAAGACAAGTTTGGGGGGGTTGATATTACCATATATTCTGCATATTTTGCATGCATTTAGAATAGTTTTTCATGCATTCATCTTGCATTATAGGCTAGATTGTTCTATTTATTGCATTTTAGGTTTTAGGTCCCTTTGCATTCGCATTTTGCATGTTTCTTGCATATATGCATCATTATCAGGTTGTTCGAAGCACTATGGAATTGCGGAGGCTATGTGGACGTGAGGAGGTTCAAAGTGGAGCTTATGGACACTTGGAGAACTCGGATGTGTATGCTAAGGACCCGAGATCGAGTAGCGGATCGAGCAAGGCAGGTCGATCTAGATGAGATCGACCAGAAGATCGAGTGCATCTAGTCGATTCGAGAGAAAGGATCGAGAACGAGATCGAGAGAGGAGATCGATCTGGTGTACAGACGTAAATGACGCCATGCAGAACGAGAGCCAGATCGAGACCAAGACTCAATCACCCAAAGATCGAGAAGTAGATCGAGGAAGATACTCGATCCCTCCAACCAGATCGACCAGAAGATCGAGCGGGGCAAGGCGATTCCTGAAGATGATCGAGCACATTGGTCGATCTCAAGGTCGATCCCAGACGAGATTATCCATCCAGCTGTCTTTGGCGGCTAGCGAAAGGGGGACCAACTAACGGTTTAGCCATTTTTGGCAAATGCAGCCTTCACCTTTATCCTATCTTCATTCTGTCTTTTCCCTTATCACTCTAAGTTAGGCGATTCGCCATTGTAGAACAGCTTAAGCTTTTTCAGTTTTTGATCCTTTGAATCTTTTAATATCAAGCAGTTTTTCTTTAATCTATCGTTAATCATGCTTAGCTTATCGTTTATTGCTTTCGATTCGGTTTTAAACATGTGTAGTGAGTAGTCGTTTCGGGTCTTGGGGTTGAGGTGATTCAAAAAGGGTTGAAGGGGTTCAAAGCTTTGTGTTTTCTTGTTCTTCATACCTTCTCTTCTAGGATCTTGGGATCTTAAAGCCTAGAGAGCCTTGGAAAAGGTCTCTATGAACCAAAGGCTGTCTTACCTTGACAGGATTCACATGTTCTGGAAAACCAGATCCTAGAGGCTAATCTTTCCTTTCCCTCATGACATGGTTGTAAAGGGGATTAGTTAGGTCATTGTTTGAAATCTGTCTTTCTTGCTCTTCGATCTCTTTTTCCACCAAACGCCATGGGTTTGGAGAAGAGATTGAGGAAGTGAACCATACCACATGCCATGGATGGTTCTTGTTTTGATACCCTTGAATGTGAACCTCGACCCTAACCCTCTCTTTTAGTGTTTTAAATCTTTGTTTATCATTCGCTTGTCATTTACTTGCATCCTGTTCGTTAGAAGTCATATCGCTTTAAGTTGCTTTTTAGATCGATCCATTCTGCTCGATCCAGTGCTCGATCCTGTGGTCGATTCACTGGTCGATTTTTAGTTTTTAGTAGCTTTGAATTTTTCATCTTTTGCTTGTTCCCCGTGGTAGTTGACCCTCTTCCAGGGATTTTAAAATTGTTTTGCATTGCATTAGATCGTTGCATTTAGTTTTCCGAGGTTTTACCAATCATTCATCCATTTTGCTTAGATTCACTATATCCTTGCATTCTCATTGCTCTTCCTGCTCCCTATGTGTGGATTGATACCTCTTGCTTTACTACAACTGTGTATTGCTTGAGTTTTGATAACCTCCTTGCTTACACCTGTGTAAAAACCTGTTATCAGACAGTCAAAGCAAACAATAAATTGGTTGACTCATTGAAGAAGAAAGTGAGGAAGCTCAAGAAGAAGTTGGGAGGATCTTCATCAGCCAAGAGAACTGATCAAGCAGCCCAAGCAGAGCCACAAGGAGAAGGATATGATGCTGAGGACATGTCTGAGGACACACCAGAGGCTACAGTCCAAGAGAGACACTCATTCCACATCAGTGAGCGGCCAAGGGCACATGCTTCTTAACCGGCCAGGCATTCATCTCATGTAGCTGCTCCAAAGAGAAAAGGAAGGAAGAGAAGGGATACACAGCAAACTCCATCAGAGGAGGAAGCTTCACCTTCCCATGCCATTGAGAGTTCAGACTCTCACCACTCCTCCACCTGAAGTAAGGTACACCACACTAACCATTGTGAATACCACACATTTTTGTAAGTTTCATGCGATTGGTTGCTTGCTGTTTGTGAACACTCTCCTTAGCATTTTTATCACACAGGAACTGTGTAATTTTAGTGTGGGGAAGGGTGTCTGATGGACTGATGCTTGCACTTGCATTTGCATATTAGAGTAGGAACCATGCATCATCATTACATAGCACCTAAAGCATAGAAAAAACCAAAAAATTGAATTTTTTTCAAAAATTGCTTCACAAAAAGAGTTTGATTTTAATGCATTCTTATAGAATTTAGACTTCATGCATTCATATAGGATTAGCTTGCTTGTTTAAATTGGGAACTATGGTAGTACATCTTTGTTAATGCTAGTAATTTATGAAAATGAAGCCCTTGTTTTTAATCATTTGGTGCATTTTATGTTGAACTAAAAATAAAGCTGAATCACTTTTGTAATTTGCATTTGAGTGAGCTTATTTTGAGACTGAAGCATGCTTTGAAATGATTTCAACCTTTGTTTAAGTGGAAACTAATTTGAATTCGCAATTATCATGCCTTATACTTTTGTGTTTGATATCATGGATAGTTTAAAATATTTGGATCTTTTTATTATCTTTTGCCACTCTCTAATAGATCCATTTAGATTTCCCAACCTTTAAATAAACCTGCTTTCAATCCAAGACATTAATAGTGTGTGATTTGTGAGGCTTGTTCCATCATGGTTGTTGCTTAGCAAAAAGTGTTAGGTTGGAAATACAAGGGAAGTATTCCTATTATAGAACTAGCTCACTCTTGAGTTAGATAGCCTAAAATTTTTGGGGAATGATTTGGGTTTATCTTGGGATTAGTTTTTAATAGAGGCAAAGAAGAAAAGAAGTCAAGGCACAGAAGAAAAAGGAGTGTGACACAAGCAAAAGAGTGGAAATGGCGATTCTAAACTCAAAGAAAGAAGGCTGATGTTCAAAGAAGAAAAGAAGATGCAAGAAGTGCAAAACAAGTAAATCAAATAGCTAAAGGCGAATCAAGCACCAGCATAAAGGAGCCAAACTCAAAAGAAGCAAATCGCCACCACTTGAAGTTCAAAAGAAGAAGTGTCCTCCAAAGCGCCTGAAGGAGAAAAGTTTTTGGGATTTTAAAAGGGTTTAATTTCTTAAAAAGGGTAGCATAGGTGGGTTTACACTGATATGCTAGAGTTAGGAACACATCTTATAGATATTGGGTAGATGGGAGTCTTCCTTTGTATGTGTAAGTTATTCCTTGACCCTTAGCATTTTGCCAAAGCACAACCATATTTTTTCTTGAGAGAACCCTTTATACACCAAAACCAGTTTGTGAAGTGGGATCATTTTTATTCCACTAAGCCTTGTCCCTTAGCCAAATGACACATTTGCATTTGCATAAGCATGATTCACGGTTTGAGCTTAATTGAATGCTAAAAAGGTTGTTTGATTTGATGAGCATGTGTAGGTTGATAGCTTTGTGATCCTTCTTGTTTTGTGATGAAAGTGGCTAAGTGTTTAAAGTATTCTTCCATCAAGTGCACTCTAGAATTGAGAACATAGACTTCATTTTGATTTATTATTAGCATTTTCAAAGATATGAGTTCCCATTTAAAACTTCATCACCATGTTAAGTGTTTGTTTGCTTCAGGGCAAGCAAAAGCTAAGTGTGGGAGTGTTGATAGCTTGCTATTTTAGACCATTTTAGGCTGCGTTTCATGCATCTTTTCCTCTATTTTTGCATTATAGTTTAGCATTTTAGTATCATTTGCATTTAGAATCAACATGGCATGCATTTAACTTAGGATTGCATACACTTGCATACATGTGCATGTTTGTGGTGGTTTTCAGGTGTTTCTGGAGTTTCTTGGAGTTGGAAAGGAGATGAAAGCAACTCATGATCAAAGAAGATGTCAGAAATGGAGCTCTTGCAATGTCTGGTCCATATCGAGTAAGCATATCGAGCAGAACATTTGTGGACTATGCTCGACGTAAGCAGCAAGACGAGAGGAACAGGATCAGCACGAGGAGTCCAAGCAGTTGGTCTGCATCGAGGACCAGCATTGAGGAAGGAAGCCGATGCGTGCTGCACGGACCATATCGAGGTCGCATATCGAGCAGAACATCGTCTGTACGACCTCGATGCGAGTCATCCGCGCATTGACCACTTTATTTTCTTTGACCTTATCCTATTTTTAGGTTTTTATGCTTCTTTTGGCTCCCTACTATAAAAAGGAAGCCACAAAACATTATCTTTATCCAAGTTTAGCTTTTTATCAAAAACTCTCTTCTTTAAACTTTAAAGGGCGATTTGCCTTAAAGATCTTAATCTCTAATAAATTTTGCATTTTTATGGTTTAATCTTGTCTTTTAATCTATGTTCTTGCACCTTGGTAGTTTAGATTTATCATCATTGCATTTTAATCTCATCTAGTTATGTTTAACTCCAAACAAATGGGATTAAACATGATTAGTGAGTAGTCTTCTTTAGATTTAGGGTTCTAAGTAGGGAAACTAGCGATTAAGATGTGATTAAGGGATGATTAGGCTTATTTAACTATTATTTGTTGTCTCCTACTCTTGCCAAGTGGTTATTTGATATCTCTTGTATTTACACCATTTAGGCTTGCATTTAGTGCATGTTTTGGTTCTCTTTTGCATGTTTTCCTTATCTTTTCTCCCATTTTCTTCTCCTTTTAGACTTAGGTTGCATTTAGGATATAGTTTGCATTTTCTATGCATTATGGATGTTTTATGTACCTATGGAGCTATAAGGAGCATGGAGAAGCTTTGAGGATGATCCAAGAAGCTAGCTGGGCCAAGAGGAGCAAAAGGGACCAAGGCAGACGATTTCTGCAGAGCCTATCGATCAAGACCCAAGGCCTATCGGTCAAGGAGTGACCGATAGAAGGACTATCGACCAGACCTATCGGTCAGAGAAATGATCGATAGAAGTGCACCGTGTATATTTCGGTCACCCTATCAGTCATCTTCTAGACCGATAGGATCCCTATCGATCATCCCTATCGGTCACAACTGACGGATAGGACCCAGTCCGAGCCTGTCTTTTATTACACTTTTGCCATTACTATAGGGCTTCCTTCTTTTATGTATAAATACCTGTTTTTCTGGGATTTTCGACAAGTCATGTCATAACACTGTTCTTGAGTTAATTTTCTGGGTTTGTAAGACAAATTTCTTGCTTTATTTAATATAAGTTTGTATTTGCCATTTCTTGCTTTAATATAAGTTTGTATTTGCCATTAATCTTTCTCTAATCTCTCTTCTAATCATGATTAACATCTTTTCCTCTTGTGATTTGGTGTTAAACATGAGTATTAGTGAGTAGATAGCTTAGGGTTTATAGATGTGGTAGATTAAGGAGATTTAGGGATTGATTAAGGTTTGTTTAGTGTTTAATTACATGGGTTCCTCTCAATTAATCTGTTTTTAAGCTAGATTTGTCTTGATCACACTTATCTAGGATTTGAGCTTTCTCTTATGCCCACCAAGTGTTTGATGAAATGTTGATCTTGTTTGATAGAGGATTTGCTGGCCTTGGCTCAAGAGATTGAGTGTTTGAGGAGCATTTTGACATGAATAGAGTTGATTGTTATTGCTTGCTGAATGTTTTAGCACTAATGAGAGTTAGTTCTTGTTAAGGTGTCTAGCAAAGGGCTATTTTACAAGAGATTGGACTTAGCTTGCTTGTTTGTGAACTCTATGTCTAGGAACCACTATTGCTAGCTTGTTTGCTTGATCAATGCTGTTTGAAACAACCTTAGTTAGTCTCTGAATTCCCCAAAGTCAATAACCACATCTAGGAACTTGCTTTCTCTTTTATTAAATTTCGAATTTGCTTAGTACTCTGTTTATTTGCTCTGTTTTACTTCTTTGATCATTACTGAATTGTCTCTTTTGAGTTTTCTTTGGAGATTGATCATTTTTAGGTTGCTAGTTTAGTTGCTTAGGCAACAAAAAAAAACTTTCTTTGCTTGCTTGACTTAAGGATTTCTGCTCACAACTATTTTGCTTTCAACAAAACCCTTTTGGATTGACATAAAACCCTATGCTATACTACAACTGATTTATATACTGGGGTGATTGAGAAAGAGATAAAACCTCTAGTATCAATTTGGCATTGTTGCCAATTGGGTTTTCTGTTTGAATCATTAGAGTTTGTAGTATCTTTAAGATCAAGTTTCTTTAGTTTTTGGTTACTAATATCCTTTGACTCTCATTGTTGTCTTTCAGGTATATGAACTTGAGATCCAGAGGTTCAAGCAATCTTGTAAACTTCATAGACAACATCAATCAGTTGGACAGAGGTCAGAGAGCAAGAAGACAGCAAGAAAGGCAGCAACACTTGCAGAGACTTGGGATGAACAATCAGGAACCTGTTATGTATGATATCAGATTTCAGGGTCCTCAAGGAGCTGCTGGCGCTCAGGGTATACAAGGACAGCAAGGTGTTCAGGGCTTACAAGGTGAGCAAGGACCAAGAGGCGCTGCACAAGCTCCAAGAGCTGCAAGACCCATAAGCACTGGTGATGCACCAAATGCCTACAATAACAGAAGTGGCATCATTCCACCAGCAGTGCAAAACAACAACTTTGAAATCAAGTCTGGATTGATTTCAATGGTTCAGAGCAGTAAGTTCCATGGTTTACCACTTGAAGATCCTCTAGACCACTTGGATAATTTTGATAGACTATGCTCACTAACAAAGATCAAAGGAGTGAGTGAAGATGGCTTCAAGCTGAGGTTGTTTCCTTTTTCTCTTGGAGACAAAGCACACCAATGGGAGAAGAACTTGCCCCAAGGAAGCATCACTAGTTGGGATGAGTACAAGAGAGCCTTCTTAGCAAAGTTCTTCTCAACTTCAAGAACTGCAAGAATCACGAATGAGATTTCAGGGTTTGCACAGAGGAACAATGAAAGCTTTGGTGAAACTTGGGAAAGATTCAAGGGCTACACACTGCAATGCCCTCACCATGGCTTCTCACAGGTTTCTCTACTCTCTAATATCTACAGAGGAGCTTTACCAAAGATAAGAATGCTTCTGGACACTGCATCAAATAGGAACTTCTTTTCAAAGGATGTATATGAAGGATTGGAGCTTGTTGAGAATCTAGCTCAGTCTGATGTAAACTACAATGAGGAATATAACAGAGCTCCAAGAAGTGCTAAAGATGAACTGGAGTCTAACAGGAAAGAGATCAAGGCCTTACATGAGAAGCTGGATATGCTGCTAAGGGAGAAGAAAGAAATTCACTTTGTTTGTGATATGGTTCAGCTTGATGATCAAGAGACATGCCAAGTGGAAGAGATGACATACTTGGGCAATCAAGGTGGATACAATGGATATGGGAACTACAGACCCAACCCCAACTTGTCATACAGAAGCAACAATGTTGCCAATCCACGAAATCAAGTGTACCCACCACAACAAAAACAGCAAGCTGCTCCAAGACCTTTTGTTCCCTACAAAAATCAAGGTTTTCAGCAGAGAAACAACAACTTCCAGCCAAGAGCGCCTTACCATCCTCCAGGATTCAGTGCACAAGCTCCAGCTCAAGCTTCTTCCAGCTCTCAAGATCTTGAGCTCAAGACAATGGTTCAGCAGTTGCTTCAGAATCAGACTACCAACAACTTGGAATTGAACAAGAGGTTTGCTGAGGTTCATAACAAAATAGACTCAGTACATGTTGAACTAACCAACAAGTTTGATGGGTTGGCTGCAAGAGTTAAAACACTGGAGAACAACAAAGGCATAGCTGGTCCAAACCTCAAGGACACTTTCCTGGAAAACCAGAAGCTAACCCAAAGGAGTTCTACAATGCCAAGGTCACTGAAGAAGATAGCTTCTCCGCTGAAGAGGAAGCTATCATTGAAGAGTTTCTCTCTCTGTTCACCGAGGACACTGAACTTCACAGAGGGGGGGGGAGAGTTTTTGGAAGTTGATGCTAACCATGGAGTTGCACAAGAAGAATCTCTAGAAGAAGAAGAGTGCTGGGCGCCACATGAAGTTGTTGATGCTACAAAGGAAGACTTTGTTGAAGTCTCTGATGTCAGGAAGAAAACTCAAGCTGCTGATCTCCCTATCTATCAGCCCACTATCCCTTTTCCAGGAAGTTTCAAAGAGCAGCTAGCACAGAAGTATGAGACCCTCTATGCTTCTCAAATGGAAATGACAGGTCTGAATGGTCAAGAGGAGCTTAATAAGCTAAGAGTTAAAGCTGGAGCATATGAGGTTAAAGAGCTTAACATTAAGAAGCTTGGAGATCCAGGTTGTTTCACTCTGCCATGTGAGCTTAAAGGGCAGACCTTCAAGAGCTGTCTTTGTGATCTTGGAGCAAGTATCAACCTTCTCCCATCCTCTACTGCTAAGGCTCTTAGCTACACTTAACTTCAAGAGAGTAATGTGTCTCTTACCATAGCCGATGGACAGTAAAGACACCACTTGGGACTCTCAAAGATGTTCCAATGAGGATAGAAGGAGTAGTCATACCTACAGATTTCTTGGTCCTAGATGTTGAAGGAAAGATCAAAAACGCCATCATTCTAGGGAGGCCTTTCTTAGCTTCAGCTGGAGCAGTGTTTGATGCCAAGGAGTGCACAATAGAGCTGAGACTGACCAAAAAGAAAGTTCCGAGGTTTGACAAAGGAAATAAGCTAGAGAATGAGCAGGCCTTCTCAATGGAGATCAAAAAGTTGAAGAAAGTTGGAAAGAATTGGCCAGAGTTTGAAGGCTATGTTGGTGCAAGCTTTGATGGCTGCTGCTTGACCAAGTTGTTTGCTGAATCCACTGAAGAGGAGGTCCTCAAAGTGGGTGTTTCTGATTGCATGAATGAAATTATGTTGGGTAACAAAGAAGATGGGGTTGTCTTGAAGTCCTTTGTTTCTAAAAATGGTGAGGTCCACTACAAGATGAAGGAGGGAGGTAAGCCAAAGCCCTTTGCTGTGTTGAAGATTGATGGAGTCACCAGAAAGATCAAAGTGGACACTGCAACACCAAGGAGTTCCAAGACTCCTTCTCATCACCTCCAGTAGTGAGGTAAGCTAAGTCAAGCTTAGTGACTTTAAACAAGCACACTTGGGAGGTCGTCCCATGGTATCCTTTGTATATATTATTCTTTCTAGTTTATTTTTATGCTTAGTTAATGTGTATAGAAGAAGGAGTTCGGTTTGGGGATTAATAAAGTGTCTAATGGACAAAGAACAGGTGCATTTTGACTACTATCGATCATAGTATCGGTCAAGACAAGACCGATACAGACCCTATCAGTCATGCTATCAGTCAGTTTGTGATAAATAGTAGTAGAGCCAGAATGCACCAGTCAACCTATCGGTCACTTGTGATCGATAGGGAAAGGAGTCTGCTAAGTGAGAATTCTATCGGTCTAGCTATCGATCAGATACTAACCGATGGAAATGCATCGGTTGTTTTCCGGTCACTCTATTGGCCTAGAGAGTGACCGATACAAAGCAATCGGATGTATTTCGGTCAGTGTATCGATCAAGCTAGAGACCGATAGGATTTAGAGGAAGCTTTCGGTCAGTGCTATCGATCACTTGTGATCGATAGGCACCCTATTGGTCACATGTGACCGATAGCCCCGCGAGGTAAGTCCTTCATTTTTTCAAAAAACTTTTCCCTCATTTGACTTGGAGCCAAGGAGGTTTAAATTCAAATTTTGGCTCCTTCCTGACACTTTGCAGAGCTCCTGAGCACTTTTATTCTTGTCCCCCACCCACTTTTTATTCCTTTGGTTCCCCACTCCACTCTTTAAGAACCAACAATCTCTTCTCTTCTCTTCACACTTCATTTTACTACTTCTCTCACCAAAGTCCGAAATATTTAGCTCTCTTTCTCTTTTATTTATCCTTTCTAAGTGCTCAGAAGCTTCAATAAGGTTTTCTTTTTCAACTATTCATCTTTTGTTCTTAATGAATGCATGTGCTTAAAGATATAATTTCTATGGTTTTAAGAACATAATTTGTTTAGCTTAAGATGCTGTGCTTTGGTTTTGCATGGTGGATATGTTTAAAATGAGCAAGTTAACTGTTAAAGTATTGGTTACTGTTCTTAAATCTCAGTTCTTGCTTGCTTAATATCCCATTGCATAATCATCTTATCTTTTGCTTAGAGCCACTATGCTAGGTTCACATGCATAAAGGTTTGATTTTCATTTATGAACTCTAGCATGTCTAAACTGTTAGCTTGTGAATTTCTTTTGCTTTTTGGAAGTTTAATCTTGTTTAGTGACTAGTTAAACTTCTTTTAGCTTAGAAAAATTCATTCTAAAGCTTTCAGTTATTGGTTTCTCAAACTGTTGTTCTTTTACTTATAGTATCTTCAAGCTTTGTTCTTGTAGGTACCATGGGGAAATCAAGAACTGCAGCTGGAAGCAAAGGAAAGGCACCACAGGAGGAAGCGCCCACTTCTCCAAGAGCTAGAAGAGATAAAGGCAAGGGTGCTGCTGCTGAACAATGATCAAAAGCTGATGGGAAGAGGCCAGTTGGAGACAAAGGCGCCAAGCAAAAAGGAAAGGGCAGAACTGTAGAGGAAGAGGTCCCATAACATGAGCCAAGTGCTAGAGAGCTCATGGAAGCTTTCAACCAGTGCACCTTCAAGCCCACAAGATACCCTTGTGCTAACACAATGAAAGCACTTGGGATCTATCATGATCGCAATGGTATCTTTGAGCACATGGGGCTTGGTGAGTTCATGGCCATGCCACTTCCCTCCTACCAGCAGCTCACTTATCAATTCCTCTCTACTCTCCAAGTGGTTGGATATGATGAAAGTAAGCTCCCCAACAAATATGGGTGGATCTCCTTCAAGCTTGGAAAGCAAAGGTTCACAACACCCTTCCATGATATCTCCAAAGCGCTTGGGCTGATGTCTTATGCTCACAAGAGGAACAAGTTCTTCATTGGCCAAAAGGAGCACATGATGCTATGGGGAATGATTGGGGCAGGAAATTTCACAGCTGGAGCAACAAGGAATCAACATCTGAAGAATCCTGCAGTGAGGTATGCTCATAAAGCGCTTTCAAATACATTTTTTTCAAGAAAGGAAACAACAAACCTCACTGGAAAGGAGAGAGACTTCCTGTACTATGGAATGTATGAGCTTGTAGGCACCAGCAGAAATGGAACAACACTACAGCCACCAATCAATTTCCCATGCTTTGTCACCATGCTGGTGGAACAGCTTTTGACCTACAAGAGCTGGGTTTTACACAAAGGGAAAAGGGAGAAGAACCCACAGCTCCACATTGGAGGAGTTGTGACAGCTGTTCTTATGGCTAGTGGAGTGGACCTTGAGGAACATGAAAGAGATGCTCTGGAGCCACTGTGGATAGATATGGATTATCTTAAGAGAAGCCATTTCATTGAGAAGAACATCCAAGATAAGCATTTCTACAAGTTCCTCAATGACTTAGAAGATCCAGCAAGAGTCCTCCTCCCTAATCCAAGGCTTACATCCATCACCATGAAGAGCAACATCAGTTTCAACCCAAGTGAGGATCAGATTTACCAAGGCGGCCCTGTTCCAGAAGAGAGAGAAGAAGCTAGTGAGGAAGCAGAACCTGAAGAGGTTGAAGAAGAGAGTAGAGAAGAAGGTGAAGAAGAAGTCCATAAAGAAGCTACTGCTGGCGCTGATGGCCAAGGAGAAATCCAAGAAGAAGAAGGAGAGCTTGATGAAGAAGACGTGATGAACTACAGCTTAAAGCAGTTCCACTACAAACCTTATGAAGGCCCAAGCCAAGAGAGCTCTATGAAGTCTGCTCATGAGCATATCAACATCCTTCAGAAATGGTGTAAGTGGCAAGACAAGGCCATTAAGAAGTTGGTGAAGATGGTTAAAGGGAAGTTCAAGAAGAACAAAGCAACATCAGGAGAAGCTTCCCAACAGAGCTACACTCATGAGTATACCTCTCACCATGAAGAGCCAATGCCACAAGCTGACCCAACTGAAGAAGAGGAAGCTGTTTGGAACCCCCATGGAAGACATTCCTTTCATGCACAACCAAGTGATCAATGGGGAACATGGGCACAACCAAGGGCTTCATCATATGAGCTAAGGACCCATATACCATCAGCATGGGAAGCGCCAACTCCCATCCCTTCTGAGGTTCAACAAACATGGCAATGGGGTCATCAAGGTACTTCTACTCAAGCTGAGCAGATATGGTCAAGCTGGGTTCTTCCACCACAAGAAGCAGCGCCATCTTCAAAGACTTATGAAAGGAGGAACAAGAGGAGAGCTACAAGTCTCCTCAGACATCTGTATCCTCCCACCACTCCACCTACTAAAGAAAAGGTACCACATCCTATTCATTGTATATACCATAGCATCTTTTTCGATTTTGTATTATATTTTGTTGCTTCTCTCTCTCATTGCTTTCATTACACAAGGGACTGTGTAATTTAAGTGTAGGGGAGAGATTTGGGGTTTGACTTTGTGTTTTGTTTTCTTAGTTTTTCATTTTCTTTCATCTTGAGTCCCATGCATATCATACATTCATCTAAGGTATAGAAAAACACAAAAAATAGAAAAATTTGAAAAAATTGCATATTTTTGCAAACCAAAAAGAAAGCATGTAGTTGCATTTCATTCTTTTAGGACTGAGTCTAGGGTTGACATATAGGTTGCATTGCATTTGCATAGGGCATAATGATGAATTTTCTTTGTAAAGTGCTTAGAGTTTAAAGATGATTTTAGTGTTTAAGTGATTTGTTGTTTGATGCATCATAAGAAAGCTAGAAGTTAAGACTGAACCATGTTTGGATTGCTAATTTTGATCATCTCATCTCATACTGAAAGCATTTGTTCTCTGAACTCTATCAACTTGAACCTTAATTTGAACTTTTAGTTATCATGTCTTATGCATTAAAAAGTGAATTCATGGCTACCATATACATAATTGGATCATTTTTTTCCTTTTTACCACTCTTGTTGATCCAAATAGTTGATCATCATACTTATGGGACACACTACAAGAAAACAGAGAGTTGGCAACAGCATAAATAGTCGTAACGTAGTCGTTAAATCAAAGACTACGACTAATTAGCGACTAACTCATGTAGTCTTAAATTCTTAGTTGGTAAAATCCGTAGTCGTAAAAGTAGTCGTTAATTAGAGACCACCAAACGACCACATCACATTGTCGTAAAAGTAGTCGTAACATAGTCGTTGAATGTTACGATTATAGTACGACTAATATACGATTACTCTGCCTAAACACACGAGATTGTTTCAGTCGTTGTATCATAGTCGTAAAATTTTAACGACTACGTTCCGACTAATTTACGACTACTCTAATTAAACACAAAATGATTGTTGGTGTAGTCGTAAAATTGTTGGTGTAGTCGTAAACACACAAAATTTTTCCTGCTCGAATTTGCTAATTGATTCTCAAATTTAGAAAAATTCTAATAAACCAAAACCAAAATTAAAACTGAACCAAAAGCAATATGACACATAAAAAAAAGTCAAATACAAATTCAAAAACCGTTTTTTTATGATTCACAACATAAAAAAACACTTAGATATATAGAAGTGATAAGTTCATCAGAGTTCAGAAAAGGAGATTGATAAGTGACCTAAGAAGCAGATGGATGAGTCGTTGCTTTAGCTGAATGAATCGCCATGAAGTCAAGAAAGCCTGGATCAGTTTGGCGCAGATACTTTTCCACTAAGGACAAGTGCTCGAGCTTGTCCTTTCGCTCAACTACAGCTCGGGAATGCTCTTCTTCATGGGCAGCAACTTCAGCATCACGTCGTGTGTTATAAGAAGCCTGCTCCTCGATTTTACGTTGAGCTTCCTTCAGTTGCTCTTCCATTGCCACAAAGGATGAAGAGTCTCGCTTTGTCTTGCCAGTGACAAGATTCTCAAGATTTTCCTTGAGGCTTTCAACTTCATAAAGAGTGCCTCGTGAATCTTTCTCAGTCGACTATGAAAAAAAGTGAAACAATGAATGTTATAACAAGGATTGCCAAAACTAATTTACACAAGAATCGGAAATTCAGATGTATAAAGACACCTAATTTAGTTATAAAAGGGCAAATTTACTTTACTTGAAGAAAGATGGCTGTATAGTCATCTGCTGTGAGGTTCGGAAGTGGTGAAGCACCGTCTGAAAGAGCTGAATTTGCTGCGAGCTCAGCTAGCTTCTCTTGCACATTCTTCTCATAGTTTGCAGCGATTTTTTTGGCCTTCCGGTCAACATATGTACCATCTGGCTTCGTATGTGTCTTAATGAAAACTTCACCAAGACTCACCGGTCTTCCGAATGCCTATTCCTACAATGTTTTAAAATAAACAAAGATTAAGATAGAGTAAGAATAATATACAACATATATATAAGGTACTAACCATTTCTTCTTGGATTTGTCGATACGATGTGGGCCCTGATAAGTGGATGTGAGGACCCATACACATGTCTTTCATCCGGCGTAGACATAAATCCCTGAAATGCTCTTGAACTGTCCCTGTTATCAAGGGATCTCATGTGTGGGTTTTCTACAAAACAAAGAGAATAGAATGATGTTAGTGAAAGCAATAATAGTAAACCTATATGTGAAGGCTATAGCACATAAAACATTACCGCGAACTCAATGAAGAATCTCTCTTTTCCCTCTTGAGGCACACATGACCAGCTATAGTATTCACCATCGAATTTGTTTGTAAAAATCTTAGTAATCTTCCGAACCAAGCGTGATTTTTTGTCCCGTGTAAACCTGTAAACACATGAAACATCATGTAAAGAAGTTACAAAATCAAAGCAGGAGCATGTGCATCAAAACTAAACTACTTAATAGATCATTGAATATTGATTGTATACATTTCGCTGATATAGCAGAGGAAAAATCCGTAATCTCTCTTGTGAGTGACATAAGCAGTTGAATTAATAAAGTAAGAGACCAATTTATCGAGAAAGCTGCTGTGTTTTTCTAACCATTGAACAAAAACGGACATAAAAGTTGAAACAAAATTACTACAGCAAGCTATGAATCGGTATAAAAGTGAACTCCTAAAAAATTCTAGTTCCTTTTTAAAAAATTCTAAAAAATTGTATATTCATGTGCATCAAAACTAAACTCCTAAAAAATTCTAGTTCCTTTTTATGAAATCATCTTAACTATGTATTTTGTGCATCTCAACTATCACCAAAACTAAATCCTACAACTAAGCAACGGACATTTTGATAAACCAAAAGCTTAAGAACAAGTCATACCAAGTCGTGTTTGGGATCGGTATGGGAGAGAGGACGGTGGTGAACTTATCACGGCCTGGAACCATAAGCAGAGCATTTAGAGCCCTCAACGTGTCCTCCTGGAGTTCCGGCAACACAGGATCAGAATCATTGTCGAAGTTGTTACCTTGAGAAGATCTATAACTATGCGTCTGAGAGTTATGAACTGGAGATGCAGGAGCTTCCGACCGTGGATTCACTTGATTGTTTTGAACTTCTGGTGACGAAAGCATCGCATGGTTACCGGAGTTCTGGAAAAGCGACTGTGGTGGTGGAGAATCTCGGAAATGTGGTGCTGTAGACATCGGTTGTTAGAGTAAAACGCCGATTGGCTCTTCCCGCGACTGAGGCACAGGAATTGGAACTGCCGGTGTGACAGCTGGTGTGAAGTCGTATTGATTCGGTAGAGGGGTCGGTCTTTTCGCTGCAGTGGCGGGGTTGCTCCCTTTGGGTATCTGAGAAATGTTGCGAACTGTTGCTCGCTTTCGTCCTCGTTTAGCAGCACGCAGCGTGTGAGATCGGAGAGGATTTCGAGATAAGATGAGAGGATTCGAAGAAGATACGAGATGGGGGAGAGGAATTAAGTGTCAAAGAAGAGAGGATTCGAGAGGAGAAGGAGAGGAATCGAGAGAGAAAAGAGAAACAGAGAATTTGAGAGAAGAGGGTTCGAGAGAGGGTTCGAGAGAGAAACACAAAGGCACAGAATTAGGAATTGAGGGATTTAGGGTTAGGGTGATAAGATTATGGTTTGGTTTAGGGGTTTAAATTGGTTTTGTAAATTAGGGGTTTAATTTGGGTTTTTTAGATTAGGGGTTTAATTTGGTTTTGGTTTTATTTTACTTGGTTTAGATTATGGTTTTTACAAAATGTGGGTTTTGGAAAATAATAATTTTGTTTAAAATCTAAAATGGATTTAGAAAAAATATTTGGATCCAATTTATGAAAAAATATTGTTTAAGACTTAAGTTTTAGTTTTGTTTAAATATGATATATGTTATATGATAACAATAAAATGTAAAATTATAATTTATTACAAACTGATTTAATTAAAAGTTTTACAAATCTTCTTTATTTATTGTCATCATCAGACGATGATATATTACATCCAAATTCATCTTCTTGTTCTGCATCTCCAACATCATAATCAAGATCTATTTGGTGCACTCCTTGCACCAAATTTTTGATTTCGATATCAGCAATTGTACTTAGAAGTACAACATCATCATTTTCTTGTTACAAAAAAGTCGGTTCCTTATCTTCGCAGTGTCCTGCAATATTTTTTTCTCGGATTTACCTTTACAACATCGAGCCATGGCCGCTTTGGTTTTTTTTGTGTATGGATACGGAATATAATAAACTTGATCTACTTGAGAGGCAGTGCAACATCATTATAAAAAAAATAATATATAAATATATGATATCAACATTTATGTATATATATGTATATATCTATATATACCTAGAATAAATAGTTCGTATTTAGTGTATCGTCTCGATGAAAGAACGTCAACAATGCCACCATTGCTCCTCCGAGCGCCTCTACCAATAACAAGGTCATACCACTTACACTTAAAAAGTGTTATTTTCAAATTGACCATCTCCTCATACTCGAGTTGTATGATGTCAGTTAAAGTCCCATAGAAATCAGCTTCATCAAATGCATACGTATAGTTCTCTCCTTTTACACATACACCGTAGTTACAAGTCTTTCGTCCCTCGCCGTGATTCTGCGTATGAAACAAGTATCCTCGTGTGAAATAGATAGGCCAGGTTTTGGCTTTATTCACGGGCTCATGCACTATCTCTTCAACCCAAATAGGAAAAGGGTTTGTGGCATTCCAATAAGTAACCTACATATAGCTATAATATATTAATATACAGAAGTATAAAGACATACATCTATAGTAGATAAGTAACTATGAATATTATTTAAATATACATAATCTTTCACCCATATAGG
This sequence comes from Thlaspi arvense, assembly GCA_911865555.2. NCBI lineage: Eukaryota > Viridiplantae > Streptophyta > Magnoliopsida > Brassicales > Brassicaceae > Thlaspi > Thlaspi arvense. The sequence goes on from OU466858.1 coordinate 38,747,065, forward strand.
ATATTCGTCAGCTCTTTTCGCGAAAAGTTCTTGTTCAGAGAGTTCTGGATATTTTGCAGAAATGTAATCCTCGAACATACTATAAAAAATCAACACAAATATGAAAATCATAAATTATATTTAAACATAAGTTATAAGATATGTCATATTATACCTCTCAAATGGCTTAAAATAATCACAATTTCTCAAAACATAGGCATGTGCACATTGGTAGTACGGCAGCTCCCAGAATATGCTTTCCTTGTGCCAGTTATGCCAATTCCCATATCCAGCCTTCTTCTTTTCATGACCATTTCCACCACAATTTTTTTTTTCGGGGGATTAACACCATGTATTCGCTCGTAGTAAACTTGCTCACCAATTAAAGACTGAGGTGGATACATATTCAAAGCGTGTTTTCCTTTCAAGAAGTCTTTTTTGTTCTTCCTTAGTAGATGATCATGAGGGCGAGGAAGAAATCTTCGGTGACAATCAAACCAACACGTCTTTCTTCCATTAGGGAGATAAAATGATTCTGTTTCATCCATGCAAATTGGACAAGACAATTTACCATGAGTCGTCCATCATGATAACATGCCATACGCCGGAAAGTCGCTTATCGTCCACATCAGCACATCGTATGCGTCGACTCCAGTGGACCATAATTCTTTTAGCTCATCAATAAGAGATCGGAGGAAGATATCCAGACTTGCTCGCGGATGATTTAGCCCAGAATTCAGAATTTTGAGAAACAAGTATTCTGTATTCATGCACATACCAGGGGGTAAATTATATAGAGTAAAGATCACAGACCACAAAGAATGATTACGAGACATGCCAAATGGATTGAATCCATCTGTACATAATCCAAGATAAACATTATGAGGTTCTTCTGCAAATCGGAGATGTAGGTCTTGAAAATATTTTCACTCTGCTCCATCAGACGGATGACACATTTCTCCCTCATTTGCTTTGTGCTCAGCATGCCATGTCATTGCCGATGCAGTCTTCTCGCTCTGATATAGTCTCTTCAATCTATCAGTAATAGGTAGATACCATATACGACTATATGGAACTTTGGTTCGCTGTCGTCCATTGTTAGGCTTCTATCTTGGTGCATCACAAAATTGACACTTATCCCACTTTTCATCCTCTTTCCAGATAGTGATAAATCTCTTTTAACTATATCTCCGAAGATATCCATTCCCAATATCTTTGAAACTTCTCCCAAGTCTCTCACCTCAAGCTCTTTGTTCAAACTTCCTTCTTCTGCATCATTCTTCCGATGCTTGTGTTTCTTGCTCTTTCTCATATCTTCTGTATCAGTCTCCCCGACAGCAGCGAAAGCAAACTCCACCAGTTAATCATCTCCTAAAGATTTTGTCCCAGATTTTTCCTTGCTCACCTTAGACTCAATTTCTTCAAAATTCTTTATTGAAGAGGAGTCTCCACCTTGAGCAGATGATTCCTCTGTCATAAAGCAATATGGAGTAGGTCCATGCGTCACATTTTCACTGAATGTCACCCTCTTTAACTTTTTCTTTCTGACTTCTTTCTCTATTGTTGACTTTGCAACCGTGCCTTGTAGGAAATACAGCCCATCTTTGTGTTTTCCAGATATTGCTTTCTTCCCATCCTTGTAGAACTGAACTCTGATGTTACCTCATTTATACTTGCAACCTGATTTCTCTAACATCCCATATGAGATAAGATTCCTACTCACCTCTGGCATGTATCTAACATCCATGAGTATCACCTCAGAACCATCTGGATTCTGAATCCCAATCTCCCCCCCCCCCCCCCCCCCCCCCCCATTCCTTTGATGTTAGCATGCATGTTATTCATCATGAAAACACTGCCAACATCGAACTCCTTAAAGTCAAACAAGACTTCTTTGTCTGGTGTACTGTGGTATGAACAACGTGAGTCCATAACCCATTCCTTCTTCGTGTCTTGAGCACTAACACTTAACACTACAGGCTGCTTAGTTACTGCTGTAATATTTGCAAACTTTTGAGGTTTCTTTCTTTCTGGACATTCTCTATAAAATAACATGTGTTGTCTTTATCAGTCCTTTTCTTTGACTTAGATCTGCCCCGGCTTTTAGAATATTCTCTTGAACATTGTTCCTTGAGATGACTTCCTTCACCGCATATACAGCAAGTGATTTATCTTTCAGATGACTTTGACCTTGCTCTTCTTCTTCCTTAGTGTTCTTTTCTCTGTAACCTGATTGTTCCCTCTCTCTAGTAGGAAAACACCTTTATTCTTCTTTTGTTTGTTCCCCAATCTGACTAAACTCGGACTTTTTATGCATTTTGCATTCATCACCCTCCCTGTCTTTAGTGGTCCTTCGCAATATTCCAGTGTATCCTCGAGATCAGCAAATCTACTGGGGAGAGACAAAAGCATTTTAACTGAGACTATCTTTTTCTAAATCTGAGACTATCTTTAGAAAATCGTTTATACTCTCATCCATAGGCTTCTTTTCATCCATCTTAAACCTATATAGTTTTTTCTTAAGGTATAAACGTCTTGATGGTGACTTTGGTGAGAAGAGATTATCCAGAACTTGTATCATACCTGCAGCTGTCTTTTCTCTCACACCTTTCCTTAGGAGAATATCTCCAACACCTAGTATGATAACAGATCTGGCCTTTTTCTCTATCTATTCCAGCGAGAGGTCTTTCTTGTGTTCTTACTTTGTTTCTTCTGAGCTTGAAGACACGACCTCTGCTACAACACCTTCTTTTACCCCTTTTCCTTTCTCTTTTAGAGCATCCATGAGACCAATGTTCTCTAGTTGAGAAAAAAGTTCTTCTTTCCAGAGAGTGTAATCTCCTTCTTCATCAAACCTCTCCATGTCGAACCTTTCCTGTGTAGGTTCCATGACTGTTTGATCGAACTGACTTTGTGTTTACTAACCTGCGATCTTCTATAACAGGTGATGTAGCGGATCAGCCTTGATGTGCAATCCAATTAACTTGATGCTCTGATACCACTTGTTAGGTATTCCCAGCCTCTTTGCAAAACCAAGACAATCAACAATAAAGTAAGAACAAAAGATGTTTAGTAACCTAGTTCTCGGCCTCGAACCGGTACATCTGGGGAGGGATTTCTTGCCCTCAACTTCCACTATAAACCCTTGAGAATACAAGCTCTGTTTCTCAATTACAGGAAGAAGCCCTAGGTAGATCAATCAACCTTAAAGCACAAGGTTATAGAGTAAGGTTTATATATACTTATGTCGCTAACCATATTTGCCATTCTTACGCCAACACTAATTTTGCGGACTTAATTGAGATGCAGCCCCATATCATCTTCTCTCTTCTTCATGTGTTCACTAAGAAAGAGGCCCAATTGTTGTTTGGCCCAAGCAAAGTTGGTCTAAGGTTTTGGTCAAATTTCACAATAATAAAAATAAAAAAGCATAAAACCTCCGCCAAACCTAGTTATCAGAGTATTACATATGTCAATACGGGCCATGGCCTGCGGGTTCGGCCCAACAAAGCCCACTATGGGGCGGACTTGGGCTTCAATAAGAATCCAAAAATTGTCGGGTTTTGCGGGTATGACCCGTGCGGTTAGCGGGTTTAGCGGATCCCATCACGGGCTAGCGGATCTGCGGTCTAAACCGCACAGTTCATGCCTTTTCTGCAAATTCATCAAGAATCAATCGATTCATATGTGATTTCATACCGATTCTGATGACTCTCGACTATTGTGAGATAATGGGAGACTTTTTTGTGATTACCAGACAGTGAATCGATTTTGATCTCAATTCTGATAACTCTTACTCATTTCTCTCTGTTCAGATTTGGTCATTGAGGAAGCAAATCGACATGGCAGCTAGAGGTTTGTTGATTTCCATTTTCCTTTATTCTCTACCTTTATTTGATGGTTTTTTGCTAATTTTAGAACACACATGTAAAGAGGCCAATGCTTTTGTTATTCTCTCCAGAGATGCTGATACACAGATGGATGCTTTAGAGTTTGGTATGGGTCCGAATGCAACAACAGGTTGGTTGGAAATACTACTGATATATTTATGCTCTCATATTTTCAGCAAGTATGTGGAGTCTATTGTCTGATTCTCTAATCTTTCTAGATTTCCCTTACTGAATTGAACCTAAGTTAAGGCTTTCTGGTATCCAGGGACCTGCCCAGGAGAAGGAGAAATGGGAGAGAGAAAGGAAAGAACTACGTGATCTTGTAATACCAGGAACTTGTAGCTGTTTCTTCTCATCTCGAAATTTGCGACTAATGACTCTTACTATTTGCTGAAATTCTTATATTTACTGCAGATTAGGTTGGGAAGAACCTTCATATAATGAGTCAGTTGGAAGGTGTTGACCTTGGAAAATACAGAGACACTGATCTTTCTAGGATAGTAGAGCAGGTCTGGTTTTTCTCTTTTTCCTTAAGATATTTCAGCATCCAAGCTTCTGTATACTTTTTAGTGGAACTGAATTATGTATTACTGTTGTAAAAGGTTGTCAATTTTAAGGATGAACTTGCACAGTGCTACTTAATGGATTGCATTATTCAAGTCTTCCCTAATGATTTTCACCTTCAAACACTCGGTGTATTATTAGGTGCTTGTCCACAACTTCAAGTACTTTTTATAACCTACCATTTTCTTCTTTTATATGGAGCAATTGATAAAAGATAAAACTGGTAAATAAACTTTATCCCATCAGAACATGTTTCCTCTATATTCCTTTTCGTCATTGTGTTTTTCAGCCGTCTGTTAATATCAAGATGGTCCTTTCGGGTCTAATGGAAAGACTTTGGAACTATGCTGCATCTAGTGTGGAAAGGTAAATCTCGCATCCAATTATGAAGTCGAGGGAACGGTTGTATTTCATAAACATTCGATTGAGTCTACATCTTGTATATGATGTAGGTTGGAGAAGCACAAATGGACTTGCCAGCCTCAGGATCTGCAACATAGTATTTGTTTCTTCTGAAATTCACTCTCCATGTCCATTCCAATCGTCTAGACTATGTGGACCATGTTTTGGTATAAAGCCTTCCAAGCATGTACAAAAGTGTGTTTAGTTTAACGAACAATATGTTTTGTGTCTAATCAGTTATGTAAGTTGCTAATACACATTGTTGTCTCTCCCTCTTCAATTTCTCTTTGGGGTTCTTGTGTTACCCAACTCTCTGCCACAGGAAAGTTTTATGATGACAAGGCATTATAATAGATCGTTGACGGGACAACTGATGATGCTCAGGTACTAAAACATTTATTATTCAGTTCTTATTGCATTTGTGGTCACGGAATTCTAATTAAGAGTACTTTTCCTTAAATAATTTACTTGTTATTGTTCCCGACATTGGTTTCAAACGGGAAACTATATTGTTTTCTAGGTTGATGAAGAAGAAATCCAGGAAGAGCAGAACTCTGTAGCACGGCTGGTTCATATGCTCTACAGTGATGATCCATAAGAAATGTCTAAGGTGTGTATATATTTATATATTGTTGGACATCAACGAAGCTATCAATGTGACGCATGTGTGTGATTCCTAATTCATATACCTAACTTCAGACAATTATCAGAGTAAAGAAGCACATCCTGACTGGAGGACCTAAGCGTCTACCTCTTATGATTCCACCCTTTGTCTTTTCCACTCTCAAGGTTTGTATTTCTTCTGTGATAACTAGTTTACTCTGTTCTTCAACTTGGGAAATTTGTGTCTTCGTTTGAGGATTTTTCGTTGAAATAGAAATACTAAATTGTTTTCCGTTGTGTTTTCTGCCGTATCCATGGTCTTGCTATATAAATTTTACAAACTTTGAGGATTTTTTTGTGGTGGTTTGAGAATTTTAGCAGTTGACTAATTTTAAACATTGCAAAAATTTATAATAAAATCCAAGTTTTCAAAACCTTTTGCACCAAGTAGATGCTCTCAAACTTAAACGGTTTAACTGTTTAAGTTAAACCTGATGTACAAGTTTACTCTACATCAAATCCCACACATATACTCATATCATTGTAGTATGTGAATGTCAATCCATAATGGGCAAAGTAAGACACTAGGAATTTAATAGATCATCTAATTCAAGCAATCATATTCAAGGGATTCTAACAACTAAAGAGATTCTAAATAAGCAAGAGCAAGAGATAAGAACAGGGAGGCTAAGACAGGTTCAAATTCAAACAATCAAAGACTATTAGGCTTCAAATGAGGTTATTGACCAAGGGAGATTCTTGGCTTAACTAGTGATGCTTACAAACCCACAACAAGCTATTCCTGGGCATAGAATTAACAACTATAACTAACTCAATTCTTTGACATTAATCTCTTTGCTAAGCACATAATCAAGATAAATTCCTTTACTTAAACACATGATCAGCAAGCATTATAAGCATTAATCCAATTCTATATTGCCAATCTACTTCCTAGACAGCTACTTCCTTAGGCTAAGATAAGCAAATATCTTACTTGACTCATTCAGGAATTTAATCAAACACTTATCAGGCATAAGAGAACCCGTAGGATCTAGATCAACTTAGTAAGGGCTAATCTAGCATTAAACGCAATCAATAAGAAGGAACAATGATATTAAGCACTAAGAAATCACTAATCTAGCCTTAAACCTCCCTATCTTTATCCCATCTCAAACTCTAAAATAACTACTCACTAATCATGACCTTAATCATAGTGTTAAGCAGAGGAGAATGACAAATCATAATTAGAAAGAATATAAACACCAACTTTGATTGAAAGAACAAGATTCAACATGAGATAACAAGAGAAACTAAGAGAAATTCAAGGGAGAAAGCTATTATCCAAAGGGTAAAAGATGATAAGATCCCCCCCTAATGTTTTTAGGTCACATCCTATATATAGTTTTTAGATAAAACCCTTAGTAAACCGGAAATAAACCGGAAAGCAGCTGGTTCGAACGCTTGATATCGACTTGTTACATCGATACGCTGGTCGATAGAGGTTTTCCCTAACTTTGTCCTTGTCAACAAACAATTCGAAATGCCTCAACTTTCTGGTTGGCAGAAGGGTGTGTCGACCAAGTCTCGTCAATACTCTGATCGATACAATCGCCTCTGGCTAAGGCATCTCGGTTGATCTCCTCGGTATGCTACTCGATACAATCGCCCTTTAGTTAACGCTTATCAAGCTCCAACATCGATACAGTTATCGATACCCTTCGAGGCTTGTGTATCGAGATGCTCCTACGTCGATATGCTGACCGGTACAGATGCTTTGAAGGTGGTGTATCGACCAGAATGGCTCGATACTCTTTCGTGCCCTGTCTCCTTATATCAACTTTGGGACCTCGATGTGTTTATCGGTATGGCACTTTAGCATATATCAACATGTGATGTCGATATGTTGCTTTATATGATGAGTATGGATTTGCTAAGTCGATACCCTGCTCGGTATGAAGCCTACCCGCCTTAGTTTCTTCAGCTTGACTCCCAGCATTTCCTTTGGTCCTTAAACTCCTCCAATGCACCTGCTAATTGCTCGAAATGCACCTAATATGCAATGCAACTCCTAATTATACTTTAAACACTAAATGGGTGCAATTGGGACAAGAACATGTAGAAATGCATGCTTAAGGATCAAAAACTAGTGCTAAATGTATGCTAAAATGGTATAAATATAGTTTATATCAACTCCCCCACACTTGCCTTTTGCTTGTCCTCAAGCAATCAAAGACAAATAAGAAAGAGAGGCTTGAAGGTGGGAGCTCAAAATTAAAGATGCTAATGGAAAATTGATTCAATGCCCAAGTTATTGGTTCTAAGATGCATAAAGATTGTTCTACTTCAAAAGATTTAGCCATACCCATCATAGCAAACAGTGAACTCTAGCTTAGCCTACATAAGCATTCAAATTTACCAACTCTTTAACATTCATTAATGGTAACCAATGAATCAAGTTTGTGCAAATCAAGAGAAAACATTTGGTTTAAGGGTTAAGGTTATGAGATGAAAATGATCTCATTCAAATAAGGGTTCAAAGATTCATGGGATCACTCAATGAAATGATTCTATCTTAGGTAAAATGCTAAAGGTAAAAGCACACTTATGCATGCAAGTTAAAGCTCTCTTCTACCCTTTTTACCCAAACATGAACCTAGGAACTTCTAAAACTCCAAGTGAAACTCCTAAACCTACCCTTTTCCAAAGCGCTTGATCTCTTCTTTCTTCTGATTTGGGGAAACTCCTTCTTTTGCTTGTGTGGTTGACTTCTTTTTGGAACTTGCTCTTCTTTGTTGTATGATTGGCGCCATTTTCATCACCTTTGGTGGATTGCTTGGTCTGAGTTCTCTTTTTGCATGGCCTTTTGTAAGCTTTGTTGTTACGGGCACTTTTCTTCTTTAACACTTAGAGCTTTCTTCCTAATTAACTTAACCAAAAAATAAACTGTTCCCCCATACTACCAACCCCATACTTCTTCTTCTTCTCAAAAGATGTAAACACTTAAAGCTCAAAACACTTAACACTACCCTTTCCCAATCTCCTATCCTAGTACCAAGCTCAAAATGTAAGCTGGTGTCTACAAGAGAGTTTCTCCTTTCCAGCCTTATTCCTAACACTTTTTGCCAAGATAAAATCAAAAAATGATGCAATGCAAGGCCTCACAACTCTCAAGATAGTGTTTAGGTTCAGAAGGAATGATTAGTTTAAGGTGTGGATAACTGTCCCATAATGATGAGGATCAGCAACTTGGATCAACAAGAGTGGTAAGAAGGGAAATAGATGATCCAAGTATGTTTATGGGTAACCATGTAAACACTCTCAATGCACAAACAAGATAATTCAAAATCAGATTTAGGTTCTAATAAGATAGAGTTGGAATCAAATCACAGTAAGCTTCAGCATAAGTCATGAGTGTCAATGCAAGAATTCAAAGCATGGTGCAGCCTTAACTTCAAACTCACTACTATGCATTCAAACAACAAGAAACCAAGGCATTGATAACAATCCAAACATGGGCATCTTAACATGTGTTTATCATTACTCCCTATGCAAATGTGTGCAAAGCTACATGAAATGCATCTAGACTCAGTCTTAGGTATGCAAATGCCCCTAAATGATTGTTTTTGGTTTCGAAAAATTTGAATTTTTTGGATTTTCTATGCATATAGATGAATGCATGAATGCATGAGACTCAAATATGCAAAAGGAAAAATAAGAAAACAAAACACAATGTCAAATGCAATACCCTCCCCCACACTTAAATTACACAGTCATATGTGTAATAGAAGGTATAGGGAAGGGTCAAACAACTATAAATGATGTATGGAAGAAAGGCAGGGTGAGAGGAATGAAGGAGGATGTGTTAGGGTAGACTTACTGCTGTTGTCGTGGTCGATATCGGTTTGAGAAGTCAATATGTCGATCGATATGCTTCTGAGGCGGTGGGTATCTGGGAGGGATATCGATACACGGGTCGATATTCTTCTGGGTGATTCATATCGGTCTGAGTACCGGTGTAGATGTCGATACGCCGTGATGCGTAACTCAGGAATCGCCTTCGCCCTTTTGTTAAGGCATATCGATTTTGCTTCCCACGATATCCTTGTCGATACACTCGTGCTCTTTGTGTATCGGCGTCGTAGGTCGATATGCAAGTCGATACGCCATGCTTCTGTTCCGTATCAGCTTGTATGTTGTCTGGTACTCTAATGTATCGACCTTGGTGTGCTTGGTACATGGGTCGATATATGTGCCATCGGGGTGTATCGAGACAGGTACATCGGTATTCAGGTCGATACAGGATCCTCTCTAATGTATCAACCTCCAGGCTGATGTGGTACTCTGATTGATATAGGTGGGAAGCACACTATATCGATCAAATGATACCGGTACGTGCATCGATACGAGTCATATCGACTTGATCTCATCGATATACTGTTCAATAATGCCCCCTTCAAGACCTTCCTGCATTGTAACTCAGCTGTTCTTTTCTGACCTTATTCCAGATGCCTAAGGATGCTTCCTGGATACTAAAACAAACAAGAAAAACATGAAAAAGCAAATAATATGGACAGGGATAACATGTGAATACCTCCCAAGAGTGCTTGTTTGGAGTCACTAAGCTTGACTTTTCTTGCTTCTTAGGTAGCTGGGGGGTTTTGGAGGTGAATGTCTGTATCATCCCCAAGTGTGTCACTAGCCATGTAAGGCTTCAGCCTATGCCCATTCACTGTGAAATCTCCTTCCTCTGGTTTGAACAATGTAACAGCTCCATAGAGAAGCACTTCCTTGATCTTGAAAGGACCTGTCCACTTGGACTTGAGTTTTCCTGAAAACAACTTCAGCCTGGAATTGAATAACAGCACCTTGTCTCCAGCTTTGAAGTCCTTGGGTCTTATCCTCTTATCATGAAAATCCTTTGTCCTTTCTTTATAGATTTTAGAGCTCTCAAAGGCTTCAAGCCGGTTTTCCTCTAACTCATGCAAGTTGATGAGTCTCTTCTATTGAGTTGTCTTAATGTCAAAATTCAGCAGCTTGGTCGCCCACAAGGATTTGTACCCCAGCTCCACAGGCAGATGACAAGACTTGGCATAAAGGAGTGAGAAGGGGGTTCTGCCAGTGGGTGTCATGAAGGCTGTCATGTATGCCCACAAGGCGTCATCTAGCTTGTGAGACCAATCCTTTCTTGTAATATCAACTATCTTTTCTAGGATGGTTTTGATCTCTCTGTTAGACACCTCCATTTGGCCACTCGTTTGAGGGTGGTAAGGAGTGGTAACCTTATGCTTAACATCATTCTTCCTTAGCAAGCTTTCAAAGACCTTGTTGATGAAGTGGCTTCCCCCATCACTGATAACACATCTTGGAACACCAAATCTTAGGAAAATGATTTTCTTGAAGAGTTTCAGCACGACCTTGGCATCATTTGTAGGGCCAGCCACTGCTTCAACCCACTTTGAGACATAATCTACAGCAACAAGGATATACTTATTCCCATAGGATGAAGGAAAAGGTCCCATGAAGTCAATCCCCCAAACATCGAATATATCCACTTCAAGGATTGAGTTCAGAGGCATCTCATCTCTCTTAGAGATGCTTCCCTTCCTTTGGCATGCATCACATGATAAGACATAAGCTTGGGTGTCCTTGAACAGACTTGGCCACCAGCTTGGAGTACCTTTTGTGCTGTCTTGAAAGTAGCAAAGTGACCTCCACAGGTAGAACCATGACAGTGGTGAAGGATACCCTTGACTTCTTCTTCAGCTATGCACCTCTTGAACAGCCCACTAGTCCCTTTCTTGTAGAGGTATAGCTCATTCCAATAATAGTGGGACACATCTTTGAAGAATTTCTTCTTGTGATAAGCATCAAGCTTGGCTGGGCCATCTCCACATGCTAAGTAGTTGGCGAAGTCAGCATACTAAGGCAGCTTGTTCTCTTCTAAACTCGCCACCTCAGCTATCCTCATGCCTAAAGCATTTAGCTGCTCTTCTGGAAGTGTATCATTGATTGGGATAAAGTCATCATTCCTCAGACTAGAGAGGTGATCAGCAACACCATTTTCAATGCCCTTCTTGTCCCGGATCTCCATGTCAAACTCTTGCGAGAGGAGTATCCATCTGAGGAATCTTGGCTTGGTGTCTTTCTTGGCATAGATGTGCCTTAGTGCAGCATGATCAGTGTAGACTATCACCTTAAACCCCACCAAGTAGCTTCTGAACTTCTCAAATGCAAAGACAACTGCTAGGAGCTCCTTTTCTGTTGTAGCATATCTTGTTTGAGCTTCATCCATTGTTCTGCTGGCATAGTAGATAACATGAAGCTTCTTGTCTACTCTCTGACCCAAAACTGCTCCAAAAGCATAGTCACTTGTATCACACATGATCTCAAAGGGGAGATCCCAGTTCGGTGCTTGAACTATATGCGCACTCACTAAGGCTTCTTTGAGGGTGAGGAAAGCTTGTAAGTAGTCTTCATCAAAGACAAATTTTGTCTCCTTGCATAGAAGCCTTGTCAAGGGTCTTGCTATCATGAGAAGTCCTTGATAAACCTCCTGTAGAAACCAGCATGATCCAAGAAGCTTCTGATTCCTTTGACTGAAGTTGGAGGCTCTAAGTGCAGCATCACATCTATCTTGGCCTTGTCCACTTCTATCCCCTTCTCTGAAATAGTGTGACCCAACACAATGCTTTTTTGGACCATGAAATGGCTTTTCTCCCAATTCAGAACCAACTTAGTGTCTTCTCATCGCTGTAAAACCTGAGAAAGATTGGACAAGCAGACACCAAAGGCGGATCCATAGACACTGAAGTCATCCATGAATACCTCCACAATCTCTTCAAGCAGGTCAGAAAATATGGATGTCATATATCTGAAAAGTAGCAGGAGCATTGCATAAACCAAAAGGCATTCTCCTATAAGAAAATGTGCCATAAGGGCAAGTAAAATTAGTTTTCTCTTGGTCATTTGGATGGATAGGGATTTGAAAGAATCCACTATAGCCATCTAAGAAGCAATAATACTTATGATTTGCTAATCTTTCTAACATTTGGTCTACGAATCGCAAAGGTAAGTCATCTTTCCTAGAAGCAGAATTCAATTTACTGTAATCTATGCACATCCTATGACCAGTTAGTTCTAGTGGGTATTAGCTCATCATTTTCCTTTTTTACCACAGTGATCCATCCTTTCTTAGCTCACTCCAGTCCTCATTTATGCTGTTCTGTTCCTTGGTGTCAACTTCTTGGACTGAAAGAAGCTCTGTGTCCTTGTACCTTAGCTCTTCAAATGGCTCTTCCTCCAATATCTGGTGAGAGTTAAGCCTCAGCCTGTAATCCAAGCTATCCTTATCTAAATTACCATCCTCTCCATGCTCCTTTGTCAAAGCCACTTGTAGTTCTTCATCACAGCACAGTTCCTCTTGGACTTCATCATGCAGCACCTCCAATATCTCTCTTTTGAAAATCTGACCTTCTATGGTAGGCTGTTACATGATTTGCTTGATTTCAAACTTCAGAGACATGTCTTTATCCAACTGCAGCTCAATCTTCACTTTCTTTACATCAATGACAGCTCTTGTTGTGGCTAAGAAGGGTCTCCCTAGGATGAGAGGGTTCCTAGGCTCTTCATCCATTTCTAAGACCACAAAATCTGTTGGAATCTCTACATTCCCAATCCTGAGAGGAACATCTTCAAGCAATCCTTTTGGGAGCCTCACTGATCTGTCAGCCAACAATAAAGAGATTCTACAGTCCTTAAACTTTGTGAAACCAAGGTGCTTTGCAATAGAGTAGGGCATCAAGCTGACGCTGGCTCTTAAATCACACAAGCATTTCTCAAATAGTAGTGGCCCTATAGAACAGTGTAAAGTGAAACTTCCTGGGTCACCAAGCTTGTTAGGAGATGCCTTTTGTTGCTGAATGATGGCGCTGCATTCATGTGTTAGCACAACCATCCCTTGCAGATCTTTAGTTCTCTCTACTACAGCATCTTTCAGAAACTTCTGGTTGAGAGGAACTAGGACAAAGGAATCAAGTAAGAGCATAGTAAGCTGTATTTTCTTCATCTGCTCATTAAAGAGACCTTTGTATTTGGCAAGTAACTCTTTCTTGAATCTTCCAGGAAATGGCAGTGGTGGCTTGTAAGGAGGAGGAATGTATCTTGATTCATTTGCCAACTCCTTAGGCTCATCTTTTTGTTTTTCCTTAGCCACACCTTTGCCTTTATCCTTCTTTGAGGTTTCATCAGCTTTGATTGGTTCATCATCTTCTATTAACACCTTCCCTTCTTGTTCTACAATGTCCTCATTGTGGATATTTGGAGCAACTCTAGATGGAAGCTGTTTTCCACTTCTCAATGTGACAGCTTTGATGTATTCTCTAGAGGAGTGAGGTGTATAGGGCGCATTCCTGTGCTGCAGCTGCTCAAGATTTTGGCCAAAGGCTTTTTGCTGAAAGAGGAGTTTTAACTCAAGCTGAGACTGAAGTTCAGCCTTTAGTGTAGCTGCTTGTGTTGTAATGTTTTGTTGTAGCTCTTGATCTGCTCCAAGATTTGGTGCATATCAGGTTCTTGAGAGGAAGGAAGATGTGAAGGTTGCTGTTGTTTTAGCTGTCTCTCCTCTTCTTGTTGATGAAATATTGGGTCAGAAGTTGTTGCTGAAGCTGTGATTGGCGGAATCCATCATCCATTCTCTCTTTCAGCACATTCACTTCTAGTAAAATAGCTTCTAGTTGAGAAGAGACTAACTTCGAAGTGTCCTCTTGGTCTTCACCATATTGTGCATTGCTTTGAGCTAGATTCTCAATCAAAACCAAACAATTATCTACATCTTGAGCAAGAAAGTTACCTCTGCTAGCTGTATCAAGGAGTAGTCTTGTAGCATCCGTATCCGAGAAAATGCGGACTGATCGTACCGGACAGGAGGTTGTCCGAGGAATGACCGAGCCAAGGGTCGGATATTGGCTGGGAAAGGGAGGTTCGGACTATGGTCGGGTGTGGACCGGTGGAATAGTCGGACAGGGGCTGGATAGCCGAGCCGGATGGACCATATCCGAGGGAAATGGGGTCCAGTCCGAGGGAAAATGGGATTTATCCGAGTGAAGTAGGATATATCCGAGAGTCTGGGAGGTTAGTCCGAGTGTCAGTGGACTGTCTCCGAGGGAGAATAGGAAACCTCCGAGGGAAAAAGAGGATTAGCCGAGGAAGGACAGGATGTCCGAAGGGAATAGGAAAATCCGGATGAAAAATGGAAAACACCTCGGATAAGGGCGGTTTATCCGAGTGGGAAGGGATTTGGGCCGTGGGCCAAGTGTTTGGTCGGCTATTTTGGGGTTTATCGAAGGATGGGTCGAGCCGGTACAGGGAATAGCCGATAGAATCGAATTGGACCGGGATAAAATTTACTGGAACCAGGAAAACGTCGGATAAGTCCGAGTTACCTAGGGTTTTGCGAGTATTTAAGGGATTTTTGAGACTTTTCTCGGGAGAGTTGTGTTTATTCGAGAGCAATAAAGCAAAGAAAGAGAATAGTCGAGAGAAAACCCTAAGAAAAACAGTTTATCCCGAGGATATCCGAGAGAGATCAAGCTATCGCCGAGCTAATCCGACCATCGCCGAGATAAACTGGTAAGCGATCGGATATTTCCCTAAGTGTTAGGATTTCATCGGATAACCTCGAGCTAATAGCCTTGTTTTGTGGGGTTTCTGAGGGAAAACAGAGTTTGGCTCGAAGAAAGGTGAACGGATCAAGAGATAGCCGAGGGGATAAGGATCGGATCGTACCGTGAGCCGAGAGATTCTTAGGGAGATCGGATATCTTTGATTTGGAGCGGTTTTCATCGGGATTTCTTCTTACCAATCTGTTTCTAGCCTTGTCTAAGGTGAGTGCGCGACTGTGGTTAGGTCTTAGACCGTAGCATGACTAGGGTTGAATGTTTTGCATGCTTGATTGATGATTTTCTTGTGATGTGTGGTTTAAGTGTACAAACGATTGAATGTTTGGTAAAAGGTGGTGTTTACCGAGGCATATATGATGTTTAGCTAACCTCAGGGTAATCCGGATCATGTACTAGCTTAGGAGATGTGGGATTCTCGCTGAAGTAGACATGAGTCTTAAAAAGGGATTGATCTTGGGTGGTTAGGCTAGATCATCAGGGGCCGTTTGATAGTGATGTGTTTATTGTGAATTGATTGTGTGAATGTTGAATCCGAAAGTTTACTGCGTGTTTTGGTACTGACCAGGTGTTACGGGATGACCGTACTCACTAAGTATTTATGAAATACTTATGCCTCTCATTTGGAGTGTGCAGGTACTAAGCAGTAAGGGGGCGAGACCAGGCGGCAGTGATGGATATGGATGGATCGGGGTTGTGTGTTTTATAAATTAAGACTTGTGTTAGGGTCTTATGGCTTTGATGTTATTCGTTAGGTTGCTAGATGATCGTTG
This sequence comes from Thlaspi arvense, assembly GCA_911865555.2. NCBI lineage: Eukaryota > Viridiplantae > Streptophyta > Magnoliopsida > Brassicales > Brassicaceae > Thlaspi > Thlaspi arvense. The sequence continues at coordinate 38,762,947 of OU466858.1, forward strand.
TATTCATTAGCGAACCTTGTGTTTTTATTCATGTGGAACCCCGAATCTTGTTTAGTGCTTTTAAAGATGAATAAATGAGTGTTTTGAGTTATTATATTCCGCTGTGTATTGTTAAAGAATGACTTAGAAAAATAAAGAAAAAGTTCAAAAATATGGCTAAGTATAGAATTGGACTTAGAGGATGTAGTGGGACACAGCCGCGGTACGGTTTACCGGGTTGGGTTACCACAAGTTGGTATCAGAGCGTTTTAACGCTTCTAGGACTAGGAAACTGGTGACTGCTGTTGATTGTTTTGTTGGGGTTAAGGGGGGGGTCCGATCCATTCTTCACTGCCAAGGTCTCGCGGTAAGTTGTGTGTGGTGTTGTAAAACACGTTTTGAGTTAGCTTCGGCTAACTGGCATTGTGTACTTGCAGATGGTTAATACCAGAAGAACCGTGAGAGTCAATGGGGACAACCAGGCTGAGGGGTCTGTGAACTCAGGCAACGGGAATGTTGCTGAGAGGGCTAGGGAAGCCGAGAGACAAGCAGCTGCGGTTGCAGCTGAGGCGGCTAGAGTGGCAGCCGTGGAAGCAGCAAGGGATGCTGCGGATGCTGAGAACGTGGCTGGGAATGCCGCGGGTGCAGCTGGGATAGCTGAGAATGCAGCTGGGGTTGCTGCGGATGTGGCACCAGTGGGGTTAGAGGCTGTGCTTGGGATGTTAGCACAGGTACTAGCTAGGCTACCTGCGGTGGCTCCTGCTCCGGCGGTTGTAGCAGCACCACAAGTAGTACCACAGGTGGGGGTGCAAGCAGATGTGGTTGAGGAGGAAGCGGACCAAGTGGAGAGGGTTCCGAGTTACCTCAAGGTTTTGGACCACATGGTGCGGTTGGGAACCAAGTTCTTCGCTGGAGGTTCTACACCGATTGAGGCTGATGAGTGGAGGATGAGGCTGGAACGGAACTTTGAGTCTATCCGATGTCCAGAGGGTTACAAGAGGGACATTGCAGTGCATTACTTGGAGGGTGATGCACACACGTGGTGGAAAGGCATTGTGGGAAGGCTGGTGAATGCGAATTGTTCCTATGAAACATTCTCAGCGATGTTTAGGAGTAAGTACTTCCCACAGGAAGCTTACAATGAGTTAGAGAAGGCGTTTATGTACCTTAGTCAGGGGACGCTTACAGTGAGGCAGTATGAGACTCAGTTTAATCAGCTGAGGAAGTATGTGTCACATGAGTTTGACACGGAGGAGAAGCTGATTCGCAGGTTTATGAGTGGACTGCGGGTTGAGCTTAGGAACGGGTGTGTGGTTCGTGACTTCAGGACGGTTGCTGAGCTTGTGGAGAAGGCAGCATTGTTGGAGTCAGGACAGGCAGAAGCTGCGTTGATGTCAGCTGGGGCTAGCACAGCCGTGACCAAGGCGGGTCAGTCTAGTGGACAGAACCGGAGGTTTGGGAAGGGAGTACCGAACAAAGGGTCTGGGGGACGCAGCGTGTGCAGCAAGTGTGGCAAGGCTCACGTTGGTGAGTGTAGGCGCAGTGGTAGGGGATGCCACAGGTGCGGAAGTTTAGAGCATCAGGTGAGAGACTGCCCGGAGGAGGATCAGCGTGTGGTCCGTGTGTCCGGCAGTGATGGTGCGGTTCGGGTTTGTTATGGTTGTGGAGAACCAGGGCATTTCAAGCGTGAGTGTCCCAAGGCAGGAGTGGTGGAGCAGGCCGTGGCTCAAGGGAAGAGAGCAGGGGAGGCGCTTGCAACACAGGCCAAGAGACAGGCCATTATGCCGAGGGTGTACACGACGAGTGCAGCAGCAGCCGAGGAACCGAGCACTTCTCATCCGATTACTGGTACGTGTGGTACTTAGTATTTTCTAAACTTGCATTGCGTGTTTGTTGTGTGTTAGTATAGAGTCTTAGCATTCTAGGGAATGAATGTGTAGGGACCTTGCTAATGGGTGAGGTTGAAACCCATGTTCTGTTTGACTCGGGAGCGAGTCATTGTTTTGTTAATCCGGACATGATCGGAAAAGGTCAGTTCCGAAAGGAACCCGGAGAGGACTTTGGGTTAGTTCAGGCGGCTGGAGGCCAAGTGATGTTTTCACTAGGAACGGTTAAGAATGTTCCAGTAATGTTTGGTGAAGTGAACATGCCAGCGGATCTAGTGATCTGTAGAGTTAAGTCCTACGATGTCATTTTGGGGATGGACTGGTTAGGCAAGCATAGAGCTCACTTGGATTGTCACCGTGGGAGGGTGCGGTTTGAGAGAGATGGAGAGGTCTTGGTTTATCAGGGAGTTAGACCAACCTCAGGAAGTTTGGTGGTTTCAGCTATTCAAGCAGAACGGCTGATAGAGAAAGGTTGTGAGGCGTATCTAGCAACGATCACTACTACAGAAGGAGGACCGGATGTGGACTTAAGCAGTATACCGGTGGTGCAGGAATTCGAGGATGTTTTTCAGGCGTTGGCAGGACTGCCACCAGCTCGTTCAGATCCATTCACGATTGAACTTGAGCCGGGGACAGCTCCATTGTCTAAAGCACCATACCGGATGGCGCCAGCAGAGATGGCTGAACTGAAGAAGCAGCTAACGGAGTTGTTGGACAAAGGCTTCGTTAGGCCTAGTAGTTCACCGTGGGGAGCACCAGTGTTGTTCGTGAAGAAGAAGGATGGGAGCTTCAGGCTTTGCATTGATTACCGCGGATTGAACCGTGTGACTGTGAAGAACAAGTATCCACTTCCCAGGATAGACGAGTTGTTGGACCAACTCAGGGGAGCTACTTGGTTCTCTAAGATCGATTTGGCATCAGGGTACCATCAAATACCCATAGAGGAGACAGACGTGCGTAAGACTGCCTTTAGGACAAGGTATGGTCATTACGAGTTTGTGGTCATGCCGTTTGGTCTGACGAATGCGTCAGCTGCATTCATGAAGTTGATGAATGGCGTATTCAGAGAGTACCTAGATGAGTTTGTGATTATTTTCATAGATGATATTCTAGTATACTCTAAGGATGAGGAAAATCATAGGAGTCATTTGCGGACTGTTCTGGAGAAGTTGAGAGAACAGAAGTTATATGCCAAGCTCAGTAAGTGTAGCTTTTGGCAACGGCATATAGGGTTCTTGGGTCACATTGTTTCGGATAAGGGAGTGTCCGTGGATCCAGAGAAGATTCAGGCTATTGCGGATTGGCCTAGACCAGAAAATGCTACAGAGATAAGGAGTTTTCTCGGACTAGCTGGTTACTACAGGCGGTTTGTCAAAGGTTTTGCAAGCATGGCTCAGCCAATGACAAAGCTGACTGGGAAGGACGTGGAGTATGTCTGGACGGATGAGTGTGAGGAGTGCTTCTCAAAGTTAAAGGAGTTACTCACTAGTGCACCAGTATTGGCATTACCGGAACCGGGCGAGCCATACGTGGTATACACGGATGCATCCAGGAAAGGACTAGGTTGTGTCCTGATGCAGAATGGTAAGGTGATAGCTTATGCTTCGCGGCAGCTACGGAAGCATGAAGGAAACTACCCTACGCATGATTTAGAGATGGCGGCGGTGGTATTTGCACTTAAGATATGAAGATCTTACTTGTATGGGGAGAAGGTGCAGATATACACGGACCATAAGAGTTTAAAGTACATCTTTACTCAACCGGATTTGAACTTGAGACAGCGTAGATGGATGGAGTTGGTAGCGGACTATGACTTGGAAATAGCATACCATCCAGGAAAGGCCAACTTGGTGGCCGATGCCTTGAGTAGGAGAAGGGCTAGCGTGTCATCTGAACAGAATGTTGGAAGCATTGTGAACATGCTAAGGACATTGCAGTTGAATGCAATAACGGATGAGGTTGAACCGTTGGGATTGGAAGCTGCGGATAGAGCTGACTTGTTGACTAGGATTCGGATTGCTCAGGAGCAAGATGAGAATCTGAAAAAGGTGTCACAGAATGACAAGACGGAATATCAGACTTCAAACAATGGGACTATTGTTGTGAACGGACGGGTCTGTGTTCCTGATGTGAAGGAGTTAAAGGATGAGATCCTTAAAGAGGCACATCAGTCAAGGTTTTCGGTTCATCCAGGAATGACCAAGATGTATCAGGATTTGAAACAGTACTATCATTGGGTTGGGATGAAACGGGATGTGGCTAAGTGGGTAGCCAGATGTGAGACGTGCCAATTGGTTAAGGCAGAGCATCAATTTCCAGGCGGTTTGTTGCAAACGTTGCCAATGCCAGAATGGAAATGGGATATGATCACCATGGACTTTGTACTGGGATTGCCTAAGACTAAGAAGTTGCATGACGGGATATGGGTCATTGTGGATCGTTTGACCAAGTCTGCTCACTTCTTAGCAATGAAAAAGACGGATGGAGTACCAAAGTTGGTGGACATGTATATTGATCAGATCGTGAAATTGCATGGAGTGCCAGTGAGTATCATTTCAGATCGTGATCCGAAGTTTACTTCGAGGTTCTGGAAGGAGTTCCAGGAAGCGTGTGGGACGCGGTTGCATATGAGTACAGCGTATCATCCTCAGACTGATGGGCAATCAGAACGGACAATCAGAACATTAGAGGATATGTTAAGGGCGTGTGTACTGGACTGGGGTGGTAGTTGGGAAGACTACTTACCGTTGGCTGAATTTGCATACAATAATAGCTATCAAAGGAGCATAGAGATATCTCCGTATGAGGCGTTGTATGGCAGGCCATGTAGGACATCATTGTGTTGGACACAAGTGGGGGAGCGTAGTGTAATGGGGCCAGCAGTGGTCGAGGCTACTACAGAAAAGATCAGATTGCTAAAGGTCAAGCTGAAAGAGGCTACGGACAGGCAGAAAAGTTACGCGGACAAGCATCGCAGGGATTTGGAGTTCAGTGTGGGTGATATGGTTTATCTTAAGGCACTGACATATAAGGGAACGGATAGGGCAGCAAAGAGTGCCAAGTTGAATCCGAGGTACATGGGGCCGTACCGGATACTGGAAAGGGTTGGCGCAGTGGCTTACAAGTTGGACTTGCTCAGATATGGAAGCGTTCCACAATGTATTCCATGTGTCACAACTGAGAAAGCACATTACCGAACGGGAAACGGTTATAGAAGAGCCACCAGCAGACTTGCAAAAGGATCTTGCAGTAGTGGCTAGACCGGTTCGAGTAATAGGACGGAAGGAAGAGACTAAGCGTGGGAAGCTGGTCAGAATGATTCAGGTCGTATGGGACTGCGACGGGCATGAACAGGTTACTTGGGAAAAAGAGGCTAGGATGAAAGCTGAATATCCCAAATGGTTTGACAAGTTGCAAACGGATGAGTCGGATTCGAGGACGAATCCAGAACGGGTGGGGGAGAGTTGTAGCATCCGTATCCGAGAAAATGCGAACTGATCGTACCGGACAGGAGGTTGTCCGAGGAATGACCGAGCCAAGGGTCGGATATTGGCTGGGAAAGGGAGGTTCGGACTATGGTCAGGTGTGGACCGGTGGAATAGTCGGACAGGGGCTGGATAGCCGAGCCGGATGGACCATATCCGAGGGAAATGGGGTCCAGTCCGAGGGAAAATGGGATTTATCCGAGTGAAGTAGGATATATCCGAGAGTCTGGGAGGTTAGTCCGAGTGTCAGTGGACTGTCTCCGAGGGAGAATAGGAAACTTCCGAGGGAAAAAGAGGATTAGCCGAGGAAGGACAGGATGTCCGAAGGGAATAGGAAAATCCGGATGAAAAATGGAAAACACCTCGGATAAGGGCGGTTTATCCGAGTGGGAAGGGATTTGGGCCGTGGGCCAAGTGTTTGGTCGGCTATTTTGGGGTTTATCGAAGGATGGGTCGAGCCGGTACAGGGAATAGCCGATAGAATCGAATTGGACCGGGATAAAGTTTACTGGAACCAGGAAAACGTCGGATAAGTCCGAGTTACCTAGGGTTTTGCGAGTATTTAAGGGATTTTTGAGACTTTTCTCGGGAGCGTTGTGTTTATTCGAGAGCAATAAAGCAAAGAAAGAGAATAGTCGAGAGAAAACCCTAAGAAAAACAGTTTATCCCGAGGATATCCGAGAGAGATCAAGCTATCGCCGAGCTAATCCGACCATCGCCGAGATAAACTGGTAAGCGATCGGATATTTCCCTAAGTGTTAGGATTTCATCGGATAACCTCGAGCTAATAGCCTTGTTTTGTGGGGTTTCTGAGGGAAAACAGAGTTTGGCTCGAAGAAAGGTGAACGGATCAAGAGATAGCCGAGGGGATAAGGATCGGATCGTACCGTGAGCCGAGAGATTCTTAGGGAGATCGGATATCTTTGATTTGGAGCGGTTTTCATCGGGATTTCTTCTTACCAATCTGTTTCTAGCCTTGTCTAAGGTGAGTGCGCGACTGTGGTTAGGTCTTAGACCGTAGCATGACTAGGGTTGAATGTTTTGCATGCTTGATTGATGATTTTCTTGTGATGTGTGGTTTAAGTGTACAAACGATTGAATGTTTGGTAAAAGGTGGTGTTTACCGAGGCATATATGATGTTTAGCTAACCTCAGGGTAATCCGGATCATGTACTAGCTTAGGAGATGTGGGATTCTCGCTGAAGTAGACATGGGTCTTAAAAAGGGATTGATCTTGGGTGGTTAGGCTAGATCATCAGGGGCCGTTTGATAGTGATGTGTTTATTGTGAATTGATTGTGTGAATGTTGAATCCGAAAGTTTACTGCGTGTTTTGGTACTGACCAGGTGTTACGGGATGACCGTACTCACTAAGTATTTATGAAATACTTATGCCTCTCATTTGGAGTGTGCAGGTACTAAGCAGTAAGGGGGCGAGACCAGGCGGCAGTGATGGATATGGATGGATCGGGGTTGTGTGTTTTATAAATTAAGACTTGTGTTAGGGTCTTATGGCTTTGGTGTTATTCGTTAGGTTGCTAGATGATCGTTGTATTCATTAGCGAACCTTGTGTTTTTTTATTCATGTGGAACCCCGAATCTTGTTTAGTGCTTTTAAAGATGAATAAATGAGTGTTTTGAGTTATTATATTCCGCTGTGTATTGTTAAAGAATGACTTAGAAAAATAAAGAAAAAGTTCAAAAATATGGCTAAGTATAGAATTGGACTTAGAGGATGTAGTGGGACACAGCCGCGGTACGGTTTACCGGGTTGGGTTACCCCAAGTCTCATCTTAGGCAAGACACCACTATATAGTGTAGATAACAGCACCTCTTTTCTGAAACCATGATGAGGGCATTGGATTGTGAAGCTCCTAAACCTTTCCCAAGTGATAACTCATTTCTTAGGTTGTAAATGCAAGCACGATAGGTTATCAAACTCAAATGCAAGACTAAGATGTAGTATAGCATGCAAGTGAGGTATCAATCCACACCTAGGAGTAGGAAGTTCACTAAGAATGCAAAGGATGAGCAAAGCTAAGCAGATTATGAAAATGATTGGTAAATTCAAGAAAAACTAAATGCAAGTATCAAATTCAATGCCAAACAATTTTGAAATCCCTGGAAGAGGGTTAATGATATCCTCATAATTTACCTTGTTTTAGATTGCATTTAGTTTAGTTTTTGGTCTCTTTCATGCATTCATTCATCATATTTTGTCACATTTAGACATAATAGGTTTAAGGTTAGACATTTACATGTTTTGCATTGTTTGGAGTCTTTTTCAAGTCTAAATGGAGCAAGGAAGACATTTGGAGAATGGTGAATGATGAGAACATGAAGAACCAAGAATAATATCCAAGATGACGGGTTTTAGGCTGCACCAAAGTTCTGTATCGACCAAAGCTGAGAGAAATCTGTCCGATGTACAGATCGATATGAGATGTATGGCTCAAAACGAAGGTCTTCCGGTGAGATTCAGCCTCCACGTCCTTCATAGAAGTTGTATAGGATCGAATAAGCTTTCCAACGGAGGTTGAATCATGTCAATCCGATCAGTATTTCAAAAGATACGGCGGTTCAAGCATCACTGTCCGTAACCAGAAGTTCCTATCGATCACCACATCGATCTCCTACCTCCTTCCTTCAGATCGATAGGTTTTTGTCCGAAAAGCATTTTTGACCATCTTTGAATTTTTTATTTTTGCTTCCTAGGGCTATTTTGGGGATGTTCCCGATAAATAGCTAAACCTAGATCTATTTTCTCTTATCATTTCTCTTCCCCAAAGCTTTGCTTTGGTTTTTCATAGAACAAGAACAAATCCTTTGTGGGTTGAGATTGGATCACTTGTGTATACTTTTATTTATGTTTTCTTCTTCTTTGAATCATAAGTCTTTAATCTTTAGTCTTGCTCTTGCTTTTATTAATTTCGAATTTGCTCTTTAGGGTTTGAGTTATCTTAGAGATTCATGATTTTTTGTGATGCATAAGTGTTTCTTTTGGATGCTTGATGTGTTAGGTTGCTAGATCCCATTCCTCTTCTTGCTGAATTGATCTTTAATGCCTAGTACCTCTTTGGATTATACAAGAATCCTGGGCGTTTTATCCTGCACTCCATGTGTTTGATGAAATGTCTTAATGGTTTAAGTCTTGAAATAGATGCTTAGAATGTCATGAGTCTTTGCATCACTCATTGGTGGAAAGTTGCCCTTAGATAACTGCAATAAACTTAACCAGTGAGTAGTTGTCTGATATATTCTAGCAAGTGATAAGTAATCACACAAGCCATCAAAAGTGGAGGTATGAGAACTTGTTAGATTTTATGGACCTTGTGCTTCTTGCTTGTTTGTTGGTAAATACACCACTAACCATGGGTTTGACATGCCAATGAACAAAGTAGCTTGTCTTGTTTCAGATGTCCTTATCTAGAGTTGAATTGTTCTTAATTTGATTTGATCCCTTAACCATAAGCATGATTCACTTTGCTATCACTTTAGTCTCGAACCTTGCCTTTTTGTGTTTGCTTTCTTTTTAGGGATTTGAGATGGGTTAGGTTTAGGGAATTTGAGACTCTATCTATGATTGATTAGTGTTAATTCTTCCATTTCCTTTCTTGATTGCTGTGTTTAATGCTTAATTAGCCCTAGCTAAGTTGATTAAGATCTTAGGCTCATTTTATGCCCACCAAGTGTTTGATAAAATGCCTGAACTGCTTTGCAAGAGAATTGCTTATCCTAGCTCAAGAGATTGACTGTCTAGGGAGTGATTTGGCAATATAGGGTTGATAGATTTGTCTTAATGCTTGCTCTTTATCATTTCACTAACGAGAATTAGTTCTTGACTTGATAATTAGCAAAGAGATTAGTGCCAAGAGATTGGATAAGTCATATAAATGAATCCTATGCATAAGGAATATCATTGTGTGAGTTTGTAAGCATCATAGGCTGAGTCAAGAGTTCCCTATTACCAATTATCTCATCTCAAGTCCCATCTTTTCTCTGTTTTATGCTCTGTTCTTAATTTGCTCTGTTTTTCCTTTTTTTTGGTTGCTTTGCTTGATTTTCACCTTCTGTGTTTTGCTTTCTTCTTGTTCATCCTTAGGTTGTTAGATTTCCGTCTTGTTCATCATAGGTTGTTAGAGTTCAGTTCCCTCCCTTTATTTGACCTAGCTTAGCAAGTTTTCTGCATCTCATCTGTTCCTTAGCCTTTGGATTGGATTGACACCTCAAGTACTACCACTAGGACCAAGCAGAAAGTCTAAAATGCAAAGCTATTAAAAACTAAAAATCGACTAGTGGATTGACCACTAGATCGAGCACTATGGATCGATCTTGTCTAACAACTTAAGATGATAAATGATGCGATGAACTAATGAACAAGATGCGAACTTTATGATGACAGAATGATAGGCAGAGATTTAGAACACTAAGAAAGATGGTCTAGGGTTGACGGTCATATTCATGGATCTCAAAGATTAAAGCTTGGTTTGAAAACTTTTAGATCTACTCACTTTGTGAGGTTCTCTAGGCGTTGAAAACAAAACAAGAACCATCCATGGCATGTGGTATGGTTCACTTCTTCAATCTCTTCTCCAAACCCATGGCGTTTGGTGGAAAAAGAGATCGAAGAGCAAGAAACACAGATTTTAAATGTTGACGTAACTAATCCCCTAAACAACCATGGCATGTGGGAAAGGAAGAATTAGCCTCTAGGATCTGATTTTCCAGGACATCTGAATCCTGTCAAGGTAAGACAGTCTTTGGGTCATAGAGATCTTGGCGTGAGACTCTCTAAGCCTTAAGTACTCAAGATCCTAGAAGAGAAGGTAATGAAGAACAAGAAAACACAAAACTTTAATCTCTTTGACCCTTTTGAATCACCTCAACCCATCAACCCAAATGAAACTACTCGCTACTCATAAAAAAAACCGAACAAAACGCAATAAATAGAAAGCTAAGCATGATTAACGATTGATTAAAGCAAAAGATTCGATATTCAAAGGTTCAAATGCAAGAAAAAACTTAAACGTTCTACAATGGCGGAATCGCCTCTTCCAAGAGAAAGAAGAACGAAAAAAAGATAAAAGTGAAATTGTGTGAGAAAGCAGGATCGCCGCCTTCCCAAAGTGGACAAACAGCTCGATGGCCCCCCCTTCGCTAGAAGCTAAAAACGGTTAAAGTAGCCTGGGATCGAGCAGGAAGCTTGATCTGGCTCTCGATCTTCGTCTTGGATCGGATGGCTTTGGTTGATCTCTGAGTTGATTTTGTGCTGATCGGGTTGGAAGCTCGATCTGGTACTCGATCTGCATGGCGTCATTTACGTCCGTACTTCAGATCGATCTCCTCACTCGATCTCGGTCTCGATCCGTTTCCTTGCATTGACTTGGTCACTCGATCTTCTGGTCGATCTCATCTAGATCGACCTGCCTTGCTTGATCTGCTACTCGATCTCGGGTCCTTAGCATGCACTCCTAAGTTCTCCAAGTGTCCACGAGCTTCCTCACGAGCCTTAGCACGTCCACAAATCCTCCAAAGCTCCAAAGTATCCGAAAACAACTTGAATGTGATGCATAATGCAAGAAATGTGCGAATGCTAATGCAAAAGTGCTCTAGGACCTAAAATGGTGCAAACTAGCCTAATATGCAAGGTAAATGCATGAGAACCTATCTTATAAGCATGCAAAATACACGAAATATATAGTAATATCAACTCCCTCAAACTTGCCTTTTGCTTGCCCTTAAGCAAACAAAATTCAAGAAGGAAGAGAGCTTTTAAAAACGGGGGTTTAAGCTTCTTGCAATTGTGTTTTTCAAATGAATCATTTCAATGGTCCTAGTTCTTAACTCTAAAATGCAATGCACACACTCATACTCCAAAGAACATAGCCATACTCATCACACAATGAATTTCAAATCATGACTCTCCTATTCCAAACAATCAAAGAATCTTATCCTTTAACATTCATTAATGATCAAACCGTGAATCACACTTATGCATTTTAAAGCCGAACACATTTGGTTAAGGACAAAGGCTATGAGACTAGAATGATCTAATTTAAATGGGTTTTATAAATGCAAGGGTTTCTCTCAAGAAGGGTATGAACTTATGCATAATGCTAAAGGTAAAGACAATTGATGCATACATGATTAGATTCTCATCTACCCATACACACTAACAATCATCCTAAAACCCCTCTCATTTCTTTTCTTTTCAGCTCACTCACCCCCTAGATGCTACTCTCATCAACAAAGCATTAGCTTAGCAAATCCCAAATAAAAACAGAAAACATCTTTACTCTTTAGGCTAGTCGAAGCGCTGAAAACATTTTAAACTCTTTATATTTTTTTTTATTATTGATAGCACTCTACTCTTTCTTTTCTTTTCTCTCTTCTTTTTTTTTTCCCTCTATTTGGCACTTAGGCTCTTTTCTTTTCTTTTCTTTTTCTTTTATTTGAGAGCTATCTTCTGAAATATACTTAGAGCTTTTCATTTTGAAAACATTGTCTTCCACTTAAAACGTTTTTAAACACTTCAAACATCAAACTCTTTTGAAACCGTAAACAATTAAGCAAGCAAGCAATCCCCATGAACCTCAAACCTAATCCTAATCCTAAAACTAGCTTCAAAATGCAAAGCTAGAATCAATATGAAAGCCTAATAATGTCGCCTAAACCTAACACTTTATGCCAAGTTCAAACCGAAAAGAGGCCTCACAATGATATCACACAAGAACATTTGACTTGAAAGAAAGGTAAGGGTGATGGTGGGGGTTCTACTTAGGCTCACAAAAGAGTGGTGAAAGGAGTAAGAGAGCCTAAATATGTATAAGATCCATGTGTTCATTTTCAAATGCATAAGTATGATAACTAAAATTCAGATTAGGGTTCTCACTTATTAGGACAACATTCAGTTCATGAATGTTCAAGTCAAGCCACGAAAATCAAAACACATGATCCAAGTATGGTTAGAGCTTACTTTCAAAGAGTGTACAATGCATCAAAGAACTACTAACTAGGGCCTTGAAACAATTCATGAGCTTAAAACACCTTTTAAGTGAATGCAACTATATGAATTTTTTTTGGAAATTATTAAAAATTTTACCAATTTTTTTGTTCTTTTCTATGCCTTGGATGCAATGAAGACTCAAAGGATGCAAAGAGAAAATAAGAAGAAAGAAAACAATGTCAAATAACACACACACTCCCCCAAACTTGAATGACACCGTCTCGGTGGCAAACAAATTCAAAGGAGTTCAAAATATAAAGCAAAAGAAAGAGAAAACAGATGATGGTATTTACAAGGATAGGTTGTTGGTAACTTGGAGCTAAGAAGTGCTGGAACTTGAGGAACCTCTTGCTCTTTGATGGTGTCTCGTGGGCTACTCCTTTGCCCTTGTCCAATGCCGCTCCTTCATGAACCGAGAGGCGAGCATGTAGGATGGGGCTTCCTCGAGGCTCACGTAAAATGATGCCACCAGTCGATCTCCTCCTCTTCTTGGGCTGCTCGATTTCTTCGCTTACAGCCTTCTTAGGGGAGTTCCCTTGAAGCGCCTTGACCTTCTTGGCAAGCTTCTTGAGTACCTTGCTCTGCCATTTGTTGATTTTCTTTTGCATCTCCACAATAGAAGCAAAGAACTTCTCAGTCTTAGTCTGCGGCTCAAAGTTGATCTTGGGAAGCACAAAGCTCTCGGGCATCTCATCATCCGAGGCAGGAGACTCTGATCTTGGGCGAGTAGCTTGTTGAATGGCGGCTGTGGCTCCTAAGGAGGCAAAGCACTCCTGTACACTCGGCAAGAACTCGATGTTGCCAACTCCTTGTAGCTCGGTTTCCTCCTTGTTCGGCAGGATACACACCCTTTTCTCATTCTCCTCATCAATGAACAGATACGTATAAAAACCCTCAGCTGGCATGCGTCATAAGCTATCGGTGTTTCTTAGATAAATCTCATCCATGTACGCCTTATCCGCACAAGGTACGAAGTCAGCTAGTGGCACTCCGGCTTGAACAAACAAAGGAGTAAGGAACCCTTCAATCAGAGACGAAATTGCCTTGTACCTCATGGCATACACCTTATACTTCACCAATGAAGAGGCTAGAATACAGCCGTAGTTCACATCATCTCCTAGCTGGTCTTCCAACGGCTCATCATTCGCATTGGGGTCACACACAAGATGCTTAACGCCTTGGAACAAGAAGCAAAGCTCGGTCTTTGTGACCGTGGGGGCTACTGACCGTCCGCTGAAGGTGTTAGCAATCAGTTTCAGCGTGTACCTCAGCACCGAACTCCTCACTCTCTTGATCTTTGTTGTATTCGCCTTGTAGTCGTCATTGCTTATGAGGTCCCACAGGTCATTCGCTTGAGTGAAGGCGGGGAATTCAACCTTGTTGGCAGCAGCGTTGAGGCCATAGGCTTGACAAAGCTCCGGGATTGAGAGACGAAAGGCCTGATGTTGATCTTAAAGGATAGGTGGCCTTGAGAAGGAGTGGGGATGCTCGGGTTCTCATAAGCAAACTCCAAGGTGGCTAGGAAATCGATTGTCACCTCAGGATAGGTCGGGCAGTCCATCCTTAACAAGCATCGGAGGCCTATGTTCTTCAGGAGTTGATCAAAGTCCCTCAAGATCCCCATCTTAGCCAGCATACCTCTATCCGCAAACTTAGTTGGTTCGAACCTCAGCCTCTCTAGCCTCTTCTTGGCTTACTTTTCCTCCTTGGTCCACTTAACCCTCTCCTGAACTACCACTTCTTGAGCTTCTCCTTCTTGTGCTGTCTCTTCTCTCGTCCTTTTGGGGGCCATAGTGCCTGAAACAAGATTCTCAAACAAGAGAATGAGCAAAGGCGGCGAGTATTGAGAGAAAGAGCAAGCAAGAAAGAAAAAGTTTTAACTAATGCCCGAAACTTTTGGGGAATTTATAGAAATTCTAGCAAGATAATAGAGAAAGAAATCTAGAGACAAAATAAAATCTAGAATTTTTCCTAATATCCAGCTCGTTTTAAAAATTCGCGAAACCTATAACATCTTATTATTCAAACAGTGCAAAGAATTGGAAATTTTTTAAAAGATTTAAAACTAAAACCCGAAAATACCTTTGCAAAGTTTTGAAAGAAGATGTTGTTGACCTTTAAGAAGAAATTTCACACTCTCTCTTTGCTTTAGAAATCTCGAAACATAGATAATGAGAGAGTGTGTGGTTTGAAAATATAAAGGCCAACATGAAAAATCTAAAACCATGGGCAAGTAAGTGGTTTTCTGACAAAAGGTGTGGTTAAGGCACATCTTTCATAGTCAAAGATGCTTGCCTTGACCACATTTCAAATTTAAAAACTGGAGAGAAAGTAGAAAAGAGGGAAAAGAAATTGTTACCTCGGCACGAGATCGAGTCCATTTGGTCGATCTAGGACTCGATCTCATGCCCATAATATCTAGGATCGAGAGGTTTGATCGATCAGGGACTCGATTCAATTTGCATCGAGTCTTAGATTGATTGTACCCTCTCGTTCTTTGACTTTGGTCAACCAGGCATTGGTCCTTGGATCGAGCTACATGATCGATCTGAGGGTCGATTTGGCTTAGATCGAGTGGCAGATCGAGTAGACTATTCGATCTATTTTTGAGAATCGAGTGACTCGGTCGATCTACACCTCGTTTGCTTTTCAAGCTAAACGTATAGGGGGTTCATCCTCTCGTGATCGACTGTTCCACTCGATCTGTCTACTCGATCTCGTCTAGATCGACTGACTCCTCTCGATTCACTACCTCGATCTAGTAAAGATCGAGCTAGGATGAGTCGATCTAGCACTCGATCTCTAGCTTATTCTTAACCCTTCTCGCCTCTTTTGGACTCCAAGATCATGGCCTGCAATCCCTTACACCCTTTCCTACACACTTAGAAGATAAAAACATAAAACTGAAATAGAAAGAAAGCAGAAATATATACAAGATAGACATGGGAATGTCTCCCAAGTGCGCTTTCTTTAACGTCTTTAGATAGACTTTACTTGGTTTAGGCAGATGGTGGGTCTTGGAGAAGCAATAGAGTGCTCTCCTTGTTGAATGCACTGGCCATGTATGGCTTTACTCTGTGTCCGTTGACTGTGAATGCATTCCCACTTTTGCCAACTAACCTAACAGCTCCATAGGGCGATACCTCATTGATCTCAAACGGTCAGCACCACCTTGATTTGAGCTTGCTCGGCAACAGCTTCAGCCTCGAGTCAGAGAGTAGCACCAAACTGCCTTCCTTAAGCTCTTTATGAACCAAGTTCTTGTCATGAGCCGCCTTAGTACGCTCCTTGTAGATCTTAGCGCTTTCGTAGGCGTCCAGCCTTAACTCATCAAGCTCGTGTAGCTGAATCAAGCGCTTCTCCTGAGCTGTCTTGAGATCATAGTTCAACTGCTTCACAGCCCACAGTGCTCTATGTTCCAGCTCAACAGGGAGGTGACATCTTTTGCCGTAGAGAAGAGTAAAAGGTGTGGTACCAATGGGGGTTTTGAAAGCGGTCCGGTAAGCCCACAAAGCATCGTCTAGCTTAGTCGCCCAATCCTTCTGAGTAGTACCTACTGTCCTCTCGAGTATTGCCTTGATCTGCCGGTTAGAGACCTCTACTTGCCCACTCGTTTGAGGGTGATAAGGTGTAGCTACCTTGTGCTTCACACCATACTTCCTTAAGAGGTTCTCGAATACTTTGTTGATGAAATGGCTGCCACCGTCACTGATCACAACCTAAGGGACTCCAAATCTTGGGAATATGATGGTTTTGAAGAGCTTGATCACCACCTTAGAGTCGTTTGTAGGGGAAGCAATGGCCTCAACCCATTTAGATATGTAGTCAACCGCTACTAGGATAAACTTGTTGCCGTAAGAAGATGGGAATGGACCCATAAAATCTATCCCCCATGCGTCAAAGAAATCAACCTCAAAGATAGGAACCTGAGGCATCTCGTTTCTCTTGGTGATGTTTCCTGCCCTTTGACACGCTTCACAACTCTTAACAAACTCGTGAGCGTCTTTGAAGATAGATGGCCACCAAAAGCTCGCTTGTAACACCTTTGTAGCAGTCTTGAAAGAAGCGAAATGATCGCCGTATGATGAGCCGTGACAATGTAGGAGTATGTCCTTAGCTTCTTCCCTTGTTACACACCTCCTATACAAGCTGTCAACGCCCCTCTTGTATAAGTATGGCTCGTCCCAAAAGTAGTGGGAGATGTCTCTCATCAACTTCTTCTTGTGATAATGATCAAGGTGAGTAGGCTCCTCTCCACAAGCCAAGTAGTTCACAATATCAGCGTACCAAGGCAAGTCTTCTTCTTTGAAACTCAAAACTTCTTCAAACTTGTCTTCAAGGTTCTCACAAACCGTCATGGTGATCATCATGAGCTGCTCTTCAGGAAGTGAATCGTCAAGTGGCAAAGCTTCGTTGACTCTCATCCTTGAGAGGTGATCAGCAACACCATTCTCTATCCCCTTCTTATCCTTTATCTCCATGTCAAACTCTTGTAGGAGGAGAATCCACCTTAAGAGCCTCGGTTTATTGTCTTTCTTGGAATAGATGTACCTCAGAGCTGCGTGATCTGTATAGACAACCACCTTAGAGCCTACGAGGTATGACCTGAACTTCTCAAAGGCAAATTCAACGGCCAGCAACTCCTTCTCGGTTGTAGCGTACTTCACTTGAGTGTCATCCAAGGTCCGGCTGGCATAGTAGATGACGTGCAGCCGCTTGTCTTTCCTTTGACCAAGAACAGCTCCTATGGCGTAGTCACTCGCGTCACACATGATCTCGAATGGTAGAGTCCAGTCTGGTGCTTGCACTATTAGCGCGGATACAAGAGCTTCTTCGATGGTCACGAAAGCTCGAAGACAATACTCATCAAACACAAAGTCAGCTTCCTTGCATAGCAACCGTGTGAGGGGCCTTGCTATCTTTGAGAAATCCTTTATGAATCTCTTGTAGAAGCCTGCGTGGCCTAAGAAACTCCTTACTCCTTTGACATTAACCGGCGGCTCAAGACTCATCATGACCTAAACCTTGGCTTTATCAACTTCTATGCCCTTCTCTGATATCTTGTGGCCAAGCATGATCCCTTCCTTCACCAAGAAGTGACACTTCTCCCAGTTAAGCACAAGATTCGTCTCTTGACAACGCTTTAGTACCTTGCAAAGATTCAACAAACACGCAGAAAAAGACGCACCATATACAGAGAAGTCATCCATACACACTTCTACCATCTCTTCTATTAGATAAGAGAAGATCGACATCATACACCGCTGAAACGTAGCCGGTGCGTTACACAACCCGAATGGCATCCTTCGATACGCGAATGTGCCATAAGGGCATGTAAAGGTCGTCTTCTCTTGATCCTTTGGATGGATTGGTATTTGAAAGAAACCACTATATCCATGAAGAAAGCATTAGTAAGGATGATTAGCAAGCCTCTCAAGCATTTGATCAATAAAAGGTAAAGGGAAATGATCCTTTCTAGTAGTAAGATTAAGCTTCGTATAGTCTATACACATACGGTGACCAATTATAGTCCTAGCAGGTATAAGCTCATCTTTATCATTTTTAATGACCGTGATCCCTCCCTTCTTAGGCACCACGTGTACAGGGGAAACCCACGTGCTGTCACTTCTGGGATAGATCACGTCAGCCTCTAACATCTTAAGAATCTCTTTCTTAACAACCTCCTTTAAATTAGGATTCAAACGCCTTTGGTGTTCTATAGAAGAGGCATTCTCATTATCCAAGTGAATCATATGAGTGCAAAGCATTGGTGAAAGGCCCATGATGTCACTTAGAGAGTACCCAATGGCCTTCATATACTTTCTCAGCTCATTTAGGAGCGAGTGCAACTCATCATCACTTAAGTTTTAATTCACAATCACGGGGTAGGTATCATTAAGCCCTAAGAAAGCATACCTTAGCCCTTTTAGGAGCTCCTTAAGGTCCACCTTTGGGGCTAGCAGCTCGCTGCAGTCCTCCTCGTGGCTCTTGTTGACGCTCCCATCCTCAGTAGTCTCCTTAGAACCCGAGACATGACCCAAAAGACTGCTTTCTTGAACCGTTGTCCCCTCTAAGATCGAGTCTTCAAGTCGATCTTGCACTCGTTCTGGTCCGGTGATGTTACTGCATATTGCATACATTTTGCATACATATTAGTTAGCTTTTCATGCATTTACATCACACTTTAGACTAGATTGCATCACTTAGGGTCCTAGAGCATTCTCGCACCAGCATACGCATGTTCCTTGCATTTTGCATCACATTCAGGTTGTTTCTGGCTACTTTGGAGTCGTGGAGGTTCGTGGATGTTTGCTAAGGACCAGAGATCGGGGAATAGATCGAGCATGGCAGGTCGATCTAGATGAGATTGACCAGAAGATCGAGAAGACCAGGCGATCCAAGGAAAATGATCGAGACGAAGATCGAGTGAAGCAATCGATCAAAAGGTACGGACGTAAATGACATCATGCAGAGCGAGAGCTGGATCGAGTCCACCACTCGATCCAACCGAAGATCGATACCAAGATCGGATGCAACACTCGATCCGCCGAAGATGATCGAGACCCAGATCGAGTTGAAGACACGATGTCCGAAGATGATCGAGAGAGCCGCTCGATCCCGAAGTCGATCTCTGTCCTTTCAACCGCTTTTGGCCGCTAGCGAGGGGGGAACCATCGAGTTGTCTTCGCCATTTTGGGAAGGCGGCGATGTCCTTTTCAACACAATTTTTTAAGTCTTATCTTTTTTATGCTTTTCTCTCTGGTTTTGGAGATTATCCACCATTGTCGAACTTGAAGTTTTTCTTGCTTTGTATTCGACTCGTTGAAGTTTAATCTAGTTTCTTTTCATGTTCATCGTTTCTTTCTTCATGCTTTTCTTGATTTATCTTATGTGTAGTGAGTAGTTTCTATAGGGTTCGGGGTTGAGAGGATTTAAGGGGTCAAAAAGGTTTTCGATCTTGGGGTTTTCTAGTGCTTAATGGCTATCTCTTCTAGGGTGCCGAGTTCTTAAAGCTTAAAGACTCTCACGCCAAGAGCTTTATGATCCGAGAGGTCTCTTACCTTGACAGGATTCAGGGACCTCTGAAGATCGCACCCTAGAGACTAGTTACCCCTTCCCAAAAGCCATGGAAGTTTGGGGGACTAGTTAAGCCATGCGTTTGAAATCTGTTTTTCCTGCCCTTCAACATCTCTTTGCACCAAAAGCCATGGGTTTGGAGGAGAGGATGAAGGAGTGATCTATACCGAAAGCCACGAATAGATCTTATTTCGTTTTCAAGGCTTAGAGATTCTCACAAAGTGAGTCGATTTAAAGTTTTCAACCCAAGTTCGGACCTTCGAAACCCCTGACCATGAATCTCAACCCTAGACCCTCTTTCTTAGCATCTTTACATCTTCTCTCGTCATTCGCTTGATCTTTGATAACATCCTGGTCGTTAGTTTTACTGTTTTTACATCTTTAGACGAGATCAATCGTTATTGCTCGATCTAGTGGTCGATCTTGTGGTCGATCCACTAGTCGAATTTTAGTAATTCGTAGCTTTGTCCTTTAATTATTTTATTTGTTCCTCATGGTAGTTTGATCACTCCTGGTAATATTAAAATAGTTTTTCATTCCATTTAGTTGCTGCATCTAGTTTTTAGGGATTTTCTCAAAACCGATCTTGTTTCGCTTAGATTTGCAAAGCCCTTGCATTCTCTTTGCTTTTTCTATCATCCTAGGTGTGGATTGACTCTCTCTTGCATAATGTGCTACAACTTGTCTTGCATTTGAGTTTTGATAGCCTCATTGCATACTCACCCTTGCAAAGAATCTAGTTATCATCCGGATCGAGCAATTTCACTCGATTCTCCTACTCGATTTGATTGGGATCAAGCAGGAGATCGAGTCCCCGTCTCGTTCTCTGAACTGATCGATTGGCTTCCCTTGATCTTCCCATCGATTGTTTTGCTGGATCGACTGCACTTAGGTCGATCACTTACTCGATTTGATTGGGATCGAGTAGTTAATCGAGTGTCTGAGTCGTTCTCTTCTCTGGATCGACCAATCTCCTCGATCTTCTTGTCGATTGCTGTCTTGGATCGAGTGATCTTCTCGATTGCCTGATCGATCTCTAGGCATCTGCCTTCATCTTCTAACACAACTTTTCTAGAGTCAAGGAGATTAATGTACTCATGAGTCCTCTGATCCAAGAAACCGTACTCTCCTCTCTCTTTAGTCAATGCCAGCTTCAAGTGATCCTCTTGTGCAAGCTCTTCTAGTAGTTCATCCGCCAAGGCATCCAACGTCTCTATATAGAAAGCTTGCCCTTCTATGGTAGTTTCTCTTGCTCCTTGCGATACATCTATTCGAAGAAGGACACTAAGAATCGGATTTTAAGGTAGTTTCTCTTGCTCCAGGAGTTTGACATGGAGATTAAAGACAAGAAGGGAATAGAAAACGGAGTCGCTGACCATCTCTCACGGCTAAGGATCAACGAGTCTCTCCCATTAGATGACTCTCTTCCAGAAGAGCAACTAATGGCGATCACCACGACTGTTTGTGGAAAGCTAGAGGGGCAGTTTGAAGAAGTGTTGAGTTTCAAAGAGGAGGATCTACCGTGGTACGCTGATGTCGTGAACTATTTAGCGTGTGGTGAGGAGCCATCACATCTCAACAGCTATCACAAGAAGCGGTTCATGAGAGAGGCTAGAGACTACTTTTGGGACGAGCCTTACTTATACAAGAGAGGAGTAGACAGTTTGTACCGGAGGTGTGTTACAAAGGAAGAAGCTAGAGACATCCTCTATCATTGTCATGGCTCTTCCTACGGAGGACACTTCGCTTCATTCAAGACTGCCACGAAAGTGTTGCAAGCCGGTTTCTGGTGGCCGTCCATCTTCAAAGACGCACACGAGTTTGTGAAGAGCTGTGAGGCATGTCAACGAGCAGGGAATATCACTAAGAGGAACGAAATGCCTCAGGTTCCAATCTTCGAGGTTGACGTGTTCGACACGTGGGGCATAGACTTCATGGGGCCATTTCCTTCTTCATATGGCAACAAGTACATCTTAGTAGCAGTGGATTATGTCTCTAAATGGGTCGAGGCTGTTGCTTCCCCTACAAACGATTCTAAGGTGGTGATCAAGCTGTTCAAGAGTATCATCTTCCCGAGGTTTGGGGTACCTAAAGTCGTTATAAGCGATGGAGGAAGCCACTTCATAAACAAGATCTTTGAGAACCTCTTGAGAAAGTATGGCGTTAAGCATAAGGTGGCTACACCGTATCATCCTCAAACAAGCGGTCAAGTGGAAGTCTCCAACCGGCAAATCAAGGCTATACTGGAGAAGACTGTCGGAGCAACAAGAAAAGATTGGGCAGTGAAGCTGGACGACGCTCTTTGGGCCTACCGTACCGCCTTCAAAAACACCGATTGGTACAACCCCTTTTACTCTGCTCTATGGAAAGGGCTGTCATCTCCCAGTTGAGCTAGAACACCGTGCATTGTGGGCTGTGAAGAGGCTGAACTTTGACCTCAAGACTGCTCAAGAGAGGCGCCTAATTCAGCTACACGAAATAAGGCTGAATGCTTATGAGAGCTCTCAGATATACAAGGAGCGGACTAAGGAAGCTCATGACAAGAAGTTGGTTGCCAAGGAGCTTAAGGAAGGAGGTTTAATGTTGCTATACAATTCAAGACTCAAACTCTTCCCGTGAAAGCTGAAGTCAAGGTGGAGCGGGCTGTTTGTGATCCAAGAAGTGCTGCCTTATGGAGCTGTTACGTTGATGGGAAAGAGTGGCAGTGCATTCACCGTCAACGGACATAGGGTCAAGCCTTACTTGGCGGACAGCTATGACAAGGAGAGTACCTCGGTGCTTCTCGAAGACCCACCATCCGCCTAAACCAAGTAAAGTCGAGCTAAAGACGTTAAAAAAAGCACACTTGGGAGGCATTCCCATGTCTATCCTGTACATATTTCTGCTTTAATTCTCTTTCAGTTTTATGTTTTTATTTTTCAAGTGTATGAGGAGTCTAAACCTCGATCTTGAAGTCCAAAAGAGGCGATAGGGGTTAAGAAAAGGCTAGAGATCGAGTGCTAGATCGACTGATCCTGACGCGATCTTTGCTAGATCGATTCAGTGAATCGAGAGGAGCCAGCCGATCTAGACGAGAACGAGTGATAGGATCGACCTTGACGAAAACGGATCGATCGATCCAAAATGGATCGACCGATCTAATTTCTCTCGGGAAAATCCTTTGAAAACAGATCGATCACTCGACTCGATCCATCACTCGATCTATGCCAAATCGACCCCAAAATCGAGGACATAGCTCGATCACGAGGACTTAGCCGTGGAGCCAAAATCTCAACGATCGAGGGAGCCAATCGATCCGAGACTCGATTCATCATGAATAGAGTCACAAATCGAGTAACCCCCTCGATCTAAGCCATTATGGGCTTGAGATCGAGTCCTAGATCGACCAAACGGACTCGATCTCATGCCGAGGTAACATTTTCTTTCCCTCCTTTATTTTTTTCCCTCCAGTTTTTAAATTCAAAACTTGGTCAAGGCAAGCATCTTTGACCATGAAAGATGTGCCTTGACCAAGACTTTGTAAGAAAACCACCTTTACTACCCATGGTTTTGTTTCTTGCTTAGCCTTTAAATATTTCAACAACTTCTCACCCTCTCATTCTTGTTTTCTCGGAAATTTTAAGCAAAGAGAGTGAGAGTTTTTTGTTTTCAAAGGCTAATAAGGCTCATTAACATTCTTGCAAAAGGTATTTTCGGAGTTTAATGAAATAGTTTTTGGGAAATTCCCTTTTAATTCGCAAGATATTGTTCTAGATGATAGGGCCGTTTTTGAATTTTAAAATTTAGCTAAGTAAAATGAATAATTCTAGATTTTCTAGTATCTAAAGATTTGATTCTCTTTTATTTAGTTATAATTTTTATTAATTCTCCAAAATTCTAGGGTTGTTATTATAAGCTTTCTTCTTCCCCTCTCTTATTCTCTCATCAAATCGCCGTTTTGCTTATCAAACTTCTTGAGAAATTTGTTTCAGGTACAATGGCCCCCAAAAGAACGAGAGAAGAGACAGCACAAGAGG
The DNA here is from genome assembly GCA_911865555.2 of Thlaspi arvense. NCBI lineage: Eukaryota > Viridiplantae > Streptophyta > Magnoliopsida > Brassicales > Brassicaceae > Thlaspi > Thlaspi arvense. The sequence continues at coordinate 38,786,395 of OU466858.1, forward strand.
GAGAAGGACAAGAGGTGGCTGTTCAAGAGAGGGTCAGATGGAGTAAGGATGAGAAGAGGGACAAGAAACGGCTTGAAAGGCTTCGGTTTGAGCCTACTAAGTTTGCGGACAGGGAGCTGCTGTTCAAGCTAGGGATCCTTGTAGATTTCGACCAACTCCTCAAGAACATTGGCTTAAGATGTCTGTCACAGATGGATTGCCCAACCATTCCAGAAGTGACAATAGACTTCCTTGCCACGTTGGAGTTTCGTTACGAGAACCCTAGCGCACCCGTTCCTTCACAAGGTCGCCTCTCCTTCAAGGTCGGACGTCAAGCCTTCAGCCTCTCCATCCCCGAGCTATGTCAAGTGTACGGTCTGAACGCAGCTGCCACCAAGGTCGAGTTCCCCTCCTTCAAGCGAGCAAACGATTTTTGGGACCTGATTAGCAACGAAGACTACAAAGCCAACACCGCCAAGATCAAGAGGGTGAGAAGCCCGGTGCTGAGGTACACTTTGAAGCTGATCGCCAACACATTTAATGGAAGATCAGTTGCTCCCACGGTCACGAAGACCGAGCTTTGCTTCCTGTTCCAAGGCGTGAAGCACTTGTTGTGTGACCCGGATGAGAATGACGAGCCTATGGAGGATGAGCTTGGCGACGAGGTGAACTATGGATGTGTGCTTGCTGCCTCCTTGGTGAAATACAAGGCTTATGCCTTGCGGTGCAGGGCAACCTCTTCTTTCATTGGCGGCTTCCTCACCCCTCTATTCTTATAAGCTGGTGTACCTATACACGACTTCGCACACGTTCCAGCTAGAGCTTTCATGGATGATGTCTACATGAGGAATACCGACAGCTTGGGATGCACGCCAGCAGAAGGGTTCTACGCTTACCTCTTCATAGACGAAGAAAATGAGAAGAGAGTGTGCATCCTGCCAAACAAAGACGAGACCGAGCTGCTTGGTGTTGGGAACATCGAGTTTTTGCCAACGGAAGAGGAGTGCTTTGCTCCTCTAGGAGGACCACCTGCCGACTACTCCTCGTCAAAGGTCCGAGTCTCCAGCCACGGAAGATGAGATGCCCGAAGCCTACACCCTTCCCAAGATAGAATTTGAGCCGAGAACAAAAACGGAGAAGTTCCTAGCGTCTGTTGTGGAGATGCAAAGGAAAATCAACAAATGGCAAGGCAAAATGCTCAAGAAACTTGCCAAGAAGGTCAAAGCACTTCAAGGAGGCTCGCCTAAGAAAGATGCAAGTGAAGAGGTTCACCAACCCGAGAAGAGGAGGCTCTCAACCGGTGGAGTTGTCATCCGTGAGACTCAAGGCAGCAACATTCAGCCGGCGCGTCTTTCTCTCCAAGAAACAACCGACAAGGGCAAAACCATAGTCTGTAGCTCCTCTGGAACATCCTCAAGTTCCAGCCGAGACTAGACCAGAGGTAACAACCTTCTTCCATTGTACATAACCGCTCATATTTGCTTCTTTTTCCTTTGTGTTTTGGTGCTCTTTTGAATGTGTTTGCCACCGGGACGGTGTCAAGAAAGTATGGGGGAGTACATGTGTGGTTTGACATGTGTTTTATGATCTTATTTTCCTTTAGCATCCTTGAGTCTTTAGTTCATGAAAAATTGGTAAAATTTTTAAATTTTTTTCAAAGATTCATGTAGTTGCATTCATCTTGTCTAGAGTTTCTCTTAGCATCCAGGTTGTTTGCATTTGCATAAGGGGTTAAAGGTTTCTTAAAAAGGTGTTTTATACTCATGAATTGTTTCAATGCCCTAATTTTTTTCGAAGATTCATGTAGTTGCATTCATCTTGTCAAAACATGTTAGGATTGAGTCTAGAGTTTCTCTTAGCATCTAGGTTGTTTGCATTTGCATAAGGGGTTAAAGTTTTCTTAAAAAGGTGTTTTATACTCATGAATTGTTTCAATGCCCTAGTTAGTAGTTCTCTAATGCTTTGCCTATGCTTTGAAAGTAAGTTCTTTCCATGCTTGGATCACTTGCTATGATATTCGTGACTTGAATTGAACTCTCATGATAAGTGAAAACCTTAATCTGAAATTTTAATTATCATCCTTATGCATTTGAAAATGAACACATGGATTTTAAAATATTTAGGCTCTCTTCTTCCTTTTACCACTCTTTGTGAGCCTAAGTAGAACTCCCACCTTGACCCTTCTTTGAAGCCAAAACTTTCTTGTGTGACATCATTGTGAGGCCTTCTTTTTCGGCTTTGAACTCAGCATAAAGTGTTAGGTTTAGGCGACATGATTTGGTTCTCATATGATTGCTAGCTTTGCACTTTGAAGCTAGGTATAGGCTTAGGATAAGTTTGGGGGATCATTGAGGTTGTTTTCGTGTCTATTTGTTCTCGGTTTCAAATAGTTTGGTGATTAAAAGAAAGAAATGGGTTTTAAGTGAAAGGTTGTGTTTAAAAACTATATATATGCTCTAATAAATTTCACGAGGTAGCTCTCTCAAATAAAAATAAAAAAAAGAGAGAAAAAGAAAAAAATAAATAAGAGAGCTACCAATAAGAAATAGTTAAAGAGAAAAATTATTTTCAACCTTTTCACTAGCCTAAAGAGTTAAAAATATTTTCTGTTTTGAATAGGGGAATGCTAAGCTTTGAGAAAAAAAAAAAGGGTAGATTCTAAGTGGTGAGTGAAAATGAAAGTTAATAAATGAGAGGAGTTTAGGATAATTGTTAGTTTACATGGGTAGATGAGAATCTGATCATGTATGCATCAATTGCCTTCACCTTTAGCATTATGCATAAAGTTCTTGCCACTTTTGAGAGAAACCCTTGTTTTAATTGAAAAGCCTTTTCAAATGAGATCATTCTATGCTCATAACCTACACCCTTAGCCAAATGTGTTTTGATTTAAAGTGCATAAGTTTGATTCATGGTTCGGATGTTAATGAATGTTAAAGGATGAGTTTCTTTGATTGTTAGGAATATGAGAGTCATGATCTGAATTTATTTGTGTGATGAGTATGGCTAAGTTCTTTGGAGTATGAGTGTGTGCATAGCATTTTAGAACTGTTAACTAAGACATTGAGATTGATTCATTTGATAGGCACCTTTGCGAGAAGCTTAAACTCCCATTCGTTTTTAAAACCTCTCTTCCTTACTTATTTTCTGTTGCTTGAGGGCAAGCAAGAAGTAAGTTTGGGGGAGTTGATGTTACTGCATATTGCATACATTTTGCATATATATTAGTTAGCTTTTCATGCATTTACATCACACTTTAGACTAGATTGTATCACTTAGGGTCCTAGAGCATTCTCGCACCAGCATACGCATGTTCCTTGCATTTTGCATCACATTCAGGTTGTTTCTGGCTACTTTGGAGTCCTGGAGGTTCGTCGACGTGCTGAAGCTGTTGTGGCGGTTCGTAGAAGGTCGGATGTTTGCTAAGGAACAGAGATCGGGGAACATATCGAGCATGGTAGGTCGATCTAGATGAGATCGACCAGAAGATCGAGAAGACCAGGCAATCCAAGGAAAATGATCGAGACGAAGATCAAGTGAAGCAATCGATCAAATGGTACGGACGTAAATGACACCATGCAGAGCGAGAGCCGGATCGAGTCCACCACTCGATCCAACCGAAGATCGATACCAAGATCGGATGCAACACTCGATCTGCCAAAGATGATCAAGACCCAGATCGAGTTGAAGACACGATGACCGAAGATGATCGAGAGAGCCGCTTGATCCCGAAGTCGATCTCTGTCCTCTCAACCGCTTTTGGCCTCTAGCAATGGGGGGGACCATCAAGTTGTTTTTGCCATTTTGGGAAGACGGCGATGTCCTTTTCAACATAACTTTTTCAGTCTTATCTTTTTTTATGCTTTTCTCTCTGGTTTTGGAGATTATCCACCATTGTCGAACTTGAAGTTTTTCTTGCTTTGTATTCGAATCGTTGAAGTTTAATCTAGTTTCTTTTCATGTTCATCATTTCTTTCTTCATGCTTTGCTTGATTTATCTTATGTGTAGTGAGTAGTTTCTATAGGGTTCGGGGTTGAGAGGATTTAAGGGGTCAAAAAGGTTTTCGATCTTGGGGTTTTCTAGTGCTTAATGGCTATCTCTTCTAGGGTGCCGAGTTCTTAAAGCTTAAAGACTCACACGCCAAGAGCTTTATGATCTGAGAGGTCTCTTACCTTGACAGGATTCAGGGACCTCTGAAGATCGCACTCTAGAGACTAGTTACCCCTTCCCAAAAGCCATGGAAGTTTGGGGGACTAGTTAAGCCATGCGTTTGAAATCTGTTTTTCCTGCCCTTCAACCTCTCTTTCCACCAAATGCCATGGGTTTGGAGGAGAGGATGAAGGCGTGATCTATACTGAAAGCCACGGATAGATCTTATTTCGTTTTCAAGGCTTAGAGATTCTCACAAAGTGAGTCGATTTAAAGTTTTCAACCCAAGTTCGGACCTTTGAAACCCCTGACCATGAATCTTAACCCTAGACCCTCTTTCTTAGCATCTTTACATCTTCTCTCGTCATTCGCTTGATCTTTGATAGCATCCTGGTCGTTAGTTTTACTGTTTTTACATCTTTAGATGAGATTGATCGTTATTGCTCGATCTAGTGGTCGATCTTGTGGTCGATCCACTAGTCGAATTTTAGTAATTCGTAGCTTTTTCCTTTAATTGTTTTGTTTGTTCCTCATGGTAGTTTGATCACTCGTGGTAATATTAAAATAGTTTTGCATTCTATTTAGTTGCTGCATCTAGTCTTTAGGGATTTTCTCAAAACCGATCTTGTTTCGCTTAGATTTGCAAAGCCCTTGCAATCTCTTTGCTTTTTCTATCATCCTAGGTGTGGATTGACTCTCTCTTGCATACTGTGCTACAACTTGTCTTGAATTTGAGTTTTGATAGCCTCATTGCATACTCACCCTTGCAAAGAATCTAGTTATCATCCGGATCGAGCAATTTCACTCGATTCTCCCACTCGATTTGATTGGGATCGAGCAGGAGATCGAGTCCCCGTCTCGTTCTCTGAACTGATCGATTGGCTTCCCTCGATCTTCCCATCGATTGTTTTGCTGGATCGACTGCACTCAGGTCGATCACTTACTCGATTTGATTGGGATCGAGTAGTTAATCGAGTGTCTGAGTCGTTCTCTTCTCTGGATCGACCAATCTCCTCGATCTTCTTGTCGATTGCTGTCTTGGATCGAGTGATCTTCTCGATTGCCTGATCGATCTCTAGGCATCTGCCTTCATCTTCTAACACAACTTTTCTAGAGTCAAGGAGATTAATGTACTCCTGAGTCCTCTGATCCAAGAAACCGTACTCTCCTCTCTCTTTAGTCAATGCCAGCTTCAAGTGATCCTCTTGTGCAAGTTCTTCTAGCAGTTCATCCGCCAAGACATCCAACGTCTCTATATAGAAAGCTTGCCCTTCTATGGTAGGCTTCTTCAGGACCTCGTTGATATCAAAATCCAGCTTAATGTCCTTGCCCAAGTGTAGAGCTATCTTCCCATTCTTGACATCGATGATTGCTCCGGCGGTTGCAAGGAATGGCCTCCCAAGTATAAACGGATCCTTAGGTTCTTCATCCATTTCAAGCACAACGAAGTCGGTTGGCACGTTCACACCGCTTACCCTCACTGGAAGATCCACTAGCAAACCCACTGGAAGTCTCACGCTTCTGTCAGCTAACACAAGGGAGATCCTACACTCTTTGAACCGTGTGAAACCTAGCTTCTTTGCTATAGAATGCGGCATCAGATTTATACTAGCACCAAGATCGCATAAACAGCTCTGAAATGTTAAAGGACCGAGAGCACATGGTATAGTGAAGCTTCTTGGATCTCCCAACTTCTTGGGGACTATCTCCTTGTGTATAATGGCGCTACACTCTTCACTAAGCACCAGCACTTCCTTGCTTTCCTTGTTCTTCTTTGCAAGCGTGTCCTTGAAAAATTTAGCACACTTAGGCATCATCGCTAGGCAATCCACAAGGGGTAGCTTGATCTCTACGTCCCTTAGATGCTTCTCAAAGAAGAGCCTATGCTTCTCTATAAGCTGTTTCTTGAAGCGGCCAGGAAAAGGAAGCTTAGGAACATAAGGTGGAAGTATGTAGTTATCCTTCTCCTCGGTTGCTTTCTCCACTTGCTTCTCTACGGCTGCTTCTTTGCCCTTTGTTGGCCTCTCTATCCACACGTTATGAAAGTTGATCTCATCATCAGCCGAAGGTTTACCCTCCCCCTCTTGAACCACAATGTCCTCATTGTCTTTAGGTGCAACCCTCGGTGGAAGTTCTTTCCCACTTCTTAGTGTGATACCATTGGCGTATTCCTTGGGATTTTGCTCACACTTGCCCGATAGACTGCTTTGACCACTTGTACTTGCTTTACCCTTCTCTAACTGCTTGATCTTGTTGTTTAGAGTTGTAATCTGAGTAGAGACATCAGTGAGAGAGGAGTCTAAGCGGTTGTTCATCTGGGCGAACTTCTGGTTTGTTGAAGCTTGCACATGAAGCAACTGCTGAAACATGGCTTGTACAGGATCAACTTGTTGCGGTTGCATCTGTTGTTGAGGAACAAAGCCTAGAGGGAACATAGGTGAATATCCCTTGTTTCCTTGCTGCTGTTGCTGTCCTTGATAGTTGACCGGCCTCTACCCTTGAAAACCACCACTTGGCTGAAAACCTTTGTTATAGGGCACAAACGGTTTAGCTTGTTGAGGAGTATACACCTGATCCTTTGGATTCTCAACGTTGGTGCTTCTATAAGACAAGTTGTTGTTGCCTTGGTAGCCTTGAGAGTAACCTTGAGGCTTGTAGTTGTTCTGACCAGCTACCCAATTAGCTTCTTCTTCTTGGCATTCCTCTAGCTTATCCAAGACATCCGCAGCTTCCCCAACAATATGTATATGCTTTTGGTTTGCAAGCAAGAGCTTATCGATCTTCTCATGGAGAGACTTCATTTCTTTCTTGTTGGCTTCAAGATCAGCTCCCCTTGGAGCACGGTCGTAATCCTCAGAATAATTCCCATCGCTCAATGCTAGGTTTTCAATGAGCTCCATACCTTCCTCAACCTCTTGACCAAGGAAGTTTCCTTTGCTTGCCGTGTCAAGTAGTAATCTGATATTTGGAAGAGCTCCGCGGTATATGGTACTCAAGAGGGTCTCTTCGCTGAAACCATGGTGAGGGCAGGCTATTGTATAATCCTTAAAGCGCTCCATAGCCTCATTAAAGGATTCATTCAGATGCTGAGTGAAACCACTGATCTCGCTTCTCAACCTTGCTGTCCGAGAGCTTGAGAAAAACTTGGAGAGGAAAGCTTTCTTACAGTCGGCCCAAGAAGTGATAGTTCCTTGTGGAAGAGTCTTCTCCCAATGTCGTGCCTTGTCTCCTAAGGAAAAGGGAAACAAACGCAGCTTGAAGCTATCCTCCGAGATGCCATTTATCTTAAGCATTCCACAAAGCTGCTCAAAGTTGTCTAGATGCGCCAATGGGTCCTCCAAAGCTAACCCATGAAACTTATTGTTTTGCACCATCTGAGCAAACCATGGCTTGATCTTTAAATTATTGTTTTGCACTGGAGGAGGAGTGATCCCAAACCTATTATGGTGAGTATTAGGAGCATCTCCTGCTCCAATGATCCGTGGGGGGTCTAGCCGCATGGTGGGGGTTTCCATTACCCCTTCCCACTGCCCCATATCTGGAGGAGGTCTCTCTGGATGTTCTTGCTCAGCCATTGCCTCAAAATCCACTGAACCTTGCTAAACAATCTCCTCAAAGGCTCTAGCTTGCTCTCTAACTCTTCTTGATCTTGCGTGTCCAAGCTGATGAATATTGTCCACGGGTGTGAGTAAGTTGTTGTCACCCCTGGAGCGTAGATTCATGTACCTGAAAGACACAAGTTTGAAAGCAGAGAAATCAGTAACTAACTTAAAGTAAAGGCTTAGTATTTACTAAACCCCAAATATTAATGCTTACAATCCCCTAGGATGGCAACGGCGCCATTTGATAACTCATTTCTTATGGTGTAAATGCAAGCACGAGAGGTTATCAAACTCAAATCCAGGACTAAGATGTAGTATAGCATGCAAGTGAGGTATCAATCCACACCTAGGAGTAGAAAGTTCTCTAAGAATGCAAAAGATGAGCAACGCTAAGAAGATTATGAAAATGATTGGTAAATTCAAGGAAAACTAAATGCAAGTATCAAATGCAATGCCAAACAATTTTAAAATCCCTGGAAGAGGGTTAAATACCACTAGGAATAAGCAGAAAGTCTAAAATGCAAAGCTATTAAAAACTAAAAATCGATTAGTGGATCGACCACTGGATCGACCACTAAATCGAGCAATATGGATCGATCTCGTCTAACAACTTAAGATGATGAATGATGCGATGAACTAATGAACAAGATGCGAACTTTATGATGACAGAATGATAGGCAGAGATTTAAAACACTAAGAAAGAAGGTCTAGGGTTGAGGGTCATATTCATGGATCTCAAAGATTAAAGCTTGGTTTGAAAACTTTTAGATCTACTCACTTTGTGAGGTTCTCTAGCCTTGAAAACAAAAAAAAGAACCATTCATGGCATGTGGTATGGTTCACTTCTTCAATCTCTTCTCCAAACCCATGGCGTTTGGTGGAAAAGGAGATCGAAGAGCAAGAAACACAGATTTCAAATGTTGACCTAACTAATCCCCTAAACAACCATGACATGTGGGAAAGGAAGGATTAGCCTCTAGGATCTGATTTTCCAGGACATCTGAATCCTGTCAAGGTAAGACAACCTTTGGATCATAGAGATCTTGGCGTGAGACTCTCTACGCCTTAAGTATTCAAGATCCTAGAAGAGAAGCTAATGAAGAACAAGAAAACACAAAACTTTAATCTCTTTGACCCTTTTGAATCACCTCAACCCATCAACCCAAATGAAACTACTCGCTACTCATAAAGAAAACCGAACAAAACACAATAAATAGAAAGCTAAGCATGATTAACGATTGATTAAAGCAAAAGTTTAGATATTCAAAGGTTCAAATGCAAGAAAAAACTTAAACGTTCTACAATGGCGGAATCGCCTCTTGCAAGAGAAAGAAGAACGAAAAAAAGATAAAAGTGAAAGTGTATAAGAAAGCAGGATCGCCGCCTTCCCAAAGTGTACAAACAGCTCGATGGTCCCCCCTTCGCTAGAAGCCAAAAACGGTTAAAGTAGCCTGGGATCGAGCAGGAAGCTCGATCTGGCTCTCGATCTTCGTCTTGGATCGGGTGGCTTTGGTCGATCTCCGAATTGATTTTGTGCTGATCGGGTTGGAAGCTCGATCTGGTACTCGATCTGCATGGCGTCATTTAGGTCCGTACTTCAGATCGATCTCCTCACTCGATCTCGGTCTCGATCCGTTTCCTTGCATCGACTTGGTCACTCGATCTTCTTGTCGATATCATCTAGATCGACCTGCCTTGCTCGATCTGCTACTAGATCTCGGGTCCTTAGCATGCACTCCTTAGTTCTCCAAGTGTCCACGAGCTTCCTCACGAGCCTTAGCACGTCCACAAATCCTCCAAAGCTCCAAAGTATCCGAAAACAACCTGAATGTGATGCATAATGCAAGAAATGTGCGAATGTTAATGCAAAAGTGCTCTAGGACCTAAAATGATTCAAACTAGCCTAATATGCAAGGTAAATGCATGAGAAACTATCTTATAAGCATGCAAAATACACGAAATATATAGTAATATCACCAAGCATCTGCAAAACTCTCATTGGACCATTGGTTGAAGTTGTAAATCTCAGTTCGAAATCTGGCTGTCTTAGAGGGAGAGAAGAACTTGGTTAGGAAAGCAATTTTGCATTAAGCCCAAGTTGTGATGCTTCCTTGCTGCAATCCCTTTTCCATAGCTGAGCTTTATCTCCTAGTGAGAATAGGAAGAGTCTATGCTTTAGACCATCATCAGATATGCCACTCATCCTAGCCATAGAGCAGATCCTCTCAAATTTGTCCAGATGCTCAAGTGGATCTTCATTAGGCATCCCAAAGAATCTGCTGTCTTGAACAATTGCAATCATACCCTTTCTGATCACAAAGTGACTGTCTTCTAGAGGACGAGTGTGATATATCATGGTTTTTATGGTTTTTACATGGTATAAGTCCTTTTTTATTGACTCTTTTTGGTCTTTTCAGAGTCCTAGTACAGTCTTTGCAGGTTATAGCATGTCTGGAGCACAATTGAAGATTATGGAGCTTTTTAGAGCATTGGAAGATACAACCACGAAGTGTGCAACTCAGAAGGTGAATGTTGGCTTGGGTGACGCTCGTCACCACACAAGGGTGACACTCGTCACCCGTAGTTGGGAAGCAGTCGCGACTAGTTTTAAAAAGATGGAGGATTAAGCACAGTTTTAGCCCAGAAGTTCTAGTATATGCAAAAAGGCCCCAGCTTCTGTTTTAGCTTGTGTAAATTAGGTTTTCAGCTATTTTTGGCATTTATCTCAGATTTTTGAATTCAGAGAGCTTTAGAGAGAGTTTTATTCATAGCTTTTGGGGAGACAGATCCTGTACTCTTTTTGGAGAAATTTTTTATTCTATTCTTTTAATGTAATTTTATTCAGCCATGCTTTATGATTTCATGGTCATGTCTGAGTAATCTGCTAGTTAAGTTAGGGCTTTTCAAAGGTTGATGAAGAATTTGTAAGATTGCAAAATTGTTAGGAATATCTGTTGGTTCTTCATTTGTGCTTGCTTTAAAACCGAATTTCTTAGACACATCATCTGGAAATTCGAAACCCTAGCTTGTTTAATAGATGTGAGAGTATTGTTGAAAACCTGATCTAGTATTAGATGAGCAAAACCCCTTAGTGCAAAGAGATTTGGCTTAGGAGTTTTGTGAACAATTGAACTTGATCATTACTGCATGCTTAGATTGTTAGGATTTGCAAAGAGATTTGAAACTATGTGATTTAGACATAGTTAACTTCTGCAATGGGAATTGATTAGTTATATATTTGCGATTCATGTTCAAGATGGTTCTTATTCATTAATGATTTCATGCATTCTACATTCTCGGATTCAACCTGCGAATTGATCTGACTTAGCGCTTTTAGTTTCCTGAGTCTTAGATCAATCAAATTTTGCTCGCTTTCATTGTTTTAGCTATTTTGCATTACGATTATTATCTACTGCTTAGCCTAGTCCGAATCTATAATTGTTAGTGAAGTTTACTTACTCCCTTGGGATTCGATAACCTCTTATACTACAATTGTTTTGCTGTGCACTTGCAGTAGTAAATTATTTGGGTAAAACCTGAGCCCTATCAAGTTTTTGGCGCTGTTGCCGGGGAGTAATAGCTGCCTATCGATTTTTAGTATTAGGATTTTGTCTAAGTTTTTTTTTGTTTACTAACTTTCTGCTATTTTTCTTTGTGCAGGTTTCAGGTGTATGCATAATCGTAGTATCAGAAGCAACAAAAAGAAGGAGCTTGTGACTTTGAGCATCGACGAACTCGCTAAGTTGGAGAGGACCATCAGGAAAACTAAGAAACAGTCTACAATGGTTGCTCCACTGATCTTGGTTGAAGATGCAGAAGTTCATTTGGTTGACAGAGAGGGAAACAGCAGGAATGAAGAAGGGCAAAGACTGGATCAAGATGGGAATGTCATAGTTGAACAGGCGGTTCAACAAGTGGCACAAGACGCTGGAGTTCCTGTTGCTGCTAACAACGCTGCTGGGCGTTTTGTTCAGAGGACTCTAGGGGATTACAACAGACCTGATCAGTTCTATGCCAACAGAGCTGCAAGGAATGATTTTGAGCTCAAGCCTGCTTATTATCAGGTGGTTGTACAGCATCCTTTCCATGGCTTACCTCATGAGTATCCTATGGATCAGATTGAGAGGGTTGAGGATTTAGCTTTAAGTGTCAAAGCTAATGGAGTTAGCAATGACTTCCTGTTCTGCAAGCTATTTCCTTACTCACTTGCAGGAGATGCTGCTTATTGGCTGAAGCAAGTGGAGCATGGTTCACTGACCACTTGGGAGGACACCAAAAATGCTTTTCTGAACAATTTCTATGATGATGCTAGATTAGAGGACCTGAGAACGAAAATTGCATCATTTTCCCAAGGTCCTACTGAAGCTTTTAAAGCATCTTGGCTGAGATTAGAGTCTTATCAAAGCGACTGTCCTCATCATGGTTTCAATCAGGTGCAGCTTCTTGGTATTTTCTTCAGAGGCATTGACTGGAAGTATCAGATGGCGTTGGATGCTGCTAGTAATGGGAACTTCAACACAGACCTTCCTGATGCTGCAATAACTCTGATAGAAAACTTGGCCTGCAGTAACAGCACCAAGAATGCTGATTTTCAGAGGATGAAACAAGGTGGTTTGAGTGATGGGAATCAGATTGCTGAAGTTAAGGCTATGCTGGACAGTATGCACAGCCTTTTGGTAGGAAAGAAATCAGTCTACTTTGCTGCAGAGGTAGAGAATTTCCAAAATCCAGAGGTGATTGAGCAGGAAGATGTGAATTTCATCAATGCTGGAGGATTTCAGAGTCAAAGGTTTGGAAATCAGCAGTGGAACAGAGGCTACAACAATAATAATCAGAAGAACACATTCCCAGGAAACCAGAATTCGCCTGGATACATGCGCAAGCCTCAGTTCCAGAAGACAGAGTTTCAAAAACCTTACCTGAACAGCAGCAACTTCAACAAAAGATGACAACGGACTTCAATGGCAAGATCGATTCGCTGTATCAAGATCTGAATGGGAAATTGAGAGTCTGAACTCTCATATGAAGAAGCTGGATGTTCAAGTTGCTTACAATGCAGGAGCAGTTCAGAGGCAAGAGGGATTCCTTCCAGGAAAGACTGCTGCTAATCCCAAATACGATGTGAATGTCATCACATTGAGGAGAGAAAGAACCTGCAACCAGTGTTGCAGAAGGATTTGAGCTCAAGAGAATTTGTTGGACTTGAAGAGTTTGAAGATGAAGAAATTTCTGCTGAAAAACCACGGGTGACGATCGTCACCCAGGAGGGGTGTCACTCGTCACCCACTTTGCAAGAGCCCGACACCTTTTCTTCACAAATTGGTGACGCTCATCACCAATCTAGTGACGCTCGTCACCAGTCACGACCAACTGCAGTTTCGTTTGAGACTTCAAACAATGCTAAGGAAACGGTGTATGAACCCAAAATACCATATCCTAAGCATCCTAAGAAGTCTAAACAAGAGCTTGAAGATGCCAGATGCAAGGCTATCATGGCTAAGCTGGTCATTGAGATTCCATTGATTGATGTTGTGAGGATTACTCCTGTTATAAGGAGATATGTGAAGAGAATGGTGACCAACAACTTGAGTTTAGAGCAAGGAGCAATGATGATCAACGACCAGGTCAGTGCAGTGATTCAGAACAGAGTACCTGAGAAGCTTTCAGATCCTATAAGCTTTGTTTTATACTGCACAATCTTTTCTGGCCGGATTGAGAGATCATTGTGTGATCTTGGTTTTAGTGTGAACCTTAAGCCTCAATCTGTTGCCAAGAGTTTGGAGGTGACCGATTTTAAGGCTACAAGGATATCTCTTGTCCTAGCTGATAGATCAGTCAAATTCCTGAAGGTGTGATAGAGGATGTTCCTATCAAAGTAGAAGATTGCATGATTCCTACAGATTTTGTGGTTCTAGAATATGGAGAAGAACCCAAAGACCCTTTCGTTCTTGGCAGACCTTTCCTGGATACTACAGGAGCTATTATTGATGTAAGGAAAAGAAGAATTGAGCTGAATTTGGTGACTTGGTGATGGAATTCGAAATAGACAAGCTGATGAAGAGGCCAACCATAGATGGACAGACTTTCTATGTGGATGTTCTTACCAACCTTGCTGATCAGATCTTTCAAGAGATGAGACCAGAAGACCCTTGGAGAGGGCGTTGACCACTTCTACAGCAGAGTATGAGCATCTGGATGCAGCTGCTACAGGCTACACAAAGATGATGGATGCTACTCCACATGTGATGCAACTGGTTGCACAGGATGAGCTTGTCACCTCATCTGCCAAAGCTGCTGCAATGAGTGATTGGAGTGCAGCAAAAGCACAAAAAGTTGAGCTTAAACAGCTCCCTGCATGGCTAAGGTACGCCTTCCTTGGAGAAAACTCCACATATCCTGTTATTGTTAGTGCTTCATTGAAAAATGCAGAGCTCACTCTTTTGCTAAGTAAGCTGCACAGATTCCGCAAAGCTCTTGGCCATTCTCTTGATGATATTTCAAGGATTTCTCAAGACTTGTGCATGCATAGGATACATTTGGAGGATGAATTGAAATCAACAGTGAAGCATCAGAGGAGGCTGAATCCGAACCTGCAGGATGTTGTCAAGAAAGAGATCATGAAGCTGCTGCAGGCTGGGATCATCTAACCTATATCAGACAGCGATTGGGCCAGTCCTGTCCACGTGGTCCCTAAGAAAGGAGGCGTTATAGTGGTGAAGAATGACAAGGATGAGCTGATTCCCACCAGAACAGTGACAGGACACAGGATGTGTATAGACTACAGAAAGCTGAATGCATCCACAAGGAAAGATCACTTCCCTCTACCTTTCATCGATCAGATGCTTGAGAGGCTGGCGAATCATAAGTACTACTGCTTCCCTGATGGCTATTCATTCTTCTTTCTGATCCCCATCCGTCCAGATGATCAGGAGAAGACCACATTTACCTGTCCTTATAGCACTTTTGCATATCGCAGAATGCCTTTTGGACTCTGTAATGCTCCTGCAACCTTCCAGAGATGCATGATGTCGATTTTCACTGACCTGATTGAGAAGTTTATGGAGGTTTTCATGGATGACTTCTCAGTTTATAGGTCTTCTTTCAACAGCTGTCTGGACAACTCGTGTGCAGTTCTGCAGAGATGTGAAGAGAAGCACTTGGTTCTGAATTGGGAGAAGTGTCATTTTAAGGTACAAGATGGCATTGTTCTTGGTCAGAGAGTCTCTGGAGATGGCATAGAAGTGGATGGGGCGAAAATTGAAGTGATGACAAGTCTGCAAGCACCTGATTCAGTCAAAGCAGTGAGGAGTTTTCTGGGTTATGCTGGTTTCTACAGAAGATTCATCAAGGACGTCAGCAAGATTGCAAGACCTTTTACTGCTCTCCTCTGTAAAGATGTGAAGTTTGAATTCACTGAAGAATGCAAGTCTGCTTTTGAACAGATCAAACAAGCCTTGGTGACAGCTCCTGTTGTGCAACCACCAGATTGGGACTTGCCTTTTGAGGTGATATGTGATGCCAGCGATTTTGCAGTTGGAGCAGTGCTGGGACAGAGGAAAGACAAGAAGCTACATGCCAGCTATTATGCAAGCAGGACTTTGGATGAAGCTCGAAAGAACTATGAAACAACTGAGAAGGAGCTGTTAGCTATGGTCTTTGCATTTGAGAAATTTCGCCAGTACCTTGTTGGCTCCAAGGTCGTGGTCCACACAGACCATTCAGCACTGAAGTATATGATGCAGAAGAAGGATGCAAAGCCAAGGTTGTTGAGATGGATTCTGCTTCTTCAAGAATTTGACATTGAAGTCAAGGACAAAAAAGGACTTGAGAATGGTGTTATTGATCATCTCTCCAGGATTCAGGTTGAAGATAATGTCCCAATCAATGATTTCTTGCCTGAAGAGAACGTCTACTTGGTAGAGACTAGACTGCAGGAAGAAAGTGTTGAAAACCTGCAGTTTTCTCGCAATTGCAGGGAAGTGACGAGCGACACCAGGGGAGTGACGCTCGTCACCACTTCAGCAGAACCACGATCTTGTTAAGGCACGAAGCCAGTGACACTTATCACCCAGTCTGGTGACGCTCATCACCCATCTCAGACATTGGCAATGATTTATGCAAGTTTGGGAACAGCTTTTCAAGAGCAAATCTATGCCTTGAATGATCCAAAGAGGCCTTGGTATGCTGATATTGCCAATTACTTAGCTGCAGAGGATCAACCATATGATTTCAAGGGGTATGCTAAGATGAAGTTCTTGAGAGAACTTAGGAGATCTATTGGGATGAGTCATATCTTTACAGACATTGTGCAGATGGGATTTACAGGAGATGCATAGCAGAGGAAGAGGTTCCAGACGTCCTGTATCACTTTAATGGCTCAGAGTATGCCGGCCACTTTGACATATTCAAAACAGTCTCCAAAGTTCTTCACGCTGGTTTCTGGTGGCCTACTATGTCATGGACGCACATGCATTCATTACAAGCTGTGATACTTGTCAGAGGAGAGGGAAGATTAGCAAAAGACATGAGATGCCACATAATTTTATCCTAGAGGTTGATGTCTTTGACTGTTGGGGAATTGACTTCATGGGTCCTTTTCCTTCATCCTATGGGAACAGATACATTCTGGTTGCTGTTGAGTATATGTCTAAGTGGGTAGAGGCGTTGGCTACACCTACTAATGATTCTGCAGTGGTTCTGAAGCTGTTCAAAACCATTATTTTCCCCAGATTTGGTGTCCCGCAAATTGTTATCAGTGATGGTGGTTCTCACTTTGTAAACAAAGTTTTTGACAAGCTGCTGAAGAAGTATGGTGTACAGCATAGAGTGGTAACGCCATATCATTCCCAGACCAGTGGACAAGTTGAAGTTTCCAACAGACAGATCAAGCAGATTCTAGAAAAGACAGTTGGGAAGACAAGGAAGGATTGGTCAGCGATATTGGATGATGCACTCTTGGCTTACAGGACAGCCTACAAAATGCCCCTTGGGACTACACAATTCCATCTGCTATATGGTAAGGCGTGCCATCTTCCAGTGGAGCTAGAGTACAAAGCAGAATGGGCTATCAAGAAGCTGAACTTCGATTTGAAGCTTGCTGCAGAGAGGCGCTTGATTCAGTTCAATGAACTGGATGAAATCAGATATCTGGCCTATGAAAAACTCCAAATTATACAAGGAGAGGACAAAGGCATATCATGATAATATGATCATCTCCAGTCATTCCGAGCCTAACGACCAGGTACTCCTTTACAACTCTCGTTTATAGTTGTTTCCTGGTAAACTGCGTTCTCGTTGGTCAGGTTCTTTCACTGTCAAAGAGGCTAGACCACATGGCACCAATTGTCCTGATCAACTCCAAAGAAGAGGAGTTCACTGTCAATGGACAGAGGGTGAAGCATTATTGGGCGCAAGACGAGATTCCAGCAGGACACATTGTGTCTTTGGATGATGCACCAGCTGTCAAAACAGCCAATCAAAGTCGAGCTAATGACTTTAAACAAGTGCTTAGTGGGAGGCAACTCACTGGTAAGTTTTCTTTTTCATATACTTAGTTTAGTTTTCCTTTTATTCAGTCAAAAACAAAAATAGAAAAGAAAAAAAAAACAAAAAGAGAGTCAGTTTGTTTAGTTTGCTTTGATGATGTCTTGTGAACTTGTTCAACCATGGATTAGGCTTCGTTTGGATGTTTTTGATGTGTGTTTTGAGTGCTCTAACAGTCTGAATTCAGAGTACACATGATGGCATAATGTTTAAGAATCCAACTCGATAATTCTGAAGTCTCAGACGTGGTAACGATCGTGACCACTGAGGGGTGATGCTCGTCAGCCGTCCCTTCGCGAGATACCACTTTTCACACTCGGTTTTTCAACTTCACTTGCTTCTTTTTGACCAACTCTTGGCTTTATAACACTGGGGACAGTGTTGTTTAAGTCTGGGGGAGGTGGCTACTGACGTTGTGTATATTTGGTTTTGTTTTAAGAGTCTTAAAGTTGAGTCAAAAACTTGTTTTTATAGAGTCAAAATTTTTAAACTGTCAGTTTTTTTGGAACTAACCATCGAACGTTGATACTTATAAGAACCATTGCCACAGTAGTTGATTACAAGTCTTACTAAGTTGAAAGTCATAGGTAGATCAGTCTAGCAATGAAGGTTTAGGTTCTTAGAGAATCTGGAAAATTTGTTGATAGCTCCGCCTTAATGAACTTTAAACTTCTTGCCTTGGGGCTTGATTCTCATTGATCTTCTCTCTTTCAACACTGACAAGCATGTTTAGATACAGTCTCTCTTTGATCTTCCCTGATAAAGTTTTTTAAGAGCTTAAGTCTGTAGAATGGTCCATCATGACCCCGTATCCTTACAAGGAACAACAGTAATGAACACTCATGAACCTGTCTCCTCACAAAGAACACAAGTATTGAGTAGCCCCATATCTTAGTTGAAAAATCGAAAAAAAACAGAGAGAAAAGATCAAGGGAAGAGAAAATAGGAGAGTTGTGTTGAGATTGCTTTGTTCAGTTGTCTAGGAAGGGAAAAGAATTTGTAAGTGATTGAGTTGATAGACCCTTGATGAAATATCACACTTAGATAAAAATAAGGAGTTTGCAGTAGAGATTTCGGATTTCTTGAAGGAGCTTGAACTGGATTTGAATGATTTGCTAAGCTTGTGATAATTACACTGAAATTTGATCTTGCGTTGGCTCTGTGGTATGTGGATTCGAAAGTATTAATCAATGTGGTGTTCCTGATGTTTAGCTGGCTGTTTCTGTTTTCAAACCTCGACCCTGTTTTTTGTCTAATGTTTGCTTGAGGGAAAGCAAAAGTTAAGTCTAAGGGAGTTGATATATCATGGTTTTTATGATTTTTAACCATGGTATAATCCTTTTTATTGAGTCTTTTTGGTCTTTTTAGAGTCCTAGTACAGTCTTTGCAGGTTATAGCATGTCTAGAGCACAATTGGAGATTATGGAGCTTTTAGAAGCGTTGCATGATACAACCACGAAGTGTGCAAATCAGAAGGCGAATGTTGGCTTGGGTGACGCTCGTCACCACTCAAAGGTGACGCTCGTCACCCGTAGTTGGGAAGGAGTCGCGACTGGTTTTTAAAAGATGGAGGATTAAGCGCAGTTTTGGCCCAGAAGTTCCAGTATATGCAATAAGGCCTCAGCTAGTGTTTTAGCTTGTATATATTAGGTTTTCAGCCATTGTTGGCTTTTATCTCAAACTTTAGAATTCAGAGAGCTTTAGAGAGACTTTTATTCAGAGCTTTTGGGGAGGCAGATCATGTACTCTTTTTGGAGAAGATTTCAAACCCTCTTATCTTTTATTCTCTTAATGCAATTTTATTCAGCTATGCTTTGTGATTCCATTATCATGTCTGAATAATCTGCTAGTTAAGCTAGGACTTTTCAAAGGTTGATGAAGAATTTGTAGGATTGCAAAACTGTTAGGAATATATGTTGGTTCTTCATATGTGCTTGCTTTAAAACCAATTTTCTTAAGACACATCATATGGAAATTCGAAACCCTAGGTTGTTTCATAGATGTGAGAGCATTATTGATAACCTGATCTAGTATTAGATGAGCAAAACCCCTTAGTGCAAAGAGATTTGACTTAGGAGTTTTGTGAACAATTGAACTTGATCATTACTGCATGTTTAGATTGTTAGGGTTTGCAAAGAGATTTGAAACTCTGTGATTTAGACATAGTTAACTTCTGCAATGAGAATTGATTAGTTATATATTTTCGATTCATGTTCAAGATGGTTCTTATTCATTCTTGATTTCATGCATTCTACATTCTCGGATTCAACCTGCGAATTGACCTGACTTAGCGCTTTTAGTTTCCTGAGTCTTAAATCAATCAAATTCCGCTTGCTTTCATTGTTTTAGCTATTTCGCATTACGTTTATCATCTTCTGCTTAGCCTAGTCCGATCTATATTTGTTAGTGTAGTTTACTTACTCTTTTGGGATTCGATAACCCCTTATACTACAACTGCTTTGCTGTGCACTTGCAGTAGTAAATTATTTGGATAAAACCTGAGCCCTATCCGAGTGATCCCATGTCTTGAAGCAAAAGATGGTATGTCAGTAGCTCCTATAGGCCTTGGTTGTCTTTGTTCTCTCAAACCCCAACCACCTTGTAAACCATTAGGACCTTGCTGTCCTTGTAAACCTTGGATCCCTTGAAGACCTTGTGGACCTTGTGGACCAAAACAAGAAGCATGTGGATGCTCTTCCATCTTACAACAACTGATAGCTGCTGCTGTGAATCCAAAATCTTGCCCCTTGAACTAGTTGAGCAGATGTAGGCGCCTTAGAGCAAGTGTTTTAGTACCTACAAAAACAATCTAGTTGATATCTCTTGTATTTACACCATTTAGGCTTGCATTTAGTAAATGTTTTGGTTCTCTTTTGCATGTTTTCCTTAGTTTTTATCCCATTTTCTTCTCCTTTTAGACTTAGGTTGCATTTAGGATATAATTTGCATTTTTTCTTGCATTATGGATGTTTTTAGATACTTATGGAGCTAAAAGCAGCTTGGAGGAGATTTGAGGATGATCCAGGAAGCTAGCTGGACCAAAAAGAGCAAAAGGGACCAAGGCAGACGATCTCTGCAGAGCTTTTCGGTCAGAACACGGAGGCTATCGATCAAGGAGTGATTGATACCATTAGTATCGATCAAGAGTATCAATCAAGGGTGATCGATACTAGGCACAACGATCAAAGGTATCGATCAGGAGTGATCGATACAAACGTGCCATGCATATTTCGGTCACTGTATCGATCACTCTCTATATGGATATGATTTGTAACGATCAAACCCAGACTGCTACAACTGATCGATACAAACCCGGTCCGAGCCTGTTTTTTTTACACTTTTACTATTACTCTAGGGCTTCCTTCCTTTGCCTATAAATAGTCTCTTTTATGTATTTTCGAGAAGTCATGTCAATTTACTGTTCTTAAGTATTTTCTTTGAGTTTGTAAGACAAATCATTTGCTTTATTTAATATAAGTTGGTATTTGCCTATAATCTTTCTTTAATCTCTCTTTTAATCATGATTAGCATCTTTTCCTCTTGTGATTTGGTGTTAAACATGAATATTAGTGAGTAGTTTGCTTAGGATTCTTAGATGTGGTAGATTAAGGGGATTTAGGGATTGATTAAGGCTTGTTTAGTTCTTCAGTATATGGGTTCCTCTCTATTAATTTGTTCTTAAACTAGATTTTTCTTGATCACACTTATCTAGAATTTGAGCTTTCTCTTATGCCCACCAAGTGTTTGATGAAATGCTGATCTTGTTTAATAGAGGATTTGTTGGCCTTGGCTCAAGAGATTGACTGTTTGAGGACCATTTTGACTTGAATAGAGTTGTTTATTAATGTTTGCTGAATGTTTTAGCACTACTGAGAGTTAGTTCTTGTTAAGATGTTTTGCAAAGGGTTATTTTACAAGAGATTGGATCTAACTTGCTTGATTGTGAACTCTATGTCTAGGAATCACCATTGCTAGCATGTTTGCTTGATCAATGTTGTTTGAAACAGCCTTAGTTAGTCTCTAGATTCCCCAAAATCAATAACCACATCTAGGAACTTGCTTTCTCTTTTGATATATTTCGGATTTGCTCTGTTTTGCTTACTTAATTTTGCTTAAACTACCTTTTTCTTTGTTCTCTTTGTTGCTTGATCATCATAGGGTGATAGATTGGTTGCTTAGGCAACAAAAACTCTCATGTGCTTGCTTGACTTATAGATTTCTGCTCATAACTCTTCTGATTTCAACAAAATCCATTTGGATTAATAAAAACCCTATGCTGTGCTACAACTGACTAGTACAAGCTTGGGTGATTGACAACAAGACCCCAAAAAATCTTGTATCAATTTGGCGCCGTTGCCATTTGGGTTTATAGTTTGAAACATTAGAGTTTGTAGAATCTTTAAGATCAAGTTTTTAGTTTTCTTTGGTTACTAATCTCCTTTGACTCTCTTTGCTGTCTTTCAGGTATATGAACTTGAGATCCAGAGGTTCAAGCAATCTTGTGGACTTCATAGACAAGATCAATCTGTTGGACATAGGTTAGAGAGCAAGGAGACAGCAAGAAAGGCAGCAACACTTGGAAAGACTTAGGATGAACAATCAGGAAGAAGTCATGGATGATATAAGATTTCAGGGTCCCCAAGGAGCTGTTGGCGCTCATGGTATACAGGGACATCAAGGTGTTCAGGGCTTACAGGGTGAGCAAGGACCAAGAGTCGCTGCACAAGCTCCAAGAGTAGCTAGACCCATTGGTGCTGGTGATGCACCAAATGCCTACAACAACAGAACTGGCATCATTCCACCAGCAGTCCAAACAACAACTTTGAAATCAAATCTTGATTGATTTCAATGGTTCAGGGGAGTAAGTTCCATGGTTTGCCACTTGAATATCCTCTAGATCATCTGGATAACTTTGATAAACTATGCTCACTAACAACGATCAATCGAGTGAGTGAAGATGGCTTCAAGCTCAGGTTGTTTCCTTTTTCTCTTGGAGACAAAGCACACCAATGGGAGAAGAACCTGCCCCAGGGAAGTATCACCAGCTGGGATGAGTGCAAGAAAGCCTTCTTAGCAAACTTCTTCTCTACTTCAAGAACTGGAAGAATAAGGAATGAGATTTCAGGGTTTGCACAGAGGAACAATGAAAGCTTTGGTGAAGGTTGGGAGAGATTCAAGGACTACACACTGCAATGCCCTCATCATGGCTTCTCACAAGCCTCTTTGGTCTCCATTATCTACAGAGGAGCCCTGCCTAAGATAAGAATGCTTTTGGACACTGCTTCAAATGGGAACTTCTTGTCAAAAGATGTGGATGAAGGATAGGAGCTGGTAGAGAATCTAGCTCAGTCTGATGGAAACTATAATGAGGAATTTGACAGAGCTCCAAGAAGTGCAAAGGATGAGTTAGAGTCTAGCAGGAAAGAAATCAAGTCTCTACATAAGAAGCTGGACTTGTTGCTAAGGGAAAAGAAAGAGATCAACTTTGTTGGAGACATGGTTCAGCTTGATGATCAAGAGCAATGCCAAGTTGAGGAGATGAACTACTTGGGCAATCAAGGTGGATACAATAGCTATGGGAACAACATACCACATCCCAACTTGTCTTACAGGAGCAACAATGTTGCCAATCCACAGGATCAGGTCTACCCTCAACAGCAACAGCAAGCTTCCCCAAGATCTTTTGTTCCCTACAACAATGAAGGTTTTCAGCAGAGGAACAACAACTATCAGTCTAGAGCGCCCTACAACCCTCCAGAATTCAATGCTCAAGCTCAAGGACAAGCTTCATCCAGCTCTCAAGACACTGTACTCAAGACTCTCATGCAACAGATGAGGTCACCACAACCTTGGAAATGAACAAGAAGTTTGCAGAGGTCCACAACAAAATCGATTCAGTACATGTAGAGCTTGATATATCATGGTTTTTATGGTTTTTAACCATGATATAAGTCCTTTTTATTGAGTCATTTTGGTCTTTTTAGAGTCCTAGAAGAGTCTTTGCAGGTTATAGCATGTCTGGAGCATAATTGGAGATTTTGGAACCTTTTGGAGCATTCTGGGTGGAAGCCACGAAGTACCAAGCTCGAAGCAGAAAGTATCACATATGGTGACGCTCGTCACCACCTTTGGTGACGCTCGTCGCCCTTCAAGGAAGGAGCGTGGCTGTTTTATTAAAAGTATGAAGAAGATTTGCAGAATTGGCCCAGAAGTTCCTTTATTTACATGAAGACCCCAGATCGTGTTTAGCCTCTATTTATTAGGTTTTTCAGTCATTTTTGGCTATTATCTTAGTTTTTGAGAATTCAGAGAGCTTAGAGAGAGATTTATTCAGAGCTTTTTGGGGAGACAAATCCTGTACTCTTTTGAGAAGATTTTGAACCCCCTTTATTTCTTACTCTTTCTCTCAATGCAATTTTATTCAGTTATGTTTTGTGATCTCATAATCATGTCTGAGTAATCTGCTAGTTAAGTTAGGATTTTTCAAAGGTTGATGAAAAGATTGTAGAATCGCTATATGTTAGGAATATCTTATGGTTTTTCATCTCTGCTTGCTTTGAAATCGAATTTCTGAGATACATCATCTAGGAATCCGAAAATCTTAGGTTGTTAAATATATGTGAGAGCATTATTCATAATCTGAACTAGTATTTGATGAGCAAAGCAACTTAGTGCAAAGAGATTTGGCTTAGGAGTTTTGTAAACAATTGAATCTGATCATTCCTGCATGCTTAGGTTGTTAGAGTTTACAAAGAGATTTGAAACTCTGTGATTTAGACATAGATAACTTTTGCAATGAGAATTGATTAGTTATACATCAGTGATTCATGTTTAAAACGGTTCTTAATCATTCCTGATTTCCTGCGTCATACATTCTTGGATTCAACCTGCGAACTGTCCTGACTTAGCGCTTTTAGTTTTCTGGAACTTAGATCATCTTACAAAATCGTTTGCTTACTTTTATTTATTCATTCGCATTACATAGATCATATCTTGCTTAGCTTAATCCGAATCTACATTCGATAGTGTAGTCTGCATTACTCTCTTGGGATTTCGATACCCCTTGTACTACAACTGCTTTTGATGTGCACTTGGGTAAAACCTGAGTCCTATCAGAGCTCACTAACAAGTTTGAAGGGTTGGCTGCAAGAGTCAAAACACTGGAGAATAACAAAGGCATAGCTGGTCCCAAGCCTCAAGGACAATTTCCTGGTAAACCAGAAGCTAACCCAAAGAAGTTCTGCAATGCCATAGTCATAGAAGTAGAGAGCTACTCAGCTGAATAGGAGGCTATCATTGAAGAATTCCTCTACTTGTTCACTGAGGACACTAAACCTCAAAGGGGGGGGGGGGGGGGATGAGTTCTTAGATGTTGAAACTAACAAAAGAGCTGTAGAAGAAGAACCCTTTGAAGATGGGGAAAACATAGAAGAAGAGGAGTGGTGGGTGCCACATGAGGTTGTTGATAACACCAAGGACTACTTAGTTGAAGTTCCTGATGATAAGGAGAAGACTCAAGCTGTTACCCCTCCTGTTTACCAACCAACCATCCCTTTTCCAGGAAGATTCAAGGAACAACTAGTGCAGAAGTATGAGACCCTCTATACTGCTCAAATGGAAATAAGGGGTTTGAATGGCCAAGAAGAGCTTAAGAAGCTAAGAGTTAATGCTGGAGCAGCAGAATATAAGGAGCTTAATGTCAAGAAACTTGGAGATCCAGGTTGTTTCACCCTCCCATGTGAGCTTAAGGGGCAGACCTTTAAAAGCTGTCTTTGTGATCTTGGAGCAAGTATCAACCTTCTCCCATCCTCTACTGCTAAAGCTCTTGGCTACACTCAACTTCAAGAGAGTAATGTGTCCCTTACTATAGCTGATGGGACAGTGAAGACACCACTTGGGAGTCTCAAGGATGTGCCAATGATGATTGAAGGAGTCACCATCCCTACTAATTTTTTGGTGCTTGATGTGGAAGGGCATATAAGGAATGCTATCATTCTAGGAAGACCTTTCTTAGCCTCAGCTGGAGCAGTGTTTGATGCAAGGGAATGCACAATAGAGGTGAGACTGATCAAGCAGAAGGTTCTAAGGTTTGACTCAAAGGGGAATTAGCTGGAAAATGAGCAAGCCTTCTCGATGGACATCAAGAAGTTGCAGCAGCTGTAGAAGAAGAACCCTTTGAAGATGGGGAAAACATAGAAGAAGAGGAGTGGTGGGTGCCACATGAGGTTGTTGATAACACCAAGGACTGCTTAGTTGAAGTTCCTGATGATAAGGAGAAGACTCAAGCTGTTACCCCTCCTGTTTACCAACCAACCATCCCTTTTCCAGGAAGATTCAAGGAACAGCTAGTGCAGAAGTATGAGACCCTCTATGCTGCTCAAATGGAAATGAGGGGTTTGAATGGCCAAGAAGAGCTTAAGAAGCTAAGAGTTAATGCTGGAGCAGCAGAATATAAGGAGCTTAATGTCAAGAAACTTGGAGATCCAGGTTGTTTCACCCTCCCATGTGAGCTTAAGGGGCAGACCTTTAAAAGCTGTCTTTGTGATCTTGGAGCAAGTATCAACCTTCTCCCATCCTCTACTGCTAAAGCTCTTGGCTACACTCAACTTCAAGAGAGTAATGTGTCCCTTACTATAGCTGATGGGACAGTGAAGACACCACTTGGGAGTCTCAAGGATGTGCCAATGATGATTGAAGGAGTCACCATCCCTACTGATTTTTTGGTGCTTGATGTGGAAGGGCATATAAGGAATGCTATCATTCTAGGAAGACCTTTCTTAGCCTCAGCTGGAGCAGTGTTTGATGCAAGGGAATGCACAATAGAGGTGAGACTGATCAAGCAGAAGGTTCTAAGGTTTGACTCAAAGGGGAATTAGCTGGAAAATGAGCAAGCCTTCTCGATGGACATCAAGAAGTTGCAGCAGCTTGGTAAACATTGGCCAGAGTTTGAAGGCTATGTTGGTGCAAGTTTTGATGGTTGTTGCTTGACCAAGCTGTTTGCTGATACCACTGAAGAGGAGGTCCTCAAAGTGGGAGTTTCTGATTGCATGAATGAAGTTCTATTGGATGACAAGGAAGATGGGGTTGTCTTGAAGGCCTTTGTTTCTAGGAATGGTGAAGTCCACTACAAGATGAAGGGGAGGAACAAACCAAAACCCTTTGCTGTATTGAAGGTTGATGGAGTCACCAGGAATGTCAGAGTGAGCACTGCAACACCAAGGAGTTCCAAGACTCCTTCTCACCACCTCCAATACAGAGGTAAGCAAAGTCAAGCTTAGTGACTTTAAACAAGCACACTTGGGAGGTAGTCCCATGGTATCCTTTTGTATATATTATGCTTTCTAGTTTTCTTTTTATGCTTGGTTAATGTATATAGAAGCAGGAGTTCGAATTGGGGGTTGAGAGAGTCTCTAAGGGGCAAAGAACAGGTGCTTTCTGGCTGATATCGATCAACTGTATCGATCATGACAGATCGATACTGAGCATATCGATCATGAATATCGAACATGAGTGATCGATATCAGTGAAGCCAGATTGCACCAGTCAACCTATCGATCACTTTTGATCGATAGGGAAGGAAGTCTGAAAGTGAAAACCGTATCGATCAAACACTGATCGATATAAACCCACCGTATGAATTTCGGTCAGTGTAACGATCATATGAAGATCGATACCATTCACAGGAAGGATATCGATCATTCATATCGATCACTTGTGATCGATACTGAGAATATCGATCAGTAGTATCGATCACATGTGACCGATACCCGCCCGAGGTAAGTGTTTCATCTTTACAAAAATTTTCCCTCCTTTGGTTTGGAGCCAAGGAGGTTTAAACTTAAACTTTGGATCCTTCCTGTCCACTTGCAGAGCTCCTGAGCACTTTTGTTCTTGTCCCCGCCCCCCCCCCCCCCCCCCCCCCCCCCACTCTTTTGATTCCTGTGGTTCCCCTTTTTCTTTTCTATTTAAAACAACAATCTTCTCCACTTCTCTTCACACTTCAGTTCACTACTTCGCTCACTTATAGCACGAAAATCTTAGCTCTTTCTCTCTTTTATTTGCTTTCTATAAGTTCTCAGAAGCTTCATTAAGGTTTGCAAACTCAACTATCCATTCTTTGCTCTTAATCAATACATGTGTTTAAAATCGCTTAATCTATGGTTTTAAGAGCAAGTTTTGATTAGTTTTAATTGTCTTGCTTTGATCTTGCATTGTGGATTTGTTTAAAGTAAGCAACTTAGATGTTTAAGCTTTATTTACTGTTCATAAATCTCATTACTTTCTTGCTTACATCCCTTTGCATGATCATCATCTCTTTTGCTTAAGAACCATTTTGCTAGATTCATATGCATAACTGTTTTATTTTTATGAACTCTAGCTTGTCTAAACTGTTAGCTTTTGAATCCCTCTTGCTTTTTGAAGTTTAATCTTGTTGTTAAGACTTGTTAAGCTTATCTTAGCCTAGAGAGTTTTCTTTTTAAAAGCTTTCAGTTATTTGGTTTTTCAACTTTTGTTCTTTCACTTATCCTATCTTCAAGCTTTGTTTTTGAAGGTACCATGGGGAAGACAAACATAGCTGCTGGGAAAAAGGGAAAGGCACCACAGGAGGAAGCACCCACTTCACCAAGAGCCAGGAAAGACAAGGGAAAGGGCGCTGCTGCTGAGAACTCATCCAAAGCTGCTGGAAAGAGACCAGTTGGAGACAAGGGCGCCAAGCAAAAAGGCAAGGCTGCTGAGGAGGAAGCTCCATCCAGAAAACACAGTGCTAGGGAGCTCATGTAGGCATTCATTCAATGCATCTTCAAGCCCACGAGATACCCATGCACTTCCACAATGAATGAGCTAGGGATCTATGAAGACTGCATGTGCATCTTTGAGGACATGGGGCTTACCGAGCTGTTGACAAAACCTCTTCACTCATCAGTTCCTTTCCACTCTCAAGGTGGTCAGTTATGAAATGAGTGAGCTCCCCGACCGTGATGGATGGATCTCCTTCAAGCTTGGGAAGCAAAGGTTTACAATCACCTTCCACGACCTCTCTAAAGAGCTGGGGCTGAGGACTTATTGTCAAAGAGGAAATAAGTTCTCAATCAGAGAATCGCAGTACACAAAGCTATGGGGAATGATTGGAGTTGGGGAATTCAAAGCTGGAGCCACAAGAAACCATCACTTGAAGCACCATGCCGTTAGATATGCACACAAGGTGATTGCAAACACTTTCTTTGCAAGGAAGGCAACCACACACCTGACTGGCAGGGAGAGAGACTTCCTCTATACTGGACTGTATGCCAATGTGGACACCAACGAAATTGCAACGCTTATAGGTCCACCAAGCAAATTCCCATGCTTTGTAAGACTGTTGATGGAGCAGCTGCTAACCTATCAGAGCTGGGTTCTCAACAAAGGAAAAAGAGAGAAGAATCCATAACTTCACATTGGAGGAGTTGTGACAGCTATATGGCCTGTGGTGTAAATCTTGAGGAACATGCAGAAGATTCTCTACGTCGTTCATGGATAGATATGGATTATCTCAAGAGAAGCCATATTGATGTTACTGCATATTGCATACATTTTGCATACATATTAGTTAGCTTTTCATGCATTTACATCACACTTTAGACTAGATTGCATCACATAGGGTCCCAGAGCATTCTCGCACCAGCATACGCATGTTCCTTGCATTTTGCATCACATTCAGGTTGTTTCTGGCTACTTTGGAGTCGTGGAGGTTCATGGACGTGCGGAAGCTGTTGTGGCGGTTCGTGGAAGGTCGGATGTTTGCTAAGGACCAGAGATCGGGGAACAGATCGAGCATGGCAGGTCGATCTAGATGAGCTCGACCAGAAGATCGAGAAGACCAGGCGATCCAAGGAAAATGATCGAGACGAAGATCGAGTGAAGCAATCGATCAAACGGTACAAACGTAAATGGCGCCATGCAGAGCAAGAGCCAGATCGAGTCCACCACTCGATCCAACAAAAGATCGATACCAAGAGCGGATGCAACACTCGATCCACCGAAGATGATCGAGACCCAGATCGAGTTGAAGACACGATGTCCGAAGATGATCGAGAGAGCCGCTCCATCCCGAAGTCGATCTCTGTCCTTTCAACCGCTTTTGGCCGCTAGCGAGGGGGGGGGGACCATCGAGTTGTTTTCGCCATTTTGGGAAGGCGGTGATGTCCTTTTCCACACAACCTTTTCAATCTTATCTTTTTATGCTTTTCTCTCTGGTTTTGGAGATTATCCACCATTGTCGAACTTGAAGTTTTTCTCTTGCTTTGTATTCGAATAGTTTGAAGTTTAATCTAGTTCTTTTTCATGTTCATCGTTTCTTTCTTCATGCTTTGCTGTATTTATCTTATGTGTAGTGAGAAGTTTCATTAGGGTTCGGGGTTGAGAGGATTCAAGGGGTCAAAAAGGTTTTCGATCTTGGAGTTTTCTAGTGCTTAATGGCTATCTCTTCTAATGTGTCGAGTTCCTAAAGCTTAAAGACTCTCACGCCAAGAGCTTTATGATCCGAGAGGTCTCTTACCTTGACAGGATTCATGGACCCCTGAAGATCGCACCCTAGTGACTAGTTACCCCTTCCCAAAAGCCATAGAAGTTTAGGGGACTAGTTAAGCCATGCGTTTGAAATCTGTTTTTCCTGCCCTTCACCCTCTCTTTCCACCAAAAGCCATGGGTTTAGAAGTGAGGATGAAGGAGTGATCTATACTGAAAGCCACGGATAGATCTTATTTCGTTTTCAAGGCTTAGAGATTCTCACAAAGTGAGTCGATTTAATGTTTTCAACCCAAGTTCGGATCTTTGAAACCCCTGACCATGAATCTCAACCCTAGCCCCTCTTTCTTAGCATCTTTAAATCCTCTCTCGTCTTTCGTTTGATCTTTGATAGAATCCTGGTCGTTAGTTTCGCTGTTCTTACATTTTTAGACGAGATCGATCGTTGTTGCTCGATCTAGTGGTCGATCCCGTGGTTGATCCACTAGTCGAATTTTAGTAATTCGTAGCTTTGTTCTTTAATTATTCTGTTTGTTCCGCATGGTAGTTTGATCATTCCTGGTAATATTAAAATAGTTTTGCATTCCATTTAGTTGCTGCATCTAATTTTTAGGGATTTTCTCAAAACGGATCTTTGTTTGCTTAGATTTGCAAAGCCCTTGCATTCTCTTTGCTTTTTCTATCATCCTAGGTTTGGATTGACTTTCTCTTGCATATTGTGCTACAACCTGTCTTGCATTTGAGTTTTGATAGCCTCATTGCATACTCACCCTTGCAAAGATAATAGTTATCAAATGGCGTCGTTGCCATCCTAGGATTGTTTAGAAAGCATAGAGATTTGGAGCTTAGTAAAGACTAAGCATTTACCTTGTTTTAGTTACTAATATCTCTACTCTAAAACGTGTGTCTCTCAGGTACATGAATCTTTGTTCAAGGGGAGACAACAATCTACTTCAACCCTTGGACAACATTCAATAGCTTGGTCATTCACGGCAAAGAAGAGTACGAGAACAAGCCAGAGCCTTTGAGGAGATTGTTCAGCACGGTTTGGTTGACTTTGAAGCTATGGCTGAACACGAGCATCCAGAGGGACCTCCTCCAGCTCACGGGGCAGTGGGAAGGGGCAATGGAAACCCCCAACATGCGGCTAGACCCCCAAGGATCATAGGAGCCGGAGATGCTCCCAATACTCATCACAATAGGTTTGGGATCACTCCTCCTCCTGTACAAAACAACAACTTCGAGATTAAGCCAGGTTTCATCTCCATGGTGCAAAACAACAAGTTCCACGGCTTAGCAATGGAAGATCCCTTGGAGCACCTTGACAATTTCGAGCAAGTATGTGGGATGATCAAGATAAACGGCATATCCGAAGATGCTTTCAAGCTGCGTCTCTTTCTCTTTTCACTCGGAGACAAGGCTAGGCATTGGGAGAAGACCCTCCCACAAGGCACCATCACCTCATGGGCCGAGTGTAAGAAGGCCTTTCTCTCAAAATTCTTTTCTAGCACCAGGACAGCACGGTTGAGAAGCGAAATCAGCGGCTTCACTCAACGAAACAACGAGACATTCAACGAGGCAATGGAACGTTTAAAGACTACACGATCCAATGTCCTCATCACGGTTTCAGCGAGGAGACCCTACTCAGCACCATCTACCGCGGAGCTTCACCAAAGATCAGGTTGTTGCTTGACACAGCTAGTAAAGGGAACTTCCTTGGTCAGGAGGTAGAAGAGGGCATGGAGCTGATTGAAAACTTGGCATTGAGTGATGGCAACTACGCTGAGGATTATGACCGTGCACCGAGAGGATCCGAGCTAGAGTCTCACAAAAAGGAGCTGAAATCTTTGCATGAGAAGATAGATAAACTGGTGTTAGCCAACCAGAACCATGTTCACTTTGTTGGTGAAGCAGATGAGAATCAAGAAGAGCTTGAGTTGAGCCAGGAAGAAGCCAATTGGGTGGCGGGACAGAACAATTACAAACCTCAAAGCTACAACCAAGGCTACAACCAGAACAACAATCTCTCCTACCATAGTACCAACGTCGCCAACCCTAAGGACAGAGTGTACCCTGCTCAGCAAGCAAAACCATTCATTCCTTACAACAAAGGTTTTCAGCCGAGTGGTGGTTTCCAAGGTCAAGGGCAGAACAACTTCCAAGGGCAACATCAAGGTAACAAGGGTTATACGCCAAACTACCCTCCGGGCTTTGCACCTCAGCAGCAACAGCCGATGCAACAACAAGTTGATCCGGTTCAGGTCATGTTTCAGCAGCTGATACAAGGGCAAGCCTCTACAAACCAGAAGTTCGCCGAGATGAACACTCGTCTCTCACTGACTTCTCCACTCAGATAACCAACTTAAACAACAAGATCAAGCAGCTAGAGAAGGGGAAAGCAAGTACAAGTGGCAGAATAGCCTACCGGGCAAGTGTGAGCAGAATCCTAAGAAATATGCAAACGCCATCATGTTAAGAAGCGGCAAAGAGCTAGCACCTCCGGTTACTCCTAAGAACAACGAGGACGTTGTAATTCAAGAGGGGGAGGGTAAGCCTTCAGCTGATGATGAGATTAGCTTTGACAATGTCTGGATCCAAGGGCCAAGGAGAGGAGACAAAGCAGTTGCTGAGAAGAAAGCGGAGCAAACTACTAAGGAGAAGGATGCTTATGTGCCTCCACTGTTTGTACCTAAGCTGCCTTTTCCTGGCTGCTTCAAGAAGCAACTCATAGAGAAGTATAGAATCCTCTTTGAGAAGCATCTTAAGGACGTGGAGATCAAGCTACCTCTCGTTGACTGCCTTGCAATGATGCCTAAATGCGCCAAATTCTTCAAAGACACTCTCGTGAAGAAGAATAAGGAAAGCAAGGAGGTGCTTGTTCTAAGTGAAGAGTGTAGTGCTGTGATACATAAGGAGATAGTCCCTAAGAAGTTGGGAGACCCTGGAAGCTTCACTATACCCTGCGCTTTAGGTCCTCTGGAGTTCAAGAGTTGCCTTTGTGATCTCGGAGCTAGCATAAATCTGATGCCTCATTCCGTGGCGAAGAAGCTTGGCTTTACTCGTTTCAAAGACTGTAGGATCTCGTTGGTACTGGCTGATAGGAGTGTGAGGCTACCAGTGGGGCTGCTTGAAGATCTACTGGTGCGAATCAGCGGTGTGAACGTGCCTACGGACTTCGTCGTGTTGGAAACGGATGAAGAGCCTAAGGATCCACTCATCCTAGGAAGGCCATTCCTTGCAACCGCCCGGGCTATCATCGACGTCAAGAACGGGAAGTTTGCCTTGCAATTGGGAAAGGGTATAAGGCTGGACTTCGATATCAATGAGGTTCTGAAGAAGCCGACCATAGAAGGGCAAGCTTTTTACATTGAAACGATGGATGCCTTAGCGGATGAGTTGCTAGAAGAACTCGCTCAGGAGGATCATCTGAAGCTGGCACTGACAAAGGAGCCAGGAGAGTTTGGCTATGTGGATCAGAGGACCCAGGAGTACGTCAACTTGCTGGATTCTAGGAAGATTGTTAAGAAGGATGAAAGCTGCTGCCTAGAGATCGACCCCGAGATCGACACTATCACTCGATCCAGGAGTCAGATCGACAAGGCAATCGAGAACACAACTCGATCCGGTGCAGGAATCGATAGTCAGATCGAGAGGAATGATTGATTCGGGAAAATAATCGAGTCAAAGATCGAGAAAGACCTTTCGATCATTATGCAGTCTAATCAGGAGATCGACTCAGCGTCTCGATCCCTTACTCGGTCCACATTAAATCGAGTAAGTGAATCGAGCAAAACTACTCGATCTAGACAACATCGAGAGCAAGATCGACTGGAAGACTCGATTTCAGAAGGGATAGCGGTTGACGGAATCAGTCTTAAGGGCCATGCCTCGGGTTCTAAGGAGGGTTCCAAGGAGGAAGACAACAACAACAGCCACGAGGATGACTGGAGCGAGCTGTTAGCCCCAAAGGTGGACCTTAAGGAGCTCCCAAAAGGGATAAGGTATGCTTTCTTAGGGACTAATAGCACCTATCCCGTGATTGTGAATGAAAACTTAAGTGATGATGAGTTGCACTCGCTCCTGACTGAGCTGAGAAAGTATAGGAAGGACAATGCTTTGCACTCACAGGATTCACTTGGATAATTAGAACGCCTCTTCTATAGAACATCAAAGGCGTTTGAATCCTAATTTGAAAGAGGTTGTTAAGAAAGAGATTCTTAAGCTTTTAGAGGCTGACGTGATCTATCCCATAAGTGACAGCACGTGGATTTCTCCTGTACACGTGGTGCCTAAGAAGGGAGGGATCACGGTCATAAGGAACGATAAAGATGAGCTTATTCCTACTAGAACCATCACTGGTCACAGGATGTGTATTGATTATAGGAAACTTAACCTTGCAACTAGGAAAGATCATTTCCCTTTGCCTTTTATTGATCAAATGCTTGAGAGACTTGCTAAGCACCTTTACTACTGTTTCCTCGATGGGTATAGCGGTTTCTTTCAGATACCAATTCACCCAAATGATCAGGAGAAGACGACGTTCACATGTCCCTACGGTACCTTTGCGTATCAAAGGATGCCGTTTGGATTGTGTAATGCACCGGCTACGTTTCAGCGGTGTATGATGTCGATCTTCTCCGATCTAATAGAAGAGATGGTAGAGGTGTTTATGGATGACTTCTCTATCTATGGTGCGTCCTTTTCTGCGTGTTTGTTGAATCTTTGCAGGGTACTAAAGCGTTGTGAAGAGACAAACTTGGTGCTAAACTGGGAGAAATGCCACTTTATTGTTAAGGAAGGGATCATGCTTGGTCATAAGATATCAGAGAAGGGCATTGAGGTTGATCAGGTTAAAGTGGAAGTCATGATGGGTCTTGAGCTGCCGGTTAACGTTAAGGGAGTCAGAAGTTTCTTGGGACACGCCGGGTTCTATAGGCGCTTTATCAAGGACTTCTCCAAGATTGCACGTCCTCTTACACGGTTGCTGTGCAAAGAAGCTGAGTTTGTGTTTGATGAGGAGTGTTTGCGAGCTTTCGTGACCATCAAGGAAGCCCTTACATCAGCCCCTATAGTTCAAGCACCAGACTGGACACTACCCTTTGAGATCATGTGCGATGCTAGTGACTACGCCGTAGGAGCCGTCCTTGGTCAGAGGAAAGACAAGAAGTTGCACGTGATTTACTATGCTTCAAGAACCTTGGATGACATGCAAACAAGGTACACTACTACAGAGAAGGAGTTGCTTGCAGTAGTGTTCGCCTTTGAGAAGTTCCGGTCGTATCTTGTGGGTTCCAAAGCTA
The DNA here is from genome assembly GCA_911865555.2 of Thlaspi arvense. Classification (NCBI taxonomy): domain Eukaryota; kingdom Viridiplantae; phylum Streptophyta; class Magnoliopsida; order Brassicales; family Brassicaceae; genus Thlaspi; species Thlaspi arvense. Next base: position 38,821,473 of record OU466858.1, read on the forward strand.
TTGTCTACACAGATCACGCGGCTTTGCGATACATATATTCGAAGAAGGACACTAAGCCTCGGCTTTTAAGGTGGATTCTCTTGTTCCAGGAGTTTGACATGGAGATTAAAGACAAGAAGGGAATAGAAAACGGAGTCGCTGACCATCTCTCACGGCTAAAGATCAACGAGTCTCTCCCCTTAGATGACTCTCTTCCAGAAGAGCAACTCATGGCGATCACCATGGCTGTTTGTGGAAAGCTAGAGGGGCAGTTTGAAGAGGTGTTGAGCTTCAAAGAGGAGGATCTACCGTGGTACGCTGATGTCGTGAACTACTTAGCGAGTGGTGAGGAGCCAACACATCTCAACAGCTATCACAAGAAGCGGTTCATGAGAGAGGCTTGTGACTACTTTTGGGACGAGCCCTACTTATACAAGAGAGGAGTGGACAGTTTGTACCGGAAGTGTGTTACAAAGGAAGAAGCTAGAGACATCCTCTATCACTGCCATGGCTCTTCCTACGGAGGACACTTCGCTTCGTTCAAGACTGCCACGAAAGTGTTGCAAGCTGGTTTCTGGTGGCCGTCCATCTTCAAAAATGCACACGAGTTTGTGAAGAGCTGTGAGGCATGTCAATGAGCAGGGAATATCACTAAGAGGAACGAGATTCCTCAGTTTCCCATCTTCGAGGTTGACGTGTTCGATGCGTGGGGCATAGACTTCATGGGGCTATTTCCTTCTTCATATTGCAAGTACATCTTAGTAGCAGTGGATTATGTCTCTAAATGGGTTGAGGCTGTTGCTTCCCCTACAAACGATTCTAAGGTGGTGATCAAGCTGTTCAAGAGTATCATTTTCCCGAGGTTTGGGGTACCTAAGGTAGTTATAAGCGATGGAGGAAGCCACTTCATAAACAAGATCTTTGAGAACCTCTTGAGGAAGTATGGCGTTAAGCATAAAGTGGCTACACCGTATCACCCTCAAACAAGCGGTCAAGTGGAAGTCTCCAACCGGCAAATCAAGGCTATACTAGAGAAGACTGTCGGAGCAATAAGGAAAGACTGGGCAGTGAAGCTGGACGACCCTCTTTGGGCCTACCGTACCGCCTTCAAAACACCGATTGGTACAACCCCTTTCATTCTGCTCTATGGCAAGGGCTGTCATCTCCCGGTTGAGCTGGAACACCGTGCATTATGGGCTGTGAAGAGGCTGAACTTTGACCTCAAGACTGCCCAAGAGAGTCGCCTCATTCAGCTACATGAACTGGACGAATTAAGACTGAACGCTTATGAGAGCTCTCGGATATACAAGGAGCAGACTAAGGAAGCTCATGACAAGAAGTTGGTTGCCAAGGAGCTTAAGGAAGGAGGTTTAGTGTTGCTGTACAATTCAAGACTCAAACTCTTCCCGGGAAAGCTGAAGTCAAAGTGGAGCGGGCCGTTTGTGATCCAAGAAGTGCTGCCTTATGGAGTTGTTACATTGATGGGAAAGAGTGGCAGTGCATTCACCGTCAATGGACACAGGGTCAAGCCTTACTTGGCGGACAGCTATAACAAGGAGAGTACCTCGGTGCTTCTCGAAGACCCAACATCCGCCTAAACCAAGTAAAGTCTAGCTAAAGACGTTAAAGAAAGCGCACTTGGGAGGCATTCCCATGTCTATCTTGTACATATTTCTGCTTAATTTCTCTTTCAGTTTTATGTTTTTATTTTGGAAGTGTGTAGGATCAGGTATGAGGACTCTAAACCTCGATCTTGAAGTCCAAAAGAGGCGATAGGGGTTAAGAAAAGGCTAGAGATCGAGTGCTAGATCGACTGATCCTGACTCGATCTTTGCTAGATCGAGTCAGTGAATCGAGAGGAGCCATTCTATCTAGACGAGAACGAGTGATAAGATCGATCTAGACGAAAACGGATCGATCGATCCTAAATGGATCGACCGATCTAATTTCTCTCGGGAAAATCCTTTGAAAACAGATCGATCACTCGACTCGATCCATCACTCGATATGTGCCAAATCGACCCCCAAATCGATGACGTAGCTCGATCATGAGGACTTAGCCGTGGAGCCAAAATCTTAATGATCGAGGGAGCCAATCGATCTGAGACTCGATTCATGATGAATCGAGTCACAAATCGAGTAACCCTCTCGATCTAAGCCATTATGGGCAAGAGATCAAATCCTAGATCGACCAAACGGACTCGATCTCATGCCGAGGTAACTTTTTCTTTCCCTCCTTTATTCTTTTCCCTCCTTAAATTCAAAACTTGGTCAAGGCAAGCATCTTTGACCATGAAATATGTGCCTTGACCAAGACTTTGTCAAAAAACCATCTTTCCTACCCATGGTTTTGTTTTTTGCTTAGCCTTTAAATATTTCAACAACTTCTCACCCTCTCATTCTTATTTTCTCGGAAATTTTAAGCAAAGAGACTGAGAGTTTTTTGTTTTCAAATGCTAGCAAGACTCTTTAACAATCTTGCAAAAGGTATTTTCGGAGTTTAATAAAATATTTTTTGGAAAATTCCCTTTAATTTTGCAAGACATTGTTTTAGATGATAGGGTCGTTTTTGAATTTTAAAATTTAGCTAAATAATAGGAAAAATCCTAGATTTCCTAGTATCTCTAGAGTTGATTCTCTTTTATTTTGCTACAATTTTTATTAATTCCCCAAAATTTGAGGGTATTAGTTATAAGCTTTCTTCTTCCCCTCTCTTCTTCTCTCATCAAATCGCCATTTTACTTATCAAACTGCTTGAGAAATTTGTTTCAGGTACAATGGCTCCTAAAAGAACGAGAGAAGAGACAGCACAAGAGGGAGAAGGACAAGAGGTGGCTGTTCAAGAGAGGGTCAGATGGAGTAAGGATGAGAAGAGGGACAAGAAACGGCTTGAAAGGCTTCGGTTTGAGCCTACTATGTTTGCAGACAGGGAGCTGCTGTTCAAGCTAGGGATCCTTGGAGATTTCGACCAACTCCTCAAGAACATTAGTTTAAGATGTCTGTCACGGATGGATTGCCCAACCATTCCAGAAGTGACAATAGACTTCCTTGCCACGCTGGAGTTTCGCTTCGAGAACCCTAGCGCCCCCGTTCCTTCACAATCTCTCCTTCAAGGTCGGACGTCAAGTCTTCAGCCTCTCCATCCCCGAGCTATGTCAAGCGTATGGTCTCAACGCAGCTGCCACCAAGATCGAGTTCCCCTCCTTCAAGCGAGCAAACGATTTTTGGGACCTGATTAGCAACGAAGACTACAAAGCCAACACCGCCAATATCAAGAGAGTGAGAAGCCCGGTGCTGAGGTACACTTTGAAGCTGATCGCCAACACATTTAGCTGAAGGTCAGTTGCTCCCACGGTCACGAAGACCGAGCTTTGCTTCCTGTTCCAAGGCGTGAAGCATTTGTTGTGTGATCCGGATGAGAATGACGAGCCTATGGAGGATGAGCTCGGCGACGAGGTGAACTATGGATGTGTGCTTGCTGCCTCCTTGGTGAAGTACAAGGCTTATGCATTGCGGTGCAAGGCAACCTCTTCTTTCATTGGCGGTTTTCTCACTCCTCTATTCTTACAAACTAGTGTACCTATATACGACTTCGCACACGTTCTAGCTAGAGTTTTCATGGATGAGGTCTACATGAGGAATACCGACAGCTTGGGACGCACGCCAGCAGAAGGGTTCTACGCTTATCTCTTCATATACGACAAAAACGAGAAGAGAGTGTGCATCCTGCCAAACAAAGACGAGACCGAGCTGCTTGGCGTTGGGAACATCGAGTTCTTGCCAACAGAAGAGGAGTGCTTTGCTCCTCTAGGAGGTCCGCCTGCCCCAGCGATTGCTCCTCGTCAAAGGTCCGAGTCTCCAGCCACGGAAGATGAGATGCCCGAAGCCTACACCCTTCCCAAGATAGACTTTGAGCCGAGAACCAAAACGGAGAAGTTCCTAGCATCTGTTGTGGAGATGCAAAGGAAAATCAACAAATGGCAAGGCAAAATGCTCAAGAAACTTGCCAAGAAGGTCAAGGCACTTCAAGGAGGCTCGCCTAAGAAAGATGCAAGTGAAGAGGTTCAACAACCCGAGAAGAGGAGGCTCTCAACTGGTGGAGTTGTCATCTGTGATACTCAAGGCAGCAACATTCAGCCGGCGCGTCTTTCTCTCCAAGAACCAACCGACAAGGGCAAAACCATAGTCTCTAGCTCCTCTGGAACATCCTCAAGTTCCAGCCGAGACTAGACCAGAGGTAACAACCTTCTTCCATTGTACATAACCGCTCATATTTGCTTCTTTTTGCTTTGTGTTTTTGTGCTCCTTTGAATTTGTTTGCCACCGGGACGGTGTCAAGCAAGTTTGGGGGAGTACATGTGTGGTTTAACATGTGTTTTCTGATCTTATTTTCCCTTTATCATCCTTGAGTCTTTAGATCATGAAAATTTGTAAAATGTTTAAAATTTTTTCAAAGATTCATGTAGTTGCATTCATCTTGTTAAAACTTGTAAGGATTGAGTCTAAAATTTTTCTTAGCATCTAGGTTGTTTGCATTTTCATAAGGGGTTAAAGTTTTCTTAAAAAGGTGTTTTATACTCATGAATTGTTTCAATGCCCTAGTTAGTAGTTCTCTAATGCTTTGCTTATGCTTTGAAAGTAAGTTCTTACCATGCTTGGATCACTTGCTATGATTTTCGTGACTTGAATTGAACTCTCATGATTTGAAACTTGTCCTAATAAGTGAAAACCTTAATCTGAAATTTTAATTATCATCCTTATGCATTTGAAAATGAACACATGGATTTTAAAATATTTAGGCTCTCTTCTTCCTTTTACCACTCTTTGTGAGCCTAAGTAGAACTCCCACCTTGACCCTTATCCTTCTTTGAAGCCAAATATTTCTTGTGTGACATCATTGTGAGGCCTTCTTTTTCGGTTTTAAACTTAGCATAAAGTGTTAGGTTTAGGCGACATGATTGGGTCTCATATGATTGCTAGCTTTGCATTTTGAAGCTAGGTATAGGCTTAAGATTAGTTTGGGGGATCATTGGCGTTGTTTTCATGATTATATGTTCTCGGTTTCAAAAGAGTTTGGTGTTTAAAAGAAAGAAATAGGTTTTAAGTGAAGGGTTGTGTAAAAATTATATATATGCTCTAATAAATTTCAGGAGGTAGCTCTCTCAAATAAAAATAAAAAGAAAAAGTAAAAGAGCCTAAGTGCTAAAAATAAAAAAAAATAAAAAAAGAGAGAGAAAAAGAAAAAAAAAAAAAAATAAGAGAGCTACCAATAAGAAATAGTTAAAGAGCAAAATTATTTTCAACCTTTTCACTAACCTAAAGAGTTAAAAAAAATTTCTGTTTTGAATTGGGGAATGCTAAGCTTTGAAAAAAAAAAGGGTAGATTCTAAGTGGTGAGTGAGGATGAAAGTTAATAAATGAGAAGGGTTTAGGATCATTGTTAGTTTACATGGGTAGATGAGAATCTGATCATGTATGCATCAATTGCCTTCACCTTTAGCATTATGCATAAAGTTCTTGCCACTTTTGAGAGAAACCCTTGTTTTAATTGAAAACCTGATAGGGCTCAGGTTTTACCCAAATAAAACTACTGCAAGTGCACAGCAAAAGCAGTTGTAGTACAAGGGGTATCGAAATCCCAAGAGAGTAATGCAGACTACACTATCGAATGTAGATTCGGATTAAGCTAAGCAAGATATGATGTATGTAATGCGAATGAATGAATGAAAGTAAGCAAACGATTTTGTAAGATAATCTAAGTTCCAGAAGACAAAAAGCGCTAAGTCAGGGTAGTTCGCAGGTTGAATCCAAGAATGTATGACGCAGGAAATCAGGAATGATTAAGAACCGTTTTAAACATGAATCACTGATGTATAACTAATTAATTCTCATTGCAAAAGTTATCTATGCCTAAATCACAGAGTTTCAAATCTCTTTGCAAACTCTAACAACCTAAACATGCAGGAATGATCAGATTCAATTGTTTACAAAACTCCTAAGCCAAATCTCTTTACACTAAGTTGCTTTGCTCATCAAATACTAGTTCAGGTTATGAATAATGCTCTCACATATATTTAACAACCTAAGATTTTCGGATTCCTAGATGATGTGTCTCAGAAATTCGATTTTAAAGCAAGCAGAGATGAAAAACCATAAGACCTTCCTAACAGATAGCGATTCTACAATCTTTTCATCAACCTTTGAAAAACCCTAACTTAACTAGCAGATTACTCAGACATGATTATGAGATCACGAAACATAACTGAATAAAATTGCATTAAGAGAGAGAGTAAGAAATAAAAGGGGTTCGAAATCTTCTCAAAAGAGTACAGGATTTGTCTCCCCTAAAAAAGCTCTGAATAATCTCTCTCTAAGCTCTCTGAATTCTCAAAAACTAAGATACAAGATATCTGCCAAAATAATGGCTGAAAAACCTAATATACAAGCTAAAACACGATCTGGGGTTTTTTTGTAAATACTAGAACTTCTGGGCCAAAACTGCAATTTCTTCCTAATCTTTTAAAAACAGGCCACGACCCCTTCTTTTCTGGGTGACGAGCGTCACCAAAAGTGGTGACGAGCGTCACCATATGTGATACTTTCTGCTTCGAGCTTGGTACTTCGTGGCTTCAACTCAGAATGCTCCAAATGGTTCCAAAATCTCCAATTATGCTCCAGACATGCTATAACCTACAAAGACTCTTCTAGGACTCTAAAAAGACCAAAAAGACTCAATAAAAAGGACTTATATCATGGTTAAAAACCATAAAAACCATGATATATCAACTCCCCCAGACTTAGCTTTTGCTTGCCCTCAAGCAAACATCAGACAAAGAATAAGGTCGAGGTTTGAAAACAAAAAACAATCAATCAGTCATCAGGAACACCACACTAGTTTGAACTTTCGAATCCACATACCACAGAGTCAACACAAGATCAAATTTCAGCCTAATCATCACAAGCTTAGCAAATCTCTCAAGTCCAGTCCAAATCCTTTCAAGAAATCCAAAATTTCTACTGTTAACTCCTTATTTTTTTTATCTAGGTGTGAAATTTCATCAAGGTTCTATCATCTCAATCACTTACAGATTATTTTCCCTTCCTAACAACTGAACAATTCAATCTCAACACAGCTCTCCTATTTTCTCTTCCCTTGATCCTTTCCTTTGGATATTTTTGATTTTTCACTTCTTTTTCTTAACTTTTACAGTCTAAGATATGGTGCTACTCAATACTTGTGTTCCTTGTGAGGAGACAGGTTCTTGAGTGTGTTCATTACTGTTATTCCTTGTGAGGAGACAGGGTCATGAATGCACCATTCTATGGACTTAAACTTTTAAAACTACATCAGGGAAGATCAAAGAGAGACTGTATCTTAACATTATTGTCAGTGCTGAAAGAGAGAATCAAGATCAATAAGAATCAATCACCAAGATGAGAAGTTTAAAGTTTATCAAGGTGGAGCTAACAACAAATTTTCCATATTCTCTAAGAACCTAAACCTTCATTGCTGGACTGATCTACCTATGACTTTCAACTTAGTAAGACTTGTAATCAACTACTGTGGTAATGGTTCTTATAAGCAAAAACGTCCTATGGTTAGTTCCAAGAAAAACTGACAGTTTCAAAATTTTGACTCTGTAAAACAGGTTTTTGACTCAACTTTAAAACTCTATAGACATGACACAAAGCACACAATGTCAGTAACCACCTCCCCCAGACTTATACAACACTGTATCCAGTATTATTAAGCCAAGAGTTGGTCAAAAAGAAGCATGAGAACGTGTAGAACCGAGTCAGAAAAGTGGTACCTCACGAAGGGATGGGTGACGAGCGTCACCATTTCTGATACTCCAGAATCTGTCATGTTGGGTGTTGTAATGTAATGACATCATGTGTACTCCGAAGTCAAACTGTAAGAGCACTCAAAACACACATCAAAACATCCAAACAAAGCATAATCCATGGTCCAACAAGTTCACAAGACATCATCCAAGCAAACTTAACAAAGTGACTCTTTTTTTTTTCGATTTTTCTCATGTTTTTTGGGTTTTTTTTAGCTATGTAATAGAAAACTAGTCTAAGTAAATGAAAAAGAAAACTTACCAGTGGGTTGCCTCCCACTAAGCGCTTGTTTAAAGTCATTAGCTCGACTTTGATTGCTGTTCAGACAGCTGGTGGAACAGAAGGTGGCATTGAATGCCTTGGAGGAGAATGTCTCCTCATCCATGGTGGTTTATAAGCAGTAGATGTATGAACACTTCCAAGGAAGTGAGGAACATCAGCAGAGTGGGTCGTGACTGTGGGTGGAATACTTCTTTTTCCTGCAGAATCATCAAAAGAAACACCAAGCATTCTACGAGAATCTCGTTGCTTGCATAAGTGTGAAGCAACTTTTTCACCTTTTAAATTCTTATTGATGAGATTAGGAGGTTTGGATTTGGTTCCAGGAAGTACATACCTTTGCCTAGTTGCAGGTGTATGGGTTGTGGACTGTTGAATTTTCGGATTGGCAACATATGATGGACTTGTAGAGCAAATATCACGTCTCTCCTTTGTGTCCAGGTTGGTGACGAGCGTCACCAGGTCAGTGACGCTCGTCACTGACTCTGTAGTTCGAGTTTCTGTAGTTTTCCTGCAATTCAGCGCTGCAAGTGTTGCTTCCATCACATACACGTCTTCCTCCAGCAACTTGGCATTCGTTAGAACCTCTTTTTCAAGCCCAGTCATGAAGATATGATCCTCACTGCAATCCTCAAACCCAACAGCTTCTGCAGAAGTTTCAGATATTGGCTCTTCAACAGCCATCTTGCTCACTTGCCCACTTATATCTGATTCATTGACACACTCAGCAATAGTGTCTTCTGAATGCTCCATGACAGTCTCTTCATCTCTAGAAGTTCTTACAGAAACGGTCTGACCATCAATGGTAGAACTCCCTCTTAACTTATCCATGTCAAAGTTCATGACAACATCACCAAGATCAAGCTCAATGTTCCCCCTTCTAACATCAATGATGGCTCCAGTAGTAGCCAAGAATGGTCTTCCCAGAATAAGAGGATCTTTAGGTTCTTCAGCATATTTCAGAACCACAAAATCTGTAGGAATTATGCAGCCTTCAATGTTAACATGAACATTCTCTAACATGCCTTCTGGGGTCCTTATGGATCGATCTGCTAGGATGGGAGAGATCCCAGCTGGCTTGAAATCAGTCATTCCAAGTCTAGCAGCAACAGAGAAAGGCATCAAGTTCATACTTGACCCTAGATCACATAGAGAGTGTGGAAAACGTCCTGCAGATATTGAGCAATCAAGCACAAAGGTCACTGGATTAAATAGCTTCTCTGGAACTCTGCTTTGAGTGATGGTATTGACTTGTTCAGAAACAGTCACCTTCTTCTTCTTCTTTGGAACTGTGCCTAAGAGAATTGCACTGATGTCGCTGGTAAGCAATGCTCCTTCCTCAGGACTTACACCATTGACCACCACCCTCTTTACATACCTCCTTAGTGCAGGTGAAAGTGTGACTGCATCAACAAGAGGAATCTCAATCATCAGCTTCTCTATCATAGCCTTGCATCTGTCTTCTTCTATCTCCTGTTTAGACTTCCTAGGATGCTTAGGGAATGGTATTTTGGGTTTATAGACTCGTTTCTGACCATTATATGCAGTTATAGGCGAAGCAGCTTCGTTCTGGGGTGGGTGACGACCGTCACCAGGGGGGTGACGCTTGTCACTCACTTGTGACAAGCCCCGATTCTCTTGTATGTTGGTGACGAGCGTCACTCCTCCTTGGTGACGCTCGTCACTCACCTCTGAGACTGAAAAATTTTCATCTTCAGACTCCATGAGTTGCACGATCTGTTCTGCACTCAACCTCTTTTTCTGCACTGTTTTAAGCTCCTTTTCATTCCTGACTGTGATGGCATTAACCTGATGCTTGGGATTGATGTCAGTCCATCCAGGAAGGAATCTCTCTTGCCTTTTAACAGCTCCTGCAGTTTGAGCAACCTGCACATCAAGCTTCTTCATGTGAGAGTTCATACTCTCAATTTTTCCATTCAGGTCTTGATACAGCGAATCTAGCTTGCCATTAAAGTTCACTGTCATCTTCTGCTGTCCTTCAAGTACCTGCTCCAGCATAGCTTCCATTTGATTGTCTTGTGGAGGTGCAGTTTGGTAGGAAGAAGAACCAAAATTCCTGCTGTTTTGGTATGGTTTCTCAACTTCAGTATTCTGGAACTATGGCATTGGAGTATAACCAAAAGCATTCTGGTTTCCTGAGAAGGTATTCTTCTGATTTTGCCATTAAATCCTCTGTTCCACTGTTGATTCCCAAGCCTTTGGTTCTGAAAACCTCCATTGATGAAGTTAACATCTTTCTGCTCAATGTCTTCAGGATTTTCGAAACTCTCCACTTCTGCAGCGAATTGGACTGACTTCTTTCCTACCAAAAGGCTATGCATGCTGTCCAACTTAGCCTTAACTTCAGCTATTTGGTTTCCATCATTCAAACCAGCCTGCTGCTTTCTCTGAAAATATGCATTCTTAGTGTTGTTACTGCAGGCCAAGTTTTCAATCAATCTTACAGCTTCTTCTGGTCTGTTGGTGTTGAAGTTTCCACTACTTGAAGCATCCAGCGCCATCTGATATTTCCAGTCAATGCCTCTGAAGAAGATGCCAAGCAGCTGCAACTGATTGAAACCATGATGAGGACAGTCCCTTTGATAAGACTTAAACCTGATCCAAGAAGCCTTAAAAGCTTCAGTAGGACCTTATGTAAAGGATGTAATTTTTGTCCTCATGTCTTCGGATCTTGCATCATCATAGAAGTTATTCATAAAAGCATTCTTAGTGTCTTCCCAAGTGGTCAATGAAGCAGGTTCCAGTTGCTTCAGCCAATATGCAGCCTCTCCTCCAAGAGAGTAAGGGAAAAGCTTGCAGAACAGGAAGTCATTGCTAACTCCAGTAGCTTTGACACTTGAAGCTAGGTCCTCAAACCTCTCTATTTGATCCATAGGATGCTCATGAGGTAAGCCATGGAATGGATGCTGGCTAACCAGCTGATAATAGACTGGTTTAACCTCAAAATCGTTCCTTTGGAAGGCAGAAGGTCGGATTGCAGCTCTGTTGGCATAGAACTGATCAGGTCTGTTGTAGTCACCTAGTGTCCTCTGAACAAAACGCCCAGCAGCGTTATTGGCAGCAGCAGGGACTCCCACGTTCTCATCCACTTGTTGAACCTGCTGTTCAACAATGACATTCCCCTGTTGATCAATTCTCTGCCCCTCTTCGTTTCTCCTGTTTCCTTCCCTGTCAACCAAGTGACCTTCTGCATCTTCAACCAAGATAAGTGGAGCGACCATTGTAGATTGCTTCTTAGCTTTCCTGTTAGTTATTTCCAACCTATCAAGCTCGTCGATGCTCAAAGTCACAAGCTCCTTCTCTTTGTTGCTTCTGGTTCTGCGATTAGGCATACACCTGAAACAGGAACAAAGAAAAGTAGCAGAGAGTCAGTAAACGAATAAAAACTTAGACAAAATCCTAATACTAGAAATCGATAGGCAGCTATTACTCCCCGGCAACGGCGCCAAAAACTTGATAGGGCTCAGGTTTTACCCAAATAAAACTACTGCAAGTGCACAGCAAAAGCAGTTGTAGTACAAGGGGTATCGAAATCCAAAGAGAGTAATGTAGACTACACTATCGAATGTAGATTCAGATTAAGCTAAGCAAGATATGATGTTTGTAATGCGAATGAATGAATGAACGTAAGCAAACGATTTTGTAAGATAATCTAAGTTCCAGAAGACTAAAAGCGCTAAGTCAGGGTAGTTCGCAGGTTGAATCCAAGAATGTATGACGCAGGAAATCAGGAATGATTAAGAACCGTTTTAAACATGAATCACTGATGTATAACTAATCAATTCTCATTGCAAAAGTTATCTATGCCTAAATCACAGAGCTTCAAATCTCTTTGCAAACTCTAACAACCTAAGCATGCAAGAATGATCAGATTCAATTGTTTACAAAACTCCTAAGCTAAATCTCTTTGCACTAAGTTGCTTTGCTCATCAAATACTAGTTCAGGTTATGAATAATGCTCTCACATATATTTAACAACCTAAGATTTTCGGATTCCTAGATGATGTGTCTCAGAAATTCGATTTTAAAGCAAGCAGAGATGAAAAACCATAAGACATTCCTAACAGATAGCGATTCTACAATCTTTTCATCAACCTTTGAAAAACCCTAACTTAACTAGCAGATTACTCAGACATGATTATGAGATCACAAAACATAACTGAATAAAATTTCATTAAGAGAAAGAGTAAGAAATAAAGGGGGTTCGAAATCTTCTCAAAGAGTACAGGATTTGTCTCCCCAAAAAAAGCTCTGAATAATCTCTCTCTAAGCTCTCTGAATTCTCAAAAACTAAGATACAAGATATCTGCCAAAAGAATGGCTGAAAAACCTAATATACAAGCTAAAACACGATCTGGGGTTTTTTGCAAATACTAAAACTTCTGGGCCAAAACTGCAATTTCTTCCTAATCTTTTAAAAACAGGCCACGACCCCTTCTTTTCTGGGTGACGAGCGTCACCAAAAGTGGTGACGAGCGTCACCATATGTGATACTTTCTGCTTCGAGCTTGGTACTTCGTGGCTTCAACTCAGAATGCTCCAAAAAGTTCCAAAATCTCCAATTATGCTCCAGACATGCTATAACCTGCAAAGACTCTTCTAGGACTCTAAAAAGACCAAAAAGACTCAATAAAAAGGACTTATATCATGGTTAAAAACCATAAAAACCATGATATATCAAAACCCTTTTCAAATGAGATCATTCTATGCTCATAACCTACACCCTTAGCCAAATGTGTTTTGCTTTAAAGTGCATAAGTTTGATTCATGGTTTGGATGTTAATGAATGTTAAAGGATGAGTTTCTTTGATTGTTAGGAATAGGAGACTCATGATCTGAATTTCTTTGTGTGATGAGTATGGCTAAGTTCTTTGGAGTATGAGTGTGTGCATAGCATTTTAGAACTGTTAACTAGGACATTGATATTGATTCATTTGAAAGGCACCTTTGCAAGAAGCTTAAACCCCCATTCGTTTTTAAACCTCTCTTCCTTACTTAATTTCTGTTGCTTGAGGGCAAGCAAGAAGTAAGTTTGGAGGAGTTGATGTTACTGCATATTGCATACATTTTGCATACATATTAGTTAGCTTTTCATGCATTTACATCACACTTTAGACTAGATTGCATCACTTAGGGTCCTAGAGCATTCTCGCACCAGCATACGCATGTTACTTGCATTTTGCATCACATTCAGGTTGTTTCTGGCTACTTTGGAGTCGTGGAGGTACGTGGACATGCGGAAGCTGTTGTGGCGGTTCGTGGAAGGTCGGATGTTTGCTAAGGACCAGAGATCGGGGAACAGATCGAGCATGGCAGGTCGATCTAGATGAGATCGACCAGAAGATCGAGAAGACCAGGCGATCCAAGGAAAATGATCGAGACGAAGATCGAGTGAAGCAATCGATCAAACGATACGGACGTAAATGACGCCATGCAGAGCGAGAGCCGGATGGAGTCCACCACTCGATCCAACCAAATATCGATACCAAGATCAGATGCAACACTTGATCCACCGAAGATGATCGAGACCCAGATCGAGTTGAAGACACGATGTCCGAAGATGATCGACAGAGCCGCTCGATCCTGAAGTCGATCTCTGTCCTTTCAACCGCTTTTGTCCGCTAGCGTAGGGGGGACCATCGAGTTGTTTTCGCCATTTTGGGAAGGCGGCGATGTCCCTTTTCCACACAACTTTTTCAATCTTATCTTTTTATGCTTTTCTCTCTGGTTTTGGAGATTATCCACCATTGTCGAACTTGAAGTTTTTCTCTTGCTTTGTATTCGAATCGTTTGAAGTTTAATCTAGTTCTTTTTCATGTTCATCATTTCTTTCTTCATGCTTTGCTTGATTTATCTTATGTGTAGTGAGTAGTTTCATTAGGGTTCGGGGTTGAGAGGATTCAAGGGGTCAAAAAGGTTTTCGATCTTGTAGTTTTCTAGTGCTTAATGGCTATCTCTTCTAGGGTGTCGAGTTCCTAAAGCTTAAAGACTCTCACACCAAGAGCTTTATGATCCGAGAGGTCTCTTACCTTGACAGGATTCAGGGACCTCTGAAGATCGCACCCTAGAGACTAGTTACCCCTTCCCAAAAGCCATGGAAGTTTGGGGGACTAGTTAAGCCATGTGTTTGAAATCTGTTTTTCCTGCCCTTCAACCTCTCTTTCCACCAAAAGCCATGGGTTTTGAGGAGAGGATGAAGGAGTGATCTATACCGAAAGCCACGGATAGATCTTATTTCGTTTTCAAGGCTTAGAGATTCTCACAAAGTGAGTCGATTTAAAGTTTTCAACCCAAGTTCGGATCTTTGAAACCCCTGACCATGAATCTCAACCCTAGCCCCTCTTTCTTAGCATCTTTAAATCCTCTCTCGTCTTTCGTTTGATCTTTGATAGCATCCTGGTCGTTAGTTTTGCTGTTCTTACATTTTTAGACGAGATCGATCGTTGTTGCTCGATTTAGTGGTCGATCCCGTGGTCGATCCACTAGTCGAATTTTAGTAATTCGTAGCTATGTTCTTTAATTATTCTGTTTGTGCCTCATGGTAGTTTGATCATTCCTGGTAATATTAAAATAGTTTTTCATTCCATTTAGTTGCTGCATCTAGTTTTTAGGGATTTTCTCAAAACCGATCTTTGTTCGCTTAGATTTGCAAAACCCTTGCATTCTCTTTTCTTTTTCTATCATCCTAGGTGTGGATTGACTATCTCTTGCATACTGTGCTACAACCTGTCTTGCATTTGAGTTTTGATAGCCTCATTGCATACTCACCCTTGTAAAGATAATAGTTATCACATATCATTGAGAAGAGTATTCAAGACAAGCATGTCTACAAATTCCTCAATGATCTCCAAGAGCCAACAAGAGTCCTTCTCCCTAACCCAAAGCTCACCTCCTTCACCATAAGGACCAACATCAACTTCAATCTGAGTGAAGAGGAGCTATAAGGCAGCCCTGTCCCTGAAGAGAGAGAAGAAGGCAGTTCCACTTCACACCTTATGAAGTAGCCCAGCCAAGGAAGCTCTTTGAAGGTGGCTCATGAACACATCAACTCTCTCCAGAAATGGTGTAAATGGCAAGACAAAGCCATTAAGAGTTTAGTGAAAATGGTTAAAGGGAAGTTCAGGAATGACAAAGCTACATCAGCAAGAACTTCCCATCAGAGCCATACTCATGAGCACACCTCTCAGCAAGAAGAGCAACCACAACAAGCTGAGCCAACTGAAGAGGAATAAGCCGTTTGGAACCCCCATGGAAGACACTCTTTCCATGCACAGCCTAGTGATCAATGGGGGACATGGGCACAACCAAGGGCCTCATCATATGAGCCAAGTGCCCATGTACCATCAGCTTGGGAACCAACTCACATCCCCTATGAAGTTCAAGAATCATGGCAATGGGGTACACAAGGTGACTCTTCTCAAGCAGAGAGGTTATAGTCAAGCTGGGTTGCTCCTACACAAGAAGAAGCACCATCTACAAAGGTTTGTGAGAGGAGGAACAAGAAGAGGGCTAGCAAGTCTCCTCAGACATCTGGATCCTCCCCCACTCCTAATATTAAGCAAGATACCACATCCTATTCATTGTCTATAACATTGCATCTTTTTCAATTTTGTATTATATTTTGTTGCTTCTCTCTCTCATTGCTTTCATTACACAAGAGACTGTGTAATTTAAGTGTGGGGGAGAGATTTGGGGTTTGACTTTGTGTTTTGTTTTCTTAGTTTTTCCTTTTTCTTTCATTTTGAGTCTCATGCATATCATGCATTCATATAAGGCATAGCAAAACACAAAAAAATAGAAAAATTTGAAAAATTTTGCATTTTTGAAAACCAAAAAAAAGCATATAGTTGCATATCATTCTCTTAAGATTGAGTCTAGTGTTGACATATAGGTTGCATTGCATTTGCATAAGGCATTATGAACTTTCCTTGTAAAGTGCTTAGAGTTTAGAGATGATTTCAGTGTTAAAGTGGCTGGTTGTTTGATGCATCATAAGATTACTAAAAGTTAAGGCTGAACCATGCTTAGATTGCTAGATTTGGTCTTCTCATCTCATTCTGAAACATTTGTTCTCTGAAAATCAACTCTATCAACTTGAACTTTAATTTGGATTGTTAATTATCATGTCTTATGCATTGAAAAGTGATTTCATGGCTACCATATACATATTTGGATCATCTTTTTCCTTTCTACGACTCTTGTTGATCCAAATAGTTGATCCTCATACTTATGGGTCAGTTACATCCACACCCTTAACCAAAACCTCCTTTTGAGCCTAAACACTATCTTGAGAGCTGTGAGGCCTTTGATCATCATTTTTGATTTTGTCTTGGCAAAGAGTGTTAGGAATAAGGCTGGCAATAATAAGCTCTCTTGTAGATATCAGCTTGCATCTTAATCTTGATTCTAAAATAGAAGTTTTGGGGTTAAAAGGGTAGTGTAAGTGGTTTGAACTTCATGTATATATGTTTTGAGAAAAAAGGAAAAAGTTTGATAAGGTAGAAAAGGGGAAACAGTCTAGAGTTATGGTTAAGTAAAGGGAAGTAAAAGCTCTAAGTGCAAAGAAGAAAGGCGCCAGCAACAAAGCTCAGAAAGGTCAAAAGAAGAAAAATCAGACCAAGAGCAATCCACCAAAGGTGATGAAGGTGCCAATGCAACAAAGAAGAGCAAGTCCCAACCAAAAAGGAGCAGCCACACAAGCAAAAAGGAGAAGTTTCCCCAGCCATGAAGAAGGGTAAAGGGTAGAGTTTAGGAAAGGGTAGACTTATGGGTTCATTTTGGGTTTAGAAGTGCGTAGGATTCATTTTTGGGTAAAAGGGTAGAAGAGAGCTTTGAATTGCATGCATAAGTGTGCTTTTACCTTTAGTATTTTGCCTAAGATGGAATCTTTTTCATTGAGTGATCCCTTGTGTTTGAAAACCCTTTGCTAAAATGAGATCATTTTTATCTCATAACCTTACCCTTTAAACCAAATGTCTTCACTTGATTTGCATAAGCATGATCCATGGTTCCGATCTTAATTGAATGTTAAAGAGTTGGTTGATTTGAGCATTCGCCTAAGTTGAGATTTGAGATCATTTTGAAACATAATGAGCATGGCTATGTTCTTTAAAGTATAGCTAATTATGTTTGCATCCTACAACTAGGCACTTAAGCATTGATACCATCTCTTTACCTTTGCACTTTTGGAAATTGAATGCCCACCTTCAAACCTCACTCTCTCATTTGTTCTTCTTTGCCTGAAGACAAGCAAAAGGCAAGTGTGGGGGTGTTGATATCTCCTGTATTTACACCATTTATGATTGCATTTAGTACATGTTTTGGTTCTCTTTTGCATGTTTTCCTTAGTTTTTGTCCCATTTTCTTAGACTTAGGTTGCATTTAGGATATAGTTTGCATTTTGTCTTGCATTATGAATGTTTTTAGGTACTTATGGAGCTAAAAGAAGCTTGGAGGAGCTTTGAGGATTATCCAGGAAGCTAGCTGGACCAAAAGGAGCAAAAGGGACCAAGGCAGACGATCTCTGCAAAGCTTTTCGGTCAGAGCACGGAAGCTATCGATCAAGGAGTGATCGATACAATTAGAATCGATCACCCCGCAACGATCAAAGGTATCGATCAGGAGTGATCGATACAAACGCACCGTGCTTATTTCGGTCACTGTATCGATCACTCTCCAGATCGATATGATTTGTAACGATCAAACCCAGACTGTTACAACTGATCGATACAAACCCAGTCCGAGCCTGTTTTATTTTCACTTTTGCCATTACTGTAGAGCTTCCTTCCTTTGGCTATAAATAGCCCCTTTTATGTATTTTCGAGAAGTCATGTCAATTTACTGTTCCTAAGCATTTTCTTTGAGTTTGTAAGACAAATCTTTTGCTTTATTTAATATAACTTGGTATTTGCCTTTAATCTTTCTTTAATCTCTCTCGTAATCATGATTAGCATCTTTTCCTCTTGTGATTTGGTGTTAAACATGAATATTGGTGAGTAGTTTGCTTAGAGTTCTTAGATGAGGTAGACTAAGGGGATTTAGGGATTGATTAAGGCTTGTTTAGTGCTTCAGTATATGGGTTCCTCTCTATTATTCTGTTCTTAAACTAGATTTGTCTTGATCACACTTATCTAGAATTTGAGCTTTCTCTCATGCCCACCAAGTGTTTGATGAAATGCTGATCTTGTTTAATAGAGGATTTGCTGTCCTTGGCTCAAGAGATTGACTGTTTGAGGACCATTTTGACTTGAATAGAGTTGTTTATTAATGCTTGTTGAATGGTTTAGCACTAATGAGAGTTAGTTCTTGTTAAGATGTTTAGCAAAGGGCTATTTTACAAGAGATTGGATCTAGCTTGCTTGATTGTGAACTCTATGTCTAGGAATCACCATTGCTGGCTTGTTTGCTTAATCAATGTTGTTTGAAACAGCCTTAGTTAGTCTCTAAATTCTCCAAAATCAATAACAACATCTAGGAACTTGCTTTTTCTTTTGATATATTTCGGATTTGCTCTGTTTTGCTTACTTAATTTTGCTTAAACTACCTTTTTCTTTGTTCTCTTTGTTGCTTGATCATCTTAGGGTGATATATTGGTTGCTTAGGCAACAAAAACTCTTCTGTGCTTGCTTGACTTATAGATTTCTGCTCATAAATCTTCTGCTTTCAACAAAACCCATTTGGATTGATAAAAACCCTATGCTATGCTACAACTGACTAGTACAAGCTTGGGTGATTGACAACAAGATTCCAAAAACTCTTGTATAACTAGTCCAAAAAGAGCAATTAGTAACCAAAAACGAAAATAAAAGCTTGATCTCAAACAATCTACAAATCCTAATCCTTAGAAGAATCCCAAATGGCAACGGTGCCAATTTGATGTAGGAGTTTACTTTACTTCAAATTCCACATATACGCATATCATTGTAGTATGTGAGTGTCAATCCATAATGGGAAAAGTAAGACACTAGGAATGCAATAGATCATCTAATTCAAAAAAGCATATTCAAGGGATTAAACTATGATTCTAACAACTAAAGAGACTCTAAATAAGCAAGATCAAAAGATAAGAAGAGAGAGACTAAGACAGGTTCAAATTCAAACAATCAAAGACTAGTAGGCTTGAAATGAGGTTATTGATTAAGGGAGATTCTTGGCTTAACTAGTGATGCTTACTAACCCACAACAAGCTCCTAGGCATAGAATTAACTACTATAACTAGCTCAATTCCTTGACACTAATCACTTTGCTAAGCACATAATCAAGATAAATTTCTTTACTGAAACACATGATCAGCAAGCATTAAAAGCATTAATCCAATTCTATATTGCCAATCTACTCCTTAGACAACTAATTTTTTAGGCTAAGATAAGCAAATCTTTTACTTGACTCATTCAAGAATTTCATCAAATACTTATCAGGCATAAGAGAACCCTAGGATCTAGGTCAACTTAGCAAGGGCTAATCTAGCATTAAACACAATCAATAAGAAGGAACAATGATATTAAGCACAAAACTACCACTAATCTAGCCTGAAACCTCCTTATCTCTATCCCATCTCAAACCCTAAGATAAGTACTCACTAATCATGACCTTAATTATAGCTCTAAGAAGAGGAGAATGACAAATCATAATTAGAAAGAAGATAAACACAACCTTTGGTTGAAAGAACAAGATTCAATGAGAGATTACAAGAGAAACTAAGAGAAATTCAAGGGAGAAAGCTATTATCCAAAGGGTAAAAGATGATAAGATCCCCCCCCCCCTAATGTTTTTAGATCACAGCCTATATATAGTTTTCAGGTAAAACCCTTAGTAAACTAGAAATAAACCGGAAAGCAGCTGGTTCGGACGCCGAATATCGACTTGTTACATTGATACGCTGGTCGATACTGGTTGGCAGGAGGGTGTATCTGTAAGATGGGGATTCGTGGAACACCTGGCGAGTGCGTCGAACACATAAGGCGCAAAGAAAGGATGACTGCAACAAGGGAATACGTGCACATCAAGGAAGATATTGGAGTTGCCTTATTCAGCTATGGGCTAATATACGAAGCATCGAAGACATGGCAAGTGTGACTTGTCGAGGAGAGTATATATATGTGACTCTAGTAACTAGGTTATGTTACACACAGAAACGGGGGGTTAGAGCACTCTTGATTTGGAAGAAGAGTTTATGTGCTCCTTTGAGCAAACGCAGCTGTAGCTGTGTGGTTCGAATTATGAATTTGTCAGTGACAAGTTACAGATCTTTGGAGATTGTATAAGGTTGTGTAAAACTGATTAAACAAGTCCTCTTGGATTGTTTAAGTGATTTCTAATAAAGAGTTTTATTGAATCCGAGTGTTCATAATTTACAATCGCCTATCCTTCTAGTATTCATGTGATTACATTTGGTATCAGAGCGGGTCACCTCGTGAATCAGCAGATCTACCTTACAGGTTGAGATCTTGTGGAAATCATGGAAACGATGAAGGAACTCATTGCTGTTCAGAGACCTGTCATGCTCGATGCTGGAAACTTCGGCCACTGGAAAGCTAGGATGCGTCACATCATCCGCGGAATAGATGAAGATGATTGGACAGCCGTGGTCGAAGGATGGGAAGCCCCGACCATACTGGTGGAAGAAAAGTCTAAAGACAAGACAGTACCCCCAAAGACTGTAGTAAAGCTCAAACCAATAGATCGTTGGACAGAAGCTGACAAGAATGCATCAAAATTAAACTTTAAAGCCATGTCAACCATCTTTGCTGCAGTAGACCTAGATTAGTTCAAGATTATACAAGGATGTGAGTCGGCTAAAGAGGCTTGGGATACACTCGTCAATCACTTTGAAAGAGACACAAGTGTCAGAAGGACTCGAACCGGTCATCTTGCATCTCAATTTTAAAAACCTCAGAATGTCCAAAGATGAGCTTATAGCAAGCTTCACCGGAAAGATCAGCACAGTTGCTAATGAGGCTTCCGTACTAGGGAAAAAATATAAAGAGAAGAAGTTGGTAAAGAAGCTGTTGCGGTGTCTTCCCCCCAAGTATGCAGCATATAAGGCAGTTCTGAAGTACTCCATGAATACTGATGATATGAAGTTTGACAAGTTGTATGGGATGCTTAAGGCAGAAGAAATGGAAGCCGCAGTCGAGGAACCAGATCATCAGAAAGGAATAGCCTTCACAGCTGAAAAGGATGATGCCAGAGTGCAACAAATTGAAGAGAATCTGAGTCTCATGGCCCGAAACTTCAACAAAATGTTGAAACGAGTTGAGAAAGGTCAAAACAAAATGTTCAGAAAGGATCAAAGATTTGAGTCACACACAGGACATAAGTATGATGGTGAACGATCGGGAAGGAAGAAAGATCTACAATGACACGAATGTGAAGGGTTTGGACATTTCAGGAATGAGTGCCCACTTACCAAGAGAAAGGACTTGAAATGTGTGGAATGTAGAGGCTTTGGTCATACAAAAGCTGAGTGTCCTAGTACTTCAAGAAACAAAGAAAATTCAATGGTTGTGTTCAGTGATAGCGACTCGGAAGAGAGTGATGGATCAAACCAGGAACTTATGCTTAATTTTGTCGCCTTCACATCTCAAGAAAAGGTGATTGATAATGACTCTGAAGAAAAACTCGAATCTGAAACTGATGATGAGGAAGGTTTTGATCCCACTCGAGAATACAGTGATCTGTATAATGAGAATGTGGCCTTGAGTAATGAGAATTTGCAACTCATCAAAGAGCTAGCCATGATGAAGGCTCAACTAAACATTCTTGAATGTGAAAAAGATGTAGTCAGTGAGTCAGATGAGAAGAAGTCTGATGCGAATAAACTAAAACTGAGGATGGGTTTGAGGCTGAAACAGAAGCACTCAAGAGAGAGCTGCAAAGTGAAAGAGAAACAAATAGGATTCTGGAAGTCAATGTTGAGCGTATCATGACAAAGTGCTCAAAGGAAGAGGAGAAAGTGAAGAGTCTGCTTCAAGAACTGAATGACAATCACAAGAAGATACGCATGCTAAATACAGGCACCACAAATTTAGACAAGATTTTGTCTGTGGGACAACCCCCAAGAGCAAATTGGGGTCTTGGTTACATTGGTAGGGCATGTGTAACACACGCACCTCAGTCCAAACTGTCAGACTTTGTGATGGGATCATTTTCAAATGGAGAACCAAGTACAGGAAGGGTTGTGAATGAGATGAAATCTTCTCGTCGGGTGAACTTTAAGCCTGTGCGTCAAATAAACAAAAAGACAGCAGACGGAAGATGTTACTTCTGCAAACGTCAGGGTCATTTGAAAAATGAATGCCATCAGTTCATGTAGCGAAATAGAGTGATCAAGGCTTGGAAGAAGAACCAGTGCTATCCTGAACCCACTTGTTTCGGAAAAGTCAGGGTAGTGAAAAGTGATCTAAATAATGTTCTGGTGAAGGAGCATGAACCAACTGAGAACCTCATGTGCAACTTCTCTCAGATTCGACATCTCAGATCAGTTCAAGTGCTGGACAGTGTTCAACCGCTGGAAAGCAATGTTGCATACATGTCAACGGATATGCAAGGTTCAAATCCGTGGTACTTTTATAGCGGATGCTGGAGACATATGACTGGAAGTCGAGGAGTACTTGACACATTCAACTCTGTCATAGGTGGAAAAGTTACCTTTGGTGATTGTGGTCAAGGCAGGATTAAAGGTGTCGGAAACATGAATAGAGAGGACAAACCTCAACTAATCATTGTCTATTACATTGAAGGATTAATGGCAAATTTGATCAGTATAAGGCAGCTGTGTGATGAAGGACTTAGAGTTATCTTTACTCGTGCTGAGTGCCATGCCATGGATGATAAAGGGAACATTGTACAGAGGGGTATAAGATCTGACAACAACTGTTACATGTGGAGTAAATTTAATCAGTGTATGACAGTGAAAGAATCGCAACATGATATGTGGCACAGATGACTCAGACACATGAATGTGCACGGACTGAGCAAGATAGTCAAAGCAGAGATTGTCAGAGGCATACCAAAGCTTGAATCACCATCTGACACAGTCGGTGAAGCATGTACCAAAGCGAAGCAAGTAAAAGTCCAACACAAAGCCTTGAGTAAGATTCGAACTAAAAAGGTTCTTGAACTGATTCATATGGATCTGATGGGGCCAATTCAGATAGAAAGCATAGCCTGTAGGAAGTACATTTTTGTTCTAGTATACGACTTTTCCAGGTTCACGTGGGTTAGATTCCTGAGAGAAAAATCCGAAGCGGCTGAAAGCTTCAAGATCTTAGCACTACAGCTCAAGACTGAGAAGGGAGATAATGTTCAGATCAGAAGTGATCATGGAGGTGAGTTTCAAAGTGCTGCATTTGATCAGTTCTGTAATAGTCAAGGAATCAGACATCAATATTCATCACCACGGACTCCTCAGCAGAGTGGGGTCATAGAGAGGAAAAATCGAACACTGCAACAAATGGCTAGAGCAATGCTTCATGTGAACAAAGTGGCAACAAGTTTTAGGGCAGAGGCTATCAATACAGCCTGCTACATTATCAACAGAGTCTATGTCAAACCGGGGACTAACACCACACCATACGAGATATGGAAAGGCAAAACTCCAAACCTAAGCTACTTTCAGATTTTTGGGTGTGTATGTTACATACTCTATGAGAAAGATCAACTTGGCAAGTTTGATTCTAGGAGTGATGTGAAGATTTTCCTTGGATACTCAACGCACAGTATGGCCTTCACGGTATACAATCACAGAACAAAGATGATTCATGAGTCTGATAATGTGGTATTTGATGACAAGAGCTGCTATCAATTGGAGGAAGTTGACTCAGAAAGTGCCTTAACAACTGAAAATACTGGTGTTGAGACAATCCACTCGGAAAACGATTTGACTGCTGAAGAAAATGTCTCACGCAGTTCAGGAGCTTCATGAGAAGTACTTAATCCTCCACTGGCAGAGCAAGTAAAAGTACCTAAGAATCACTAGCTAGATCATGTGATAGGAGGCGTCTTAGATGGAAGACAGACTCGGGGAAAAGAGATTGACTTCAAGCAAATGGTCAAACTGGCGTGTTTCCTAACAGAGTTGGTCAAGCTAAACTGCTTCATTTCCTTCATTTCGCCTAAAAACATCACGGAAGCCTTGAATGACGAGTTCTGGGTCTCTGCGATGCATGAAGAGCTAGAGCAATTCTGGCGATTAGAAGTTTGAGAACTGGTACTCGTACCAAAGAACGTCAATGTTGTTGGAACCAAGTGGATATATGATAAGCACTTTTTGCACAAGGGTTATATTGCAGTGAGGTTATCAAACTCAAATACAAGACACGTTGTAGTACAGCAATCAAGAGAGAGTCAATCCACTCCTAGGATGATAGAGAATGCACAGAGAATACAAGGACTAATGCAAATCTAAGCGAAATGAGATGGTTTATGAGAAAATCTCTAAAAACTAGATGCAGCAACTTAAACAGAATGAAACCTATTTTAAAAATACTAGAAAGGAAGAAACTACCACGAGAAACAAACAGAATAATTAAAGGAGAAAGCTTCAAATTATTAAAATCCGACTAGTGGATCGACCACGAGATCGACCACTAGATCGAGCAGTAACAATCGATCTCGTCTAAAAATGCAAGAACAGTAAAACTAATGACCAGGATGCTATCAGAGATCAAGCGAAAGACGAGATAAGATGTAAAGATGCTAAAAGAAAGGGCCTAGGGTTGAGATTCATGGTCAGGGGTTTCAAAGGTTCGACCTTGGGTTTAAAACTTTAAATCGACTCACTTGGTGAGGATCTCTAAGCCTTGAAAACTAAGCAAGATCTATCCGTGGCTTTCGGTATATATCACTCCTTCATCCTCTCCTCCAAACCCATGGCTTTTGGTGGAAAGAGAGGTCGAAGGGCAAGGAAAACAGATTTCAAATGAATGGCCTAACTAATCCCCCAAACTTCCATGGCTTTTGGGAATGGGTAACTAGTATCTAAGGTGTGATCTTCCGAGGCTCCTGAATCCTGTCAAGGTAAGGAACCTCTCGGATCATGAAGCTCTTGGCGTGAGAGTCTTCAAGCATTGAGATCTCAACACCTTAGAAGAGATAGCCATTGAAAACGTTTAGAAAAACCCCAAGATCGAAACTACTCGCTACACATAGAGTAAATCAAGCAAAACATGTAAAACGAGACGATGAACATGAAAAGAAAACTAGATTGAACGGAAATGATTCGATTACAAAGCTTAAGAAAAACGCGAGTTCAACAATGGTGTTCTTTACGAAAACGAGAGAGAAGACATAAGGAAAAAGATAAGGATCTAAAGTTGTTGTGGGAAAAGCACGTCGCCGCCTTCCCAAAATGCCGAAACAAGCTAATGGTCCCCCCTGCGCTACGGCCAAAAACGGTTGAAAGGACAGAGATCGACTCCAAGATCGAGTGGTTCTCTCGATCATATCCGGACATCGTGTCTTCGGCTCGATCTGGGTCTCGATCATTATCGGCGAATCGAGTGTTGCATCTGATCTCGGTATCGATCTTCGGCTGGATCGAGTGGTGTACTCGATCTGGCTCTCGCTCTGCATGGCGTCATTTACGTCTGTACCATTTGATCGATTGATTCACTCGATCTTCGTCTCGATCATTCTCCTTGGATCGCCTGGTTGGCTCGATCTTCTGGTTGATCAACTCCTAGATCGACCGGCCATGCTCGATCTGCTCCTCGATCTCTGATCCTTAACATATATCCGAGCTCCCACGAACTGCTACATCAGCCTCAACATGTCCACGAACCTCCGCGACTCCAAAGCAGCCAGAAACAACCTGAATGTGATGCAAAATGCAAGAAAAATGCATATGCTGATGCAAGAATGCTCTGGGACCCTAAGTGATGCAATCTAACCTAAAACGTGATACAAATGCATGAAAAGCTAACTAATGAGTATGCAAAATGTATGCAATATGCAATAACATCAACTCCCCCAAACTTACTTCTTGCTTGCCCTCAAGCAGCAGAAAATAAGTAAGGAAGAGAGGTTTTCCGAAAAAAATGAATGGGGGTTTAAACTTTTTGCAAAGGTGCCCTTCAAATGAATCAATCTCAATGTCCTAGTTAACAGTTCTAAAATTCTATGCTTACACTCATACTCCAAAGAACTTAGCCATACTCATCACACAAAGAAATTCAAATCATGACTCTCCTATTCCTAACAATCAAAGAAACTCATCCTTTAACATTCATTAACATTCGAACCATGAATCAAACTTATGCACTTTAAAGCAAAACACATTCGGCTAAGGGTGAAGGTTATGAGCATTGAATGATCTCATTTGAAAAGGGTTTATAATTAGAACAAGGGTTTCTCTCAAAAATGGTTGAACTTGTGCATAATGCTAAAGGTAAAGACAATTTATGCATACATGATTAGATTCTCATCTACCCATGTAAACTATCAAACGATCCTATACCCCTCTCATTTAACAAATTTTATCCTCACTCATCACTTAAGAGTCTACCCTTATTCTTCACAAACTTAGCAATCCCCAATTCAAAATAAAGACATTTTTAAACTTTTTAGGCTAGTGAAAAGGTTTTGAAAAATATTTTTGCTCTTTAGATATTTCTTATTAGTAGCTCTCTTATTTTTTCCTTTTTATTTTTTTCTTTATTTGACACTTAGGCTCTTTTTATTTCTTTTTCTTTTCTTTTCTCTTTTTTTTTATTTTATTATGGGAGAGCTACCTCCTGAAATTTATTAGAGCATACTTCGTTTTAAAAACAACCTTTCACTTAAAACCCATTTCTTTCCTTAAAACACAAAGCTCTTTGAAACCGAGAACAAATAGGCAAGAAAGCAACCCCAATGATCCCCCAAACTTATCCTAAGCCTATACCTAGCTTCAAAATGCAAAGCTAGCAATCATATGAAAACCAAATCATGTCGCCTAAAACTAACACTTTATGCCAAGTTCAAACCGAAAGGAAGGCCTCACAAAGATGTCACACAAGAACATTTGGCTTCAAAAAAGGGTAAGGTTCAAGGAGGGAGTTCTACTTAGGCTCACAAAGAGTGGTAAAAAGGAAGAAGAGAGCCTAAATATTTTAAAACCATGTGTTCATTTTCAAATGTATAAGGATGATAATTAGATATTCAAATTAAGGTTTTCACTTATTAGGAAGAGTTTCAAATCATGAGAGTTAAATTTAAGCCACGAAAATCCTAACAAGTGATCCAAGCATGGTAAGAACTTACTTTCAAAGCATAGACAAAGCATTAGAGAACTACTAACTAGGGAATTGAAACAATTCATAAGTAAAAACACCTTTTTAAAAAATTCTAACCCCTTATGCAAAATGCAAACAACCTAGATGCTATGAGAGACTTTAGACTCAATCCTAACATGTTTTAAAAAGATGAATGCAACTACATGAATCTTTGAAAAAATTTTAAAAATTTTACCAATTTTTCATGAACTAAAGACTCAAGGATGCTAAAGGAAAATAAGATCAAAGAACACAAGTCAAATCACACATGTACTCCCCCAAACTTGCTTGACACCGTCCCGGTGACAAACTCATCCGAAGGAGTATCAAAACACAAAGCAAAAAGAAACAAATATGAGCGGTTATGTACAATGGAAGAAGGTTGTTACCTCTGGTCTAGTCTCGGCTTTAACTTGAGGATGTTCCAGCGGAGCTAGAGATTGTTGCTTTGCCTTTGTCAGCTGGTTCTTGGAGAGAATGGCGCGCCAGCTGAATGGTGCTTCCTTGGGTCTCGCGGATGACAATACCACCGGTTGAGAGTCTTCTCTTCTCGGGTTGTTGCACCTCTTGACTTGCAGCTTTCTTAGGCGAGCCTCCCTGAAGTGCCTTGACTTTCTTTCCAAGCTTCTTGAGCATCTTGCCTTGCCACTTGTTGATCTTCCTTTGCATCTCCACAACTGATGCTAGGAACTTCTCGGTTTTTGTCCTCGGCTCAAAGTCTAGCTTGGGAAGTGTGTAGGCCTCGGGCATCTCATCTTCCGTGGCTGGAGACTCTGACCTTTGACGAGGGGCAATCGCTGAAGCAGGTGGTCCTCCTAAATGGGCAAAGCATTCTTCCTCCGTGGGCAAGAACTCGATGTTCCCAACACCAAGTAGCTCAGTTTCATCTTTGTTGGGCAGGATGCACACTCTCTTCTTATCTTCGTCATCTATGAAGAGTTAGGCCTAGAACCCTTCCGCTGGCGTGCGTCCCAAGCTGTCAGTATTCCTCATGTATGCCTCGTCCATGAAAGCTCTGGTTGGGACGTGAGCAAAGTCATGAATGGGCACACCGGCTTGCACGAACAGAGGAGTAAGGAAGCCGCCAATGTAAGAGGAAGTTGCCTTGCATCGCAAGGCATAAGCCTTGTATTTCACCAAAGAAGCCGCGAGCACACACCCGTAGTTCACTTCATCGCCGAGTTCATCCTTCATGGGCTCGTCATTTGCATCCGGATCACACACCAAGTGCTTCACACCTTGGAACAGGAAGCACAGCTCCGTCTTCGTGACCGTAGGAGCAACAGATCTTCCACTAAACGTGTTGGCAATCAGCTTCAGAGTATACCTCAGCACCGGGCTCCTTACTCGCTTGATCTTGGCGGTGTTGGCCTTGTAGTCTTCATTGCTGATCAGGTCCCAAAAGTCGTCGGCTTTCTTGAAGGCTGGGAACTCGACCTTGTAGGCATCCGCATTGAGACCATAAGCTTGGCATAGCTCAGGGATGGAGAGTGTATAGGCTTGACGGCCAACCTTGAAGTAGAGGCGACCTTGGGAAGGGACGTGTGCGCTAGGATTCTCGTAACGGAAATCCAAGGTGGCAAGGAAGTCTATTGTCACTTCAGGAATGGTTGGGCAATCCATCCGTGACAGACATCTTAAGCCAATGTTCTTGAGGAGTTGGTCGAAATCCCCAAGAATCCCTAGCTTAGACAACAGCTCTCGATCAGCAAACTTGGTAGGCTTAAACCAAAGCCTTTCCAGCCGTTTCTTGTCCCTCTTCTTATCCTTACTCCATCTGACCCTCTATTGAACTGCCACTTCTTGTCCTTCTCCTTCTTGTGCTTGCTCTTCTCTTGTTCTCTTTGGGGCCATTGTTCCTGAAACAAGTTTCTAAAGAAAATTGATAAGCAAACGGCGGTTTTGATGAGAATGAGAGAAGAGAAAGAGAGAACTTATAAAAACTACCCTAGAATTTTGGAGAATAAATAAAAATCATAGCTAAAAAAAGGAGAATCATATCTTTAGATACTGAAAAATCTAGAATTATTCTTTTTACTTAGCTAGTTTTTTAAAAATCAAAACCGACCCTATATTCTAGAACAAGATCTTGCGAATTTAAAGGAAATTTTCTAAAATTAAATCATTAAATTTTTGAAAATACCTTTGCAAGAAATGCAGAATATCTTTGCTGGATTTTGAAAACCGAAACTCTCACTTTCTTTGTTTAAAATTTTCGAGAAAAACAGGAATGAGAGGGTGAGAGGTTGTTGAAATATTTAAAGGCTAGCAAAAATCAAAACAATGGGTAGTAAAAGTGGTTTTTCTGACAAAGTCTTGGTCAAGGCACATCTTTCATGGTCAAAGATGCTTGCCTTGACCAAGTTTTGAATTCAAAAGTTGGAGGGAAAAGAGTAAAGGAGGGAAAGAAAATGTTACCTCGACATGATGAATCGAGTCCTGGATCGATTGGCTCTCTCGATCATTGAGATGTTGGCTCCTCGGCTAAGTCCTCATGATCGAGTTATGTCCTCGATTTAGGGGTCGATTTGGCACAGATCGAGTGATGGATCGAGTCGAGTGATCGATCTATTTTCAACAGATTTTCCCGAGAGAAATTAGATCGGTCGATCCGTTTTGGATCGATCGATCCTTTTTCGTCAAGGTTGATCTTGTCACTCGTTCTCGTCTAGATCGACTGGCTCCTCTCGATTCACTGACT
The DNA here is from genome assembly GCA_911865555.2 of Thlaspi arvense. Classification (NCBI taxonomy): domain Eukaryota; kingdom Viridiplantae; phylum Streptophyta; class Magnoliopsida; order Brassicales; family Brassicaceae; genus Thlaspi; species Thlaspi arvense. The sequence goes on from OU466858.1 coordinate 38,851,550, forward strand.
CGATCTAGAAAAGATCGAGCCAGGATCAGTCGATCTAGCACTCGATCTCTAGCCTTATCTTAACCTCTTTTAGACCTCAAGGTCAAGGTTTAGGCTCCTTATACCTGTTCCTACACACTTGCAGAATAAAAACATAAAACTGAAAGGGAAATAAAGCAGGAGTATGTACAAGATAGACATGGGAATGCCTCCCAAGTGCGCTTTCTTTAACGTCTTTAGCTAGACCTTACTTGGTTTAAGCGGATGGTGGGTCTTGGAGAAGCACCGAGGTACTCTCCTTTTCATAGCTGTCTGCCAAGTAAGGCTTGACTCTGTGTCCGTTGACGGTGAATGCACTGCCACTTTTTCCCATCAGAGTAACAGCTCCATAAGGCAACACTTCTTGAATCACGAACGGTCTGCTCCACCTTGATTTCAGCTTGCCCAGGAAGAGTTTGAGCCTCGAGTTGTACAGCAACACTAGTCCTCCTTCCTTAAGCTCCTTGGCAACCAACTTCTTGTCATGAGTCTCCTTAGTCTGCTCCTTGTAGATCCGAGAGCTCTCGTAAGCGTTCAGCCTCAACTCGTCCAGTTCGTGTAGCTGAATAAGGCGTCTCTCCTGAGCAGTCTTGAGGTCAAAGTTCAGCCTCTTCACAGCCCACAACGCACGGTGTTCCAGCTCAACCGGGAGGTGACAGCCCTTGCCATAGAATAGAGTGAAAGGAGTTGTACCAATCGGCGTTTTGAAGGCGGTACGGTAGGCCCAAAGAGCGTCGTCCAGCTTCACTGCCCAGTCTTTCCTTGTTGCTCCGACGGTCTTCTCTAGTATAGCCTTGATTTGCCTGTTGGAGACTTCCACTTGACCGCTTGTTTGAGGATGATACGGTGTATCCACCTTATGCTTAACTCCATACTTTCTCAAGAGGTTCTCAAAGACCTTGTTTATGAAGTGGCTTCCTCCATCGCTTATGACAACCTTGGGTACCCCAAACCTCGGGAAGATGATACTCTTGAACAGCTTGATTACCACCTTAGAGTCATTTGTAGGGGAAGCAACAGCCTCAACCCATTTAGAGACATAATCCACTGCTACTAAGATGTATTTGTTGCCGTATGAAGAAGGAAATGGCCCCATGAAGTCTATCCCCCACGCGTCGAACATGTCAACCTCGAAGATGAGGAACTTGAGGCATTTCGTTCCTCTTAGTTATATTCCCTGCTCGTTGACATGCCTCACAGCTCTTCACAAACTCGTGTGCATCTTTAAAAATGGACGGCCACCAGAAACCGGCTTGCAACACTTTCGTGGCAGTCTTGAATGAGGTTAAGTGTCCTTCGTAGGAAGAGCCATGGCAATGATAGAGGATGTCCCTGGCTTCTTCCTTTGTAACACATCTCCGGTACAAACTGTCTACTCCTCTCTTGTATAAGTATGGCTCGTCCCAAAAGTAGTCACTAGCCTCTCTCATAAACCACTTCTTATGATAGCTGTTGAGATGTGTTGGCTCCTCACCACATGCTAGATAATTCACTACATCAGCATACCACGGTAGATCCTCCTCTTTGAAACTCAACACCTCCTCAAACCTCCCTTCTAGCTTTCCACAAACAGCCGTGGTAATCGCCATAAGCTGCTCTTCTGGAAGAGAGTCATCTAAGGGGAGAGACTCGTTGATCCTTAGCTGTGAGAGATGGTCAGCGACTCCGTTTTCTATCCCTTTCTTGTCTTTAATCTCCATGTCAAACTCCTAGAGTAAGAGAATCCATCTTAAGAGCCGAGGCTTAGTGTCTTTCTTCGAGTAGATGTATCGCAAGGCAGCGTGATCTGTGTATACAATAGCTTTGGAACCAACGAGATACCATCTGAACTTCTCAAAGGCGAAGACTACTGCAAGCAACTCCTTCTCCGTGGTGGTGTATCTTGATTGCGTGTCATCCAAGGTTCTTGAAGCATAGTAGATCACGTGTAGCTTCTTGTCCTTCTTCTGACCAAGAACGGCTCCTACGGCGTAGTCACTAGCATCACACATGATCTCAAATGGAAGAGACCAGTCTGGTGCTTGGACTATAGGAGCTGATGTAAGGGCTTCCTTGATGGTCACGAAAGCTTTCAAACACTCCTCATCAAATACAAACTCAGCTTCCTTGCACAACAGCCGTGTAAGAGGGCGTGCAATCTTGGAGAAATCCTTGATGAAGCGCCTATAGAACCCTGCGTGTCCCAAGAAGCTTCTGACTCCCTTAACATTAACCGGCGGCTCAAGACCCATCATGACCTCCACCTTAGCCTGATCAACCTCAATACCCTTCTCTGATATCTTATGACCAAGCACGATCCCTTCCTTAACCAAAAAGTGGCATTTCTCCCGGTTCAGCACCAAGTTTGTCTCTTCACAACGCTTTGGTAAAGATTCAACAAACACGCAGAAAAGGACGCACCATAGACAGAGAAGTCATCCATGAACACCTCTACCATCTATTCTATAAGATCGGAGAAGATCGACATCATACACCGCTGAAACGTAGCCGGTGCATTACACAATCCAAACGGCATCCTTCGATATGCAAAGGTACCGTAGGGACATGTGAAGGTCGTCTTCTCCTGATCATTTGGGTGAATTGGTATTTGAAAGAAACCGCTATACCCATCGAGAAAACAGTAGTAAGGGTGATTAGCAAGTCTCTCAAGCATTTGATCAATAAAAGGCAAAGGGAAATGGTCTTTCCTAGTCGCAAGGTTAAGTTTCCTATAATCTATACACATCCTATGACCAGTGATGGTTCTAGTATGAATAAGCTCATCCTTTTCATTCCTTATGACCGTGATCCCTCCCTTCTTAGGCACCACGTGTACAGGAGAAACCCACGTGCTGTCACTTATGGGATAGATCACGTCAGCCTCTAAAAGCTTAAGGATTTCCTTCTTAACAACCTCTTTCAAATTAGGATTCAAACGCCTTTGATGTTCTATAGAAGAAGCGTTCTCATTATCCAAGTGAATCCTATGAGTGCAAAGCATTGGTGAAAGGCCCTTGATGTCACTTAAAGAGTACCCAATGGCCTTCCTATACTTTCTCAGCTCAGTCAGGAGCAAGTGCAACTCATCAACACTAAGGTTTTCATTCACAATCACGGGATAGGTGTTATTAGGCCCTAAGAAAGCATACCTTAGCCCTTTTGGGAGCTCCTTAAGGTCCACCTTTGGGGCTAACAGCTCATTCCAGTCATCCTCATGGCTGTTGTTGTTGCTTTCCTCCTTGGAACTCTCCTTTGAACCCGAGGCATGACCCTTTAGACTGGTTTCCTCCATCGCTATCCCTTCTGAAATCGAGTCCTCCGGTCGATTCTCCTCTCGATGTCGTCTAGATCGAGCCATTTCGCTCGATTAACTTACTCGATTTGATATGGATCGAGTAAGGGATCGAGACGCTGAATCGATCTCTTGATTGGACCCCAAAATGATCGGGAGGTCTCTCTCGATCGCCGACTCGATTGTTTTTCCTGATCGAGCATTCCTCTCGATCTGTCCGTCGATTGTTGCACCGGATCGAGTTGTGTTCTCGATTGCCTTGTCGATCTGACTCCTGGATCGAGTGATAGCATCGATCTCGGAGTCGATCTCTAGACAGCAACCTTCTTCATTCTTAACAATCCTCCTAGAATCCAGCAGGTTGACGTACTCCTGGGTCCTCTGGTCCACATAGCCAAACTCCCCTGGCTCCTTAGTCAGTGCTAGCTTCAAATGGTCTTCTAGAGCCAGCTCTTCCAGCAACTCATCCGCCAAAGCATCCATCGTTTCAATATAGAAAGCTTGCCCTTCAATGGTCGGCTTCTTTAGAACCTCGTTGATGTCGAAGTCAAGCCTGATCTCCTTTCCAAAATGCAAGGCAATATTCCCATTTTTCACATCTATGATAGCCCCGGCGGTTGCAAGGAATGGTCTCCCTAAGATGAGTGGATCCTTAGGCTCTTCATCCATCTCCAACACTATGAAGTCCGTAGGCACGTTCACACCACTGATTCGCACAGGTAAATCTTCAAGCAGCCCCACTGGTAGCCTCACACTCCTATCAGCCAGTACCAATGAGATCCGACAGTCTTTGAAACGAGTAAAACCAAGCTTCTTAGCCACAGAGTGAGGCATCAGGTTTATGCTAGCTCCGAGATCACATAAGCAGCTCTTGAACTCTAGAGGACCTAAAGCGCAGGGTATAGTGAAGCTTCCACGGTCTCCCAACTTCTTAGGGACTATCTCCTTATGTATCACAGCACTTCACTCTTCACTTAGAACAAGTACCTCCTTGCTTTCCTTATTCTCCTTTACGAGATTGTCTTTGAAGAATTTGGCGCATTTAGGCATCATTGCAAGGCAGTCAACGAGAGGTAACTTGATCTCCACGTCCTTAAGGTGCTTCTCAAAGAGGATTCTATGCTTCTCTATGAGTTGCTTCTTGAAGCGGCCAGGAAAAGGTAGCTTAGGTACATAAGGTGGAGGCACATAAGCATTCTTCTCCTTAGTGGTTTGCTCAGCTTTCTTCTCAGCAACTGCTTTGTCTCCTCTTCTTGGCCCTTGGATCCAAACGTTGTCAAAGTTAATCTCATCATCATCATCAGCCGAAGGTTTACCCTCCCCCTCTTGAATTACAACGTCCTCGTTGTTCTTGGTAGAGACCGGAGGTTCGAGCTCTTTGCCGCTTCTCAACGTTATAGCATTAGCATACTCCTTGGGATTCTGCTCACTCTTTCCCGGAAGACTATTCTGACCACTCGTACTCGCTTTCCCTTTCTCCAGCTGCTTGATCTTGTTGTTTAAGTTGGTGATCTAAGTAGAGAAGTCAGTGAGAGACGAGTCTAGACGAGTGTTCATCTCGGCGAACTTCTGGTTTGTAGAGGCTTGCCCTTGTATTAGCTGTTGAATAATTGCTTGAACCGGATCAACTTGTTGTTGCATCGGTTGTTGCTGCTGAGGTGCAAAGCCCGGAGGGTAGTTAGGTGTATAACCCTTGTTGTTTTGATGTTGCCCTTGGAAGTTGTTCTGCCCTTGACCTTGGAAACCACCACTCGGTTGAAAACCTTTGTTGTAAGGGATGAAAGGTTTTGCTTGCTGAGCAGGGTACACTTGATCTTTAGGGTTGGGTACGTTGGTGCTTCGGTAAGAGAGGTTGTTGTTTTGGTAGCCTTGGTTGTAGCCTTGAGGTTTGTAGTTGTTCTGTCCCGCCACCCAATTGGCTTCTTCTTGGCTCAACTCCAACTCCTCTTGGTTCTCATCAGCTTCACCAACAAAGTGAACATGCTTCTGATTGGCTAACACCAGCTTATCTATCTTCACATGCAAAGATTTGAGCTCCTTCTTGTGAGACTCTAACTCTGATCCTCTCGGTGCACGGTCATAATCTTCAGCGTAGTTTCCATCACTCAACGCCAAGTTTTCTATCAGCTCCATACCCTCTTCTACCTCCTGACCGAGGAAGTTCCCTTTGCTAGCTGTATCAAGCAACAACCTGATCTTTGGTGAGGCTCCACGGTATATGGTACTGAGTAGTGCCTCCTCGCTGAACCCGTGATGAGGACATTGGATCGTGTAGTCTTTGAAATGCTCCATTACCTCGTTGAATGTCTCATTGTTCCCTTGAGTGAAACCACTGATTTCGCTTCTCAACCGTGCTGTCCTGGTGCTTGAGAAGAACTTTGAGAGAAAGGCCTTCTTACACTCGGCCCATGATGTGATGGTGCCTTATGGGAGGGTCTTCTCCCAATGTCTAGCTTTGTCTCCGAGTGAAAAGGGGAAGAGACGCAGATTGAAAACATCTTCGGATATGCCATTGATCTTTATCATCCCACATACTTGCTCGAAGTTGTCTAGGTGCTCCAAGGGGTCTTCCATTGCTAAGCCGTGGAACTTGTTGTTTTGCACCATGGAGATGAAACCTGGCTTGATCTCGAAGTTATTTTTTTGCACAGGAGGAGGAGTGATCCCAAACCTATTGTGATGAGTATTGGGAGCATCTCCGGCTCCTATGATCCTTGGGGGTCTAGCCGCATGTTGGGGGTTTCCATTGCCCCTTCATGCTGCCCCGTGAGCTGGAGGAGGTCCTTCTGGATGCTCGTGTTCAGCCATAGCTTCAAAGTCAACCAAACCGTGCTGAACAATCTCTTCAAAGGCTCTTGTTTGTTCTCTGACTCTCCTTTGCCGTGAGTGACCAAGTTGATGAATGTTGTCTAAGGGTTGTAGTAGATTGTTGTCTCCCCTTGAACGAAGATTCATGTACCTGAAAACACACGTTTGAGAGTAGAAGGATTAGTAACTTGAAAAAGGTAAAGACTTAGTCTTTGCTAAGTCCCAAATCTCTATGTTCTCAAAACAGTCCTACGATGGCAACGGTGCCATTTGATAAGCACTTTTTGCACAAGGGTTATATTGCAGTGAGGTTATCAAACTCAAATGCAAGACATGTTGTAGTACAGCAAGCAAGAGAGAGTCAATCCACTCCTAGGATGATAGAGAATGCACAGAGAATACAAGGACTACTGCAAATCTAAGCGAAATGAGATGGTTTATGAGAAAATCTCTAAAAACTAGATGCCGCAACTTAAACAGAATGAAACCTATTTTAAAAATACTAGAAAGGAAGAAACTACCACGAAAAACAAACAGAATAATTAAAGGAGAAAGCTTCGAATTATTAAAATCCGACTAGTGGATCGACCACGAGATCGACCACTAGATCGAGCAGTAACAATCGATCTCGTCTAAAAATGCAAAACAGTAAAACTAATGACCAGGATGCTATCAGAGATCAAGCGAAAGACGAGATAAGATGTAAAGATGCTAAAAGAAAGGGCCTAGGATTGAGATTCATGGTAACGGGTTTCAAAGGTTCGACCTTGGGTTTAAAACTTTAAATCGACTCACTTGGTGAGGATCTCTAAGCCTTGAAAACTAAGCAAGATATATCTGTGGCTTTCGGTATAGATCACTCCTTCATCCTCTTCTCCAAACCCATGGCTTTTGGTGGAAAGAGAGGTTGAAGGGAAAGGAAAACAGATTTCAAATGAATGGCTTAACTAATCCCTCAAACTTCCATGGCTTTTGGGAAGGGGTAACTAGTCTCTAAAGTGTGATCTTCCGAGGCTCCTGAATCCTGTCAAGGTAAGGAACCTCTCGGATCATGAAGCTCTTGGCGTGAGATTCTTCAAGCATTGAGATCTCAACACCTTAGAAGAGATAGCCATTGAAAACGTTTAGAAAAACCCCAAGATCGAAACCCTTTAGACCCCTTAATCCTCTCAACCCCGAACCCAAAGAAACTACTCGCTACACATAGAGTAAATCAAGCAAAGCATGTAAAATGAGACGATGAACATGAAAAGAAAACTAGATTGAACGGAAATGATTCGATTACAAAGCTTAAGAAAAACGCGAGTTCAACAATGGTGTTCTTTACGAAAACGAGAGAGAAGACATAAGGAAAAAGATAAGGATCTAAAGTTGTTGTGGGAAAAGGACGTCGCCGCCTTCCCAAAATGCCGAAACAAGCTAATGGTCCCCCCTTCGCTAGCGGCCAAAAACGGTTGAAAGGACAGAGATCAACTCCAAGATCGAGTGGTTCTCTCGATCATATCTGGACATCGTGTCTTCAGCTCGATCTGGGTCTCGATCATCATCGGCGAATCGAGTGTTGCATCCGATCTCGGTATCGATCTTCGGCTGGATCGAGTGGTGTACTCGATCTGGCTCTCGCTCTGCATGGCGTCATTTACGTCTGTACCGGTTGATCGATTGCTTCACTCGATCTTCGTCTCGATCATTCTCCTTGGATCGCCTGGTTGCTCGATCTTCTGGTCGATCAAATCCTAGATCGACCGGCCATGCTCGATCTGCTCCTCGATCTCTGATCCTTAGCATATATCCGAGCTCCCACGAACTGCTACATCAGCCTCAACATGTCCACGAACCTCCACGACTCCAAAGCAGCCAGAAACAACCTGAATGTGATGCAAAATGCAAGGAAAATGCATATGCTGATGCAAGAATGCTCTAGGACCCTAAGTGATGCAATCTAACCTAAAACGTGATACAAATGCATGAAAAGCTAACTAATGAGTATGCAAAATGTATGCAATATGCAATAACATCAATATACAAGAACAAGATTGATGAAGAAGGAAATGTAGTGAGAAACAAAGCAAGGTGAGTTGCTCAGGGATACTCTCAAATCGAGGGAATCGATTTCGACGAGACTTTTGCTCCCGTGGCTCGACTTGAATCCATTCGATTGCTTCTTGGGATAGCTTGCCATCTAAATATCAAGCTATTTCAGATGGATGTCAAAAGTGCATTTTTGAATGGTTTACTTCAAGAAGAAGTCTATGTTGCTCAGGGTAGAGGATTTGAAGATCCGAAATTTCCTGATCATGGCTATAAACTTAAGAGGGCCTTGTATGGTCTCAAACAGGCTCCTAGAGCTTGGTATGAACGGCTTACTCAGTTTCTGTTTGGGGCTAACTTTCTGCGGGGTAATGTGGATAAGACTTTCTTCATTCAATACATAGATAAGGACATCCTCATTGTTCAAGTGTATGTCGATGATATCATATTTGGGAGCACCAGTGACAAACTCACGAAGCAGTTTGTGACAACCATGACTAAGGAGTTCGAGATGAGTATGGTAAGGGAACTCAACTATTTTTTGGGTTTACAAGTGAAACAGACTTCAGGTGGGATCTTTGTGTCTTAGTCAACGTATGCAAAAAATCTAGTCAAGAGATTCGACATGCTAATATACTCATATATTTCGCATATTTAGCATGCATTTAGAGTAGTTATCATGCATTCATCTTACATAATAGGCTAGGTTTGCACCATTTGTCTCATTTTAGGTCCTAAGTGCACTTTGCATTAGCATTTGCATATTTCTTGCATTCTTGCATCTTATTCAGGTTGTTTTGGATACACTGGAGCTATGGAGGTTGTGTGGACGTGCTAAGGATCGAGAAGGAGCTTGCGGACACTTGGGAGAACTCAGCCATTCAGCAAAGAGACCGAGATCAAGAAAAAGATCGAGCTAGGAAGGTCGATCTAGATGAGATCGACCAGAAGATCGACTAAGCCCGGGTCGTTTCAAGGAAGGGATCAAGGTCAAGATCAACCGAGGTGATCGATCATAAGTACGGACGTGGATTAAAGCCATGCAGAACGAGAGCCAGATCGAGTTCACGACTTGATCATCCGAGGATCGACAAGAATATCGATTGAAGTACTCGATCCATCCAACCGAATCGACCCAAGGATCGAGCAAAAGCAGACGTTCTAGCGGGAGATCGATTAAGAGATCGACTGCCCAAGTCGATCTCTGAACCTTATCCGGACAGCTCACTTTTGGATTTTAGTGAGGGGACCATTTCTCTTGTTGGCCTATTTTGGGCGAAAAACTTTATCACTTTCATTTACCACGCTTTGTCTACGACTTTTTCGAGCTTTCCTTTAGGCTTATCGCCATTGTTCTAAGTTTCAAGTTTTCTTAGTTTTGTAAACTCTTAATCTTGCTTTAATCATTAAGTATTTCTTTAATCTTGCTTGCTTAATCATGCTTATCTTTCTTTGCTTTGCATTTCCATCGGTTTTAATCATGTGTAGCGAGTAGTTTCCCTTGGGTTTAAGGTTGGGGCGATTAAGAGGGTTTAAGAGGTTTAAGCTTGGGATTTTTTCTTGTTCTTAATCTATTCTCATCTTGGATTTGGGCTCTTAATGCTTAGAGATTCTTGGAAAAGATCTTCATGATCTCAGAGATCTCCTTACCTTGGCGGGATTCAGGAATCTCTTAAAACCAAATCCAAGAGAGTAGCTCATCCTTTCCCAAATGCCATGGATGCTAAGGGAGCTAGTTAGGCCATTATTTGAGATCAATACTTAATGTTCTTCAACCTCTTTTTCCACTATATGCCATTGGTTTGGAGGAGAGGTTGAGGAAAGGGTTTATACCACATGCCATGGATAAACCTCTTTTAGGTTCTCAAGGCTTAGAGATAGCACAAAATGTGTAGATCTAATGTTTTCAAAACCCAAGCTTGAATCTTGAACCTTCTTAATATGACCCTCAACCTTAGATCCTCTTTTTAGCTTTTCAAAACCTTTAAATCATCATCCTTTAGTTATAAAGTTTGCTTCTTTAGTCTTGAAAGTCATTGTTCTAGGTTGTTAGAAATTCTCTGTTTATCTGCCTTTAGTGTTCGATTTTTATAAATTAGTAGTCTTACATTTTAATTTCCTAGAATTCATCTGCTAGTTGTTCAACCCTTAAAAGGGGATTTTAGAATTGTTTTCTTGGTCATTTGGCACTTGCATTTAGTTTTCATAGAATTTCTCATCCATTTACCCGAATCTGACTTAGATTTACAAAGTTCTTGCATTATTAGTAGCTTTCATCAACCTAGGCTGGATTGATACCCCTTACCACTATACTACATCAATATCTTGGTTTGGGTTTGATTCTAAAACAGCTTGCAAACAAATCTGTTTATCAAATGGCGCCGTTGCCGGGGATCGAACCCGGGTCACCCGCGTGACAGGTGGGAATACTTACCACTATACTACAACATTATCTTGGTTTGGGTTTGATTCTAAAAAAGCTTGCAAACAAATCTGTTTATCAAATGGTGTTGTTGCCAACTTGGGTTTGAATTGAAAGTATTAGGATTTGGAGCTTAGTAGAGACTAAGTTTTTATTTTTACTTTGATTACTAATTTGTGTACCTTCCTACTTGCTTTCTCAGGTACATGAATTTGAGGTCTAGTGGTGACAACAATCTACTACAACCTCTGGACAACATTCATCAACTCTGAAGTGCAAGAGAAAGAAGGGCAAGAGAACAAGAACAACACTTTGAGGAGATATTGCAACCATATCTTCTTGACTTTGAGGACATGGCTGAGCAAGACCAAGCTGAGGCTCCACCTCACCGCGCTGCTGCTGGATGGGGTAATGGAAACCCCAACCACGCTACAAGAGCACCAAGGATCATCGGTGCGGGTGATGCTCCAAACACACATCACAACCGCTTTGGAATCACTCCTCCACCGGTGCAAAACAACAACTTCGAGATCAGGCCAGGCTTTGTCTCAATGGTGCAGAGCAACAAGTTCTATGGGCTTGCAATGGAGGACCCTTTGGAGCATCTTGACAACTTTGAGTAAGTTTTCAGAATGATAAAGATCAATGGGATCTCGGAGGATAGCTTCAAGCTTAGGCTTTTCCCTTTTTCACATGGGCATAAAGCAAGGCATTGGGAGAAGACCTTACCTCAGGGGACTATAACCTCATGGGCTGATTGCAAGAAGGCGTTTCTATCAAAGTTCTTCTCAAGAACAAGAACAGCTCGGCTAAGGAGTGAAATCAGCGGTTTTACACAAAGGCAGAATGAGACCGTTAGTGAAGCAATGGAGCGGTTGAAAGACTACACTATAGCTTGTCCTTATCACGGCTTCAGTGAGGAGACACTCTTGAGCACCATCTATTGTAGAAGAGGGAATGGAGCTCATTGAGAATCTTGCTTTGAATGATGGGAACTATACTGAAGATTATGATAGAGCACCAAGAGGGTCTGACCTAGAGGCAAACAAGAAGGAGCTGAAGTCTCTCCATGAAAAGATTGACAAGTTAGTATTTTCAAATCAAAAGCATGTACACTTTGTGGGAGAAGCTGAAGATGTCATTGAAGAGTTATAGCTGAGCCAAGAAGAAGCGAATTGGGTTGGAGGTCAGAACTACAACAAGCCACAGGGCTATGCTCAAGGGTATCAAGGCAACAACAACCTCTCTTACCGAAGTACCAATGTGGAGAACCCTAAGGATCAAGTGTACCCTCCACAACAAGGCAAACCTTTTGTTCCTTATAACAAAGGAGGATTTACACAAAACAGTGGGTACCAAGGGCAGAGACAAGGCAACTTCCAAGGTCAGCAACAGCAAGGAAACAAAAGTTACTCTCCTGTGTTTCCTCCTGGTTTCGTGCCTCAACAGCAACAAGCTCAACCGCCACCTCAAGATCCGATTCAAGCAATGTTTTAACAATTGCTTCAGGGCCAAGCAACCACAAATCAGAAGTTTGTTGATATGAACAATAGGCTGGACTCTTCTCTTACTGAGGTGTCTACTCAGATCACTAACATCAACAACAAGATAAGCCAGCTAGAGAAAGGAAAAGCCAGTTCAAATGGTCAAGGTAGCTTACCCGGGAAGTGTGAAGCCAACCCTAAGGAGTATGCCAACGCTATTACTTTGAGAAGTGGGAAAGAGCTTCCACCGCGGTCTACACCTGAAGACAATGAGGACATTGTTGTTCAAGAGGGGGGGGGGAGTAATCTCTCAAATGATCAAGAGGTCACGTTTGACAATGTCTGGATTGCAAGACCTAAGAAAGGCAAAGAAGCGGTTGTAGAGAAGAAAGTAGAGGAGGTTAGCAAGAAGAAAGAAGCTTACGTGCCTCCACCCTACGTACAAAATCTCCCTTTCCCTGGACGTTTCAAAAAGCAGCTGATTAGAAGCACAAACCCTTGTTTGAGAAGCACATAAGGAATGTTGAGATTAAGCTGCCTTTGGTTGATTGTTTGGCAATGATGCCAAACTATGCAAAGTTTTTGAAGGATACTCTAGCTAAGAAGGATAAAGAGAGTGAAGAAGTCTTGGTATTGTGTCAAGAATGCAGTGCAATCATCCACAAGGAGATAGCACCAAAGAAGCTAGGAGATCCAGGGTCATTCACTATACCTTGTGCACTAGGTCCTTTGAAGTTTGAAAGCTGCTTATGTGATCTTGGTGCAAGCATTAGTCTTATACCTCACTCCATTGCCAAAAAGCTAGGCTTTACCAAGTTTAAGGAGTGTAGAATCTCTCTCATCCTGGCTGATAGAAGTATAAGGCTCCCTGTAGCCTTGCTTGAAGACTTACCCTTGAGGATAAGCAATGTGAACGTGCCAATAGATTTTGTGGTGTTAGAAATGGATAAAGAACCAAAGGACCCTCTTATCCTTGGTAGACCATTTCTAGAAACTTCTGGAGCCATAATAGACGTGAAGAATGGCAAGATTTCTCTACATCTTGGCAAAGACATCAAGCTGAACTTTGATGTCAATGAAGTTTTAAAGAAGCCAACCATTGAAGGACAAGCTTTCTATATAGAAACTTTGGATCCATTGGCTGATTAGTTGCTTGAGGAGTTGGCACAAGAGGATCATCTACAGCTGGCTTTGACTAAGGAGTGTGGGGAGTATGGTTTCTTGAGTGAACAGACACAGGAGTATGTACACATCCTTGATTTTTGCAAGGTTGTGAAAGAAGATGAAGGCGAGTGCCTAGAGATCGACCCGGAGATCGACCAAGTTACTCGATCCAGGAAGAAGATCGATGAGAGAATCGACCGAGGCAACTCGATCTGTTCAGAGAACGACTCCATATCAAATCGAGCAAGTGAATCGAGAGAGTGCAATCAATCCAGCCTAGAACGAGAGGAAGATCGACTGACTGGCTCGATCTCAGTGGTAGCAACGGTTCAAGATAGCAGCCTGAAAGCTCATGGCTCGGGTTTGAAAGAGGCGAATGAGGATGGCAACGTCAACACAAGCCACGAGGAGGACTGGAGCGAGCTGCTAGCCCCAAAGGTGGACCTAAAGGAGCTCCCAAATGGGCTAAGGTACGCTTTCTTGGGACCTAATGACACTTATCCTGTCATTGTGAATGAAAATCTGAGTGATGATGAGTTAAACTCACTCCTTAAGGAGTTAAGGAAGTATAGAAAGGCCATTGGGTACTCTCTAAGTGACATCAAGGGCCTTTCACCAATGCTTTGTACTCACAGGATTCACTTAGAGAAAGAAAACACTTCTTCTATAGAACATCAAAGACGCTTAAACCCGAGCTTAAAAGAAATGGTTAAGAAAGAGACCTTGAAACTTTTAGAGGCTGACGTGATATACCCTATCAGTGATAGCACATGGGTCTCTTCGATCCATGTGGTACCAAAGAAAGGGGGTATCACGGTCATAAAGAATGAAAAAGATGAGTTAATTCCTACAAGAACCATAACCGGACATAAAATGTGTATTGATTATAGGAAACTTAACTCAGCCACTAGAAAAGATCATTTTCCTCTTCCCTTTATTGATCAAATGCTTGAGAGATTAGCTAATCACCCATACTACTGCTTTCTTGATGGCTATAGTGGTTTCTTTCAAATTTCCATTCATCATAATGACCAAGAGAAGATAACCTTCACATGCCCCTATGGTACCTTTGCTTATCGAAGGATGCCATTTGGGTTATGTAATGCACCAGCAAACTTTCAAAGGTGCATGATGTCTATCTTCTCTGACCTCATAGAGGAAATGGTGGAAGTTTTTATGGATGATTTTTTTGTGTATGGTGCCTCTTTTGGTGGTTGTTTGTCAAATCTTTGCAGGGTTCTCAAGAGATGTGAGGAGACAAACTTGGTGCTGAATTAGGAAAAGTGTTACTTCATGGTGAAGGAAGGCATTGTACTTGGGCACAAGATTTCTGAGCAAGGGATTGAGGTTGATAAGGCAAAGATAGAGGTCATGATGAGCTTAGAGCCGCCGGTTTATGTGAAGGGGATAAGGAGTTTCTTGGGTCACGAAGGCTTCTACAGGCGGTTTATCAAGGATTTCTCCAAAGATAGCACGCCCCCTTACAAGGCTACTTTGCAAGGAAGCCGAGTTCATCTTTGATGAAGAATGCCTTCAAGCCTTTAAGACCATCAAAGAAGCTCTAGTCACCGCGCCTATGGTTCAAGCTCCTGATTGGGACCTGCCGTTTGAGATAATGTGCGACGCAAGTGACTACGCCGTGGGTGCTGTTTTGGGTCAGAGGAAGGACAAGAAGCTTCACGTGATCTACTATGCAAGTTATACCTTGGATGACACGCAAGTGAAGTATGCAACCACCGAGAAAGAGCTACTAGCCGTTGTCTTTGCTTTTGAGAAGTTTAGATCATACTTGGTGGGTTCTAAGGTCATTGTTTAGACTGATCACGCCGCCTTGAGGTACATCTACTCCAAGAAAGACACCAAGCCGAGACTCTTAAGGTGGATCCTTCTCCTACAAGAGTTTGACATGGAGATCAAAGACAAGAAGGGGATTGAGAACGGTGAAGCGGATCATCTCTCAAGGATGAGAGTGAATGAAGTCTTACCTTTGGATTACTCACTCCCTGAGGAGCAGCTTATGATGGTCAACACAGTGGTATGTGCGAAGCTAGATGAGAAGTTTGAAGAAGTCTTGAGTTTCAAGGAAGAAGATTTGCCTTGGTATGCGGACATTGTCAACTACTTAGCTTCTGGAGAGGAGCCTACTCACCTAGACCACTACCATAAGAAGAAGTTCATGAGGGACATCTCTCATTACTTTTGGGATGATCCATATCTGTACAAGAGGGGAGTACACAGTTTGTACTGAAGGTGTGTAACAAGAGAAGAGTTAAAGGACATCCCTCTCCATTGCCACAGTTTATCTTATGGAGGGCACTTTGCATCATTCAAGACGGATACAAAGGTTCTACAAGACGGGTTTTGGTGGCCAACACTCTTCAAGGATGCTCATGAGTTTGTTAAGTCGTGTGAAGCATGTCAAAGAGCTGGGAACATCACAAAGAGGAATGAGATGCTGCAGGTACCAATCTTTGAGGTGGATGTGTTGGGGGATTGATTTCATGGGTCCATTCCCATCTTCTTACGGCAACAAATATATCCTGGTTGCTGTAGACTAAGTGGGTTGAGGCT
Organism: Thlaspi arvense; assembly: GCA_911865555.2. Taxonomy (NCBI): domain Eukaryota; kingdom Viridiplantae; phylum Streptophyta; class Magnoliopsida; order Brassicales; family Brassicaceae; genus Thlaspi; species Thlaspi arvense. Next base: position 38,867,319 of record OU466858.1, read on the forward strand.
ATAGCTTCCCCAACTAACGATGCAAAGGTTGTGATCAAGCTCTTCAAGACTATCATCTTTCCAAGATTTGGGGTTCCTAAGGTAGTGATCAGCGATGGGGGCAGCCACTTCATCAACAAGGTCTTTGAAGGTCTTTTGAAGAAGTATGGGGTTAAGCACAAGGTAGCTATGCCCTATCACCCTCAAACTAGCGGCCAAGTGGAGTTGTCTAATAGGCAAATCAAGGCTATTCTAGAGAAAACTGCGGGGGTAACTAGAAAGGATTGGGCAAGCAAGCTTGATGAAGCTTTATGGGTGTATAGAACAGCTTTCAAAACTCTCATTGGTACTATTGTCACCTCCCTGTTGAGTTAGAGCACAGAGCTCTTTGGGCCGTGAAGCAAGTGAACTTCAATCTCAAGACGGCACAAGAGAAAATGCTGGTGCAAATCCATGAGCTTGATGAACTAAGGCTAGATGCTTGTGAGAGTGCCAAGATCTACAAAGAAAGGACCAAGGCGGTTCATGACAAGAAGCTGGTGCGTAAGGAGATCAAGGAGGGAAGTCTGGTGCTGCTCTACAACTCACGCTTCAAGTTGTTCCCAGGGAAGCTCAAGTCTAGCTGGAGCGGACCTTTTGAGATCAAGGAAGTGCTACTGTATGGGGCGGTTACATTGGTTGGCAAGAGTGGAGAGAGCTTCACGGTGAATGGGCATAGAGTCAAGCTCTACATGGCTATTGAATGCAGGAAGGAGAGCACCACGTTGCTTCTCCAAGACCCACCTCTAGCCTAAACCAGGTAGAGTCAAGCTAGTGACGTAAAACAAGCGCACTTGGGAGGCATTCCCATGTCTATCATTGTACATATTTCTGTTTTATTTTGTTTCACTTTTATGCCTTTTTTTAGTTTAAGAGTGTAGGTGAAAGGATAAGGGAACCGGAGGTTACGATCTTGGAGTCAATAAGGCAAGGAAAGAAGAAGTAGAGGCAAGCGATTGAGTGATGGATCAACCTATCCTAGCTCGATCTTTACTAGATCGAGTAGACAATCGAGTGAATCAGTCGATCATGAGAGGATGACCCGCCCATGTGTTTAGCTTGAAATGCAAACGGGGTGTGGATCGACTGACCTCACTCGATCCTCGAACTGGATCGATCAGTTTACTAGATCAGCTCACTCGATCCTTGCCCAAACGACCTCGAAATCGATCAAGGGACTCGATCTAAGGAGTAATGCCATAATCACGTAAAATCTTGGAACGAGGGAGCACACTCGATCTAAGGCTCGAATCTAATCAAATCGAGCCCCCAATCAAGCAACCCTCTCGATCACAACCAACATGGGCATGAGATCGAGGTCAAGATCGACCAATTTGACTCGATCTCATGCCGAGGTTAGTTCAAGTTTTCCCCCTTTTTCCCTTTCCCTCCTATTTTAAATTTGAATTTTGGTCAAGACAAGCATCTTTGACCATGAAAGATGTGCCTTGACCATACTTTGTCAGAAACCACTTGCATTGCATCCAAGATTTTTATCCTTATAAACACATGCATCCACACTCTCTCCCATTGTGCTTCGAAACTGTTTTCTAAAGAAAAGTGAGAGTGTGAGTTTGGTTTTTAAGGCTAAGAGCATCTACCATTCATCATTTCAAAGGTATTTCGGAGTTTCTTGATTTTCATGTTTGAATTTTTTAGAAAATTTCCTTTTCTTTGAAATGACTTAGTGTTATTTGCTAGGGATTAGAATGAATTTTTAAAAGTATCTGAATATTAGGGAAAATTGCTTGATTTAGTCTTATCTCTAGATATTTTCTCCTTCTATTTATTGATGAATTTTATAAAATCCCCAAAAATCTAGGATTTGTGTTAAGAGTTTTTCTCTCTTGCCTACTCTTTTTCTTTAAATTGCCACCTAGACTCATTCTTCTCTTTGAGAATTTGTGTTTCAGGTACCAATGGCACCCAAGAGAAGCAGAGACTTGGCGATACAAGAGGAAGAAACTCAGCAAGTTGTTCAGGAGAGGGTTAGATGGACTAAGGAGGAGAAGAAGGCAAAGAAAAGGCTAGAGAGGCTCCGGTTTGAACCCACCAAGTTTGCAAGCAGGGACCTCTTGGGGAAGCTAGGATTGTTGGAAGATTTTGATAAGCTGCTCAAGGACATGGGGCTTGCGTGCTTGTCAAGGATGGACTGCCCTACTTACCCCGAGGCAACGCTGGACTTCCTCTTAACCTTGGACTTCTCCTATGAAGATCCAAGCCTTCCAGCTCCCGCCAAAGGTCGCCTCACGTTCAAGATCAGGAGACAGGCATATCACCTCTCCATCACCGAGCTGTGTCAAGCTTACGGTCTTAATGCTGCGGCCAAGCAAGTGGAGTTCCCTCAGCTCAAATCTGCCAACGACCTTGGAGACTTGATCTGCGATGATGACTACAAAGCCAACACCGCCAAGATCAAGAAGGTCCGCAACCCCGTGCTGAGATATGCCCATAAACTCCTAGCCAACACTTTCAGTGGGCGATCCGTGGCTCCAACGGTCACTAAGAATGAGTTGTGATTTCTCTTCCAAGGAGTTAAGAAGATCGTATGCAACCGAGAGGAGAATGATGAGCCGATGGAGGATGAACTTGGCAACGACGTCAACTATGGTTGTATCTTGACCTCTTCTTTGGTCAAGTACAAGGCGTGGGCATTGAGGTGTAAGGCGAGCTCAGCACTTATTGGAGGCTTCCTCACACCGCTGTTCATACAAGCCGGAGTTCCTCTTCAAGACTTTGAGCCTTGCGCGGAGAGAGCCTACATGGACGAGACCTACATGCGCAACACGGATTCCTTAGGTCCTACGCCAGCTCCAGGACTCTATGCTTACCTGTTCTACAACTGTGAGCATGAGAAGAAGGTGTTCATCTTGCCCAACCAAGAAGAGACAAACCTAGACAGCATGGGAACCATCGAGTTCTTGCCAAGTGAAGAGGAATGCTTCGCAGCTCTTGGACAAGCAGCAGCTCCCCCTCAACTCCCTCGTGCACCTTCAGAGTTGCCTCCTTCAGATGCCGTGATGCCAGCGAGTTTCGACCTCCCAAAGCTTGATTATGAGCTGAGAACAAAAGCAGAAAAGTTCTTTGCTTCAGTGGTGGACATCCAGCGCAAAGTCAACAAATGGCAGGGTAAAATGATTAAGAAGTTGGCAAGAAAGATCAAGGACCTACAAAGGAGCTCATCCGAGAAGACGGTGAGTGAAGAGGTTGAGCAGACAGAGAAGAGAAGGAGATCAACCGGAGGAGTAGAGATCCGTGAGCCCCAAGGAGACAACCAAGCCGCACGTCTTTCTCTACAAGAAGGCACAAGCAAGGGGGAAGGGCAAAGAGATCACCCACGACACTCCTCGCAAGAGTAGGAGGACTGGAGCATCCTCAACCTTTAGCCGTGCCTAACTCCAAGATACCAAACACAACCTTGTAAATAACATGCATTTTTCATTTTTTTGCTTTGTGTTTTGTCTCCTCTTGAATTTTTTTGCCATCGAGACGGTGTCATTCAAGTTTGGGGGAGAGTGTGTGGTTTGACATGTTTTATTTGGATCTTATTTTGAGTTATCATACTTGAGTCTTCATGCATCATCTAAGGCATAGAAAAATACAAAAAAATCATAAAAGTTTTAAAAATTTTCAAAACATTATGTAGCTTGCATTTGCATTGTTAAACATTTTAGGATTGAGTCTAGAATTTTAATCATTTAGGTTGTTTGCATTTGCATAAGAAGCAAAAGTTTTTCTTGAAAAGAGTTTTAAGCTCATGAATTGTTTCAAGACCCTAGCTAGTAGTTCTTTGATGCTTTGTTCAAACTTTGAAAGTAAGCTCTAACCATATTTGGATCATTTGTTTTGATTTTCGTGGCTTAAGTTGAACATTCATGAATTCAATCCTTTCCTATCAAGTGAGAACCTTAATTTGAATTTTTTGAATTATCATACTTGTGCATTTGAAAAAGGATACATGGATCACATATACATATTTAGGCTTTCTTTTTCCCTTTTCACCACTCTCTTGTAAGCCTAAATAGAACTCCTCACCTTGACCCTTACCCTCCTTTCAAGCCAATTTTCTTGTGTGACATCATTGTGAGGCCTTATTTTCGGTTTGAACTTGGCATAAAGTGTTAGGCTTAGGCGACATGATTAGGCTCTCATATGATTGCTAGCTTTGCATTTTGAAGCTAGTTTTAGGCTTATGTTTGGGGGTGGGAATTCACGGGTGCTGTTGCTTTTGTTTATTTGGTTTCGGTTTTGAAAAGTGTTGGTGTTGGGAATTTGAAATAAAAGGGATTCATAGTTTTAAGTGGGTGGTCTTGAAATGTTTTGTATAAAAGCTCTAGTTTAAAAGAAATGAGATAGCTCTCAAAAAGAAAAGAAAAAAATGAAAAGAGCCAAAGGCCAAATGTTTAAAGAAAAGAAAAGAAAAAAATTTGAGAAGAGAGCTATCAAAATAAAAAGAAAAGAGCTAAGTTTATGTATAAGACCATCCCACTAGCTATAAGAAGGTTGAGATTTGTGTTTATTTGGGTAATGCTTGGCATCTTGCCTTGTTCTTTATATGTACTCTCTAGAGGGTGAGTGAGCTTTAAAGAGAAAGAAAAAAAATGAGAGAGGGTTTTAGGATCATTATTAGTGTATATGGGTAGATGAGAGTCTAGTCATGTATGCATCAATTGCCTTTACCTTTAGCATTATGCATAAGTTCATTCCTTTTTGAGATAACTCATTGCTTGATATACCCACTTAAATGAGATCATTTTTATCTCATAACCTTTGTCCCTAAGCCAAATGTATTCGGTTTTAAAATGCATAAGTGTGATTCATGGTTTGAGCTTAATGAATGTTAGAGGTTAGGATTCTTGGATTGTTTGGAATATGAAAGTCATGATTTGAGATTCAACATGTGATGAATATGGCTAAGTTCTTTGGAGTATGAGTTTGTGCATTGCATCTTAGAATTAAGAACTAGGACCATTGAATTGATTCATTTGAAAAACACTTGTCAAGGAATTTGAGGTCCCATTTTTAAAACCTCTCTTCCTTTCTGGAATTTTGTTTGCATGAGGGCAAGCAAAAGGCAAGTTTGGGGGAGTTGATATACTCATATATTTCGCATATTTAGCATGCATTTAGAGTAGTTTTCATGCATTCATCTTACATAATAGGCTAGGTTTGCACCATTTGTCTCATTTTAGGTCCTAAGTGATCTTTGCATTAACATTTGCATATTTCTTGCATTCTTGCATCATATTGAGGTTGTTTTAGATACACTGGAGCTATGGAGGTTGCGTGGATGTGCTAAGGATCGAGAAGGAGCTTGCAGACACATGAGAGAAATCAGTCATTCAGCAAAGGGACCGAGACCGAGAAAAAGATCGAGCTAGGCAGGTCGATCGAGATGAGATCGACCAGAAGATCGACTAAGCCCGGGTCGTTTCAAAGAAGGGATCGATCGTGAGTACGGACGTGGATTAAAGCCATGCAGAACGAGAGCCAGATCGAGTTCACGACTCGATCATCCGAGGAAGGACAAGCAGATCGATTGAAGTACTCGATCCATCCGACCGAATCGACCCAAGGATCGAGCAAAAGCTGACGTTCTAGCCGGGAGATCGAGTAAGAGATCGACTTGGAAAGTCGATCTCTGAACCTTATCCGGACAGATCACTTTTGGATTTTAGTGAGGGGACCATTTCTCTTGTTGGCTTATTTTGGGCGAAAAACCTTATCACTTTCATTAACCACGCTTTGTCTACGACTTTTTCGAGCTTTCCTTTAGGCTTATCGCCATTGTTCTAGTTTTCAAGTTTTCTTAGTTTTGTAAACTCTTAATCTTGCTTTAATCATTAAGTATTTCTTTAATCTTGCTTGCTTAATCATGCTTATCTTTTTTTGCTTTGTATTTCCATCGGTTTTAATCATGTGTAGCGAGTAGTTTCCCTAGGGTTTAAGGTTAGGGCGATTAAGAGGGTTTTAAGAGATTCCTGAATCCCACCATGGTAAGGAGATCTCTGAGATCATAAAGATCTTTACCAAGACTTTCTAAGCATTAAGAGCCCAAATCCAAGAGACTAGCTCATCCTTTCCCAAACGCCATGGATGCTTCGGGAGCTAGTTAGGCCATTATTTGAGATCTATGCTTAATGTTCTTCAACCTCTTTTTCCACTATACGCCATGGGTTAGGAGGAGAGGTTGAGGAAAGGGTTTATACCACACGCCATGGATAAACCTCTTTTAGCTTCTCAAGGCTTAGAGATGGCACAAAATGTGTAGATCTAATGTTTTCAAAACCCAAGCTTGAATCTTGAACCTTCTTAATATGACCCTCAACCTTAGATCCTCTTTTTAGCTTTTCAAAACCTTTAAATCATCATCCTTTAGTTATAAAGTTTGCTTCTTTAGTCTTGAAAGTCATTGTTCTAGGTTGTTAGAAACTCTCTGTTTATTTGCCTTTAGAGATTGATTTTTATAAATTGGTAGTCTTGTATTTTAATTCCCTAGAAGTTATCTGCTAGTTGTCTAACCCTTAAGAGGGGATTTTAAAATTGTTTTCTTGGTCATTTGGCACTTGCATTTAGTTTTCATAGAATTCATCATCCATTTAGATTTACAAAGTTCTTTCATTCTTACTAGCTTTCATCAACCTAGGCTGGATTGATACCCCTCACCACTATACTAAATCATTATATTGGTTTGGTTTTGATTCTAAAACAGCTTGCAAACAAATCTGTTTATCAAATGGCGCCGTTGCCGGGGATCGAACCCGGGTCACCCGTGTGACAGGCAGGAATACTTACCACTATACTATAACATTATCTTGGTTTGGGTTTGATTCTAAAACAGCTTGCAAACAAATCTGTTTATCACATGCAAACAAGCAAAGTGGCAACAACACCTATGAGTGCCACCAACAAACTGTTTAAGGACTCAGATGGAGAAAGAGTGGATGAGAAGCTCTATAGAGCTATGATCGGAAGCCTGTTCTATCTCACAGCCAGCAGACCTGACTTGTGTCTGAGTGTGGGTCTATGTGCAAGATATCAACCATCTCCACAAATGTCTCATTTGAATGCAGTGAAACGCATCATAAAATATGTCAAAGGTACCCTAGATCTTGGTATATACTATTCGAAGGAGACTAATGAGAATCTTGCAGGTTTCTGTGATGCAGATTGGACAGGTTGCTTAGATGACCGTAAGAGCACATCTGGAGGATGTTTCTTTCTCGGCAATAACATGATCTCGTGGCATAGCAAAAAGCAAAACTGTGTTTCATTATCAAAAGCTGAAGCAAAGTATGTAGCACTTGGTAGCTGCTGTACACAACTACAATGGATGAAGCAGATGCTTGGAGATTATGGTATGTACTCTGATCCCAGGACTGCTCACTGCGATAACAAAAGTGCTATTGACATATCTAAAAATCCTGTGCAATACTCTCGCACCAAGCATGTTGACATTAGACATCATTTTGTTAGAGAACTTTTTGAAGAGAAACTCGTCATTATTAAGCATGTAGCATCCGAATATCAACTAGCTGATATCTTCACTAAACCGCTTGATCTTAACAGCTTTCTGTATCGTAGAAATTCTTTGGGTCTGTGTGAACTCTGATTCTAGGGCAGGTTGAGGGAGAATGCATGAGCTAATCGCACTTATGTCATTACATACACCTCCCGACCAAAACCTCTTGCAGGCAAATTGATCTAAGTTCAGATCAGCTTACTCCCATGAAAGACAGAAAAGTTAATGTCATGTGAGATAAACACTCAACGTGGATCAGGATGCAACCATATTTTGAATCTACATTGATCACTTTTTGGATTGGATACTGGTATAAGTGGACTAAATAGCTATATTAATTTATAAGGTATTTCTAAGTATCTCTGTGTCCGAAATGACTGACACTCAATCTGGAGCTGGTTTCTGTCAAAATCACGATTCAGCATTGTTAGTTGTCATGATCAGCTTCATCTAGACACATACTAAGTCTTGTGTGCGAAAAACAAAAACAAAAACAAAGGAGGGGAAAATTCTCTCGTTCAAATTGAGAATCATCTAGCTTGCTCCACTCATACCTGCTGTGTTCACTTATCTGATCATTCATGCGGAGTTACTGCAAAGAACGATTAATCAAGTATGTCACAGCATCTCAGCTGAGAGTTAGCTACATTCTTAGGCCTGCAAGTTGATTTCTCCAAATTTGTTTTGGTGTGTGTAATACATAGTCACCTGCTTGTCATCCGAGCAACCTGTCTCACAACAGTGATTTGTGGTTAAGTGAGATTCTAGGCTTGCATGCTGTTCGTCTTGCTGTGTGGTTACAAAATTTCGTGGGTCCTAGTTCAAGTCTCTGTCTTAGTTCGCTTTTCATCTGTGTTTGAAAGTCAAAAATAAATGTCAAAGATCAAATTCATGTTACCGCTAATCTTGTTTTGGCCCAATATGGCCCAATTGTTGTGTGAACTAATGTGGGCTCAGTCGGTTTTAAAGTGAAATTTAGGGTTGCCGCTCCTTATTTATTATATGCTGACGATTCATGTGCCACAAGCCGTCTCTCTGTCTCAGTTAAGCAAATCTCAGCAATCGTTTTCTTGATTCTCTGGTGTTGAATCACATTACTCTTGTCACCATGCTTCCCACTCGCCATACTCGGTCTCAATCCCGCCAGGCTCTAGCGGAATCTGCACGGATTAGCAGATCCATCCCGGATGACAACGAGACTCTAGCTGATGCTCTTCTCAAACTTCGAAATCCGAACCACAGATCCGGGAAAGCTCTGATGATCGTCCACGATCTGGAAGAGGATCACCTCGAGCTACACTGGAAATCCTTCTCGCCTGGACCTAGTTCAGATCGACGCTCTGGTGACACGTCGCATGCAACCTCAACAAAATCCACCGAGCCTACGGAGGAGGAGGAGCAAGTCGACTCCCGTAACCCCCAGGTTGGTGAGTTTCTTGACTTCAAACCTCGCTATTCGGAAAATTGCAAAGCCTTCCTCATCTGGCGAAGGTCGACTAAGTTCTCAGACCGTCCTCGGCAAATTCCGTGTGGTGATTTCTCGTCCGAGGCTGCAGCAGTCACATACCAGTCGTTTGATCTTCGCTCCTTTCACGGTGGCGTTTACTTCCCTTTGGATGATGCGAAGCTGCTTCTAGTGAAACAAGTTCTAGTCCGCACTGGGATGATGTACACTGTTCTCGATGTCAAGCCTTACTGCCCCACAGTTGTCAAGGAGTTCTACGCTAACCTTGGTGATCTGGAAACACGATGTGGTTCAAAGTATGTCTACGTCAGGGGCCTTATGTATGAGTTCTCTCCTGTTATCATAAATCGGATGTTTTTGCTCCCAGAAAATGGTCCTGAAGGAGACTGGATGTCAGCTGATCTCAACAATGTCATTGGAGCACTCACGGAAACTTATCGCTTCGGTTGGGAGGGACTTCGTTCTTGTCACCTCTCGAAGAGGTGTGGAGTCTTCTATCGCATTTGCTGTCGGAACTGGATGCCAACTACAAACTAGATTACAATGGTGGAATACATGAATATGAAGCGGATGACTAAGATAGGCTGATTTGTTTTTGTGTGTGTATCCAAGTGATCACACTTGATGCTTTTGCATGTGTTTTCTTTCGAGAACCTTTCTCGGCTTAGTCCCTTGTTTCTGTTTTTTTTTTGTTGGCTGCGTTTTTCTTTGCCTGAACAATCTACGTATTAGTACTCTATCTATGGATGTTTTTCTTTCTTGAATGGTGTGTGTTTGCTGCGTGTTTGTGTGTTGCTGGAACTAACATGACAGGTAGCTTGAGGGGACACATTCAGGCAAAAAGGGGGAGATTGTAAGATGGGGATTCGTGGAACACCTGGCGAGTGTGTCGAACACATAAGGCGCAAAGAAAGGATGACTGCAACAAGGGAATACGTGCATATTAAGGAAGATATTGGAGTTGCCTTATTCAGCTGTGGGCAAATATACGAAGCATCGAAGACATGGCAAGTGTGACTTGTCGAGGAGAGTATATATATGTGACTCTAGTAACTAGGTTAGGTTACACACAGAAACGGGGGGTTAGAGCACTCTTGATTTGGAAGAAGAGTTTAGGTGCTCCTTTGAGCAAACACAGCTGTAGCTGTGTGGGTAGAATTAGGAATTGGTCAGTGACAAGTTAAAGATCTTTGGAGATTGTGTAAGGTTGTGTAAAACTGATTAAACAAGTCCTCTTGGATAGTTTAAGTGATTTCTAATAAAGAGTTTTATTGAATCCGAGTGTTCATTATTTACAATTGCTTATCCTTTTTAGTATTCCTGTGATTACAGTATCGACCAAGTCTCGTCGATACTCTGATCGATACAGTCGCCTCTAGCTAAGGCATCTCGGTTGATCTCCTCGGTATGCTACTCGATACAATCGCCCTTTAGTTAAGGCTTATCAAGCTCCAACATCGATACAGTGATCGATACCCTTCTTGGCTTGTGTATCGAGACACTCCTACGTCGATATGCTGACCGGTACAGATGCTTTAAAGGTGGTGTATCGAACAGAGTGGCTCGATACTCTTTGCGTGTCCTGTCTCCTTCGACTCCGGGACCTCGATGTGTTGATCGGTATAGCTCCTTAGCATGTATCGACGTGTGATATTGATATGTTGCTCTGTATGATGTGTATCGATTTGCTAAGTCGATACCCTGCTCGGTATGAAGCCTACTTGCCTTGGTTTCTTCAGCTAATGACTCCCAGTATTTCCTTTGGTCCTTAAACTCCTCCAATGCACCTGCCAAGTGCTTGAAATGCACCTAATATGCAATGCACTCATAATTATACTCTAAGCGCTAAATGGGTGCAATTGGGACAAGAACATGTAGAAATGCATGCTTAAGGATCAAAAACTAGTGCTAAATTTATGCTAAAATGGTATAAATATAGTGTATATCAAAACCCTACAATTAATAACCCTAATTAAAGCCTAAAGTCAAGTCGGCTGATTCTGTGATTCCCAAAGACTTTGAGCAACTAAGTCGAGAGAGTTTGAGCTACTGAGACACAGAGTTTTAGCAGCTGCGAGTTTGAGTCAGAGGCTGAAAGCATTTCAAAGAGTGATAATTGTGAACAACGAACCTGGTAAGTCTCGATCAACTGTGATAAATAGACTTCACCTTGGAGGGTTAGATTCAAATTTACTAATAAACATCATGTAATATCATTATTGGTAAAATTCTGGAGACTTTGAGAGCTTGCGATCGGTCGACTTTGAGTCGCAACAATTGATTAACTCTCTAAACGGTGAAGAGGAAAGAGCGAACTGATGGATCACAACCATAAAAAGGTCGTAAAAAAGGATTCATCCAAATGGAAGATGTTGAGGATGATTCTGAAACAGAACACTGATAACTACTTTCTTTGCAAGGGTGAGGATGCAATGAGGTTATCAAACTCAAATGCAACACTTAGGTTGTAGTACAGTATGCAAGTGAGAGTCAATCCATTTCTAGGAGCTAGGAAGATCAAAGAGAATGCAAGAGCAGTGTAAAGCTAAGCGAATAACAGGCGGTTTTGTAAAAATCCTAAAAACTATATGCAGCAACCAAACGAAATGCAAAACTATTTTAAAAATACCAGGGATGATTAAACTACCACGGGGAACAAGCGGAATAATTAAAATGCAAGGCTATGATTTAACAAAAATCGACTAATGGATCGACCATAGGATCGACCACTAGATCGAGCAGTTTGGATCGATCTCGTCTAAAAATGCAAGCATCAAGAAACTGATGACCAGGATGCAGCAAATATCAAGCGAATGACTAACGAAGATGTAAGAATGCTAAGAAAGAACGGTCTAAGGTTGAGATTCATGGTCCGTGGTTTCAAAGGTCCAAGTTGGGGTTGAAAACTTTAAATCGACTCACTTTGTGAGATTCCCTAAGCCTTGAAAACGAAAACAAGATCCATCTGTGGCTTTCGGAATGGATCACTCCTTCATCCTCTCCTCCAAACCCATGGCTTCTGGTGGAAAGAGAGGTTGAAGGGCAATGAACTCAGATTTAAAACACACGGCCTAACTAGTCCCCTAAACTTCCATGGCTTTTGGGAAAGGGTAACTAGTCTCTAGGATGTGATTTTCAGAGACCTCTGGATCCTGTCAAGGTAAGAGACCTCTCTGATCATAAAGATCTTGGCGTGAGAGTCTTTAAGCCTTAGGGACTCAACATCCTAGAAGAGAAAGCCATTAAGAACAAGAAAACTACCAACTTGAAAACCCCTTAGACCCCGTGAATCCTCTCAACCCCGAGACCCAAAAGAAACTACTCGCTACACATGAGAATAACCGAAATAAAGATGAATGATGAAGCGATGAACATGAAAACGATTACTTAAGACTTAAAACGATCCGAATATTCAAGAACAAAGCTCAAAGTCTAACAATGGCGGATAATCTCCAAACCAGAGAGAAAAAGCATAAAAAGATAAGATTGAAAAAGTGTGTCTAGAAAGAGACATCGCCGCCTTTCCAAAATGGCAAAAACAGCTCGATGGTCCCCCCCTCGCTAGTGGCCAAAAGCGGTTGAAAGGACAGAGATCGACTTCGGGATCGAGCGGCTCTCTCGATCACTTTCGGACATCTTGTCTTCTACTCAATCTGGGTCTCGATCATCTTCGACGGATCGAGTGTTGCATCCGATCTTGGTATCGATCTTCGGTCGGATCGAGTGGTGGACTCGATCCGGCTCTCACTCTGCATGGCGTCATTTACGTCCGTACCATTTTATCGATTGCTCCACTCGATCTTTGTCTCGATCATTTCCCTTGGATCGCCTGGGTGTCTCGATCTTCTGGTCGATCTCATCTAGATCGACCTGCCATGCTCGATCTGCTCCCCGATCTCTGGTCTTTAGCAAACATCTGACCATCCACGAACCGCCACAACAGCTTCAGCACATCCACGAACCTCCACGACTCCAAAGTAGCTAGAAACAACCTGAATGTGATGCAAAATGCAAGGAACATGCGTATGCTGGTGCAAGAATGCTCTAGGACCCTAAGTGATGCAATCTAGTCTAAAGTGTGATGTAAATGCATGAAAAGCTAACTGATATGTATGCAAAATGCATGCAATATGCAGTAACATCAACTCCCGCAAACTTACTTCTTGCTTGCCCTCAAGCAACAGAAAATAAGAAAGAAAGAGAGGTTTTAGAAAAGACGGGGGTTTAAGCTTCTTGCAAAGGTTCCTTTCAAATGAATCAATCTCAATGTCCTAGTTACTATTTCTAAAATGCAATGCGCACACTCATACTCCAAAGAACTTAGCCATACTCATCACACAAAGAAACTCAGATCATGACTCTCCTATTCCTAACAAACAAAGAAACTCATCCTTTAACATTCATTAACATCCGAACCTTGAATCAAACTTATGCACTTTAAAGCAGGACACATTTGGTTAAGGGCGCAGGCTATGAGCATGGAATGATCTCATTTGAAAAGGGTTTTCATTTTAAACAAGGGTTTTTCTCAAAAATGGCAAGAACTTTATGCATAATGCTAAAGTTGAAGGCAATTGATGCATACATGATCAAATTCTCATCTACCCATGTAAACTAACAATGATCCTAAACCCCTCTCATTTATCAACTTTTATCCTCACTCACCACTTAGAATCTACCCTTTTCTCAAAGCAAAAGCTTAGCATTCCCCAATTCAAAACAGAAAACATTTTTTTACTCTTTTAGGCTAGTGAAAAGGTTGAAAACAATTTGCTCTTTACATATTTCTTATTGGTAGCTCTCTTGTTTATTTATATTTATATATTTTTTTTCTTTTATTTTGGAACTTAGGCTCTTTTCTTTTTTTTTTTATTTTTTTTTTATTTTGAGAGAGCTACCTTCTGAAATTACTAGAGCATATAAATTTTTAAACACAAACCTTTCACTTAAAACTTTTTTCTTTCTTTCAAATACCAAACTCTTTTGAAACCGAGAACATGTAAATATGAAGACAACCCCAATGATCCCCGAAACTTATTCTAAGCATATATCTAGCTTCAAAATACAAAGCTAGCAATCACATGAGAACCCAATCATGTCGCCTAAACCTAACACATTATGCTAAGTTAAAAACCGAAAAAGAAGGCCTCACAATGATGTCACACAAGAAAAATTTGGCTTCAAAGAAGGGTAAGGGGTCAAGGTGGGAGTTCTACTTAGGCTCACAAAGAGTGGTAAAAGGAAGAAGAGAGCCTAAATATTTTAAAATCCATGTGTTCATTTTCAAATGCATAAGGATGATAATTGAAATTTCAGATTAAGGTTTTCACTTATTAGGACAAGCTTCAAATCATGAGAGTTCAATTCAAGTCACGAAAATCATAGCAAGTGATCCAAGCATGGTAAGAACTTACTTTCAAAGTATGAGCAAAGCATTAGAGAACTACTAACTAGTGCATTGAAATAATTCGTGAGTTTAAAACACCTTTTTAAGAAAAACTCTAACCCCTTATGCGAATATGAACAACCTATATGCTTTAAGATTCTAGACTTGATCCTAAAATGCTCAATGAGATGGATGCAACTACATGAATCTTTGAAAAAAATTGAAATATTTTACCAATTTTTCATGCAATGAAGACTCAAGGATACTAAAGGGAAAAGAAGATCAGAAAACACAGGTCAAACCACACATATACTCCTCCAAACTTGCTTGACACCGTCCCGGTGGCAAACAAATTCAAAGGAGCATCAAAACACAAAGCAAAAAGAAGCAAACATGAGCGGTATGTACAATGGAAGAAGGTTGTTACCTCGAGTCTAGTCTCGGCTGGAACTTGAGGATGTTCTAGAGGAGCTAGATGCTACAACTTTGCCTTTGGAGCCTGGCTCTTGAAGAGAGAGACGTGCCGGTTGAATGTTGCTGCCTTGAGTCTCACGGATGACAACTCCACCGGTTGAAAGCCTCCTCTTCTCGGGTTATTGAACCTCTTCACTTGCATCTTTCTTAGGCGAGCCTCCTTGAAGCGATTTGACCTTCTTGGCAAGTTTCTTGAGCATTTTGCCTTGCCATTTGTTGATTTTCCTTTGCATCTCCACAACAGATGCTAGAAACTTCTCCGTTTTGGTTCTCGGCTCAAAGTCTATCTTGGGAAGGGTGTAAGCCTCGGGCATCTCATCTTTCGTGGCTGGGGACTCAGACCTTTGACGAGGAGCAATCTCTGGGGCAGGCGTTCCTCCTAGAGGAGCAAAGCACTCTTCTTCTGTTGGCAAGAACTCGATGTTCCCAACCCCAAGCAGCTCGGTCTCGTCCTTCTTTGGTAGGATGCACACTCTCTTCTCGTTTTCGTCGTCTATGAAGAGATAAGCGTAGAACCCTTCTGCTGGCGTGCGTCCCAAGCTGTCGGTATTCCTCATGTAGACCTCATCCATGAAAGCTCTAGCCGGGACGGGTGTGAAGTCGTGTATGGGTATGCCAGCTTGTAAGAATAGAGGAGTGAGGAAGCCGCCAATGAAAGAAGAGGTTGCCTTGCACCGCAAGGCATAAGCCTTGTACTTCACCAAGGAGGCAGCAAGCACGCATCCATAGTTCACCTCGTCGTCGAGTTCATCCTCCATAGGTTCTTCATTCTCAGCCAGATCACACAACAAATGCTTCACGCCTTGGAACAAGAAGCAAAGCTCGGTCTTCGTGACCGTGGGACCAACTGACCTTCCGCTGAATGTGTTGGCGATCAGCTTCAAAGTGTACCTCAGCACTGGGTTTCTCACTCTCTTGATCTTGGCGGTGTTGGCTTTGAAGTCTTCGTTGCTGATCAGGTCCCAAAAATCGTTTGCTCGCTTGAAGGAGGGGAACTCGATCTTGGTGGCAGCTGCGTTGAGACCATACGCTTGATATAGCCCGGGGATTGAGAGGCTGAAGGCATGACGTCCAACCTTGAAGGAGAGGCGGCCTTGTGAAGGAACGGGGGCGCTAGGGTTCTCGTAACGAAACTCCAACGTGGCAAGGAAGTCTATTGTCACTTCTGGAATGGTTGGGCAATCCATTCGTGACAGACATCTTAAGCCAATGTTCTTGAGGAGTTGGTCAAAATCTCCAAGGATCCCCAGCTTGAACAGCAGCTCCCGGTCCGCAAACTTAGTAGGCTCAAACCGAAGCCTTTCAAGCCGTTTCTTGTCCCTCTTCTCATCCTTACTCCATCTGACCCTCTCTTGAACAGACACCTCTTGTCCTTCTCCCTCATGTGCTCTCTCTTCTCTCGTTCTCTTGGGAGCCATTGTGCCTGAAACAAACTTCTCAAGCAATTTGTTAAGCAAAACGGCAATCGGATGTGAGAAGAAGAGAGGCGAAGAAGAAAGCTTATAACTAATACCCTAGAATTTTGGGGAATTAGTAAAAATTATAGCAAAATTTAGGAGAATCAAATCTAGAGATACTAGAAAATTTAGGATTTTTCCTATTATTTTGCTAAATTTAAAAATTTAAAACTGCCATAGCATCTAAAACAATCAATTGCGAAATAAAAGGAGATTTTCCTAGAGATTTTTATCAAATAACCGAAAATACCTTTTTGCAAAGATTGTTAAGAAGCTTGTTAGCCTTTAGAAAACAAATAACTCTCACTCTCTTTACTTAAAATTTCGAGAAAACAAGAATGAAAGAGTGTGAAGTTGATGAAAACATTTAAAAGCCAACAAGAAACGAAACTATGGGTAAAAGGAAGTGGTTTCTGACACAAGTCTTGGTCAGGCACATCCTTTCATGGTCAAAGATGCTTGCCGTGACCAAGTTTTGAATTTAAAAACTGGAGGGAAAAGAATAAAGGAGGGAAAGAAAATGTTACCTCGGCATGAGATCGAGTCCGTTTGGTCGATCTAGGACTCGATCTCATGCCCATAATGGCTTTGATCGAGAGAATAACTCGATTTGTGACTCGATTCATGGTGAATCGAGTCCTAGATCGATTGGCTCTCTCGATCGTTGAGATTTCGGCTCCACGGCTAAGTCCTCGTGATCGAGCTACGTTCTCGATTTGGCATAGATCAAGTGATGGATCGAGTCGAGTGATCGATCTATCCCTTAAGGATTTCCCGAGAGAAATTAGATCGGTCGATCCATTTTGGATCGATCGATCCGTTTTCATCTAAATCGATCTTATCACTCGTTCTCGTCTAGATCGACTGGCTCCTCTCGATCTACTAACTCGATCTAGCAAAGATCAAGTTAGGATTAGTCGATATAGCACTCGATCTCTAGCCTTTTCTTAACCCCTATCGCCTCTTTTGGACTTCAAGATCGAGGTTTAGACTCCTCGTACCTGTTCCTACACACTTGCAAAATAAAAACATAAAACTGAAAGAGAAATAAAGCAGAAATATGTACAGGATAGACATGGAAATGCCTCCCAAGTGAGCTTTCTTTAACGTCTTTAGCTAGACATTACTTGGTTTAGGCAGATGGTGGGTTTTGGAGAAGCACCGAGGTACTCTCCTTGTCATAGCTGTCCGCCAAGTAAGGCTTGACTCTGTGTCCGTTCACGGTGAATGCACTGCCACTCTTGCCCATCAATGTAACAGCTCCATAAGGCAGCACTTCTTGGATCACAAACGGCCCGCTCTACCTCGACTTCAGCTTTCTCGGGAAGAGTTTGAGTCTTGAATTGTACAGCAACACCAAACCTCCTTCCTTAAGCTCCTTGGCAACCAACTTCTTGTCATGAGCTTCCTTAGTCTGCTCCTTGTATATCCGAGAGCTCTCATAAGCGTTCAACCTTAGTTCGCCTAGTTCATGTAGCTGGATGAGGCGCCTCTCTTGAGCAGTCTTGAGGTCAAATTTCAGCCTCTTCACAGCCCACAATGCACGGTGTTCAAGCTCAACAGGGAGGTGACAGCCTTTGCCATAGAGCAGAGTGAAAGGGGTCGTATCAATCGGTGTTTTAAAGGCGGTACGGTAGGCCCAAAGAGCGTCGTCCAGCTTTACTACCCAGTCTTTCCTTGTTGCTCCGACCGTCTTCTCAAGTATAGCCTTTGACTTACCGGTTGGAGACTTCCACTTGACCACTCGTTTGAGGGTGATACGGTGTAGCCACCTTATGCTTAACGCCATACTTTCTCAAGAGGTTCTCAAAGATCTTGTTTATTAAGTGGCTTCCTCCATTGCTTATAACCACCTTTGGTACCCCAAACCTCAGGAAAATGATGCCTTTAAACAGCTTGATCACCACCTTAGAATCGTTTGTAGGGGAAGCAACAGCCTCAACCCATTTGGAGACATAATCAACCGCTACTAAGATGTACTTGTTGCCATATGAAGAATGAAATGGCCCCATGAAGTCTATGCCCCACGCGTCGAACACGTCAACCTCGAAGATAGGAACCTGAGGCATCTCGTTCCTCTTAGTGATATTCCCTGCTCGTTGACATGCCTCACAGCTCTTCACAAACTCGTGTGCATCCTTGAAGATGGACGGCCACCAGAAACCAGCTTGCAACACTTTCGTGGCAGTCTTGAATGAAGCGAAGTGTCCTCCGTAGGAAGAGCCATGACAGTGATAGAGGATGTCTCTAGCTTCTTCCTTCGTAACACACCTCCGGTACAAACTGTCCACCCCTCTCTTGTATAAGTAGGGCTCGTCCCAAAAGTAGTCACTCGCCTCCCTCATAAACCTCTTCTTGTGATAGCTGTTGAGATGTGTTGGCTCCTCTCCGCATGCTAAGTAGTTCACAACATCAGCGTACCAGGGAAGATCCTCCTCTTTGAAGCTCAACACCTCCTCAAACTGCCCCTCTAGCTTTCCACAAACAGCTGCGGTGATCGCCATGAGTTGCTCTTCTGGAAGAGAATCATCTAAGGGAAGAGACTCGTTGATACTTAGCCGAGATAGATGGTCAGCGGCTCCGTTTTCTATTCCCTTCTTGTCTTTAATCTCCATGTCAAATTCTTGAAGCAAGAGGATCCACCTCAAAAGCCGAGGTTTAGTGTCCTTCTTTGAATAGATGTATCGCAAAGCCGCGTGATCTGTGTAGACAATAACCTTGGAACCCACAAGATACGACCGGAACTTCTCAAAGGCAAACATTACTGCAAGCAACTTCTTCTCTGTAGTAGTATACCTCGTTTGCGTATCATCCAAGGTTCTTGAAGCATAGTAAATCACGTGCAGCTTCTTGTCCTGCCTCTGACCAAGAACGGCTCCTACGGCGTAGTCACTAGCATCGCACATGATCTCAAAGGGTAGTGTCCAGTCTGGTGCTTGAACTATAGGGGCTGATGTAAGGGCTTCCTTGATGGTCACGAAAGCTCGCAAATACTCCTCATCAAACACAAACTCAGCTTCTTTGCACAGCAACTGTGTAAGAGGGCGTGTAGTCTTGGAGAAGTCCTTGATGAAGCGCCTATAGAACCCGGCGTGTCCCAAGAAACTTCTGACTCCCTTAACGTTAACCGGCGCCTCAAGACCCATCATGACTTCCACTTTAGCCTGATCAACCTCAATGCCCTTCTCTGATATCTTATGACCAAGCACAATCCCTTCCTTAACCATAAAGTGGCACTTCTCCCAGTTTAGCACCAAGTTTGTCTCTTCACAACGCTTTAGTACCCTGCAAAGATTCAACAAACACGCAGAAAAGGACGCACCATAGACAGAGAAGTCATCCATAAACACCTCTACCATCTCTTCTATTAGATCGGAGAAGATTGACATCATACACCGCTGAAACGTAGCCGGTGCGTTACACAATCCAAATGGCATCCTTCGATAAGCGAAGGTACCATAGGGACATGTGAAGGTCGTCTTCTCCTGATAATTTGGGTGAATTGGTATCTGAAAGAAACCGCTATACCCATCAAGGAAACAGTAGTAAAGGTGATTAGCAAGTCTCTCAAGCATTTGATCAATAAAAGGTAAAGGGAAAAGATCCTTCCTAGTTGCAAGATTAAGTTTCCTATAATCCATACACATCCTATGACCAGTGATGGTCCTAGTAGGAATAAGCTCATCTTTATCGTTCCTTATGACCGTGATCCCTCCCTTCTTAGGCACCATGTGTACAGGGGAAACCCATGTGCTGTCACTTATGGGATAGATCACGTCCGCCTCTAAAAGCTTAAGGATCTCTTTCTTAACAACCTCTTTCAAATTAGGATTCAAACGCCTTTGATGTTCTATAGAAGAGGCGTTCTCATTATCCAAGTGAATCCTGTGAGTGCAAAGCATTGGTGAAAGGCCCTTGATGTCACTGAGAGAGTACCCAATGACGTTCCTATACTTTCTCAGCTCGGTCAGGAGCGAGTGCAACTCATCATCACTTAAGTTTTCATTCACAATAACGGGATAGGTGTTATTAGGCCCTAAGAAAGCATACATTAGCCCTCTTGGGAGCTCCTTAAGGTCCACCTTTGGGGGTAACAGTTCGCTCCAGTCATCCTCGTGGCTGTTGTTGTTGTTTTCCTCCTTGGAGTCCTCCTTAGAACCCGAGGCATGGCCCTTAAGACTGCTTTCCTCAACCGCTATCCCTTCTGAAATCGAGTCGTCCAGTCGATCTTGCTCTCGATGTCGTCTAGATCGAGTGGTTTCGCTCGATTCACTTACTTGATTTAATGTGGATCGAGTAAGGGATCGAGACGCTGAATCGATCTCCGGATTAGACCTCAAACTGATTGGAAATTCTTTCTCAAATATTTGACTCGATTGTTTTCCCGGATCGATCACCCCTCTCGATCTGACTGTCGATTGCTGCACCGGATCGAGTTGTGTTCTCGATTGCCTTGTCGATCTGACATGTGGATCGAGTGATAGCGTCGATTTCAGAGTCGATCTCTAGGCAGCAGCTTTGATCCTTCTTAGCAACCTTCCTAGAATCCAGCAAGTTGACGTACTCCTGGGTCCTCTGATCCACATAGCCAAACTCCCCTGGCTCCTTTGTCAGTGCCAGCTTCAGATGGTCCTCCTGAGCAAGTTCTTCCAGCAACTCATCCGCTAAGGCATCCATCGTTTCAATGTAGAAAGCTTGCCCTTCTATAGTCGGCTTCTTCAGAACCTCATTGATATCGAAGTCCAGCCTTATATCCTTTCCCAAGTGCAAGGCAATCTTCCCGTTCTTGACGTCAATGATAGCCCCGGCGGTTGCAAGGAATGGCCTTCCAAGGATGAGTGGGTCCTTAGGCTCTTCATCCATTTCCAACACGACGAAGTCCATTGGCACGTTCACACCGCTGATTCGCACCGGTAGATCTTCAAGCAGCCCCACTGGTAGCCTCACACTCATATCAGTCAGTACCAACGAGATTCTACAGTCTTTGAAACGAGTAAAGCCAAGCTTCTTCGCCACGGAATGAGGCATCAGATTTATGTTTGCTCCGAGATCACAAAGGCAGCTCTTGAACTCCAAAGGACCTAAAGCGCAAGGTATAGTGAAGCTTCCAGGGTCTCCCAACTTCTTAGGGACTATCTCCTTATGTATCACAGCACTACACTCCTCACTTAGAACAAGCACCTCCTTGCTTTCCTTATTCTTCTTCACGAGAGTGTCTTTGAAGAATTTGGCGCATTTAGGCATCATTGCAAGGCAGTCAACGAGAGGTAGCTTGATCTCCACGTCCTTAAGATGTTTCTCAAAGAGGATTCTATGCTTCTCTTTGAGTTGCTTCTTGAAACGGCCAGGAAAGGGCAGCTTAGGTACATACGTTGGAGGTACATAAGCATCCTTTTTCTTAGTAGTTTGTTCTGCTTTCTTCTCAGCAACTGCTTTGTCTCCTCTTTTGGCCCTTGAATCCAGACATTGTCAAAGTTGATCTCATCATCAGCGGAAAGCTTACCCTCCCCCTCTTGAATTACAACGTCCTCGTTGTTCTTAGGAGTAACCGGAGGTGCTCTTCTTAACGTGATGGCGTTGGCATATTCCTTAGGATTCTACTCACACTTGCCCGGTAGGCTATTCTGACCACTTGTACTCGCTTTCCCCGTCTCTAGCTGCTTGATCTTGTTGTTTAAGTTGGTGATCTGAGAGGAGAAGTCAGCGAGAGACGAGTCTAGACGAGTGTTCATCTCGGCGAACTTCTGGTTTGTAGAGGCTTGCCCTTGGATCAGCTGCTGAAACATGGCCTGAACCGGATCAACTTGTTGTTGCATCGGCTGTTGCTGCTGAGGTGCAAAGCCTGGAGGGTAGTTTGGCGTATAACCCTTGTTACCTTGATGTTGCCCTTGGAAGTTGTTCTGCCCTTGACCTTGGAAGCCACAACTCGGCTGAAAACCTTTGTTGTAAGGTATCAAAGGCTTTGCTTGCTGAGCAGGGTACACTTGGTCCTTAGGGTTGGCGACGTTGGTACTACGGTAGGAGAGATTGTTGTTCTGGTTGTAGCCTTGGTTGTAGCCATGAGGTTTGTAATTATTCTGTCCCGCCACCCAATTGGCTTCTTCCTGGCTCAACTCAAGCTCCTCTTGATTCTCATCCGCTTCACCAACAAAGTGAACATGCTTCTGGTTGGCTAACACCAGCTTATCAATCTTCTCATGCAAAGATTTTAGCTCCTTTTTGTGAGACTCTAGCTCAGATCCTCTCGGTGCACGGTCATAAACCTCAATATAGTTGCCATCACTCAATCCCAAGTTCTCTATTAGCTCCATGCCCTCTTATACCTCCTGACCAAGGAAGTTCCCTTTACTAGCTGTGTCAAGCAACAACCTGATCTTTGGTGAGGCGCCGCGGTAGATGGTGCTGAGTAGGGTCTCCTCGCTGAAACCATGATGAGGACATTGGATCGTGTAGTCTTTAAAACATTCCATTGCCTCATTGAATTTCTCATTGTTCCGCTAAGTGAAGCCGCTGATTTCACTTCTCAACCGTGCTGTTCTGGCCTTTTTACACTCGGCCCATGAGGTGATGGTGCCTTGTGAAAGGGTCTTCTCCCAATGCCTAGCTTTGTCTCCGAGTGAAAAGGGAAAGAGACGCAGCTTGAAAGCATCTTCGGATATGCCGTTTATCTTGATCATCCCACATACTTGCTCGAAATTATCAAGGTGCTCCAAGGGATCTTCCATTGCTAAGCCGTGGAACTTGTTGTTTTGCACCATGGAGATGAAACCCGGTTTCGAATTTGTTGTTTTGTACTGGAGGAGGAGTGATCCCAAACCTATTGTGATGAGTATTGGGAGCATCTCTGGCTCCTATGATCCTTGGGGGGTCTAGCCGCATGTTGGGGGTTTCCATTGCCCCTTCCCACTGCCCCGTGAGCTGGAGGAGGTCCCTCTGGATGCTCGTTTTCAGCCATAGCTTCAAAGTCAACCAAACCGTGCTGAACAATCTCCTCAAAGGCTCTGGCTTGTTCTCGTACTCTTCTTTGCCGTGAATGACCAAGCTGATGAATGTTGTCCAAGGGTTGAAGTAGATTGTTGTCTCCCCTGGAACGAAGATTCATGTACCTGAGAGACACACGTTTGAGAGTAGAATGATTAGTAACTAAAACAAAGTAAAGCTTAGTCTTTACTAAGCCCCAAATCTCTATGCTTTTTAACACTCCTAAAATGGCAACGGCGCCATTTGATAACTACTTTCTTTGCAAGGGGGAGGATGCAATGAGGTTATCAAACTTAAATGCAACACTTAGGTTGTAGTACAGTATGCAAGTGAGAGTCAATCCATTTCTAGGAGCTAGGAAGATCAAAGAGAATGCAAGAGTAGTGTAAAGCTAGCGAATAACAGGCGGTTTTGTAAAAATCCTAAAAACTATATGCAGCAACCAAACGAAATGCAAAACTATTTTAAAAATACCAGGGATGATTAAACTACCACGGGGAACAAGCGGAATAATTAAAATGCAAGGCTATGATTTAACAAAAATCGACTAGTGGATCGACCATAGGATCGACCACTAGATCGAGCAGTTTGGATCGATCTCGTCTAAAAATGCAAGCATGAAGAAACTGATGACCAGGATGCAGCAAATATCAAGCGAATGACTAACGAAGATGTAAGAATGCTAAGAAAGAAGGGTCTAGGGTTGAGATTCATGGTCCGGGGTTTCAAAGGTCCAAGTTGGGGTTGAAAACTTTAAATCGACTCACTTTGTGAGATTCCCTAAGCCTTGAAAACGAAAACAAGATCCATCTGTGGCTTTCGGTATGGATCACTCCTTCATCCTCTCCTCCAAACCCATGGCTTCTGGTGGAAAGAGAGGTTGAAGGGCAATGAACTCAGATTTCAAACACACGGCCTAACTAGTCGCCTAAACTTCCATGGCTTTTGGGAAAGGGTAACTAGTCTCTAGGATGTGATTTTCAGAGATCTCTGGATCCTGTCAAGGTTAGAGACCTCTCTGATCATAAAGATCTTGGCGTGAGAGTCTTTAAGCCTTAGGGACTCAACATCCTAGAAGAGAAAGCCATTAAGAACAAGAAAACTACCAACTTGAAAACCCCTTAGACCCCGTGAATCCTCTCAACCCCGAGACCTAAATGAAACTACTCGCTACACATGAGAATAACCGAAATAAAGATGAAAGATGAAGTGATGAACATGAAAATGATTACTTAAGACTTAAAACGATTCGAATATTCAAGAACAAAGCTCAAAGTCTAACATGGCGGATAATCTCCAAACCAGAGAGAAAAAGCATAAAAAGATAAGATTGAAAAAGTGTGTCTGGAAAGAGACATCGCTGCCTTCCCAAAATGGCGAAAACAGCTCGATGGTCCCCCCCTCGCTAGCGGCCAAAAGCGGTTGAAAGGACAGAGATCGACTTCGGGATCGAGCGGCTCTTTCGATCACTTTCGGACATCGTGTCTTCTACTCGAGCTGGGTCTCGATCATCTTCGGCGGATCGAGTGTTGCATCCGATCTTGGTATTGATCTTCGATCGGATCGAGTGGTGGACTCGATCCGGCTCTCGCTCTGCATGGCGTCATTTACGTCTGTACCATTTTATCGATTGCTCCACTCGATCTTTGTCTCGATCATTTCCCCTGGATCGCCTGGGTGTCTCGATCTTCTGGTCGATCTCATCTAGATCAACCTCCCATGCTCGATCTGTTCCCCGATCTCTGGTCTTTAGCAAACATCCGACCATCCACGAACCGCCACAATAGCTTCAGCACGTCCACGAACCTCCACGACTCCAAAGTAGCCAGAAACAACCTGAATGTGATGCAAAATGCAAAGAACATGTGTATGCTGGTGCGAGAATGCTCTAGGACCCTAAGTGATGCAATCTAGTCTAAAGTGTGATGTAAATGCATGAAAAGCTAACTGATATGTATGCAAAATGCATGCAATATGCAGTAACATCAAACACACTCCCAAGGCGAGATTTGTTGAGGATAGAGGAAAGTCATCTCGACTGAATAAGAGGAAGCCACAACTGGTTGATATTGAAGATGATGATGCTGAAACAGAATTCACTCCTCAACCGAGAAAGAGAAATCAAGATGAAGTGAGTAGTAGGAAGTAACAAGTGTTTGATGGTGAATCAAGTCAGCCGAATAAGAATAAGAAAAAGATTGTTGATTCTGAAGATGAATCTAATGATGAATCAGATGTTGATGACAAAGGAAAGTCATCAGATAAGAAAAAGGAGAGTAGGAAGTGGTCAGCTGTGTGGAATGATTTTGTTGTTATTACAAAGAAAGATGGCTCACAAAAAGCACAGTGCAAACATTGCAAGAAAGAATACAAGCATCAATCCCATATGAACGGTACTGCCACTTTAGGAAGGCACAGTAAGAGATGCTCTCTTATGCCACGAACTTCTGGTGATGTAGGGAAAATGATGATCGACACAGAAGCTAAGCTACAAGCACGTAAGATTGATCACTTAGTTTTTCGTGAGATGGTAGCTAAGACAATTATTCAACATGATTTTCCATTTGCTTATGTGGAGTTGATACAAGAGTTTTGACTCTCTTGGTCAATCACCCATTTTACTAGTCAGTTGTAGTATTTGGGTTTTATGTCAATCCAAAGGGAGTTAAGTTGAATAACAGAAGAATTGCAAGTAGAAAGCTCTAAGTCAGGAGAAACAGAGAAGATTGTGTTGCAAAGCAACCAAACTAACAACCTAAATGATCATAAACCAAAGAGCACTCAAAGAAGAACAGTTCTGCAATGATCAATGAACAAACCAGAGAAAATAAACAGAGTAAATGGCAAAATTCGAAATTCAAATAAAGAGAAGACAAGTTCCTAGATGTGGTTATTGACTTTGGGGGTTTTCAAAGGCTAACTAAGGTTGTTACAAACATCATTGATCAAGCAAACAAGCTATCAATGGTGATTCCTAGACATAAAGTTCACAATCAAGCAAGTTAAGTCCAATCTCTTGGCAAATAACACTTTGCTAATCACCCTAACAAGAACTAACTCTCATTAGTGCTAGAACAATCAACAAGCATGCAAAACCAACTCTATTCAAGTCAAAATACTCCTCAAACAGTCAATCTCTTGAGCTAAGACCAGTAAATCATCTATTAACCAAGATCAGCATTTCATCAAACACTTGGTGGGCATAAAGTAAAGCCTAAATCTAGATTCATGTGATCAAGACAAATCTAGCTTAAAAACAGATTAATAAAGAGGAATCAATCATATTAAGTGCTAACAAACCCTAATCAAGCCCCTAAATTCCCCTACTCTACCACATCTAGAAACCCTAAGGTAACTACTCACTAATCACCATGTTAAACATCAAATCACAAAGAGTAAAGATGCTAAACATGATAAAGAGAGATTAAAGAGAAGATTAAAGGCAAATACAAACTTTGATTAAGAAAATATGGATTGTCTTACAAGACCAGAAAAATCAACCAAGAACAGAAAACTTAGAACAAAGCTTCCTACTAAAAAAAATTAAAACAAGCTATTTATACTAAAAGACAAATGCCCTAACATAATGGAAAAAGTGTAAATAAAAGCAAGTTGGAGTTGGATCCCATCGATCAGAAAGTGACCGATGGTCCTGAGGAGAGTGATCGATGGTATACTCGCTGGGTTTCCATCGATCACTTCCTGACCGATGGTCTGATCGATAGTCTCCCATCGATCACTTCCTGACCGATGGTCCTGAGGAGAGTGATTGATGTTATACTCGCTGCATTCCCGTCGGTCATTCCTTGACCGATGGTCTTGATCGATGGCCTCCTATCAGTCTTGTGTGATCGATGGTCTTGAAGACTTGATCGATGGACTTCCAGAGATTGCTTTCCTTGACTCATTTTTCTCCATTCCGCTCCATAAGTACCTAAAAACATCCTTGATGCATAGAAAATGCAAACTACATCCTAAATGCAACCTAAGTCTAAAAAGAGAAGAAAATGGGACGAAAGAGAAGGAAAACATGCAAAAGAGAACCAAAACATGCACTAAATGCAAGCAAACAAGCTAAGACAAATGGAGAATGAGGTTTAAAAATGGGCATTCAAATCCAAAAGTCCAAAGGTAAAGAGATGGAGTCAACACTTAAGTGCCTAGTTGTAGGATGCAAACATAATCAGCTATACTTCAAAGAACCTAGCCATGCTCATCATGTTTCAAAATGATTTCAAATCTCAACCTAGACAAATGATCAAATCAATAAACTCTTTAACATTCATTAAAAACTTGTAACCATGAATCAAGTTTGTGCAAATCAAGTGATGACATTTGGTTCAAAGGGTAAGGTCATGAGATTAAAATGATCTCATTCAAGCAAAGGGTTTATAAGCATAAGGGATCACTCAATAAAAATGATTCTATCTTAGGCAAAATGCTAAAAGTAAAAGCACACTTATGCATGCAATTCAAAGCTCTCTTCTACCTTTTTACCCAAAGATGAATTCTAAGAACTTCTAAACCCCAAAATGAACCCCTAAGTCTACCTTTTTCCTAAACTCTACCCTTTGTCCTTCCTCATGGCTGTGGAAACTTCTTCTTTTTGTTTGTGTGGCTGCTTCTTTTTGCTGGGACTTGCACCTTCTTGTTGAATTAGCACCATTTTTCACCTTTGGTGGATCCTTGGGTCTGATTTCTTCTTTGGATTGACCCTTTTCAAAGTTTTGTTGTTGGCGCCTTCCTTCTTTGAACACTTGGAGCTTTTTCTTCCCTTTACTTAACCACAATGCTAACTATTTCCCCATACTACCAATTCAAACTTTTCTTTCTTCTTTTAAAGCATATAGACATGAAACCCAAACCACTTAGCATCTATCCTTTTATCCCAAACTCCTAATCTAAAATCAAGCTCAAGATGCAAGCTGATATCTAGAAGAGAGATTTTCATTGCCAACCTTATTCCTAACACTTTTTGCAAAGACAAAATTAGAAAATGATATGCAAAGGCCTCACAACTCTCAAGATAGTGTTTAAGCTCAAAAGGAGGTTTAGTTAATGATGAACAGATTGTTTGCAAGGTGAAATATCAAATCTCAAACCAAAACAATGATGTATTATAGAAGTAAGGGTATCAATCCAACCTAGGAAGCAGGAAGAACACTAGGAATGCTAGAGTAGAGCAAATCTAAGCAGATCGGGTAAATGGATGGTAAAATCAAAGAAAACTAATTGCAACGACCAAATGCTTATGAAAACTATTTTAAAATCCCTAGAAGAGAGTTAAATACTACTAGGAGAAAGCAGAAAGTTAAAAATGCAAATCTACTAATAACTAAAAATCGAGAGCTAAATCGGGTAAAGCAGGTCGATTAACAACTTAAGACAAATGACTTCTAATGATCAAGATGCAAGCTTTACAACTATAGAATGACAAACAGAGGTTTTAAGATACTAAAAATAGGGTTCAAGGTTTAGGGTCATGTTCAAGAGATTCAAAGGTTCAAGCTTTGGTATGAAAACATCAAGATCTACTCATTTAAAGAGTTTTCCCTAAGCCTTAGGAAACCTAAACTAGGATCTTCCATGGCATGTCGTAAGACCCCTTTCTCTGACCCTTCCTCCAAACCTATGGCGTTTAGTGGAAAGATGGGTCAAAGAACATAAAGCAAAATCTCTAAATAGTGGCTTAACTAACCCCCTCTTCAACCATGGCGTTTGGGAGAGGATAGATTAGTCTCTAGGACTTGGTTTTCAAGGATCTCTGAATCCGGTCAAGGTAAGAGAAACCCTGGAATCATAGAGATCTTTTCCAAGATTCTCTAAACCTTAAGACCCCAAATACTAGAAACGAATAAGTTAAGAACAAAAAGAAATCCAAAAGCTTAAACCCTTAAACCCTTGAATCGCCTCAACCCCTTACCCAAAGAAAAACTACTCGCTACTCATGTTTAAAACCGATTGAAATGCTAAGAAAGATAAACTAAGCATGATTAAGCAATAGATTAAAGGAAAAGACTTAATATTGAAAATATTCAAGGTTTGAAAACAAGAAAAAGCTTAAAGTTCGACACTGGCAGAATCGCCTCTAAGAAAACTCTAAAAGAAAAGACAAAGCGTGGATAATAGAAAGTGATCGCCTCCTTTGCCTAAAATGGCCAAACAACTCCAGATGGTCCCCTCACTAGATGCCAAAATCCAACTGGTCGGATAAGGCTCCAGAGATCGATCAGTTCACCCGATCTTCTTCATGGATCGCCTTCTTCTGCTCGATCTTCAAGTCGATCTGGTTGGATGAATCGAGCACTTCCTTCGATCTTCTACTCGATCCTTGGATGATCGAGTCGTGGTCTCGATCTGGCTCTCGTTTTGCATGGCGTCATTCACATCCGTACTCCAGATCGATCTCCTCTCTCGATCTTGGTCTCGATCTTTCCCTTTGAATTGACTTGGGTCACTCGATCTTCTGGTCGATCTCGTCTAAATCAACCTGCCTTGCTCGATCCGCTACTCGATCTCGGGTCCTTTGCATGCATGGCTAGGTTCTCCAAGTGACCACAAGATTTGTTTTGATCCTCCTCACGTCCACGCAACCTCCACAACTCCAGAGTGCTCCAAACAACCTGATAATGATGCAAAAGTGCAAGAAATATGCAAAATGCGAATGCAAAGAGACCTAGGACCTAAAATGCAACAAATGGTAGAAACTAGCCCATAATGCAAGATGAATGCATGAAAACTACTCTAAATGCATGCAAAATATGCTAAATATATAGGTATATCAACTCCCCCAAACTTGCCTTTTGCTTGCCCTCAAGCAAACAAAATTCAAGAAAGGATGAGAAGTTTTAAAACGGGGGCTCAAGTTTCTTGCAAAAGTGTTTTTCAAATGAATCAATTCAATGGTCCTAGTTCTTAATCCTAAGATGCAATGCACACACTCATACACCCAAGAACTTAGCCATATTCATCACATGTTGAATCTCAAATCATGACTCTCATATCCCAAACAATCCAAGAATCCTAACCTTTAACATTCATTAAGTTTAAAACTGTGAATCACACTTATGTACTTTAAAACCGAATACATTTGACTAAGGGATAAAGGTTATGAGATAAGAATGATCTTATTTATAAGGGCAACTCAAACAATGGGTTATCTCAAAGAATGGTTGAACTTTTGCATAATGCTAAAGGTAAAGACAATTGATGTATACATGACTAGACTCTCATCTACCCATATACACTAACAATGATCCTAAACCCCTCTCATTTTTCTTTTCTTTTTAAGCTCACTCAACCACCTAAAGACTACCCTTAACAACAAGGCAATTCGCCAAGCAAAATCCCAAATAAAAGCATCATTTTAAAACTCTTTTGGCTAGTGGAAAGGCTATAAATACACTTAGCTTTTTTCTTTTAACTTTGATAGCTCTCTACTCTTTTTTTTTCTTTTCTTTTTAAACATTTGGCCTTTTGGCTCTTTTCTTTTCTTTTTCTTTTCTTCTGAGAGCTACCTTCTTATTTAAACTAGAGCTTTCATTTTAAAACACAAGCCTTCCACTTAAAACCTTTGAACCCTTTTATTCAACTTCCAAACATCAAACTCTTTAAACCGAAACAAAACAAATCAACTCCCATGAATGCACGCCCTATCCTAAGCCTAAAACTAGCTTCAAAATGCAAAGCTAGCAACAGTATGAAAGCCTAATCATGTCGCCTAAACCTAACACTTTATGTTATGTTCAACAGAAAAAAGGTCTCACAAAGATTCATCACACAAGAACATTGGCTTCAAAGGAGGGTGGGGTAAAGGTGGGGAAGTCTATTTAGGCTTACAAGATAGTGGTGAAAAGAAGAAGAAAGCCTAAATATGTATAAGTGATCCATGTATCCTTTTTCAAAAGCATAAGTATGATAATTCTAGAAATACAAATTAAGGTTCTCACTTATTAGGAAAGGATTCAATTCATGAATGTTCAACTTAAGCCACGAAAATTAAAACAAATGATCCAAATATGGTTAGAGCTTACTTTCAAATTGTGAACAATGCATCAAAGAACTACTAACTAGGGCCTTGAAACAATTCATGAGCTTAAAACACTTTTTAAGAAAAACTTTTGCCCCATATGCAAATGTAAACAACCTAGATGATTTTAAAAATTCTAGACTCAATCCTACAATATTTAACAATGCAAATGCAAACTACATGAATTTTTTTGAAACTTTTTAAAAATTTTATCATTTTTTTTGTATTTTCTATGCCTTAGATGATGCAATGCAAGACTCAAGGATGATAACTCAAAATAAGATCAAAGAAAACATGTCAAATAACACACACACTCCCCCAAACTTGAATGACACCGTCTCGGTGGCAAACAAAGTTCAAGAGGAGTCAAAACACAAGCAAAAATCAAACGATGCATGGTATATACAATGGTTCGGTTGTTGGTACCTCGGAGCTAGGCATGGCTGGAGCTTGAGGATGCTCCAGACTTCCTGCTCTTTTTAGGAGTCTCGTGGGTGACCGCCTTGCCTTTCTCCTTGCTTGCTCCTTCGTGTAGAGAGCGGCGTGCAGCTTGGTTGTCGCCTTGGGGCTCACGGATCACTATCCCACCAGTTGATCTCCTTCTCTTCTCGGGTTGCTCAACCTCTTCGCTTGAAGATGCCTCAGATGATTTCTTCTTCAAGTCCTTGATCTTCTTGGCAAGCTTTTTAATCATCTTGCTTTGCCATTTGTTGACCTTGCGCTGCATCTCGACGACTGAAGCAAGGAACTTCTCGGTTTTGGTTCTTGGCTCGAAGTCAAGCGTGGGAAGAAAAATGCTCTCAGGTATCTCAGCATCGGATGTAGGTGACTCTGAACGTGGGCGAGCAACTCGTGGAGGTGCGGCTGTGGCTCATAGAGGCGCATAGCATTCCTCAACACTTGGCAGAAACTCAACGTTGCCAACACCTAGCAGCTCCGTTTCCTCTTTGTTTGGCAAGATGCACACCCTCTTCTCATTTTTGCAATCAATGAACAGGTAAGCAAAGAATCCCTCAGCTGGCGTGCGTCCCAAGCTGTCTGTGTTTCGCATGTAAACCTCATCCATATAAGCCTTATCCGCGCAAGGTACAAAATCAGGAAGAGGTACACCAACTTGAACAAACAGCAGTGTAAGGAAGCCGCCTATCAGCGCTGACCTCGCCTTGCACCTCATTGCCCACGCCTTGTACTTGAGTAGAGAGGAAGCCAAAATGCATCCATAATTGACATCATCCCCAAGCTCGTCTTCCATCAGCTCGTCATTCTCCTTAGGATCGCATAGAAGATGCTTAACGCCTTGGAACAAGAAACACAGCTAACTCTTGGAGACTGTGGGAGCCACGGATCTTCCACTAAAGGTATTGGCGATGAGCTTGAGCGTTTATCTCAAAATACGGCTGCAGACTCTCTTGATCTTTGTCGTGTTTGCCTTGTAATCATCGTTGCTGATCAGATCCCACAAGTCGTTGGCTTGAGTGAAAGCAGGAAACTCAACGAGCTTGGCATCAGCCTTCAGACCATAGGCTTGGAAAAGCTCTTGGATGGAGAGATGATAGGCTTGTCTCCTGATCTTGAAGGTGAGGTGACCTTGAGAAGGAGTAGGAAGACTTGGATTGTCGTAAGTGAACTCCAAAGTGGCGAGGAAGTCTATGGTTGCCTCGGGATAGGTTGGGCAATCCATTCTTGATAAGCACCAGAGCCCAATGTTCTTGAGAAGCTGATCAAAGTCTCCCAAGATCCTTATCTTAGCCAACAGATCCCTGCTCGCGAACTTTGTGGGATCGAACCTTAGCCTTTCCAGCCATTTCTTGGCTTGCTTCTCCTCCTTGGTCCATCTAACCCTCTCCTGAACCACTTCTTGAGCTTCTCCTGCTTGTGCTGTCTCTTCTCTGGTTCTCTTTGGTGCCATTAGTACCTGAAACACAAATCTCAAGGAAGAGAATGAGTATAGGCGGCGAAATCGAGAGAAAGACAAGGTAAGAAAGAAAAACTTTTAACAATAACCCTAGAATTTTGGGGAATTAATAAAAATTATAGCTAGATAATACAGAAGAAAATCTAAAGATAGGATTAAATCTAAAAATTTTCTTAATATCTAGCTTTTTTTTTAAATTATCCTAACTCCCTAACAACTACAATCATCCTAAACATCGAAAAAGGCAATTTTCCAAAAAACCTTAACGAGAAATCTATAAACCGAAAATACCTTTTTAAAAGGAAGAATGCATATGCTAAAAGCCTTAATGACAGAACTCACACTCTCTCTTTACTTCGAAAACGATTTCGAACACAAAAATGAGAGAGTGTGAATGCATGAGAATATAAAGGCTAACAAAACCATGGGCAAAACAAGTGGTTTCTGACAAAAGTGTGGTCAAGACACATCTTTCATGGTAAAAGATGTTTGCCTTGACCATAATTCAAATTTAAAAACCGGAGGGAAAGAAAAAAATAGTGAAAAAAATTACTTACCTTGGCACGAGATCGAGTCCATTTGGTCGATCTAGGATTCGATCTCATGCCCATGTTGATTAGAATCGAGATGGTTGATCGATCAAGGACTCGATTCAGATTGCATCGAGTCTTAGATCGATTGTGCCCCCTCGATCCATGATTTTTGGTCACTCAGGCTATGCTCCTTGGATCGAGCCACGTGATCGATTTGGGGGTCGTTTGGGCTAAGATCGAGTGGCAGATCGAGTAGACTAATCGATCTAACCTCGAGGATCGAGTGAGGTCAGTCGATCCACACCTCGTTTGCATTTCAGGCTAAATGTATGGGTGGTTTATCCTCTCATGATCGACTGATTCACCCGATTGTCTACTAGATCTCGTCTAGATCGACTGACTCATCTCAATTCACTAGCTCGATCTAGTAAAGATTGAGCCAGGATAAGTCGATCAACCCCTTATCTCTAGCATATACTTCACCTTTCTCGCCTTTTTTGACTCCAAGATCATGATCTCCCGTCACCTATCCTTTCACCTACACACTTAAACATAAAAAGCATAAAACTGAAATAGAAAGAAAGCAAAAATATATACAAGATAGACATGGGAATGCCTCCCAAGTGTGCTTTCTTTAACGTCTTTAGCTAGACTTTACTTGGTTTAGGCCTGAGGTGGGTCTTGGAGAAGCATTGTAGTGCTCTCCTTGCTGCAATCACTCGCCAGGTAGGGCTTGATTCTGTGCCTATTGACCGTGAAAGCCTTTCCACTCTTGCCAACCAAAGTAACCGTTCCATAGGGCAGAATTTCCTTGATCTCAAACGGTCCACACCACCTTGATTTGAGCTTGCCCGGGAACAGCTTCAACCTCGAGTTGTAGAGTAGCACCAGACTGCCCTCCCTTAACTCTTATGAACCAGCTTCTTGTCATGAACCACCTTGGTCCTTTCCTTGTAGATCTTAGCACTCTCGTAGCTGTCTAACCGTAGCTCATCAAGCTCATGTAGTTGAATCAACCGCTTCTCATGCGCCGTCTTGAGACTAAAGTTCATTTGCTTCACTGCCCACAGTGCTCTATGCTCTAGCTCCACAGGGAGGTGACATGCCTTGCCATAAAGAAGAGTGAAGGGAGTAGTACTAATAGGAGTTTTGAAGGCGGTCCGGTAAGCCCATAGAGCATCATCTAGTTTAACCGTCCAATCCTTCCGAGTTGCTCCTACTGTCCTCTCTAAGATAGCTTTGATCTATCTATTCGAGACCTGTACTTGCCCACTACTTTGTGGGTGATAAGGTGTTGCTACCTTGTGCTTCACCCCATACTTCTTCAAGAGACTTTCAAACACCTTCTTGATAAAGTGGCTGCCCCCGTCGCTGATCACTACTTTTGGTACTCCAAACCGTGGGAAGATGATGGTATTAAAGAGTTTAACCACCACCTTAACATCATTAGTTGGGGAAGCTATAGCCTCAACCCACTTACACACGTAATCAACAGCCACCAAGATAAATTTGTTGCCGTAAGAAGATGGGAACGCTCCCATGAAGTCTATTCCCCAAGCATCAAACACATCAACTTCAAAGATTGGCACTTGAGGCATCTCGTTCCTCTTTGTGATGTTCCCTGCCCTTTGACATGCTTCACAAGACTTAACAAACTCATGAGCATCCTTGAATAGCGATGGCCACCAAAACCTGGCTTGTAAGACCTTTGTTGCCGTCTTGAAAGAAGCAAAATGACCTCCATAGTATGAGCCGTGGCAATGTAGGAGAATGTCCCGTGCCTCCTCTCTTGAAACACATCTTCTATACAAGTTGTCTACTCCCCTCTTGTACAAGTGAGGCTCGTCCCAAAAATAATGAGAGATGTCTCTCATGAACTTCTTCTTGTGGTAGTGGTCAAGATGAATAGGTTCCTCTCCACAAGCTAAGAAGTTCACTATATCAGCATACCAAGGCAGGTTCTCTTCTCTCAAAGCCAAAACATCTTCAAACTGATCCTCTAGCCGCGTGCATACCACCGTGTTGATCATCATGAGTTGCTCTTCAGGAAGTGAATCATCCAAGGGTAAGGCTTCATTCACTCTCATCCTAGAAAGGTGATCAGCGACACCATTCTATATCCCCTTCTTGTCTTTTATCTCCATATCAAACTCTTGTAGAAGGAGAATCCACCTTAAGAGCCTTGGCTTGGTATCTTTCTTTGAGTAGATGTACCTCAACGCCGTGTGATCAGTGTATACAACAACCTTAGAGCCCACCAAATATGATCTGAACTTCTCAAAAGCAAACACAACGGCCAGCAGCTCATTCTCTGTTGTAGCATATCTCATTTGCGTGTCATCCAAGGTACGACTGGCGTAGTAGATAACATGCAACCTCTTGTCTTTCATCTGACCAAGAACAGCTCCCACGGCGTAGTCACTCGCGTCGCACATGATCTCGAAGGGTAAGCTCCAATCTGGTGCTTGTACTATAGGTGCCGTGACAAGAGCCTCCTTGATAGTCTTGAAAGCGTGAAGACATTCATCATCAAACACGAACTCAGCTTCTTTGCACAACAGCCGTGTAAGAGGGCGAGCTATCTTGGAGAAATCCTTTATGAACCTCCTGTAGAAGCCGGCGTGACCCAAGAAACTCCTTATTACCCTTCACATTAGCCGGCGGCTCAAGACTCATCATGACCTCAATATTTGCTTTATCAACCTCTATCCCTTGCTCAGATATCTTGTGACCAAGTACAATCCCTTCCTTCACCATAAAATGACACTTCTCTCATTTCAGCACCAAGTTTGTCTCCTCATATCGCTTAAGTACCTTGCAAAGATTCAACAAACAAGCAGAAAAGGATGCACCCTATACAGAGAAATCAATTATAAACACTTCCACCATTTCCTCTATAAGATCAGAGAAGATAGGCATCATGCACCTTTGAAAGGTTGCTGGTGCATTACATAACCCAAATGGCATCCTTCGATATGCGAAGGTACCATAAGGGCATGTAAAAGTCATCTTCTCTTGATCGTTAGGATGGATTGGTATTTGAAAGAAACCACTATAACCATCAAGAAAGCAGTAATATGGGTGATTAGCTAATCTTTCAAGGATCTGATCAATAAAGGGAAGAGGAAAATGATCCTTTCTAGTAGCTGAATTGAGCTTCCTATAATCTATACACATTCGGTGACCAGTTATGGTTCTAGTAGGAATCAATTCATCTTTTTCATTCTTAACGACTGTGATCCCCCCCTTCATAGGCACCACGTGGACAGGAGAAACCCATGTGCTGTCACTGATGGTGTATATCACATCAGCCTCTAACAATTTCAAGATCTCTTTCTTAACTACTTCTTTCAAATTCGGATTTAAACGCATTTGATGTTCAATAGAAGAAGAGTTTTCATTATCTAAGTGAATCTTGTGAGTGCAAAGCATTGGTGAAAGGCCCTTGATGTCACTTAGAGAGTACCCAATGGCCTTCCTATACTTTCTCAGCTCATTAAGGAGCGAGTGCAACTCATCATCACTCAAGTTTTCATTCACAATCACGGGATAAGTCTCATTAAGCCCTAAAAAAGCATACCTTGGCCCTTTTGGGAGCTCCTTTAGGTCCACCTTTGGGGCTAGCAGCTCGCTCCAGTCCTCCTCGTGGCTTGTGTTGACGTCGCTGTCCTCACTGCCCACCTTAGAACCCGAGTCATGAGCTTTAAGGCTTCCATCTTGAACCGTTGTCCCCTCAGAGATCGAGTCATCCAGTCGATCTTCCACTCGTTCTGGTCCGGATCGAGTAACTTCACTCGATTCACCTACTCGATTTGATGTGGATCGAGTAGTAGATCGAGTTGCTGGGTCGTTCTTTGAACTGATCGAGTTGGCTCTCTCGATCTTCTCATCGATTTCTTTCCCGGATCGAGCAGCCTCCTCGATCTTCTTGTCGATCTTTGTCTTGGATCGAGTGAAGTCCTCGATTTCCTGATCGATCTCTAGGCATCTGCCTTCATCTTCTTTCACAACCTTGCGAGAATCAAGGATATGAACATACTCCTGGGTCTGCTTGCTCAGAAAACCATACTCCCCTGGCTCCTTAGTCAAAGCTAGCTGTAGGTGATCCTCTAGTGCCAACTCCTCAAGCAACTCATCGACTAAAGCATCTAGAGTCTCAATGTAGAAAGCTTGTCCTCCAATGGTTGGTTTCTTCAAGACTTCATTGATATCGAAGTCTAGCTTGATGTCCTTGCCCAAGTGTAGAGAGATCTTACCATTCTTCACGTCAATGATGGATCCAGCGGTTGCAAGAAACGGTCTTCCCAGGATAAGAGGATCCTTTGGCTCTTCATCCATTTCAAAAACAACGAAATCTGTTGGCACGTTAACTCCACTGATCCTCACGGGCAAATCTTCAAGCATACCCACAGGAAGCCTTATGCTTCTATCAGCTAGCACGAGAGAGATCCTACACTCTTTGAACCTTTTGAAACCGAGCTTCTTTGCAATGGAATGGGGCATGAGGTTTATGCTTGCACCAATAGCACATAAGCAGCTATCAAACTTCAAGGGACCAAGAGCACAAGGTATGGTGAATGATCCTGGATCTCTTAACTTCTTTGGTACTATCTCCTTCTGGATGATAGCACTACACTCTTCACTAAGCACAAAAACCTCTTCACTCTCCTTGTTCTTCTTAGTTAGCGTATCTTTGAAAAATTTTGCACACTTAGGCATCATGGCTAGGTAATCCACCAAAGGTAGCTTGATCTCTACATCTTTCAAATGCTTCTCAAAGACTGACCTATGCTTCTCAAGCAGGTGCTTCTTGAACCGGCCAGGAAAAGGAAGCTTCAGCTTGTATGGTGGAGGAACAAACGCATCTTTCTCTTTGCTCACCTCCTCTACCTTCTTCTCTACAACCGCTTCTTTACCCTTTCTTGGTTTTTCAATCCACACATTGTCAAAGGTAATCTCCTCATCATTTGAAAGCTTACCCTCCCCCTCTTGAACTACAATGTCCTCATTGTCTTTAGGTGCAACTCTCGGCGGAAGCTCTTTACCACTTCTCAAGGTGATAGCGTTTGCATACTCCTTGGGATTTTGCTCACACTTGCCCGGTAAGCTGCCTTGACCGCTTGTGATAGCTTTACCTTTCTCTAACTGCTTGATCTTGTTATTCAGATTGGTGATCTGTGTAGAGACGTCAGTAAGAAAGGAATCTTGCCGGTTGTTCATCTCAACAAACTAATGATTTGTAGAAGCTTAACCTTGAAGCAACTATTGGAACATTGCTTGACCGGATCTTGAGGAGGCGGTGGAGCTTGTTGCTGTTGAGGCATGAAACCGGGGGGAAACATAGGAGTGTAACCTCTGTTGCCTTGCTATTGCTGCTGACCTTGAAAGTTCCCTTGCCTCTGACCTTGATATCCACCATTTTGTTGAAAACCCTTGTTGTAAGGAACAAAGGGCTTTGCTTGTTGAGGGGGGTACACCTGATCCTTTGGATTCTCAACGTTGGTGCTACGGTATGAGAGATTGTTGTTGCCCTAGTAGCCTTGTGAATATCCCTGAGGCTTGTTGTAGTTCTGACCAGCAATCCAATTAGCTTCTTCTTGACTCAACTCTAGCTCCTCTAAGACATCTTCGGCTTCTCCCACGAAATGTACTTGCTTCTGATTTGCAAGCACTAGCATATCTATCTTCTCATTGAGCGATTTGAGCTATTTCTTGTGTGACTCAAGCTCGGAACCTCTAGGTGCATGGTCGTAGTCCTCGGTGTAATTCCCATCACTCAAAGCCAATTTTTCTATGAGTTCCATACCTTCTTCCACTTCTTGACCAAGAAAGTTAGCCTTGCTTGCCGTATCAAGTAGCATTCGGATCTTGGGTAATGTTCCTTGGTAGATTGTGCTCAAGAGAGTCTCTTCACTGAAACCGTGGTGAGGACACTGAATGGTATAGTCCTTGAATCTCTCCATATCTTTATTGAATGTCTCGTTCTGCCTTTGAGTGAATCCGCTGATCTCACTTTGCAGCCTAGCTGTTCTTGTGCTCGAGAAAAACTTTGAGAGGAATGCCTTCTTACATTCAGCCCAAGAGGTAATGGTGCCTTGTGGAAGGGTCTTCTCCCAATGCCTAGCGTTATCTCCAAGAGAAAATGGAAAGAGCCGTAGCTTGAAAGCATCTTCCGAGATCCCATTGATCTTTATCATCCCACAAACTTGCTCAAAGTTGTCAAGATGCTCCAAGGGGTCTTCCATAGCCAGCCCCTGGAATTTGCTGTTCTGAACCATAGAGATGAATCCTGGCTTTATCTCAAAATTGTTGTTTTGGACTGGTGGAGGAGTGATCCCAAAGCGGTTATGATGTGTATTTGGAGCATCTCCAGCACCAATAATCCGTGGTGGTCTAGCTGCGTGGTTGGGGTTTCCATTACCCCTTCCTAAACCCCCGTGAGCTGGTGGAGGTCCCTCAGGATGTTCTTTCTCAGCCATTGTTGCAAAGTCTACTGAATCAGCTTGCACAATCTCTTCAAAGGTTGGAGCTTGTTCTCTTGCTCTTCTTTGTCTTGCGTGTCCGAGTTTGTGAATATTGTCCAGGGGTCTAAGTAAGTTGTTGTCACCCCTGGAGCGTAAGTTCATGTACCTGAGATCACAAACAAGAAGGTAGAGCAATGAGTAATCAATATAAAAGTTAAAGGCTTGGTCTTTGCCAAACACCAAATCCTAATGCTTCCTAACAATCCTAAGATGGCAACGGCGCCATTTAATAAACAGATTGTTGGTGAAATATCAAATCCCAAACCAAAAAAATGATGTAGAATAGCAGTAAGGGTATCAATCCAACCTAGGAAGCAGGAAGAACACTAGGAATGCAAGAGTAGAGCAAATCTAAGCAGATTGGGTAAATGGATGGTAAAATCAAAGAAAACTAATTGCAACGACCAAATGCTTATGAAAACTATTTTTAAATCCCTGGAAGAGGGTTAACTACTACTAGAAGAAAGTAGAAGATTAAAAATGCAAATCTACTATTAACTAAATATCGAGAGCTAAATCGGGTAAAACAGGTCGATTCTAACAACTTAAGACAAATGACTTCTAATGATCAAGATGCAAGCTTTACGACTAGAGAATGACAAACAGAGGTTTTAAGATACTAAAAAGAGGGTTCAAGGTCGAGGGTCATGTTTAAAAGATTCAAAGGTTCAAGCTTTGGTTTGAAAACATCTAGATCTACTCATTTAAAGAGCTTTCCCTAAGCCTTAGGAAACTTAAACTAGGATCTTCCATGGCGTGTGGTAAGACCCCTTTCTCTGACCCTTCCTCCAAACCTATGGCGTTTAGTGGAAAGATGGGTCAAAGAACATTAAGCAAAGATCCTAAATAGTGGCTTAGCTAACCCCCTCTTCAACCATGGCGTTTGGGAGAGGATAGATTAGTCTCTAGGACTTGGTTTTCAAGGATCTCTGAATCCGGTCAAGGTAAGAGAAACCCTGGAATCATAGAGATCTTTTCCAAGATTCTCTAAGCCTTAAGACCCCAAATCCTAGAAAGGAATAAGTTAAGAACAAAAAGAAATCCAAAAGCTTAAACCCTTAAACCCTTGAATCGCCTCAACCCTTTACCCAAAGAAAAACTACTCGCTACTCATGTTTAAAATCGATTGAAATGCTAAGAAAGATAAACTAAGCATGATTAAGCAATAGATTAAAGGAAAAGACTTAATATTGAAAAGATTCAAGGTTTGAAAACAAGAAAAAGCTTAAAGTTCGACAATGGCGGAATCGCCTCTAAGAAAACTCTAAAAGAAAAGACAAAGCGTGGATAATAGAAAGTGATCGCCTCCTTTGCCTAAAATGGCCAAACAACTCCAGAAGGTCCCCTCACTAGATGCCAAAAGCCAGCTAGTCGGATAAGGCTCCACAGGTCGATCTCGAGATCGATCAGTTCACTCGATCTTCTTCATGGATCGCCTTCTTCTGCTCGATCTTCAAGTCGATCTGGTTGGATGAATCGAGCACTTCCTTCGATCTTCTACTCGATCCTTGGATGATCGAGTCGTGGTCTCGATCTGGCTCTCGTTCTGCATGGCGTCATTCACGTCCGTACTCCAGATCGATCTCCTCTCTCGATCTTTCCCTTTGAATCGACTTGGGTCACTCGATCTTCTGGTCGATCTCGTCTAGATCAACCTGCCTTGCTCGATCTGCTACTCGATCTCGGGTCCTTTGCATGCATGGCTAGGTTCTCCAAGTGTCCACAAGCTTTGTTTTGATCCTCCTCACGTACACGCAACCTCCACAATCCAAACAACCTGATAATGATGCAAAAGTGCAAGGAATATGCAAAATGCGAATGCAAAGAGACCTAGAACCTAAAATGCAACAAATGGTAGAAACTAGCCTATAATGCAAGATGAATGCTTGAAAACTACTCTAAATGCATGCGAAATATGCTAAATATATAGGTATATTAGTTAAGGGAGTGGATAAGCTATTTGGACCAACAAGAGTGGTAAGAAGGAAGAAGATGATCCAAATATGTATATGGTAGCCATGAATTCACTTTTCAAAGCACAACCATGATAATTAAAAATTCAGATTAAGGTTCAAGTGATAGAGTTGGTTTTCAAAGAACAAATTGTTTCAGTATAAGATACGAGCATCAAATTTAGCAATCCAAGCATGGTTCAGTCTTAACTTCTAGCTTTCTCATGATGCATCAAACAACTAACCACTTAAACACTGAAATCATCTCTAAACACTAAGCACTTTACAAGGAGAATTCATCATTATGCCCTATGCAAATGCAATGAATCCTATATCCAAACACTAGACTCAATCCTAAGCAAATGAAATGCAATTATATGCTTTCTTTTTGGTTTGCAAAAACATGTTAATGTTTTTCAAATTTTTTGTTTTTTTGTGTTTTTCTATGCCTTAGATGAATGCATGATATGCATGTGACTCAAGATGAAAGAAAATAAAAAACTAAGAAAAGAACAAACATGTCATACCCCAAATCTCTTCCCCACAGCTAGATTACACAGTCCCTTGTGTAATGAAAGGAATGTGAGAGAGAAGCAACATAATATATTACAAAAGCTTTAAAAAAATGCAATGGTATATACAATGGTAATGATGTTGTACCTTTAACTTTGGTGGGAGGAGTGGTGGGATGATCCAGATGTCTCTGGCTGTGAAGAATGGCTAGCTCTCCTCTTATTTCTCCTCTCCTTGCCTTGTGAAGAGGTTGCTGCTTCTTGAGGTGGAAGAACCAAACTTGTCCATTGAGCTTGAGCTTGAGATGAGCTGCCTTGAGTGTCCCATTGTTGCCATGCTGTGTGGACCTCAGAAGAAGTATAATATGATCATGGGCAAGGCTAAGGACTTGGAACTTGAAGCTGATAAAGAAGAGCTTGTAGATAAACAAGATCATGGAGAAGAAGCTAGAGGGGACCATGAAGCTTATGAAGCCTTATACATTCCCCAAGGACCAATGACACGCTCAAGAGCTAAGGCATTACAAGAAGAAGTACATTCGTTACTTAGCCACTCGGAGAATAAAGAAAATTATAATTATGCTTATCAAACCTTCCTGGTTTTGATTCAAGCCAACGACTAGTACATGGGAATGGGTTATACTTGTGCTCTTTTTCCCTCATCTTGTTTTTGTCCCATTGGGTTTGGCAAGAGAGGTTTTTCACGAGACAAGTATACCCCATCATCGGCCCTTTTGCTAGTCCAAAGTCGGGTTCAAGCAACAACCGTTACATCTAAGCAGTTTAAGAGTTTTTCCTTTG
This sequence comes from Thlaspi arvense, assembly GCA_911865555.2. Taxonomy (NCBI): domain Eukaryota; kingdom Viridiplantae; phylum Streptophyta; class Magnoliopsida; order Brassicales; family Brassicaceae; genus Thlaspi; species Thlaspi arvense. The sequence goes on from OU466858.1 coordinate 38,910,888, forward strand.
TTATTCAAACTAGACGCTCCTCTCATTTATGTTTTGCTTTGTCTCGAGATGTTCTTGGTGCTTGTACCGAGTCCAACTCTTTATATGTTGTCTTTGAACTTTCTTTTCAATCTATCTATCCATTTATTCTCAAACTTGTTAAAGATAGATCGGGTAAATCAAAGGCTTTCTCACATCCTTTGTGTGACCATTCGATCCACGGTGAATCTAAGAAACATCTGCAGCCTTAGTGTGACCATACGCTCCATCTTACAATTCCAACTCATCCGTGTTAAGTCATCTCACTCGTCCATTTCCTTTAGAATTTCAATCATCATCATCATCATCAATTGTTCACTCATTGCTCTTGCATATCATTTCCAACGTCATCATTGCTCTTTTGTTACCATTTCAAATCAATATTGTTTCATATCAAGTGATCATCATATTCACGGATTCATCTTGTGTCATTCTACCTTTCAAAGTGTCGATTCATAAAGGAGTTCATATTAAGTGGTATCAGAGCCACTTTGAAAGTTTAGATCTCATTGTCATCGCTTTTTCAATATTTTTGTCGATTCAAATTCTTGTGTTGCACGGATCTGTTGTTCTAAGGTGTTAGATCGATGTTTAAACTCATTGCATCTACTGTTTCTATGATCCATTCATAAGATCCTATCATCATAGGATTATTTTACTGTGAGTTTTTGTTTTTTAACGTTTCAGGTACCATGGTGGGTCAAGAGGAAGAAGAAACTAGTAACAACGCCAACAACAAACTGTTGATTGAAGCCATGACTGCTCGTTTTGACAAACTCCTTGACGCTCGATTTGAAGCCTTTCGCCAAGAGCAGAACCTGAACCGAGCAGAGAAAGAGCCCAATCAGTCGCCTACTAGAAAAGAAAGCCAACGAGATCATGTTTCAACCGGACATTCTAGTGGCGATTCAACTGATTCTTACTATCATCACAAGAGCGGATCCTCTCAAGGTCATCAGCGAAGACATAGACGAGAGAGGCATGAAAGAGGACGTATACAAGAAGGATCAGAATTCTATGACTATGCCCTCAGTTGGTGGGATCAGATTGTTACTACAAGAAGGAGGAACCGAGAGTACCCGGTGGAAACTTGGAATGAGCTAAGAGGTCTAATGAGAAAGAGGTTTGTGCCAAGTCATTATCACCGAGAACTTCATCATCAGCTCAGAAAGCTTTCACAAGGCAACCGCTCTGTTGAGGAATACTATCAAGAGATGGAGACTTTGATGATTCGAGCCGATGTAGTAGAAGATAGAGAAGCTACGATGGCACGCTTTCTTGGAGGATTGAACCGTGAGATACAAGATCGGTTAGAGACTCAACATTACGTGGAGGTAGAGGAAATGTTACACAAGGCCATCCTGTTCGAGCAACAAATAAAGAGAAAAGTTCCTTCTCGGCCAAGTCAAGGAACCGGAGCAACTTATAATCGGGCTAGTTATTCAAGAGAGGATAAGAGTAGCTATCCGAGAAAGAATAAACCGTTCATGGCTCCAAAATCTGAAGCAAAGCCACCTACATATCACAAGGGAAAGATTATAGAAGGTTTGACAAGGACAAGAGACGTCAGGTGTTTCAAGTGTCACGGAAGAGGTCATTATGCCAATGAATGTACCAACAAGCGTGTTATGATTCTCCTTGACAACGGCAAGTTTGAGTCCGAGGATGAGTATCAAGAAGAAACGTGTGAAGAAGACATTCTATCGCCGGTCAGAGGTTATTTGTTGGTAGCTAGAAGGACTTTAAGTGTGCAAACTAAGGCCCTGGAGCAAGAGCAAAGGGAGAATCTCTTCCATACTCGATTCTATGTTCAAGGATAGGTGTGTAGTCTTATCATCGACGGAGGAAGTTGCACTAACGTTGCGAGTGATACGATGGTTAAGAAGCTTGGCTTGAATACATCAAAGCACCCGAATCCTTATAAGCTTCAGTGGCTTAACAACAGTGGAGAGCTAAACGTTAGTAGTCAAGTGATCATTCCTATTACTATTGGTCGATATGAAGACGAGGTTTTATGTGATATTCTGCCAATGGAGGCTAGCCATATACTTCTAGGAAGACCGTGGCAATCAGATAGAAGCATGATGGTTTCTCTAACCGTCATTCATTTGAGTACAAAGGAAAGAAAACCACCCTGATTCCCATGACCCCTCAAGAAGTGTATCTTGATCAAAAGAAAGATTCAAAGAAGCCGAAACATTCAAACTTCTATGCTAAGGCCAGTCAGGTTAAAAAGTCTCTTCTCTCTAATCAATCTATGATTTTATTCATTTATAAAGAAGCACTAACGAGTATGACTAACATCACGCCGGTGCTACCGAGTGAAATGAATCAACTTTTGCAAGACTATTGTGATGTTTTTCCAGAAGATTCACCAAAAGAATTGCCACCCATCTGAAGCATAGAACATCAAATAGATTTTGTTCCCAGTGCACCTCTACCAAACCGTCTTGCTTATAGAACTAATCAGGTGAAAACAAAGGAGTTACAACAACAAGTCAATGATCTAATGGCTAAGGGACATATTCGTGAGAGTATGAGTCCTTGTGCCGTTCCTGTTTTGCTGGTACCAAAGAAAGATGGGAGCTAGCGCATGTGCGTGGACTGCCGAGCCATCAATAACATCACTGTAAAGTATCGCCATCTCATTCCTAGGCTATATGATATGTTAGACGAGTTATACGGTTCTAACATTTTCTCTAAGGTTGATTTAAAAAGCGGTTATCATCAGATTAGGGTGAAAGAAGGAGATGAGTGGAAAACAGCCTTTAAAACAAAGCATGGACTGTATGAGTGGCTTGTAATGCCATTTGGGTTAACTAACGCTCCAAGTACGTTTATGAGGCTCATGAATCATGTTCTTAGAGCTTACATATGAGAGTTTGTGGTAGTATACTTTGACGACATTCTTATATATTCCAAAACCTTAGAAGAGTATGTTAAGCATATTAGGCTGATTCTAGAAGTGCTTAGACAAAAAAAGTTGTATGCTAATTTTAAGAAATGCACTTTTTGTACGGATAACATTTTCTTTCTAGGTTTTGTTGTTAGTACAGATGGCGTCAAGGTGGATGAGGAGAAGGTTAAAGCGATCAAAGAATGGCCAATTCCTAAAACCATTGGAGATTTCTGAAGTTTTCATGGTCTAGCTGGCTTTTACCGATGCTTTGTGAAAGATTTCAGCACTATAGCCGTGCCTTTAACCGAAGTGATCAAGAAGAGTGTGGGGTTCAAATGGGAACAAGCTCAAGAAGAAGTACTTCAATGCCTTAAAGAGAAGCTTATACATGCACCCGTTTTAGCTTTACCCGATTTTGTTAAAACTTTTGAGATTAAATGTGACGCTTCTGGTGTAGGTATTGGAGCTGTGCTAATGCAAGACAAAAGACCAATCGCATACTTCAGTGAAATGCTTGGAGGAGCTACTTTGAATTACCCCATGTACGATAAAGAGTTGTATTCTCTTGTTCGGGCATTACAGACTTGGCAACATTACTTGTGGCCAAAGGAGTTTGTTATACACACGGATCATGAATCTCTCAAACATCTCAAAGGACAGCAAAAGCTTAACAAGAGACATGCGAGGTGGGTCAAATTCATTGAAACATTTCCATATGTCATCAAATATAAGAAAGGTAAAGATAATGTTGTAGCCGACGCATTATTTCAGAGGTACGTTCTTCTCTCTACTCTTTCTGCTAAGCTTTTAGGGTTTGAACAAATCAAGGAGATGTATGCAAATGATCCTGACTTTCAAGAAATTTTTAAAGCTTGGGAGAAGTTCGCTTCTGGACATTATTATCAACAAGACGGATATCTCTTCTATGAGAACCGTTTGTGTATTCCTAACTGTTCTCTTCGAGATTTATTCATCAAGGAAGCACACGAAGGTGGACTGATGGGGCATTTTGGAATAGATAAGACTTTAGAAGTCATGAAGGACCACTTCCATTGGCCTCACATGAAAAGAGACGTTGAGCGTATATGTGGCCGTTGCCCTACATGTAAACAAGCTAAGTCTAAAGTACAACCGAATGGTTTGTATACTCCTCTCCCTATTCCTATGCATCCTTGGAATGATATTTCAATGAATTTTTAATGGATTTGCATAGGACTAGAACAGGTAAGGATTCTATCTTTGTTGTAGTTGATAGATTCTCGAAAATGGCTCATTTCATTGCTTGTAACAACACTGATGATGCATTACATGTAGCTAATCTGTTTTTCAAAAAAGTTGTACGTTTGCATGGCATGCCTAAGACTATAGTTTCTGATCGAGATACTAAGTTTTTTAGTTTCTTTTGGAAAATGCTTTGCTCTAAGTTAGGTACTGAATTGTTGTTCTCTACTACTTGTCATCCACAAACTGATGGTCAGACTGAAGTAGTTAATAGAACATTAGGAACTTTGCTGCGTGCCTTGATTAAGAAGAATTTAAAAAGTTGGGAGGATTGTTTACCTCACATAGAATTTGCTTACAATCATTATGTTCACTCTGCATCTAAGCACTCGCCCTTTCAAATCGTGTACAGTTTTAATCCTATTTCTCCATTGGATCTAATGCCCTTACCTTTGAGTGATAGAGCAAGTGTTGATGGAAAGAAAAAGGCGGAGTTGGTACAACAGATTCATGAAAGTGCTCGAAAGAATATAGACGAAAAGACTAAGTTATATGTCAAACACGCCAACAAGGGAAGAAAACAAGTTGTTTTTCAGGTTGGAGATCAAGTTTTGTTGCATTTGAGGAAGGAACGATTTCCTAATCAAAGAAAATCAAAGCTAATTCCAAGAATAGACGGTCCATTCAAGATCATCAGACGAATCAGCGACAATGCATATCAGCTGGATTTACAAGATAAGTATAATGTTAGTTCTAGTTTTAATGTCGCTGATCTTGTTCCTTTTGTTTCAGATGAAACGGATTTGAGGTCAAATCCTTCTCAAGTGTGAGGGGATGATATGATCATGGGCAAGGCTAAGGACTTGGAACTTGAAGCTGATAAAGAAGAGCTTGTAGATAAACAAGATCATGGAGAAGAAGCAAGAGGGGACCATGAAGCTGATGAAGCCTTATACATTCCCCAAGGACCAATGACACGCTCAAGTGCTAAGGCATTACAAGAAGAAGTACATTCATTACTTAGCCACTCGGAGAATCAAGAAAATCATAATTATGCTTATCAAACCTTCCTGGTTTTGATTCAAGCCAACGGCTAGTACATGGGAATGGGTTATACTTGTGCTCGTTATCCCTCATCTTGTTTTTGTCCCATTGGGTTTTGCAAGAGAGGTTTTTAACGAGGCAAGTATACTCGATCATCGGCCCATTTGCTAGTCCAAAGTCGGGTTCAAGCAACAATCGTTACATCTAAGTAGTTTAAGAATTTTTCCTTTGTTATTCAAACTAGACGCTCCTCTTATTTATGTTTTGCTTTGTCTCGAGATGTTCTTGGTGCTTGTACCGAGTTCAACTCTTTATATGTTATCTTTGAACTTTCTTTTCAATCTATCTATCTTTTTATTCTCAAATTTGTTAAAGATAGATCCGGTAAATCAAAGGCTTTCTCACATCCTTTGTGTGACCATTCGATCCATGGTGAATCTAAGTACCATCGGCAGCCTTAGTGTGACCATACGCTCCATCATACAATTCCAACTCATCCGTGTTAAGTCATCTCACTCGTCCATTTCCTTTAGAATTTCAATCATCATCATCATCATCATTTGTTCACTCGTTGCCCTTGCATATCATTTCCAATGTCATTATTGCTCATTCGTTACCATTTCAAATCAATATTGTTTCATATCAAGTGATCATCATATTCACGGATTCATCTTGTGTCATTCTAGCTTTCAAAGTGTCGATTCATATTAAAGTGTAAGCTGGCACCTCCCATCCTGATGGTGCTTGGGACCTTGCCTCATAAGATGAGGCTCTTGAAGGTTCCCAAGCTGCCCATTTCAAATCAATATTGTTTCATATCAAGTGATCATCATATTCACGGATTCATCTTGTGTCATTCTAGCTTTCAAAGTGTCGATTCATATTAAAGTGTAAGCTGGCACCTCCCATCCTGATGGTGCTTGGGACCTTGCCTCATAAGATGAGGCTCTTGAAGGTTCCCAAGCTACCCATTGATCAGTTTGTTGCACATGGAAGGAGTGTCTTCCTAGGGGGTTCCAAATAGCTTCCTCTTCTTCAGTAGGTTCAGCTTGTGGCATTTGCTCTTCATAGTGGGAGGTGTACTCATGACCATGGATTTGATGGGTAGCTCCTCTTGATGTAGATTTATCCTTCTTGAACTTTCCCTTGACCAGCTTTACTAACTTCTTGATGGTCTTGTCTTGCCATTTACACCACTTCTGAAGTTTGTTGATGTGTTCATGAGCAAACTTCAGAGAGCTTCCTTGGCTTGGGACCTCATAAGGCTTGAAGTGGAACTGCTTAGTGTTGTAGTTCAGCACCTCATTCTCATCTAGCTCTTCCTCTTGTTATTCTTCTTGGCTTTCAGCGCCAACAGCAGCTCCTTCTTGTACCTCCTATTCATTGTTTTCTTCACCTTCCTCTTGCGCATTTTCCTCACTGTCTTCTTCTCTCTCTTCAGCTAAAGGGGCTCCATGGTAGAGCTGACTTTCATCTAGGAAAAAGCTGACATTATTCCCCATGATGATGGATGTGTGCTGCGGATTTGGGAGAATGACTCTTGCTGGCTCTCTGAATCCTTTGAGGAACTTGTAAATATGCTTTCCTTGGATTCTCTTCTCATGATAGTGACTCATATTGAGATAATCCAGATCTATCCACATTGGTTGCAAATCATCTTTATTATGCTCCTCAAGGTTCACACCACTTGTCATCATGATGGCTGTAACAATCCCTCCAATGTGCAGCTGGGGATTCCACTCCCTTTTGCCATTGTTTATGATCCAACCTCTGTAGGAGTAGAGCTGCTCCATAAGCATAGTCACATAGCAAGGGTACTTGGTTGGCGGCCCCAGAGGTACTCTTTTCTTGATGAAGCTCACTATTGGCTGCATTGCAATGTACATGAAGTCCTTCTCCCTTTCTGTGAAATTGGTTGTCTTCTTTCTTACAAAGAATGTGTTTGCAAGAGCTTTGTGAGCATATCTCACAGCTGGGTGCTTCAAATGCTGATTCCTTGTGACTCCAACCGTGTATGGGGCAGCCCCAATCACTTCCCACAGCATGTTGTGCTGCTTTTGGCTGATTTTGAAGTGGTCCCTCTTGTCAGCATAAGGGCACATGCCAAGTCCTTTAGAGAGCTCAAAGAAGGTTGTTGTGAACCTTTGCTTGCCAGGCTTGAAAGAAATCCAGCCATCTCCATTGGAAAGTTCACTCTCTTCATAGCTCACCACCTTAAAAGTGGAGAGGAACTGGTATGTGAGATGCTTGTAGGAGGGAAGTGGATTCTCTATAAATTCGCTAAGCCCCCATGTTGTCAAAGTTCATCTTGCAATCGCTATAGATCCCAAGCGCCTTCATTGTGGAAGCACAAGGTTATCTTGTAGCCTTGAAGGTGCATTGGTTGAAGTGCTCCATGAGCTCTCATGTACTTGGCTCCTTGTATAGGACTTCTTCTACAGCATTCCCCTTTTCTTTGGACTTGGCAGCTTTTCCCTCAACTGGCCTCTTTCCAGCAGCCTTAGATGATTGCCCAGCAGCAATACCTTTGCCTTTGTCTCTTCTGGTAAGTGGAGAAGAAGGTGCTTCATCTTGTGGTGCTTTTCCCTTGCTTCCAGCAGCAGTTTTAGTTTTCCCCATGGTACCTGCAAGAACAAAGCTTAAAAGTCCAATGAGTGGATGAACTAAAGTTTAAGAAACAATGACTAAAAGCTCTAAAAAAATTTCTCAAATCTATAAGAGGTTAAACTAGCATTTAAACAAGATCAAATCTCTAAAGAACTAAGAGAATTCAGAAGCTAAAAGTCATAAACATGCTACAATCTCAACAAGTTTAATCTATTATGCATATGAACCTAGCATGGTGGCTCTAAACAAAGTTAAACATGATTATGCATAGTGAATTCAAAGCAAGCAAACAACTAAGTATATGAACAGTAATCAAACTTAAACATTCTACTTGCTTAGCTAACAGATTCCACCATACAAAAATCAAAACAAGCACCTTAAACTAAACAAAACTAGTTCTTAATGCAAATTATTTAAAGACTTTAAGCAAGCACAAGGCATAAGAGCAAGAGATGAAAAGTTAAGAAAGAAAACCTTTAAGGACATCTGAGCACTTAAAGAAGACAAATAAAAGAGAGAAAAACCAAGAAATTTCGTGATACAAGTGAGAGAAGAGAGGAAATGAATTGTGAAGAATGAAGAGGAGCAATGTGGCTTTTATAGGAATTAAGAGGGAACCAAAGGAATCAAACAAATGGGGGACAAAAAAACAAAAGTGCTCAGAAGTAGAGAAGGATGGCTGGGAGGAGCCACAAATTCAAATTTAAACTCCCTTGGCTCCAAGCCAAGAGAGGAAAATTTTTTTGAAAATTTTAGAACTTACCTCGCCGGACGATCGGTCACTTGAGACTGATGGTGGTGATCGATAGGCACCCTATCGATCACTTTGAGACCGATGGCTTGACCGATGGCTCTCATGCCCAACCCGATCGGTCACCTTTGGTCGATGGTGGTGACCGATGGTATATCCGCCTAGTTTCCATCGGTCACTTCCTGACCGATGGCATGATCGATAGGGTCCTATCTGTCACTTCCTGACCGATAGCCTTGACCGACGGAAAATATGCCTTGCACTTTTTGTTTCCCCAAACTCCTTCTTAAGCCCCAAACCAAACTTCTGTTTTTAAAGACACTAACAAAGCATCAAATTGAACTAAAAATCATAATATATCCAAAAGATACCATGGGACTACCTCCCAAGTGTGCTTGTTTAGAGTCACTTAGCTTGACTTTGATTACCTCCTTAGTTGAGGTGAGGAGAAGGAGTTTTGGAACTCCTTGGTGTCATCTTGCTCCCCTTGACTCTGGTGGTGACTCCATTCAGCATGATCTTAGCAAAAGGCATAGTCTTCCCTTCTTGCTGAATCATGAAGCAAACCTCACCCATCTTTGAGCCACATGGTTGCAAAACCACCTCTCCTCCTTTAGTGAACAACTTGATTTCATTCAAATTCTTGTAACCAACCACTTCAAGGACCTCCTTTTCAGTGGTGTCTTCAAACAGCTTTGACAGATAGCAACCATCAAAGCTCTCTCCTTGGTAACCCTCAAACTCTGGCCAGTTTTTGTTAACTCCTTTCACCTTGTTAAGCTCCATGGAGAAAGCATGATCATGCTCTAGCTTGTTGCCCTTGCTGTCAAACCTCAAGACCTTATCCTTAGTAAGCCTCAGGTCTGTTGTGCACTCTCTAGCATCAAATACAGCGCCAGCTGATGCAAGAAATGGTCTTCTAAGTATGATGGCATTCCTGATCTGCCCTTCAACATCTAGCACCAAGAAGTCAGTTGGGATAGTCACTCTCTCTATCTGCATATGCACATACTTGAGAGCTTCTAATGGCATCTTCACAGTCCCATCAGCAATGGTAAGAGAGACATTACTTGGTTGAAACTTGGTGTAACCTAACTCCTTAGCAGTAGAAGCTCGTAACAGATTGATGCTTGCTCTTAGATCACACAAACAGCTCTTGAAGGTCTTGCCTTTAAGCTCACAAGGGAGTGTGAAGCAATCTGGATCTCCGAGCTTCTTGATGTGCAGCTCTTTAACTTCTGATTCTTTAGCCTTAGCTCTCAGTTTCCCAAGCTCCTCTTCAGCATTTAAACCTCTCATTTCCATTTGAGCAACATAGAGGGTTTCATACTTCATGACTAGCAGCTCCTTGAACCTTCCTGGAAATGGAATGTCAGGTTGATAAGATGGTAATACATCAGCTTGAGCTTCCTTCTTGGCATCAGAAACTTGAACAAGTTACTCCCCCTCACTCTGTTCATCAATGTCCTCATTGATCATGGACAAAAACTCATCAATTATGGTGTGTTTCTCAGGGGTGAAAACATCAAGAGATTTAACAGCTTGACAGTATTCCTTTGGATTGTTCTCACATTTGCCAGGAAGAGTACCTTGAGGGCATGGTGCATTTTCTATGCCTTTGTTGTTCTCTAGGGTCTTCACCCTTGCAGGTAAGCCATCTATTTTGTTTGTCAACTCCACATTCACAGAATAAATCTTGTTATGAACTTCAGCAAACTTCTTGTTCATATCCAAGGTTGTGTTGACCTGATTCTGAAGCACTTGCTGCATCATACTCTTGAGTTCATAATCTTGGGAGCTTGAGGAATCTTTAGCTGGTGCTAGAGCACTGAATCTTGGAGGGTTGTAGAGCGCACTTAGCTTGACTTTGATTACCTCCTTAGTTGAGGTGAGGAGAAGGAGTTTTGGAACTCCTTGGTGTCATCTTGCTCCCCTTGACTCTGGTGGTGACTCCATTCAGCTTGATCTTAGCAAAAGGCATAGTCTTCCCTTCTTGCTGAATCTTGAAGCAAACCTCACCCATCTTTGAGCCACATGGTTGCAAAACCACCTCTCCTCCTTTAGTGAACAACTTGATTTCATTCAAATTCTTGTAACCAACCACTTCAAGGACCTCCTTTTCAGTGGTGTCTTCAAACAGCTTTGACAGATAGCAACCATCAAAGCTCTCTCCTTGGTAACCCTCAAACTCTGGCCAGTTTTTGTTAACTCCTTTCACCTTGTTAAGATCCATGGAGAAAGCATGATCATGCTCTAGCTTGTTGCCCTTGCTGTCAAACCTCAAGACCTTATCCTTAGTAAGCCTCAGGTCTGTTGTGCACTCTCTAGCATCAAATACAGCGCCAGCTGATGCAAGAAATGGTCTTCCAAGTATGATGGCATTCCTGATCTGCCCTTCAACATCTAGCACCAAGAAGTCAGTTGGGATAGTCACTGTCTCTATCTGCATAGGCACATCCTTGAGAGCTTCTAATGGCATCTTCACAGTCCTATCAACAATGGTAAGAGAGACATTACTTGGTTGAGACTTGGTGTAGCCTAACTCCTTAGCAGTAGAAGCTCGTAACAGATTGATGCTTGTTCCTAGATCACACAAACAGCTCTTGAAGGTCTTGCCTTTAAGCTCACAAGGGAGTGTGAAGCAACCTGGAACAGGTTACTTGGGAAAATGAGGCTAGGATGAAATCTGAGTATCCCAAATGGTTTGACAAGTTACAAACGGATGAGTCGGATTCGAGGACGAATCCAGAACAGGTGGGGGAGAGTTGTAGCATCCGTATCCGAGAGAATTCGGAATGATCGAACCGGACAAGGCAATGTCCGAGGAATGACCGAGCCAAGGGTCGGATATTGGCTGGGAAATAAAGGTTCGGGCTATGGTCGGGTGATGACCGAGGGAATAGTCGGATGGTTGGCTGGATAGCCGAGCCGGATGGATCATATCCGAGGGAAACAGGGTCCAGTCCATGGGAAATGGGATTTATCCCGGTGCAGTGGGATTTATCCGAGAGTCTGGAAGGTTAGTTCGAGTGTCAGTGGACTGTCTCCGAGGGAAAAAGGAAAACCTCCGAGAGAAAGTAAGGATTAGCCAAGGTGGAACAAGTTGTCTGAGAGAAAAGGAATATCCGGGTGAAAAAATGGAAAACACCTCGGATAAGGGCGGTCTATCCGAGTGGAAAAGGATTTGGGCCGTGGGCCAAGTGTTTGGTCGGATATTTTGTGGTTTATCGAGTGAATGGTCAGGCCGGTACAGGGAATAGCCGAGAGAATCGAATCGGACCGGGATAAAACCTACTGGAACCAGGAAAACATTGGATAAGTCCGGGTTACCTAGGGTTTTGCGAGTATATAAGGGATTTTGAGACTTTTCTCGGGAGAGTTGTGTTTATTCGAGAGCAATAAAGCAAAGAGAGAGAATAGTCGAGAGAGAATAGTCGAGAGAAAACCCTAAGAAAAACAGTTTATCCCGAGGACATCCGAGAGAGATCAGGTTATCGCCGAGCAGAACCGACCATCGCCGAGATAAACTGGTAAGCGATCGGATATTTCCCTAAGTGTTTAGTTTTCATCTGATAACCTCGAGCTAATAGCCTTGTTTTCTGGGTTTTCAAGGGTAAACAGAGTTTGGCTCGGAGAAAGGTGAACGGATCAAGAGATAGCCGAAGGGGAAAAGGATCGGATCGTACAGACAGCTGAGAGATTCTTAAGGAGATCGGATATCTTCGTTTTGGTGCGGATTTCATCGGGATTTCTTCTGACCAATCTGTTTCCAGCCTTTTTTAAGGTGAGTGCGTGACTGTGGTTGGTGTCTAGAACCGTAGGATTGCTAGGGTTGAATGTTTGCATGTTTGATTGTGTGATTTTCATGTTTGGTGTTTAGAACTGATAAGCGATTTCATGTTATGATATAATGAGGTGTTTACCGTGGCATAGATGAAGTCTAGCTAACCTTAGGATAATCCGGATCATGTACTAGCTTAGGGGATGTGGGATTCTCGCTGAAGTAGACATGGGTCTTAAAAGGGGATTGAACTTGGTTGGTTAAGTTAAGTTAGATGATCATGGCTGTTTGATATTGTTATGTCTATTGCGAATTGATTGTGTTGAATGTTAGATCTGAAAGTATGTTTGCGTGTTTGGTACTGACCAGGTGTTACGGGATGACCGTACTCACTAAGTATTTATGAAATACTTATGCCTCTCTTCTTGAGTGTGCAGGTACTAAGCAGTAAGGGGGTGAGACCAGGTGGCAGTGATGGATATGGATGGATCGGGGCTGGGTTTTTTTTATGTTTAAGACGTTGTGCTTTGTCTTATGGCTTTGGTGTTTGACCGTTTAGGTTGCTAGATGATCGTTTATATTCATTAGTGAACCATTGTGATTTGTTTAAGTTAACCCCGAATCCTGTTTAAGTGTTTCATGAATGTTAAATGAATGAAATGAGTTGTTTTATATTCCGCTGTGTGTTGATAAGAAAGAATAATTTTAAAGAAAAAGTTTAAAATTTGGCAAGTATAGAAACCGGACTTAGAGGATGTAGTAGGACACGGCCGCGGTACGGTTTACCGGGTTGGGTTACCACAGCGCCCCTGTAGAGAGTTGAGAGCAGAGAGGCTTGTGAGAAGCCATGGTGTGGGCACTGCAGTGTGTAGCCCTTGAATCTTTCCCAAGCTTCACCAAAGCTTTCATTGTTCCTCTGTGCAAACCCAGAGATCTCATTCCTGATCCTAGCAGTCCTTGAAGTAGAGAAGAACTTTGCTAAAAAGGCTCCCTTGAACTCATCCCAGTTGGTGATGCTTCCTTGAGGTAAGTTTTTCTCCCACTTGTGAGCTTTATCCCCAAGAGAGAATGGGAACAACCTTAGTCTAAAGCCATATTTACTTACCCCGTTTATCTTTGTAAGAGAGTAGAGTCTATCAAAGTTATCCAAGTGATCCAAAGGGTCTTCAAGTGGTAACCCATGAACTTGCTTCCCTGAACCATTGGGATCAATCCAGATTTGATATCAAAGTTATTATTCTGAACTGCTGGAGGAATGATCCAGTTCTGTTATTGTAGGCGTTTGGTGCATCACCTGCACCTACGGGTCTCACTGCTCTTGAAAGCTGAGCTGTGCCTCTAAGGCCTTGCTCTCCTTGCAAGCCCTGAACACCCTGCTGACCTTGTAGATCTTGAGCGCCAGCTGCTCCTTGAGGACCTTGGAACCTCATGTCATCCACAGCATGTGGTTCCTGATTGTTCATCTTTAGTCTCTCCAAGTGTTGCTGTCTTTCCCGCTGTCTTCTTACTCTCTGACCTCTGTCCAACAGATTGAGGTTGTCTATGAAGTCCACTATGTTGCTTGAACCTCTGGATCTTAAGTTCAAAAACCTGAAAAACAGCAATGAGAGTCAAGGATGATTGGTAACCAAATACAAGTAAAACCTAATTTTAAAGATTCTACAAACTCTAATGATCCAAACTGTAACCCCCAATGACAACGGCGCCAAATTAATACAAGAGTTTTGACTCTCTTGGACAATCACCCATTGTACTAGTCAGTTGTAGTATTTGGGTTTTATGTCAATCTAAAGGGAGTTAAGTTGAATAACAAAAGAATTGCAAGTAGAAAGCTCTAAGTCAGGTGAAACAGAGAAGATTGTGTTGCAAAGCAACCAAACTAACAACCTAAATGATCATAAACCAAAGAGCACTCAAAGAAAAACAGTTCAGCAATGATCAATGAACAAAACAGGGCAAATAAACAGAGTAAATGGCAAATTCGAAATTCAAATAAAGAGAAGACAAGTTCCTAGATGTGGTTATTGACTTTGGGGAATTCATAGGCTAGCTAAGGTTGTTACAAACATCACTGATCAAGCGAACAAGCTATCAATGCTGATTCCTAGACATAGAGTTCACAATCAAGCAAGATAATTCCAATCTCTTGGCAAATATCACTTTGCTAATCACCTTAACAAGAACTAACTCTCATTAGTGCTAGAACAATCAACAAGCATGCAAAACCAACTCTATTCTAGTCAAAATACTCCTCAAACAGTCAATCTCTTGAGCTAAGGCCAGTAAATCCTCTATTAACCAAGATCAGCATTTCATCAAACACTTAGTGGGCATAAAATGAAACATAAATCTAGATTCATGTGATCAAGACAAATCTAGCTTAAGAACAGATTAATAGAGAGGAATCAATCATATTAAGTGCTAATAAACCTTAATCAAGCCTCTAAATTCCTCTAATCTACCACATCTAGAAATCCTAAGGTAACTACTCACTAATCACCATGTTAAACATCAAATCACAAAGAGTAAAGATGCTAAACATGATTACGAGAGAGATTAAAGAGAAGATTAAAGGCAAATACAAACTTTGATTAAGAAAAGATGGATTGTCTTACAAAACCAGAAAAATCAACCAAGAACAGAAAACTTAGAACAAAGCTTCCTACTAAAAATTCTTAAAACAAGCTATTTATACAAAAAGACAAATAACCTAACATAATGTCAAAAGTGTAAATAAAAGCAAGTTCGAGTTGGATCCTATCGATCAGAAAGTGACCGATGGTCCTGAGGAGAGTGATCGATGGTATACTCGTTGGGTTTCCATTGATCACTTCCTGACGAGAGACCATCGATCACTTCCTAACTTATGGTCCTGAGGAGAGTGATCGATGGTATACTCGCTGCATTCCCATCGGTCACTCCTTGACCAATGGCCTCTATTGATGGCCTCCTATCTGTCTTGAGTGATCGATGGTCTTGAAGACTTGATCGATGGACTTCCAGAGATTGCTTTCCTTGACTCCTTTTGCTCTTTCTTGGCTTGGTTAGCCTTCTGATCCGCTTCCACACTTCCTCCTTGCTCCATTCAGCTCCATAAGTACCTAAAAACATCCTTGATGCATAGAAAATGCCAACTACATCCTAAATGCAACGTAAGTCTAAAAGGAGAAGAAAATGGGACTAAAGAGAAGGAAAACATGCAAAAGAGAATCAAAACATGCACTAAATGCAAGCCTAAATGATGCAACTGTATGAGATATCAGGAGTATGAAAGAGTTAGAGCAGTTTGTAAATACTTGAATGCGGATGTTAAGTTCATTAGTCGCAACACAGCTACAGCAGATGTATACTACTTCAATGAGGATGAGACAGCTAACTTAAAGATGGAACTAGCAAGTCTTCCTGGACGGATTAGTTTTACCTCTGATTTATGTTCAGCAATAACACATGAAGGGTATGTGTGTCTTACAGCACATTATGTAGACCAAAACTGGAAGCTGAAAAATAAAATATTCGCATTTCGTGCTCTCCCACCACCTCATACAGGTATGAATTTAGCAATTGTTATAATAAGTTTGTTTAGGGTTACCCTCTTTGTTTTTAATTATCCAGGTATTGCTTTAGCAAAGGATCTTCTTCAGTCTTGGAAAGAATGGGCAATTGAAAAAAAGGTATTTTCCCTCACATTAGACAATGTCACAAGCAATGATTCAATGCAAGGCATTGTACAATCACAGCTGTTATTGCGTAATGATTTATTGTCTGGAGGGCAGTTTTTCCATGTTAGATGTTCAGATTACATACTGAATCTTATTTTTCAAGATGGATTGAAAGTTATTGTTGTTTCTTTGCATAAAGTTAGAGAGAGCAACAAATATGTTACGGAAGCATGATGGAAATTATCCTACGCATGATTTAGAAATGGCGGCTGTGGTATTTGCACTTAAGATATGGAGATCTTACTTGTATGGGGAGAAGGTACAGATATACACGGACCATAAGAGTTTAAAGTACATCTTTACTTAACCAGATTTGAACTTGAGACAGCATAGATGGATGGAGTTGGTAGCGGACTATGATTTGGAGATAGCATACCATCCAGGAAAGGCTAACTTGGTGGCGGATGCGTTAGGCAGGAGAAGGGCTAGCGTATCATCAGAACAGAATGTTGGGAGCATTGTGAACATGCTAAGAACATTGCAGCTGAATGCAATAACAGAAGGGGTTGAACCGTTGGGTTTGGAAGCTGCAGATAGAGCTGACTTGTTGACTAGGATTCGGATTGCTTAGGAGCATGACGAGAATCTGAACAAAGTGTCACAGAATGACAAGACGGAATATCAGACTTCAAACAATGGGACCATTGTTGTGAACGGACGGTTCTGTGTTACAGATGTGAAGGAGTTAAGGGATGAGATCCTTAAGGAGGCACATCAGTCAAGGTTTTCTGTTCATCCGGGAATGACCAAGATGTATCAGGATTTGAAACGGTACCATCATTGGGTTGGGATGAAACTTGATGTGGCTAAGTGGGTAGCTGGATGTGAGACGTGCCAATTGGTTAAGGCAGAGCATCAGTTTCCGAGTGGTTTGTTGCAAACGTTGCCAATGCCGGAATGGAAATGGGACATGATCACCATGGACTTTGTATTGGGTTTACCTAAGACTAAGAAGTTGCATGACAGGATATGGGTCATTGTGGATAGGTTGACCAAGTCTGCTCACTTCTTAGCAATGAAAAAGACGGATGGAGTACCAAAGTTGGTGGATATGTACATTGATCAGATCATGAAGTTGCATGGAGTGCCAGTAAGTATCATCTCAGATCGTGATCCGAAGTTTACTTCAAGGTTCTGGAAGGAGTTCCAGGAATTGTGTGGAACGCGGTTGCATATGAGTACAGCGTATCATCTTCAGACTGATGGACAGTCAGAACGGACGATCAGAACACTGGAGGACATGTTGAGAGCGTGTGTACTGGACTGGGGTGGTAGTTGGGAAGACTACGTGCCGTTGGCTGAATTTGCATACAACAATAGTTACCAAAAGAGCATTGAGATGTCTCTATATGAGGCGTTGTATGGCAGGCCGTGTAGGACATCATTGTGTTGGACACAAGTGGGGGAGCATAGCGTAATGGGGCCAGCAGTGGTCGAGGCTACTACAGAAAAGATCAGATTATTAAAGGTTAAGCTAAAAGAGGCTATGGATAGGCAGAAACGTTATGCGGACATGCGTCGCCGGGATCTGGAGTTCAGTGTAGGTGATATGGTTTATCTGAAGGCACTGACTTATAAGGGAACAGACAGGGCAGCTAAGAGTGCCAAGTTGAATCCGAGGTACATGGGGCCGTACCGGATACTGGAAAGAGTTGGCGCAGTGGCTCACAAGTTGGACTTTCCATCAGAAATGGGAGCGTTCCATAATGCATTCCATGTGTCGCAGCTAAGAAAGCACATTACCGAACGGGAAACGATTATAGAGGAACCACCAGCAGACTTGCAAGAGGACCTTGCAGTAGTGGCTAGGCCGGTTTGGGTGATAGATCTGAAGGAAGAGACTAAGCGTGGGAAGCTGGTCAGAATGGTTCAGGTCGTATGGGATTGCAACGGACAGGAACAGGTTACTTGGGAAAATGAGGCTAGGATGAAAGCTGAGTATCCCAAATGGTTTGACAAGTTGCAAACGTATGAGTCGGATTCGAGGACGAATCCAGAACGGATGGGGGAGAGTTGTAGCATCCGTATCCGAGAGAATTCGGAATGATCGGACCGGACAAGGCAATGTCCGAGGAATGACCGAGCCAAGGGTCGAATATTGGCTGGGAAATAGAGGTTCGGGCTATAGTCGGGTGATGACCGAGGGAATAGTCGGATGGTTGGCTGGATAGCCGAGCCGGATGGACCATATCCGAGGGAAACAGGGTCCAGTCCGTGGGAAATGGGATTTATCCCGCTGCAGTGAGATTTATCCGAGAGTCTGGGAGGTTAGTCCGAGTGTCAGTGGACTGTCTCTGAGGGAAAAAGGAAAACCTCCGAGAGAAAGTAAGTATTAGCCGAGGTGGGACAAGTTGTCCGAGAGAAAAGGAATATCCGGGTGAAAAAATGGAAAACACCTCGGATAAGGGCAGTCTATCCGAGTGGGAAAGGATTTGGGCCGTGGGCCAAGTGTTTGGTCGGCTATTTCGTGGTTTATCGAGTGAATGGTCAGGCCGGTACAGGGAATAGCCGAGAGAATCGAATCGGACCGGGATAAAACCTACTGGAACCAGGAAAACGTCGGATAAGTCCGGGTTACCTAGGGTTTTGCGAGTATATAAAGGATTTTGAAACTTTTCTCGGCAGAGTTGTGTTTATTCGAGAGCAATAAAGCAAAGAGAGAGAATAGTCAAGAGAAAACCCTAAGAAAAACAGTTTATCCTGAGGACATCCGAGAGAGATCAGGTTATCGCCGAGCAGAACCGACCATCGCCGAGATAAACTGGTAAGCGATCGGATATTTCCCTAAGTGTTTAGTTTTCATCTGATAACCTCGAGCTAATAGCCTTGTTTTCTGGGTTTTCAAGGGTAAACAGAGTTTGGCTCGGAGAAAGGTGAACGGATCAAGAGATAGCCGAAGGGGAAAAGGATCGGATCGTACAGACAGCTGAGAGATTCTTAAGGAGATCGGATATCTTCGTTTTGGTGCGGATTTCATCGGGATTTCTTCTGACCAATCTGTTTCCAGCCTTGTTTAAGGTGAGTGCGTGACTGTGGTTGGTGTCTAGAACCGTAGGATTGCTAGGGTTGAATGTTTGCATGTTTGATTGTGTGATTTTCATGTTTGGTGTTTAGAACTGATAAGCGATTTCATGTTATGATATAATGAGGTGTTTACCGTGGCATAGATGATGTCTAGCTAACCTCATGATAATCCAGATCATGTACTAGCTTAGGGGATGTGGGATTCTCGCTGAAGTAGACATGGGTCTTAAAAAGGGATTGAACTTGGTTGGTTAAGTTACATGATCATGGCCGTTTGATATTGTTATGTCTATTGCGAATTGATTGTGTTGAATGTTGGATCCGAAAGTATGTTTGAGTGTTTGGGACTGACCAGGTGTTACGGGATGACCGTACTCACTAAGTATTTATGAAGTACTTATGCCTCTCTTCTTGAGTGTGCATGTACTAAGCAGTAAGGGGGCGAGACCAGGCGGCAGTGATGGATATGGATGGATCGGGGCTGGATTTTATTTATGTTTAAGATGTTGTACTTTGTCTTATGGCTTTGGTGTTTGACCATTTAGGTTGCTAGATGACAGTTTGTATTCATTAGCGAACCATTGTGATTTGTTTAAGTTAACCATGAATCCTGTTTAAGTGTTTTATGAAAGTTAAATGAATGAAATGAGTTGTTTTATATTCCGCTGTGTGTTGATAAGAAAGAATAATTTTAAAGAAAAATTTTAAAATTTGGCAAGTATAGAAACCGGACTTAGAGGATGTAGTGGGACACGGCCGCGGTAAAGTTTACCGGGTTGGGTTACCACATCGCCCCTGTAGAGAGTTGAGAGCAGAGATGCTTGTGAGAAGCCATGGTGTGGGCACTGCAGTGTGTAGCCCTTGAATCTTTCCCAAGCTTTACCAAAGCTTTCATTGTTCCTCTGTGCAAACCCTGAGATCTCATTCCTGATCCTAGCAGTCCTTGAAGTAGAGAAGAACTTTCCTAAAAAGGCTCCCTTGAACTCATCCCAATTGGTGATGCTTCCTTGGGGTAAGTTTTTCTCCCACTTATGAGCTTTATCCCCAAGAGAGAATGGGAACAACCTTAGTTTAAAGCCATCTTCACTTACCCCATTTATCTTTGTAAGAGAGCAGAGTCTATTAAAGTTATCCAAGTGATCCAAAGGGTCTTCAAGTGGTAACCCATGAACTTGCTTCCCTGAACCATTGAGATCAATCCAGATTTGATCTCAAAGTTATTATTCTGAACTGCTGTAGGAATGATCCAGTTCTGTTATTGTAGGCGTGTTGGTGCATCACCTGCGCTTATGGGTCTCACTGCTCTTGAAAGCTGAGCTGTGCCTCTAGGGCCTTGCTCTCCTTGCAAGCCCTGAACACCCTGCTGACCTTGTAGATCTTGAGCGCCAGCTGCTCCTTGAGGACCTTGGAACCTCATGTCATCCACAGCATGTGGTTCCTGATTGTTCATCCTTAGCCTCTCCAAGTGTTGCTGTCTTTCCTGCTGTCTTCTTACTCTCTGACCTCTGTCCAACAGACTGAGGTTGTCTATGAAGTCCACTAAGTTGCTTGAACCTCTGGATCTTAAGTTCAAAAACCTGAAAAACAACAATGAGAGTAAAGGATGATTGGTAACCAAATACAAGTAAAACCTAATTTTAAAGATTCTACAAACTCTAAAGATCCAAACTGTAACCCCCAATGACAACGGCGCCAAATTAATACAAGAGTTTTGACTCTCTTGGTCAATCACCCATTGTACTAGTCAGTTTTAGTATTTGGGTTTTATGTCAATCTAAAGGGAGTTAAGTTGAATAACAGAAGAATTGCAAGTAGAAAGCTCTAAGTCAAGTGAAACAGAGAAGATTGTGTTGCAAAGCAACCAAACTAACAACCTAAATGATCATAAACCAAAGAGCACTCAAATAAGAACAGTTCAGCAATGATCAATGAACAAAACAGAGCAAATAAGCAGAGTAAATGGCAAATTCAAAATTCATATAAAGAGAAGACAAGTTCCTAGATGTGGTTATTGACTTTTGGGAATTCATAGGCTAACTAAGGTTGTTACAAACATCACTGATCAAGCAAACAAGCTATCAATGCTGATTCTTAGACATAGAGTTCACAATCAAGCAAGTTAAGTCCAATCTCTTGGCAAATATAACTTTGCTAATCACCCTAACAAGAACTAACTCTCATTAGTGCTAAGACAATCAACAAGCATGCAAAACCAACTCTATTCAAGTCAAACTACTCCTCAAACAGTCAATCTCTTGAGCAAAGGCCAGTAAATCCTCTATTAACCAAGATCAGCATTTCATCAAACACTTAGTAGGCATAAAATGAAACATAAATCTAGATTCATGTGATCAAGACAAATCTAGCTTAAGAACAGATTAATAGAGAGGAATCAATCATATTAAGTGCTAATAAACCTTAATCAAGCCCTTAAATTCTTCTAATCTACCACATCTAGAAAACCTAAGGTAACTATTCACTAATCACCATGTTAAACATCAAATCACAAAGAGTAAAGATGCTAAACATGATTAAGAGAGAGATTAAAGAGAAGATTAAAGGCAAATACAAACTTTGATTAAGAAAAGATGCATTGTCTTACAAAACCAGAAAAATCAACCAAGAACAGAAAACTTAGAACAAAGCTTCCTACTAAAAATTCTTAAAACAAGCTATTTATACTAAAAGACAAATGCCCTAACATAATGTCAAAAGTGTGAATACAAGCAAGTTCGAGTTGGATCCCATCGATCAGAAAGTGATTGATGGTCCTGAGGAGAGTGATCGATGATATACTCGTTGGGTTTCCATTGATCACTTCCTGACTGATGGTCTGATCGATGGGACTTATGGTCCTGAGGAGAGTGATCGATGGTATACTCGCTGCATTCCCATCGGTCACTCCTTGACCAATGGCCTCTATTGATGGCCTCCTATCGGTCTTGAGTGATCGATGGTCTTGAAGACTTGATCGATGGACTTCCAGAGATTGCTTTCCTTGACTCCTTTTGCTCCTTTTTGGCTTGGTTAGCCTTCTGATCCGCCTCCACACTTCCTCCTTGCTCCATTCAGCTCCATAAGTACCTAAAAACATCCTTGATGCATAGAAAATGCAAACTACATCCTAAATGCAACGTAAGTCTAAAAGGAAAAGAAAATGGGACTAAAGAGAAGGAAAACATGCAAAAGAGAACCAAAACATGCACTAAATGCAAGCCTAAATGATGCAAATGTATGAGATATCAGGAGTATGAAAGAGTTAGAGCAGTTTGGAAATACTTGAATGCGGATGTTAAGTTCAATAGTCGCAACACAGCTGCAGCAGATGTATACCGCTTCTATGAGGATGAGACAGCTAACTTGAAGATGGAACTAGCAAGTCTTCCTGGACGAATTAGTTTTACCTCTGATTTATGTTCAGCAATAACACATGAAGGGTATGTGTGTCTCACAGCACATTATGTAGACCAAAACTGGAAGCTGAAAAACAAAATATTCGCATTCTGTGCTCTCCCACCACCTCGTACAGGTACGAATTTAGCAATTGTTATAATAAGTTTGTTTAGGGTTACCCTCTTTGTTTTTAATTATCCAGGTATTGCTTTAGCAAGGGATCTTCTTCAGTCTTGGAAAGAATGGGGAATTGAAAAAAAGGTATTTTCCCTCACATTAGACAATGTCACAAGCAATGATTCAATGCAAGGCATTGTACAATCACAGCTGTTATTGCGTAATGATTTATTGTGTGGAGGGCAGTTTTTCCATGTTAGATGTTCAGATTACATACTGAATCTTATTTTTCAAGATGGATTGAAAGTTATTGTTGTTTTTTTGCATAAAGTTAGAGAGAGCATCAAATATGTTACAGTCTCTGAATCGCGTGAGATATTGTTTGCAAAATGCATCGATGTTGTGGGTTTAAATGTCAAAGCTTGTTTGATATTGGATGTGCAAAAAAGATGGAACTCGACTTATCACATGCTCGATGGGGCTATCAAGTACCAAGCTGTATTTAACCCTGTAATGAAGAATGGATTCGAGCAAAGGAGATTTGTGATTTTTTGGAGCCATTTGTCGATATCACTAAGCTCATGTCAGGTTCAACATATCCAACTTCAAACTTTTACTTCATGCAGGTTTGGAAGATCCAAAATTGGCTGAAAGTGAATGAATCAAGCAGGGATGCAATTGTCAAAGTAATGGTCAAACCGATGAAGGAGAAGTTTGATAAGTATTGGAAGAATTTATTGATGTCTTTGCAATGACTACTGTCTTTGATCCTTGGTTGAAGCTTACACTTGCAGCGTTTGGTTTTGGAAAGCTTGATCCGAATTCCTGTAAATCAAAGATGGATCACTTGCTAAGTAAATTGCATCTGCTGTTTCAATCTTATGAGAAAAAGCCAAAGTTGACATCACCATCTACACAGACACGAGAACGTGATCAGCAAAATGCCGATGGAGAACAAAAGGGGCGTTTTTCAAATTACCAAGTACGTATCTTTCTTCAGTTTGAGTTTCAGTTCATGTTTTATATTTTTGTTCATATGATAACGTGATGTCACCATGCTTTTCAGGATTTCTTTGCATTTCGCAAATCAAGTGTTATCGTTAGTGGGAAGTTTTCTCTAGAAATGTATCTTGGAGAACCGCCATTAGACATGATCAATCAGAGTTTGGACATCCTCGATTACTGGTAAGATAACTCTAAAAAATATGGTGAGTTATCTTCAATGGCTTGCATTTGCTTAGTATACCTATCACGACAGTAGCTTCAGAGTCTTCTTTTAGCATTTGCTTAGTATACCTTCACGTTTTGAACAAGTGCAGAAGTTGACTTTTTCCCAAAAATGTACAAGCTTTAATATGCAGTCGTAATTAGTTAAAGAGATTTGAAGCATATGACAACGGTAAACTAATCCTTATTATACATTTTACACATTTGATTGTTATTTCGAATTTGAAACATGTTTGTAACAAAACCCGCAGGCCAGCCCACTAACCCATAAATATATGCGGGTTGGGCTTGGGCCATGCGATTTCAGACCACAACCCGCACAGGCTAACCTGCTAAACCCGAAAAAAATCTGAAACCGTCTTGAGTTAGGCTATTTGGGTTCTGACCAGCCTGTTTGACATCTCTACATAGTATAATTACATTTGTAATGCAGATATATATAGATTCATTGTGGAACATTAATGAATGAATATGGACTTAGATTTCTCGATTACTTTATATATGGCATTGATTGTTGGTGATAAATAAGCAAAGTCTGATTAAAAAAAAGTAGTTTGGATGTTTGATTATGGAAGTTTGTTCCTTTCATGATTTTGTTTTTGATGTGTTGATCTTACCACCTAGGTAAGAATCTTCAACCATTTGTGGGGTTTTTCAATCAAGAAAAATGAGAATAGTTTGTACTTCAAATATTTTTTAGAAGCTCCTTTAGATTTATTTTATATATTCTAATATAATCTATGGATCCGTGTTAAAGTGTCTCGTTGAATAATAAAAACTGATAAATCTCGATTAGGTAAACTTTTGCCGTAAAATTTTCTAAAGAATTGGTTAAAATAAACAAGTTGTTTTTTTTTTGTCAAACCATTATAATTTCTCATTAAAAAACTTAAATTGGTCCAAATCAAGAGCTTAAAGCATTCTTGGCTATAAAGTTAGCCGATGAATTGGCTGCTCTCGAAACAAAGACAAATGAAACATCGGAGAAAAAGAAGAGAGATTGATAGGACATCGTTGATGATACCATGGAGCTCTATCTGCAGAGTCTCCGAGTTGATGGCTTTGATCACTTTTAATGAATCTGAAGCTATACAAAGTTTTGTGATCCCCAGATCGAGGGCTTGTTGCAGAGCGAGGAGGATTGCCATCACTTCCACCATGAGGGGGGAGCGGATGTCTGAAGCCGCCACGGAGAACTTGCGAAGCCATGGTCAGTGATTTGTTTTGATAGTCCATCCAAAACCCGCTGATTTTGTGGTTTCTTTCCAAGCTGCGTCGGTGTTACATCTCGCAGTGTCGAAGTCGAAATGTACCGGAGCTACTGGGGTGTCACTGTGATGGCCTTTGTTACTCTTGGTTGTGCTTTTTGCCATTCTCGGGCTGCGGTGATTGTATGCAGGACGCAGTCTGTGGGAGTTGTCTGTTTGGCTTCAAACTTCAGCTTGTTCCTTGCTAGTCAAAGCGGCCAAATGATTTAGGGGAAAAGTGGGGTTTCTGAGATCTCCATCGGTGGGAGATTGATGCAGTTATTTGTCTCTTCAATTCCTTGTCGAAAGCTTTGTATTGCCCTCGTCTGTAGTGGAGCTTTGAAAGGTGCTTGCTCTCAGACCTCCTTTGCAAAGGGGCAGTGGAAGAAGGAATGTAAATCAGTCTCTTCCTCGTCACACCTAGAGCAACAGATTGGGATATCAATGTTTCTGGCCTGCAGGTTAGCTCCAAGAGGTATAGCTCCATGCATAGTCTTCCATAGGAATAGCTTTTTTTAGGCGAGCACTTAATATCCCAGATTGCAGTTTTCCATTTGAAACCTATAGTAGAGGGTCGTTGATAGCCTTCAGGTTGCTCTTTGGTAGCTTCGAAATAGCCTGATTTGGTAGTATAAGTTCCTGTCTCATAGGCTAGCCAAACATATTTGTCTTCTGCTCCTCGTTAGCTTGGTTTCAGTTCCCTGATCATGTGTGCGTAAGTTGGCAGGATCTCTTGAAATTAAGTTCATATCCCGATCTTGTGCTTTAGGGAGTTTAGGTCCACAACTGTTATGTGCTAGTGGTGCTCTGTGGGGGGTCCTATTGGGGAAAGTGGGAAGCTTAGGGATATCCAAGGATCGTGCCAGACAGACGTTGATATTCCATTGCCAATGACCTTGCCTAGGCGGAGTTTTAGGAGTTCTCTTCCTGCACAAATACTTCGCCAACAATGAGACGCAGAGGAGGGAATTTTGCTTTTCAAGAACGAAGACTGGTGGCAGTATTTCCCTTTGAGCATATGGGACAGGAGGCTGTCTGGATTTTCATGGATGCACCAGCTGATTTTTGCTAATAAGGTATCATTGAAGGTTGGAATGTCTCTTAGTCCTAGTCCTCCTTCTTTTCTAGACATAGTGAGCTTCTTCCATGATATCCAAGATATTTTCTTTTCTCCCTTACTTGTGTCCCACCAGAACCTTGTCAGTGCTGACTGAATTCTTTTGCATAACAACGCGGGGAGCTTGAAGCATGACATGGTGTACATTGGAAGGGATGACAGGACCGATTTGAGGAGAGTGAGTTTCCCTGCAGTTGAGAGGAAACATGATGACCAGGAAACGGCTTTCTGTTTTATCCTGTCCACAATACTGCTGAAGAGATCCTTCTTCTTTCTTCTGAAGTTCTCCGGTAAGCCTAGATACTTTCCTAGTCCTCTTTCCTTGGTGATCCCTAAGTCGCATTTTATTCTTTCCTTTGAGGGTTGAGAACTTTTTGCCGAGAAGTTGATTGCTGACTTCTGCTTATTTATCAGTTGTCCAGAAGCTGCCTCGTAACAATGGATGATGGTCATGATCTCTTTGCAGCTTGCGGGGTCTGATCTACAGAAAAACATAGTATCATTCGCAAATAGCAAGTATTTAATTCGAGGGCTTCCTGTAGCTACACGTATGCACGGTAATCTTCCATCCTCCTGTGCTTTTAAACATAGCCCCGAAAGGATTTCACTGCATACGATGAAGAAGAAGGGTGAGAGGGGATCTCCCTGTCTTATTCCACGTTGAGGTTGGATCCTGGCTTGAGCTGATCCGTATAATAGGTATGAGTCTAAGACCGTTGTGATGCACTGCATTATCCATTGTGTCTATTTCTAATGAAAGCCGAGTCTTTGTAGTATAAGCTCAATGAAGTCCCGTTCGAATCTGTTGAATGCTTTTGACATGTCTGTCTTGACAGCTATGAAACATTGCTTTTTTGGTTTTGATGTTTTCAGGTAGTACAGGACTTCGTGGGTGATCAAGACGTTGTATGTGATAGCTCGTTGTTTAATGAAAGCGGATTGATTCTCATACACTATGTGGGGAAGGATAGGTATAAGTCGGCTGGTGAGTACTTTGGAGATTATTTTGTAGTAGACACTGCAAAGTACGATAGGTCTATAATTTGAGACTTTCTTTGACCTGTAAATTTTTGGGATAAGTATGACACATGTGTTATTGATGTTGCGAGGGATTACACCCGTTGAGAAGAAATGCTGGAGTTCTTTTACCACATGAGGTCCAACCGATTTCCAATTTGATTGATAAAAGTAGGCGGAGAAGGCATCAGGCTTGCAAAACAAACTTTCTTGATCTCCTCAGCTGATGGCATGGATATCAGGCCTCATTTATCTGTGTCGTTACGCGGGGTTGTACGGTTTCTATAACTGCAGATATCATGTCTCCTTCTTCTGAGGTAAAAAGTTTCTCAAACCAATCCACAATTACTCGTAAGATTTTTGGTTCATTATAGACAGAGTTGCCACTTTCATCTTCAATAATAGCAAATTTGTTGGTTGTTTGTCTTTAAAAAAAAAAAATTTGTCTAAAGAATCTTTTTAGATAGTTTCAGGAATTTACATGGGTTCTCAGAATGAAAACGTTTCGATTACTAAAATATTTGGAAACAAATTAATATTTGGTCCAAAATTCTCTGATTGTATACACATTCAACATTTTCATTCTAGCCTTCCAGCTTGTTAGGTGACTGGTTTCTCAAATTAAACTGTATTTATTTCGTCTAGTGCACGTCAACGCCTTTCGATTCTGTGACGTGTAGGTATTATCATCACATGAGCAAAACAATTACACTATTATTATAAGAAAGCTATCAATAATACTCTTATCTGTAGTTCTTTCATTTACATTTCATTCATAGATGGAACCATATTGTCATCAGAATTTCTCTTATATGTGTGTTTGTCAACTCATACATAACAAACTCTCTCTATATATTAATTAAGAAGTACTTCTTTTAAAAATAATTTTAATTTTGTTTATGTATCATCACCACATTCACTTTCACTACATATTTTTATAAAAAAATAGGTTATTTAACTAATTATAATTTATACCACTCATTTTAATTTGGTTAGTCAAAAGATTTATCCATTATTTATACATAATTCAGTAATTAATTTATAAAGATATTTTTATTTTATATTTCTTATCAAATTATATCATATTAATAATTTCTTTAAATATTATATTTGTTTTTTAAAAAAATAAAAACTTATTTTTGTAAAACAATAAATTATCACATTATCTATATAGTAAAAATATATAGATTATTTTTATACATATTTTATAATTCAAATTGTTATAAATAAATATAAATTACTCAAATGATAAACAAATATATTTTAAAAGTTGTACATTGTATAGATGGTTTACAAATAGTTATATAAAAAACAAATGATATAAAAAAAAATTATAAAAGTAGAAAGCTTGATTTAATAATCATCTATATTTATAAAAAAAAATATTTAATAATACTTTTTAATAAAACCATATAAATTAATTAAATACTGTATATTTTTAAATTTGATAAAAAGTTAAAATATTATTTCGAAAAGTTAAATCACTTCGTTTAACTTTTAAGAAACAGTTGGGTTGAATACAGATCAAACCAGTATTGATGCAACTCCGTAACTAAATTGTTCGTCGGAATCATAAATGATAATATAGTTCACAGATTGCAATTAAGAAGATAATATAGTATTATCTGGAGTATATGGAAATTTGAAACACTAGCTAGCACACAGATTGCAATTAAAAAATATATTGTTTAATACTGTAAGTTTTATGTATATAGACCACTTTTCTAAACCACAGTTACACCCTTATAAAACCACAACTAACAGTCTAATATTTAAGTATTTGTAGAGCAAAATGTCCATGCTATATTTAATGAAGGTTAGTTATCAATCATTCTCATTCTGAAGATAATGAAAACCACAATTGCTGGAGAAGTAAAAGATAATAATAAGAAATCCAATGGGTCAACTTAATTGATTAAAATTTATTGCTCCGTAAGATCAAAAACTGTCCACGTCTATCTTTTAGGTGATGGAACTGTTCCCACGTTATTCATGACTTTACTTGATATTCCAAAGTTTTTAAATGTAATCAACAATGACGTAGCTGATATGAGATCTCGGTAATGAAGGGATATGGTTATTGAGACAAAGTTCCATGACTTTTGGATAACGTAATTAAGAATTGGTCCATCTTTTAGGACTGTCTATTTTGGGACGCATATATATATATATATATATATATATATTTCATCTGTATTCATCCCAAATTTTTGTTTATATACGTTTACATGTTATAAAGCAGTTTAATTTAGTTTAACAAATCCGGAAACAGGTTTAGAACATATATCCAATCATCCATTTGAGTATATTGAAAATTAACTAAAATTATATATATATATATATATATTTCATCTGTATTCATCCCAAATTTTTGTTTATATACGTTTACATGTTATAAAGCAGTTTAATTTAGTTTAACAAATCCGGAAACAGGTTTAGAACATATATCCAATCATCCATTTGAGTATATTGAAAATTAACTAAAATTCCTGAAAACTTTAAAAATAAAAAACAAAATTAGTCAAATCATTGTTTGAACTAGATTTAACACCTTAAATCTTCCCAATCCAGATTCAATAGATAGATCCAAACTAAGTCAAATGAATTGGGCTTTGACCCTACAGTCCAGACCCATTTTCTCTCAACGATCTATTCTTGAACAACAAAACGTTCTATTCGACAAGGTCGAGTTCCATCTCGACCAAATCCCGAGAAACAAGGAAGGATCCGAGCCAAGTCAAAGCATATTCTCGCCAGTTCAAACGAATCAGAATTTCGCGGAGGAAGCTGCTGCACATGGCGAGATTTCCGGCTGAAGCTGCTGATGTGGCTGAGATACGCGCTGGAGGTTGAAGCTCGACAATGCGAGCTATATAAAGGAGACAAACGGCTTAGTTTAAGGGATCTGAGACTTAATCTTCTTCTACACATTTTACACACGAAAACCCTGTAACTGTTCTCAGAGCTCTTTTCAGTTCATCTCTTTCGGAGAAATCTTTGTAACCGTTTCATTCAACCGATTGTGGATACAGAAATCCACACTCAGAAATTTATGTGTTTTTTGTAAGGGAAGAAACTTAGGAGAATTAAGGACTAGATTCTCTCGAACAAGTTGACTGCATAAGCAAGCACTAACTGAAATAAGGATTTGGTATTAATCGGTTGAATGAAACGGTTACAAAGATTTCGATGGAAAAGATGAACTGAAAAGAGCTTTGAGAGCAGTTACAAGGTTTTCGTGTGTAAAAAGTGTAGAAGAAGATCAAGGCGAAGGTCCCCCAAACTAAGCTGCTTGTCTCCTTTATATAGCTCGCCTCGTCGAGCTTTGAGCTCCAGCGCGTATCATGGCCACGTGCAGCAGTTTCAGCCAGAAATCTCGCCACGTGAAGCAGCTTCCTCCACGATCTTCAGACTCATTTGAACTAGCGAGAATATGCTCTGACTTGGCTCGGATCCTTCCTCGTTTCTCAGGATTTGGTCGAGCTGGAGCTCGACCTCGTCGAACGAGACGTCTTGTTGTTCAGGACTGGATCATTGAGAGCTGAATGGGCCTGGGCCATAGGGTCAGAGCCCGACCAAATTTGGCTTAGTTTGGATCTGTCCTTTGGGCTTGAGTGGGCCGGATTTAGGGTGTTAAATCCAGCTCCAACAATTGCCCCCAGCCCATTAACGAGAGCGAGCTCGAGCTTTAATGGGCGGCAAGATGTGACCTTTGAAAGATATGGTGTCTGATTACGCTGACGTCACTGAGTCAGATAATCATTCGAGATCGACGGTTCAGATCTTGGAAAGGTGAACAGTTCGTCGATCGTGTGGTCAGGAATCGACCTCGAAATCGCAACTTTGCGTGTGGAGATAGATTAGTTATTATCTCGTCCAGGTGGACGATTGGTATTCAGAGTAAATATCATCATTTATTTTACAGTTTCGGCTGTCGAGCTTTCCGGGGCAAGGTACATTCCTCGAGAAGATTCGCACTGATTTTGGTGACGTGGAAGGTCCAGATGGAGAGAGAGAATTTCGATCTGACGGCCTCGCTCAACCGAGCTCTGCAGCACGTCAAATCGTCGAGGTCGAATATTTGACGGTTGAGATCGGGAGATCAAACGGTCGAGATTGGCGCGTGGTGAGATTCTCTGCAATCTCCGAGGTGGGCAATAATTACTCAGATATAAAGTCCACCTTCTCCACTCCTTCTTTAACTGCATCAGTTCGTTGATTAAAGGTAACTTCTTCTCTTTTCTTCCTTTTATTTTCTGCAACTTCCATTCGGCGTCTTCCATTTTAGAAATCGTTTGCTAAGTTCTCTCTCGTTTTCCGAAAGAACTTTTGATCTTTGTTTTTCGAGTTTTCTAGGTTTAGCGTCTTCTATCTCCTTTTCCTCTCTTTCTTTTCTGATGTCGGCGATCGTAAAAATCGTGGGGGAGAATTCCGGGAGGCCCGCCGTAGTTCCGGGTCCTTCCAAAATACATGACCAGAAGACTCTCGATGACTTCCGTCAGGAGTGCAAGATCCCTGAGGGGGTGGAGCTGGCGGTCTTGACGTCAGCGGAGACTCCGGCGAATGTGGAGCCGGGCTTCTGTTGCGCCTATGCAACGTATTTCTGGGACTGAGAGCTGTTTTTCCCGATCCCTCAGTTCGTCCTCGAAGTGCTGGCGGACCTGTGACTGGCCTTCCCGCAGATGTGCCCGAACTTGGTTCGGGCTATCATCGGATGTGCCATGCGGGCCAGAGAGGAGAACGTCATCTTTTGCTACTCAGACCTGAGAGTGTTTTTCTCCATCAAATACAACGCCCGCCGTCCCCAAGGTCAAACCGGCGGTTCATTGAGGAGAGTCCGGAGAAGAACTCCGGTTGGGAGAAGACCGGGTTTAAATTCCGGGTTAACAAAGCATCCGTCGGGAGCTTCGACTTCTCCCGGCTGCTGGCCGAGTTCCCGGGCAACGGTTGTTTAGCTAGGCTGAGGCGTTTGTTAGCTATACTAGCTTTGTTTTGCTCGATTGGTTTTCTGAGCCTTTGTTTGTTTTTTGTTTATCAGGTCAGCTATCTAGAGCACCGAGGGATCCCGACATCGAGCACCGGTTAGAGTTATTTAGTCGAGGAGAAGTTGTATGCGCATAGAGTGATCTCATTTTAAAGAGGGTTTTTA
Organism: Thlaspi arvense; assembly: GCA_911865555.2. NCBI lineage: Eukaryota > Viridiplantae > Streptophyta > Magnoliopsida > Brassicales > Brassicaceae > Thlaspi > Thlaspi arvense. The sequence goes on from OU466858.1 coordinate 38,943,219, forward strand.
TTTAAGACAAGGGTTTCTCTCAAAAAATGGTAAGAACTTTATGCATAATGCTAAAGGTAAAGGCAATTGATGCATACATGATCAGATTCTCATCTACCCATGTAAACTAACAATGATCCTAAAACCCCTCTCATTTATTTTCTTTTAAGCTCACTCACTACTTAGAGTCTACCCCTTTTTCCCAAAGCAAAAGCTTAGCAATCCCCAAATCAAAATACGAAACATCTTAATTCTTTTTGGCTAGTGAAAATGTTTTAAAAATATTAAGCTCCTTATTCTTTTTCTTATTGATGGCTCTCTTATTTATTTATTTTTTTTCTTTCTTATTCTTTTCTTTTTATTTTGGCACTTAGGCTCTTATATATATATATATATATATTTTTTTTTTTTTTTGAGAGAGCCATCTTCTGAAATTATTGAAGCATTATATAAACACAAAACCTTTCACTTAAAACCTTTTTCTTACTTCAAAAACTCTTTTGAAACCGAAAGCATATAAACAAGAGAGCAACCCCAATGATCCCCCAAACTTATTCTAAGCCTACATCTAGCTTCAAAATGCAAAGCTAGCAAACATATGAGAACCTAATCATGTCGCCTAAACGTAACACTTTATGCTAAGTTCAAACTTGAAGAGGCCTCTCAATGATGTCACACACGAAAACTTGGCTTCAAAGAAATGTAAGGGTCAAGGTGGGAGTTCTACTTAGGCTCACAAAGAGTGGTAAAAGGAAGAAGAGAGCCTAAATATTTTAAAATCCATGTGTTCATTTTCAAATACATAAGAATGATAATTAAAAAATCAAGTTAAGGTTTTCACTTAATAAGACAAGGTTCAAATCATGAGAGTTCAATTCAAGTCACGAAAATCAAAACTAGTGATCCAAGCATGGTAAGAACTTACTTTCAAAATATGAGCAAAGCATTAGAGAACTACCAACTAGGATATTGAAACCATTCATAAGCTTAAAACACCTTTTTAAGAAAACTTTAACCCCTTATGCAAATGCAAACATCTTAGAAGCTTAAAAATCCTAGACTCAATCCTAAAATGCTTAACAAGATGAATGCAACTACATGAATTTTTTTTTTGAAAATTTTAAAAATTTTACCAATTTTTCATTCAATGAAGACTCAAGGATGCTAAATAGAAAATAAGATCAGAATAAACATGTCAAACCACACACATACTCCCCCAAACTTGAATGACACCGTCCCGATGGCAAACAAATTCAAAGGAGCTCAAAACACAATGCAAAAAGGAAGAAAATATGAACGGTATATACAATGGAAGAAGGTTGTTACCTCGGGTCTAGTCTCGGCTGGAACTTGAGGATGTTCCAGAGGAGCTAGATACTACGGCTTTGCCTTTGGAGCCTGGCTCTTGAAGAGAGAGGCGCGCCGGTTGAATGTTGCTGCTTTGTGTCTCACGAATGACAACTCCACCGGTTGAAAGCCTCCTCTTCTCGGGCTGTTGAACCTCCTCACTTGCAGCCTTCTTAGGTGAGCCTCCTTGAAGCGATTTGACTTTCTTGGCAAGTTTCTTGATGACTTTGCTCTGGCATTTGTTGATCTTTCTTTGCCTCTCCACAACAGAAGCAAAGAACTTCTCTGTTTTGGTCCGCGCCTCAAAGTCAATCTTGTGAAGGACAAAAGCTTCGGGCATCTCGTCATCCGTGGCAGGGGACTCTGATCTTGGGCGGGCAGCTTGTTGAATGGCTGCCGTGGCTCCTAGAGGAGCAAAACATTCTTTGTCGCTCGGGAGAAACTCGATGTTCCCCACTCCTAACAGCTCAGTCTCGCCGTTTGGCAAGATACAGACCTTCTTCTCGTTCTCCGTGTTAGTGAACAAGTAGGCAAAGAAACCCTCGGCTGGCGTGCGTTCCAAGCTGTCCGTGTTCCTTAGGTAGGCCTCATCCATAAATGCTCTTTCCGGAACAGGTGTGTAGTCTTGAAGTTGTACACCAGCTTGCACAAATAGAGGAGTGAGGAAGCCGCCAATGAGTGAAGAGCTTGCCTTGCATCTCAAGGCGTACGCCTTGTATTTCACCAACGAAGCAGCCAAGATGCACCCGTAGTTGATGTTGTCTCCCAACTGGTCTTCTAACGGATATTCATTCTCATCTGGATCACACAAGAGGTGCTTGATGCCTTGGAACAAGAAACAAAGCTCCGTTCTGGTCACCGTGGGGGCCACTGACTGTCCACTGAAGGTTTTAGCAAGCAGCTTCAGAGTGTAGCGCAGCACTGGGTTCCTCACTCTCTTGATCTTTGCAGTATTCGCCTTGTAGTCATCATCGGCTATGATGTCCCACAGCTCGTTCGCTTGAGTGAAGGTGGGGAAATCAACCTTCGTGGCATCAGCAGCTAGGCCATAGGCTTGGCAAAGCTTGGGGATTGAGAGGCTGAAAGCTTGGCGCTTGGTCTTGAATGAGAGCCGGCCTTGAGAGGGGATTGGGATGCTAGGATTCTCGTACCGGAACTCCAAGGTGGCAAAGAAATCGATTGTCACTTCAGGATAGGTTGGGCAATCCATCTGTGACAAACATCTGAGCCCCATCCTTCGGAGGAGTTGATCAAAGTCTCCCAACAGCCTCATCTTAGACAGCAACTCCCTGTCTGTAAACTTAGTAGGCTCGAACTGGAGCCTTTCCAGCCGCTTCTTGTCCCTTTTCTCATCCTTACTCCATCGAACCCTTTCTTGAACAGCTACCTTCTGACCTTCTCCCTCTTGTGCTGTCTCTTCTCTCGTTCTTTTGGGGGCCATTACGCCTGAAACAAAGTTCTCAAGCAAAGCTATAAGCAAATAGGCGATATGTTGAGAGAAAGAGAGAAGCAAAGAAGAAAGTCGATAGCTAATACCCTAGAATTTTGGGGAATTTATAAAAAATATAGCAAAATAATAGAGAATCAGATCTAGAGATACTAGAAAATCCAGAATTTTCCCTATTATCAAGCTAGTTTTAAAAAATCAAAACCGTCCTAGCATCTAAAACAATCAATTGCGAAATAAAAGAGATTTTCCTAAAGATTTTCTCAAGATCCGAAAATACCTTTGCAAGGATTGTTAAAAAAGCTTGTTAGCCTTTAGAAAACAAAGAACTCTCACTCTCTTCTACTTAGCAACTCGAGAAAACAAGAATGAGAGAGTGTGAAGTTGTTGAAAACATTTAAAAGCTAACAAAAACAAAACTATGGGTACAAGAAGTGGTTTCTGACAAAAGTCTCGGTCAAGGCACATTTTTCAGGGTCAAAGATTCCTGCCTTGACCAAGATTTGAATTTAAAAAGTGGAGGGAAAGAATGAGAGAGGGAAAAGAAAATGTTACCTCGGCACGAGATCGAGTCCCTTCGGTCGATCTAGGACTCGATCTTATGCCCATGATGGCTTGGATCGAGAGGGTTACTCGATTTGGGACACAATTCGATTTGAATCGAGTCGCGGATCGATTGGCTCTCTCGTTCCTTGAGTTTTTGAAATCGCGACTAAGTCCTCGTGATCGAGCCATGCTATCGATTCAGGGGTTGATTTAGCTTGGATCGAGTTGACTGATCGATCTGTCTATGAAGGACCTTCCCGAGAGAAAATAGATCGGTCGATCCAATTTTGGATCGATCGATCTAAACTCCAAGAATTTCCCGAGACATTTTAGATCGACTTCGTCACTCGATCTTTCTACTCGATCTCGTCTAGATTCACCAGCTCGATCTAGCAAAGATCGAGCCAGGATGAGTCGATCTAGCACTCGATCTCTAGCTTATAGTCGCCCCTTTTTTACTCCTTTGGGAACTCAGATCATGGCTTGCGTCCCTCATACTTGTTCCTACACACTCATAAGACAAAAACATAAAACTGGAAAATAAATAAAGCAAGGATATGTACAGGATAGGCATGGGAATGCCTCTCAAGTGCGCTTTCTTTAACGTCTTTAGCTAGACTTTACTTGGTTTAGGCAGATTGTGGGTCTTGGAGAAGCATTGAGGTATTCTCCTTGTCAAATGCACTCGCCATGTATGGCTTAACTCTGTGTCCGTTCACTGTGAATGCATCCCCACTCTTGCCCACCAACGTTACAGCTCCGTAAGGTAATACTTCCTTGATTTCATACGGACCGCTCCACCGTGACTTCAGCTTCCCTGGAAAGATCTTGAGTTTGGAGTTGTAAAGCAGCACCAAAATCCCTTCTTTAAGCTCTTTAGGCACCAGTTTCTTGTCATGAGCAGCCTTGGTACGCTTCTTGTAGATCCTAGCGCTTTCGTAAGCGTCCAGCCTTAGCTCATCAAGCTCGTGCAGCTGGATCAACCGCCTCTCCTGAGCCGTCTTCAGATCAAAATTCAGCCGCTTCACAGCCCACAACGCCCTATGTTCCAACTCAACAAGAAGGTGACATCCTTTTGCCTAGAGAAGAGTGAAAGGAGTAGTACCGATGGGTGTCTTGAAGGCAGTCCGGTACGCCCTCAAAGCGTCATCTAACTTCACAGCCCAGTCCTTCCGAGTAGTCCCAACTGTCTTCTCGAGTATCGCCTTGATCTGACGATTAGAGACTTCCACTTGGCCACTCGTTTGAGGATGGTAAGGCGTAGCTACCTTATGCTTCACGCCATACTTCTTTAGCAGATTTTCAAACAGCTTGTTGATGAAATGGCTCCCTCCGTCGCTTATCACCACCTTGGGAACTCCAAACCTCAGAAAAATAATGCTCTTAAAGAGCTTGATCACCACCTTAGAGTCGTTTGTTGGGGAAGCAATGGCCTTAACCCATTTAGAGACGTAATCAACAGCCACTAGTATGAACTTGTTGCCGTATGATGAAGGAAACGGCCCCATGAAGTCTATACCCCACGCGTCAAAGACGTTTACCTCAAATATGGGAACTTGAGGCATCTCATTCCTCTTTGTTATAATTCCCTGCTAGTTGACACGCCTCACAGCTCTTCACAAACTCGTGTGCATCCTTGAAGATAGACAGCCACCAGAAACCAGCTTGCAACACTTTCGTAGCGGTCTTGAATGAAGCAAAGTGTCCTTCGTAGGAAGAGCCATGGCAGTGAAAGAGAATGTCCTTGGCTTCTTCCTTTGTAACACACCTCCGGTATAAACTGTCCACGCCTCTCTTGTACAAGTAGGGCTCGTCCCAAAAGTAGTCACTTGCCTCTCTAATAAACTTCTTCTTGTGATAGCTGTTGAGATGTGTTGGCTCCTCTCCGCATGCCAAATAGTTCACAACATCTGCGTACCAGGGAAGATCTTCCTCCTTGAAGCTCAGAACTTCCTCAAACTGCCCCTCTAAGCTCCCACACACAGCCGTAGTGATTGCCATGAGTTGTTCCTCGGGGAGAGAATCATCTAAAGGAAGGGACTCGTTGATCCTTAACCGAGAGAGATGGTCAGCAACATCGTTCTCTATCTCTTTCTTGTGTTTCATCTCCATGTCTAATTCCTGGAGTAAGAGGATCCATCTCAAAAGCCTCGGCTCAGTGTCCTTCTTGGAATAGATATAACACAAAGCTGCGTGATCCGTGTAAACAATGGTCTTGGAACCCACGAGGTAAGCCCTGAACTTCTCAAAGGCGAATACAACCGCCAATAGTTCCTTCTCCGTAGTTGTATACCTCGTTTGCGTGTCATCCAAGGTTCTTGAAGCATAGTATATCACGTGCAGCTTCTTATCCTTCCTTTGGTCTAGAACGGCTCCCACGGCGTAGTCACTAGCATCGCACATAATCTCGAATGGAAGAGTCCAGTCCGGTGCTTGCACTATAGGCGCGGACACTAGGGCCTCCTTGATGGTCACGAAAGCCTTCAAACACTCCTCATGAAAGACGAATTCAGCCTCCTTGCACAACAGCCATGTGAGAGGGCGTGCAATCTTAGAGAAGTCTTTAATGAAGCGCCTGTAGAAGCCGGCGTGTCCCAAGAAACTTCTCACTCCTTTGACGTTAACTGGCGGCTCAAGGCTTGTCATCACATCAATCTTTGCTTTGTCGACTTCAATACCCTTCTCTGATATCTTATGTCCAAGCACGATCCCCTCCTTAACCATGAAGTGGCATTTTTCCCAGTTAACCACCAAGTTTGTCTCCTCACAACGCTTTAATACCCTGCAAATATTCAACAAACACGCAGAAAAGGACGCACCATAGACCGAGAAGTCATCCATAAACACATCTACCATCTCTTCTATTAGATCGGAGAAGATCGACATCATACACCGCTGAAATGTAGCCGGTGTGTTACACAACCCGAATGGCATCCTTCGATACGCGAAGGTGCCATAAGGGCATGTAAATGTCGTCTTCTCCTGATCATTTGGATGGATTTGTATTTGGAAAAATTCACTATATCCATTAAGAAAGCAATAGTAGGGGTGATTAGTAAGTCTTTCAAGCATTTGATCAATAAAAGGCAAGGGGAAGTGATCCTTTCTAGTAGCAAGATTAAGCTTCCTATAATCAATACACATACGGTGTCGAGTGATAGTCATAGTAGGTATAAGCTCATCTTTGTCATTCTTAATGACCGTGATCCCTCCTTTCTTAGGCACCACGTGTACGGGAGAAACCCATGTGCTGTCACTTATGGGATAGATCACGTCAGCCTCTAAAAGCTTAAGAATCTCTTTCTTAACAACCTCTTTCAAATTAGGATTCAAACGCCTCTGATGTTCTATAGAGGAGGCGTTCTCATTATCCAAATGAATCATGTGAGTGCAAAGCATCGGAGAAAGGCCCTTGAGGTCACTTAAAGAGTACCCAATGGCCCTTCTGTACTTTCTCAACTCTGTTAAGAGTGAGTGCAACTTATCATCATATAAGTTTTTGTTCACAATTACAGGATAGGTTTCGTTAAGTCCCAAGAAGGCGTACCTTAGCCCTTTCGGGAGGTCCTTAAGGTTGACCTTCGGGGCAAGAAGTTCGCTCCAATCATCCTTGTGGCTGTTGCTGTTGTTTTCCTCCTTAGAACCTTCCTTTGAGCCCGAGACATGGTCCTTGAAGCTGCTTTCTCCAACCGCTATCCCTTCTGAAATCGAGTCATCCAGTCGATCTTGCTCTCGATGTCGTCTAGATCGAGCAGTTTCACTCGATTCACTCACTCGATTTAATGTGGATCGAGTGAGAGATCGAGACGCAGAGTCGATTTCCAGATTAGACCCCAAACTGATCGGAAGGCTTCTCTCGATCTTGGACTCGATTGTTTTCCTGGATCGATCACCCTCCTCGATTTGTCTGTCGATCGCTGCACCGGATCGAGTTGTGCTCTCGATTGTCTTGTCGATTTGACCCCTGGATCGAGTAATGTCATCAATCTCGGAGTCGATCTCTATGCAAACGCCTTCATCTTCTAGCACAACCTTCCTTGAATCGAGTAGGTTGACGTATTCCTGAGTCCTCTCATCCACATAACCAAACTCTCCTGGCTCCTTAGTCAGTGCCAGCTTCAAATGATCTTCCTGAGCCAACTCTTCCAGCAACTCATCCGCTAAAGCATCTAACGTCTCAATGTAGAAAGCTTGCCCTTCTATCGTAGGCTTCTTCAAAATCTCATTGATATCGAAGTCTAGCCTTATATCTTACCCAAGTGCAAGGCAATCTTCCCGTTCTTGACGTCTATTATGGCTCCGGCGATGGCTAAGAAAGGTCTACCGAGAATGAGTGGATCCTTTGGTTCTTCATCCATTTCCAACACAACGAAGTCCGTAGGCACGTTTACTCCACTGATCTTCACTAGCAAGTCCTCAAGCAAACCCACGGGTAACCTCACGCTTCTGTCATCTAGTACCAACGAGATTCTACAGTCCTTTAAACGGGTAAAGCCAAGCTTCTTTGCCATGGAATGGAGCATCAGATTTATGCTAGCTCCGAGATCACAAAGGCAACTCTTGAACTCCAAAGGACCAAAATCGCAAGGTATAGTGAAGCTTCCAGGGTCTCCCAGCTTCTTAGGGACTATCTCCTTGTGTATCACAGCACTACACTCCTCACTTAGAACAAACACTTCCTTGCTTTCCTTATTCTTCTTCACGAGAGTGTCTTTGAAGAATTTGGCGCATTTAGGCATCATTGCAAGGCAGTCCACGAGAGGTAGCTTGATCTCTACGTCCTTGAGATGCTTCTCAAACAAAACTCTATGCTTCTCTATGAGTTGCTTCTTGAAACGGCCAGGAAAAGGTAGCTTAGGTACATACGGTGGAGGTACATAGGCGTCCTTCTCCTTAGTAGTTTGCTCCGCTTTCTTCTCAACAACCGCTTTATCTCCTCTTCTTGGCCCTTGAATCCAGACATTGTCAAAGTTGATCTCATCATCAGCGGAAAGCTTACCCTCCTCCTCTTGAATTACAACGTCCTCGTTGTTCTTAGGAGTAAACGTAGGTGCTAGCTCTTTCCCACTCCTTAGCGTAATGGCATTGGCGACTTCCTTCTGACCACTTGAGCTTGCCTTTCCCTTCACAAGTTGCTTATTCAAGGTTGTAATCCGAGTAGAGAAATCCATGAGAGACGAGTCCAAGCGAGTATTCATCTCGGAAAACTTCTGGTTTGTAGAGGCTTGCCCTTGAATCAGTTGTTGAAACATAGCTTGGACAGGATCAAGTTGTTGTTGCATCGGTTGTTGCTGCTGAGGTACAAAGCCCGGAGGGTACATTGGCGTATAACCCTTGTTTCCTTGCTGTTGTCCTTGGAAGTTGTTCTGCCCTTGCCCTTGGAAGCCACCACTCGGCTGAAAGCCTTTGTTGTAAGGTACGGAAGGCTTTGCTTGCTGAGCTGGGTACACTTGATCCTTAGAGTTTGCGACATTGGTGCTACGGTATGAGAGATTTGTTCTGGTTGTAACCGCGAGTGTAGCCTTGAGGTTTGTAGTTGTTCTGTCCTGCCACCCAGTTGGCTTCTTCTTGGCTCAACTCAAGCTCCTCTTGGCTCTCATCCGCTTCACCAACAAAGTGAACATGCTTCTGATTTGCCAAAACCAACTTGTCAATCTTCTCGTGTAGTGACTTAAGCTCTTTCTTGTGAGACTCTAGCTCAGAACCTCTCGACGCATGGTCATAATCCTCGGCATAGTTGTCGTCACTCAATGCCAAGTTCTGAATCAGCTCCATGCCCTCTTCTACGTCCTGACCAAGGAAGTTCCCCTTACTAGCCGTGTCAAGCAACAATCGAATCTTTTGTGAAGCTCCTCGGTAGATAGTGCTTAGAAGAGTCTCTTCGCTGAAGCCGTGATGAGGACACTGGATTGTATAATCTTTAAAACGCTCCATGGCTTCATTGAACGTCTCATTGTTCCTCTGAGTGAAGCCACTGATTTCGCTTCTCAACCGTGCTGTTCTGGTGCTAGTGAAGAATTTTGAGAGAAACGCCTTTTTACACTCGGCCCATGAGGTGATGGTGCCTTGTGGAAGTGTCTTCTCCCAATGTGTAGCCTTGTCTCCGAGACAGAATGGAAAGAGACGCAGCTTGAAAGCATCTTCAGATATGCCGTTTATCTTGATCATCCCACATACTTGTTCGAAGTTATCAAGGTGCTCCAAGGGATCTTCCATTGCTAGCCCGTGAAACTTATTGTTTTGCACCATTGAGATGAATCCCGGCTTAATCTCGAAGTTATTGTTCTGTACACGAGGAGGAGTGATCCCAAACCTATTGTGATGAGTATTGGGAGCATCTCCGCCTCCTATGATCCTTGGGGGTCTAGCCGCGTGGTGGGGGTTTCCATTGCCCCTTCCCACTACCCCGTGAACTGGAGGAGGTCCTTCTGGATGCTCGTGCTCAGCCATAGCTTCAAAGTCAACCAAACCGTGCTGAACAATCTCCTCAAAGGCTCTGGCTTGCTCTCTAACTCTTCTTTGTCTTGAGTGTCCGAGTTGGTGAATGTTGTCCAAGGGTTGAAGTAGATTGTTGTCTCGCCTTGAACGAAGATTCATGTACCTGAAAGACACACGTGTGAGAGTAGAAAAATTAGTAACTTAAACAAAGTAAAGGCTTAGTCTTTACTAAACCCCAAATCTCAATGCTTTCTAAACACTCTTAGAATGGCAACAGCGCCATTTGATAACAATGTTTTCTCTAGGGGTGAAGCAAATGCAACAAGAGGTCAAGCAGCACACAGTCGTAGTATAGCATGCAAGAGGAATCAATCCAATCCAGGAGCTAGAAAGTGCAATGAGAATGCAAGGATCGAGTAAAGCTAGGCAATTGATGAACAGTTTTGTAAAATTCCTAAAAACTAGTTGCGACGACTAAATGCAAGGTAAAACTATTTTAAAATTACTAGGAAAGAGTGAACTACCACGACGAACAAACAAAATGATTAAAATGCAAAGATATGAATTTATAAAATTCGACTAGTGGATCGACCACAGGATCGACCACTAGATCGAGCAACAACGATCGATCTCGTCTAAAAGTGCAAGTGCAATGAAACTAATGACCAGGATGCGACGAGTATCAAGCGAATGATTAACGAAGATGTAAGAATACTAATAAAGAGGGTCTAGGGTTGAGATTCACGTTCAGGGGTTTCAAAGGTCCAAGCTTGGTTTGAAAACTCTAGATCTACTCACTTTGTGAGGTTCTCTAAGCCTTGAAAACAAAACAAGACCCATCCATGGCGTGTGGTATGGATCACTCTCTCATTCTCTCCTCTAGACCCATGGCGTTTGGCGGAAAAAGAGATTGAGAGGCAAGGAAAACAGATTTCAAACACGCGGCTTAACTAGTCCTCTAAACTACCATGGCGTTTGGGAAAGAGTAACTAGCCTCTAAGATGTGACTTTCAGAGATCTCTGGATCCTGTCAAGGTAAGAGCTCTCTCTGATCATAAAGATTTTGGCGTGAGACTCTTTAAGCCTTAAGAACTCAACATCTTAGAAAAGAAAGCCATTAAGAACAAGAAAACTCCAAACTTGAAAACCTTTTCGACCCCTTTGAATCCTCTCAACCCCAAAATCCGATTAAAGTACTCACTACACATTAAGTAAAGCAAGCAAAGCATGAAAGCTGAAACGATAAACATAAAAAAACGATAGATTAAGCTTAAACGACTCGAAATATTCAAGAACAAAGCTCAAAGTCTAACAATGGCGGAATCGCCTGAAAACCAGAGAGAAAGATGATGAAAAAAAGTAAAAGTGAAAGTGTGTGTAAAAATGTGATCGCCGCCTTCCCAAAGTAGGCCAAACAGCTCAATGGTCCCCCCCTCGCTAGCAGCCAAAAACGGTTGAAAGGACTGAGATCGACCTAGAGATCGAGCATGTTGCTCGATCGTCTTCAGACATCGTGTCTTCTACTCGATCTGTGTCTCGATCTTCTTCGGTGGATCGAGTGTTGCATCCGATCTTGGTATCAATCTTCGGCGGATCGAGTGGTGGACCCGATCCGGCTCTCGCTCTGCATGGCGTCATTTACGTCCGTGCTCCTTGATCGATCGCTTCACTCGATCTCCGTCTCGATCAATTCCCTTGGATCGGCTGGGCTACTTGATCTTCTGGTCGATCTCATCTAGATCGATCGGCCATGCTCGAACCTCCTCTCGATCTCTGATCCTTAGCAAGCATTCCCAAATTCTTCAAGTCCCTCGAACCTCTTCACGAGCCTTAACACATCCACGAACCCTCCAAGACTCCAAAGTAGCCGAAAACAACCTGTATGCGATGCAAAATACAAGAAATATGCATATGCTGATGCAAGAACACTCTAGGACCTAAAGTGATGCAAACTAACCTAAAATGCAATGTATAAGCGTGAGAAACTAACTTATATATATGTAAAATGCAATGGAATATGCAGCTATATCAGGCGCCCACCACTCTTCTTCTTCTTTGTTTTCCCCTTCTTCAAAGGGTTCTTCTTCTGCAAGAGTTCCTTGAGAGCGTGGTGCTGGTGCAGTTCCTTGTTTGACCTCCATGTCAGCTTCAACAACCTCAGCTTCAATGACTTTATCTTCTTCACCAGAATTTGTATCACTAGCTGAACTCAAGTGAAAAGCACTTCCCCCACACTTAGACTCAATGCCCAGATTGATGATAGAGGGTGTCACCTTTGGAGTAATCTCAGCAATATCAGTTAGGGAAGTGGAGGAGATACCATAACAATGCTCTAAGGACTTCATGAAGGTGATTGGCTGAGCATTGTTCTTTTGTTTATTCAGCTGCATAGTCAAGGAGTCTATTTGGGATTGGAAGTTGTTGATGGTGGAGGCAATACTTCTTTGAATTTCAGCAGCCATGCTTCTCTGAATTTCAGCCATACTTCTTTGAATTTCAGCAACCATCATCTTCTAAAATCCTCCATTATTAAGTTGTTAAAGCTGCAGGAACATCTCCTTAAGGTCCAATGCATGTGAAGGTTGGGAGGTGTTGGCGCCAACTGTTTGAGAAGAAGAACCTTGATGTTGTTTAGTATGAGTGTCTCCATAGGACTGGTGTACACAAATATCATTGTCTTGGTTCATTATTGGCGCCTCTTGTAGTTGAACAGCTTTGATTTGATGCTCTTTGTGGTGGTTTTGTGGAGCAACACTAGGAAGAGGTTTAGTGGTCTCATTGATCAGCAAGTCAACTTTCTTTTTCAGGGCCTTCATCTCATACAATGCTGTCTCTAGCTTCTCTTCAGTTGCCTTTGAGTGTTGCTCTTTATCATCAACATAATCCCAACTATTGAGTGCCATGTTCTCTACTAGAAGCCATCCTTCATCAACATCTTTACCAAGAAAGTAACCATTGCTTGCAGTATCTAGAAGGATTCTTATTGTTGGGAGAACACCTCTGTATAGTGTGGAGAGTAGCATTTTTTTGGTGAAGCCATGGTGAGGGCATTGATGAGTGAAGCCTCTAAACCTTTCCCAAGTGTCTCCAAAGCTCTCATTAGACCACTGTTTGAAGTTTGTGATCTCATTCCTGAATTTTGCAGTTCTTGAAGGAGAGAAGAACTTGGTTAAGAAAGAACCTTTGCATTGTTCCCAAGTGTTGATGCTGCCTTGTGCTAAAGACTTTTACCACATTTGAGCTCTACCACCAAGAGAGAATGGAAATAATCTGAGCTTCAAACCATCATATGAAAACCCACTAAGCTAAAGTACATATCCTCTCAAACTGATCCAAGTGCTCAAGAGGATCTTGGTTGGGCAATCCAAAGAACTTCTTATCTTGAATCAAAGCAATCATGCTGCTCTTTATCTCATAGTGGTCAGTCTCCATAGGTGGAAGAATACCCTGCCTTGAAGCATAGCTTGATGGTATATCTGCAGTACCTATAGGTCTTCTTGGTCTTTGAACCAAAGCTCCTTGTAAACCATGTGAACCTTGCTGTCCAAAATCAGCAGCATACTGATGTTCTTCCATGCTGCAACAGCTAACTTCTGATTCTGCAAACCCCAAAATCTTTGATCTTGAACCTCAGTTGTAGTTGTAGACACTTAAGAGCAAGTGTTGTTGTACCTACAAAAGAAATTCTAGACCAAAAGAGAAATCAGTAACCAAAATCGAAAATAACAAAGCTTGATCTCAAGATCTCTACAAATCCTACTGAACAAAGAATTTCCCCGGCAACGGCGCCAAATTGATACAAAACTTTTTGGGACTTGATTCAATTACCCAAGCTTGTACTAATCAGTTGTAGTATAGCATAGGGTTTTATCAATCCAAAAGGGGAGAATGAAACAGTAAGAATGCAGTAGAGATCCTAATCCAAGCAGATAAAGATGGTTTTAGAAGTCTAACAACCTAAATGATCAAGCAAAGAAGCAAAAGAAAGCAATTAATGAGCTGTAATGGCAAAGAGAAACAGAGCAAAAACAGAGTAAAAACTGAGCTAAAGCAAAGTAAAAGCACGACTTCAAAGATTAAAAGATGGTTCAAGATCAAGGAAATGGTGATAGGGTGATTCATGTTCATGTCTAGGGTGATCAAAGCAAGCAATTCTAAACACTCAACCTTAGGTAAAGAACACTAATATAGACTAATCAAATTTTTTTGGCATTAATCCCTTTTCTAATCACATATTCAAGATAAATCTCTTTACTCAAACATATAATCATCAAGCATTAAAATCAAGTTCCATAAAACCAATTAGCATGCTAGACATCTAATCTCTTAGGCTAGGTTTACTAATCTCTTATATGATATATCAAACATCAACTCACATTCTCATGCATAATCAATGTCTAAAGGCAATTTCTCATCAATATGGTACTAAGCAATAAGCACATTCAAGCAAGAAATGATAGATGCAAAGACTCATGATTATCAAAACACCATTTTCAAGCATTGAACTTCATTCAGGAATTTCATCAAACACTTGGTGTGCATGTGAAAACCTAAAATCAACTTCACCAACAAAGAGGTACTAAGCATTAAGCACAATCATATAAGAAAGAGAATGAGAAGATCTAAGCCCTAATCAACCTAAACAATCACTAAAATCACCCCATCTGCCCTAATCTCAAACCTAGACCAAACTACTCACTAATCATGGTGAAAACCATAAAATCTATGAAGAAAAGATAGTTAATCATGATTAGGAAGACAAAATATTAAGGGAAATGCAAAATCTTATTGAAATAAACAAAGATTCAAATTACAAAATCAAAAACCTAAAACAAAGAAGAAGAGACTGCTGGATAAAGAGATGTGTTCCCAGAAATTAGGGATTGCAAGTATTTATAGGAGTCTAAGCGAAAATGGCAAAATTGTAAATAAATGGTCTTCAGTCTGGGTTTACATCGGTCAGCAACAACAGTCAGGGTTGATCGATGTAAATCCCATCGGTCTGGGCAGTGATCGATGCAGGTTGAGCGGTTTCACGAAAATTGCGATATCAGTTGAACGACATATCAGAATGACCTGAAACTAAGTCCTCCTGAAAGATAACTCACGTGGCTGAATAGAGACGGAGGCTACTCGTACGAGCTTATCTTCAAGTCGGTCAAGATCAACGGCAAAAACTCCAGATGGATATGTGCTCACTTTATTCGCCGTAACTCTTCAACCACTGATGGGAATGACTCGAAACTAAGACCACACGAAAGCTAACTCAAGTGGATACAAAGTTGATGAAGGACGCAGAAGCCAAATCGGAATGCAAACACCTCATCTGAGCTGATCTTCAGTCGATATGAATCTTATCGGTCAGGAAGCTGATCGATGCTGGTGACCGAAATTCATCCGTTGTGTTTATGTTGGTCACTCCTGACCGATGCTGGTGATCGATGTGCTTGCATCGGTCACCCCATGACCGATGCTGGTGACCAAAAATCTGGTATTGGTCACCTCCTGACCGATGTTCACCGTGCTCTGACCGAAAACCTTTGCAGAGATTGTCTGCTTTGATCCTTCTTGCTCCCTTTGATCCAGCTAGCATCCTGAATCATCCCCAAAGCTCCTCCAAGCTCTTTTTAGCTCCAAAAGCACCTAAAAACATCCAAAATGCAAGAAAAATGTAAATTATACCCTAAATGCAACCTAACTCTAAAAGGAGAAGAAAATGGGACAAAGGATAAGGAAAACATGAAAAAGAGAACCAAAACATGCACTAAATGCAAGCCTAAATGATGTAAATACAAGAGATATCATTGGTCTACCTCGTCATTGACTGCTTTAGCTTGATCTGAGCCAAGCTTGCGGCATTTCTGTCTGACGGGTTTGATGGTTGGGTCGATGTTGAGTTCGTGTGTGGCGACCTCTATATCGATGCCCGGCATGTCCGCAGTGGACCAGGCGAAAGTGCTTAGGTTTTTTTTCAGAAAATCTATTAGCTCGACGCGGATTGTTTTCGCGAGATCGACCCCGATTCCAATGCACCTTCGGGGTCTATGCATACTTGCTCGATTAGTTCTGTTCAAGGCTCGAATACCGAGGGGTCTATATTGTGTTTGAGTTGTCGGACTGCAAGCTCCTCCTCTTTCAGTAATTGTAATACGGGAGCTTTCTCGGCTCGCAAGAAGCTGCCCATGTAGCAATCCCTTGAGGCTCGTTGGGAGCCGCGTATTGCTTTGGTTCCCAAAGGGGTTGGGAACTTGACACATTGGTGGTATATGGAAGCTACAGATTTCATCGCGTAGAGCCACAGTTTGCCGAGTATGGCATTGAATGGAGCTGGGCGATCTACGACCACGAAGTCGATTGTTTTTATGACCCCGCCAGCCTTAACTGGAAGCTGGATGGTTCCTAACGAGTAGGTGGTTTCTCCTGCGAAGCCCGTGAGTGGGGTCCGATCGTTTGACAGCATGGACGTTTGGTATCCCATGCGTCTAAAAGCGTCGAAGAACAGCACGTCTACCGAGCTACCGGTATCGATCATGACCCTTGTGAGGTCGAAACCGTTTGGTATCCCATGCGTCTAAAAGCGTCGAAGAACAGCACGTCTACCGCGCTACCGGTATCGATCATGACCCTTGTGAGGTCGACAGCGATCTGGATAACAAGTGTGTCATCATGTGGTTTGTCTAGAGACAGCGTTTTGCTTTCTAGAAAACTTATTTGGTGGTCGGGTCCGCCCAAAGGTAGGTTTACGGTGGCGGACTCAACCTTGTGTTGATATGCCTTGATCGAGTTGATTGAGTCTTGGCACATCTTCGAGCCTCCACAGATGAAGTCGATTCGCTTCATTGTGGGTAGCCCCCCCCCCCCCCCCCCCCCCCCCCCCCCCCCCCCCCCCCCCCCCCCCCCCCCCCCCCCCCCCCCCCCCGAGTGAGCGAAGCGTGAGCTAGAGCTCACTTGAGTTCGAGGTGTCGAGAGTTAGGTGATGCTCAGTTTTGACGAGGTTCTGAGTAGTTTTAACACGTGTCCTCCAGCGACATTATGGAGCCTGGTTGAGCTGGAATTCGATGGTTTCCTAGGGGTGGGGGGAGGGGGGGGGGGATTGATCCACCGCAAAGGTTTAGCTCTCTCAAAACCAGGTCGATTCTTTTTCTCGCTGATGGAGTAGAGTCGGGAGTTTGGACTTCGACTTGGACTTCGCGATCTCGCTTTTCAGACGCTTTGCCGGGGTCCTCTTCCCTATTTCTGGTCGAGTTCTTTTTAGGCTTTTCGCTTTTTCCCTCGACCTTCTCGGCTTTCTCCTTGGCAAGCTTTTTTGCCAGGATTCTAGCTCGAGTTCGACATTCCTCGGTGGAATGTCCGTTCTTTTTTGACTCCTTTTCGGGGGACAAGCTTTCTATAGCATATGAATGCTGACCTTTGCCCTGTGACTCCCTTTTGGGAGGTAGAACGTTAGCTTTCTTCGACTCGGAGGGTGCGAGGTGGAGCTGTGAGTTACGGTATTTTGCTTCGCATGCAGCAGTTTCATCCTCGAAGTTAGCGTATATAGAAGCGCGATGGAGCGCGTCATCGAGTTAGTCTGTTGGTCGAAGCGTGAGCTCCGCCTTGAACCTCGACTGGTACCAAAGGTTGGTTCGGAGGGCGAGCAGGGCTACTGCTTCGTTAGGGTTAGCGATTTTTGCTTTAATCGCCTTGAACTTAGCAATGTATGATCGAAGTGGTTCGTCTGGAGCTTGGACTAGCTTCCAGAGGTCGGCTTCGGTTTCTCGTTTTTCGATGAAGATCAAATATTGCTTAAGGAAGGCTATTGCGAGCTCGTTGAAATTAGAGATTGAATTTTCTTCCAGCGTCGCAAACCATTCCTGGGCTGGTCCGACTAGGTTTTCGGTAAAGAGCCTGTAATATCCTGCTTTTTTTCTTCTGGGGAGAAGTTAGCTCGGATAGCTGCGAGGTTGAAGAGTCGGATGTGAGCTTTTGGGTCGCTGTTTCCAGCGTAACTCTTACTTTAGTAGTATCTCGGAGGTACGTGTTCATGATCGAGTAAGTGAACAGAGTCCGTTGGGTCTTGCGAATTACTTGATCGATGTCGGGAGTTGAGCTCCTGGCTTGATGGAACATGGAGTTCATCTGCCGAATGGCGTAGTCGGTCTGGTTCTAGAAGCTTTCAAAGGATTCGTAGTCGACTAGGTTTCTTGAGCCGACGCCGATGTGGTTAGCTCAAGTCGGGTCATTTGGAATCTGGGTTCCGAGTTGTTAGTGAACGAACCCTACGGGTTGTTCGCGGATCCCGCTAGAAAGTCTCGAACTCGAGGTCGTGTTCGGTTGTTGGCCGAACTGGGGTGGTGTCTGCGAGCTCCAGGCGAAGGACGAGGACCCAAGCCATCTCTGTCGAGGTGGCTCGGTTCCAGGTGGTCTTAAAGGTGGAGATGGATATCTCGTGTTGGGACGGAGTCCCATTTCGGGTATTCCTGGTGTTGGCACAGGCGGAGATGGATATCTCGTCGCAGGACGAGGTCCCATCTCTAGTATTCCTGGAGGGCAATATCTGTGGTGATTGGTGTCTGGTTTGCCGCAGGGGCGAAGTTTGGTGGACCTGGAGAACGCAGAGGTGTCATGAATTGTCCGGGTGGATTACTTGGAGCAGGTATCGACGAAAAGTTGAGCTGAGTCCGTGGAGGTGGACTCGCAGCGGATCGAGCAGCGGCTTGACGTATTTCCTGTCTTTCTAACCTGATCTCCTTATCTCGTTGTCGATCGATCAGGTGTGTGAGCATTTAGAGTATCTCTGCCGACTCTGACGTGCTCCTATAAGCTACAGGTATTGGCGGGGAAACAGGAGCTGCTCGGCTCTGAGATGCTGAAGCTGTAGGTGGATTCTCAGATCGCACCCAGGTTCGAGATGGAGGCCTCTCGGCTGTTTGTGACTGGTTACTCGTCGTACCCGGTGGGGTGACGAGTTGATCACGATCGGTTCCACACGGCTGGGAACGTTGGGGTTCGAGCTGGTGGTGTCGACAAGGACCATAACCCTGGGTTCGTTTCCGTCGGCTGTCTGGCTGATGTTGCCGGTCGGAGTGACTTGATCAGGAGAGATCGGAATCGGTGATACATTTCCCGAAGTTTGTTGAGTTGAATCCATTTCGGTTCCAGCTGGCTTAGGATCTGTGTTTGAGTAAGAGAAATCTATAGATCGCCTCCAACAGACGGCGCCAAAATGTGGATACAGAAATCCACACTCAGAAATTTATGTGTTTTTGTAAGGGAAGAAACTTAGGAGAATTAAGGGCTAGATTCTCTCGAATAAATTGACTGTATAAGCAAGCACTAACTGAAATAAGGATTGGGTATTAATCGGTTGAATGAAACGGTTACAAAGATTTCAATGGAAAAGATGAACTGAAAAGAGCTTTGAGAGCAGTTACAGAGTTTTCGTGTGTAAAAAGTGTAGAAGAAGATCAAGCCGAAGGTCCCCCAAACTAAGCTGCTTGTCTCCTTTATATAGCTCGCCTCGTCGAGCTTTGAGCTCCAGCGTGTATCTCGGCCACGTGCAGCAATTTCAGCCGGAAATCTCGCCACGTGCAGCAGCTTCCTCCATGATCTTTGGACTCGTTTGAACTGGCGAGAATATGCTCTGACTTGGCTCGGATCCTTCCTCGTTTCTCGAGATTTGGTCGAGCTGGAACTCGACCTCGTCGAACAGAGCGTCTTGTTTTTCAGGATTGGATCATTGAGAGTTGAATGGGCCTGGGCTGTAAGGTCAGAGCTCAGTCAATTTGGCTTAGTTTGGATCTGTCCTTTGGGCTTGAGTGGGGCGGATTTAGGATGCTAAATCCAGCTCCAACACCGATTTATATCAAGTCCTTATTTCAGTTAGTGCTAGCTTATACAATCAATTTGCTAGAGAGAATCTAGCCATTAATTCTCCTAAAGTTCTTCCTATACAAAAACACATAAATTTCTGAGTGTGGACTTCTGTGCAAGTGAAAAATAAAAATCTCTAACTCTACACCTCGTTATCCTCAAGGAAACGGGCAAGCCGAAGCAACGAACAAAACCATCTTGAGTAATCTCAAGAGACGGCTCGGCGCCAAAAAAAAGGTGCTCCGGGCTGTACTTTGGGCTTGTCGAACCACACCTCACAAAGCAACCAGCGAAACATCGTTCTCACTGTCGTACGGGGTGGAAGCTGTGATCCCAACCGAAACTGCAGTTTCTAGTCTTCGTCAGACTCTGTGCCCGACAAACACCGAATTCAACGAGCAGTTATTAAGGGACCAGCTCGATCTGATCAATGAACGTCAAGATCAAGCATTGATCAGGATCCAAAATTACCAGCAGGCCGCAGCTCGCTACTACAACTCCAAGGTCAAACAGCGGACATTCAACGTAAGAGATCTGGTCATGCGCAAGGTACAAGATTACACCAAAGAGCCCGGTGCTGAGAAAATAGGAACCAACTGGGAAGGTCCCTATCGCATTACCGAAGTAGTTCGCGACGGCGTCTACAACCTCACGAAAGTACAAAACAGGGTGCCCGAGATAAGACCTTGGAACGTAATGAACCTAAAGAGGTATTATCGCTAAAATCACTTCAAACAATCAAACTACGTCTCGGCTTGATCCCTTTACAGGGTACGTAGGCAGCTCGACCCACGAGTTCAGCCACCTATTTTTTATCAAATTTTTATTCCACAGCATGGCAATATTATTGATGCAGATATCCACACTCAATTATTTGTAAAGTGTTTAGATGATATTGGGGAAAAGGTGGGTAAGAATCTCTATTTGAACAACTGAACTTAAGATTAAGAATAGATAAATAGACTTTTATTGATTTAATCAAGAGATCGTTTACAAGAGATCGAGTTTTTGTGGTGCAAGAGCTCGTAGAGCGAATGATCCTTTAGTTCGTGAATATCTTCCTTAAATATTCTCCCCACTTCGTTAGTTTCAGCGCGTATCCCGTTAGTTCTCTTCTTATCCTTCCTTTCTTTTGTTGGGCCATGCATTCAGAATGTGGATATCCTTCGAGGTTGGTTTCGATGGGCCAGTTAACGGGCCGGATTTGGTGAAAAATCCTGGTCCAACAGTTGCCCCCCAGCCCATCAGGCGCAGTGGGAAGCCTGATTGGCGATTCGTTAGTCTGTTCGGCGGGAGCCCGTCGTATTTTCCGAGCTCGCGAGATTCTTGTTGAGGGAAAAGCACAAATATCTTTTCGATGATATGAATAAAATATTGTTCACCTGATTAGATTCGAATATCGGGAAGCGGAAAAAAAAAATTATTCGTTTTTATCAACGACATGACGGTTGGGATTTCCAAGAGGAGAGAGGGAAGGAAAATAAATCTTTTGGGATTTATTTTCAACGAACGGAATGATTATTGTATATAAATGCAGTTTTTCCATCTCGCCTCTTCGTTAACCGCATATTTCTCCACTCATTTTCAAGGTAACTTCCTCTTTTCCTTTTTGTTCTTTTATTTAAAGAATCGTAATTAATTGTTCTTGCTTTTTCCCCTTTTACTCTTTTGCTTCTGTTTACGAAAAAGAGCTCAGGCGAGATTTGCAGTTTTTTTCTTAGTGTGCCCGATTTAAATCGAGTGTCTTTTGTTCGTTTGCTGGCCTATTTCTTTCCTCTTTCTCTTTGATTTCCCTTCGTTATGGCCGATTCTCCTGCTAATCAAAGCGAGAAGCTAATGGCTTTCAAGAAAGAAAAAGGGGATCCCGCCGGCGTACCTCGGCGAGTGAAGGCATCGGCTATTCGGGGTCCTCGTATGACCACAAAGATGAGTTCCAATGAAGTTGAGGAGCTCCAGCTTGCTTACGGGGTTGAGATACTTCGGCCGCGGAAGCCGAAGGGTCCCCAAAGGGTGACGAGTGGATACGGGTGTGCTTTTTGGCAATATTTTGAGTCCTGCGAGCTCACCTTCCCGATTCTGCGGTTCCTGCTGGAGTTCGCGGCCGAGATGGGCATTGCATTTCCCCAAATGCATCCGAACCTAGTTCGGACGATTATCGGGTTGTGGGTCTTATCGCGAGAGAACGGACTTCACTTCAGAGTTAAGGAATTTCACCGTCTTTGCACGTTGAAGAAGAATGCTAGCAGCGATGGCTCCTTTTACGTTTCCCCGAAATCGGGTCGGAAAATCATTGATGGTTTGCCGCTGCAGGATGACGGGTGGCGAGATAAGCCTTTCTTCTTCAAGATCGACCAATCTTCGGTTGGCGATTTCGATTTCAGTTCTCTGCCCTCTGAATGGGCCGAATCCGTCGGTTAGGAGAATCTTGTTTAGTTTTTAGGCCTTTGATAGATTCCCTGCTGTCTTCTTGTTATTTTTGCCTATTTGATTTTCGTTTGTTTTGCGGATCGTATAGTGACCGGGCTCCGCTTTGGTTTTGGTACAGATTCCCCCGGTCGAATTTGCTTTGACGACGCGCTGAAAGATCGGGCTGACGCACTCAGGAGAGGTCGTACTGGGTGGTCATCTTTTACTAAGGATAGAATCCTTCGGGCTTACTAGCTCCCGGCTCCCACAAAAGAGGCTTCGCTTTCCGTTCAGGTTTCGCCAGGTATGCGTTGATCTTGACTTTCGTAGATTTTCTGAGGTTGTACGTTGTGTCGCGAACTGTAATTTTGGGCTTTTGACTTGTAGCAAAAGGCCCGCAACTTCCCTTATCAGGAATATGTCTCGCTGTCCCTCGCAACGTCAGCTCGAGAAGGCTGCAGGAAAGATGAAGGTTAATGATGGTGAGCCTGCGAATTGCCGGCGATGTGGCGTCTGCGCTACACGAGATGATGCAGGAAATGGAGGCTAATGTCTCAACGGGGGCTCGTCCTCCAAACATCGTATCGCCTCGTGCGGACTCGCCAGATCGTGGTAATTCAAAGCGGGCTTCTACCGCGCATGGTTCGAAGTCCCAGAGCTCGGGGAGCAATGGCGGGTCTCACCAGCAGTCAAAACGTCAAAGGATGGAGAAGTCGTCTGCCCGTGATGGTAGGTCGCGGGGCAAGCCTTTTCACTGGGTGTATGAACACACTATGGATGCTCCTATTATGGAAGATCCAGTCGGGCTTGCCCATCTGCTGAGACACTGTAAGCCAGCCGTATGCACTATCCTGCCGGTAGAGAAGCTGAGAGCTCGCGGTCTTCAAGTTGATACAGCGCTAGCGGATGCTCAAGTAAGTTTTCATTTTTTCTTGGTTCTGTTTGCAATATCCCACCTTGTGGTTGCTTGCGTGAACTAAATGTGTTTGTTTTTGGGTTTTTAGTCCATGGAGGCGAAGAATAAGCTGGTTGCTTATTATGAGGACCTGCTGCAGAGTGCACC
Organism: Thlaspi arvense; assembly: GCA_911865555.2. Lineage (NCBI taxonomy): Eukaryota > Viridiplantae > Streptophyta > Magnoliopsida > Brassicales > Brassicaceae > Thlaspi > Thlaspi arvense. Next base: position 38,966,297 of record OU466858.1, read on the forward strand.
TTCCGTCAACGAGCTCGCGAGGATAACGGCTGTGGTTGGCGAACTGAAGGACTCGTTGGAGGCGGCCAAGGCTCAGATATCGGTCTGCGAGAAGGAGCACACTCCTTCCAGCGAGCTAAATCATCGCGTCGAGTTGCTAGAGGCTCAGATCAAAGTCGCGAGACTCGAGCACATGTTGCTGTTGATCAGGCCGCCAGGCTCGAGGCCCAGAACAACGAGCTGAGGGACTCCAAGGAGGAAGCCATCAGTCGTGCTGTCAGAGCTGGGAAACGCGAGATCAAGGCCGGGTACGATAAGTTGCTGAAATCGTTGAGGGAGAAATGGGACAATCGCAAGGGCGGGGTAGACTGCCGCATTTCTCTTCAGGAGGCCGTTGCTAATATCGACCTGATCACAGATATAATGGCTGGGACAGCGAAGGTTGAAGAAGAGTTGCCCAAGTGGTCGCGCAAGGCTGACAGTTATGAAGGGAAGCTCAAGGGGCTGGTTGTTTCTGATATGACTCTGGCCAAGCTGGATATTCTCCAAGTTTCTGATGACTCCGTTTGGATGGAGGTGGATCCTGTCACTGACGTGTCGACTGGCTTGGATGAATATGAGAGTAACGGCAGCAAGGGTGCTCCGGGCGGTGATTGTGGTGAGAAGGGCGATGGCGCAGAAGGGTCTGGAACCGGCGTTGAGGACGAGGCCGAACTCGGGTCTGGTGTGGAAAAAGGCCGTGGTGACACTCTCCCGCCTACGGAGTAATCCCAATGATTTCTCGCCTTCCCTCTTTTTCTTTTTGTTCTAGACTTTTGCCCGGGAGGGTTTTCATCCTTGAACTCAATGTGTCTTTTGTTATGTTTGTTTTCTCTTGGTCGCGAGCACTTTTGGTTCGCGACGTACTCTGGTTTTTTTTTGCCTGGTAAGGCTTTTCTCTTTTAATCGAATTCCGTGTTTTAGGAACTTTCGTGCCTTGCGTAATTTGACTCTGTTTTCGACTGTTTGCTAGAATTCTATCTTGTTTCGTGCTGGTTGAATTCTTGCGAGCTGTCCCGAGAGCTCGCGTGATTTTCGCATTTTTCTCGAGCTGTGGATGCTAAGTGTTTGTACGGGTTTTGGAATGGTAGTTAGAGTCCAAAGTTCTTTTAGTGCGAGCTGAAGCTTGGTACGTTGCTCGACTCGAGTTTGTTTGGGCTGTAGTACTTGTGCTAAAGCAGGTTATTATGCGAATGTTTGTTCGGGGCATGTAAGAGATGAGCTCGTGGGAGTGTTGTCTAGCCAGACGTTTTTTAGTGGATCGTCGTTGATCCCGAGTACTCATTTATGCCTAATCGTTCGTGCATCGTATTTAGAGACTATGAACTCGGTTAAGTTTCGGAGGCTTGTAGCCTGTCTCATATATAAAAAGATTTGCGTATACAGTGAAGTACAAAAATGCAAACAAAGGTTTTGAAGATTGGGGCTGGACTCTAGGGACGAGCTGCCTACGTACCCCGCCAGGGGATCAAGCCTTGTCGTAGTTCAATTTTGGGACTATTTCAGGAATAGTATCGTTTGAGGTTCATGGAATTCCATGAACGCAGCTCGGTTTTTCTCCTCTTTTGATCGAAGAGTCTGTAGACGCCGGGGCGAACTACTTCGGTGACCTTGTAGGGACCTTCCTAATTGGCCCCTAGTTTTCCACCTGTTCTGCACGTTTTATCGAAGACTTTTCGGAGTACTAGATCACCGACTTTAAACGTCCGTTCTTTCACGTTTGAATTGTAGTAGCGGGCTGCGGCCTGCTGATAGCTCTGGATGCGGACTAAAGCTTGATCTCGTTTTTCTTTGATTAGGTCTAGTTTGTCTCTGAGCATCTCTTCGCTGAGTTCTGCGTTAATTTGGACAGAGCTGTCGTGGGAGGGTTGGGACCCTGAGTTCGGTTGGAATCACGGCTTCCACCTCGTAGGTCAGCGAGAAAGGTGTTTCTTTAGTTGCTATGTGGGGCGTGGTCCTACAGGCCCACAGGACCGCATTCAGCTCGTAAGACCACATTTCCTTCCTAGCGTCTAACCTTTTCTTGATGTTATTCATTATTGTTTTATTCGTCGCTTCTGCCTGGCCGTTTTCCGGCGGGTACCTGGGTGTGGAGTAGGATATCCGTGAATGCCACGTTTTGCAGAAGTCCCTGAAGGCTTTTGATATAAATTGTGGGCTGTTGTCCGTTACGATCTCGTACGGGAGGCCGTGTCTGCATATTATATCTTGCCATATGAAGTCTTGTACGTTGACTTCAGTCGTTTGCTGGTAGGCTCTTGCTTCTACCCATTTGGTGAAATAGTCTGTTAGGACCAACACGAACCTTAGCTGTTTTGGTCCCGAGGGGACCATTGGCCCTGCGATATCCATAGACCATCTCATGAATGGGTATGGGGCACTGATGGACTAGAGGTTTTCAGTTGGTTGATGGATTGCTGGCGCGTGCTTCTGGCAGTCGTCGCATTTTGCAGCATAGCTTTCGCTGTCCGCAATCAGCGTTGGGCAGAAGTAGCCATGTTTCTTGATCCTTATGGCCAAGGTTCGTCCACTGGAGTGGCTGCCACACACATCGTGGTGAGTGGTGGACAGGATGGCCAGGATTTCCATGCCGTGGATACATCTGTAATACGGCTCTGATAAGCTGCGTTTGTATAGTTTTTCTTCGATTAAACAGTAGCGGGAGCTTTTGGTTCTCAGTTTTCGGGCTTCCCACTTGTCGTCGGGCAAGGTGCCGTATTGGATGTATTCCAAGATCGGGATTCGCCAGTCCGAGCGAGCGTGGAAGTCTTCGTCTGCGACGAACCGTCTGTCAGTGCCAGTTGCGTTCGATGCGGTTTGCTCGTTCGCATCAGGGTCTGGACCGGGATTCGGGTTCTTCGCGTCTGGTGCATCCATTTCGTTTGTCGATGCGGGCTCGTTGGAAGGTTCGTTCGTGTGATATCCCTTGTATTTACACCACTTAGGGCTGCATTTAGTACATGTTTTGGTCCTCTTTTGCATATTTTCCCTTAACTTTTGTCCCACTTTCTTCTCCTTTTAGACTTAGGTTGCATTAGGAGTATAGATTGAATTTTCCTTGCATATTGGATGTTTTTAGGTGCTTTTGAAGCTTAAAGGAGCTTGGAGGAGCTTTGGGAGTGATCCAGGAGGCTAGCTGGACAAAAGGGAGCAAGAAGGATCAAAGCAGAAGATCTCTGCAGAAGTTTTCGGTCAGAGCCTGGAATTTTCGGTCTCTAGTGACCGAAATGGAGCAGTATTGATCACCAGTATCGGTCTGGTGTGGTCGACACAAACACACCGTTATAATTTCGGTCGTGTGTGTCGATCACTGATGATCGATACAGATAAATTTCGGTCACTGGAGGTCGACACAACTGATCGATTCCAGCTCTGCCCGAAGACCCTTTATTTACAATTATGTCATTTTTGCCTAGACTCCTATAAATACGGGAAATCCCTAATTTTTGGGAACAAGCCTTTACCCAGCAGTTCTTTCTTCCTTATTTAGACCTCTGAATTTTGTAATTTGAATATTTGCTTCATTTCAATAAAAGTTTGCATCTTACATCTTATTTAAGCTTTCTAATCATGATTAGTCATCTTTCTCTCTTTGATTTGGTAGCTTTAATGGTCATTAGTGAGTAGTCCTTTTTAGGGATTTGAGATGGGTTAGGTTTAGGGGATTTGAGACTTTATCTATGATTGCTTAGTGTTAATTCTTTTATTTTCTTTCTTGATTGTTGTGTTTAATGCTTAATTAGCCCTAGCTAAGTTGATTAAGATCTTAGGCTCATTTTATGCCCACCAAGTGTTTGATGAAATGCCTGAACTGCTTTGCAAGAGAATTGCTTATCCTAGCTCAAGAGATTGACTGTCTAGGAAGTGATTTGGCAATATAGGGTTGATAGATTTGTTTTAATGCTTGCCCCTTATCATTTCACTAATGAGAATTAGTTCTTGACTTGGTAATTAGCAAAGAGATTAGTGCCAAGAGATTGGATTAGTCATATAAATGAATCCTATGCATAAGGAATAGCATTGTGTGAGTTTGTAAGCATCATAAGTAGAGTCAAGAGTTTCCTATCACCAATTATCTCATCTCAAGTCCCATCTTTTCTCTGTTTTAAGCTCTGTTCTGAATTAGCTCTGTTTTTACTTCTACTTTGGTCATTTGCTTGCTTACTTCCTTATTTGTGTTTGTTTGGTCTTTGCTTGTTCACTTAGGTTGCTAGAAACTCTAAAACCCTTTTATATCTGCTTGAATTAGGATTTCTACTGCATTCTTATTGCTTTATTTTCCCCTTTTGGATTGATAAAACCCTATGCTATACTACAACTGATTAGTACAAGTTTGGGTAATTGAATCAAGTCCCAAAAAGCCTTGTATCAATTTAGCGCAGTTGCCATTAGGAGAATTCTTTGTTCAGTAGGATTTGTAGAGATATTGAGATTAAGCTCTGTTATTTTCGATTTTGGTTACTGATTTCTCTTTTGGTCTAGAATTTCTTTTGTAGGTACAACAACACTTGCTCTTAAGTGTCTACATCTACACCTGAGGTTCAAGGTCAAAGATTTTGGGTTTGCAGAATCAGAATTCAGCTGTTGAAGCATAGAAGAACATCAGTATGCTACTGGTTTTGGTTTGCAAGGTCCACAAGGTCCTCCAGGAACTCAAGGCTTACAAGGTGAACAAGGTCAAGCTGGTTTGCAAGGAGCTTTGGTTCAGCGAGAAAGAAGACCAATTGGTGCTGCTGATGTACCCTCTAACTATGCTTCAAGGCAAGGAATTCTCCCACCCATGGAGACTGATCAATATCAAATCAAGAGCAGCCTCATCACAATGATCCAAGAAAGGCAGTTCCTTGGATTGCCCAACCAAGACCCCTTAAAGCATCTGGATCAGTTTGAAAGGATATGCACATTAACAAAGCTTAGTGGTGTATCAGATGATGGTTTGAAGCTGAAACTCTTTCCTTTTTCACTTAGTGACAAAGCTAAACTATGGGAGAAGTCTCTAGCACAAGGCAGCATTACCACTTGGGGACAATGTAAAGATGCCTTCTTAACTAAGTTCTTCTCCCCTTCAAGAACTTGTCACTTCAGAAATGAGATCACCAACTTCAGGCAGTGGTCCACCGAAAGCTTTGGAGACACATGGGAGAGATTCAGAGGTTTCACTCATCAATGCCCTCATCATGGTTTCACTAAGGGAATGCTTCTATCCACACTCTATAGAGGTGTCCTCCCCAAGATCCGAATTCTCCTGGATACAGCTAGTAATGGCTACTTCCTTGGAAAGGATGTAGATGAAGGATGGGTACTAGTGGAGAACATGGCACTCAGCAATGGGGACTATGTGGATGATAAAGAGCAACACTCCAAGGAACTAGCAACAGCACTCTCTGAGATCAAAGCGCTGCAAGAGAAGGTTGACCTACTACTCAATGCCACCACTACACTCCTACCTAATGACCTCTCACCAAACCTTTACAAGGAGAACCATATACAAGCTATCCAAGAACAAGGGTCGCCACTCATGCTTCATGCAAATGACGCCTATCTACACCAGTCCATTGAGGACATTCACTCTCCACAGCATTAAGCTTCATCTTCTCCCACAGTTGGTATCAACTCTTCTTCACCTTCACATAATCTGGATTACAAAGAGATGTTCCTCCAACTTCAACAACTTCAAACTGGAGAACTGCAAAAGATGATGGCTGTTGAGATTCAAAGGAACCTCACTGATATTCAAAGAAGCATGACTGATGAAATCAACAAGGACACTGATTCCAAATTACAGTCCCACATCACTCCTCTCAACATCAAGATCAACAAACTAGAAACCTTGTCTACCCCTTCTACCTCTTCACTCACACAGGAGTATGTCAAAGCTGTCACTCTCAGAAGTGGGAAGCAACTTCCACCAAGAGTAGCTCCTTCTATACCCAATGAGGACATTGAGGAACAAGAAGAGGGGGTGGAGGTCAAAGAAAAGGAAGATACTCCAGGAGATGGAATGATTGAAGCTGAAAAGATTTCTGAGAAAGCCAAAGACAAGGAGGTTACTAAAGGTAAAACAAAGGAGGCTTCTAAGGAGTTAGCCAAAGAACCAAGATACATACCTCCTCCTTATCAGCCTACAATACCTTTTCCTGGAAGGTTTAAGAAGCAGCTGGTTGCTAAATACAAAGGACTCTTTGATGAACAGATGAAGAAGATCCAGCTCACAATGCCGCTGTTAGATGCCTTTGTTTTGGTCCCCCCTTACCAGAAATTCCTGAAAGATGCTGTTGCTGAAAGAACCAAAGATCTGCAGGGAATGGTAGTCCTCATACATGAATGTAGCGCCATTATTCAGCAGAAGAGAGTGACTCCTAACAAGCTAGGAGATCCAGGGAGCTTCACCTTACCCTGCTCTATAGGTCCACTCCTGTTTGACAAATGTTTGTGTGATCATGGAGCTAGTGTCAGCTTGATGCCCTACTCTGTAGCACAGCGCCTAGGCTTCACTAAGTTCAAGGATTGCAGAATCTCTTTGGTATTGGCTGATAGGTCAGTAAGACATCCTAAAGGGTTGCTTGAAGATGTACCACTAAGGATTGGGAGTGTAGAAATACCTACTGATTTTGTAGTTTTAGACATGGATGAAGAGCCTAGAGATCCTCTTATTCTTGGGAGACCATTCCTAGCCACAACAGGAGCAGTCATTGATGTTAAAAAGGGGAAGATTGACCTGAAGTTGGGTATGGACATGTCTTTAAAGTTTGACATCAAAAGATCATGCAGCAGCCTACTATTAAAGGTCAAGTATTCCAGATTGACACTCTAGAGAAGTTGAATGATGAACTCCAAGAGATCTGTGTTGTGAGGACAAGTTACAAGTGGCTTTGACAAGTGTGCATGTAGATGATGGGTACTTGGATAAGGAAAGCTTGGGTTATCAGCTGAAACTGGACTTCCACAGGTTCATTGAGGAGGAAGAGCCATTTGAAAGCTTGGAATACACAGAAAGAGAAATCTTCCCAGCTCAGGAGATTAGTTCCCCAAGTAGGGAAGCTGACGCCAAGAAGCAAGGCAGCTCAGATGAGGACTGGAGCGAACTCAGGGCACCAAAGGTGGAACTCAAACCACTTCCTCATGGGCTAAGGTATGTTTTCCTAGGTCCTAACTCCACTTACCCTGTTATAGTCAATGATAGCCTCAATGATGATGAGATCCTGGCTCTTGTTAAAGTGTTGAAGAGGTTTAGGAAAGCTATTGGGTAGTCATTAGATGATATCCAAGGCATATCTCCTAACCTCTGCACTCACAGGATCCATCTAGAGGATGAGACAAGAACTTCTGTTGAACCTCAGAGAAGGTTGAATCCTAATTTAAAAGTAGTAAAAAAGGAAATCTTGAAGTTTCTGGAAGCAGGAGTGATCTATCCCATCTTAGATAGCACATGGGTCTCACCAGTCCATGTGGTACCTAAGAAGGGAGGGATCACTGTTGTTAAAAATGAAAATGATGAGCTAATACCAACTAGGACAATCACTGGTCATAGAATGTGTATTGATTACAGAAAACTAAATTCTGCTTCTAGGAAAGATCACTTCCCTTTGCCATTTATAGACCAAATGCTAGAAAGATTAGCAAATCATAAGTATTACTGCTTTTTAGATGGCTATAGTGGATTCTTTCAGATCCTTATCCATCCCAATGATCAGGAAAAAACTACTTTTACTTGCCCATATGGAACTTTCGCTTATAGGAGAATGCCTTTTGGTTTATGCAATGCTCCTGCTACTTTCCAAAGATGTATGACTGCTATCTTTTCTGACTTGCTTGAAAAAATGGTGGAGGTATTCATGGACGACTTTAGCGTCTATGGATCCTCCTTTGGTGTCTGTTTGTCTAACCTTTCTCAGGTTCTCCAAAGATGTGAAGACACAAAACTGGTCCTGAATTGGGAAAAGTGTCACTTCATGGTGCAAGAAGGGATTGTTTTGGGGCATAAGATCTCAGAGAAAAGAATAGAGGTGGACAAGGCTAAGATTGATGTAATGGTGCATTTAGAACTGATAATCCCTTTTTGGCATGGGTTTTATTATTGCAGTGAGGTTATCAAACTCAAATGCAAGACATGTTGTAGTACAACAAGCAATAGAGAGTCAATCCACTTCTAGGATGATAGAGAATGCACAGAGAATACAAGGACTAATGCAAATCTAAGCGAAATGAGATGGTTTATGAGAAAATCTCTAAAAACTAGATTCAACAACTTAAACAGAATGAAACCTATTTTAAAAATACTAGAAAAGAAGAAACTACCACGAGAAACAAACATAATAATTAAAGGAGGAAGCTTCGAATTATTAAAATTCGACTAGTGGATCGACTATGAGATCGACCACTAGATCGAGCAGTAACAATCGATCTCGTCTAAAAATGCAAGAATAGTAAAACTAATGACCAGGATGCTATCAGAAATCAAGCGAAAGATGAGATAAGGATGTAAAGATGCTAAAAGAGAAAGGGCCTAGGGTTGAGATTCATGGTCAGGGGTTTCAAAGGTTCGACCTTGGGTTTAAAACTTTAAATCGACTCACTTGGTGAGGATCTCTAAGCCTTGAAAACTAAACAAGATCTATCCGTGGCTTTCGGTATAGATCACTCCTTCATCCTCTCCTCCAAAACCATGGCTTTTGGTGGAAAGAGAGGTCGAAGGGCAAGGAAAACAGATTTTAAATGAATGGCTTAACTAATCCCCCAAACTTCCTTGGCTTTTGGGAAGGGGTAACTAGTCTCTAAGGTGTGATCTTCCGAGGCTCCTGAATCCTGTCAAGGTAAAGAACCTCTCGGATCATGAAGCTCTTGGCGTGACAGTCTTCAAGCATTGAGATCTCAACACCTTAGAAGAGATAGCCTTTGAAAACGTTTAGAAAAACCCCAAGATCGAAACCCTTTAGACCCCTTAATCTTCTCAACCCCGAACCCAAAGAAACTACTCGCTACACATAGAGTAAATCAAGCAAAGCATATGAAACGAGACGACGAACATGAAAAGAAAACTAGATTGAACAGAAAATGATTCGAATACAATGCTTAAGAAAAACGCGAGTTCAACAATGGTGTTCTTCACGAAAACAAGAGAGAAAACACAAAAGAAAAGAGAAGGATCTAAAAAGTTATAGGAAAAAGGACGTCGCCGCCTTCCCAAAATGCCCAAACAAGCTAATGGTCCCCCCTTCGCTAGCGGCCAAAAACGGTTGAAAGGACAGAGATCGACTCCAAGATCGAGTGGTTCTCTCGATCATATCCGGACATCGTGTCTTCGGCTCGATCTGGATCTCGATCATCATCGGCGAATCGAGTGTTGCATCCGATCTCGGTATCGATCTTCGGCTGGATCGAGTAGTGTACTCGATCTGACTCTCGCTCCGCATGGCGTCATTTACGTCCGTACCGTTTGATCGATTGCTTCACTCGATTCTTGTCTCGATCATTCTCCTTGGATCGCCTGGTTGGCTCGATCTTCTGGTCGATCAACTCATAGATCGACCGGCCATGCTCGATCTGCTCCTCGATCTCTGATCCTTAGCATATATCCGAGCTCCCACGAAAAGCTACATCAACCTCAACACGTCCACGAACCTCCACGACTCCAAAGCAGCCAGAAACAACCTGAATATGATGCAAAATGCAAGGAAAATGCGTATGCTGATGCAAGAATGCTCTAGGACCCTAAGTGATGCAATCTAATCCTAAAACGTGATACAAATGCATGAAAAGCTAACTAATGAGTATGCAAAATGTATGCAATATGCGATAACATCAACTCCCCCAAACTTACTTATTGCTTGCCCTCAAGCAACAGAAGATAAGTAAGGAAGAGAGGTTTTCCGAAAAACGAATGGGGGTTTAAACTTCTTGCAAAGGTGCCTTTCAAATGAATCAATCTCAATGTCCTAGTTAACAGTTCTAAAATGCTATGCTTACACTCATACTCCAAAGAACTTAGCCATACTCATCACACAAAGAAATTCAAATCATGACTCTCCTATTCCTAACAATCAAAGAAACTCATCCTTTAACATTCATTAACATTCGAACCATGAATCAAACTTATGCACTTTAAAGCAAAACACATTTGGCTAAGGGTGAAGGTTATGAGCATTGAATGATCTCATTTGAAAAGGGTTTATAATTAGAACAAGGGTTTCTTTCAAAAATGGCTGAACTTGTGCATAATGCTAAAGGTAAAGACAATTTATGCATACATGATTAGATTTTCATCTACCCATGTAAACTATCAAACGATCCTATACCCCTCTCATTTAAGAAATTTTATCCTCACTTACCACTTAAGAGTCTACCATTTTCTTCACAAACTTAGCAATCCCCATTTCGAAACAAAGACATTTTCAAACTTTTTAGGCTAGTGAAAAGGTTTTGGAAAATATTTTTGCTCTTTAGATATTTCTTATTGGTAGCTCTCTTATTATTATTATTTTTTTTTTCTTTTTCTTTATTTGGCACTTAGGCTCTTTTTATTTCTTTTTCTTTTTTTTTTTTTTTTTTTTTTTTTTGGGAATGCTACCTCCTGAAATTTATTAGAGCATACTTAGTTTTTTTTTTTAAACACAACCTTTCACTTAAAACCCAATTTTTTCTTTAAAACACAAGCTCTTTGAAACCGAGAACAAATAGGAAAGGAAACAACCCCAATGATCCCCCAAACTTATCCTAAGCCTATACCTAGCTTCAAAATGCAAAGCTAGCAATCATATGAAAACCAAATCATGTCGCCTAAACCTAACACTTTATGCCAAGTTCAAACCGAAAGGAAGGCCTGACAAAGATGTCACACAAGAACATTTGGCTTCAAAGAAGGGTAAGGTTCAAGGAGGGAGTTTTACTTAGGCTCACAAAGAGTGGTAAAAAGGAAGAAGAGAGCCTAAATATTTTAAAACAATGTGTTCATTTTCAAATGCATAAGAATGATAATTAGAATTTCAAATTAAGGTTTTCACTTATTAGGACAAGTTTCAAATCATGAGAGTTCAATTCAAGCCACGAAAGTCCTAACAAGTGATCCAAGCATGGTAAGAAATTACTTTCAAAGCATAGACATAGCATTAGAGAACTACTAACTAGGGCATTGAAACAATTCATAAGTAAAAATACCTTTTTAAGAAATTCTAACCCCTTATGCAAAATGCAAACAACCTAGATGCTATGAGAAACTCTAGACTCAATCCTAACATGTTTTAAAAAGATGAATGCAACTACATGAATCTTTGAAAAAATTTAAAAATTTTACCAATTTTTCATGAACTAAAGACTCAAGGATGCTAAAGGAAAATAAAATCAAAGAACACAAGTCAAATCACACATGTACTCCCCCAAACTTGCTTGACACCGTCCCGGTGGCAAACTCATCCGAAGGAGCATCAAAACACAATGCAAAAAGAAACAAACATGAGCGGTTATATACAATGGAAGAAGGTTGTTACCTCTGGTCTAGTCTCGGCTGGAACTTGAGGATGTTCCAGAGGAGCTAGAGACTATGGTCTTGCCTTTGTCGGCTGGTTCTTGGAGAGGGTGGCGCGCCGGCTGAATGGTGGTTCCTTGGGTCTCGCGGATGACAACTCCACCGGTTGAGAGCCTTCTCTTCTCGGGTTGTTGCACCTCTTGGCTCGCAGCTTTCTTAGGTGGGCCTCCCTGAAGTGCTTTGACCTTCTTTCCAAGCTTCTTGAGCATCTTGCCTTGCCACTTGTTGATCTTCCTTTGCATCTCCACAACCGATGCTAGGAACTTCTCGGTTTTTGTCCTCGGCTCGAAGTCTAGCTTGGGAAGTGTGTAGGCCTCGGGCATCTCATCTTCCGTGGCTGGAGACTCTGACCTTTGACGAGGGGCAATCGCTGAAGCAGGTGGTCCTCCTAAAGGGGCAAAGCATTCTTCCTCCGTGGGCAAGAACTCAATATTCCCAACACCAAGCAGCTCGGTTTCATCTTTGTTGGGCAGGATGCATACTCTCTTCTTGTCTTCGTCATCTATGAAGAGGTAGGCGTAGAACCCTTCCGCTGGCGTGCGTCCCAAGCTGTCAGTATTCCTCATGTATGCCTCTTCCATGAAAGCTCTGGTTGGGACGTGAGCAAAGTCATGAATGGGCACACCGGCTTGCACGAACAGAGGAGTAAGGAAACTGCCAATGTAAGAGGAAGTTGCCTTGCACCGCAAGGCATAAGCCTTGTATTTCACCAAAGAAGCCGCGAGCACACACCCGTAGTTCACTTCATCGCCGAGTTCATCCTCCATAGGCTCGCCGTTTGCATCCGGATCACACACCAAGTGCTTCACACCTTGGAACAGGAAGCACAGCTCAGTCTTCGTGACCGTAGGAGCAACAGATCTTCCACTAAACGTGTTACCAATCAGCTTCAGAGTATACCTCAGCACTGGGCTCCTTACTCGCTTGATCTTGGCGGTGTTGGCCTTGTAACCTTCATTGCTGATCAGGTCCCAAAAGTCATCGGCTTTCTTGAAGTCTGGGAACTCGACCTTGTATGCATCCGCGTTGAGACCATAGGCTTGGCATAGCTTAGGGATGGAGAGTGTATAGGCTTGACGTCCAACTTTGAAGTAGAGGCGACCTTGGGAAGGGACGGGTGCGCTAGGATTCTCGTACCGGAACTCCAAGGTGGCAAGGAAGTCTATTGTCACTTCAGGAATGGTTGGGCAATCCATCCGTGACAGACATCTTAAACCAATGTTCTTGAGGATTTGATCGAAATCCCCAAGAATCCCTAGCTTAGACAACAGCTCTCGATCAGCAAACTTGGTAGACTCAAACCGAAGCCTTTCCAACCGTTTCTTGTCCCTCTTCTCATCCTTACTCCACCGGACCCTCTCTTGAACTGCCACTTCTTGTCCTTCTCCTACTTGTGCTTGCTCTTCTCTTGTTCTCTTTGGGGCCATTGCTCCTGAAACAAGTTTCTAAAGAGATTGATAACCAAACAGCGATTTGATGAGAATGAGAGAAGAGAAGGAGAGAACTTATAAAAACTACCCTAAAATTTTGGGGAATAAATAAAAATCATAGCTAAATAAAGGAGAATCAAATCTTTAGATACTGAAAAATCTAGAATTTTTCCTTTTACTTAGCTAGTTTTTAAAAATCAAAACCGATCCTATATTCTAGAACAAGATCTTGCGATATTAAAGGAGATTTTCTAAAATTAAATCATTAAATTTTTGAAAATACATTTGCAAGAAATGCAGAATATCTTTGCTATCTTTTGAAAACTGAAACTCTCACTCTCTTTGATTAAAATTTTCGAGAAAAACAGGAATGAAAGGGTGAGAGGTTGTTGAAATATTTAAAGACTAGCAAAACCAAAACAATGGGTAGCAAAAGTGTTTTTTTTTTCTGACAAAGTCTTGGTCAAGGCACATCTTTCATGGTCAAAGATGCTTGCCTGGACCAAGTTTTAATTTCAAAAGTTGGAGGGAAAAGAGTTAAGGAGGGAAAGGAAATGTTACCTCGGCATGAGATCGAGTCCATTTGGTCGATCTAGGACTCGATCTCATGCCTATAATGGCTTAGATCGAGAGGGTTACTCGATTTGAGACTCGATTCATAGTGAATCGAGTCTTGGATCGATTGGCTCTCTCGATCATTGAGATGTTGGCTCCACGGCTAAGTCCTCATGATCGAGCTATGTCCTCGATTTAGGGGTCGATTTGGCATAGATCGAGTGATGGATCGAGTCGAGTGATCGATCTATTTTCAACAGTTTTTCCCGAGAGAAATTAGATCGGTCGATCCAATTTGGATCGATCGATCCTTTTTCGTCAAGGTCGATCTTGTCACTCGTTCTCGTCTAGATCGACTGGCTCCTCTCGATTCACTGACTCGATCTAGCAAAGATCGAGCCAGGATCAGTCGATCTAGCACTCGATCTCTAGCCTTATCTTAACCCCTATCGCCTCTTTTGGACCTCAAAGTCAAGGTTTAGACTCCTTATATCTGTCCTACACACTTGCAGAATAAAAACATAAAATTGAAAGGGAAATTAAGCAGGAATATGTACAAGATAAACATGGGAATGCCTCCCAAGTGCGCTTACTTTAACGTCTTTAGCTAGACCTTACTTGGTTTAGGCGGATGGTGGGTCTTGGAGAAGGACCGAGGTACTCTCCTTTTCATAGCTATCTGCCAAGTAGGGCTTGACTCTGTGTCCGTTGATGGTGAATGCACTGCCACTTTTTCCCATCAGAGTAACAGCTCCATAAGGCAACACTTCTTGAATCACGAACGGTCTGCTCCACCTTGATTTCAGCTTGCCCGGGAAGAGTTTGAGCCTCGAGTTGTACAGCAACACTAGTCCTCCTTCCTTAAGCTCCTTGGCAACCAACTTCTTGTCATGAGTTTCCTTAGTCCGCTCCTTGTATATCCGAGAGCTCTCGTAAGCGTTCAGCCTCAACTCGTCCAGTTCGTGTAGCTGAATAAGGCGCCTCTCCTGAGCAGTCTTAAGGTCAAAGTTCAGCCTCTTCACAGCCCACAATGCACGGTGTTCCAGCTCAACCGGGAGGTGACAGCCCTTGCCATAGAGTAGAGTGAAAGGAGTTGTACCAATCGGCGTTTTGAAGGCGGTACGGTAGGCCCAAAGAGCGTCGTCCAGCTTCACTGCCCAGTCTTTCCTTGTTGCTCCGACGGTCTTCTCTAGTATAGCCTTGATTTGCCTATTGGAGACTCCCACTTGACCGCTCGTTTGAGGATGATACGGTGTAACCACCTTATGCTTAACTCCATACTTTCTCAAGAGGTTCTCAAAGACCTTGTTTATGAAGTGGCTTCCTCCATCGCTTATAACAACCTTGGGTACCCCAAACCTCGGGAAGATGATACTCTTGAACAACTTGATTACCACCTTGGAGTCATTTGTAGGGGAAGCAACAGCCTCAACCCATTTAGAGACATAATCCACTGCTACTAAGATGTATTTGTTGCCATATGAAGATGGAAATGGCCCCATGAAGTCTATCCCCCACGCGTCGAACACGTCAACCTCGAAGATAGGAACTTGAGGCATTTCATTCCTCTTAGTGATATTCCCTGCTAGTTGACATGCCTCACAGCTTTTCACAAACTCGTATGCATCTTTAAAAATGGACGGCCACCAGAAACCGGCTTGCAACACTTTCGTGGCAGTCTTGAATGAGGCGAAGTGTCCTCCGTAGGAAGAGCCATGGCAATGATAGAGGATGTCCCTGGCTTCTTCCTTTGTAACAAATATCCGGTACAAGCTGTCTACTCCTCTCTTGTATAAGTAGGGCTCGTCCCAAAAGTAGTCACTAGCCTCTCTCATAAACCGCTTCTTGTGATAGCTGTTGAGATGTGTTGGCTCCTCACCACACGCTAGATAGTTCACTACATCAGAATACCACGGTAGATCCTCCTATTTGAAACTCAACACCTCCTCAAACCTCCCTTCTAGCTTTCCACAAACAGCCGTAGTAATCGCCATAAGCTGCTCTTCTGGAAGAGAGTCATCTAAGGGGAGAGACTCGTTGATCCTTAGCCGTGAGAGATGGTCAGCGACTCCATTTTCTATCCCTTTCTTGTCTTTAATCTCCATGTCAAACTCCTGGAGTAAGAGAATCCATCTTAAGAGCCGAGGCTAAGTGTCTTTCTTCGAGTAGATGTATCGCAAGGCAGCGTGATCCGTGTATACAATAGCCTTGGAACCAACGAGATACTATCTGAACTTCTCAAAGGCGAAGACCACTGCAAGCAACTCCTTCTCCGTAGTGGGGTATCTTGATTGCGTGTCATCCAAGGTTCTTGAAGCATAGTAGATCACGTGTAGCTTCTTGTCCTTCTTCTGACCAAGAACGGCTCCTACGGCGTAGTCACTAGCATCACACATGATCTCAAAGGGAAGAGACCAGTCTGGTGCTTGGACTATAGGAGCTGATGTAAGGACTTCCTTGATGGTCACGAAAGCTTTCAAACACTCCTCATCAAATACAAACTCAGCTTCCTTGCACCACAGCCGTGTAAGAGGGCGTGCAATCTTGGAGAAATCCTTGATGAAGCGCCTATAGAACCCTGCGTGTCCCAAGAAGCTTCTGACTCCCTTAACATTAACCAGCGGCTCAAGACCCATCATGACCTCCACCTTAGCCTGATCAACCTCAATGCCCTTCTCTGATATCTTATGACCAAGCACGATCCCTTCCTTAACCATAAAGTGGCATTTCTCCCAGTTCAGCACCAAGTTTGTGTCTTCACAACGTTTTAGTACCCTGCAAAGATTCAACAAACACGCAGGAAAGGACGCACCATAGACAGAGAAGTCATCGATGAACACCTCTACCATCTCCTCTATAAGATCAGAGAAGATCGACATCATACACCGCTGAAACGTAGCCAGTGCATTACACAATCCAAACGGCATCCTTCGATATGCAAAGGTACCGTAGGGACATGTGAAGGTCGTTTTCTCCTGATCATTTGGGTGAATAGGTATTTGAAAGAAACCGCTATACCCATCAAGAAAACAGTAGTAAGGGTGATTAGCAAGTCTCTCAAGCATTTGATCAATAAAAAGCAAGGGGAAATGGTATTTCCTAGTCGCAAGGTTGAGTTTCCTATAATCAATACACATCCTATGACCAGTGATGGTTCTAGTAGGAATAAGCTCATCCTTTTCATTCCTTATGACCGTGATCCCTCCCTTCTTAGGCACCACGTGTACAGGAGAAACCCACGTGCTGTCACTTATGGGATAGATCACGTCAGCCTCTAAAAGCTTAAAGATTTCCTTCTTAACAACCTCTTTCAAATTAGGATTCAAACGCCTCTGATGTTCTATAGAGAAGGCGTTCTCATTATCCAAGTGAATCCTATGAGTGCAAAGCATTGGTGAAAGGCCTTTGATGTCACTTAAAGAGTACCCAATAGCCTTCCTATACTTTCTCAGCTCAGTCAGGAGCGAGTGCAACTCATCATCACTAAGGTTTTCATTCACAATCACGGGATATGTGTTGTTAGGCCCTAAGAAAGCATACCTTAGCCCTTTTGGGAGCTCCTTAAGGTCCACCTTTGGGGCTAACAGCTCACTCCAGTCATTCTCGTGGCTGTTGTTGTTGCTTTCCTCCTTGGAACTCTCCTTTGAACCCGAGGTATGGCCCTTTAGACTGCTTTCCTCCATCGCTATCCCTTCTGAGATCGAGTCCTCCAGTCGATTCTCCTCTCGATGTCGTCTAGATCGAGCCATTTCGCTCGATTCACTTACTCGATTTGATATGGATCGAGCAAGGGATCGAGACGCTGAGTCGATCTCTTGATTGGACCCCAAAATGATCGGGAGGTCTCTCTCGATCGCAGACTCGATTGTTTTTCCTGATCGAGCATTCTTCTCGATATGTCCGTCGATTGTTGCACCGGATCGAGTTGTGTTCTCGATTACCTTGTCGATCTGACTCCTGGATCGAGTGATAGCATCGATCTCGGGGTCGATCTCTAGACAGCAACCTTCTTCATTCTTAACAATCCTCCTAGAATCCAGCAGGTTCACGTACTCTTGGGTTCTCTGGTCCACATAGCCAAACTCCCCTAGCTCCTTAGTCAGTGCTAGCTTCAGATGGTCTTCTAGAGCCAGCTCTTCCAGCGACTCATCCGCTAAAGCATCCATCGTTTCAATATAGAAAGCTTGCCTTTCAATGGTCGGCTTCTTCAGAACCTCGTTGATGTCGAAGTCAAGCCTGATCTCCTTTCCCAAATGCAAGGCAATCATCCCATTCTTCACATCTATGATAGCCCCGGTGGTTGCAAGGAACGGTCTCCCTAAGATGAGTGGATCCTTAGGCTCTTCATCCATCTCCAACACTACGAAGTCCGTAGGCACGTTCACACCACTGATTCGCACCGGTAAATCTTCAAGCAGCCCCACTGGTAGCCTCACACTCCTATCAGCCAGTACCAATGAGATCCGACAGTCTTTGAAACGTGTAAAACCAAGCTTCTTAGCCACGGAGTGAGGCATCAGGTTTATGCTAGCTCCGAGATCACATAAGCAACTCTTGAACTCTAGAGGGCCTAAAGCGCAAGGTATAGTGAAGCTTCCAGGGTCTCCCAACTTCTTAGGGACTATCTCCTTATGTATCACAGCACTACACTCTTCACTTAGAACAAGTACCTCCTTGCTTTCCTTATTCTTCTTCACGAGAGTGTCTTTGAAGAATTTGGCGCATTTAGGCATCATTGCAAGGCAGTCAACGAGAGGTAGCTTGATCTCCATGTCCTTAAGATGCTTCTCAAAGAGGATTCTATGCTTCTCTATGAGTTGCTTCTTGAAGCGGCCAGGAAAAGGCAGCTTAGGTACATAAGGTGGAGGCACATAAGCATTCTTCTCCTTAGTGGTTTGCTCAGCTTTCTTCTCAGCAACTGCTTTGTCTCCTCTTCTTGGCCCTTGGATCCAAACATTGTCAAAGTTGATCTCATCATCATCAGCCGAAGGTTTACCCTCCCCCTCTTGAATTACAACGTCCTAGTTGTTCTTTGTAGAGACCGGAGGTTCGAGCTCTTTACCGCTTCTCAACGTTATGGCATTAGCATACTCCTTGGGATTCTGCTCACACTTTCCCGGAAGACTGTTCTGACCACTCGTACTTGCTTTCCCTTTCTCCAGCTGCTTGATCTTGGTGTTTAAGTTTGTGATCTGAGTGGAGAAGTCGGTGAGTGATGAGTCTAGGCGAGTGTTCATCTCGGCGAACTTCTGGTTTGTAGAGGCTTGCCCTTGTATTAGCTGTTGAAACATTGCTTGAACCGGATCAACTTGTTGTTGCATCGGTTGTTGCTGTTGAGGTGTAAAGCCTGGAGGGTAGTTAGGTGTATAACCTTTGTTGTTTTGATGTTGCCCTTGGAAGTTGCTCTGCCCTTGACCTTGGAAACCACCACTCGGTTGAAAACCTTTGTTGTAAGGGATGAAAGGTTTTGCTTGCTGAGCAGGGTACACTTGATCTTTAGGGTTGGCTACGTTGGTGCTTCGGTAAGAGAGGTTGTTATTCTGGTAGCCTTGGTTGTAGCCTTGAGACTTGTAGTTGTTCTATCCCGCCACCCAATTGGCTTCTTCTTGGCTCAACTCTAACTCCTCTTGGTTCTCATCAGCTTCACCAACAAAGTGAACATGCTTCTGATTGGCTAACACCAGCTTATCTATCTTCTCATGCAAAGATTTGAGCTCCTTCTTGTGAGACTCTAACTCTGATCCTCTCGGTGCACGGTCATAATCTTCAGCATAGTTTCCATCACTCAACGCCAAGTTTTCTATCAGCTCCATACCCTCTTCTACCTCCTGACCGAGGAAGTTCCCTTTGCTAGCTGTGTCAAGCAATAACCGGATCTTTGGTGAAGCTCCACGGTATATGGTACTGAGTAGTGTCTCCTCGCTGAACCCGTGATGAGGACATTGGATTGTGTAGTCTTTAAAACGCTCCATTGCCTCGTTGAATGTCTCGTTGTTCCTTTGAGTGAAACCACTGATTTCGCTTCTCAACCGTGCTGTCCTGGTGCTTGAGAAGAACTTTGAGAGAAAAGCCTTTTTGCACTCAGCCCATGATGTGATGGTGCCTTATGGGAGGGTCTTCTCCCAATGTCTAGCTTTGTCTCCGAGTGAAAAGGGGAAGAGACGCAGCTTGAAAGCATCTTCGGATATGCCATTGATCTTGATCATCCCACATACTTGCTCGAAGTTGTCTAGGTGCTCCAAGGGATCTTCCATTGCTAAGCCGTGAAACTTGTTGTTTTGCACCATTGAGATGAAACCTGGCTTGATCTCGAAGTTGTTGTTTTGTACAGGAGGAGGAGTGATCCCAAACCTATTGTGGTGGGTATTGGGAGCATCTCCGGCTCCTATGATCCTTGGGGGTCTAGCCGCGTGTTGGGGGTTTCCATTGCCCCTTCCTGATGTCCCGTGAGCTGGAGGAGGTCCCTCTGGATGCTCGTTTTCAGCTATAGCTTCAAAGTCAACCAAACCGTGCTGAACAATCTCCTCAAAGGCTCTTGTTTGTTCTCTGACTCTCCTTTGCCGTGAGTGACCAAGCTGATGAATGTTGTCTAAGGGTTGTAGTAGATTGTTGTCTTCTCTTGAACGAAGATTCATGTACCTGAAAACACACGTTTGAGAGTAGGATGATTAGTAACTTGAAAAAGGTAAAGACTTAGTCTTTGCTAAGACCCAAATCTCTATGTTCTCTAAATTGTCCTAGAATGGCAACAGCGCCATTTGATAATCCCTTTTTGGCATGGGTTTTATTATTGCAGTGAGGTTATCAAACTCAAATGCAAGACATGTTGTAGTACAGCAAGCAAGAGAGAGTCAATCCACTTCTAGGATGATAGAGAATGCACAGAGAATACAAGGACTAATGCAAATCTAAGCGAAATGAGATGGTTTATGAGAAAATCTCTAAAAACTAGATTCAACAACTTAAACAGAATGAAACCTATTTTAAAAATACTAGAAAAGAAGAAACTACCACGAGAAACAAACATAATAATTAAAGGAGGAAGCTTCGAATTATTAAAATTCGACTAGTGGATCGACTATGAGATCGACCACTAGATCGAGCAGTAACAATCGATCTCGTCTAAAAATGCAAGAATAGTAAAACTAATGACCAGGATGCTATCAGAAATCAAGCAAAAGATGAGATAAGATGTAAAGATGCTAAAAGAGAAAGGGCCTAGGGTTGAGATTCATGGTCAGGGGTTTCAAAGGTTCGACCTTGGGTTTAAAACTTTAAATCGACTCACTTGGTGAGGATCTCTAAGCCTTGAAAACTAAACAAGATCTATCCGTGGCTTTCGGTATAGATCACTCCTTCATCCTCTCCTCCAAACCCATGGCTTTTGGTGGAAAGAGAGGTCGAAGGGCAAGGAAAACAGATTTCAAACGAATGGCTTAACTAATCCCCCAAACTTCCATGGCTTTTGGGAAGGGGTAACTAGTCTCTAAGGTGTGAATCCTGTCAAGGTAAGGAACTTCTCGGATCATGAAGCTCTTGGCGTGAGAGTCTTCAAGCATTGAGATCTCAACACCTTAGAAGAGATAGCCTTTGAAAACGTTTAGAAAAACCCCAAGATCGAAACCCTTTAGACCCCTTAATCCTCTAAACCCCGAACCCAAAGAAACTACTCGCTACACATAGAGTAAATCAAGCAAAGCATATGAAACGAGACGACGAACATGAAAAGAAAACTAGATTGAACAGAAAATGATTCGAATACAAAGCTTAAGAAAAACGCGAGTTCAACAATGGTGTTCTTCACTAAAACGAGAGAGAAAACACAAAAAAAAAGATAAGGATCTAAAAAGTTATAGGAAAAAGGACGTCGCCGCCTTCCCAAAATGCCCAAACAAGCTAATGGTCCCCCCTTCGCTAGCGGCCAAAAATGGTTGAAAGGACAGAGATCGACTCCAAGATCGAGTGGTTCTCTCGATCATATCCGGACATCATGTCTTTGGCTCGATCTGGATCTCGATCATCATCGGCGAATCGAGTGTTGCATCCGATCTCGGTATCGATCTTCGGCTGGATCGAGTAGTGTACTCGATCTGACTCTTGCTCCGCATGGCGTCATTTACGTCCGTACCGTTTGATCGATTGCTTCACTCGATCCTTGTCTCGATCATTCTCCTTGGATCGCCTGGTTGGCTCGATCTTCTGGTCGATCAACTCCTAGATCGACCGGCCATGCTCGATCTGCTCCTCGATCTCTGATCCTTAGCATATATCCGAACTCCCACGAACAGCTACTCCCCGCAGTGGTTTTTTTGAAAATTGTCTCGAGCTGCGGATCTCGCGACTTTGGCCCGATATTCGTTAATAGCATGAGCCTCCTGGTTCATACGGGCTTCAAAGTTTTGAGTCATCTGGAAGAGCATCCTCCGGATCTCAGAGGCGTCGTCCGGGTTAATGTCGGGCGTCCCCAGATTGGGGGATTGGGTCTGTTCTGAGGCTGAAGGTTGTCTTTCCCCTGTTCTGACCCAGACGAAAGGGTTTATTCTTCTGATGGGGGGCTGTTCTGGAGGTGTGTTCCTTGAACTGCCGGCAACGGTTTGATTTATTGGGACGGTCACCACGTGCTCAGCGCGAGCGTTGCTTGCGCTGGGGTTCGAACCTCGCGTGCTGGAGTTAAGAGCGCGCGGGTTGTGGTGCCTGCTTGGATCGCTCGGTCTGGGTGCTTGCTCTTCGTCGATGATCCGTTCCTCGTGATTTATGTCGCCGGTTGCGATCTGTTCGTGACTGGGACGTGTTATTCCGGAGCCGGTCACGGCAGCTGGGATCGTCGGACTAGCGATCTCTGGTTCTTTTTGGATTGTTCCGGTGTTCGAATGGGAGTATCCCTTCGTTGCTCGCCGACACGGCGGATCTGGTGGATTCCGAGTTTCTAGGATCCATTATCGTTCTAACCGACCTTAGATCTGGCTACGGTGTTAGAGATGTCTTTTTTCTTCCCCACAGGCGGTGCCAAAATGTGGATGCAGATATCCACACTCAATGATTTGTAAAGTGTTTAGATGATATTGGGGAAAATGTGGGTAAGAATCTCTATCTGAACAACTGAACTTAAGATCAAGAATAGATAAATGGATTTTTATTGATTTAATCAAGAGATCGTTTACAAGAGATCGAGTTTTTGTGGTGCAAGAGCTCGTAGAGCGAATGATCCTTTAGTTCGTGAATATCTTCCTTAAATATTCTCCCCACTTAGTTAGTTTCAGCGCGTATCCCTTGATCTGTATCCCGCACGAGCTCTGGATCTTGCGTCGTCCTTTTGAACCGTTCTCTTCTTATCCTTCCTTTCTTTTGTTGGGCCATGCATTCGGAATGTGGATATCCTTCGAGGTTGGTTTCGATGGACCAATTAACGGGCCGGATTTGGTGACAAATCCTGGTCTAACAAACATCAATAGGCGAGCTACGCGCGACAACCCTCGATATAAGCGAGCTACAGTACACACGTACCTTACTACGCCCGCCTACCCGCACCTCGTAACCAGCAAGCTTTAGCTCACGCACCGCTCACTCGTCCGGGGGGGGGGGGGGAGGGGGGTAAATTCCTATCCAACCGACCTCGAAGCCCAAACACTCCCAATCTCCCATACCTCGACATAAGCGAGCTGCAGTACACACGTACCTCACTCCTTAGGGGGGGAGGGGGAACCACCTATCCTAGATGCCTTTCCAAAAAACACAAGGCACACATCTCTCACTTCGCAAATCAACTAAGTTTGGAGTCCTACTCCACTTCACAGGTGCGACCAGGTTTACAACTCGACTCCAACCATAGTCGGATCTCCAGACCTCACATCGGCGAGCCCAACGCAGCTCGCAGTTTGTCATGAACGACTGAGCTCTCTGTTTGGAAACTCAGAGTAAAATCAAACCCCCTTCTCCATCTCAAAGCCGAAACTGAGAAATGCCTAGTTCAAAGGAAAGGAAACTCCATTTCGAACACCGAGACTTCATCGCGAAGCAGTTCGATCTATCTTCTAAAATCTAAACAAAAGTCGAGCTAAAAAAATTAGCCACTTTTCTCAGAATAAACGGATTGTACTCCGTGACCTAATCGTTTTATCTAAGTCTGATAAATCAAGCAACGAACTCGCAGCTGACTCACGACTAGCGAACTAAGCCTCGAGCTCGATAATCCTAGTATGCTTTCCTAAGTTACCAAACAACTTAGCAAATATCCTACTCAAACAAACCAAACGCAAGAGGCAAAGATAAACAAAGTCAAAGAGATGAAGCCCGAATGCATTAAAACTAAAGCCCTCTCGGGCACGGATGAGTTCGAAGATTAGGATAAAAGCCCTCCCGGGCATCAAAACAAGCGTAAAAGCCCCGCCGGGCAACAAAGTTTGAAAATTAAATTTAAAAAGAGGAAGGGAAAGAGAAAGGAGCCACGGCCAGCTATCGTACTAACCACCCGCCTTCTCGTCTTCACCTCCCTTCTCTGCATCGTTGCTACCACCTTCTTCCACGTTCCAAACAAACTGATTAAGACCAATGGGCGTGCCTGAAGCTGGGTCGACCTCCATAGCTATCGAGTTCTCAGAGATCACTGGGAGGTTCAGCTTGCCGATCGAGAAGTCTGAGACCTGGGTGGCCTTAAAAGCCACTCCCAAGTCTTCTTCATCTTTCGTCACCCTCTCCAGCTCCTCCTCGACGGTGGTGGTCCCGGCAATAACCTGCTCGAGCATCTCCTTGTTGTCGATGCACTCTTGGAGATTGCACTCGGCCACGCCCTCTGCTTTATTCTCCCACTTCAGCTTGAAGCCTTCGATCACCTCCATGAACCTCAGAGACATCTCCTTCCGGGCCTCACGGCTGGCTTGGCGGATAGCACCCTCGCGCTCGCGGATCAGACAGAGATTTTCCTCCCTCACGTCCGAGGCTTCGTGGAGAGCTCGCACCATCTCAGCTTGAGCCTCGAAGATCTGGTTGGTGGCAACCTTGAACATCTCGCCCTTGTTGACCAGCTCATTCTCAAGATCGGTGATGTGAGCCTGCTGGCCTCGGAAGTGCTTAAGGAGGTTAGTCTGGCGAGTGACCTGCGCATTCGCAGCCTCAAGGTCGGACTTCAGCTTTTCGACTACCTTCTCCATCTCTTCAATCTCCTCCAGACGAGGGACGTCCCGCAGCCTTGGCTTAAGACGAGCATAGAATCAGTACCCGGCCTCCGCAGCCTGCGACCATCAATGACCAAAACGTTAAGATAAACAACACTTAACCAAAAATACAAAGGAAGAAGGGACACCTTTTACCTTCCCCTAGGCCGACGCCATCTCCACGTAGAGATCTCTCTCAGTCATCTTCTTGAGAGCAAGAAGTTGGCACCCAGCGGGCTTGAAGTAATGCCACATGGCCGCCATGCCGTCGGAATCATCTGTGATCGGATGATCCTTGGTGTGCTTGAACTTCCAGTGGAACGGCCGGCTACCCATCGAGCCACCACTCCCGTTAGACACCAAAGGACGTGCCTCTGTAGCCCAACTTCCTCCGTCGTCTCTTGGCCTCGTGGAGGCAGGTTGGGAGGAGTGCTCAGGCTCCTGGTCATCGAGGGAGCGCAGAGTCTTGCTCGAGCTAACAGAGAATGCCCCCACTAATTGAGGAGGGGGGTCGGGCTGAGATTTCATCATCTGCTCAACCTCCTCATCACGGAGATGAGGTGTGGGAGCAGCGGCTGAGGCAAGCGCGGCCTCAGGGGCCTCCTTGACGCTCCCGGAGCGTACCCTGGAGCTGCTGGGACCAGCCGGGCCTTTCTCGGATCTCTGACGGAATGTCGGTTTACAAAACATTACTGAACTTGAGCTTGCTGAACTGGAAGCCGGAAGAGAACGGAGAGGAAGAACTCCAACTGCGAGCAAAGCAAATTATTACATATCACCTCACTTGTATCCAGTAAGCAAAGGCCGTAACACTAGCTCGACGGAAAAAGCTTACCAGGTGCGTAAACCGGAGTCGAGATGGGCGAAGTGAGAACTCGTCGAACTCGTTCTCGCGTGAACGTGCTCCAGATGACTTCTTCCCGCCTGAATAACTCTAACCGGTGCTCGACGTTGGGATCCCTTGGCGCATTGGTTAGCTGACATGATAGACAAAAACAAACAAAGGTCAGAAAGCCGGCCGAGTCATGCAAAACCAGTAAAGCTAGCAAATGCATAAAGCCTAACTAAACAACCGCTGCCCGGAAACTCAGTCGGCAGCCTGGTGAAGTCAAAGCTCCCAACAGATGCTTCGTTGACTTTGAACTTGAACCTTGTCTTCTCCCACCCGGAATCCTTCTCCGGGCTCTCCTCAATAAACTGCTGGTTGGATCTCAGGGATGCGTAGAAGGTCCTGGGACGACGAGCGTTGTACTTAACGGAGAAGAACGCCCTCAGATCGGAGCAACGGAAGCTAACGGCCTCCTCTCGCGCCTGCACGGTGCACCGTATGATGGCCCGAACCAGGTTCGGGCACATCTGCGGGAAAGCCATCCGCAGGTCGGCAAGCACATCCAGGACAAACCGGGGGATCAGGAAAAACAACCCGCAGTCCCGGAAGTATGTCGCGTATGCGTAGCAGAAACCCGGCTCGATGTTCGACGGGGTCTCCGTTGGTGCCAAAACTGCCAGCTCTATGTTATCAGGAATCTCGCACTCCCGACGAAGGTCGTCCAAGACCTTCTGCTCATTGATTTTTTATGAACCCGGGGCCACCGAGTCCTTCGTGCCACCTTCGACCTTTACGATTTGCAACATCGGAAGGGAAGAGTTTTCGGACCGGCAACAACAAGCAAAAATCAAAGAGATTTCTGGTCGTCGGAAGACCTCTCTTTCTCGACTTCTGAAAGAAAAGAGACGAATGGAAGTTGCAGAAAACGAAAAAAGAAAGAGGAGAGGATGAGTTACCTTTAATCGACGAACTGATGCGGTTAAAGAAGGAGTAGAGAAGGTGGGCTTTATATCTTGGTAATTATTACTTACCTCGTAGATCGCAGAAAATCTGGCCACGCGCCAATCTCTGCCGTCCGATTTCGAGATCTCAACCGTTGAGTATTCGGTTCGACGAATCTGGCGTGATACAGAGCCCGATCAATCAAGGCCGTCAGATCATCTTTATCTCTCTCCATCTGGACCCTCCACGTCAAAAAGGCGTCCGCGCGAATCCTCTCGATGGCTGCACCTTGCCCCGGGAAGCTTGATTGCCGAAACAGAAAAGTAAATGTCATACTTACTCGGAATCCCAACCGTCCACCTGGACGAGATAATAACAAACTTATCTCAACACGTCAAGCTACGGTTTCGAGGTCGATTCTCGACCACAAGATCAGTGGACTGTTCACCTTTCCAAGATCTGAACCGTTGATCTCGAATGATTATCTGACTCTATGACGTCAGCATAATCGGACACAAAATCTTTCAAAAGTCACATCTTGCCGCCCATTAAAGCTCGAGCTCGCTCTCGTTAATGGGCTGGGGGGCAATTGTTGGAGCTGGATTTAGCACCCTAAATCCGACCCATCCAGTCCCAATAGGCAGATCCAAACTAAGCCAAATGGACTGGCTTTGACCCTACGACCCAGACCCATTTCCTCTCAACGATCCATTCCTGAACAACAAAACGTTCCATTCGACGAGGTCGAGCTCCAGCTCGACCAAATCCCGAGAAACAAAGAAGGATCCAAGCCAAGTCAGAGCATATTCTCGTCAGTTAAAACGAGTCCGAATTTCGTGGAGGAAGTTGCTGCATATGGTGAGATTTCCGGCTGAAGCTGCTGCACGTGGCCGAGATACGCACTGGAAGTTGAAGCTCGACAAGGCGAGCTATATAAAGGAGACAAACGGCTTAGTTTAAAGGATCCGGGGCTTGATCTTCTTCTACACTTTTTACACACGAAAACCCTGTAACTGCTCTCAGAGCTCTTTTCAGTTCATCTCTTTCGGAGAAATCTTTGTAACCGTTTCATTTGACCGATTAATATCAAGTCCTTATTTTAGTTAGTGCTAGCTTATACTGTCAATTTGCTCGAGAGAATCTAGCCCATAATTTTCTTAAAGTTCTTTTCTTACAAAAACACATAAATTTCTGAGTGTGGATTTCTATATCCACAATCATCCAATATATCATCTCTAAACTGATTCTTACTTAAACTAGTGAAATTTTTAACTACCAAACTTTTCCAACTCAATAGTTACTTGATTTTTATATTCTATACTATATTTCAGATAATACTTTTCAACTATTCAAATTATATATATATATATATATACTATTTCAGGAAAAAGTATACATACAGCTATGAATTCATTGTGAATATATTGAAAAACTATGAAAAACGTTTTTCAAAAATTAGTTACGTAGCTTATTAAAAATAAAAATTCATGATTTTTTACATGACTATATTTTGTGACTAATTATTTCTACAACCATTTTAGATTTTTTTTCATAGCTTTTTATGATTTGTTTATAGATTTTTTGAATCTTTTTCATAATTACATAATATTTTTTTATTAATCTCATTTTAGTATACAGAATGGACAGTCCAACGCCTATTATATGAAAAATTGGTAAAAATCATAATTTTTTCTATATACGACGGTTACCAATCTATCTTAACTATTATTTGAAAAAATTTTAAAGTAAAAAAACTTGATGTATCAAAAAGAGAGCAAAAGGTTGTGCTTTTTATTCTTGATCTGAAAATGTGACATGTCAAATTTTCTAAAATAAACGAAATATTTGATTGTTTGAGTTAAAATTAAATAAAATATAAAATTAAAACATAAATACACTAAATTATAACACTAAAATTAATAAATTTAAATTAACAGAAACTGATAATTACTATAATTTCAATTTTTTGTATATATATATATTCATAATAAATTGCATAAAATATGATTACAAAAAATTACAATTAATATATATATATATATTATATTTTTATATAAAAAAGAAAAACAAATAATAGATTATCCAACTAGATAGTAAATTATATATATATTAATAATATCGTGATTACAATATATTTGTATATAACTTTTTAATATTTTTTATATTGTTATTTTCTGGATTTCGGTAGCTTTTGTTACCATCTCATTTTATCTCTTATTCTTTTTTAAATAAAAACGTTTATATCATACTTATATATAGTCTCATTGTAGATCAAAAATTTGAGATCCAAAAAAAAAAAAAAATAACTTGATAAAAAAAATTATAATCAGATGAAACAAATATGAATAAGAAGTAGAAGTAAAAATAAAAATAAATCTCTACATTTTTATTTTTCCATAAAACTCTCGTGCTTTATTTTATGGAGTCATTTTAAAATCTTAAGAAGCAAAATTTATAATAAACGCATGTACGGGTCAAATTTTATCATGAACACATGCATGTAAGCCAACCATAAGAAATTTATTTTCTTCATCAAACCAATACCTCAATATTGGACGAAGAGATTAATAGAGAGCTACCAGAGCATTTTCCAAAATATAATTTCACAAATTTTATTACAAATATTTATTATATTTTTAAATGAAAAGGAATTAAGAATATATTATCCATTGTAATATATTTATTTCATGATGAAGACAAATAATATATATATTTTTTTAAAAAAATGTATTTTTGTTAATATTTAATATAAATTTTAGTTTGAAACAATATATCATAAAATTCTGAAAATAAAAAATGTGATTAAATAAAAAACGATAGAAGTGAGTTTAGTGATTCTTGTTAAATGCCAACTATTGCACCGTGTAAAAATAAAACGCTTGCAGAAAATATCAGAAAAAACTAACCAACATCTAAATATTACAATTCACTTATTTCTAACACATACTTACATGCATAAATATACATATTTATTTCTTTTCAAGATTTAACTATATATTATAAAAATATATCTTACAAAACATATACTTTGTTATTTTCTTTTAACACATAAAAGCCATACTTAGATTTTTTTACAAATATGCGCGTGGATATAAATATTAATTGTGCAAAAGTCAAAGTCGCGTGTGAATTTGTCTTGCATGCATTTTGTTAATCTCGATTATAATCCAATTTTAATTTTCGTTATCTAACAATTTATATATTTTAAAAAAAAAATGTATATGTGATAAAAGCGGTGAGGTGATCGGTATGCACGAATGTGCGGACCAATCATCTACTTGTTCTTAAGATAAGTAAAGACGGTAAAACCTATTTTGGTTTAATTAGCAATAGGTCAAAGAAAATTATATACTTAAAAGATATATATTAATAAGAATATATTATGTAAGGAAAAAATAAAGCACAGTATAAATAAAATTCAGAACATATATAAGAATTTAATTATTATTAATATAACTTTTTTATTTGCAATTATATGTCACCGTAAGCGTTAGAAAAATAATTTTTTTAAAATAAATCAGTTTCAAAAGGTACAAAACTATATAAAATATTTGTATGATTATTGTTAAATACTAAAACTGCATATATATATATATACAAATATAACGTTTATAGAATGTATAAGAAAATTCATCAATATTTAAATATTATAACTAATTATGTCAATAAAAAAATTATACCCTGGTAGAAAGTATATAATGCATTTACTTTTTTAAATATCAACATCAATAAAAATTATTTTTGGACTCACCACTGCATATTCGTACATGCGTGTAGACTAACCACCTACTAAAAATATATAAAGCAGATGTATATGAGTGAAATAATTAATTAAGAATAATTCTTTAAACGGAATCTTTACGGCACACCTGAAAGATACTCTTACAAAGATAATCTTATGCATAATAAAATAAATATGTGTAACGTGAACGTTTGTTCTTTTAATCAAGTAGTAGCAGCCGGCTTACAAAGATAATCTTATGCATAATAAATAAAAATGTGTAAAGTGAACGTTTGTTCTTTTCATCAAGTAGTAGCAGCCGGCAGCTTAAATAACCGTAACATGTGTTGTGTTGTGTCTACTCTTCATACCATTAGTTTGAAAAAAATCTAGAATTAAGGTTATTGGGTAAGCAGAAAACAATTAATGTTTTGTGCAGCCATCACCTATTTACGACTTTTGATTCACAAGTTTATTACAACTTGTCAATGACATTACTTTAAATATTTAATGTCAATCTTAAGACTCATACAGCTTCTTTTTTTTTTAGATGAGTCTTCAAAAAAGATTCAACTTATTACATTTATGGCAATGTCCTTACGAAGTTGTAATTAAATTGATTATTCAAAGTCATGAATAGATCAAAGCTACACAAAAATATAATTAGGTATACATTTAACAAATTCGTGATGCTTCAATGAATGAAGTTTCCATCATGATGAATCAGAGTTCGAGTTTTCTACTACAACTTTAATCATAATTGACCCGTATAAATATTTTAAATAAATCTTTGGCGTGGGATCTTACTACAAATCGATCCGAAATCTCCTTGTTATATTAAAAAACTGAAGTATATATACATTTCTTACTTAGATTCTTAATCATCCGAACATGTGTTTCGATGCACTATAGTCTACACATAATTATTAATTTGGTTTAAATTTTTATTTATTTTATTAACTTTAAATCTTTAAAAAGCATAATAAATTTACATAAATTTTGTTTCATAAATTCTTTTAATATAAGTTATATTGTATATTTTTATATCAATTTCAGCAATATGATTATTATCTACTTCCATTTGATCAAGATCAGTTACGATAATTTTTAATTTGTTTTGTATTCTTTCATTTACATTAAATGTATTTGATGGTTTTTCATGTTCAAATATTATTTGGATTTTTTTCTATTTATAAAAATACTTGATGCAGTAGTAAAACATGTATTAGAGGGAGAATGAGCACATTTTCTAAAAGGCCTTACCCGCAATAATCTAAGTTCATCACGACCAGGAAGACCGCGCCGACCTAGCTCGGATTAAAAGAAAACCCTTAAAAGATAATTATGGAAGGCCGGAAACACCGGACTAGCCCAAAGGATAACAGAGAATTTCTTTATTCTTCGGAGAATAAGGGATATTTCCATATCTGTGATATGGAAATATACAAGAATGCAAAAAGGAAAAGGAGTTCGGAGTGACCGACTTCCCATTCCTATAAATACAAAGGTCCCAAAGCCAGAAAGAATAACTCATACAATCTAGAGAGCAGCAGAGCTTAAACTAGAGACTCCAACGCTTTCTAGTTTATTTCGCAAACCTTTTTTTCACTTCGGCATAACCTCTCAGTTATACCCTTTTATGTAATTGCTACGCTTTTTTGCTATCAATAAAAAGATCTTATTCTCCAAAACCCACAACTGTTAATCAAACCCTAGTGGTGATTTTCTGGTTCAACAATTGGCACCGTCTGTGGGGACTAGGAGAATAAATTCTTAAAAAACCAAGTAAGAAAGCCGAAGCGATGAGCCTCTCCGTCAATGACATCGATCTTATTCACATCAACAGCCCTACTATCGCGACCCCACCACCCACGGAAAAACACGTTCAAGCAACCAACGACAGTACCCACATGATTTTAGGAGGAATATTTCACGATCCCAGCTTGCTACAAGAAATAAGACAACACGAAGAAAAAGCGGCGGCGGCAAAGCAAGATCCACCCATTCCAAGATACGAGACACCGATAGAATTCACAACGGAGGACCAACGAAGCTCGCACGAATCGCACTTCGACCCGCTGGTGATAACTTTACAGATCCATGACAGCACGGTTTCCAAAGTCCTGATCGACGGTGGGAGCACAGTCAACGTCATATTGGAAGATACTCTGTCAAGAATGCATATTGATAAAAACAAGATAACAACGATCAGAAAACCATTAACCGGGTTTGCAGGCGACACCTCTTACAACATCGGTTCGATATACCTAATCACTCACATCGGCGGCATGACTAGAAAGGTAGAATTCGCAGTCATCAACCGCCCGACCATCTACAATGCCATCCTTGGAACACCGTGGATTCACGCCATGAAAGCCATTGTCTCGACGTACCATCAATGCATCAAGTTCCTAACCCCAACCGGTGCATTCACACTTCTCAGCGACCAGACATCAGCACAAATGTGCCTTCTCAACGAATGAAAAATCAGATCGGCGACCACCTGCATGGTGAACGAGGATTTAGACCCACGCCTCCCCTTCCACAAAAGATCAAAGCCCGAGCGAGTTATACAGGTAAGCATCGACGAGAAGCATCCAGAGAGACTTGCAAGCATTGGAGGTGACCTTTCAGAAGATATCAAAACAGACCTCATAAAACTTTAGCGCGACCATGTGCATCTGTTCGCTTGGTCCATAGAGGATATGAGGGGAATTGACACCAACGTTTAAACCTATCAAATAAAAATGCAAAAAGCTCGGCCCCGAGAAAGCACAAGCTGTGACTGACGAAGTAGAAAAATTGCTCGGTGCCGGATCAATTACCGAGGTTCAATACCCTGACTGGTTAGCCAATCCCGTCGTGGTCAAAAAGAAGAACGGCAAATGGAGGGTCTGCGTCGACTTCACTGACCTTAATAAAGCGTGTCCAAAGGACTGATTCCCGCTTCCACATATCGACCGACTGGTCGAATCAACAGCCGGAAACCAGCTCCTATCTTTCATGGACACCTTCTCAGGATACAACCAGATCTTCATGCACCCTGACGATAGAGAAAAAACAGTTTCATCACAGGTTGCAGAACATACTGTTATAAGGTCATAACTTCCGGGCTGAAAAACGCAGGAGCAACCTACCAACGACTGGTAAACAAAATGTTCGCAAGTCAACTCGGCCGCACTATGGAAGTTTACATTGACGATATGTTAGTCAAATCCGCAATCGCAAAAGATCACGTCAGCCACCTTAGGGATTGCTTTAAAACCCTTGAGAAATATGGCATGAAGCTAAATCCAGCCAAATGCACATTCGGCGTAACCTCAGGAGAATTCCTAGGATACGTTGTCACTCAAAGAGGGATAGAAGCAAACCCGAGGTAAATATCGGCAATTCTGGACCTCCTATCGCCACAAAACACACGTGAAGTACAAAGGTTAACTGGCAGAATCGCCGCTCTAAATAGATTTATCTCGCGATCAACGGATAAATGCCTACCCTTTTATCAATTACTTCGAAGCAACAAACGCTTCGATTGGGACGAAAAGTGTGAAGAAGCATTCACACAGCTAAAGCAATATCTAACCATCCCTCTAATATTAGCAAAACCAGAGAACGGCGAGACCTTATACCTCTACATCGCAGTCTCAACAGCGGCAGTAAGTGGTGTCCTTGTCAAGGAAGACCGCGGCGAACAGAAACCAATTTTCTACATCAGCAAGACTTTGGATGGAGCCAAAACACGCTATCCAGCGTTAGAAAAACTCGCTTTCGCAGTCATCATCTCGGCGCGGAAATTACGACCCTACTTCTAATCTCACTCCATCGTCGTCTACACCAGCCAACCACTTCGAAGCATCTTGTACAGCCCAAGCCAATCCGGCCGAATGGCTAAAAGGGCGATAGAACTTTCAGAGTACGATATCGAGTACCGCGCTCGAACCAGCGCCAAATCTCAAGTTTTGGCAGATTTCATGATCGAGATACCACCAGATCTACTAGAGGAGGAATCATCTACAGAAAACCGATGGAATCTTTATGTAGACGGAGCATCTTCGAAACAAGGATCGGGAATCGGGATCTGTTTGAAGTCTCCAACCGGAGAAATTCTCGAGCAATCCTTCAAACTCAGTTTTCCCGCTTCAAATAACGAAGCTGAGTACGAAGCTCTACTAGCCGGACTTCGGCTCACCCACGAAGTAAAAGCAAAGGACGTTCACGCTTTCTGCGATTCTCAGCTCGTCGCCAACCAATTTAGAGGAGATTCTGATGCAAAAAACGAACGGATGGACGTATATCTTAAGCAAATCCAGGAAATAACAAAACAGTTCGATTCCTTCAAACTAACCAAAATTCTGCAAGCAGAAAATACCACCGCCGACGCACTGGCAGCATTGGCATCCACAACGGATCCTGCCCTAAGACGAACAATCCCAGTAGAGATTATCGAACAACCTAGGATTCAACTATCAAAGGGATCCTGCAACGCAGTATTACATCAGGATGACGAGGCAAACGATCCAATGGAGGAAGATGCCGAACAGCAGGAGAAACCTTGGCAAGACGAATTCAGGGCCTACTTGTTAAAAGGGATCGTTCCGGAAGACAGATGGGCGGCTAGACACCTCTGGAAGAAAGCAGCGCGATATTTTATAGAAGAAGGAAACCTATTCCGATGGACAGCAAACAAAGTAATATTGCGATGCTGCGACGAAGCACAAGCCAAAAAAGTCATGGTAGAAACCCATGACAGAGCAGACGGGAGTCACTCGGGGGGAAGAGCTTTAGCACTAAAAATCAAGAAGTACGGCTTATTCTGGCCCAGAATGATCCAAGATTACGAACAGTTCGCACTCCGATGTGAACCATGTCAAAAATACGCCCCAGCCATCAATGCGCCTACCGAATTACTTCAGACTCTCGTTCCTCCATATCCTTTCATGAGGTGGACAATGGACGCAATTGGACCGATGCCCAAGTCAGGTCGCAATCAGTATATCCTGATGGTAACAGACTACTTTACGAAATAGGTCGAGGCTAAAGCCTACCCCACCCTCAAAGGAATCGACGTACAACTTTTTATCTGGGAGTATGTCATATGCCAACATGGTCTCCCATATGAAATCGTAACGGATAATGGCACTTTATTCACCTTGTCTGTTTTCCAAAGTTTCTGCAAAAAATGGGGGATACACATAAGCTATTCGACACCATGTTACCCGCAGGGCAACGGACAAGCAGAAACTTCTAATAAAACAATCCTCAACTGTCTCAAAAAACGGCTAAATGAGCTAGAAGGACGATGGGCGGACGAGTTGGATGGAGTTCTCTGGTCCCATCGAACGACTCCACGAACTGCCACCGGAGAAACTCCATTCTCGCTATCTCATGGCTGCGAAGCTTTGGCACCGGCTGAATTGCATGTTCCTAGTGCCCGGCGAACCTTGATGATTCAAGATCCTCAATTGAATGAAGAAAAACTAATCGACGCGGCAGACAACATAGAAGAACTTCGCGACAAAGCCTTATTACGAATTCAGAATTACCAGCAACAAGTCTCTAGGTATTACAACAAGAAAGTCTGAAGCCGACTATTCTCGCTTCACGACCTTGTCTTACAAAGGACCATAAATCCGTTAAAACTCGAGCCGAATTGGGAAGGACCATATCGAATCACAAAAATCGTCAAACCCGGCGTCTATAGGCTGGAAGACATGAAGGGAAAGCCAGTTGAACGCGCTCGCAACTCCGTAAATCTAAGAAAATATTATACTTGAAAGCCGTAAACTCGGCAAAAATGTACTACTAAGAACTACGAATGACTTGATCCAACTTCGGGTACGTAGGCAGCCTTCGGGTTCAGTCACCATCTTAATAAAATTACTTTCATAGAAAATTTCTCAGCTCGGCAAAAAGAGCTATATGCGAATGCATCTTGCCGAATCGATGTTCTGGCCAAACAATCGGTTCAACGAAAGCAAGCACAATTAAAATTAGTGGCTGATCACCACTCCTTTGACGCTTCGGTTCGCTTTAATTACTTCCGAAGTTGATAAGATGGAAGCCGAGGACAATACTCGCACGACTCTTGATCATACCTTTCGGACCAAAGAATACTTTGAAAAACTAGGTATTCGATTCTGAATGTCGTTTGGTGTAAGACGAGCTAATGAATCTCGCGTCCAGCACCTGCCTAAAGAATGCCCACGCACCGCAAGAAAACGGAATTTTTAACTTCGCAAAAACCTTAGAATAAAGGTCTAAATCGGCAAAGAAAAGTACGAAACAGAAATTTCTCATCCACTAATATATAAAAAAAAACCATCTTTGTCTGTTTAAAAAAATAACAACAACAATTACAAAAAGCCCTACGTCACTTCGGCAGCCGAATCCCTGCTGCCACTAACTCCGCATCTGAGGGTCGCATTTGAATACGCGAAGGCGTGGCAAAATCGTCTGAGGAAATTGGAGCATCCTTTATATTGTGATGTTCCATCTTCAAATGGTCAGCCTTAGTAGAATGAGCCAAGAACTCTTCAACTGGAATCTCATGCCCTGCCGACCTAAGCTGCTTATAGCAATCCGCCCTCGCCTCGGCATCGACAATCCGAAGTTCCAGCCGATGAATATCAGGCTCTTGCGCCATGAATTTCTTGATATGCTCGATACGGGGATCAAACCATTCACGAAGGTGCCGATACATTAAATCTACCACGCGATCAACCGAGACATGCTGGTGATCTCGGAACTCTTTTTCTTTAGCAGCCGCGATCTTAACATCTTCAGCCACCTTCTTCTTAAGACTCTCCTCGAGAAGTCCTACCTTTTTGGTAGACTCAACATCAAGCGCTTTATAGTCAAGCTCTAACTTGAGTTTCTCGCGCTCAAGATCCTTGATCTTCGCCAAAGCATCACGAAGCTCCCGATCTTTTTCCGATAACTCCTCGGACCTATTTTCCTCCCGAACGGACTCTTTATCGTAAGACTCGACCAAGGATGCGCATAAACCTAAACCATGCATAAAACGTTGCGCCATCCCGGAAAAACAAGCAAATCATTTCAATTTTCCACGGACATTCCTTGGTTAGGCTTCGCCCTACACAACCAAGCCAAATTTGCTGTGAAATATTCATCGAACATGGCTGGAGAATTCCCGCCCCAACGGAGTAGGAATTCGTGAGGATTGAAGTTAGGCTCATCGCTAGTCGCCGCCGGCCCTTCCGGCGAAACATCTTTCGAATCCGACGGGCTAAAAGCGCATTCATCGGCCGACGCTTGAAACCCTTCTTCTTCAATCGGCAACTCTGTACCCAAATTCTCTGCCGGGGTCCTTGAAGATGAACCCTCCGTCGCAGGATCTTGCGATGGATCTTCCAATCTAGGCTCCTTACACGAAGCAAAGTCAGGGATATCCACGTCTAATATGGGAATTTTGCTTCTTCGTTTTAAACCCATATCGGCGTCAGGAAACAAATCTTAGAACAGAGTGACGAATCAAGGCGAATAAAATTGCTATAGAGGATTGCTGCAGAAATCGGCAAGGAGTTTTCTAAAAAACAAGGATGATGAAGGTTTTTCTAAAAACAAGAAGATGAAGAGGTAAAAGTAAAGTAAATGAAATCAGAAAGAAATATCAACAGTTTCTTAAGAATATCCGTGTCAAGATTTTTATAATCTCGCCGTCTGGCGAACCCTTCGCATTTCCCGCTGAAAAGCAGAAACCCTAATAGGTCGGAGTATTTAATAAATAAAAACGCCACGTGGCGAATCCGCTTAAAATCTAGCCGAACTGGCTATCACAAAAGCAACACTCTTGACGAACTGACAGTTATTGCAAGGTCAGACCCATCTATAACTTCATGAAGTCCGCTGACCTAATTTACAATCAGTCTCGCCGAAGGGGGAGGGGAGGGGGGGGGGACTTACTGTTAGAGGGAAAATGACCACATTTCCTAAAAGGACTAACCCGCAATAACCTAAGTCCATCACGACCAGGAAGACCGCGCCGACCTAGCTCGGATTAAAGGAAAACCCTTAAAAGATAATTATGGAAGACCGGAAACATCAGACTAGCCCAAAGGATAACAGAGCATTTCCTTATTCTTCGGAGAATAAGGGATATTTCTATATCTGTGATATGGAAATATACAAGAAGGCAAAAAGGAAAAGGAGTTCGGAGCGACCGACCTCCCATTCCTATAAATACAAAGGTCCCAAAGTCAGAAAGAATAACTCATACAATCTAGAGAGCAGCAGAGCTAAAACCAGAGACTCCAACGCTTTCTAGTTTACTTCGCAAACCTTCTTTTCACTTCGACATAACCTCTCGGTTATACCCTTTTTTTTAATTGCTACGCTTTCTTGCTATCAATAAAAAGATCTTATTCTCCAAAACCCACAACTGTTAATCAAACCCTAGTGGTGATTTTCTTGTTCAACAACATGCATATCTAATTTAGAGAAGAATATTATTCTTCCTAAGATCCTAATGTATTTTTTGCTTTTGTTTTCTTTGTGATTTTGTAGTTGTTTTAATATATAATACGTCATTTTACAATTTTTTTATAAATGAATAATACAAATAATTTTCCAATGCTGCCTATAAGTTTACAAACTGAATTTTATTTTTTATCTAAAGTTTATGTATTTAAATTTTTGGTATCAGATTAATATTACCTAAACATCTATTATCCCTAGAATTGTTTGTCATTTTAGAAAATTAAAACAAATACTCTTTATATATATATTTATATTATATATTTTAATATCTTTTTCTATTTTTTATAAAACACTATACAATTCTATAACGTATTTATCATCCACTTTTATTCTATCGTGATAAGCCACTATCACCATTTTAATTTATGTATAATCTCTCCTCTATATCAAACACGTTTGATGTCTTACCATGTCCAAATACCATTTGGATTTTCTTCTTCCATTTACAAAAGATTCATAACATCTATTGAATTACCCAATCTCAATGTGATCTTAAAACATGCATGTTTAATTTAGAGAGGAATAGTCTTCTTGCTAAGATTGTGGTGATTTTTTTGTTTTCTTACGAATTTTGTAGTAGTTATTGAGATGAATACTACAAATAATTTTCCAAATTGCTGACTTTGAGTTTAAAAACCAACTAAAATTTTCTTTCTCTAAGGTTTATGTATTCAAATCTTTGGTTAGTTGATTGAATATCTAATTTAATATTATATACGTAAGCATTTCTTATCCCTAGTTTATATTGATTTTAATTGTTTTTTTTTTGAAATTAGACATGTGGTTTTATCAACTTTTTTAATGTGAATGCAAAGTGTAATATGAATTGGCTGGAAAAATAGAGAGAATCTGATTGTTCAGGTTTTAATTTATTGAGGTCCATAGAAATGTGTTTGAGAAAATAATAAAATATCATGCACACTCCTATGAAGCTTAATATGTATGATTGCTTGTATGAAAAAAACCAGAAACATCCACATGGTATTTTATTGCAACTTCACTTGAAAATTTGTAGTTGATATTAGAAAACTAAAACAAATACTCTTTAAATATATATATATATATTTCAATATCTTTTTCTATTTTTCATAAAACACTATGCAATTCTGCAACGTATTTATCATCCACTTTCATTCTGCAACGTATATATAATCTCTGCTCTACATCTTGATGTCTTGCCATGTCCAAATACCATTTGGATTTTTCTTCGATTTACAAAAGATTCATGACGTCTATTGAATTACTCAATCTCAATGTGGTCTTAAAACATGCATGTTTAATTTAGAGAAGAATAATCTTCTTGCTAAGATCGTGGTGATTTTTTTGTTTTCTTACGATTTTGTAGTAGTTATTGAAATGAATACTACAAATAATTTTCCAAATAGCTGATTTTGAGTTCAAAAACAAACTAAAATTTTCTTTCCCTAAGGTTTATGTATTCAAATCTTTGGTTAGTTGATTGAATATCTGATTAATATTATATACATAAGCATTTCTTATCCCTAGTTTATATTGATTTTAATTATATTTTTTTTGAAATTAGACATGTGATATTATCAACTTTTTTTAATGTGAATGCAAAGTGTAATATGAATTGGCTGGAAAAATGGAGAGAATCTGATTGTTCAGGTTTTAATTTATTGAACTCCATAGAAATGTGTTTGAGAAAATAATAAGATAGCATTCACACTCCTATGAAGCTCAATCTGTATGATTGCTTGTAAGAAAAAAACCAGAAACATCCACATGGTAATTTATTGCAATTTCACTTGAAAATTTATAGTTGATATTAGAAAACTAAGAAAAATACTCTATATATATATATATATTTATATTATATATTCCAATATCTTTTTTTATTTTTCAGAAAACACTATGCAATTCTGCAACGTATTTATCATCTACTTTCATTCTATCCTGATAAGCCATTATCACCATTTTAATTTATATATAATCTCTCCTCTACATCAAACACGTTTGATGTCTTGCCATGTCCAAATACCATTTGGATTCTTCTTTGATTTACAAAAGATTCATGATGTCTATTGAATTACCCAATCTCAATGTGGTCTTAAAACATGCATGTTTAATTTAGAGAAGAATAGTCTTCTTGCTAAGATCTTGGTGATTTTTTTGCTTTCTTACGATTTTTGTAGTAGTTATTGAAAAGAATACTACAAATAATTTTCCAAATTGCTGACTTTCAGTTCAAAAATAAACTAAAATTTTCTTTCTCTAAGGTTTATGTATTCAAATCTTTGGTTAGTTGATTGAATATCTGATTAATATTATATACATAAGCATTTCTTATCCCTAGTTTAAATTGATTTTAATTGTTTTTATTTTTTGAAATTAAACATGTGGTTTTATCAACTTTTTTTAAATGTGAATTCAAAGTGTAATATGAATTGGCTGGAAAAATGGAGAGAATCTGATTGTTCAGGTTTTAATTTATTAAGCTCCACAGAAATTTGTTTGAGAAAGTAATAAGATATCATGCACACTCCTATGAAGCTCAATCTGTATGATTGCTTGTAAGAAAAAAAACTAGAAACATCCACATGGTAATTTATTGCAACTTCACTTGAAAATTTATAGTTGATATCAGTACTTTAAAAATAAAATATTTTGTAGACTTAACTTTTAAAATTATTTCCTTTTTAAAATTTTTTTATTAGTATAAATCTTTTGTTATTAATTTTAAATTTTATTTTGGCACATACGATTATTTGTTAGTTAAGCTTTGTTGTTGTTGATATTTTAAAGAGCTAGTTAAGAAATCATGTTAATTTTTTTTT
Source organism: Thlaspi arvense (assembly GCA_911865555.2). Classification (NCBI taxonomy): domain Eukaryota; kingdom Viridiplantae; phylum Streptophyta; class Magnoliopsida; order Brassicales; family Brassicaceae; genus Thlaspi; species Thlaspi arvense. The sequence goes on from OU466858.1 coordinate 39,007,757, forward strand.
ATACATTTTTTGTTTAGATTTTCATGATTTCACTTTATTTTGACATATATGATTCTATTATATTTTTTACGATAAATATTTTTTTGTTTGCTAATTAGGTTTTTTTATTATTTTCAAAAGAGTTAGCATAAATATGAAATAATTTCCTTCTAAATAATTTTTGTTTTATTTTTAATTTAAATTTTTTGTATTGATTTCTATTTTATTTTATAATAATACAATTTTGTGAATATCTTTTCCATTTGAATTTGAAATGACGAGAATGTGCACTATTCATATGAAATGTTTCATATCATATTTTCCTTTCAAACCTGATGTGGGATATTTTTAAAACTTTTATTTTTCTTTTACTATTAGTTTTATTTATCTTTTACACTTAATGTTTTTTTATTTTTAATAAAGCATTGATAAATACCATATATCCTATGCCTATAACATATTTTTTTCTTAAAAAATATCTATAACATATTTGTTATATAAGAAAACTTGAAAATAGATCACAACTAATATATTTTAAGTTAACAGTTCTGATTTTTTATTATTTGTCACGATTAAGATTTTGAAATAGTTTAATTATGATCTAAGATATATTTTTGAATTATTTTATTTAATTTATATTATTTGATTTCATAATTTAATAATATGTTATTTTTTTGTTAATTGGAAAAATTAGATATAATTTCTTTAATTTCTAAATTTTTTCTTATTAATAACTATCTTAAAAATTAGAAACTTTTCTAATAAAAATAAACACTAAAATTAATTGAAATTTAAAAAATTTCTTACTAATAATAAAATAAAAATTAATTAATTTAAATATATATAATTAACTATAAATGATGATATATACTAATAGAATTGAATCTTTTAAATTTTTTGTTAGTAGTTATTTTCTTTTGGATACGACATATATTAAGCTCTAATCAATTAACCTAAGATGTGTTTTAATCATATTAACTATTAACTTTCATTTTTCGTTTCTTAATTGAAATATATTTTTTATTTTCCTTTTAGTTTTTTTTTAAATAGTAGTATTTTGGTTTTTCTTTAATGATTAGTAAATTTGAAGCAAAAATTTCCTAAATAAAATTTAATATTTTTTACCTTTGTTTTATATTTTCGTTTTCTTAACTGAATATTTATTTTTATTTTATTTTATTCATTTCACTTGTACATATAGTATTATTTGTTTTTCTAAATTTAATCAAAAACTCTATATAATAAAATGTTAATTATTACTGATCAATAATATTGCTAATCTATTGTAATTATTAAATTACATTAGCTTTATAATTATTGCTAATATTCTCATATAATGATAGATTTGATTATTGTATAATAGTTTATGTAATAGTTCTCATAACTTATAATAGAATAATAATAAATTAATATTAAAAAATACAAAATTATATTAGTTTTTTTACCTATTTTTATCACATCATATCAATAAAATATATCAGTAGTGGGTCTGGCCGAAATGATGAGCTCGCCGTCTAGACCTGCTAGCGATTCCCTAGCTAACTGTTGATGTGCAGTTAGCAAACTTTCCAACGCATGATCATGCTGCGGTAACATACCTACTCCCTCTGAGCGCCTCTCGAATATGACAAATCAGAGGGAAAATGAATAAAAAGGGAGGAGAAGGTCAACAACAAGGGGAGGCTAAATGCGGAGATCCAGAGGAGAGAAGAGCATAAAACCAAATAGAAGAGGCGATCCAAACCATAAAAGCCTCACCGGAACCAAACCGGACAACCAGACTTAGTAGTGAGACTGAAGGGGAAGCCATCAACGCTCCATGGAATGAACGCCAACCGAGATGAACATTCTCTTCTTCCCTAACTATTTGTTTTTTTTCCCATTAAACCCACTCTATCAATGGTCCATTTTACCTTACACTCTCCTCCTTACCAAATAGGAGATGAGTATCACAATCCTCGGATAGGTACCCATACTGTAGAACCATCACCACCTATTCGCCTTCCCAATTACCTGTTTTCGTAATGAAAGGATCGGAGAATCTTTAGGAAGGAAACCTCTTTCCGGTCTCCCAAAGATCCAGCTCACTCGTTATGAATGTTTGCAGTACTCAGTCAGTTTCCACCTAAGAACCATATACCGCTCATCTTCCAAAAAATAAATCTGAGAGTTTCAGCTCCAAATAACTATGAGCCAACTCCCATTCGGTTATCACCCATCTAAATAAAATCATTATAATATACTATCATGAAAAATAATTACGGTAATTAAATAAAAAAATGTATACGACAAGTTTTATAGATTTTGTACATATATTTTACTAAACACATTATTATTTAAATACTTTAGAATATTAGTTCTTAATTTTTAGCTACTTAATTACAACAATAATTATATTTATTAAAATATTTTTAACATATTTTTGTTTCTTGAATTTTCTTAAATAAATATTTTTTCACCTTTTCGTATGTTTCTGTATACTCGATTCTGATTTCATACAACTTGGCCCTCCACTAATCGATTGATGTGTTGTAATAGTAAGTTATCCTTTTGGCATGTTTTATTTAGATCAGTTAAATCAACACACATTTTAGACTTCTATTTTTTCTTCTTAACCATAGAGGATTAGCTAGCAATTCAGGGTATTTGATTCCTTCTTTTCCTTTTTGCAGCTTTTCGACCGGCTAATTAATTGTTTCTTTGCAGGACTTGTGGAGTCCAGAGACGTCACCGACTTGGAGTGACGTCTTACAGAGATCCTGCTTGAGCTCCAGAGTCAATCATTTCTGCTTTTTGAGCGCTGTCTCGTAGTTAGTTCTCTTTGCATACTAACCGGCTCTTGTTATATTGGCAAAAGTATTGGCGTTTCATCTTGGTCTGCTCGTGCCCATCTTTAAATTTGACAGGGCCCTGATTTGATCGTCTTTGGGCTCTATGGCAGGTTCCCCAGGGATTTTAGCTAGCTTATCTAGAATGGGGGTGGCTCTTCAGATGAGTCCGACGGTTCTATGCTTTGTCTGAAGCGGTCCATTCGGAAGCGTCCTGTTCGCGACGGTCCTTCTGAGGAAACAGCTCCCCGGCATCCCTACATTCTTCATGGGGCGTCCGCGGCTTCTTCTCTTCTGATACGTCTCCCTCGCTCCCTGCAGGCGGATAGAGGTGAGGGAACCAAGGTTCCCGGAGGGAGTCCTGCTCCGAGGGTGAGTTCTCCCCCGCCTTCCGTGCTCGGGCGCCGTGGGGCCGCTACGGGGGTGAAAGCTCCTATGTCCGAGGAGTATGATGAGGCGATGGAGCGTATCTCTGCCCAGGAGGCGTACGAGAAGGCCGTTCAGGAAGGTCTTTCTGCGGCGGGCTCCAAGCTGGAGAGAGAGAGAGTCTGGACAGTATCGTGAACCGGGCCAGCCACCATCGATTCCAGGTAGCCGTAGTCGCCACCTGCTTTTCATTTCTATGGCTGGAGACATTGGATGATGATTTCCTATATTTTTTGTAAACCGACTTCATGAATATGCAACTAGCCGCATTCACCTCCGTTCTCTAGACCCAAGTGACTTTCGCTTCAGGAATTTCTAGCTTCAAAGTTTGAGGAGGCCGAACGGGTGTGGGAGAAGAAGAAGAAGCACTATCATATCAAGGTTTTTCGAGTCTGTAAATCACTTAAACGGGCCGATGAGGAGATCAAGCGCTTAGCAGGCGAGGCGACGGAAACCAATGTTCTGCGCACCAAGATGGAGGAACTTTGGGCCCAGATTTCCAAGTAGAACTCTATGGCCGCCAAGGCGGAGGGGCTTATCGAGGAGCTGCGTTTGGAGCTTGACATCCTTGCCTCCGCACGAGAGTTGAGGTCAGAGATGCTAACGAGCAGTGGCGCCCTGGCGATCATTCAGGGGTGCTGGAGGTGCGGCTTGGAGTGCTGGGATGAGGAAGATATTTGGGGAGTGTATCAGGCGGCGGTGAAAGAGGCTCAAGATGCAGTGACTTTGGTGTTACCGTGGATGACGTGGTAGCGTCTCTTGCTTTGTTTCTCCGCTCGGCCGTTTTGACCGAGACTGGCGTCGGCTATATTCCGTCTGTGACCAACCCTGCTGTCTCTTCTCTTCTCCCCGGGGGGAACGCGGGCCAGTCCTTCGGGGGCAGGAGCTTCAGGGGCTCCCGACGAGGTCGCTCCTTCACAAGTTCCTGGTGCGAGCCCCTATTCTGAGAGGATTGTATCTAAGTCCTCATCGGGGTTACTTTTTGTTTTTGAATTAGTTGCCGCATGTCGGCATGCGTGTATTTGGGCTTTTACCCATATCATTTTTTTAAAAGCAATAATATTTTACATTGACGGGTTTCGTGGAACGCATACATGATTTTCAGAAATAGTACATTCTAAGATTTGTAGCGTTTCCAGAATGTTTGAGGCATTTGCCATTCTTCTCCCTGACACAGTAAGCTCCTGATCCTAGCACTTCGACAATCTCGTATGGTCCTTCCCAGTTGGGACTAAGCTTGCCGTAGTGGTGCTTGGTGTTGTGGAATGCTCTGCGGAGGACCCACTGTCCTTTGTGAAAGGTTCGGGATCGGACCTTCTTGTTGTAGGTTTGGGGCCACCTTGGCCTCGTAGCATGCATTTCTTATTGCTGCAAAGTCTCTAGTGTGGTCCAGGAGGTCTAAGTTCACGAGGAACATCTCGCAATTCTCCTCCTCAGTTGGGGTGAATTTGGTGCGGCCTGATGGCCTCATCGTCTCTACCGGGATGACTGCATCCGATCCATACGCCAGGGAGAAGGGGGTTTCGCCGGTGGCAACCTTTTCTGTCATCTGGTAGGCCTATAATACTCCAGGGAGCTCTTTGGCCCATGCCCCTCGGGCCCGTATTATTCGCTTCTTGAAGGATTTTAGAATGGTCTTGTTGGAAGATTCTGCCAGTCTGTTAGATTAGGGATGACTGGGTGTGGCATAGCTTAATTTGATCCTATACCTGGTGCAGAATTCTTGGAATCGTGCCCCCGAGAATTGGGTCCCGTTATCCATCACGATCTCGTGCGGGACCCCAAATTGAGTGATTATGTTGACCCATACGAACTTCATTATGTCATCTTCGGTGATTCCTACGTATGGTTCTGCTTCGATCCACTTGGTGAAGTAGTATGTTCCTACGAGTATGTATTTATGCGCGCTTGACGAGGTGTAGAACTTCCCGACAATGTCCAGGCCCCACTTCATGAACGGCCATGGAGATCTGATGGTTTAGAGGTTCTCAGGTGGCAGATGCGGCACGTTGGCAAAGTATTGGCTTTGGTCGCATTGCTGCGCGAATCTCATCGCGTCGGCCCTCAGGTACGACCAAAAGAATCCTGCTGTGAGTACCCTTTGCGCGAGCGTTCTTCCTCCTGAATGTGCCCTGTATTCGCCTTGATGAACCTCCTTTAGGACGCGTTGTCCTTCGTACGAGCTTATGCATATGAGGGTGGCACCGCTGTATGACTTTTTGTAGAGTTGTCCTCGTGAGATGGTGTAGCGCGAAGCTTGCTTCCACACCTTTTCCACCTCGCAGGTAATTTCCGGGAGCTTTTCTTCGCGGAGGTAATCCCAGATTGATTGCATCCAGCCTTTGGTTGATTTGGACTAGGCTCTCGTCTTCTATGGCCAAGCGTGTTGGCCACTGTAGGTGAATGATTGGGAAGCTTTCCTTTGGTGTTTTGAATAGAAAGGATCCTAATTTTGCAAAAGCGTCGGCCGTACTATTCTGCCCTCCTGGGATTTTCTCTAAGCGGATGAATGCGAATCTTCTCAATGCTTTTTTTTGACCGCGTCCAAGTAGGTAGTCATGCGCGCGTCTAGCGTTTGGTATTTGCCACGAGCCTGGTTGACGATGAGCTGGGAGTCCCTATATAGGACTATGTATTTGGCTCCAAGGTCGTAGGCGATGTCAAGTCCGACTATGGTTGCTTCGTACTCTGCTCCGTTGTTGGTGGTGTTGAATCCTTATCGAATTTCCCTGTGCACCACGTCTCCTTCCGGGGAGATGAGTACAACCCCTAGCCCTACAACCCGGAAGTTGCTGGCCTCATCGACAAACAGTTTCCAGTTGTTTGATGGGGACACCACCTTGATCTGTTTGTATGTGTCGTCTTCGACTGCTGGCTGTGTGAAGTCGGCGATAAAGTCTGTCTGGGCTTGCGATTTAATGGCGGTGTATGCTACATACTGGATGTCAAATTCTCTGAGTTCAACGGCTCATTTCATCAGTCGGCCTGATGATTCTGGTTTGCTCAGTATGTTCTTTAGTGGTGCTGCAGTGATGTCATGGATGTGATGGGACTGGAAGTACAGGCGGAGCTTCCTGCGGCTGAGTACTAATCTAAGGGCTACCTTCTCCAGTTTCGAGTAACGCATTTTAACATCAAGCAAGGTGTGACTCATGTAGTATACTGGGAGTTTCTTGTCCCCGTCTTCGCGGGCTAGTACGGAAGACGTAACGTCATCTGAGACTGCTAGATACAACAGAAGTAGGTGTCCGTTTATCGGTTTTCAATGGATTGGGGCCGTGGTGAGGTAGTCTTTCAAGTTCTGCGATGCTTCCCCACACTCCGTTGTCCATTCGAATAGTCCAAACTTCCCCATTTGCAGGAAGAAGGGGTGTAATAACCTTGTCAAAGAGCTAAACGATCCGGACAGAGCTTTCGGTTATGGATACCCCTCGGTACAATTTTAATATGGGACTTTGCATGAAGGTAGCCAAGACCCTACTGAAGGCAATGGAAGAATAATTTCTCCAAGAAAAATTCTGACGAGTTTGCTAAAAATTGAACAGTCCGATAGATGCGTCCGAGCCGCGAAATGGGCTAAACGGAGGAAAAACCAACTCGGTCAAGAACCTATCAACTCGGGAATTTGGGTAACTCATTCTAAGACTAAGAGGAGCCTATCTACTAAAGGAAACCATCAAAATCCCAGAAGAAGTTGATGGACACACTCGAGATTCGAAATAGAGCCAAACGGAGTGAATGCGGGACAGAGACGGGTATATTTCATTACTTCGGAGTTAGGAAGGCAGGAATGAGTCACATTAATCACATGCTTATTTCTGATTGGTGGGAAAGAGATAAGAATGATTAGTTGGCGTGCTGGCATTTTCTGATTGGTTGGAGGAGAGAAGGTAAGGTGTTAACACCTCATTGGTGGAGAAACTCTATATAAAGACCCTTAACCCTCAACCCACCCCATTAGTTGCTACCTTAGGCGTGCTGGTGAGTGTGTGAGAGAGAAAGAAAGAGAGAAGAAAAGAGAGTGAGTTTGTGAGTAAAAAGAGAGAGTTAGTTCGGTTTTGTGAGAGAGTGTTCGGATCTGTGATTTGAGTGAATGAGAGGTGTCTTAGGTCTTAGATCTGAGTGTTGTGTGGTCGTGAGTGCTTAGATCTGAGGATTTTGTGGAAGATTTTGTCAGATCTGGTGAGTCCCGGTAGTGGTGGACTATCGCGGTTGCTGTTCGTGGTGCAGTGTAGATCTCGGATCTGCATTGAAACACAACACTAGCCTCGGTAGAATAGGTTGTGTGCTTGTATGTATGTGTGTGACTAACGTGTGATGCAGGGAAGCTCGGATCTGAATAGATCCGAGTGTATACTAATGTTTTCGTGCAGGATCAGCCTCGGATCTGTTAGATCTGAGTGCTGCGAAACCCGTTGGGTGAGGTAACAGTTTGATACATGTCCGTGGGACATATTATCATCCTTACCGAGTGATTGAGAAGGGTGTAAAGACTGCCGGATCTCAGATCCATTTGCATGTTCCTTCACCGGATGAGCGAGTGTACGGGTTTTTGGTACAACACGCTGCATGGCTGGAAGGTCATGTAAGTGGAGTTATAATAACGTGCATGAGCGAGGTTCAAGCGTGAAGCTTATAACCGTAAACGAGAGTTGGGACTAGAGAAGTTATGGCTTTGCCGTCACTCTAGGGCGCTAACTTCTTAGAGGTTGTGTGGAGGTGTGTTGGCGTTTGATCAAGTGTGGATCAACGCGGGTGTGAGGTATAATGGCATGAGATCCATTATACTGCGGAGTCATATTGGTGGTGTATCCTTCATGACTTAGTGACGGTGTGGTCAGAGTTCCCCGCTCCCTATGGTTAGCGACGGACTGCTAGATGGGAAGACTCGGAGGAGTAATGGGCCTTGCTAGCCTGGCCGAGTACTATCTGACGGGATAGCGGGAAACCAGCAGTGAGGCGTGGTTGTCCTGCCCGGGATGTGAACTTACTCGGTGGCTCTTGGATGGAAACCCCACCGAGATGTGAACCGACCGAGGAGCTCTCGGGGTAAACGATGTTCCGGCTTAGCTTGTCTTTGTGATAGTCAAGTGCATGGTGTTCGTAGTAGTGATGTTCCGGCTTGGCTTGTCTTTGTGATAGCCAAGTGCAGGGTGATCGCGAAGGGGATTTGGCTGACCCACTTAGAGATCCATGTGTGCACGCGAGTGAGGCGTGTGGTGTGTGGTAGTGGGCGTGCGTTGTGAGAACGCGGTTTGGTGCATATGTAGTAGCACCTTTGCATATAGTTTAGCTTTCATGTAGATCTAGGATTGCATGCTTCGGCTATTTACTTTACGTTGCTTCGGCTATTGCGTGTTTGCTTGCTTGCTTGTTGCTTGGGGTTTCTTGGGTGTTTTGGGTGTTATATTGTTAGAGAGTCCTGGACTCACTGAGTAATCTTAGATTACTCATCCCCCTTTTTCCTCCCTACAGGTAACCAGTAGATGGCCTTAGTAAGCGGAGCGGAACGTTAGGACATCGGAGTAGATTTGCGTTGGTTTTTGTAAAACTCGGTTGTGGGATAAAGTATGTACTAGACACCTTTTTGGGTTTACCCTCCGCTGCAGCGTTATATATATATGGTTTGTAAGAACGTATTTTCAAGAATGGTACCGTATTAATATTAAGTACGTTTTTACAAGCTTAGGCTTGCTTAATGATATTAGTCTAGTCCGGACTAACACAATTCGAGATCAGGGTACGGATTGAAAAGCCTTAGGCCTTGGTCAAGAGGGTTTGAGCTAACTTGGCAAGACGGCATTATGCTTGGATTCATTCCAAGATGGGCTGACTTATTAAGTGAACCTCGGCTTTATGACATTCACGGTTCGGTCTTGGGTATAGATTGAATCGGGGGTGTTACAAGGGGTGCGCCTTGTCCGAGAGATAAATCGGCTGAGGGCGACGATTCGCCTGGCTAAGCTCTGGACTTCTTTGACGTTTCGAGGGGGCTCGAGCTCTTGGATGGAGCATATCTGACCTGGGTTTGCTTCATTGCTTCGCCTTGTGACGATGTATCCAAGGAATTTCTTGGAGTCGACCGTAAATGTGCCTTTGGCCGGGTTGAGCTTCATATCGTACTCTAGGAGTGTTTTGAAGCAGTTTTTCAAGTGCTCCAGGTGTAGATCTCGGCTGAGGGATTTGACGACCATGTCGTCGACGTATACCTCCACTGTCTTCCCTATTTTGTTAGCAAACATTTTGCCCATGAGGCGCTAGTATGTTGCCCCCACGTTCTTTTGTCCAAATGGCATCATGGTGTAGCAGTATGTTTCCTGCGAGGTTACAAATACTGTTTTTTCCTCGTATGTTGGATGCATTCGGATCTGGTTGTAGCCAGAGAACGCGTTCATGAAACTGAGCAAATCGTGTCCGGCGAAGGCATCCACGAGTTTATCGATGTGCAAGAGTGGGAAGGAGTGCTTGAGGAAAGCCATGTTGAGGTCCGAGTAGTCGGTGCAGATATGTCATTTCCCGTTTTTTTTGTGGACTACGATGATGTTAGCTAGCCATTACGGGTATTGGACTTCGTGCATGAATCCCGCTTTGAGTAGTTTTTGAACCTCTTTGCTGATGACAGCGTCGCATTTGGCCGTAAATTTCCGGTGTCTTTGCTTGAGCGAGATATAGTCCGGATAGACGTCGAGGTGGTGTGAGATTGTCTCGGCTCTGATTCTCGGCATATCGGCGTTTTTCCGCTGCTGGGATTGTTGGTGGCTCATCGCCACACTGTAATTGCTACAGGATGGTGTGGGCGAGTGGGTCATCTGTAGGAGCGTTGCTGATCTCGGTTCCCTTGATTTCCACCATGTCGTTTGCCGTGAGGAATCATTGAGATTGGTGGTATGTAGACGGGACGGCGGCCAGCGCGTTGAGCCAAGGTGTCCCCCTGATTGCATTGTGCGTCGAGGGGGTTCCAGAGACTAAGAAGTTTGTCTCTTTAGTTACGGGTCCGGCTGTTACCAGGAGGGTTATTTCCCCAATGACCTCGTGGCCTCGCCATTGCACCCTATCATGGCTACGTATCGAGATTTGTATCCCCATTTTGTGCAGGGTTTCCACGAATATTATGTTTCTAGTACTCCTAGTGTAGACTAGCAATCGTTTGACTTGAATCTTGAGATTCCGAGCGAGATCACAAGTGGTTTGTTGTGAATCGAGGTCGCTTGGGCGGCTCTAGGCGTCAGGAAACATATTTTTTGTCCGGCCGTCTCTTCGGTGAGAGGTCTCTCTTCCGCTGAGTTGGGCTGGGCTTGCTCCCTTAGGTTTTGACCGTGGGCCGGGTGGCTCGTGGTCAGCTGAGGGGGCGCATCTTCGATGACGTTAATCATCTCCCGGGCATCCGGGGGGGTTTCCGTGGCTCTGCCTTTCTTTTGCTCGAGCAAGGGAGCCCGTGCTTTTTCTGAGAGGAGGTGGGTGAGTAGTCCTTTGTTGATGAGTTCCAGGATTTCATTCTTGAGCGCGTAGCATTCTTCGATCGCATGCTCCTTATCCTTTTGGAACTCGCAGTAGTCGAGGTGTTCCCGAGAAGGGTTTTCCGGGTATCCTTTTCAGGTGGGAGCCTCTTGACGGCGGGCCTAGTCGTTTTCAGGGCCTCGATCATTACCATCGGGGTGGCGTCTATTTCGAGTTTGCTGAACGCCATTTCAATCTGGGCCATGTCGCTTGACACTGGGTTGGAGGTCTTCACCTGCCCCTGGAGACCTAAAGGATTGGGGATCTGGAGTATCCACCGGATGACCTGGCGGTGTAGCCGCCTCTCTTGTTCGAGTAGCCTTCAGAGGGTTCTTCTCGATCCCTTCGTTGTACTTGGGGACAGGGCGCCACGGCGATTATGTGGTCTGGATCGCTCTCCCACCGGAGTTGTTTATGTGCGTAGTTCAGGACGTCTTCTATGGTGGCGCTCTCGTTTTTGGTCAGATCCCCGTAGAGCCCTGAGCCTTTCAGGAGTCCTTTTCTGAAGGGGTGCACTGCAGTGATATCTCTACCTTAATGGCATTGAAGCCGGTGACATAGGATCGGAGAGTCTCCTCCGTCCCCTGGCTGACGTCAAACAGGTGTCCCATGCCTCAGGTTGGTTTCCTGCTCCTGGCGAACTGTTGGACGAATAGGTTGTTGAGTTGTGGGAATAAATCGATCGTCTTGTTGGGCACACTGATCAACCACTGGAGGGTGGACCCCAAAAGTGTTGTGCCGAAATCTTTACAAAGGCATGATTCCCTGATGTATGACGGGAGAGACGCCGAGAACATTCTCTACTTGTACTGAGCGATGTGATCCTTGGGATCGGTGATTTCCTCGTAGGATTTCATGGCTGGGTATCCAAAAATTCTGAGTACCTCGGTGTTGGCAATGTCATACGAGAAGGGGGACCCGTTGTATGACTCCCTTGTGACTTGAGTCACCCGCGGAGGCAGTCCTGGAATCATCGACTACCGGGTGTCGATGCTTGCCATGTGTTCTGCCATCCTTTGGATGATGAAACGCAGGCAGTCCTGGAACCCCATTTATGGTGTTGTCGGCGACTCGCAGTCCCTCGGCTTCGCCTAGATGGGCAGAGTGGCCGGCCTCAGTCGTTCCATGAGCGGGTGGGGCAGCGGTATCGTCGTTAGGCGGGAACCTTGCGAATGATCTGCGTTGTCCCGAGCCTGGGCGAAGTGGGGCGTTCCGGCCCACCGAGATCGTCGGACCGTCGGCGACCAGGGGCCTTGTAGTGGCGTGGTCTGGTGGTGTGCTTGCACGCCCAGCCTGTTGTTCTAATTGGTGATTTCTCTCTACGACTCGCTCGAGGTCGGCTCGGAGGCGACACACGTCCTCATAGCTGATATCTCATGCATGTGCATCATATAAGCTTGCATTTAGTTCATATTTTGGTTTTCTTTTGCATGTTTTCTTTCTCTTTAGTCCCATTTTCTTCTCTTTTTTAGACTTATGTTGCATTTAAGTTGTAGTTTGCATTCTCTATGCATTAAAGATGTTTTTAGGTACTTAAGGAGCCAAAAGGAGCAAGGAGGAAGTGTGGGAATGGTTCAAGGAGTTAGCCAAGCTGAGAAGGAGCAAAAGGAGCTAAGGAGGGCGATTTCTGGTGTTCCATCGATCAAGACCTGAAGTCTATCGATCGGGCATGATCGATACAAGTCAGCAGAAGCGTATCGATCAAGGAGTGATCGATGGGAAACCATCAGATGCTCCACCGATCAAGTGTATTGGTCAAGACTGACCGATATGAGTCCATCGATCAAGTGTATCAATCATGGAGTGATCGATGGGAAACCAACGGATACTCCATCGATCACTCCTATCGATCACTCTAGATCGATACAGACCAGCCCAAACTTCACCTTATTTACAATTTTGCTATTTTTGCTTAGACCCATATAAATACGAAAAATCCCTAATTTTTGGGATCAAACTTTTATCCAACAGTTCTTTCCACTTTTGTCTTTGTTTTTGATCTTGTAGTTTGAATCTTTTCTTGATTTTAATAAGAGTTTATATTTATTTTCTTGTTTAATCTTTCGAATCATGATTAGCTATCTTTTTCTCTTTCAATTGATGGTGATTAGAGAGTAGTCTTTTTAGGGAATTGAGATGGGTTAGGTTTAGGGAATATTAGGCTTAATCTATGATGTCTTAGTGTTAGTTCTTTCATTTATTTTTGTAAATACTGTGTTTAATGCTTGATTAGCCTTAGTTAAGTTGATTAGGATCTTAGGCTCATTTATGCCCACTAAGTGTTTGATGAAATGCCTGAAATGCATTGTAAGAGAATTGTTTGTCCTAGCTCAAGAGATTGCCTGTCTAGAGAGTGATTTGGCAATATAGGATTGATAGATTGTCTTAATGCTTGCTGTTTATCTTCACTAATGAGAATTAGTTCTTGACTTAGTAATTAGTAAAGAGATTAGTGCCAAGAGATTGGATTAGTCTTATAAATAAATTATATGCATAAGGAATAGCACTGTGTGAGTTTGTAAGCATCATAGTTTGAGTTAAGAGTTCCCTAGCACCAATTATCTCATCTCAAGTCCCATCTTTTCTCTGTTTTTAGTTGAATTCAAAAGTGCTCTGTTTTTGCCTTTGTTTTAGTTGTCTTGCTTGCTTTTCAATCTTTGTTTGATGCTGCTTCATTTCTGTTTGATCATCTAGGTTGTTAGACACCTCAATCTTATCTATTTCTGCTTGAATTAAGAAATCTATTGCATTTTCACTGCTTCAATCTTCTCCTTTTGGATTGATAAAACCTATGCTATACTATAATTGATTAGCAAAAGCAGGGTGATTGGCCAAGAGAGTCAAAACTCTTGTATCTATTTGGTGCCGTTGCCATTAGGGAAAAGCTTTGTTCAGTAGGATTTGTAGAGATCTTGAGATCAAGTTTTGTTATTTTCATTTTTGGTTACTGATCTCTCTTTTGGTCTAGAATTTCTTTTGTATGTACCCAAAGCACTTGCTCTTAAGTGTCTACAACTACAACAGAAGTTCAAGGTCAAAGATTTTGGGGTTTGCAAATCATAAGTCAGCTGTTGAAACATGGAAGAACATCAGTATGCTGCTGGTTTTGGTTTGCAAGGTCCACAAGGTCCACAAGGTCTTCAAGGGATTCAAGGCTTACAAGGACAGCAAGGTCTTCATGGTTTACAAGGAGCTTGGGTTCAAAGACCATTGAGACTTATTGGTGATGCTGATATACCTTCAAGTTATGCTTCAAGATAAGGTATTCTTCCACCTATGGAGACTCATCACTATGAGATCAAAAGCAGCATGATCACTGATATGCTCAAATTATCCCTTAGAGCTACTCTCTCAAATTAAGAGATCATTGTAATACTTAGGGGTCGAATCCACAAGGACTTAAGAATATCACACAACAGACTTTATGTTCAAATGTAGCTAAGCAATCAATAATTAATAAAACGAAATGGTAAATAAAATAACAAGACCAGGAGTGGATTATGGATTCTTAAAATCAATGAAACAAGGCGCTGGAAATAGGAAATTCGCGGGTTGACATAAATCACAGACTACAAACTGAAAGGATTATTTGTTAAAGCCGTTATAGAACTCGAAAACACGAATGTAAAACCAATCGACTTCCGTCACAAAGATTAACTATGATCAGATTCTAGAATTCCAAATTCCTTTACAAATTCTAACAACCTAAGCAAGCATTATAGTTCAAGTTCGATATGTTCACAAAATCACTAATCCAAATTCCTTTGCAATTAGTTATTTCGCTCATCTAAGATAATTCTGGTGATTAATAATGTTTCCACATCTATTAAACAACTTAAGATCTGATTTCTAGGAGATCAATCTCAAAACCAGTGTTAAAGCAATCTAGATGAAGAACCAAATGATTTATCCTTCCAGTTCTGCAGTTCTAACGATTCATTATCAACCTTTGAACAACCCAAAACCTAACTAGCAAATTACTCAGACATAGAAATTGAAACACAAATCATGACTGAATAATATTGCATTAAAGATAGAGTAAAAGACAAAGGGTTCGAAACTCTTCTCTAACAGAGTAGGGATTTGTCTCCCCAAAAGCTCTGAATCTAATCTCTCTCTTAGTCTCAATGAAAACCCGATGATTGCCTAACAATGGCTTTCAAAACCTAAATACAATTCTAAATACGACTGGGGCAAGTTTGCAAATAGTAGGAAACTTCTGGGCCAAGTTACAATTCTTCAAAAAAGTTTTTAAGGCTCTTCTTCGCTACCACGATCGGTGTCGATCGACACTGAGTGGCTGGTGTCGATCGACACCCTGCTCCAGAATGCTCTCCGACTTGGTCTTTTCAGCATCAGCTTCAACATAGCTCCAAAAGGCTCCAAAACTCACAGTTATGCTCCAAACGTAGCTAAACCTGAAAAGACTCGAAAGGACTTGAAAAATACCAAAAAGACTCTATAAACAAGACTTATATCATGGTCAAAAACCCATAAAAACCATGATATATCAACTCCCCTATACTTAGTTTTTGCTTGCCCTCAAGCAAACAGAAAACTAAATATAAAGCCGAGGCTTGAAAACGCGGGAACTCACCTTCTCATAGATCATTGTTTCAACTGTCCATCTTGTAATCCAGACACCGCACTTCTTAAACCAAATCGAACCACCATGTACTTCTCCTTAGACATTCACAGCATCCCAGATTCAACACATTGCCCAATAACTATCATTGCTAAACTTCATTAGCAGTCTAAATATTCAAGAACCTTCTAGATACCGAGGGTTCGAATCCCTCTCTTTCCGTACTTTTAACTATTTCACCAATCTTACGTTTAATCACATATTATACCTGAATAAACTTGCACTGCAATCTATCAACCTTTGGTACTCTTTCTCTCCCTCAAACTTATTCTTTTCTAGTGTTTCATTATATTATTCAGGTGTAGGTAAATAATGGTATCACGGGATAATCCTAATCTTCTACCTGTGATTATCTCTTTAAAATGAAATACTGGGATCATTGGAAATTTTCCTACCCTTCACCCAAAGAGAATCATATCAAAGTTTCAAATTTATCACTTTTTTTTTTAATTATACATGGGAGAGGAGTACCATTACTTTTCAAACATTGCAGGCAATTTATCAGATATGAATGAGGAATCAAGCTCTATGAATATCAGATATACTAACTTAGTCTTCTTGAAGCTCAAGTTAAGTGGACTTGCTGGAACTATGGATGTTTCTAGTTAACTGGTCAGCCTAAAGATTTTTCATTAGTCAGAAACTGGTATTAATCATGCAGCAATGGTCACTCAGATGAAACAGCTAACACAAACATTCAAGAGAAAGGTCCTTAGTTCCCAACTAACTTTTACTCAATAAAACAGGTTTTGACTCAACTTTAAGACTCTAAAATCCAAACACAATGTGCACAATATCAGCAACGACCTCCCCCAGACTTAAAAAACACTGCCTCCAGTGTTATCAAGCCTGGAGTTGGCAAAAATAAGCAATGAAACGGTTTGTACATGGGTGAGAAGATGGTACCTTCGATTGAGCGGGGTGCCGATCGACACCCTATGGTTGGTGTCGATCGACACCAAGTCCGAAGACAGAGTGTAATCGACCCAAACATATATAATGTTGCCTGTTAGATTGTTAGCTGAAGTTCTCCCAAGTGAAGACTATTAGGAACACTCAAGCACACAATTAAAAGCAACAATATAATGCATAATATCATCAGTTCAAACAAGTTTCAAAGCATAACCAAAGCTGACAAACTGCCTAAAAGAAAAGACATGAAAAACTGACTCAAAGAAAATGAAAAAGAACAAAGGAAAAAGGGAAAAGTAACCAGGAAAGATGGAGGAAACAGTCCTCATCCTCATCACGAGGAGGTTTAGAAGGTCGAACGCAGCCGCAGTTCGACAATACTGTAATAGCATTCCAGAGGCTCTCGAAGCTCTGAGCCATGAATCTCTGGAAAGTGGCCAGCTCCATAGGAATGTCTGGAATGTCAGGGAGCGTGTGGCGCCCAATCAGCTCAGGATATGCAGGAGCTCTGGACGCTCGG
Organism: Thlaspi arvense; assembly: GCA_911865555.2. NCBI lineage: Eukaryota > Viridiplantae > Streptophyta > Magnoliopsida > Brassicales > Brassicaceae > Thlaspi > Thlaspi arvense. Next base: position 39,024,564 of record OU466858.1, read on the forward strand.
GAACGACGTGGTGGCACTCCAGCATGGGCCTCAACAGGTGCATCCTCAGCAGCAGAAGCAACAACACGTGAAGATCCTCCGCTACGCCTAGTAGCTGGCGCGGGTCGAAGAAAAGAAGCATCAGGCTGAAAGCTGAGGAGGTCTTGCTGAAGTGTAGTGAGATCAGGCTGTGGTAGCGGAATCAGACATCGCTCGCCACTGGTGCTAGCAAAACTCCATAGCATCTCATCTCCCTTGATCCAGTGGGTCCTCTTCAAGTAGTCCATGTCGAGGAGGTGGCGCTCAGTCACAACCCTGCAGGAGGAAGTATCAATACTGCAGTAGCGGAATATGGGAGTCAGAAGACTACCAACACTCTCGGGTTTGCTGCGGGCACTGGAGAACGGCTTGGTCTTCAGTGAAGCCAAGTGATGAGCAAAGATGGCGTCCATGTTGACATCACTGTCAACTGCATACTCCTCTGTAAGGATATCCTCAATGCATTAGTAAAGCAGAGTCAGCTTAGAAACTCGCATCTTCCCAGGCTCAGACTTACACATAAGTGTAGTGGAGATGAGACAGGCAACCATGCACAGCAAGGGATGGCACACATCATTCTGAGTGGAGGTCTTAGAATCATACCTCCCATTCCCAAAGTAGGACCAGAAGCTCTGCAGATCAGGAAACTGCACTGGGAGAGAGACGCTAGTGTGCGCCGTATCGAACCCACAGATGAGACAGAATGCAGGAAGATGAATCATGTATCGGATACCTCGGATGATGAATGTGATAGTGCCCTCATCTGCCCTCTTGAAATTCTCATTGGAGTAGTAGACCCTCACTGTGGCAATGAACTGGCGCACTAAATCCGGATACAGGTCATACTGCTTGGTCGCAATGGTGCCCAAGCCAATCTTCTTCAGCACTCTCAGCGCCACCTCCTTCAGCCCGAGCCTGCACAGTGTATCAGCATCTGTGAACCGTGTAGGCGCGATATCCATCTTGAGCCAGGCATTGTAGAATATAGTATCATAGTCATCCCACTGCTCTCTGATCTCCCTGAAAATGCAGTCGCGTTTAGCCACCACCTTCGCTGGTGTATCCTCCCAAACTCTCTCCATTGGGATTTTCAGTCCTTCTCTCTCGTGCTATGGTGGAGGAGAATGGATAGCTGGTGCGGGATTGGAGGATTCACCAGTCTCAGTTCGTGTCACCTGTTTCGTGGAGCCATCTGTACTCAGAAAACCAAGATAACAAATTTTCGAAAATTAGGCCAAAAATCAAAATTTCAAAAATTCAAATTCTGGCCTATATCATCAGTGGCGAGCATCACTAGCAACTTAATGACCAAAAATCACAAACAATTCCAGCTAAAACCCCAAATTCGAACCTAGTTTGCAAAATAAATCACCAATTCGAAAATTTCAATATTTTGCAAAGCCAAGCCATAAAAACTAAGGAGCAAGGTCAAATTACTCCTAAACAACCTAGAGAAACCAGATTTAAATCACAAATCAAGCTAAAACAGGATGAATTCGAGATTTCAAACTTTATGGGTGAACTGAAAAATTGAGATTTCGAGTGTCATACCTTACAGATCAGATGAATGAGTTATATATTCAGAATCATCACAAAATTCCATCTAAAATAGGCTTTTGAATCACTCAAATCTGTCAAGAAAAAAGAAAGTGGTGATTTGTGGAAAATATATGTGTTCTTCGATTTTCAGAGGTAAGTGGCGAAAAAGATGAGTTTTCGGGTTTTAAAGAAACATACCTAATTAATGATGGTGTCGATCGACAGTAGTCTGTGTCGAGTGGGTCCCTTCGCCACGCCTTTTTCTGACTGAATAATGTGGACACAAAATTCAGTTAGAAAAAACTAAAAATTAGACTAAGTATGTACACTTACCAGTGGGTTGCCTCCCACTAAGCGCTCGTTTAATGTCATTAGCCTGACTGTCCTCAGGATCAGGCAGTGGGTGAATCTGCCAAAGGCATAATCTGTCCTTCGAGAATTGCGGCTTTCGCCCAGTAGTGCTTCACCCTTTGTCCATTGACAACAAACTCTCTCCCTTCTGGAGTATATAAAACAACTGCACCATATGGTCTGACCTCCTTGATGGTGAAGGGACCTGACCAACGAGAACTCAATTTTCCAAGAAACAATTGTAAACGTGAGTTATACAGTAGTACCTGGTCATTTGGTTCAAAGTGTCTGGCAAGGATCTTCTTGTCATGATATGTCTTAGTCCTCTCCTTCTACAGCTTAGAGTTCTCATAGGCATGATGTCTGATCTCATCCAGCTCAATCAACTGATCTGGCGCCTCTCTGCTGCAGGTTTCCAGTCAAAGTACATCTTCTTGACAGTCCAATTCACCTTGTATTCCAGCTCCACTGGAAGATGACATGCTTTCCCATAAAGCAGGTGGAATGGTGTGGCGCCAAGTGGTGTTTTGAATGCTGTCTTGTAGGCCCAAAGTGCATCATCTAGCTTGGCTGACCAATCTTTCCTTGTCTTTCCCACTGTCTTCTCCAGAATTTCTTTGATCTGCATGTTGGATACTTCAACCTGGCCACTTGTCTGAGGGTGGTAAGGTGTAGCAACCTTGTGATGAACTCCATACTTTTGCAGCAGCTTTTCAAACACTCTATTATGAAGTGTTTTCCACCATCACTGATCACAATCCGTGGTACTCCAAATCTGGGAAAAATGATGGTCTTAAACAGTTTAAGGACCACTGCAGAATCATTGTTTGGACTCGCAATCGCTTCTACCCATTTGGAGACATAATCCACATCAACCAGGATGTATTTGTTCCCATAAGATGAAGGAAAGAGACCCATAAAATCGATGCCCCAACAGTCAAAAACTTTAACCTCAAGTTTGAAGTTTTGTGGCATTTCATGTCTCTTACTGATTTTCCCTCTCCTTTGGCAGACATCACATTGAGCTATGAATGTCTGAGCATCTTTGAGCATTGTAGGCCACCAGAAGCCTGCTTGTAGAACCTTGGACACTGTCTTGAAGGTAGCAAAGTGTCTAGCATACTCAGAACCATGACAGTGGAACAGCACGTCCTGAACTTCAGCTTCTGCAAGACATCTTCTATAGATTCCATCTGAACAGTGCTTGTATAAGTAAAGCTCATCCCAGTGATATCTGCTAAGCTCCCTCATGAATTTCTTCTTCTCATAACCTTTGAGGGTGTCAGGGACCTCATCTGCAGCTAGGTAATTCGTAATGTCAGCATACCAAGGCCTAGAAGAGGTTGTAATCAGGCAGATAGGCTGAGAGAAAATATCGCGCAGGATCTGTTGAAGGAGGAGTTCAGTTTGCGACTGGTGTCGATCGACACCACGTGGGGTGTGTCGATCGACTCTAAGTCTGTGTCGACTAGATAACGAGCCTGGTGTCGATCTGGCTCGATATTAGCTTACCTCGAGGGTGGTGTCGATCGACACCAGCGGTGGTGTGTCGATCGACACTGCATCTGTAGCACGAAAAAGCTGCAGTTCTTCATCATCTGGTTCCTGCAGTCTTGCTTCTAAGAAGTAGATGTTCTCCTCTGGCAAGAAGTCATCAATAGGGACGTCGTCTTCAACCTTTATCCTTGAAAGATTATCAGCTACTCCATTCTCAATCCCTTTCTTATCTCTGATCTCAATGTCAAACTCCTGAAGCAGCAAAATCCATCTCAACAGTCTTGGTTTGGCATCTTTCTTCTGCATCAGGAACTTGAGAGCAGAATGGTCAGTATGCACAATCACCTTAGCTCCAACCAGGTACTGTCAAAATTTCTCAAATGCAAACACCACAGCCAACAGTTCCTTCTCTGTAGTTGCATAATTCTTCTGTGCTTCATCAAGAGATCTGCTTGCATAATAAATGGCATGAAGCTTCTTCTCCTTTCTCTGACCCAAGACAGCGCCCACTGCAAAGTCTAAGGCGTCATACATCACCTGAAATGGTAGATCTCAGTCAGGAGGTTGCACAATGGGAGCACTCAATAAGGCCTGCTTGATCTGCTGAAAGGCTGAATGACACTCTGCAGTTAATTCAAACTTCACATCCTTGCAAAGCAGAGCTTTGAGTGGTCTTGCAAACTTGCTGAAATCTTTGATGAACCTTCTGTAGAACCCAGCATGTCCCAGAAAGCTCCTGACTGATTTCACACAATCTAGTGGCTGCAGACTTGTCATCACCTCAATTTTCGCTCTGTCCACCTAAATGCCTTCTCCAGAGACTCTATGTCCAAGTACAATCCCATCTCTGACCATAAAGTGGCACTTCTCCCAGTTCAGAACCAGGTGCTTCTCTTCACATCTTGCTAGCACTTGACAGAGGTTGTCAAGGCAGTCTTTGAAAGAGGAGCCATACACTGAAAAATCATCCATGAAGACCTCCAAATACTTCTCAATCATATCAGTGAAGATGGAAAGCATGCACCTCTGAAATATTGCAGGAGCAGTACAAAGTCCAAATGGCATCCTGCGATATAAAAAGGTGCCATAGGGACAAGTAAATGTGGTTTTCTCCTGGTCATCTGAGTGAATGGTGATCTGAAAGAAGCTATAGTAGCCATCCAGGAAACAGTAGTATGAGTGATTTGCCAACCTCTCCAGCATCTGATCGATGAATGGCAATGAGAAGTGATCCTTCCTTGTTGCAGCGTTGAGCTTCCTGTAGTCAATGCACAATCAGTGTCCAGTGATGGTCCTCGTAGGAATCAGCTCATTCTTCTCATTTTTCACCACTGTGACTCATCCTTTCTTTGGAATAGATGATCCCAGCAGCTAGAAGCTTCATGATTTCTTTCTTCACCACATCCTGCAGATTCGGATTCAGCCTCCTCTGGTTCTCAATCGATGACTTTGACTCATCCTCAAGGTGTATCCTGTGCATGTATAACTCTAGAGAGATACCTGAAATGTCATCCAAAGAATAGCCAAGAGCTTTGCGAAAGGTGGCAGCTTGCTTAGCAGTAAGGTGAGCTCTGCATTGTTTAAGGAAGCACTAACAATAACAGGATATGTAGAGTTAGGTCCCAAAAAAGCATACCTTAGAGCTACAAAGAGCTGTTTGAGTTTTAATTTTTGGAGCTTTTTCTTCACTCCAATCGCCAAGTTTTGCAGCTTTTACAGAGGTTCCAACCAGCTCCTGTTGTGCTACCAACTGCATAACTTGTTCACTTGCATCCAACATCTTGACATACCCAGCAGTAATGTCATCTAGATGCCTTATTCCTTCTGCAGAAACTGTCAATGCTCTCTCCAAAGGGTCTGTGGGATGCATCTCCTGAATGATCTCTTCTGCAAGGCTGGTGAGGGAGTCCACATAGAATGTGTGACCATCTATTGTTGGTATCTTCATCAGCTTGTCCATGTCAAAGGTCATCACCAAATCGCCCACATTAAGGGCTATGCTTCCTTTCTTGACATCTATGATGGCGCCTGCAGTGGCTAGGAATGGTCTTCCCAAGATCAAGGGGTCTTTTGGTTCTTCTCCATAAGCTAGAACCACAAAGTCTGTAGGGATCATGCAATCTCCCACCTTGACTGTTACATCTTCCAAAATGCCTTCAGGGATCCTTACAGATCGATCTGCTAGGATAAGAGAGATCCTGGTTGGCTGAAAATCTGTCATGCCCAAGCTGACAGCAACTGAGTGAGGCATCAGATTAACACTTGACCCCAAATCACAGAGACACCTCTCAAACCTACCAGAAAAGATTGTGCAGTGTAAGACAAAGCTCCCAGGATCTGTTAGCTTCTCTGGTATCTTGTTTTGTATCACTGCACTGACCTGCTCTGAAATTAGCATTGTCCCTTGCTCGAGCCCCAGATTCTTGGTCATCATCCTCTTCACATATCTCTTGATCACAGGAGTAGTCCTTATAGCATCAATCAAAGGGATCTCCACCACAAGCTTATCCATGAAAGCTTTGATCCTAGCATCCTCCAGCTCTTGTTTAGACTTCTTCTGGTTCCTTGGGTAAGGAACCTTGGGCTTGTAAACCCTTTCTTCTGTGTTTTCTGGAGTCGGAAAAATCGCAGGTTGCTTTTGTGGGAGGTGTCAATCGACACCAAGTGGTGGGTGTCGATTGACACTCGTCTTTGTATCTGGTGTCGATCGTCCAATGTGCTGCTTGTCGACCTCGATCGATATCTCTTCGCCTCAACTCAAAGAGTTGTGAAACTCCTCTGGTGTCGATCGACACCCCTCAAAACTGGCGAAATCATCCCCTTCAAACTCTTCAAGTTGCTCAAAATCTCCTGCACTAAGACCCTTCTTCTGCACTGGTTGCAGATTCTTTCAACTCCTCAGCGTAATGGCGTTGACAGAGTGTCTTGGGTTGGTATATGTTCTTCCTGGAAGAAATCCATCTTGTCTTTTCATAGCTCCAGCAGTTTGAGCAACTTGAGTGTTAAGAGTTTTGACATGGGTGTTCAGGGCTTCGAATTTGCCATTCAAATCCTGGTAGAGAGCATCAATCTTCCCATTGAAGTCAACTGTGATTTTTTGCTGACCCTCTAGTAGCTGCTCAAGCATAGCTTCCATCTTACTTGAAGTTGATAGTGCAGGTGGTGGCTGATAAGAAGAGGAATAATAGTTCCTGCTGAAGTTGTTGTTCTGGTAAGGCTTCTGGTATTCAGTCTTCTGAAACTGAGGCTTGGGAGTGTGACCAGAAGAATTCTGGTTCCCTGTGAAGTTGCTCCTCTGATTATTCTCACTGAATCCTCTGTTTCCTTGCTGATTATTGTATATTTGACCTTAAAAACCAGCACCATTGATGTAGTTGACATCTTCTTCTTCAAACTCTTCAGCTGGCTCAAATGTCTCAACTTCAGCAGCAAACTGAACAGATTTCTTACCCACCAAAAGGTTATGAACAGAGTCCAGTTTAGCTTTCATCTCAGCAGCAAATCGATTGTCCCCAGCGTTTCCAGCCATCTTCTGCCTCTCAAAATCAGCATTCTTTGTATTGTTGCTGGCAGCCAACTTCTCTATCAGTGTGATGGCATCAGCTGGGATTCTAGTTTTGAAGTTCCGATTGCTTGCAGCATCCAAAGCCATCTGGTATCTCCAATCAATGCCTCTGAAAAAGATACCCAACAAATGCACCTCATTGTATCCATGATGTGGGCAGTCTCTCTGATATAACTTGAACCTTAGCCATGCTGCCTTGAAAGCTTCAGTAGGACCTTGGGAGAAAGAAGCAATTTTCGTCCTCAACTCTTCTGATCTTGCATCATTATAAAAATTGTTGAGAAAAGCGCTCTTGGTGTCTTCCCAAGTGGTCATAGAGCCAGGCTCTAATTGTTTCAGCCACTGAGCTGCATCTCCTTCTAAAGAGTAGGGGAAAAGCTTGCAGAATAAGAAGTCATTGCTGACTCCATTGGCATTAACATTAGTAGCCAGATCCTCAAACCTCTCTATATGGTCCATAGGATGCGCATGTGGAAGCCCATGGAAAGGGTGTTGCCCAACAAGCTGGTAGTAAGCAGGCTTGAGTTCGAAGTCATTTCTCTGAAAGGCAAGAGGGCGGATTGCAGCTCTATGTGCATAGAACTGATCAGGCCTGTTGTAATCTCCAAGGGTCCTCTGTTGAAAACGCCCAGCAGTATTTCGATCAGCTTGTTGTTGCACATTCTGCGCAACTGGTGGCTCAACTTGTTCCTCAATCGCAATGCCATCCTCATCTATCCTCTGCCCTTCCTCATTCCTTATGTTGCCTTCCCTGTCAACTAAATGACACTCAACCAACCATCTTAGTTTGCTTCTTGGCTTTTCTGATGGTTCTCTCCAACTTGGCGAGTTCGTCGATACCTAAAGTCACAAGCTCTTTGTCTTTGTTGCTTCGGGTACTACGATTATGCATACACCTGAAACAGACCGCAGAGAAGTAACAGAAAGTAAAAGCTTAGTCAAAATTCTAAAACTAAAAATCTGAAAGTAATAACTAAGTCCCCGGCAACGGCGCCAAAATTTGATATGCTCAAATTATCCCTTAGAGCTACTCTCTCAAATTAAGAGATCAATGTAGTACTTAAGGATCGAACCCACAAGGACGTAAGAATATTACACAACAAACTTTAGGTTCGAATGTAGCTAAGCAATCAATAATTAGTAAAACGAAATGGTAAATAAAATAACAAGAGCAGAAGTGGATTATGGGTTCTTAAAATCAATGAAACAAGGCGCTAGGAAATAGGAAATTCACGGGTTGACATAAATCGCAGACTACAGACTGAAAGGATTATTTGTTAAAGCCGTTCTAGAACTCGAAAACACGAATGTAAAACCAATCGACTTCCGTCGCAGAGATTAATTATGATTAGATTCTAGAATTCCAAATTCCTTTGCAAATGCTAACAACCTAAGCAAACATTATAGTTCAAGTTCGATATGTTCACAAAATCACTAATCCAAATTCCTTTGCAATTAGTTATTTCGCTCATCTAAGATAGTTCTGGTGATTAATAATGTTTCCACATTTATTAAACAACCTAAGATCTGATTTCTAGGTGATCAATCTCAAAACCAGTGTTAAAGCAATCTAGATGAAGAACCAAATGATTTATCCTTCCAGTTCTGTAGTTCTAACGATTCATTATCAACCTTTGAACAACCCAAAACCTAATTAGCAAATTACTCAGACATAGAAATTGAAACACAAATCATGACTGAATAATATTGTATTAAAAAATAGAGTAAAAGACAAAGGGGGTTCGAAATTCTTCTCTAACAGTGTACAGATTTGTCTCCCCAAAAGCTCTGAATCTAATCTCTCTCTTATTCTCAATGAAACCTGATGATTGCCTAACAATGGCTTTCAAAACCTAAATACAACTTTAAACACGACTGGGGCAAGTTTGCAAATAGTAGGAAACTTATGGCACAAGTTGCAATTCTTCAAAAGAGTTTTTAAGGCTCTTCTTCGCGACCACGATCGATGTTGATCGACACTGAGTGGCTGGTGTCGATCGACACCCTGCTCCAGAATGCTCTCCGGCTTGGTCTTTTCAGCATCAGCTTCAACATAGCTCCAAAAGGCTCCAAAACCCACAGTTATGCTCCAAACATATCTAGACCTGCAAAGATTCGAAAGGACTCAAAATATACCAAAAAGACTCTATAAACAAGACTTATATCATGGTAAAAAATCCATAAAAACCATGATATATCAATCACTATGGTTCAAGACAGAAAATTCTTTAGATTGCCCAACCAAGATCCTCTTGAGCACTTGGATAACTTTGAGAGGATATGTGCTTTGACAAAGCTTAGTGGAGTTTCAGATGATGGTTTAAAGCTCGGATTATTTCCATTCTCTATTGGTGATAGAGCTAAAATGTGGGAAAAGTCTTTAGCACAAGGAAGCATCCCTTCTTGGGATCAATGCAAAGTGCTTTCTTAACCAAGTTCTTCTCTCCCTCAAGAACTGCAAAATTCAGGAATGAGATCATAAACTTTAAACAGTGTTCTAGTAAGAGCTTTGGAGACGCTTGAGAAAGGTTTGGAAGCTTCATTCACCAATGTCCTCACCATGGCTTCACCAAAGAAATGCTGCTATCCACACTCTATAGAGGTGTTCTCCCAAACATCAGAATCCTCCTAGATACAGACAGCAACGAATATTTCCTTGGTAAGGATGTTGATGAAGGATGGATACTAGTGGAGAACATGACACACAGTAATTGGGATTATGTTGATGATAAAGAGCAACATTCAAAGGCCACTGAAGAGAAGCTAGAAACAGCATTGTATGAGATGAAAGCCTTGCAGAAAAAGTGGATTTGCTGCTCAATAAAACCACCAAACCTCTTCCTAGTGTTGCTTTACAAAACCACTACAAAGAGCATCAAGTCAAAGCTATTCAAATACAAGAGGCGCCAGCAATGAAACAGGATCATGATGTTTGTCCATAACAGTCCCATGGAGACACTTACACTCAACAACATCCTGGTTCTTCTTCTCCAATAGTTGGCGTCAGCACTTCCCAACCCTCTAAAACTTTGGATCTTAAGCAAATGTTCCTTCAAATGCATCAACTTCAAACTGCAGAACTTCAGAAGAGCATGACTGTTGAAATTCAAAAGAGCATGACTGACATTTAGAGGAGTATGGCTGTTGAAATACAAAAAGGCATTGACTCCAGCCTACAATCTCAACTTGGCTCTTTGAATATGCAGATCAGCAAACTAGAAAGCATTGCTCAATGATGACATGTTTTGTACTACGCAATTCAAGCACGAGAGGTTATCAAACTCAAATGCAAGACTAAGTTGTGGTATAGTATGCAAGTGAGGTATCAATCCACACCTAGGAGCAGGAAGTATCACTAAGAATGCAAGGGAATGAGCAAATCTAAGTGAAATGGATAATTGATTGGTAAATTCAAGGAAAACTAAATGCAAGTATCAAATGCAATGCAAAACAATTTTAAAATCCCTGGAAGAGGGTAAACTACCACTAGGAACAAGCAGAAAGACTAAAATGCAAAGCCACTAAAAACTAAAAAATCGACTAGTGGATCGACCACTAGATCGAGCAATATGAATCGATCTCGTCTAACAACTTAAGATAATGAATGATGCGATGAACTAATGAAAAAGATGTGAACTTTATGATGACGGAATGATAAACAGAGATCTAAAACACTGAGAAAGAGGGTCTAGGGTTGAGGGTCATATTCATGGGTCTTAAAGATTAAAGCTTGGTTTGAAAACTTTTAAATCTACTCACTTTATGAGGTTATCTAGGCCTTGAAAACAAAACAAGAACCATCCATGGCATGTGGTATGGTTCTCTTCTTCAATCTCTTCTCCAAACCCATGGCGTTTGGTGGAAAAAGAGATCGAAGAGCAAGAAACGCAGATTTCAAATATTGACCTAACTAATCCCCTAAACAACCATGTCATGTGGGAGAGTGATGTTATTGCATATTGCATACTCATTAGTTAGCTTTTTCATGCATTTGTATAACGTTTTAGGTTATATTGCATCACTTAGGGTCCTAGAGCATTCTTGCATCAGCATATGCATTTTCCTTGCATTTTGCATCACATTCAGGTTGTTTCTGGCTGCTTTGGAGTCGTGGAGGTTCGTGGACATGTTGAGGCTGATGTAGCAGTTTGTGGGAGCTCGGATTATGCTAAGGATCAGAGATCGAGGAGCAGATCGAGCATGGCCCGTCGATCTAGGAGTTGATCGACCAGAAGATCGAGCCAACCAGGCGATCCAAGGAGAATGATCGAGACGAAGATCGAGTGAAGCAATCGATCAAACGGTACGGACGTAAATGACGCCATGCAGAGCGAGAGCCAGATCGAGTACACCACTCGATCCAGCCGAAGATCGATACCAAGATCGGATGCAACACTTGATTCGCCGATGATGATCGAGACCCAGATCGAGCCGAAGACAGGATGTCCGGATATGATCGAGAGAACCACTCGATTTTGGAGTCGATCTCTGTCCTTTCAACCGTTTTTGGCCGCTAGCGAAGGGGGGACCATTAGCTTGTTTCGGCATTTTGGGAAGGCGGCGACGTCCTTTTCCCACAACAACTTTAGATCCTTATCTTTTTCCTTATGTCTTCTCTCTCGTTTTCGTAGAGAACACCATTGTTGAACTCGTGTTTTTTTTAAGCTTTGTAATCGAATCATTTCCGTTCAATCTAATTTTCTTTTCATTTTCATCGTCTCGTTTTACATGCTTTGCTTGATTTACTCTATGTGTAGCGAGTAGTTTCTTTGGATTCGGGGTTGAGAGGATTAAGGGGTCTAAAGGGTTTCGATCTTGGGGTTTTTCTAAACGTTTTCAATGGCTATCTCTTCTAAGGTGTTGAGATCTCAATGCTTGAACACTCTCACGCCAAGAGCTTCATGATCCGAGAGGTTCCTTACCTTGACAGGATTCATGAGCCTCGAAAGATTACACCTTAGAGACTAGTTACCCCTTCCCAAAAGCCATGGAAGTTTGGGGGAGTAGTTAAGCCATTCATTTGAAATCTGTTTTCCTTACCCTTCGACCTCTCTTTCCACCAAAAGCCATGGGTTTGGAGGAGAGGATGAAGGAGTGATCTATACCGAAAGCCACGGATAGATCTTGCTTAGTTTTCAAGGCTTAGAGATCCTCACCAAGTGAGTCGATTTAAAGTTTTAAACCCAAGGTCGAACCTTTGAAACCCCTGACCATGAATCTCAACCCTAGGCCCTTTCTTTTAGCATCTTTACATCTTATCTCGTCTTTCGCTTGATCTCTGATAGCATCCTGGTCATTAGTTTTACTGTTCTTGCATTTTTAGATGAGATCTATTGTTACTGCTCGATCTAGTGGTCGATCTCGTGGTCGATCCACTAGTCGAATTTTAATAATTCGAAGCTTTCTCCTTTAATTATTCTATTTGTTTCTCGTGGTAGTTTCTTCCTTTCTAGTATTTTTTAAAATAGGTTTCATTCTGTTTAAGTTGCTGCATCTAGTTTTTAGAGATTTTCTCATAAACCATCTCATTTCGCTTAGATTTGCATTAGTCCTTGTATTCTCTGTGCGTTCTCTATCATCATAGGAGTGGATTGACTCTCTCTTGCTTGCTGTACTACAACATGTCTTGCATTTGAGTTTGATAACCTCACTGCAATATAACCCTTGTGCAAAAAGTGCTTATCAAATGGCGCCGTTGCCATCCTAGGACTGTTTAGAGAACATAGAGATTTGGGACTTAGCAAAGACTAAGTCTTTACCTTTTTCAAATTACTAATCCTTCTACTCTCAAACGTGTGTTTTCAGGTACATGAATCTTCGTTCAAGGGGAGACAACAATCTACTACAACCCTTAGACAACATTCATCAACTTGGCCACTCACGGCAAAGGAGAGTCAGAGAACAAACAAGAGCCTTTGAGGAGATTGTTCAGCACGGTTTGGTTGACTTTGAAGCTATGGCTGAACACGAGCATCCAGAAGGACCTCCTCCAGCTCACGGGGCAGCAGGAAGGGGCAATGGAAACCCCCAACACGCGGCTAGACCCCCAAGGATCATAGGAGCCGGAGATGCTCCCAATACTCATCACAATAGGTTTGGGATCACTCCTCCTCCTGTGCAAAAAAATAACTTCGAGATCAAGCCAGGTTTCATCTCCATGGTGCAAAACAACAAGTTCCACGACTTAGCAATGGAAGACCCCTTGGAGCACCTAGACAACTTCGAGCAAGTATGTGGGATGATAAAGATCAATGGCATATCCGAAGATGCTTTCAAGCTGCGTCTCTTCCCCTTTTCACTCGGAGAGAAAGCTAGACATTGGGAGAAGACCCTCTCACAAGGCACCATCACATCATGGGCCGAGTGTAAGAAGGCCTTTCTCTCAAAGTTCTTCTCAAGCACCAGGACAGCACGGTTGAGAAGCGAAATCAGCGGTTTCACTCAAAGGAACAATGAGACATTCAACGAGGCAATGGAGCGTTTCAAAGACTACACGATCCAATGTCCTCATCACGGGTTCAGCGAGGAGACACTACTCAGTACCATATACCGTGGAGCCTCACCAAAGATCAGGTTGTTGCTTGACACAGCTAGCAAAGGGAACTTCCTCGGTCAGGAGGTAGAAGAGGGTATGGAGCTGATATAAAACTTGGTATTGAGTGATGGAAACTACGCTGAAGATTATGACCGTGAACCGAGAGGATCAGAGTTAGAGTCTCACAATAAGGAGCTCAAATCTTTGCATGAGAAGATAGATAAGCTGGTGTTAGCCAATCAGAAGAATGTTCACTTTGTTGGTGAAGCTGATGAGAACCAAGAGGAGTTGGAGTTGAGCCAAGAAGAAGCCAATTGGGTGGCGGGACAGAACAACTACAAACCTCAAGGCTACAACCAAGGCTACCAAAACAACAACCTCTCTTACCAAAGCACCAACGTAGCCAACCCTAAAGATCAAGTGTACCCTGCTCAGCAAGCAAAACCTTTCATCCCTTATAACAAAGGTTTTCAACCGAGTGGTGGTTTCCAAGGTCAAGGGCAGAACAACTTCCAAGGGCAACATCAAAACAACAAGGGTTATACACCTAACTACCCTCCAGGCTTTGCACCTCAGCAGCAACAACTGATGCAACAACAAGTTGATCCAGTTCAAGCAATGTTTCAACGGCTAATACAAGGGCAAGCCTCTACAAACCAGAAGTTCGCCGAGATGAACACTCGTCTAGACTCGTCTCTCACTGACTTCTCCACTCAGATCACCAACTTAAACAACAAGATCAAGCAGCTGGAGAAAGGGAAAGCGAGTACGAGTGGTCAGAATAGTCTTCCGGGAAAGTGTGAGCAGAATCCCAAGGAGTATGCTAATGCTATAACGTTGAGAAGCGGCAAAGAGCTCGAACCTCCGGTCTCTACCAAGAACAACGAGGACGTTGTAATTCAAGAGGGGGAGGGTAAACCTTCGGCTGATGATGATGAGATTAACTTTGACAACGTTTGGATCCAAAGGCCAAGAAGAGGAGACAAAGCAGTTGCTGAGAAGAAAGCTGAGCAAACCACTAAGGAGAAGAATGCTTATTTGCCTCCACCTTATGTACCTAAGCTACCTTTTCCTGGCCGCTTCAAGAAGCAACTCATAGAGAAGCATAGAATCCTCTTTGAGAAGCACCTTAAGGACGTGGAGATCAAGTTACCCCTCGTTGACTGCCTTGCAATGATGCCTAAATGCGCCAAATTCTTCAAAGACACTCTCGTGAAGAAGAATAAGGAAAGCAAGGAGGTACTTGTTCTAAGTGAAGAGTGTAGTGCTGTGATACATAAGGAGATAGTTCCTAAGAAGTTGGGAGACCCTGGAAGCTTCACTATACCCTGCGCTTTAGGTCCTCTAGAGTTCAAGAGCTGCTTATGTGATCTCGGAGCTAGCATAAACCTGATGCCTCACTCCGTGGCTAAGAAGCTTGGTTTTACTCGTTTCAAAGACTGTCGGATCTCATTGGTACTGGCTGATAGGAGTGTGAGGCTACCAGTGGGGCTGCTTGAAGATTTACCGGTGCGAATCAGTGGTGTGAACGTGCCTACGGACTTCGTAGTGTTGGAGATGGATGAAGAGCCTAAGGATCCACTCATCTTAGGGAGACCATTCCTTGCAACCGACGGGGCTATCATAGATGTGAAAAATGGGAAGATTGCCTTGCATTTGGGAAAGGAGATCAGGCTTGACTTCGACATCAACGAGGTTCTAAAGAAGCGGACCATTGAAGGGTAAGCTTTCTATATTGAAACGATGGATGCTTTGGCGGATGAGTTGCTGGAAGAGCTGGCTCTAGAAGACCATCTGAAGCTAGCACTGACTAAGGAGCCAGGGGAGTTTGGCTATGTGGACCAGAGGACCCAGGAGTACGTCAACCTGCTGGATTCTAGGAGGATTGTTAAGAATGAAGAAGGTTGCTGTCTAGAGATCGACTCCGAGATCGACGCTATCACTCGATCCAGGAGTCAGATCGACAAGGCAATCGAGAACACAACTCGATCCGGTGCAAAAATCGACGAACAGATCGAGAGGAATGCTCGATCAGGAAAAACAATCGAGTCGGCGATCGAGAGAGACCTCCCGATCATTTTGGGGTCCAATCAAGAGATCGATTCAGCGTCTCGATCCCTTACTCGATCCATATCAAATCGAGTAAGTGAATCGAGCGAAATGGCTCGATCTAGACGACATCGAGAGGAGAATCGACCAGAGGACTCGATTTCAGAAGGGATAGGGATGGAGGAAAGCAGTCTAAAGGGTCATGCCTCGGGTTCAAAGGAGAGTTCCAAGGAGGAAAGCAACAACAACAGCCACGAGGATGACTGGAGTGAGCTGTTAGCCCCAAAGGTGAACCTTAAGGAGCTCCCAAAAGGGCTAAGGTATGCTTTCTTAGGGCCTAATAACACCTATCCCGTGATTGTGAATGAAAACCTTAGTGATGATGAGTTGCACTCGCTCCTGACTGAGCTGAGAAAGTATAGGAAGGCCATTAGGTACTCTTTAAGTGACATCAAGGGCCTTTCACCAATGCTTTGCACTCATAGGATTCACTTGGATAATGAGAACGCTTCTTCTATAGAACATCAAAGGCGTTTGAATCCTAATTTGAAAGAGGTTGTTAAGAAGGAAATCCTTAAGCTTTTAGAGGCTGACGTGATCTATCCTATAAGTGACAGCACGTGGGTTTCTCCTGTACACGTGGTGCCTAAGAAGGGAGGGATCACGGTCATAAGGAATGAAAAGGATGAGCTTATTCCTACTAGAACCATCACTGGTCATAGGATGTGTATAGATTATAGGAAACTTAACCTTGCGACTAGGAAAGACCATTTCCCTTTGCCTTTTATTGATCAAATGCTTGAGAGACTTGCTAATCACCCTTACTACTGTTTTCTCAATGGGTATAGCGGTTTCTTTCAAATACTAATTCACCCAAATGATCAGGAGAAGACGACCTTCACATGTCCCTACGGTACCTTTGCATATCGAAGGATGCCGTTTGGGTTGTGTAATGCACCGGCTACGTTTCAGCGGTGTATGATGTCGATCTTCTCCGATCTTATAGAGGAGATGGTAGAGGTGTTCATGGATGACTTCTCTGTCTATGGTGCGTCCTTTTCTGCGTGTTTGTTGAATCTTTGCAGGGTACTAAAGCGTTGTGAAGAGACAAACTTGGTGCTGAACTGGGAGAAATGCCACTTTATGGTTAAGGAAGGGATCGTGCTTGGTCATAAGATATCATAGAAGGGTATTGAGGTTGATCAGGCTAAGGTGGAGGTCATGATGGGTCTTGAGCTGCCGGTTAATGTTAAGGGAGTCAGAAGCTTCTTGGCACACGCAGGGTTCTATAGGCGCTTCATCAAGGATTTCTCCAAGATTGCATGCCCTCTTACACGGCTGTTGTGCAAGGAAACTGAGTTTGTATTTGATGAGGAGTGTTTGAAAGCTTTCGTGACCATCAAGGAATCCCTTACATCAGCTCCTATAGTCCAAGCACCAGACTGGTCTCTTCCCTTTGAGATCATGTGTGATGCTAGTGACTACGTCGTAGGAGCCGTTCTTGGTCAGAAGAAGGACAAGAAGCTACACGTGATCTACTATGCTTCAAAAACCTTGGATGACACGCAATCAAGATACACCACCACGGAGAAGGAGTTGCTCACAGTAGTCTTCGCCTTTGAGAAGTTCAGATCGTATCTCGTTGGTTCCAAAGCTATTGTATACACGGATCACGCTGCCTTGCGATACATCTACTCGAAGAAAGACACTAAGCCTCGGCTCTTAAGATGGATTCTCTTACTCCAGGAGTTTGACATGGAGATTAAAGACAAGAAAGGGATAGAAAACGGAGTCGCTGACCATCTCTCACGGCTAAGGATCAACGAGTCTCTCCCCTTAGATGACTCTCTTCCAGAAGAGCAGCTTATGGCGATTACCACGGCTGTTTGTGGAAAGCTAGAAGGGAGGTTTGAGGAGGTGTTGAGTTTCAAAGAGGAGGATCTACCGTGGTATGCTGATGTAGTGAATTATCTAGCATGTGGTGAGGAGCCAACACATCTCAACAGCTATCACAAGAAGCGGTTTATGAGAGAGGCTAGTGACTACTTTTGGGACGAGCCCTACTTATACAAGAGAGGAGTAGACAGTTTGTACCGGAGATGTGTTACAAAGGAAGAATCCAGGGACATCCTCTATCATTGCCATGGCTCTTCCTACGGAGGACACTTCGCCTCATTCAAGATTGCCACGAAAGTGTTGCAAGCCGGTTTCTGGTGGCCGTCCATTTTTAAAGATGCACACGAGTTTGTGAAGAGCTGTGAGGCATGTCAACGAGCAGGGAATATAACTAAGAGGAACGAAATGCCTCAAGTTCCCATCTTCGAGGTTGACGTGTTCGACGCGTGGGGGATAGACTTCATGGGGCCATTTCCTTCTTCATACGACAACAAATACATCTTAGTAGCAGTGGATTATGTCTCTAAATGGGTTGAGGCTGTTGCTTCCCCTACAAATGACTCTAAGGTGGTAATCAAGCTGTTCAAGAGTATCATCTTCCCGAGGTTTGGGGTACCCAAGGTTGTCATAAGCGATGGAGGATGCCACTTCATAAACAAGGTCTTTGAGAACCTCTTGAGAAAGTATGGAGTTAAGCATAAGGTGGATACACTGTATCATCCTCAAACAAGCGGTCAAGTGGAAGTCTCCAACAGGCAAATCAAGGCTATACTAGAGAAGACCGTCGGAGCAACAAGGAAAGACTGGGCAGTGAAGCTAGACGACGCTCTTTGGGCCTACCGTACCGCCTTCAAAACGCCGATTGGTACAACTCCTTTCACTCTACTCTATGGCAAGGGCTGTCACCTCCCGGTTGAGCTGGAACACCGTGCGTTATAGGCTGTGAAGAGGCTGAACTTTGACCTCAAGACTGCTCAGGAGAGACGCCTTATTCAGCTACACGAACTGGACGAGTTGAGGCTGAACGCTTACGAGAGCTCTCGGATATACAAGGAGCGGACTAAGGAGACTCATGACAAGAAGTTGGTTGCCAAGGAGCTTAAGGAAGGAGGACTAGTGTTGCTGTAAACTCTTCCCGGGCAAGCTGAAATCAAGGTGGAGCGGACCGTTCGTGATTCAAGAAATGTTGCCTTATGGAGCTGTTACTCTGATGGGAAAAAGTGGCAGTGCATTCACCGTCAACGGACACAGAGTCAAGCCTTACTTGGCAGACAGCTATGACAAGGAGAGTACCTCGGTGCTTCTCCAAGACCCACCATCCGCTTAAACCAAGTAAGGTCTAGCTAAAGACGTTAAAGAAAGCGCACTTGGGAGGCATTCCCATGTCTATCTTGTATATACTCCTGCTTTATTTCCCTTTCAGTTTTATGTTTTTATTCTGCAAGTGTGTAGGAACTGGTATAAGGAGCCTAAACCTTGACCTTGAGGTCTAAAAGAGGCGATAGGGGCTAAGATAAGGCTAGAGATCGAGTGCTAGATCGACTGATCCTGGCTCGATCTTTGCTAGATCGAGTCAGTGAATCGAGAGGAGCCAGTCGATCTAGACGAGAACGAGTGACAAGATCGACCTTGACGAAAAAGGATCGATCGATCCAAAACGGATCGACCGATCTAATTTCTCTCGGGAAAATCTGTTGAAAATAGATCGATCACTCGACTCGATCCATCACTCGATCTGTGCCAAATCGACCCCTAAATTAAGGACATAGCTCGATCATGAGGACTTAGTCGAGGAGCCAACATCTCAATGATCGAGAGAGCCAATCGATCCAGGACTCGATTCATCATGAATCGAGTCTCAAATCGAGTAACCCTCTCGATCTAAGCCATTATGGGCATGAGATCGAGTCCAATGCCGAGGTAACATTTTCTTTCCCTCCTTTACTCTTTTCCCTCCAACTTTTGAATTCAAAACTTGGTCAAGGCAAGCATCTTTGACCATGAAAGATGTGCCTTGACCAAGACTTTGTCAGAAAAACCACTTTTACTACCCATTGTTTTGATTTTTGCTAGCCTTTAAATATTTCAACAACCTCTCACCCTCTTATTCCTGTTTTTCTCGAAAATTTTAAACAAAGAGAGTAAGAGTTTCGGTTTTCAAAAGCTAGCAAAGATATTATGCATTTCTTGCAAAGGTATTTTCAAAAATTTAATGATTTAATTTTAGAAAATTTCCTTTAAATTTGCAAGATCTTGTTCTAGAATATAGGGTCGGTTTTGATTTTTAAAAAACTAGCTAAGTAAAAGGAATAATTCTAGATTTTTCAGTATCTAAAGATATGATTCTCCTTTATTTAGCTATGATTTTTATTTATTCCCTAAAATTATATGGTAGTTTTTATAAGTTCTCTCCTTCTCTTCTCTCATTCTCATCAAAACCGCCGTTTGCTTATCAATTTTCTTTAGAAACTTGTTTCAGGAACAATGGCCCCAAAGAGAACAAGAGAAGAGCAAGCACAGGAAGGAGAAGGACAAGAAGTGGCAGTTCAAGAGAGGGTCAGATGGAGTAAGGATGAGAAGAGGGACAAGAAACGGCTGGAAAGGCTTCGGTTTGAGCCTACCAAGTTTGCTGATCGAGAGCTGTTGTCTAAGCTAGGGATTCTTGGGGATTTCGACCAACTCCTCAAGAACATTGGCTTAAGATGTTTGTCACGGGTGGAATGCCCAACCATTCCTGAAGTGACAATAGACTTCCTTGCCACCTTGGAGTTCCGTTACGAGAATCCTAGCGCACCCGTCCCTTCCCAAGGTCGCCTCTACTTCAAGGTTGGCCGTCAAGCCTATACACTCTCCATCCCTGAGCTATGCCAAGCTTATGGTCTCAATGCGGATGCCTACAAGGTCGAGTTCCCAGCCTTCAAGAAAGCCGACGACTTTTGGGACCTGATCAGCAATGAAGACTACAAGGCCAACACCGCCAAGATCAAGCGAGTAAGGAGCCCGGTGCTGAGGTATACTCTGAAGCTGATTGCCAACACGTTTAGTGGAAGATCTGTTGCTCCTACGGTCATGAAGACGGAGCTGTGCTTCCTGTTCCAAGGTGTGAAGCACTTGGTGTGTGATCCGGATGCAAATGACGAGCCCATGGAGGATGAACTCGGCGATGAACTGAACTACGGGTGTGTGCTCGCGGCTTCTTTGGTGAAATACAAGGCTTATGCCTTGCAGTGCAAGGAAACTTCCTCTTACATTGGCGGTTTCCTTACTCCTCTGTTCGTGCAAGCCGGTGTGCCCATTCATGACTTTGCTCACGTCCCAACCAGAGCTTTCATGGACGAGGCATACATGAGGAATACTGACAGCTTGGGACGCACGCCAGCGGAAGGGTTCTACGCATACCTCTTCATAGATGACGAAGACAAGAAGAGAGTGTGCATCCTTCCCAACAAAGATGAAACCGAGCTGCTTGGTGTTGGGAACATCGAGTTCTTGCCCACGGAGGAAGAATGCTTTGCCCCTTTAGGAGGACCACCTGCTTCAGCGATGGCCCCTCGTCAAAGGTCAGAGTCTCCAGCCATGGAAGATGAGATGCCCGAGGCCTACACACTTCCCAAGCTTGGAAAGGAAGATCAACAAGTGGCAAGGCAAGATGCTCAAGAAGCTTGGAAAGAAAGTCGAGGCACTTCAGGGAGGCTCACCTAAGAAAGCTGCAAGTCAAGAGGTGCAACAACCCGAGAAGAGAAGACTCTCAACCGGTGGTATTGTCATCCACGAGACCCAAGGAAGCACCATTCAGCCGGTGCGCCACTCTCTCCAAGAACCAGCTGACAAAGGCAAAGCAACAATCTCTAGCTCCTCTATAACATCCTCAAGTTCCAGCCGAGACTAGACCAGAGGTAACAACCTTCTTCCATTGTACATAACCGCTCATATTTGTTTCTTTTTGCTTTGTGTTTTGATACTCCTTCGGATGAGTTTGCCACCGGGACGGTGTCAAGCAAGTTTGGGGGAGTACATGTGTGATTTGACTTGTGTTCTTTGATCTTATTTTCCTTTAGCATCCTTGAGTCTTTAGTTCATGAAAAATTGGTAAAATTTTTAAAATTTTTTCAAAGATTCATGTAGTTGCATTCATCTTTTTAAAACATGTTAGGATTGAGTCTAAAGTCTCTCATAGCATCTAGGTTGTTTGCATTTTGCATAAGGGGTTAGAATTTCTTAAAAAGGTGTTTTTACTTATGAATTGTTTCAATGCCCTAGTTAGTAGTTCTCTAATGCTTTGTCTATGCTTTGAAAGTAAGTTCTTACCATGCTTGGATCACTTGTTAGGATTTTCGTGGCTTAAATTGAACTCTCATGATTTGAAACTCTTCATAATAAGTGAAAACCTTAATTTGAATTTCTAATTATCATCCTTATGCATTTGAAATATTTAGGCTCTCTTCTTCCTTTTTACCACTCTTTGTGAGCCTAAGTAGAACTCCCTCCTTGAACTTTACCCTTCTTTGAAGCCAAATTTTCTTGTGTGACATCTTTGTGAGGCCTTCCTTTCGGTTTGAACTTGGCATAAAGTGTTAGGTTTAGGCGACATGATTTGGTTTTCATATGATTGCTAGCTTTGCATTTTGAAGCTAGGTATAGGCTTAGGATAAGTTTGGGGGATCATTGGGGTTGCTTTCTTGCATATTTGTTCTCGGTTTCAAAGAGCTTTGTGTTTTAAGGAAAGAAATGGGTTTTAAGTGAAAGGTTGTTTTTAAAACTAAGTATGCTCTAATAAATTTCAGGAGGTAGCTCTCCCATAATAAAATAAAAAAAAAAAGAGAAAAGAAAAGAAAAAGAAATAAAAAGAGCCTAAGTGCCAAATAAAGAAAAAAATAAAAAGAAAAAAATAAGAGAGCTACTAATAAGAAATATCTAAAGAGCAAAAATATTTTTCAAAACCTTTTCACTAGCCTAAAAAGTTTAAAAATGTCTTTATTTCGAATTGGGGATTGCTAAGTTTGTGAAGAATAAGGGTAGACTCTTAAGTGGTGAGTGAGGATAAAATTTGTTAAATGAGAAGGGTATAGGATCGTTTGATAGTTTACATGGGTAGATGAGAATCTAATCATGTATGCATAAATTGTCTTTACCTTTAGCATTATGCACAAGTTCAACTATTTTTGAGAGAAACCCTTGTTCTAATTATAAATCCTTTTCCAATGAGATCATTCAATGCTCATAACCTTCACCCTTAGCCAAATGTGTTTTGCTTTAAAGTGCATAAGTTTGATTCATGGTTCGAATGTTAATGAATGTTAAAGGATGAGTTTCTTTGATTGTTAGGAATAGGAGAGTCATGATTTGAATTTCTTTGTGTGATGAGTATGGCTAAGTTCTTTGGAGTATGAGTGTAAGCATAGCATTTTAGAACTGTTAACTAGGACATTGAGATTGATTCATTTGAAGGGCACCTTTGCACAAAGTTTAAACCCCCATTCATTTTTTTCGGAAAACCTCTCTTCCTTACTTATTTTCTGTTGCTTGAGGGCAAGCAAGAAGTAAGTTTGGGGGAGTTGATGTTATTGCATATTGCATACATTTTGCATACTCATTAGTTAGCTTTTCATGCATTTGTATCACGTTTTAGGTTAGATTGCATCACTTAGGGTCCTAGAGCATTCTTGCATCAGCATTTGCATTTTCCTTGCATTTTGCATCACATTCAGGTTGTTTCTGGCTGCTTTGGAGTCGTGGAGGTTCGTGGACATGTTGAGGCTGATGTAGCAGTTCGTGGGAGCTCGGATTATGCTAAGGATCAGAGATCGAGGAGCAGATCGAGCATGGCCGGTCGATCTAGGAGTTGATCGAGCAATATGAATCGATCTCGTCTAACAACTTAAGATAATGAATGATGCGATGAACTAATGAAAAAGATGCGAACTTTATGATGACGGAATGATAAACAGAGATCTAAAACACTGAGAAAGAGGGTCTAGGGTTGAGGGTCATATTCATGGGTCTTAAAGATTAAAGCTTGGTTTGAAAACTTTTAAATCTACTCACTTTGTGAGGTTATCTAGGCCTTGAAAACAAAACAAGAACCATCCATGGCATGTGGTATGGTTCTCTTCTTCAATCTCTTCTCCAATCCCATGGCGTTTGGTGGAAAAAGAGATCGGAGAGCAAGAAACGCAGATTTCAAATGTTGACCTAACTAATCCCCTAAACAACCATGGCATGTGGGAGAGTGATGTTATTGCATATTGCATACATTTTGCATACTCATTAGTTAGCTTTTCATGCATTTGTATCACGTTTTAGGTTAGATTGCATCACTTAGGGTCCTAGAGCATTCTTGCATCAGCATATGCATTTTCCTTGCATTTTGCATCACATTCAGGTTGTTTCTGGCTGCTTTGGAGTCGTGGAGGTTCATGGACATGTTGAGGCTGATGTAGCAGTTCGTGGGAGCTCGGATATATGCTAAGGATCAGAGATCGAGGAGCAGATCGATCATGGCCGGTCGATCTAGGAGTTGATCGACCAGAAGATCGAGCCAACCAGGCGATCCAAGGAGAATGATCGAGATGAAGATCGAGTGAAGCAATCGATCAAACGGTACGGACGTAAATGACGTCATGCAGAGCGAGAGCCAGATCGAGTACACCACTCGATCCAGCCGAAGATCGATACCGAGATCAGATGCAACACTCGATTCGCCGATGATGATCGAGACCCAGATCGAGCCGAAGACACGATGTCCGGATATGATCGAGAGAACCACTCGATCTTGGAGTCGATCTCTGTCCTTTCAACCGTTTTTGGCCGCTAGCGAAGGGGGGACCATTAGCTTGTTTCGGCATTTTGGGAAGGCGGCGACGTCTTTTTCCCACAACAACTTTAGATCCTTATCTTTTTCCTTATATCTTCTCTCTCATTTTCGTAGAGAACACCATTGTTGAACTCGCGTTTTTCTTAAGCTTTGTAATCGAATCATTTCCGTTCAATCTAATTTTCTTTTCATGTTCATCGTCTCGTTTTACATGCTTTGCTTGATTTACTCTATGTGTAGCGAGTAGTTTCTTTGGGTTTGGGGTTGAGAGGATTAAGGGGTCTAAAGGGTTTCGATCTTGGGGTTTTTCTAAACGTTTTCAATGGCTATCTCTTCTAAGGTGTTGAGATCTCAATGCTTGAAGACTCTCACGCCAAGAGCTTCATGATCCGAGAGGTTCCTTACCTTGACAGGATTCAGGAGCCTCGGAAGATCACACCTTAGAGACTAGTTACCCCTTCCCAAAAGCCATGGAAGTTTGGGGGAGTAGTTAAGCCATTCATTTGAAATCTGTTTTCCTTGCCCTTCGACCTCTCTTTCCACCAAAAGCCATGGGTTTGGAGGAGAGGATGAAGGAGTGATCTATACCGAAAGCCACGGATAGATCTTGCTTAGTTTTCAAGGCTTAGAGATCCTCACCAAGTGAGTCAATTTAAAGTTTTAAACCCAAGGTCGAACCTTTGAAACCCCTGACCATGAATCTCAACCCTAGGCCCTTTCTTTTAGCATCTTTACATCTTATCTCGTCTTTCGCTTGATCTCTGATAGTTTCCTGGTCATTAGTTTTACTGTTCTTGCATTTTTAAACGAGATCGATTGTTACTGCTCGATCTAGTGGTCGATCCACTAGTCGAATTTTAATAATTCGAAGCTTTCTCCTTTAATTATTCTGTTTGTTTTTCGTGGTAGTTTCTTCCTTTCTAGTATATTTAAAATAGGTTTCATTCTGTTTAAGTTGCTGCATCTAGTTTTTAGAGATTTTCTCATAAACCATCTCATTTCGCTTAGATTTGCATTAGTCCTTGTATTCTCTGTGCATTCTCTATCATCCTAGGAGTGGATTGACTCTCTCTTGCCTGCTGTACTACAACATGTCTTGCATTTGAGTTTGATAACCTCACTGCAATATAACCCTTGTGCAAAAGTGCTTATCAGAGAGGAAGGATTAGCCTCTAGGATCTGATTTTCCAGGACATCTGAATCATGTCAAGGTAAGACAGCCTTTGGATCATAGAGATCTTGGCGTGAGAGTCTCTAAGCCTTAAGTACTCAAAATCCTAGAAGAGAAGGTAATGAAGAACAAGAAAACACAAAGCTTTAAACCTTTTTGACCCTTTTGAATCACCTAAACCCATCAACCCAAATGAAACTACTCGCTACTCATAAAGAAAACCGAACAAAAAGCAAAAGATGATCTACTAAACATGATCAACGACTGATTAAAGCAAAAGATTCAATATTCAAAGGTTCAAAATGCAAGAAAAGCTTGAAAAGTTCTACAATGGCGGAATCGCCTAAGCTCGAGAGAAAAACGAAAAAAAGATAAAAGGGGAAGCGTGTGTGAAAGGTGGGATCGCCGACTTCCCAAAATGGACAAACAGTCAGATGGTCCCCCCCTCGCTAGAATCCAAAAACGGTTAAAGTAGCCTGGAATCGACCTTGAGATCGAGCATATCACTCGATCGTCTTTGGGAATCGCCTGCCTCAGCTCGATCTGCGTGTCGATCTTCTTGGATGAATCGAGTGCTCTGTCCGATCTTCAAGTCGATCCTTGGATGATCGAGTGGTGAACTCGATCCGGCTCTCGTTCTGCATGGCGTCATTTACGTCCGTACTCCGAATCGATCTCCTCTCTCGATCTTGATCTCGATCCTTCCTCTGGAATCGACTTGGTGTACTCGATCTTCTGGTCGATCTCATCTAGATCGACCTGCCTTGCTCGATCCTCTACTCGATCTCGGACCCTTAGCTGAGTGGTTGAGTTCTCCAAGCCTCCATAAGCTTCCTTGCGAGCCTTAGCACGTCCACGAATCCTCCAAAGCTCCAAAGTATCCGAAAACAACCTGAATGTGATGCATAATGCAAGAAATATGTGAATGCTAATGCAAAAGTGCTCTAGGACCTATAATGGTGCAAACTAGCCTAATATGCAAAGTAAATGCATGAGAAACTATCTTATATGCATTCAAAATGTATGAAATATACAGTAATATCAACTCCCCCAAACTTGCCTTTTGCTTGCCCTCAAGCAAACAAAATTCAAGAAGGAAGAGAGGTTTTAAAAACGGGGGTTTAAGCTTCTTGCAAAGGGGCTTTTCAAATGAATCACTTCAATAGTCCTAGTTCTTAACTCTAAGATTCAATGCACACACTCATACTCCAAAGAACTTAGCCATACTCATCACATAATGAATTTCAAATCATGACTCTCATATTCCAAACAATCAAAGAATCTTATCCTTTAGCATTCATTAAGATTAGAACCGTGAATCACACATATGCATTTTAAAGCCGAACACATTTGGTTAAGGACAAAGGCTATGAGACTAGAATGATCTCATTTAAAAGGGTTTTATAAAGCAAGGGTTTCTCTCAAGAAAGGTATGAACTTATGCATAATGCTAAAGGTAAAGGCAATTGATGCATACATGACCAGACTCTCATCTACCCATATACACTGACAATGATCCTAAAACCCCTCTCATTTCTTTTCTTTTCAGCTCACTCACCCTTCTAGATACTACCATTATCAACAAAGCAATTTGCTTAGCAAAATCCCAAATAAAATCAGCATCTCAAACTCTTTGGCTAGTGGAAAGGCATTAAAACACATTAGCTCTTTTCTATTCTCATTGGTAGCTCTCTACTTATTTTTTTCTTTTCTTTTCTTTTCTTTTTATTTGGCACTTAGGCTCTTTTCTTTTCTTTCTATTTCTTTTCTTTGAGAGCTATCTTCTGAATTACAATAGAGCTTTTCATTTTAAAACATTTAGCCTTCCACAACCTTTTCAAACACTTCAAATACCAAACTCTTTTTGAGACCGAAAACAAATGAGTAAACAAACAATCCCTATGAACCCCAAACCTAATCCTAAGCCTAAGACTAGCTTCAAAATGAAAAGCTAGAATCAATATGAAAGTCTAATCATGTCGCCTAAACCTAACACTTTATGCCAAGTTCAAACCGAAAAGAGGCCTCACAATGATATCACACAAGAACATTTGTTTTGAAAGAAAGGTAAGGGTAATGGTGGGAGTTCTACTTAGGCTCACAAAAGAGTGGGGAAAGGAGGAAGAGAGCCTAAATATATATATGATCCATGTGTTCATTTTCAAATGCATAAGTATGATAATTAAAGATCAGATTAAGGTTCTCACTTATTAGGACAAGATTTAGTTCATGAATGTTCAAGTCAAGCCACGAAAATCAAAACACATGATCCGAGTATGGTTAGAGCTTACTTTCAAAGAGTGTACAATGCATCAAAGAGCTATTAACTAGGGCCTTGAAACAATTCATGAGCTTAAAACACCTTTTAACGAAAACTTTAATCCCTTATGCAAATATAAACAACCTAGATGCTTAAAAATTCTAGACTCAATCCTAAAATGTTTAACAAAGTGAATGCAACTACATGAATTTTTTTGAAAATTTTCTTAAAACCTTTACCAATTTTTTTGTTCTTTTCTATGCCTTAGATGCAATGAAGACTCAAGGGATGCAAACAGAAAATAAGAAGAAAGAAAACAATGTCAAATAACACACACACTCCCCCAAACTTGAATGACACCGTCTCGGTGGCAAACAAATTCTAAGGAGTTCAAACATAAAGAAAAAAAAAAAAAGCATGCGTGGTATATACAAGGGACGGTTGTTGGTACCTCGGAGCTAAGAAGTGCTGGAACTTGAGGACGTTCCAGACCTCTTGCTCTTTGTTGGGGTCTCGTGGGCTACTCCTTTGCCCTTGTCCATTGCAGCTCCTTCATGAACCGAGTGGCGAGCAGGTAGGATGGGGCTTCCTTGAGGCTCACGTAAAACGATTCCACCAGTCGACCTCCTCCTCTTCTCGGGCTGCTCGACTTCTTCGCTTACAGCCTGCTTAGGTGAGCTCCCTTGAAGCGCCTTGACCTTCTTGGCAAGCTTCTTGAGTACCTTGCAAAGATTCAACAAACAAGCAGAAAAAGACGCACCATGTACAGAGAAGTCGTCCATAAACACTTCTACCATCTCCTCTATCAGATCAGAGAAGATCGACACTATACACCGCTGAAATGTAGCCGGTGCGTTACACAACCCGAATGGCATCCTTCGATATGCGAAGGTGCTATAAGGGCAGGTAAAGGTCGTCTTCTCTTGATCGTTTGGATGGATTGGTATTTGAAAGAATCCACTATAACCATCAAGAAAGCAATAATAAGGATGATTAGCAAGCTTCTCAAGCATTTGATCAATAAAAGATAAAGGAAAATGATCCTTTCTAGTAGCAAGATTAAGCTTCCTATAGTCTATACACATATGGTGACCAGTTATAGTCCTAGTAGGTATAAGCTCATCTTTATCATTTTTAATGACTGTGATCCCTCCCTTCTTAGGCACCACGTGTACAGGGGAAACCCACGTGCTGTCACTTATGGGATAGATCACGTCAGCCTCTAACAGCTTAAGATCTCTTTCTTAACAACCTCCTTTAAATTAGGATTCAAACGCCTTTGGTGTTCTATAGAAGAGGCATTCTCATTATCCAAGTGAATCCTATGAGTGCAAAGCATTGGTGAAAGGCCCTTGATGTCACTTAGAGAGTACCCAATGGCCTTCCTATACTTTCTCAACTCATTTAGGAGCGAGTGCAACTCATCATCACTTAAGTTCTCATTCACAATCACGAGGTAGGTATCATTAAGCCCTAAGAAAGCATACCTTAGTCCTTTTGGGAGCTCCTTTAGGTCCACCTTTGGGGCTATCAGCTCACTCCAGTCCTCCTCGTGGCTCTTATTGACGTTCACATCCTCAGTAGCCTCCTTAGAACCCGAGACTTGACCCCAAAGACTGCTTTCTTGAACCGTTGTCCCCTCTGAGATCGAGTCTTCCAGTCGATCTTGCACTCGTTCTGGTCTAGATCGAGCGATTTCACTCAATTCCCCTACTCGATTTGATTGGGATCGAGCAGGAGATCGAGTCTCTGTCTCGTTCTCTAAACTGATCGATTGGTTTCTCTCGATCTTCCCATCGATTGTTTTGCTGGACCGACTGCACTCAGGTCGATCACTTACTCGATTTGAAGTGGATCGAGTAGTGAATCGAGTCTCTGAGTCGTTCTCTTCTCTGGATCGACCAGTCTCCTCGATCTTCTTGTCGATTGATGTCCTGGATCGAGTGATCTTCTCGATTTCCTGATCGATCTCTAGGCATCCGCCTTCATCTTCTTTGACAATCTTCCTAGAGTCGAGGAGATTAACGTACTCTTGAGTCTTCTTACTCAGAAAACCAAACTCCCTTGGCTCCTTAGCTAATGCCAGCTTCAAGTGATCCTCTTGTGCCAACTCTTCTAGCAGTTCATCCGCCAAAGCATCCAACGTCTCTATGTAGAATGCTTGTCCTTCAATGCTCGGCTTCTTAAGGACCTCATTGATATCAAAATCCAGCTTAATGTCCTTGCCCAAGTGTAGAGCTATCTTCCCGTTCTTGACATCAATGATTGCTCCAGCGGTTGCAAGGAATGGTCTACCAAGTATAAGCGGATCCTTAGGTTCTTCATCCATCTCAAGCACAACGAAGTCAGTTGGAACATTGACATCTCTTATTCTCACTGGAAGATCCTCTAATATACCCACTGGAAGTCTCACGCTTCTGTCAGCTAACACAAGGGAGATCTTGCACTCTTTGAACCGTGTGAAACCAAGCTTCTTTGCTATAAAATGGGGCATGAGGTTTATACTTGCTCCCAAATCGCATAGACAGCTCTCAAGCTTCAATGGACCCAAAGCACAAGGAATGGTGAAGGATCCTGGATCTCCTTGCTTCTTAGGCACTATTTCTCTGTGAATAATGGCGCTACACTCTTCACTAAGCAACAAGACTTCTTTACTCTCCTTACTCTTCTTTGTAAGGGTGTCTTTGAAGAACTTAGCACACTTCGGCATCATAGCTAGGCAATCAACAAGAGGCAACTTGATCTCAACGTCCTTTAGATGCTTCTCAAACAAGAGTATATGCTTCTCTATAAGTTGTTTCTTGAAGCGGCCAGGAAAAGGAAGCTTAGGTACATATGGTGGAGGCACATAAATATCTTTCTCTTTAGTAGCTTGCTCCACCTTCTTCTCTACGGCTACCTCTTTACCCTATCTTGGTCTCTCTATCCATACGTTGTCAAAGTTGATCTCCTCATCAGCTGAAAGCTCACCCTCCCCCTCTTGGACTACAATTTCCGCATTGTTTATAGGAGCAACACGCGGAGGAAGCTCTCTACCAGTCTTCAAGGTAATGGTGTTGGCATATTCCTTTGGATTCTGCTCACACTTGCCCGGTAAGCTGTTCAGACCACTTGTACTTGCCTTTCCTTTCTCTAACTGCTTGATCTTGTTGTTAAGGTTTATAATCTGAGTTGAGACGTCAGTAAGAGAGGAGCCAAGGCGGTTGTTCATCTCGGCAAACTTCTGATTAGTTGAAGCTTGACCTTGAAGCAACTGCTGAAACATTGCTTGAACCGGATCTTGAGGAGGCTGTTGCATCTGTTGTTGTTGAGGGACAAAGCCGAGAGGAAACATAGGTGTATAGCTCTTGTTGCCTTGCTGCTGTTGCTGACCTTGAAAGTTCCCTTGCCTATGCCCTTGAAAACCACCACTTGGCTGAAAACCTTTGTTGTGGGGCACAAACGGCTTTCCTTGCTGAGGAGGGTACACTTGATCCTTTCGATTCTCATCATTGGTGCTTCTATAAGACAAGTTGTTGTTCTGGTGGTAGCCTTGAGAGTAACCTTGAGGCTTGTAGTTGTTCTGACCGGCTACTCAATTAGCTTCTTCTTCTTGGCATTGCTCTAGCTCATCCAAGACATCCGCAGCGTCCCCAACAAAATGTACATGCTTTTGGTTTGCAAGCACTAGCTTATCTATCTTCTCATGGAGAGACTTCATTTCTTTCTTGTCAGCTTCAAGATCAGCTCCTTGTGGGGCACAGTCGTAATCCTCGGAATAGTTCCCATCACTCAATGCCATGTTCTCAATGAGCTCGATACCCTCTTCTACTTCTTGGCCAAGGAAGTTTCCTTTTTGCTTGCCGTGTCAAGTAGTAATCTGATCTTTCGAAGAGCTCCGCGGTATATGGTACTCAAGAGGGTTTCTTCACTGAAGCCATGGTGAGGACAATATATAGTATAATCCTTGAAACGCTCCATAGCCTCATTGAACGACTCATTCTGTCTCTGCGTGAAGCCATTGATCTCGCTTCGCAACCTTGCTGTCCGAGAGCTTGAGAAAAACTTTGAGAGGAAAGCTTTCTTACAGCCAGCCTAAGAAGTGATAGTGCCTTGGGGAAGAGTCTTCTCCCAATGTCGCGCCTTGTCTCCTAGGGAAAAGGGAAACAAACGCAGCTTGAAGCTGTCCTCCGAGATGCCATTTATCTTAAGCATTCCACAAAGCTGCTCAAAGTTGTCTAGATTCGCCAATGGGTCCTCCAAAGCTAACCCATGAAACTTGTTATTTTGCACCATCTGAACAAAACCTGGCTTGATCTCGAAATTATTGTTTTGCACTGGAGGAGGAGTGATCCCAAACCTATTATGGTGAGTATTAGGAGCATCTCCTGCTCCAATGATCCGTGGGGGTCTAGCCGCATGGTGGGGGTTTCCATTACCCCTTCCCACTTCCCCTTGAGCTGGAGGAGGTCCCTCTGGATGTTCTTGCTCAGCCATTGCTTCAAAATCCACTGAACCTTGCTGAACAATCTCCTCAAAAGATCTAGCTTGTTCTCTTGCTCTTCTTGTTCTTGAATGTCCGAGTTGGTGAATGTTGTCCAGGGGAGTTAGTAGATCGTTGTTACCTCTGGAGCGTAGGTTCATGTACCTGAAAGACACAAGTGTGAAGAGAAAGAGATTAGTAACCAAACTTAAACTAAAGGCTTAGTCTTTACTAAACCCTAAATCTTGATGCTTCCTAGCAACCTAAGATGGCAACGGCGTCATTTGATAACATGTTTCTTACTACGCAATTCAAGCACGAGAGGTTATCAAACTCAAATGCAAGACTAAGATGTAGTATAGTATGTAAGTGAGGTATCAATCCACACCTAGGAGCAGGAAGTATCACTAAGAATGCAAGGGAATGAGCAAATCTAAGCGAAATGGATAATTGATTGGTAAATTCAAGGAAAACTAAATGCAAGTATCAAATGCAATGCAAAACAATTTTAAAATCCCTGGAAGAGGGTTAACTACTAGGAACAAGCAGAAAGTCTAAAATGCAAAGCCACTAAAAACTAAAAAATCGACTAGTGGATCGACCACTGGATCGACCACTAGATCGAGCAATATGAATCGATCTCTAAGATAATGAATGATGCGATGAACTAATGAATAAGATGCGAACTTTATGATGGCGGAATGATAAACAGAGATCTAAAACACTGAGAAAGAGGGTCTAGGGTTGAGGGTCATATCCATGGGTCTCAAAGATTAAAGCTTGGTTTGAAAACTTTTAGATCTACTCACTTTGTGAGGTTCTCTTGGCCTTCAAAACAAAACAAGAACCATCCATGGCATGTGGTATGGTTCTCTTCTTCAATCTCTTCTCCAAACCCATGGCGTTTGGTGGAAAAAGAGATCGAAGAGCAAGTAACGCAGATTTCAAATGTTGACCTAACTAATCCCCTAAACAACCATGGCATGTGGGAGAGGAAGGATTAGCCTCTAGGATCTGATTTTCCAGGACATCTGAATCATGTCAAGGTAAGACAGCCTTTGGATCATAGAGATCTTGGCGTGAGAGTCTCTAAGCCTTAAGTACTCAAGATCCTAGAAGAGAAGGTAATGAAGAACAAGAAAACACAAAGCTTTAAACCTTTTTGACCCTTTTGAATCACCTCAACCCATCAACCCAAATGAAACTACTCGCTACTCATAAAGAAAACCGAACAAAAAGCAAAGGATGATCTACTAAACATGATTAACGACTGATTAAAGAAAAAGATTCAATATTCAAAGGTTCAAAATGCAAGAAAAGCTTGAAAAGTTCTACAATGGCGGAATCGCCTAAGCTCGAGACAAAAACAAAAAAAAAGATAAAAGTGAAAGCGTGTGTGAAAGGTGGGATCGCCGCCTTCCCAAAATGGACAAACAGTCGGATGGTCCCCCCCTCGCTAGAATCCAAAAACGGTTAAAGTAGCCTAGAATCGACCTTGAGATCGAGCATATCACTCGATCATCTTCGGGAATCGCCTGCCTCAGCTCGATCTGCATGTCTATCTTCTTGGATGAATCGAGTGCTCTGTCCGATCTTCAAGTTGATCCTTGGATGATCGAGTGGTGGACTCGATCCGGCTCTCATTCTGCATGGCGTCATTTACGTCCGTACTCCGGATCGATCTCCTCTCTCGATCTTGATCTCGATCCTTCCTCTGGAATCTCGATCCTTCCGCTGAAGAAGCTAAATAGGATGAAGTGGTTGAAGCTGAAAAGGGTTCAAAGAACACTAAAGCCAAAGATGTGGTTAAGGAGAAACCAAGAGAAGCACCTAAGGAGTTAGTCAAGGAGCCAAGATACATTCCTCCACCATATCAGCCTACAATACCATTTCCTGGAAGGTTTAAGAATCAACTCATTGCCAAGTACAAAGGTCTCTTTGATGAGCAAATGAAGAAGATTCAGCTCACCATGCCACTGCTAGATGTTTTTTTCTTAGTCCCACCTTACCAGAAGTTTTTGAAAGATGCTATTGCTGAAAGAACAAAGGACTTACAAGGGATGGTGGTACTAACACATGAGTGCAGCGCCATTATTCAGCAGAAGAGAGTGACTCCCAACAAGCTAGGTGATGTAGGGAGTTTTACCTTACCCTGCTCTATAGGTCCACTTCTGTTTGAGAAATGTTTGTGTGATCTAGGAGCTAGTGTTAGCTTGATGCCCTATTCCGTAGCACAGCGCCTAGGCTTCACTAAGTTCAAAGACTGCAGGATATCTCTAGTGTTAGTTCATAGGTCAGTAAGACTCCCTAAGGGACTGCTTGAAGATGTACCACTTAGGATTGGGAGTGTAGAGATACCTACTGATTTTGTAGTTTTGGATATGGATGAGGAACCTAGGGGTCCTCTCATCCTTAGGAGACCTTTCCTAGCCACAACAGGAGCTGTCATTGATGTTAAGAAAGGGAAGATTGAGCTACAATTGGGTAAAGACATATCTTTGAAATTTGACATCAAGCAGATTATGCAGCAGCTTACTATTGAAGGTCAAGTGTTTCAGATTGAGATCTTAAAGAGGCTGCATGATGAGCTTCAAGAGGAGTTGTGTTGTGATGATAAACTCCAAGTGGCTTTGACAAAGAAGCATGGGAAAGATGGTTACTTGGATAAGGAAAGCTTGGGTTAAAAGCTGAGGTTAGACTCTCACAAAGTCTTGGAAGAAGAGGAGCCATTTGAGAAGCTGGATTACATAGAGAAATAGGTGTTCTCAGTTCAAGAAGCTGGTTCTCCAAGCAATGAAGCTGGTGCCAAGGAGCAGAGCAGTTTAGAAGAGGACTGGAGTGAGCTCAAAGCACCCAAGGTGGAGCTCAAACCTCTTCCTAAAGGGCTAAGGTATGCCTTCTTAGGCTCTAACTCTACTTATCTTGTAACTGTCAATGATAACCTCAGTGATGATGAGATCCTTTCTCTTATCAAAGTGTTAAAGAAGTTTAGGAGAGCCATTGGATATTCACTAGATGACATCCAAGACATTTCTCCAAACCTCTGCACTCATAGGATCCATCTAGAGGATGAGACAAGAACTTCTGTTGAACCTCAAAGGAGATTGAATCCTAACTTGAAAGAAGTAGTTAAAAAAGAAATCTTGAAGTTGCTTGAAGTTAGAGTGATCTATCTGATCTCAGACAGCACTTGGGTCTCACCAGTCCATGTGGTGCCTAAAAAAGGAGGGATCACTGTGGTAAAAAACGAAAATGATGAGCTTATACCCACTAGAACAATCACTGGTCATAGGATGTGCATAGATTACAGAAAACTGAATTCTGCTTCTAGGAAATATCACTTCTCTTTGCTATTCATATACCAAATGTTAGAAAGATTAGCAAATCATAAGTATTACTGCTTTTTAGATGGCTATAGTGGACTCTTTCAGATCCCTATCCATCCTAATGATCAAGAAAAAACTACCTTTACTTGCCCTTATGAAACATTTTCTTATAGGAGAATGCCTTTTGGTTTATGCAATGCTCCTGCAACTTTTCAGAGGTGTATGACCTCCATATTCTCTGGCTTGCTTGAAGAGATGGTGGAGGTATTCATAGATGACTTTAGTGTCTATGGATCCTCCTTTGGTGTCTGCTTGTCCAATCTTTCTCAGGTTTTACAGAGATGTGAAGACACTAACCTGGTTCTGAATTGGGAAAAATGTCATTTCATGGTTCAAGAAGGCATTGTGTTGGGTCACAAGATTATAGAGAAGGGGATAGAATTGGACAAGGCAAAGATAGATGTGATGGTGCACTTAGAGCCTTTAAACACAGTCAAAGGAATAAGAAGCTTCTTGGGCATGCGGGTTTACAGGAGGTTCATAAAAGAGTTCTCAAAGATTGCAAGAGCTTTAACAAGACTGCTGTGTAAAGAGACAGAGTTTGTGTTTGATGAAGAATGCTTGCAAGCCTTCCTCACCCTCAAGCAAGCTTTAGTGTCAGCACCCATAGTCCAAGCTCCAAACTGGTATTTTCCATTTGAAATCATGTGTGATGCTAGTGACTATGATGTTGGGGCAGTCTTGGGGCAAAAAGTAGACAAGAAGCTTCATGTTATCTATTATGCTAGCAGAACAATGGATGAAGCTCAAACAAGGTCTGCAATAACTGAGAAGGAGCTTCTAGCAGTTGTCTTTGCATTTTAGAAGTTCAGAAGTTACTTAGTTGGATCCAAGGTCATCGTTTACACAGACCATGCTGCACTAAGGCACATCTATGCCAAGAAAGACACCAAGCCAAGACTCCTTAGATGGATCCTCCTCTTGCAAGAGTTTGACATGGAGATTGTGGATAAGAGAGGCATTGAGAATGGTGTAGCTGATCACTATTCAAGACTCAGGATAGATGATTTTGTCCCAATCAATGATACTCTACCAGAAGAGCAGCTGCATGCTTTAGGAATGAAGGCAGCTGAAGTGCAAAGCTTAGAAGAGAACAAACTGCCTTGGTATGCGGACTTTGTGAACTAGTTGGTTATTGGCCAGATACCACTGAACCTCAACTCACATAAGAAGAAGAAGTTCTTAAGAGATGTCTCGCACTACTTTTGAGATGAGCCTTATCTCTACAAGAGAGGGAATGATGGATTGTTCAGGAGGTGCATATCTGAGGAAGAATTTCAAAGAATTCTACATCATTGCCATGGTTCAGCCTATGGAGGTCACTTTGCAACCTTCAAGACAGCCTCAAAGGTACTTCAAGCTGGTTTTTGGTGGCCTAGTTTTTTCAAGGACGCCCAGGCTCACATCTCCTCATATGATGCATGCCAAAGGAAGGAAAACATCTCCAAAAGAGATGAGATGCATCTGAACTCTATTCTTGAGGTGGATCTGTTTGATGTGCGGGGGATTGACTTTATGGGACCTTTCTCTTCCTCCTATGGGAACAAGTACATCCTTGTAACTGTTGATTATGTCTCAAAGTGGGTTGAAGCCATTGCCAGTCCAACAAATGATGCTAGAGTTGTTCTGAAGCTCTTCAAGACAATCATCTTCCCAAGGTTTGGTGTTCCAAGGTGTGTGATAAGTGATGGTGGAAGTCATTTCATCAACAAGGTCTTTGAGAGATTGCTCAAGAAGAATGGTGTTAAGCACAAGGTTGCTACTCCTTACCATCCTCAAACAAGTGCTCAAGTGGAGGTGTCTAACAGAGAGATCAAAGCCATCTTAGAGAAGACAGTTGGTGTTACAAGAAAGGATTGGTCTAATAAGCTTAATGATGCTTTGTGGGCTTACAGGACAGCCTTCAAGACACCCATTAGTAGAACTCCTTTCTCACTCTTTTATGGCAAAGCTTGTCATCTACCTGTTGAGCTGGAATATAAAGCCTTGTGGACAACAAAGCTGTTGAACTTTGACATCAAGACAGCTCAGGAGAAGAGACTCATCAACTTGCATGACTTAGAAGAAAATCGCCTTAAAGCTTCTGAGATTTCTAGGATCTACAAGGAGAGGACAAAAGCCTTTTATGACAAGAGGATCAAACCCAAGGACTTCAAGGTAAGAGATCAGGTGCTGTTGTTCAACTCAAGGCTGAAGTTGTTTCCTGGAAAGCTGAAGTCAAGATGGTCAGGTCCATTCAAGATCAAAGAGGTGTTACCATGTGGAGCTGTGACTTTGTTTGACAAGGATGGAGAAGGCTTCACAGTAAATGGGCACAGACTGAAGCCATACATGACAAGTGAGTCCCTTGGAGATGATGTAGACATCAACCTTGAGGATCCTCCACAAGAGTGATCAACTAAGGAAAGTCAAGCTAAGGATGTTAAACAAGCACACTTGGGAGGTATTCCCTTGTTATCTTTGTACATATTATTGCATTTTATGTTTTTCTTTGTGTTTTTCTTCTGATAACAGGAGCAAGTGGAGTTTAAGGCAAGTTATCAGCTGAGTTGATGCATTTTCTAGCCTGTATCGGTCAACTGTATCGATCTGGATATGACCGATACACCTATATCGATCACCCGTATCGATCAAATGTGATCGATGGGAATCAATCGGATAGAGTATCGATCAGGTGTATCAATCACATGTGATCGATGAGATCCAGCAGACGGCTTTGACGACTTCATCGATCCACAGTATCGGTCTGGAGTGACCGATACGACTCCATCGATCAACAATATCGGTCTGGAGAGACCGATACACTTCTCTACTCTGCCAAAACTCTTTTTAAGGTACACAACTCCACTCCCTTCCTTCTGAATCCTTCTGAGTATCCTTTATCACCCTCCTTCAAGCTTCTATTACACAAGGGACTGTGTAATTTAAGTGTGGGGGAGGGCATTGTATTTGACATTGTGTTTTGTTTTCTTATCTTCTCTTTTGCATTGTAATTTAAGTCCCATGCATTCACGCATTCATCTTTATGCACCAAAAATCCTCAAATTTTTGAAATTTGTTAAATCAAAAAGATCATTTAGTTGCATTTGCATAACTAAGATTGAGTCTAGATGCATTTCATATAGGTTTGCATACACTTGCATAGGGAGTAGATGATAAACACTTGTCAAGGTGTTAATGTTTGAGTTGTTTTCAATGCTTTGGTTGTCTGTTGTTTGATTGCATTGTAGTGAGTTTGAAGTTAAGGCTGCACCATATCTTGACTACTTGCATTGATATTATTGTCTTATGCTGAAGCTTGCTTTGATTTGATGCCATCTCTGTTTATTAAAACCATAATCTTGACATTTAATTATCAAGTTTATGCATTGAGAGTGATCACATGGCTACCCATATACATATGGGTTATTTTATTTCCTTCTTACCACTCTTGTTAACTCAAGTAGCTGATCCTCATCATTATGGGACAGTCAGCCACACCCTAACCCAATCCTTCTTTCTAAGCCTAAACACTATTGTGAGAGTTGTGAGGCCTTGCACTGTAATATTTTCGATCATATCTTGGCAAAAAGTGTTAGGAATAAGGCTGGAAAGGAAAAGCTCTATTGTAGACACCAGCTTGCATCTTGAGCTTGATATTAAGTTAGGAGTTTTGGGATCGGTAGCATAAGTGTTTTGAGCTTTACTATTTTGTCTTTTAAAAAGAAGTTTGTCTTTTAAAAAGAAGAGAAAGAAGTATGGAATGGTAGTATGGGGGAACAAGTTAGAACTGTGGTTAAGTACAAAGGGGATAAAAGCTCTAAGCGTTTAAAGAAGGAAGGCGCCAGCAACAAAGCTATGAGAGGGTCAATCAAAAGAAGAAATCAGACCCAAGGAAATCCACCAAAAGTGAAAAATGGCGCTTAATCTACAAAAAGGAGCAAGCCCCAACAAAAAGAAGCAACCACACAATCAAAAAGAAGAAGTTTCCCCAGACATGAAGAAAAAGAAGGGTTAGAGTTTAGGAAAAGGGTAGACTTAGGGTTTCATTTTGGGGTTTAGAAGATAATAGGATCATCTTTGGATAAAAGGGTAGAAGAGAGCTTTGACTTGCATGCATAGGTGTGCTTTTACCTTTAGCATTTTGCCTAAGATAGAGTCATTTCATTTTGTGATCCCTTATGTTTTTAACCTGAATGAGACCATTTTCATCTCATGACCTTGTCCCTTCACCAAATGTGTTCACTCAATTTGCAAAAATTTGATCCATTGGTTACCATTAATAAATGTTAAAAAGTTGGCTGATTTGAATGCTTGTGTAGGCTAAGCTAGAGTGCATTGTTTGCTATGATAGGTATCGCTAAAGCTTTTGAAGTAGAACAATCTCTTTGCATCTTAGAACCTATAACTTGAGCAATGATTCAGTCTTTCCATTGACATCTTTAGTTTTGAGCTCCCACTTTCAAACCTT
The DNA here is from genome assembly GCA_911865555.2 of Thlaspi arvense. Lineage (NCBI taxonomy): Eukaryota > Viridiplantae > Streptophyta > Magnoliopsida > Brassicales > Brassicaceae > Thlaspi > Thlaspi arvense. The sequence goes on from OU466858.1 coordinate 39,064,557, forward strand.
ACTCTCCCATTTGTTCTTATTTGCTTGAGGACAAGCAAAAGGCAAGTGTAGGGGTGTTGATATCTCATGCATTTGCATCATATAATCTTTATTTAGTTCATGTTTTGGTTCTCTTTTGCATGTTTTCTTTCTCTTTAGCCCCATTTTCTTCTCCATTTAAGACTTAGGTTGCATTTAGTTTGTAGTTTGCATTCTCTATGCATTAAGGATGTTTTTAGGTACTTAAAGAGCCAAAAGGAGCACAGAGGAAGTGTCGGAATGGTTCAAGGAGTTAGCCAAGCTGAGAAGGAGCAAAAGGAGCTAAGGAGGGCAATTTCTGGTGTTCCATCGATCAAGACCTGAAGTCTATCGATCTGGCATGATCGATACAAGTCAGCAGAAGCCTATCGATCAAGAAGTGATCGATGGGAAACCATCGGATGCTTCATCGATCAAGTGTATCGGTCAAGACTGACCGATAGGAGTCCATCGATCAAGTGTATCGATCATGGAGGGATCGATGGGTAACCAACGGATGCTCCATCGATCACTCTTATCGATCACTCTAGATCGATACAGACCAGCCCGAATTTCACCTTATTTACAATTTTGCCATTTTCGCTTATACCCATATAAATACGAAAATACCTAATATTTGGGATCAAGCTTTTATCCAACAGTTCTTCCTCTTTTGTCTTTGTTTTTGATCTTGTAATTTGAATCTTTGCTTGATATTAATAAGAGTTTGTATTTATCTTCTTGTTTAATCTTTCTAATCATGATTATGTATCTTTTTCTCTTTGAATTGATGGTGATTAGGGAGTAGTCTTTTTAGGAAATTGCGCATCGGAGGATTCTGGCTGGTAGTCCCTTGCGCATATTCTCCCCGGGTGCCTTGCTTCGGTGGGCTCGGTGACTCACTTCCTTTGTTCGACATTAGGCTTGTTCTTGGCCCCCTCCTTCTAGCGCCAACTGTTTGGGAGCAAATTTTGGGATGCGACGTAGAGCGATTTGATTGGTCGTCGGATTTGCCCTTCCTAATACGCTCCGACGCTCTAGTCAGAAGAGACACGTGATTGGACAGAGTGTATAAAGATATCAGAAGAACTATGGAATGAGGGGTTCTATAAACTCCGAGGGATCTTGATAGAACTTTTAGGGAGTTTTAGTTATGAAGTGAAGCTAAAAGATGAAGTTATCGTTCTAGGGCGTTCTCCTCCTCTCATTGGCGCAAGGAGTGTGTTTTATAAGAGATACCTGGTTCCGGGTTGGACCTGGGTTTGAGTCTTCAAATTCCCCGGGTCGGGTTCCTGCTATTGTCCTTTGTCATCATTATCGTCATTCCCGGACTCTTCCATACGTGTAGTCAGAGGGGAAGTTACCGACCTGCTTGATATCTCTTGTATTTACATCATTTAGGCCCTCATTTAGTGCATGATTTGGTTCTCTTTTACATGTTTTCCTTATCATTTGTCCCATTTTCTTTTCTTTCTAGACTTAGGTTGCATTTAGGATGTAGTTTGTATTTTCTTTGCATAAAAGATGTTTGTAGGTACTCATTGAGCTACAAAGAGCATGGGAGATGATGGAGGGTGCAGCACAAGACATGAAAAGACCCAAGAAGAAGGTGCACCTCGTTGACTGGAAAGGGGTTACCCTTCCTAATACGCTCTGACGCTCTAGTCAGAAGAGACACGTGATTGGACAGAGTGTATAAAGATATCAGAAGAACTATGGAATGAGGGGTTCTATAAACTCTGAGGGATCTTGATAGAACTTTTAGGGAGTTTTAGTTATGAAGTGAAGCTAGAAGATGAAGTTATCGTTCTAGGGCGTTCTCCTCCTCTCATTGGCGCGAGGAGTGTGTTTTATAGGAGATACCTGGTTCCGGGTTGGACCTGGGTTTGAGTCTTCAAATTCCCCGGGTCGGGTTCCTGCTATTGTCCTTTGTCATCATTATCGTCATTCCCGGACTCTTCCATACATGTAGTCAGAGGGGAAGTTACCGACCTGCTTGATATCTCTTGTATTTACATCATTTAGGCCTGCATTTAGTGCATGTTTTGGTTCTCTTTTGCATGTTTTCCTTATCATTTGTCCCATTTTCTTTTCTTTTTAGACTTAGGTTGCATTTAGGATGTAATTTGTATTTTCTTTACATAAAAGATGTTTGTAGGTACTCATTGAGCTACAAATAGCATGGGAGATGATGGAGGGTGCAGCACAAGACATGAAAAGACCCAAGAAGAAGGTGCACCTCGTTGAAGCGGCCAGAAACTTCACCTGACAAAGCTGGTTCGGACAATGCATTTCCAAGACGATTCAGCTTCAACAGTCTTCACCAATGTTGTAGCCCCGTGAGTTATCTTGCGTCTGGAGTTGGGTCCAGGTAATTCCCATCAGTGGTTAAAAAGTTACAGAAGTTTTCGTGAAACCGCTCAACCCCTATCAGTTAGAGCCTGGTGAATTTCGGTCTTGGGTGACCGAAATGGTGCAGTTTCGATCACCAGTATCGGTCAGATGTGGTCGACACAAACACACTGGTTAATTTCGGTCACCAGTATCGATCAGAAGTGATCGACATAAACCCAACGGATGAATTTCGGTCACCAATATCGGTCAGGAGTGACCGATAGGATTCATATCGACTGAATATCAGCTCAGATGAGGGGTTTCCATTCCGATTTGGCTTCGGCGTCCTTCATCAACTTTGTAGCCACTTGAGTTAGTTTTCGTTTGGAATTAGTTTCGAGTCATTCCCATCAGTGTTTAAAGAGTTACGGGGAATAAAATGAGCACATGTCCATCTGGAGTTTTTACCGTTGATCTTGACCGACTTAAAGATAAGCTCGGACGAGTAGCCTCCGTCCCTATTCAGCACCTTCACTCTTCACGAAAGTTGTAGCCACGTGAGTTAGCTTTCAGGAAAACTTGGTTTCAGGTCTTTCTGATATGTCGTTCAACCGATACGCTGCCAGACTGAAGACCGTTTATTTACAATTTTGCCATTTTCGCTTAGACTCCAATAAATACTTAAAATCCCTAATTTCTGGGGACACATCTCTTTGTCCAGCAGTCTCTTCTTCTTTGTTTGAGCTTTTTGATTTTGTAATTTGAATCTTTGTTTATTTCAACAAAAGTTTGCATTTCTCTTAATCTTTTATCTTCCTAATCATGATTAACTATCTTTTCTTCATAGATTTGATGGTTTTCACCATGTTTAGTGAGTAGTTTGCTTTAGGTTTGAGATTAGGGCAGATGGAGTGATTTTAGTGATTGTTTAGGTTGATTAGGGCTTAGATCTTCTCATTCCCTTTCTTATATGATTGTGCTTAATGCTAAGTACCTCTTTGTTGGAGAAGTTGATTTTAGGGTTTTCACATGCACGCCAAATGTTTGATGAAATTCCTGAATGAAGTTCGATACTTGAAAATGGTGTTTTGATAATCATGAGTCTTTGCATCTATCATTTCTTGCTTGAATGTGCTTATTGCTTAGTATCATATTGATGAGAAATTGCCTTTAGACATTGATTATGCATGAGAATGTGAGTTGATATTTGATATATCATATAAGAGATTAGTAAACCTAGCCTAAGAGATTAGATGTCTAGCATGCTAATTGGTTTTATAGAATTTGATCTTAATGCTTGATGATTATGGGTTTGAGTAAAGAGATTTATCTTGAATATGTGATTAGCAAAAGTGATAAGTGCCAAGAGATTGGATTAGTCTTTATTAGTGTTTCTTACCTAAGGTTGAGTGTTTAGAATTGCTTGTTTTGATCACCCTAGACATGAACATGAATCACCCTATCACCATTTCCTTGATCTTGAACCTGCTATTGTCCTTTGTCATCATTATCGTCATTCCCGGACTCTTCCATACATGTAGTCAGAGGGGAAGTTACCGACCTGCTTGATATCTCTTGTATTTACATCATTTATGTCTGCATTTAGTGCATGTTTTGGTTCTCTTTTGCATGTTTTCCTTATCATTTGTCCCATTTTCTTTTCTTTTTAGACTTAGGTTGCATTTAGGATGTAGTTTGTATTTTCTTTGCATAAAATATGTTTGTAGGTACTCATTGAGCTACAAAGAGCATGGGAGATGATGGAGGATGCAGCACAAGACATGAAAAGACCCAAGAAGAAGGTGCACCTCGTTGAAGCGGTCAGAAACTTCACCTGACAAAACTGGTTCGGACAATGCATTTCCAAGACGATTCAGCTTCAACAGTCTTCACCAATGTTGTAGCCCCGTGAGTTATCTTGCGTCTGGAGTTGGGTCCAGGTAATTCCCATCAGTGGTTAGAAAGTTACAAAAATTTTCGTGAAACCGCTCAACCCCTATCAGTTAGAGCCTGGTGAATTTCGGTCTTGGGTGACCGAAATGGTGCAGTTTCGATCACCAGTATCGGTCAGATGTAGTCGACACAAACACACCGTGTTAATTTCGGTCACCAGTATCGATCAGAAGTGATCGACATAAACCCAACGGATGAATTTCGGTCACCAGTATCGGTCAGGAGTGACCGATAGGATTCATATCGACTGAATATCAGCTCAGATGAGGTGTTTCCATTCCGATTTGGCTTCGGCGTCCTTCAACAACTTTGTAGCCACTTGAGTTAGTTTTCGTTTGGAATTAGTTTCGAGTCATTCCCATCAGTGGTTGAAGAGTTACGGGGAATAAAGTGAGCACATGTCCATCTGGAGTTTTTACCGTTGATCTTGACCCACTTAAAGATAAGCTCGGACGAGTAGCCTCCGTCCCTATTCAGCATCTTCGCTCTTCACGAAAGTTGTAGCCACGTGAGTTAGCTTTCAGGAGAACTTGGTTTCAGGTCATTCTGATATGCCGTTCAACCGATACGCTGCCAGACTGAAGACCATTTATTTATAATTTTGCCATTTTCGCTTAGACTCCTATAAATACTTAAAATCCCTAATTTCTGGTGACACATCTCTTTGTCCAGCAGTCTCTTCTTCTTTGTTTGAACTTTTTGATTTTGTAATTTGAATCTTTGTTTATTTCAATAAAAGTTTGCATTTCTCTTAATCTTTTATCTTCCTAATCATGATTAACTATCTTTTCTTCATAGATTTGATGGTTTTCACCATGTTTAGTGAGTAGTTTGCTTTAGGTTTGAGATTAGGGCAGATGGAGTGATTTTAGTGATTGTTTAGGTTGATTAGGGCTTAGATCTTCTCATTCCCTTTCTTATATGATTGTGCTTAATGCTTAGTACCTCTTTGTTGGAGAAGTTGATTTTAGGGTTTTCACATGCACGCCAAGTGTTTGATGAAATTCCTGAATGAAGTTCAATACTTGAAAATGGTGTTTTGATAATCATGAGTCTTTGCATCTATCATTTCTTGCTTGAATGTGCTTATTGCTTAGTATCATATTGATGAGAAATTGCCTTTAGACATTGATTATGCATGAGAATGTGAGTTGATATTTGATATATCATAAAAGAGATTAGTAAACCTAGCCTAAGAGATTAGATGTCTAGCATGCTAATTGGTTTTATGGAATTTGATCTTAATGCTTGATGATTATGGGTTTGAGTAAAGAGATTTATCTTGAATATGTGATTAGCAAAAGGGATTAGTGCCAAGAGATTGGATTAGTCTTTATTAGTGTTTCTTACCTAAGGTTGAGTGTTTAGAATTGCTTGTTTTGATCACCCTAGACATGAACATGAATCACCATATCACCATTTCCTTGATCTTGAACCTGCTATTGTCCTTTGTCATCATTATCGTCATTCCCGGACTCTTCCATACGTGTAGTCAGAGGGGAAGTTACTGACCTGCTTGATATCTCTTGTATTTACATCATTTAGGCCTGCATTTAGTGTATGTTTTGGTTCTCTTTTGCATGTTTTCCTTATCATTTGTCCCATTTTCTTTTCTTTTTAGACTTAGGTTGCATTTAGGATGTAGTTTGTATTTTCTTTGCATAAAAGATGTTTGTAGGTACTCATTGAGCTACAAAGAGCATGGGAGATGATGGAGGGTGCAGCACAAGACATGAAAAGACCCAAGAAGAAGGTGCACCTCGTTGAAGCGGCCAGAAACTTCACCTGACAAAACTGGTTCGTACAATACATCTCCAAGACGATTCAGCTTCAACAGTCTTCACCAATGTTGTAGCCCCGTGAGTTATCTTGCGTCTGGAGTTGGTTTCCGGTAATTCCCATCAGTGGTTAGAAAGTTACAAAAGTTTTCGTGAAACCGCTCAACCCCTATCAGTTAGAGCCTGGTGAATTTCGGTCTTGGGTGACCGAAATGGTGCAGTTTCGATCACCAGTATCGGTCAGATGTAGTCGACACAAACACACCGTGTTAATTTCGGTCACCAGTATCGATCAGAAGTGATCGACATAAACCCAACGGATGAATTTCGGTCACCAGTATCGGTCAGGAGTGACCGATAGGATTCATATCGACTGAATATCAGCTCAGATGAGGTGTTTCCATTCCGATTTGGCTTCGGCGTCCTTCATCAACTTTGTAGCCACTTGAGTTAGTTTTCGTTTGGAATTAGTTTCGAGTCATTCCCATCAGTGGTTGAAGAGTTACGGGGAATAAAGTGAGCATATGTCCATCTGGAGTTTTTACCGTTGATCTTGACCCACTTAAAGATAAGCTCGGACGAGTAGCCTCCGTCCCTATTCAGCATCTTCGCTCTTCACGAAAGTTGTAGCCACGTGAGTTAGCTTTCAGGAGAACTTGGTTTCAGGTCATTCTGATATGCCGTTCAACCGATACGCTGCCAGACTGAAGACCATTTATTTATAATTTTGTCATTTTTGCTTAGACTCCTATAAATACTTAAAATCCCTAATTTCTGGTGACACATCTCTTTGTCCAGCAGTCTCTTCTTCTTTGTTTGAGCTTTTTGATTTTGTAATTTGAATCTTTGTTTATTTCAATAAAAGTTTGCATTTCTCTTAATCTTTTATCTTCCTAATCATGATTAACTATCTTTTCTTCATAGATTTGATGGTTTTCACCATGTTTAGTGAGTAGTTTGCTTTAGGTTTGAGATTAGGACAGATGGAGTGATTTTAGTGATTGTTTAGGTTGATTAGGGCTTAGATCTTCTCATTCCCTTTCTTATATGATTGTGCTTAATGCTTAGTACCTCTTTGTTGGAGAAGTTGATTTTAGGGTTTTCACATGCACGCCAAGTGTTTGATGAAATTCCTGAATGAAGTTCAATACTTGAAAATGGTGTTTTGATAATCATGAGTCGTTGCATCTATCATTTCTTGCTTGAATGTGCTTATTGCTTAGTATCATATTGATGAGAAATTGCCTTTAGACATTGATTATGCATGAGAATGTGAGTTGATATTTGATATATCATAAAAGAGATTAGTAAACCTAGCCTAAGAGATTAGATGTCTAGCATGCTAATTGGTTTTATGGAATTTGATCTTAATGCTTGATGATTATGGGTTTGAGTAAAGAGATTTATCTTGAATATGTGATTAGCAAAAGGGATTAGTGCCAAGAGATTGGATTAGTCTTTATTAGTGTTTCTTACCTAAGGTTGAGTGTTTAGAATTGCTTGTTTTGATCACCCTAGACATGAACATGAATCACCATATCACCATTTCCTTGATCTTGAACCTGCTATTGTCCTTTGTCATCATTATCGTCATTCCCGGACTCTTCCATACGTGTAGTCAGAGGGGAAGTTACCGACCTGCTTGATATCTCTTGTATTTACATCATTTAGGCCTGCATTTAGTGTATGTTTTGGTTCTCTTTTGCATGTTTTCCTTATCATTTGTCCCATTTTCTTTTCTTTTTAGACTTAGGTTGCATTTAGGATGTAGTTTGTATTTTCTTTGCATAAAAGATTTTTGTAGGTACTCATTGAGCTACAAAGAGCATGGGAGATGATGGAGGGTGCAGCACAAGACATGAAAAGACCCAAGAAGAAGGTGCACCTCGTTGAAGCGGCCAGAAACTTCACCTGACAAAACTGGTTCGTACAATACATCTCCAAGACGATTCAGCTTCAACAGTCTTCACCAATGTTGTAGCCCCGTGAGTTATCTTGCGTCTGGAGTTGGTTTCCGGTAATTCCCGTCAGTGGTTAGAAAGTTACAAAAGTTTTCGTGAAACCGCTCAACCCCTATCAGTTAGAGCCTGGTGAATTTCGGTCTTGGGTGACCGAAATGGTGCAGTTTCGATCACCAGTATCGGTCAGATGTAGTCGACACAAACACACCGTGTTAATTTCGGTCACCAGTATCGATCAGAAGTGATCGACATAAACCCAACGGATGAATTTCGGTCACCAGTATCGGTCAGGAGTGACCGATAGGATTCATATCGACTGAATATCAGCTCAGATGAGGTGTTTCCATTCCGATTTGGCTTCGGCGTCCTTCATCAACTTTGTAGCCACTTGAGTTAGTTTTCGTTTGGAATTAGTTTCGAGTCATTCCCATCAGTGGTTGAAGAGTTACGGGGAATAAAGTGAGCACATGTCCATCTGGAGTTTTTACCGTTGATCTTGACCCACTTAAAGATAAGCTCGGACGAGTAGCCTCCGTCCCTATTCAGCATCTTCGCACTTCACGAAAGTTGTAGCCACGTGAGTTAGCTTTCAGGAGAACTTGGTTTCAGGTCATTCTGATATGCCGTTCAACCGATACGCTGCCAGACTGAAGACCATTTATTTACAATTTTGTCATTTTCGCTTAGACTCCTATAAATACTTAAAATCCCTAATTTCTGGTGACACATCTCTTTGTCCAGCAGTCTCTTCTTCTTAGTTTGAGCTTTTTGATTTTGTAATTTGAATCTTTGTTTATTTCAGTAAAAGTTTGCATTTCTCTTAATCTTTTATCTTCCTAATCATGATTAACTATCTTTTCTTCATAGATTTGATGGTTTTCACCATGTTTAGTGAATAGTTTGCTTTAGGTTTGAGATTAGGGCAGATGGAGTGATTTTAGTGATTGTTTAGGTTGATTAGGGCTTAGATCTTCTCATTCCCTTTCTTATATGATTGTGCTTAATGCTTAGTACCTCTTTGTTGGAGAAGTTGATTTTAGGGTTTTCACATGCACGCCAAGTGTTTGATGAAATTCCTGAATGAAGTTCAATACTTGAAAATGGTGTTTTGATAATCATGAGTCGTTGCATCTATCATTTCTTGCTTGAATGTGCTTATTGCTTAGTATCATATTGATGAGAAATTGCCTTTAGACATTGATTATGCATGAGAATGTGAGTTGATATTTGATATATCATAAAAGAGATTAGTAAACCTAGCCTAAGAGATTAGATGTCTAGCATGCTAATTGGTTTTATGGAATTTGATCTTAATGCTTGATGATTATGGGTTTGAGTAAAGAGATTTATCTTGAATATGTGATTAGCAAAAGGGATTAGTGCCAAGAGATTGGATTAGTCTTTATTAGTGTTTCTTACCTAAGGTTGAGTGTTTAGAATTGCTTGTTTTGATCACCCTAGACATGAACATGAATCACCATATCACCATTTCCTTGATCTTGAACCTGCTATTGTCCTTTGTCATCATTATCGTCATTCCCGGACTCTTCCATACGTGTAGTCAGAGGGGAAGTTACCGACCTGCTTGATATCTCTTGTATTTACATCATTTAGGCCTGCATTTAGTGTATGTTTTGGTTCTCTTTTGCATGTTTTCCTTATCATTTGTCCCATTTTCTTTTCTTTTTAGACTTAGGTTGCATTTAGGATGTAGTTTGTATTTTCTTTGCATAAAAGATTTTTGTAGGTACTCATTGAGCTACAAAGAGCATGGGAGATGATGGAGGGTGCAGCACAAGACATGAAAAGACCCAAGAAGAAGGTGCACCTCGTTGAAGCGGCCAGAAACTTCACCTGACAAAACTGGTTCGTACAATACATCTCCAAGACGATTCAGCTTCAACAGTCTTCACCAATGTTGTAGCCCCGTGAGTTATCTTGCGTCTGGAGTTGGTTTCCGGTAATTCCCGTCAGTGGTTAGAAAGTTACAAAAGTTTTCGTGAAACCGCTCAACCCCTATCAGTTAGAGCCTGGTGAATTTCGGTCTTGGGTGACCGAAATGGTGCAGTTTCGATCACCAGTATCGGTCAGATGTAGTCGACACAAACACACCGTGTTAATTTCGGTCACCAGTATCGATCAGAAGTGATCGACATAAACCCAACGGATGAATTTCGGTCACCAGTATCGGTCAGGAGTGACCGATAGGATTCATATCGACTGAATATCAGCTCAGATGAGGTGTTTCCATTCCGATTTGGCTTCGGCGTCCTTCATCAACTTTGTAGCCACTTGAGTTAGTTTTCGTTTGGAATTAGTTTCGAGTCATTCCCATCAGTGGTTGAAGAGTTACGGGGAATAAAGTGAGCACATGTCCATCTGGAGTTTTTACCGTTGATCTTGACCCACTTAAAGATAAGCTCGGACGAGTAGCCTCCGTCCCTATTCAGCATCTTCGCACTTCACGAAAGTTGTAGCCACGTGAGTTAGCTTTCAGGAGAACTTGGTTTCAGGTCATTCTGATATGCCGTTCAACCGATACGCTGCCAGACTGAAGACCATTTATTTACAATTTTGTCATTTTCGCTTAGACTCCTATAAATACTTAAAATCCCTAATTTCTGGTGACACATCTCTTTGTCCAGCAGTCTCTTCTTCTTAGTTTGAGCTTTTTGATTTTGTAATTTGAATCTTTGTTTATTTCAGTAAAAGTTTGCATTTCTCTTAATCTTTTATCTTCCTAATCATGATTAACTATCTTTTCTTCATAGATTTGATGGTTTTCACCATGTTTAGTGAATAGTTTGCTTTAGGTTTGAGATTAGGGCAGATGGAGTGATTTTAGTGATTGTTTAGGTTGATTAGGGCTTAGATCTTCTCATTCCCTTTCTTATATGATTGTGCTTAATGCTTAGTACCTCTTTGTTGGAGAAGTTGATTTTAGGGTTTTCACATGCACGCCAAGTGTTTGATGAAATTCCTGAATGAAGTTCAATACTTGAAAATGGTGTTTTGATAATCATGAGTCTTTGCATCTATCATTTCTTGCTTGAATGTGCTTATTGCTTAGTATCATATTGATGAGAAATTGCCTTTAGACATTGATTATGCATGAGAATGTGAGTTGATATTTGATATATCATAAAAGAGATTAGTAAACCTAGCCTAAGAGATTAGATGTCTAGCATGCTAATTGGTTTTATGGAATTTGATCTTAATGCTTGATGATTATGGGTTTGAGTAAAGAGATTTATCTTGAATATGTGATTAGCAAAAGGGATTAGTGCCAAGAGATTGGATTAGTCTTTATTAGTGTTTCTTACCTAAGGTTGAGTGTTTAGAATTGCTTGTTTTGATCACCCTAGACATGAACATGAATCACCATATCACCATTTCCTTGATCTTGAACCTGCTATTGTCCTTTGTCATCATTATCGTCATTCCCGGACTCTTCCATACGTGTAGTCAGAGGGGAAGTTACCGACCTGCTTGATATCTCTTGTATTTACATCATTTAGGCCTGCATTTAGTTTATGTTTTGGTTCTCTTTTGCATGTTTTCCTTATCATTTGTCCCATTTTCTTTTCTTTTTAGACTTAGGTTGCATTTAGGATGTAGTTTGTATTTTCTTTGCATAAAAGATGTTTGTAGCTACTCATTGAGCTACAAAGAGCATGGGAGATGATGGAGGATGCAGCACAAGACATGAAAAGACCCAAGAAGAAGGTGCACCTCGTTGAAGCGGCCAGAAACTTCACCTGACAAAACTGGTTCGTACAATACATCTCCAATACGATTCAGCTTCAACAGTCTTCACCAATGTTGTAGCCCCGTGAGTTATCTTGCGTCTGGAGTTGGTTTCAGGTAATTCCTATCAGTGGTTACAAAGTTACAGAAGTTTTCGTGAAACCGCTCAACCCCTATCAGTCTGAGCCTGGTGAATTTCGGTCTTGGGTGACCGAAATGGTGCAGTTTCGATCACCAGTATCGGTCAGATGTGGTCGACACAAACACACCGTGTTAATTTCGGTCACCAGTATTGATCAGAAGTGATCGACATAAACCCAACGGATAAATTTCGGTCACCAGTATCGGTCAGAAGTGACTGATAGGATTCATATCGACTGAATATCAGCTCAGATGAGGTGTTTCCATTCCGATTTGGCTTCGGCGTCCTTCATCAACCTTGTAGCCACTTGAGTTAGTTTTCGTTTGGAATTAGTTTCGAGTCATTCCCATCAGTGGTTGAAGAGTTACGGGAATAAAGTGAGCACATGTCCATCTGGAGTTTTTACTGTTGATCTTGACCGACTTAAAGATAAGCTCGGACGAGTAGCCTCCGTCCCTATTCAGCATCTTCACTCTTCATGAAAGTTGTAGCCACGTGAGTTAGCTTTCAGGAGAACTTTGTTTCAGGTCATTCTGATATACCGTTCAACCGATACGCTGCCAGACTGAAGACCATTTATTTACAATTTTGCCATTTTCGCTTAGACTCCTATAAATACTTAAAATCCCTAATTTCTGGGGACACATCTCTTTGTCCAGCAGTCTCTTCTTCTTTTTTTGAGCTTTTTGATTTTGTTATTTTAATCTTTGTTTATTTCAATAAAAGTTTGCATTTCTCTTAATCTTTTATCTTCCTAATCATGATTAACTATCTTTTCTTCATAGATTTGATGGTTTTCACCATGTTTAGTGAGTAGTTTGCTTTAGGTTTGAGATTAGGGCAGATGGAGTGATTTTAAATTTTGTTTAGGTTGATTAGAGCTTAGATCTTCTCATTCCCTTTCTTATATGATTGTGCGTAATGCTTAGTACCTCTTTGTTGGAGAAGTTGATTTTAGGGTTTCACATGCACGCCAAATGTTTGATGAAATTCCTGAATGAAGTTCAATACTTGAAAATGGTGTTTTGATTATCATGAGTCTTTGCATCTATCATTTCTTGCTTGAATGTGCTTATTGCTTAGTAGCATATTGATGAGAAATTGCCTTTAGACATTGATTATGCATGAGAATGTGAGTTGATGTTTGATATATCATATAAGAGATTAGTAAACCTAGCCTAAGAGATTAGATGTCTAGCATGCTAATTGGTTTTATGGAATTTGATCTTAATGCTTGATGATTATGTGTTTGAATAAAGAGATTTATCTTGAATATGTGATTAGCAAAAGGGATTAGTGCCAAGAGATTGGATTAATCTTTATTAGTGTTTCTTAACTAAGGTTGAGTGTTTAGAATTGCTTGTTTTGATCACCCTAGACATGAACATGAATCACCATATCACCATTTCCTTGATCTTGAACCTGCTATTGTCCTTTGTAATCATTATCGTCATTCCCAGACTCTTCCATACGTGTAGTCAGAGGGGAAGTTACCGACCTGCTTGATATCTCTTGTATTTACATCATTTAAGCCTGCATTTAGTGCATGTTTTGGTTCTCTTTTGCATGTTTTCCTTATCATTTGTCCCATTTTCTTTTCTTTTTAGACTTAGGTTGCATTTAGGATGTAGTTTGTATTTTCTTTGCATAAAAGATGTTTTTAGGTACTCATTGAGCTACAAAGAGCATGGGAGATGATGGAGGGTGCAGCACAAGACATGAAAAGACCCAAGAAGAAGGTGCACCTCGTTGAAGCGGCCAGAAACTTCACCTGACAAAACTGGTTCGGAAAATGCATCTCCAAGACGATTCAGCTTCAACAGTCTTCACCAATGTTGTAGCCCCGTGAGTTATATTGCGTCTGGAGTTGGTTTCCGGTAATTCCCATCAGTGGTTAGAAAGTTACAGAAGTTTTCGTGAAACCGCTCAACCCCTATCAATCAGAGCCTGGTGAATTTTGGTCTTGGGTGACCGAAATGGTGCAGTTTCAATCACCAGTATCGGTCAGATGTGGTCGACACAAACACACCGTGTTAATTTTGGTCACCAGTATCGATCAGAAGTGATCGACATAAACCCAACGGATGAATTTCGGTCACCAGTATCGGTCAGGAGTGACCGATAGGATTCATATCGACTGAATATCAGCTCAGATGAGGTGTTTCCATTCCGATTTGGCTTCGGCGTCCTTCATCAACCTTGTAGCCACTTGAGTTAGTTTTCGTTTGGAATTAGTTTCGAGTCATTCCCATCAGTGGTTGAAGAGTTACGGGAATAAAGTGAGCACATGTCCATCTGGAGTTTTTACTGTTGATCTTGACCGACTTAAAGATAAGCTCGGACGAGTAGCCTCCGTCCCTATTCAGCATCTTCACTCTTCACGAAAGTTGTAGCCACGTGAGTTAGCTTTCAGGAGAACTTTGTTTCAGGTCATTCTGATATGCCGTTCAACCGATACGCTGCCAGACTAAAGACCATTTATTTACAATTTTGCCATTTTCGCTTAGACTCCTATAAATACTTAAAATCCCTAATTTCTGGGGACACATCTCTTTGTCCAGCAGTCTCTTCTTCTTTGTTTGAGCTTTTTGATTTTGTAATTTGAATCTTTGTTTATTTCAATAAAAGTTTGCATTTCTCTTAATCTTTTATCTTCCTAATCATGATTAACTATCTTTTCTTCATAGATTTGATGGTTTTCACCATGTTTAGTGAGTAGTTTGCTTTAGGTTTGAGATTAGGGCAGATGGAGTGATTTTAAATTTTGTTTAGGTTGATTAGAGCTTAGATCTTCTCATTCCCTTTCTTATATGATTGTGCGTAATGCTTAGTACCTCTTTGTTGGAGAAGTTGATTTTAGGGTTTCACATGCACACCAAATGTTTGATGAAATTCCTGAATGAAGTTCAATACTTGAAAATGATGTTTTGATTATCATGGGTCTTTGCATCTATCATTTCTTGCTTGAATGTGCTTATTGCTTAGTAGCATATTGATGAGAAATTGCCTTTAGACATTGATTATGCATGAGAATGTGAGTTGATGTTTGATATATCATATAAGAGATTAGTAAACCTAGCCTAAGAGATTAGATGTCTAGCATGCTAATTGGTTTTATGGAATTTGATCTTAATGCTTGATGATTATGTGTTTGAATAAAGAGATTTATCTTGAA
Source organism: Thlaspi arvense (assembly GCA_911865555.2). Taxonomy (NCBI): domain Eukaryota; kingdom Viridiplantae; phylum Streptophyta; class Magnoliopsida; order Brassicales; family Brassicaceae; genus Thlaspi; species Thlaspi arvense. Next base: position 39,079,644 of record OU466858.1, read on the forward strand.
TATGTGATTAGCAAAAGGGATTAGTGCCAAGAGATTGGATTAGTCTTTATTAGTGTTTCTTAACTAAGGTTGAGTGTTTAGAATAGCTTGTTTTGATCACCCTAGACATGAACATGAATCACCCTATCACCATTTCCTTGATCTTGAACCTGCTATTGTCCTTTGTAATCATTATCGTCATTCCCAGACTCTTCCATACGTGTAGTCAGAGGGGAAGTTACCGACCTGCTTGATATCTCTTGTATTTACATCATTTAAGCCTGCATTTAGTGCATGTTTTGGTTCTCTTTTGCATGTTTTCCTTATCATTTGTCCCATTTTCTTTTCTTTTTAGACTTAGGTTGCATTTAGGATGTAGTTTGTATTTTCTTTGCATAAAAGATGTTTTTAGGTACTCATTGAGCTACAAAGAGCATGGGAGATGATGGAGGGTGCAGCACAAGACATGAAAAGACCCAAGAAGAAGGTGCACCTCGTTGAAGCGGCCAGAAACTTCACCTGACAAAACTGGTTCGGACAATGCATCTCCAAGACGATTCAGCTTCAACAGTCTTCACCAATGTTGTAGCCCCGTGAGTTATCTTGCGTCTGGAGTTGGTTTCCGGTAATTCCCATCAGTGGTTAGAAAGTTACAGAAGTTTTCGTGAAACCGCTCAACCCCTATCAATCAGAGCCTGGTGAATTTTGGTCTTGGGTGACCGAAATGGTGCAGTTTCAATCACTAGTATCGGTCAGATGTGGTCGACACAAACACACCGTGTTAATTTCGGTCACCAGTATCGATCAGAAGTGATCGACATAAACCCAACGGATGAATTTCGGTCACCAGTATCGGTCAGGAGTGACCGATAGGATTCATATCGACTGAATATCAGCTCAGATGAGGTGTTTCCATTCCGATTTGGCTTCGGCGTCCTTCATCAACCTTGTAGCCACTTGAGTTAGTTTTCGTTTGGAATTAGTTTCGAGTCATTCCCATCAGTGGTTGAAGAGTTACGGGAATAAAGTGAGCACATGTCCATCTGGAGTTTTTACTGTTGATCTTGACCGACTTAAAGATAAGCTCGGACGAGTAGCCTCCGTCCCTATTCAGCATCTTCACTCTTCACGAAAGTTGTAGCCACGTGAGTTAGCTTTCAGGAGAACTTTGTTTCAGGTCATTCTGATATACCGTTCAACCGATACGCTGCCAGACTGAAGACCATTTATTTACAATTTTGCCATTTTCGCTTAGACTCCTATAAATACTTAAAATCCCTAATTTCTGGGGACACATCTCTTTGTCCAGCAGTCTCTTCTTCTTTTTTTGAGCTTTTTGATTTTGTAATTTTAATCTTTGTTTATTTCAATAAAAGTTTGCATTTCTCTTAATCTTTTATCTTCCTAATCATGATTAACTATCTTTTCTTCATAGATTTGATGGTTTTCACCATGTTTAGTGAGTAGTTTGCTTTAGGTTTGAGATTAGGGCAGATGGAGTGATTTTAGTGATTGTTTAGGTTGATTAGGGCTTAGATCTTCTCATTCCCTTTCTTATATGATTGTGCTTAATGCTTAGTACCTCTTTGTTGGAGAAGTTGATTTTAGGGTTTCACATGCACGCCAAGTGTTTGATGAAATTCCTGAATGAAGTTCAATACTTGAAAATGGTGTTTTGATAATCATGAGTCTTTGCATCTATCATTTCTTGCTTGAATGTGCTTATTGCTTAGTAGCATATTGAAGAGAAATTGCCTTTAGACATTGATTATGCATGAGAATGTGAGCTGATGTTTGATATATCATATAAGAGATTAGTAAACCTAGCCTAAGAGATTAGATGTCTAGCATGCTAATTGGTTTTATGGAATTTGATCTTAATGCTTGATGATTATGTGTTTGAGTAAAAAGATTTATCTTGAATATGTGATTAGCAAAAGGGATTAGTGCCAAGAGATTGGATTAGTCTTTATTAGTATTTCTTACCTAAGGTTGAGTGTTTAGAATTGCTTGTTTTGATCACCCTAGACATGAACATGAATCACCATATCACCATTTCCTTGATCTTGAACCTGCTAGTATCCTTTGTCATCATTATCGTCATTCCCGGACTCTTCCATACGTGTAGTCAGAGGGGAAGTTACCGACCTGCTTGATATCTCTTGTATTTTCATCATTTAGGCCTGCATTTAGTGCATGTTTTGGTTCTCTTTTGCATGTTTTCCTTATCATTTGTCCCATTTTCTTTTCTTTTTAGACTTAGGTTGCATTTAGGATGTAGTTTGTATTTTCTTTGCATAAAAGATGTTTGTAGGTACTCATTGAGCTACAAAGAGCATGGGAGATGATGGAGGGTGCAGCACAAGACATGAAAAGACCCAAGAAGAAGGTGCACCTCGTTGAAGCGGCCAAAAACTTCACCTGACAAAACTGGTTCGGAAAATGCATCTCCAAGACGATTCAGCTTCAACAGTCTTCACCAATGTTGTAGCCCCGTGAGTTAGCTTGCGTCTGGAGTTGGTTTCAGGTAATTCCCATCATTGGTTAGAAAGTTACAAAAGTTTTCGTGAAACCGCTCAACCCCTATCAGTCAGAGCCTGGTGAATTTCGGTCTTGGGTGACCGAAATGGTGCAGTTTCAATCACCAGTATCGGTCAGATGTGGTCGACACAAACACACCGTGTTAATTTCGGTCACCAGTATCGATCAGAAGTGATCGACATAAACCCAACGGATGAATTTCGGTCACCAGTATCGGTCAGGAGTGACCGATAGGATTCATATCGACTGAATATCAGCTCAGATGAGGTGTTTCCATTCCGATTTGGCTTCGGCGTCCTTCATCAACCTTGTAGCCACTTGAGTTAGTTTTCGTTTGGAATTAGTTTCGAGTCATTCCCATCAGTGGTTGAAGAGTTACGGGAATAAAGTGAGTTCATGTCCATCTGGAGTTTTTACTGTTGATCTTGACCGACTTAAAGATAAGCTCGGACGAGTAGCCTCCGTCCCTATTCAGCATCTTCACTCTTCACGAAAGTTGTAGCCACGTGAGTTAGCTTTCAGGAGAACTTTGTTTCAGGTCATTCTGATATGCCGTTCAACCGATACGCTGCCAGACTGAAGACCATTTATTTACAATTTTGCCATTTTCGCTTAGACTCCTATAAATACTTAAAATCCTTAACTTCTGGGGACACATCTCTTTGTCCAGCAGTCTCTTCTTCTTTGTTTGAGCTTTTTGATTTTGTAATTTGAATCTTTGTTTATTTCAATAAAAGTTTGCATTTCTCTTAATCTTTTATCTTCCTAATCATGATTAACTATCTTTTCTTCATAGATTTGATGGTTTTCACCATGTTTAGTGAGTAGTTTGCTTTAGGTTTGAGATTAGGGCAGATGGAGTGATTTTAGTGATTGTTTAGGTTGATTAGGGCTTAGATCTTCTCATTCCCTTTCTTATATGATTGTGCTTAATGCTTAGTACCTCTTTGTTGGAGAAGTTGATTTTAGGGTTTTCACATGCACGCCACGTGTTTGATGAAATTCCTGAATGAAGTTCAATACTTGAAAATGGTGTTTTGATTATCATGAGTCTTTGCATCTATCATTTCTTGCTTGAATGTGCTTATTGCTTAGTAGCATATTGATGAGAAATTGCCTTTAGACATTGATTATGCATGAGAATGTGAGTTGATGTTTGATATATCATATAAGAGATTAGTAAACCTAGCCTAAGAGATTAGATGTCTAGCATGTTAATTGGTTTTATGGAATTTGATCTTAATGCTTGATGATTATGTGTTTGAGTAAAGAGATTTATCTTGAATATGTAATTAGCAAAAGGGATTAGTGCCAAGAGATTGGATTAGTCTTTATTAGTGTTTCTTACCTAAGGTTAAGTGTTTAGAATTGCTTGTTTTGATCACCCTAGACATGAACATGAATCACCTTATCACCATTTCCTTGATCTTGAACCATCTTTTAATCTTTGAAGTTTAATTTTACTTTGTTTTAGTTCAGCTTTACTCTGTTTTTTCTCTGTTTCTTATTGCCTTTATTGATCTTTAATTGCTTTCTTTTGTTTTCTTTTGCTTTTTTGCTTGATCACTTAGGTTGTTAGACTCTAAAACCATCTTTATCTGCTTGAATTAAAATCTCTATTGCATTCTTACTGTTTCATTCTCCCCTTTTGGATTGATAAAACCCTATGCTATACTACAACTGATTAGTACAAGCTTGGGTAATTGAATCAAGTCCCAAAAAGTCTTGTATCAATTTGGCGCCGTTGCCATTAGGGGAATGCTTTGTTCAGTAGGGTTTGTAGAGATTTTGATATCAAGCTTTGTTATTTTCGATTTTGGTTACTGATTTCTCTTTTGGTCTAGAATTTCTTTTGTAGGTACCACAACACTTGTTCTTAAGTGTCTACAACTGCAACTGAGGTTCAAGGTCAAAGATTTGGGTTTGCAGAATCAGAATTCAGCTGTTGAAGCATGGAAGAACATCAGTATGCTGCTGGTTTTGGTTTGCAAGGTCCACAAGGTCATCAAGGGATCCAAGGCTTACAAGGACATCAAGGTCCACATGGTTTACAAGAAGCTTTGTTTCAAAGACCATTGAGACCTATTGGTGCTGCTGATATACCTTCAAGTTATGCTTCAAGACAAGGTATTCTTCCACCTATGGAGACTGACCACTATGAGATAAAGAGCAGCATGATTGCTTTGATTCAAGAAAAGAAGTTCTTTGGATTGCCCAACCAAGTTCCTCTTGATCACTTGGATCACTTTGAGAGGATATGTGCTTTGACAAAGCTTAGTGGAGTTTCAGATGATGGGTTGAAACTCATATTGTTCCCATTCTCTCTTGGTGGTAGAGCTCAAATGTGGAAAAAGTCTTTAGCACAAGGCAGCATCAACACTTGGAAACAATGCAAAAGTGCTTTCTTAACCAAGTTCTTCTCTCCTTCAAGAACTGCAAAATTCAGGAATGAGATCACAAACTTCAAACAGTGGTCTAATGAGAGCTTTGGAGACACTTGGGAAAGGTTTAGAGGCTTCACTCATCAATGCCCTCACCATGGCTTCTCCAAAGAAATGCTACTCTCCACATTATACAGAGGTGTTCTCCCAACAATAAGAATCCTTCTAGATACTGCAAGCAATGGTTACTTTCTTGGTAAAGATGTTGATGAAGGATGGCTTCTAGTAGAGAACATGGCACTCAGTAGTTGGGATTATGTTGATGATAAAGAGCAACACTCAATGGCAACTGAAGAAAAGCTAGAGACAGCATTGTATGAGATGAAAGCCTTACAAGAGAAAGTTGACTTGCTGATTAATAAGACCACTAAACCTCTTCCTATTGTTGCTCCACAAAACCACTACAAAGAGCATCAAATCAAAGCTGTTCAACTACAAGAGGTGCCAATAATGAACCAAGACCATGATGTTTGTGTACACCAGTCCTATGGAGACACTCATACTCAACATCATCAAGGTTCTTCTTCTCAAACAGTTGGCGCCAACACCTCCCAACCTTCACATGCATTGGACCTTAAGGAGATGTTCCTGCAACTCCAACAACTTAATAATGGAGGATTTCAAAAGATCATGGCTGCTGAAATTCAAAGAGGTATGGCTGAAATTCAGAGAAGCATGGCTGCTGAAATTCAAAGAAGTATTGCCTCCACCATCAACAACTTCCAATCCCAAATAGACTCCTTGACTATGCAGCTGAGTAAACAAGAGAACAATGCTCAGCCACTCACCTTCAAGAAGCCCTTACAGCATTTTTATGGTATCTCCTTCACTTCCCTAACTGATATTGCTGAGAAAGAAAACTCTATTGCTGATATTATTCCAAAGGTGACACCCTCTATCATCAACGTGGGCATTGAGTCTAAGTGTGGGGGAAGTGCTTTTCACTTGAGGTTAGCTAGTGATGCCAAGGATGATGAAGAAGACAAAGCCATTGAAACTGAGGTTGTTGAAGCTGACATAGAGGTCAAACAAGGAACTGCGCCAGCACCAGACACTTAAGGAACTCTTGCAGAAGAAGTACCCTTTGAAGAAAGGGAAAACTCAGAAGAAGAAGAGTGGTGGGCACCACATGAACTTGTTGATGATACCAAGGAATACTTGACTGAAGTTCCTGTTGTTCAAGAGAAGACTCAAGCTGCTCTCCTTCCTGTTTATCAACCCACTATCCCTTTTCCAGGAAGATTCAAAAAGCAGCTAATACAGAAGTATCAGACCCTCTATGCTTCTCAAATGGAAATGAGAGGTCTGAATAGTCAAGAGGAGCTTGAGAAACTTAGGGCTAAAACTGGAGCATCTGAGGTTAAGGAGCAGAACATCAAGAAGCTTGGTAATCCAGGAAAGTTTCTAGTCTCTTGTGAGCTTGGTGAATTGGTTGTAGAAGAGGCCATGTGTGACACAGGTTCAAGTATCAATGTGATGTCCCTTGACTTGGCAAAAGAACTAGGAGTCACCAAGCTGAAACCATATGATTCCACAATCACTTTTGTGGACTCTTCTTCAAGAACACCTGTTGGTCTCATTGAAGACTTTTCTGTGAGGATTGGAGCATGCAAGATACCAACTGATTTTGTTGTGATGGAAATGGCTCACACTCAGAAGCCTTCTCTACTACTTAGGACTCCATTTCTGAACACAACAGGCACTGATATTGACTTCACCAAAGGGAGAGTCACCCTCAAGAAGGTGGATGATGGAGTTAGCTATGCAATAAAGCCTCCACCTTCAAGCTTTTGTGGAAGCATCACTAATGTTGAGAAAGGAGGTGCTAAGAAGCCACCTAATGTCAAGAAAGATCTGAGGGGATTCAAGGCTGAAGTGCTAAAAGAAGATGAAGACCCTCTTGATCACAATGAGTATGATGGTGAAGCCTTTGATGGTGCTTGTCTTCCTGAATTGTTTGATGGAATCAAAGTGAAGCTGTATGGTGGACCAAGAGGACCAAGAAAGAGAGTCAGGAAACCTAAGGAGAAGCTCTACTATGGACCCAACACATTGTTCAGGAGGAAAGGAGAAGGAACTTCAGTTCCACTCCATCATCCTCCATGATCTTAAGGAGCATGACAAGTCAAGCTTAGTGACTCTAAACAAGCACTCTTGGGAGGTATTCCCTTGTTATCCTATTTCATATTATTGCATTTTATGCTTGTCTTTGTGTTTTTCTTTCAATAACAGGAGCAAGTGTGGTTTAAGGCAAGTTGTTATAAGTTAGGACCCGGTCTGACCAAACTCCCTCTAAGGTACACAATCATGCTCCTTTGCTCCTGAATACTTCTGAATATCTTTTATTACCCTCCTTCAAGCTTCTATTACACAAGGGACTGTGTAATTTAAGTGTGAGGGATGGCATTGCATTTGAAATTGTGTTCTGTTTTCTTATTTTCTCTTCTACATACTTGAGTCTCATGCATTCATCTGTGTGCACTGAAAATCCATGAAATTTTCAAAATTTTTGGAACCAAAAAGATCATTTAGTTGCATTTACATAACTAAGATTGAGTCTAGATGCATTTCATATAGTTTTGCATACATCTGCATAGGGAGTAGATGATAAACACTTGTCAAGATGTTAATGTTTGAATTGTTTTCAATGCCTTGGTTATCTGTTGTTTGATTGCATTGTGGTGAGTTTGAAGTTAAGGCTGCACCATATCTTGACTACTTGCATTGATACTCTTGTCTTATGCTGAAGCTTGCTTTGATTTGATTCCAACTCTAATATTATTAGAACCATAATCCTGACTTTGAATTATATTGTTTGTGCATTGAAAGTGATTACATGGCTACCCATATACATACTTGGATTATCTTCTTCCCTTCTTACCACTCTTGTTAATCCAAGTAGCTGATCCTCATCATTATGGGACAGTTAACCACACCCTAAAAACAATCCTTCTTTCTGAACCTAAACACTATTGTGAGAGTTGTGAGGCATTGCATTGCATCATTTTTGATCTTATCTTGGCAAAAAGTGTTAGGAATAAGGCTGGCAAGGAGAAGCTCTCTTGTAGACACCAACTTGCATTTTGAGCTTGGTATTAGGTTAGGAGTTTGGGAAAGGGTAGTGTAAGTGGTTTAAGCTTTAATTGTTTACATCTTTGAGAAGAAGAAGAAGTATGGGATTGGTAGTATGGGGGAACAGTTCATTTTGTGGTTAAGTTAACTAGGAAGAAAGCTCTAAGTGCTAAAGAAGAAAGGTGCCAACAACAACAAAGCTTACAAAAGGTCATCCAAAAGGAGTAATCAGACCAAGCAATCCACCAAAGGTGATGAAAATGGCGCCAATCATGCAACAAAGAAGAGCAAGTTCCAAAATGAAGTCAACCACACAAGCAAAAGAAGAAGGAGTTTCCCCAAATATGAAGAAGGAAGTGATCAAGTACTTTGGGAAAGGGTAGATTTAGGAGTTTCACTTGGGGTTTTAGAAGTAATTAGGTTCATCTTGGGTAAAAAGGGTAGAAGAGAGCTTTGACTTGCATGCATAGGTGTGCTTTTACCTTTAGCATGTTGCCTAAGATAGAATCATTTCATTGAGTGATCCCCTGAATCTTTGAACCCTTATTTGAATGAGATCATTTTTATCTCATAACCATGTCCCTTGACCAAATGTTTTCTCTTGATTTGCACAAACAAGATCCATTGGTTACTGATTAATGAATGTTAAAGAGTTGGTTGATTTGAATGCTTGTGTAGGCTAAGCTAGAGTGCATTGTTTGCTATGATAGGTATCGCTAAAGCTTTTGAAGTAGAACAATCTCTTTGCATCTTAGAACCTATAACTTGAGCATTGATTCAGTCTTTCCATTGACATCTTTAGTTTTGAGCTTCCACTTTCAAACCTTACTCTCCCATTTGTTGTTATTTGCTTGAGGACAAGCAAAAAGCAAGTGTAGGGGTGTTGATATCTCATGCATTTGCATCATATAAACTTCATTTAGTTCATGTTTTGGTTCTCTTTTGCATGTTTTCTTTCTCTTTAGCCCCATTTTCTTCTCCATTTAAGACTTAGGTTGCATTTAGTTTGTAGTTTAAATTCTCTATGCATTAAGGATGTTTTTAGGTACTTAAGGAGCCTAAAGGAGCACGGAGGAAGTGTCGGAATGGTTCAAGGAGTTAGCCAAGCTGAGAAGGAGCTAAGGAGGGCGATTTCTGGTGTTCCATCGATCAAAACCTGAAGTCTATCGATCTGGCATGATCGATACAAGTCAGCAGAAGCCTATCTATCAAGTCCATCGATCAAGGAGTGATCGATGGGAAACCATCGGATGCTTCATCGATCAAGTGTATCGGTCAAGACTGACCGATAGGAGTCCATCGATCAAGTGTATCGATCATGGAGGGATCGATGGGTAACCAACGGATGCTCCATCGATCACTCTTATCGATCACTCTAGATCGATACAGACCAGCCCGAACTTCACCTTATTTACAATTTTGCCATTTTCGCTTATACCCATATAAATACGAAAATACCTAATATTTGGGATCAAGCTTTTATCCAACAGTTCTTCCTCTTTTGTCTTTGTTTTTGATCTTGTAATTTGAATCTTTGCTTGATATTAATAAGAGTTTGTATTTATCTTCTTGTTTAATCTTTCTAATCATGATTATGTATCTTTTTCTCTTTGAATTGATGGTGATTAGGGAGTAGTCTTTTTAGGGAATTGCGCATCGGAGGATTCTGGCTGGTAGTCCCTTGCGCATAGTCTCCCCGGGTGCCTTGCTTCGGTGGGCTCGGTGACTCACTTCCTTTGTTCGATATTAGGCTTGTTCTTGGCCCCCTACTTCTAGCACCAACTGTTTGGGAGCAAATTTTGGGATGCGATGTGGAGCGATTTGATTGGTCGTCGGATTTGCGGGGAAGATTTAATGCTTCTCGGGTTCTCACCGTGTCCGTTGCACACGCATTGGGCCTCATGGGCCGTAACCACATTTTGCGGCACAACATTAGGTTAGGTTGGGTTTTGTTTATTTGGGATCGGTTTTAGTAAATATGTAGGTTGGTCGGGTTTTGTATATCTGGGCTCAGGTTATGGGCAATCATGTTTGCTAAATGCAATTTTGTTTAATTTATCGCCGCATGTGGAATTGAGCAGAGAAAAATAGTTTGTGAGGAAAATGCGATTAAATGTTTGAGTCCGAGGGAGGGGGGGAGGGAGGGAATCAAGAGCTTATAAATTTGGGAGGAATCAGGCGGAAGCAGTACTATAGAGATGAGCGTAAGCAATCAACCCTAGTTATTATATTTAATTCATCTTAACTACAATATAAACTCTATAAATTAGTATTCGGTAATCAATATATATATATATATATATATTATTTTTATATAGAAAAAGAAAGAAAAATAATAATAAATTATTCAGTAGGATAGTAAATACTCTACATATTAATAATATTGAGAGTATGATATACTATTATTTGTATATAATTTTTTAATATTTTATATATTGTTGTTTTCTGTAATTTATACATAGCATCCATTATCATCTATTTTTATTTGTTTATTCTTTTTTAAATAAAAAAGAGTTTATATCATACTCATATACAGTCCTATTGTAAAGAAAAAAAATTAGATTAGAAATAAAACAAAAAATAACTGGATGGAAAAATAAATTATAATAAAATGAAACATATATTAATAAGAAGTAGAAAGTAAAAATAAAAATAAATCTCTGTAGTTTTTTTTGTTCTGTAAAACTCTCGTGCGTTATTTTATACGAAGTCATTTAAAAATCTCAAGAAACACATTTTATAATAAACACATTTGCGGATCCAATTTTATAATGAACATATGCGTGCAGACCAACCATAAGAAATTTATTTTCTTCATCAAACCAATTCCTCGATATTTGACGAAGAGATTAGCAGAGAGCTCCCGGAGAAGTTTATAAAATATGATTTTACAAAATTATAATAAATATTAATTATAATTTTATTGAAAAATAAAATAAATAGTAGATTATCCATTGTACTATATTTATGTTCATAATAAAGTCAAATATTATATTTTGATTTTATTTAAAGTTTTTTGTAATTTTTGTTAATATTTAATATAATTGTTTTTTGAAACTATATTTCATAAAACGTTGAAAAATAAGAAATTTTTGATTAAATACAAAACGATAGAACCAGTTTTTCGTGATTGTTGTTAAACACCAAAGTCTGCATCGTATAAAAACATAACTATGCGAAAAATATTAGAAAAACTAACCTATACATTTATATTACAATTCACTTCTTTTAACCTATACTCACATACATGCTTAAATATATATATATATATATACTAGGTGTTTCGTCTGCGCCATGCACGGGCCAAGATGCATATCTAATAATTGTTTTGAATAGTATTATATTCAATAAATACGTATTTTGAATACAATATTTTTACTTATGAATCAGAATTAATCAGTACATTCAAAAATACATACATCTAAATACCAAACATGCTTACATTAATATGAAATACACATTTCGAGAAGCATTCTTGAAACACAAACGGGATACTCGTGGTCTCATTCAGGATTAATGCCTTCGAATATCTTGTATATTGTTCATTCGAACCACAGCTTGCAGTCGAGACCTCTTCATCACATTGTAGTCTGTAATAAAAAATTCATGATATGATTAAGGAGCTAAGAAGTAGTAATCTAAATGATCTATTCTGTTTATAGTGTCATTACCTATCACGAAAACGATGAACATCAGGAACATCTGCATCAAAATAGAACTCACAATACTTCTTCATTGCAATGACATTTATAATACCTATACATAGAAAAAAAAAATTAAGGTCATAAGACAACACATATGAATCAACAAACATAGTTTGGTGTATTTTTCATAATAGCTTCATATTGTTTATTGATGTACCACCATCTTAGAACACAAACAACTTTTCCATCAAGATTTTGAGACCATTGTGAGAGAAACTCTTCAGCTAATTTTTCCATCGCGCAACATTCAGTTACACGTTTCCTATAGAAAAAGACTATAGAATCGCAATGAATTGATAATATGATGACAAAATAGATAATAGCGTAGTCTTACTTATCATCTTGGAGATCAAAAAGGGTAACAGCGTAATCATCTTGTACTTTACGCTCATCAAAAATCTCGAGCTCACCAACGTTTTTAAGAACACCAATCAGATCTAATTAATAGCAGCACAAAATTACGAAACTCTTTTTTTTTCTTGTTTGTTTAACACAAAGGTTACTATTATTCATTGCACAAAATTTTTACCGATAGTATACTTGACATCCATGCGACCCCTAAAAACATCTTCAAAGTCAGCCAATGTCAACAATAAACCATCTTCAGGACCAGACACATGAATAAATCTAGTGTTTGTAAAAAACTTCAGCTTAAATATGAAATATAATGAACAGTGAAGTGAGTTGTAATAATGTTATACATTTTTAAAAAATAAAGTGAATCACTTGACTAAATGGCCATATTTGAGGAGAATTATTTTCATCATAAAAGAGAATTGAAAAGCACATCCACACTAAACCAAACGTATTGAGATATCGTGATCAAATTTTTTCTGGTTATAATTCACAAACAAATGAAAACCAGTTCCACATCTGATTCTAAACTAAAATAAACTAAAAACTAACATCATAAGGGTGAAATATTATGGTCAAAAATGATATAAAGATAAAAACTACATATATAAACTATTTTCATATAATAGTTACTTCAAAATTAAATCACACATAATTCAAAACACTACAATGAAACTAAAAAGGTGAGAAATAAAAAAAAAATACCAAAAATATGTTCATAAAAATAACCTATATATATATATATATATCAAACCAAATGATTTGGAAGACTTCTTTATATATTATGTTAATCAATCTCATATATTTATGTGTGTTTCATTGTTTTTATAAAGCTTGTCCTCTTAGGACAGTGCATAAAATCAAATTGATTATTTCAGATTTATTAATCATGAAAAACATATTAATATATTAGAAAATATCAAAACATTGAAATATAAATTTTATCTTTTATATTGGTATACAAATAAATATTATATTTAATAAAAATATTGTGTGTTTTTAAGGATTGTAGTCATCGTATTTGTCTTCCCATATTCCTCTTTTATTTAATCTCCTTCATCTTTTTCTCTAACTTCTTCTTTCCCTATTTCTGGGTTATCCATTTTTTCTTTCAATAATCTCATCTTCTGTTTTTATCTCAGTTTTTTTCGTTGTTGTCTATGTCTTCTCTTTCTTTTTCGCTTTCTAATTTTCCTCTTCCTCGTCTTGACATTATTCTTATTCTTTTTTATCATTAGATTTTGTTCTTATTTATGTATGTCTACTTCTTACTCTTTTTCCTCGTCTCATCATTATTCATCATCTTCTTCATTATCTTTTAGTTTTCCCAAAACGTAAGTTGTTGTGTTTGTGTATATGTTGTTGATTTAGAGATAGCATGTGTGTTTAATTAGGGTAAACCAATTTAAATCAAACCAATGAAAACCGTTTCAGATTGAACTTGGTTTTAAATTTATATTTTTAAACCAAACAATTTTTTAATTAACTCTGTAACAAATATAATACTAATTACGAACCAAAATAAATTCTAAAAAATTATATATAAATATATGTATATTGTTTAAGAAAACCTTCCAACTAAACTAATCACCTTTCGAGAATATGATACAACCTAAGGTTCAAAAAAAATAATATATATATATATATATATTTAAAACTTCAATGGATTCAGTGCTGGGTTCGTATAGATTACTATGAACAGAAGCGAATTCGGAAAACTTCCCGCCAATAGATTTTCACTCTCAATTATTAATATATTTTGGAGTATATCTATCTTAACCTCCGCAATATTGGACTAATTGATCTTTCTGTCATATATATCTATATACTAAATTAATACTTATGTCTATTATGTTCTTTCTAATTGATACTGGTATTAAAAAAAAAATTCTTGCTTTCAGTCTCTCTTATGTTCATCACAAAGCGATTTTGTATTAGTCTTATATCACCGGCCTCTAACAAATCAGGATCAAGCATAAAGCTTGAAAATACACAAACATAATCTGCAATATGATATTCATCTACTCAAACATTTTTTATAAACATTTTATTGCCTATTCTCTAAGAAACTAAACATATTAGACATGAAAAAAACTAATCTCTCTTCACTTTTTATCTCTCTTGCTTGTTCTTAATACGCAACACATACAAAATCTTCAAATAAAAATCATCTCTCTCTCTCTCTCTCTCTCTGATATTCTTCAAATAAAAATCTTGGTTTCAACCCACCAACTCAATCATTCAAGAAGACTCCAAAAAAAAAAGAATCTAACATATTATTTAAGATCAATCGACTGAAACAATGCTTTGAGCATCGAGCTTTATTATTTCCTCTCTCCCTCTTTTTCTCCTTTTAGTTCTCCCCTACCTATTTTTGTCTCCCTCCTCTCTCTCTCTCTCTCTCTCTCTCTCTATCTCTCTCTATCTCTCTCTCTCCATTTTCCCTTTCTTTCTCTATGCCATCCATCTAGCTCTCTCTCTTTCTCTCTCTCCTTCTGCTTCTTGTTTTTGTTTTCGAAGTTGATCTTCACTCTTTATCTCTCTTGCTTGTGCTTAATATGCAACACATACAACATAGAACGGTAAGCCTAGAAAACATAATATATTTTAGAACTAAAAGAAAAAGAACATAACATATTGGCTCCGATTGGTGACAATGTGATCCTTTTTGCCTTATTAGTCCACACAAAAGTATCCTTGTTCTTTATTCTTTCTAAAAATGTTTTGATTCCTTTTTCAAAAAGGTAAAAATACATCTCACTAAATTAGGTTTAAGAACTATAACCGTAACAAAATAAATTAAACAATATATAGAGACATAACAAACAACCTAAGAAACCTCGCTTGTGGATAGTGTCTGTTACAATCCATCCAAGCTTGAAACTGCGTTTTCTGAACACGAACTTCACTACCATCTACTTGATCAAACTCCGAAAAAATCATGATCTGGTTACTCAGTAGGTGCAAAGATAAGATAGTCATGTCAATAGTCTCCCTGGACATGTACAATCAGTATAGAGAAATCAAAGAAGCATCTCACACAAAACCATCTAAACCATACCATTAAAAATCAAAAACATGGTATATCTCATACAATACATGGGTTTTTTTACTTGCTCGCTCTGATTATTTCATTAACATTATACAACAATAGTTGGATATTTATATAGGTTTATACCACGACCTAGCATATTAAGGCTTTCATCGTATATGTATTACTATAACTTTATAGATATTAATACTCCAAAATTATTTAAGCGTAATAATTCTAAGCTATCCAAAACTATTAAAGAGTAATAATATATTAAGCTAGTTCTAGTATATACCGGATAGAATTGGAATCCGACAATTTTAAATTTTAAATTTCGCCACCGAAAAATAAAATTAAAATTTTCATAAAAGATATTAATCAATAATAACAATCCTCAAGATATGCTATTTTATCATTATAGAGCCACCATGCATGTAGTTCAATATCGTCCAACCATCATTAGACT
The DNA here is from genome assembly GCA_911865555.2 of Thlaspi arvense. Taxonomy (NCBI): domain Eukaryota; kingdom Viridiplantae; phylum Streptophyta; class Magnoliopsida; order Brassicales; family Brassicaceae; genus Thlaspi; species Thlaspi arvense. The sequence continues at coordinate 39,095,232 of OU466858.1, forward strand.
AATTTAATCTGCACAGTTACTCTTAAATATCTTCATATATCTTCACAGTTCTGTTACTGTATGGTTTAATCAACTTACCTTTTTGTAACATCTACTCGAATATATAGATTTCCACTTGTTTCATTGCTTGGTAATGTACATAAATTTAAGATATTCTCAGCTCTAAAAGAAAATGTAACGTTGCCAACCACCAAGTTAGGGATCTCGTAAAACATCATTGCTTGTAGGAGAAGATAGAGGAGCTAACAGAGAAAATATATAATCAGCATTCCTTTAGGCTTTAGCAATAGCTCAGCTATCGCAAGCTTTGGTCTAACCAACTAATAAAGTTGTACGTTTGCAAATGTTATTTGTTACAAATTATATTAATTATAAGCAACAAAATGCGAAAACACAATTAACAGAATAAAAACAGCAAACAAAATAAAAATATCACGATGCAATTTTAAGGATAATAAACTTTCATAGATTACAAAATCAAGTAATAATTTCACAGCATTAAGATGTAAAAAAAGTCTTTGGACCTATAACAAACCTCATAATAATATAAATTTTTAATAGATCTTAATGATCTTAAATTATAAAATATTTTGTGGGCTACATACACAGAATAATTTACGATTTACAAGAAATAATTTTGTGGGCTACAGCCCAAAATCAAAATCAAAATCAATAACACCAAACAAAGAATTAGATTAAGATTTTTATTAGAATATAATTGGAAAAAAAGACGACTAAAGTATGCTGAGAACGAACATAGAAGCGACACATAGGAAATCTACTTCTGAAATAATTGATCCAACTATATTTAGTCTTAGAAAGCGTTTAGGTTCAGGCTCCACAATATATTTTTACCCTTAATGCATTGTACCTTTCTGTTGTTGGTACGAATAAAAACGATTAAAGATACGTTTGGTCAACGATAAATGATGAATAACAAAGGTTAAATCATGTTCGTTTATATGTGGAAGACAGGCTCCACACGTCGAGAGTTGGCTTGAACTAATTAAAAGAGATAAGGGTGCGACAGATAATTGAAGTGTGTCATTAATTAATAGAAGATGAGTTGATAGATATATCGTGTCAACAATAAGATTGTAAAAGTTGAGTATTAATATTATAGAGTGATGAAGATAAAGTTTTTAATAGAGAATGATCCATTTGTAGATGTTGGATCATATAATTGAAGCTAACGGCCAAGAAAAGGATCGCCAACATTGATATAGAGTGGTGTATATGTATGTTGTGTCATAGAAATCAAAAACACTAACAAAAGCTAGTATATATAGTTACGAATGTTAGGACAGAATAACATTTTTCATTTAACACGTCTTGCATGCAATGAGTTTTTTTTTTTTGTTGAAAACATAATTTATTCATATAGAACCGTTGAAATCGGAATATAAGAGAGGAAGCAACCATGATGGAGGTGTATGGCATACTCTATGGTTTGAGTTTTGTTTCCTAGAATTTTTAGCCATGAAATGAGCAGCAGAGTTACATTCTCTGTTTACATGAGCAAAGTCTACAAAATGAAATTTTTCAAACCAAGATCTAATATCAGCTAACAAATTGAAGATTGTAAGGTCTTGAGTGGCTGTGCATATTAAGTTGACAAGTATCTGGCAATCTCCTTCAAAAATAGCATGTGTAAATCCCTGACTCCATGAATTCTGTAGTGCTATGAGTAACGCTTTGCCTTCAGCCTCCAAAGAGAAGGAGGACTGGACTGTTAGAGTTGAACCCCACAGTTCACATAGTCTATATGAATTTCATATTATCCAACTAGAGGAACTCTGTTTAGTGGCCAGATTAAAGACTGCATCATAGTTACATTTAACCAAACCCGGATGTGGCCGTTGCTAGGAGGGCTTGATAGTCATCATTTGGGGAGGGTTGTGGGTTGAGGGTGTTAATGTGTGAGCTTGTAACCATTCAGCAACATCAGCCCGGGCATTATTGACAGTACCTGACGAAGATATTCTTCTTTTTTAAATACTAAAGAATTTCTTGATGTCCATATGCGCCATAAAAGCCAAAAAAGGTAGCAGTTTTTGAGTATCATCGAGGGTATTATTTAGTTGGCTGTCAACAATCATTCGGATAGTAGATTCAGTGTCATGAGAGGGGGAGATTAGAGCCGGCAAAATAGGTAATTGAGATAAACGCCAGGTGGTAAGGGAGATGGGGCAAGAAAACAGAAGATGGTGAATTATTTCTGGTGCTTGCCCACAACGTATACACGTTGCATCAATAGGGATACCCCGAGATTGTAGCCGTGTCGCAGTATGTATGGCTTGTGAGAGCACTTTCCATAAAAAGTGTTTTAATTTTGGCATGATATTTAGTTTTCAAATTTTACGTTTAAGGATATGATCAATATAAGGGACAGTAGGCGCCGTTGATTGAAACTCCAGATGATGGCGTAAAAACCAATATCCAGATTTGACCGTGTATGCACCGTTTCTTGTGTAGTTCCAAAGTAGCTGATCGGTATTATTATTTTGACTTAAATAGATGGACTGTATTAGGCTCACATCTTGAGCCGCAACTGTGTTTTGTAAAGACTGGTTGTTCCACTGTTTGTTTGAATTATCTATGTGCAGTAAATCCAAAACCAGAATATTTGACCCTTCAGACGAGGGTAGTGCCGGGCGAGGGGGGTGGCTTGGAATCCAGTTATCATGGAACACCCTGATTTTTGCACCATCTCCAATTATATATCGAGATCCCTTTTTGAGAATTTGAAGGCCACAAAGAAGAGAAGACCAACCGTAAGATTGATAAGGCCTCGCTTTAGCTTGTAGGGGGTGATCATCCTTTAAATATTGTGCTTTGTAAAGTCTTGAGAATAAACAAGTGGGGTGCGTAAAAAGTCGCCAAGCTTGTTTTGCAAGCAGAGCATCGTTGAATTTTTCGAAATCATTAAATCCCAAACCACCCTCGTGTTTTAGGAACTGTAGGCGTTTCCAAGCCACCCAAGGGATACGCTTTGAAAGTGAGTCGTTTCTCCACCAAAATTGGGTGAGAATACTAGTAAGCTCCGAAGTTACATGTTTTGGGAGCTTGAAACAGGACATCGAATAAACATGCATTGCCATGGCAATCGATTTAATTAAGACCTCTTTGCCAGCATGGTTTAGAAGTTTTGAGCTCCAAGAATTTGTTTGTTGTTTGACTTTGTTTGTAATGTTCGTGAACATCTGTTTCTTCATTCTACCAAACTGTTCAGTGAGTCCAAGGTACTTACCCCTGCCTCCATGGTTCATAATCCCCAGACATGTTTTGAGACGATCCTGTCTCGTTCCCAGAATACGTGAACCGAAAGTTATCATAGATTTATCCTGATTTATTTGTTGTCCCGAACTTTGTTCGTATAGTCGAAAAACATCACGGAGAGCAGTGCAGTTCTTTTCATTTGCCTGGCAGAAAAATAATGAATCATCTGCAAAGAAAAGATGCGTGATTCGTGGAACCTCGTTGCCTATTTTGATTCCATTTATTTTTCCTTTGACAGTGTTTCGGTCGATGAGATGACTCAGTACATCGGCACATAAGATAAATAAGTAGGGAGATAAAGGATCACCCTGTCTCAAACCACGTTGTGGAATGATATATCCGTGTGGTTTCCCATTAATAAGTACGGAGTATGTAACGGATCCTACCATAACCATGATCCAATGAACCCATTTATCGTTAAAACCGAAGGCCTTCATAGTAGCTTCAAGGAAACTCCATTCTACTCTATCATATGCTTTTGTCATGTCGGTTTTGATTGCCATATATGTTTGAGATACTCTCTTTCTGGTTTTGAGGGAATGCATCAGTTCATGAGCGACGAGGACATTGTCAGAAATCAGTCTCCCAGGAATAAAGGATGCTTGTGATTCAGAAACAATTGAATCCAAGAAAAGCTTTAGCCAGGAAACCAAAATTTTTGAAATAATCTTATAGGAGACATTGCAAAGTCCTATTGGTCGATATTGTGAAAGAGAGGTCGGGTTTGTTGTTTTGGGAATCAGGCACAGATTAGTATGATTTATACTATCTCCTAAAGTAGATGAGTGAAAGAAAGATAACACCTGTGAGGTTACATCGGGACCTACAATATCCCAACATTGCTGATAGAATCTTGCAGTGAAACCATCAGGGCATGGAGCTTTATCGGAGCCTATTGCACAAACAGCATTGAAAACCTCCTGTTCGCAGATCTCTTTAGTAAGAGCATAATTTATATCGGGTGTTAATGTAGTTTTAAAGTCTTCAAAGATAGTAGGGGATATGATATTATTATCACTGGTATACATGTCCTGAAAGTAATCTGCGGCATGGTTGCCAATGTTATTATCGCTATAGAAAGTATGGCCATTGGAATCTTTGAGAGAGTGGATTCTATTTGTGGAGTATCTACATCTCGAAATTGCATGATAGAATTTCGTGTTTTGATCGCCATTTATGAGCCAGGAGTTCCTACTTTTGATATGCCAATAAGTTTCCTCATTATGGTATGCCTGTGCTAATGCCTTTCGAAGGTGTGAAACAGTGGAGTGGTTTGAATCTGTCGCAGTTAAAACATAGTCGAGTTGGCGTTGCAGGTTTTCAATTTGTTTTGCAGAGTTTGTTTTGAGATTATGTCGTGAAAGATGAAGTGTTCTTTGGACGGCAGCTAAACGATCAGGGATGGAAGTTCTCTGTGTCTCTGAAGACGGAGAATGCCAACCTTGAAGTACATATTGTTTGAACTGCGGATGCTGCAGGAGCCGTTTATCAAATCGAAAAGGTTTATGGATAAACTCGTCAACGACAGCGACAGTGGTTACAACCGGCCTATGGTCAGAAGCACAGAAACCATGGAACTCTGCAAATGATGCAGGGAAGGTAGCCATCCATTCGGAATTTGCCAAAACGCGATCAAGACAGGATCTAATTTTATGAACTCCTCTATTTCCACGTCATGAGAAACGATTCCCTTTAGAACGTAAGTCTTTGAAATCGCAGACGCTAAAAATATTTCTAAAACTTTGAAAAGATCGTTCCGATCGTTTTGGTCCTCCTTTCTTTTCGTTATTTGATAGAATTTCGTTAAAATCACCCATAATGAGCCAAGGTCCGCGACGTGTTTGATTGATTCGTTCTATTTTTTTCATAAATCATGTCTTAGGGAATGATTTGGGTTGCCGTAGACGCAGGACAAATAGAAATTAAATCCATTAGATTCAATAGAAATATCGATTATACGGATCGATTGATACAAACTAGTAATAGCTATATCCTTTTTCCAGAACAACGCCATACCACCACTATGGCCTTGAGGAGGGATAGTAATCGAGAAATCGAAACCTAAAGGAACACAGAAGTTTCTCACAACAGTACAAGGATTCATAGTTTCAACTAAGAAGAGTAGATCTGGTTGCACTTTGCGACACATCTCTCGTAGTCTGTCTTTTGTTAATGGTGCTTGGAGGCCTTGACAGTTCCAGGAGAGAAATCGGAGATTGTTCTTCAGAGACGAAAGGGTGCGAGACCCCCATTGATGTCGTTTGGCTGATGAATGCTGAAGGAAGGTTGGGAATCCTCGAAACTTTCAACTTTGATCGGAGAGATGATCTTGTCGTCGTTGAAAGTAGAAGGCACAACCAGGGCTTGTCGTTTGCGTGTTGCAAACTCGTCAAGGAATTCATAAGATGCTTTGTAGGTTGGATCAGTGAAATCATCAGTATCTCTTTTTTTACGTTTGAGTGCTTTCGAAGAAGACGGGACTGGATCTGTATTGCAGACGAAGGCATCAAAATCGGATGACATTTGTGAGTACTCAGGTTCGTTGCAAACCAGACCTTGCATTGCTAAGCCAGGAATAGCAGGAAGGGAGTCATCTGTGAAGCCACGGTGGTAGGAAGCCGCCATAAAACTGGATTCAGCGTTGTCAAACTTTCGAAACATTGCTTCGACCTGGTGTCTTTTTGCTTCAGTAAAACCCGATGTTTCCTCTTGATCAAGGTAATCTTTGAGCAATTCTGAGAAATCACCTTCATTGAATTTTCCTTTCTCCATTTTTGCCTGAAGATAACGCCATGTTTCAGAGATCATGTCGGTGTCATCACGGATTTCAAACGGTGTAATATCCCTCGAGTAATCTGAAACGGTGTTAGTGTTGTGTTCTGCAGGCGGAGTAGGGGTCGTGCTTGAAGGGATCTCCGGCACAGCATTCGTGTTGTTTGCATCCGTTGATGTCAAAATATCATGATCGTGATCATCGTTATCATTGTTGGCATTGTCGTCATTGTCACCATTTGGATTCATATCCTGATTCAGCAGACAGTATTTGGTTTCGTGTGTTAGGATGCCACATTTGAGACAGAAATTTCGTAAACGCTCGTAGCGAAGTTTGAGAGTTGTATTCTCTCCAAGAGAGAATTGGAAATTCCTTTGAAACACCAGAGGAGTGGCTATGTTCCAGTTTAAATGAATGCGGACATAGTCGAGGACTTGTGCCGCTGCATCATCGTATTCAATGTCCATCACTGTCCTCAAATGCTCGGTAATGAATCGAATCAGTGTGCGATTATGAAATTGAGGAGGGATGCCACGAAGTTGTATCCAGAACGGGATGGTGTTGAGCATTTCATCGGTTTGTGTCGGATTCCATTTGTGCATTGAGAGCATCCATTCACCAAAAAACCAAGGGCCACGGTTAAGGATCAGATTTACGGCCTCCTCCGATTGAAAAACAAATTGGAATTTGGTTGGAGTCAGGATTCGTCCATGTACGGAATCACTCATACCCCAAAGTCTCGGCATTTGGCTAAGCAAAGCGTGCATATTCTGTCTCCGGGGATTCAAAAGAAGGCCAACAATAGCAAAGCGGTTTGCTCGCGTCGCTTCATCACAAATTGATTGGGGCAGAGCAACGGGTGTCTCATCGTACCCCAGATTTATTTCCTGCATTTTCCGGTGAAGGTTGTCACTCATGGAATTTGGAATTAGAGAGTAACTTGGTGCATATGACGGATGAGAGAGATGTCGTATATATACTATTGTCCATGGCGGTTTTCGGTGAGAAAAACTCGGGAACCAAAGAAAACCGCCTGAGAAACTACCCAGCGGACAATAACCAATTCCGAAAAGCCATATATTTCAGATGAATTGGAAACAACTCCCAGATAATTGCGAGAAAGAAGAAAAGGGGGATTCAATCTTTGTTTCGTATCAGGAGAAGAAGGAGAGAGGGAGGAGAGAGAACAGAGCGGAAAAAATCGTCATGGATTTAGAAAAATTTATTTTGTTATTCCATGTTAAATGAAATACATGTAACTAAAAGAATCAAGTTGGGTTTTATTAAAAGGAGATAACTTTGTGAGAACAATGCATGTCTTATGATTAGCTTTGGATTTTGAAGTATATATATCTAAAACCAGTTCAGTCTAGGTTGCATTCTGATTTGTCTGAAAATTTCTTTCTTGAAGAAAAGCTAAAGAAATTATAGTATTTTTTGCGATTATTGAAGGGCAGAATTTTAGATTTTTTCATATTGTCAAAAAGTTTAACAATGGTTTTTTTGTGTTGTTATAGCGTTTTATCATTAAAGATTCAGAATTAAAAGATTGTGATATCACTACTATTTCCTTTTCAACAAGATATATTTGTTTTTGTAAATTCTTTAAAAATGAAGACTGTATTTCAAATTTATGTTCTCATAATTTATTTTAAAATAACTACTAATAAATTTTTTTTTAATAAATACAGATTAACCACACAAAAAAATCACGGAAAAACCTTGAAAAAACTATGAAAAGATCCATATAACCAAGAATAAAATGAGACATAGTCCTATGTATTATTTCTTTTCAAAATCTGAAAAACACAGATATATACAAATACACGGTACAAGCGCAAGAAATTAAACTATCTATAAACATCGTTTCTGGTTTGAGAAGTTAAGATAAATCTACTAATAAAACGTTTACTTCATCAGGGTAAGTTTAGTAAGTGTATCCTTGAGGTCTGCAAAGTCTATAAAAGCGAGATCATTGACCTGCAACATTAAAGCAAATCAACTTCACAACTTAAGATAATATGATTTCCACTTTCATTCGTATAAAACTTAAGACACCAAGGCCTCTGGTTTGTAAGCTGACAGGATCTAAACTATATTAATAAAATTTGAGTCACATATATATAAGTAGTTTAATTCAGTTGGTTTAAGGTCGTCAAATGTTGTCACTTATAATTTAAATTTCGCATTTTAACAAAGTGAGTAGTATGTCCTTTTATGAATTAGATTAATCATACAAATAGCCACGTTACCTTTTCTCCGGTATTACACAAGCGATTTAATTAACCGACGATCATCCTTTTCACTATATAAATTATCAGCTGCTATATGAACTCATGAGTAATCAATGAAGCCCTATATGACCAATCACACAATAAACAATAGAAACGATGAGTTGAAAAAACGAAAAAAATAGAAACGATGAGTTGACCAATTCATCAAAGACTTCAAAAATAATTGGCAAATAATAGATGAATTCAAGTCTCTTATGTATATTTTTCTTGATAAAAGTCTTGTGTTATATTACTCATCTAACTTACAGCTCATGATACTAAGTCAATGATTATTGAGCTAATTACTTTAATCATCCACATACAAACGGCTCAATATGAAATCCAGAACAGAAAAACAAAAAAAAAGAAAGACAAAGGTCCAATCCCCTCAGCTTCTTAAAAGCCATGAGCTTCTCATGGACCTCGGCAGCCATCATTATACAATGAGCTACATATACAATAAACGACGAATTCATGACAAGTATTACTTTGAAATCAAGAAACACATTTATGTACCTGGGATACAGCACCCAAAACGACTTGGGCCGCGGGCATAGAGAGTAGGGTCATTATAACTTGCTTTAGTTACGATAGTAACACTTCACTTCACTTCCATCAAGTTGCAGCGCCTTGTCTTCTCCGTCTTTATGGACAAAATATACATGAGCCATGCTGCCAAAAAAACAAGATTTTTTAGTTAGTCAAGCTGGGGGAAAATTCACAAATACAAATTGGAGAAAGACACAAACCTGTCGAGAGTGTTGATAAAAACATGTGTGATCTCTCCGCAAGATGAGAAATGTTCGATCAAAGTGCTCTTGAGCTCATCCGCAGGAACCGAAGTGTCATATCCCTCAACGGTAATGCCAAACCTACTGCAGTATTCAAATTTGCATGTTTATATCAACAACACATCTTACAGACACACACAAAAAAAAGAAGAAGAAAGCATATCAACTTACAATCTTCTGTCCTCGTGTGTCTCTCTAGTAAGAGTGGCTCGATAACGTCTCGTCTCCTCGTCTTCTTCGGGTGTAACCTTAACACGAGCACTCCATCCTCCCACGTCACTTCCATCAAGTTGCAACGCCTTCTCTTCTGCGCCATCTCCGCGAAGAATAACAAAAGCACGTCTGTAACAAAGACCAATTGTTTTTATAGCTAAGTTGATCTGGTGATGAAAAATATTCTGAACTTTTATCGTCACAAATATATAGTAAGCAACGAACCCGACACGGCCTTGAAAGAATATAACATTAAAGACTTCTCCGCACAAAGCGAAGTGATCAGTCAACGCCTTCTTGATATCTTCCTGAGGAACCGAAGTGTCGTATCCCTCAACGGAGATCCTAACCTTAATTTTGCAGGAGATCAAACATTACCAACAACAATTGACAACACATACAAAATCTCCGGGGAAAAAATAAGAAGCATCCATTAATTTACCGGGGCATTCTGCTACTCTTCAAGTAGGCTTCCATAGCAGCATCACTGCCGAACAAATCAATTTTCTTCCGCTAAAGTGCAACAGATCTAATCAGATATTTTTCTTACATAGGTATTATTTGTGAAAAAACCACTTAATAGAGAAAAAGAGATTTAAAAAACCCAATGATAAGAAAGCCATAAGTAGAAGAAGATTACTTTGGTGGCGGATCTCTTTTTCGCGGCGGATCTCTCGCTAGAGCTCTTGTCCATGAAGAAATTGAGAAAAGGCAGTAACCCTAGGCTGCCGCTTTACGATGGTGTTTCTGTCTTAGAAAGAAGAAGGTATTTTTGTTGCGTTAAGAAAGAGGAGACACGAAATTTAAAAAGGGTCAATAGCTAGAAGGGAAAATCTCCGATGAGTTGGAATTTAGACACATCAATAAAGATGTGTTGTGTTCATCCTTGTCTGGATCAAAAGGAGAAGAAAAAGGGTTTCGATTCTTACCAGTAATCGTGAATATCATGTCATCTGAAGGAGATACATAATAATAAAAAAAAAACATACCTTTTGTTTGATCTTTTAGAGTTAGCGTTGGTTAATTATCCTTTCTGCATATATTATCAAACAAAAAGCTATAAAATCAGCTTCATACACCAAATATAACAAAAACAAACAAACTATAATATGCATGAACTATACTTAACCTAAGATCTATATGAACGAAACTAAACCTACGGCTGCAAGAAAAATAAAAAGTGGCTAGAGAGAATTACACTATTTATAGAAAAATATATTTAGGGTTTACACAAAATATTTTAGGATTTACAAAGAATAATTTTATGGGCTACGACCCAAAATCAAAATCAAAATCAATAGCACTAAACCGATAATTAGATCACGGTTTTCATTAAAGGTATAATTAGAAAAATCGATGGCTAAAGTATGGTGAGAGCGAACGTGGGAACGCCACGTCAGAAATCTACTTCTCAAATAATAGTATAGATTATAAAAATTTAACTATACATTATAAAAAATATATATTACAAAACATATACTTTGTTATTTTTTTTTAACACATATAACTCATACTTCAATTTTTCCACAAATATCTGTATGGATATAAATATTAATTGTGCAAATGTCAAAGTCGCATGCAAACTTGTTGTGCATGCATTTTGTTAACCTCAATTATAGTCTAATTTTAATTTTAGTTATTAGAAAATTTATAATTTTAAAAAAATATATATATGTCCTAAGAGTGGTGAGGTGGTTGGTACGCACGAATGTACGAGCCGATCATCTACTCGTTTTTAGGATATGTAAAGATAGTAAAACCTAATTTAGTTTAATTAGCAATACTTTAAGGAAAAATATATACTTAAAATATATATTGGTAATATTATATTATATAAAGAGAAAAGAAAACATAATATAGATAATATTTTAAAATATTATAAGAATTTAATTATTATTTAATATAATTTTTATATTTGTAATTATATATCACTGTAAACGGTAGAAAAAATTAAAATAAATCAATTTTAAAAAGTATAAAACAATATGAAACGTTTGTGTGATTCTTGGTAAAAAGTAGTAATATTTATTTGATTGATACAAGACTTTTTGGGACTTGATTCAATTACCCAAGCTTGTACTAATCAGTTATAGTATAGCATAGGGTTTTATCAATCCAAAAGGGGAGAATGAAACAGTAAGAATGCAATAGAGATCTTAATTCAAGCAGATAAAGATGGTTTTAGAAGTCTAACAACCTAAATGAGCAAGCAAAGAAGCAAAAGAAAGCAAGCAAAGAGCAGTAATGGCAAAGAAAAACAGAGCAAAAACAGAGTAAAAACTGAACTAAAGCAAAGTAAAACTAAACTTCAAAGACTAAAAGATGGTTCAAGATCAGGGCAATGGTGATAGGGTGATTCATGTTTATGTCTAGGGTGATCAAAACAAGCAATTCTAAACACTCAACCTTAGGTAAGGAACACTAATATAGACTAATCCAATCTCTTGGCATTAATCATTTTTCTAATCACATATTAAAGATAAATCTCTTTACTCAAACACATAATCATCAAGCATTAAAATCAAGTTCCATAAAACCAATTTGCATGCTAGACATCTAATCTCTTAGGCTAGGTTTACTAATCTCTTATATGATATATCAAACATCAACTCACATTCTCATGCATAATCAATGTCTAAAGGCAATTTCTCACCAATATGGTACTAGGCAATAAGCACATTCAAGCAAGAAATGATAGATGCAAAGACTCATGATTATCTAAACACCATTTTCAAGCATTGAACTTCATTCATGAATTTCATCAAACACTTGGTGTGCATGTGAAAACCTAAAATCAACTTCTCCAACAAAGAGGTACTAAGCATTAAGCACAATCATATAAGAAAGGGAACGAGAAAATCTAAGCCCTAATTAACCTAAACAATCACGAAAATCACCCCATCTGCCCTAATCTCAAACCTAGAGCAAACTACTCACTAACCGTGGTGAAAACCATCAAATCTATGAAAAAAAGATAGTTAATCATGATTAGGAAGACAAAAGATTAAGGTAAATGCAAACTTTAATTGAAATAAACAAAGATTCAAGTTACAAAATCAAAAACCTAAAACAAAGAAGAAGAGACTGCTGGATAAAGAGATGTCTTCCCAGAAATTAGGGATTTCAAGTATTTATAGGAGTCTAAGCGAAAATGGCAAAATTGTAAATAAATGTTCTTAAGTCTGGCAGCGTATCGGTCAGTTGTATCGGTCTAGGCTGATCGATATGAATCATATCGGTCAGTTGTATCGGTCTTGATTGATCAATACGTTTGATCGATATGGGTTGAGCGGTTTCACTAAAATTGCGATATCTGTTGAACGGCATATCAGAATGACCTGAAACCAAGTTCTCCTGAAAGCTACTCCCGTGGCTACAACTTTTGTGAAGAGTGAAGATGCTTAATAGGGACGGAGGCTACTCGTCCGAGCTGATCTTCAAGTCGGTCAAGATCAACGGTAAAAACTCTAGATGGACATGTGCTTACTTTATTCGCCGTAACTCTTCAACCACTGTTGCGAATGACTCAAAACTAATTCCAAACGAAAGCTAACTCAAGTGGCTACAAAGTTTATGAAGGACACCGGAGCCAAATCGGAATGGAAACATCTCATCTGAGCTGATCTTCAGTCGATATGAATCCTGTCGGTCACTCCTGACCGATGCTGGTGACCGAAATTCATCCGCTGGGTTTATGTCGATCACTTCTGATCGATGCTTGTGACCGAAATTCATCATCTGGGTTTATGTCGGTCATCCTTGACCGATACTGGTGATCGATACTGCTCTGTATCGGTCATCCTTGACCGATATTCACTGTGCTCTGACCGAAAACTTCTGCAGAGATTGTCTGCTTTGATCCTTCTTGCTCCCTTTTGCCCAGCTAGCATCCTGGATCATTCCCAAAACTCCTTCAAGCTCCTTTTAGCTCCAAAAGCACCTAAAAAAATCCAAAATGCAAAGAAAACGCAAAATATACTCTAAATGCAACTTAAGTCTAAAAAGAGAAGAAAATGGGACAAAAGCTAAGGGAAAACATGCAAAAGAGGACCAAAATATGTACTAAATGCAGTCCTAAATGGTGTAAATACAAGGGATATCAACACCCCTACACTTGCCTTTTGCTTGTCCTCAAGCAAATAAGAACAAAGGGGAGAGTGAGGTTTGAAAGTGGGAGCTCAAAACTAAAGATGTCAATGGAAAAATTGAATCAATGCTCAAGTTATAGGTTCTAAGATGCAAAGAGATTGTTCTACTTTAAAAGCTTTAGCCATACCCATCATATCAAACAATGAACTTTAGCTTAGCCTACACAAGCATTCAAATCAACCAACTCTTTAACATTCATTAATCAGTAACCAATGGATCAAGTTTGTGCAAATCAAGAATAAACATTTGGTCAAGGGACATGGTTATGAGATGAAAATGATCTCATTCAAATAAGGGTTGAAAGATTCAGGGGATCATTCAATGAAATGATTCTATCTTAGGCAAAATGCTAAAGGTAAAAGCACACCTATGCATGCAAGTCAAAGCTCTCTTCTACCATTTTTACCCAAGATGAACTTAATAACTTCTAAAACCCCAAGTGAAACTCCTAAATCTACCCTTTCCCAAAGCACTTGATCTCTTCTTTCTTCATAAATGGGGAAAACTCCTTCTTTTGTTTGTGTGGTTGACTTCTTTTTGGAACTTGCTCTTCCTTGTTGTATGTTTGGCGCCATTTTCATCACCTTTGGTGGATTGCTTGGTCTGATTTCACCTTTTGGATGACCTTTTGTAAGCTTTGTTGTTGTTGGCACATTTCTTCTTTAGTACTTAGAGCTTTCTTCCTAGTTAACTTAACCACCAAATGAACTGTTCCCCTATACTACTGATATTGCTGCATATTTAGTGTATTTTGCATACATATAAGTTAGTTTCTCATGCATTTACCTTGCATATTATGCTAGTTTGCATCACTTTAGGTCCTAGAGTACTTTTGCACCAGCATTTGCATGTTTCGTGCATTTTGCATCACAATCAGGTTGTTTTCGGTTACTTTGGAGCTATGGAAGATTTGTGGACGTGCTAAGGCTCGTGAGGAAGTCCGTGGAGACTTGGAGAAATCAGGATTGCACGTTAAGGACCTGAGATCGAGTAGCAGATCGAGCAAGGCAGGTCGATCTAGACGAGATCGACCAGAAGACCGAGTGTGGAGATCGATTTGAAGTACGGACGTAAACGGCACCATGCAGATCTAGAACCGGATCGAGCTTCCAACCCGATCAGCACAAGATCGACTCAGAGATCGACCTAGAGCCATCTGATCCAAGACAAGATCGAGTGCCAGATCGAGCTTCGTGATCGATCCCAGACCAACCTTATCCGTCCAGCCTGTTTTTGGACCGTAGCGAAGGGGGGGGCCAGTTGCGGTTTGGCCATTTTAGGCAAAAAGCAACGATCCCTTTCATTATTCCACCCTGTCGACTACTTTTCTATCATCTCTCTCGTTTTAGGCGATTTCACCATTGTTAGACTTCGAAGCTTTTCTTGCTTTTTTTTTGTTCTTGAATATTGAATCGTTTAAGTTAAAGCAATTGTTTTTCATGTTTACTAGATCATCTTCTATGCTTTGTTCGGTTTACTTTATGTGTAGCGAGTAGTTTCATCGGGTTTTGGGGTTGAGAGGATTCAAAGGGGTCGAAAAGGTTTTCAAAGTTTGGTGTTTTCTTGTTTTTCATGGCTTTCTCTTCTAGGATATCTAGTTCTTAAGGCTTAGAGACTCTCACGCCAAGATCTTTATGATCCAAAGGGCCTCTTACCTTGACAGGATCCAGAGGTCCTTGAAAATCGAATCCTAGAGGCTAGTCTACCTTTCCAAAACCCCGTGGTAGTTAAGGAGACTAGTTAGGCCGTGTATTTGAAATCTAAGTTTTATGCCCTTCAATCTCTTCTTCTGCCAAACGCCATGGGTCTGGAGGAGAGAATGAAGGAGTGATCCATACCACACTCCATGGATGGATCTTGTTTTGTTTTCAAGGCCTAGAGAACCTCACAAAGTGAGTAGATCTAAAGTTTTCAAACCAAGCTTGAACCTTTGAGACCCTTGAACATGAATCTCAATCCTGGACCCTTTTTCCTAGTATTCTATCATCTCTGTTAATCATTCGCTTGCTATTTGTTCGCATCTTGGTCGATTAGATTCATTTCTGTTTAGGCTGTTTAGTAGATCGATCGTTGTTGCTCGATCTAGTGGACAATCCCGTGGTCGATTCACTAGTCGATTTTTATTAATTCACAGCTTTGCATTTTAATCATTTTGTCTGTTCCTCGTGGTAGTTAGCTCGTTTCTAGTATTTTTAAAATAGTTTTGCTTTGCATTTTACTGTTGCATCTAGTTTTTATGATTTTCACAAAACCGTTCATCATTTGATTAGCTTTGCATGATCCTTGCATTCTCATTGCACTTTCTAGCTCTAAGTTGGATTGATTCCTCTTGCATTATACTACGATTGTGTGCTGCTTGAGTTTTGATAACCTCCTGCATTGCATTACCCTTATAGACCTAAGAAATGAGTTATCAAATGACGCCGTTGCCATCTTAGGGGATAGAAAGCATTGAGATTTGGGGTTTGGTAAAGACTAAGCCTTTACTTTAAGTTGGTTACTGATTTCTCTACTCTCAAACTTGTGTCTTTCAGGTACATGAATCTGCGTTACAAGGGTGACAACAACCTACTCACGCCCTTGGACAATATTCATTAGCTTGGCAACGCAAGATCAAGAAGAGTTCGAGAACAAGCTAGAGCCTTTGAGGAGATTGTTCAGCAAGGTTCAGTGGGTTTTGAAGCGATGGCTGAGCACGAGCACCCAGAGGGACCTCCTCCAGCTCATGGGGCAGTGGGAAGGGGTAATGGAAACCCCCACCACGCAGCTAGACCCCCACGGATAATAGGAGCGGGAGACGCTCCCAACACCCATCATAATAGGTTTGGGATACTCCTCCTCCTGTACAGAACAACAATTTTGAGATTAAGCCGGGATTCATCTCAATGGTGCAAAATAATAAATTCCATGGGTTAGCAATGGAAGATCCCTTGGAGGACCTCGACAACTTCGAGCAAGTGTGTGGGATGATCAAGATAAACGGCATATCCGAAGATGCTTTCAAGCTGCGTCTCTTTCCATTTTCTCTTGGAGACAAGGCTAGACATTGGGAGAAGACCCTTCCACAAGGTACCATTACCTCTTGGGCTGAGTGTAAGAAGGCGTTCCTCTCCAAATTCTTCTCTAGCACCAGAACAGCAAGGCTGAGAAGTGAGATCAGCGGCTTCACTCAAAGGAACAATGAGACGTTCAATGAAGCCATGGAGCGGTTCAAGGACTACACCATCCAGTGTCATCACCACGGCTTCAGTGAAGAGACCTTACTAAGCACTATCTACCGCGGAGCTTCACCAAAGATATGCTTGCTACTTGACACGGCGAGTAAGGGAAACTTCCTTGGTCAAGAGGTAGAAGAGGGCATGGAGCTGATTGAAAACTTGGCATTGAGCGACGGCAACTATGCCGAGGACTATGGCCGTGCACTGAGAGGTTCTGAGCTAGAGTCTCACAAGAAAGAGCTTAAGTCATTGCATGAGAAGATTGACAAGCTAGTGTTGGCTAACCAGAAGCATGTTCACTTCGTTGGTGAAGCGGATGAGACCTTAGGGGAGCTTGAATTGAGTCAAGAAGAAGCCAATTGGGTGGCGGGTCAGAACAACTACAAACCTCAAGGGTACTCACACAGCTACAACCAGAACAACAATCTCTCCTATAGAAGCACCAATGTCGCGAACCCTAAAGATCAAGTGTACCCTGCTCAGCAAGCAAAGCCTTTCGTCCCATACAACAAAGGTTTTCACCCGAGTGGTGGTTTCCAGGGCAAGGGCAAGGCAACTTCCAAGGACAACAACAAGGAAACAAAGGTTATACACCGACGTACCCTACGGGCTTTGTTCCGCACCAACAACAGATGCAACCGCAACAAGTTGACCCGGTCCAAGCCATGTTTCAACAGTTGATTCAAGGTGCAAGCATCTACAAATCAGAAGTTTGCCGAGATGAACACTCGCTTGGACTCCTCTCTCACTGATTTCTCTACTCAGATTACAAACTTGAATAAAAATATCAAGCAGCTAGAGAAAGGAAAGGCGAGTACAAGTGGTCAGAATAGCTTACCGGGCAAGTGTAAGCAGAATCCCAAAGAATACGCCAACGCCATTATACTAAGGAGTGGGAATGAGCTTGCACCAACGGTTACTCCCAAGAACAACGAGGATGTTGTCATTCAAGAGGGGGAGGGTAAGCTTTCAGCTGATGATGAGATCAACGTTGACAATGTTTGGATTCAAGGGCCAATGAGAGGTGAGAAAGCGGCTGTAGAGAAGAAAGTGGAGCAAGCTGCCAAGGAGAAGGATGCTTATGTGCCTCCACCGTATGTACCCAAGCTACCTTTTCTTGGCCGCTTCAAGAAGCAACTTATAGAGAAGCAGAGAATCTTGTTTGAGAAGCATCTTAAGGACGTAGAGATCAAGCTACCTCTCGTAGACTGCCTTGCCATGATGCCTAAATGTGCAAAAAATTTCAAAGACACGCTTGCAAAGAAGAATAAGGAAAGCAAAGAAGTGCTAGTACTTAGTGAAGAATGTAGTGCCGTAATACACAAGGAGATAGTTCGCAAGAAGTTGGGAGATCCTGGAAGCTTCACTATACCTTGCGCCTTAGGTCCATTGGAGTTCAAGAGTTGTCTTTGCAGTGTGGGAGCTAGTATAAATTTGACGCCTCATTCTATAGCAAAGAAGTTGGGATTCACGATATTCAAAGATTGTAGAATCTCCTTGGTGCTAGCTGACAGAAGCGTGAGGTTACTCGTGGGTTTGCTTGAGGACTTGCCAGTGAGAATCAGCGGTGTAAACGTGCCTACGGACTTCGTTGTGTTGGAAATGGATGAAGAACCTAAGGATCCGCTCATTCTTGGTAGACCGTTCTTAGCACCGCTGGAGCCATCATCGACGTCAAGAATGGGAAGATAGCTCTGCACTTAGGTAAAGATATAAGGCTGGACTTTGACATCAATGATGTTTTGAAGAAGCCTACGAAGAAGGGCAAGCTTTCTACATTGAGACATTGGACGCTTTGGCGGATGAGTTGCTAGAAGAGTTGGCTCAGGAGGATCATTTGAAGCTGGCATTGACTAAGGAGCCAGGAGAGTTCGGTTACTTGGACCAGAGGACTCAGGAATACGCTAACCTGCTGGTATCTAGGAAGATTGTCAAGGAGGATGAAGGCGCTTGCCTAGAAATCGACTCTGAGATCGACGACATTACTCGATCAAGGGGTCAAATCGACATTCAGATCGAGGAGGGTGATCGATCCAGGAAATCAATCGAGTCCAAGATCGAGGGATGCCTTCCGATCAATTCAGAGTCCATTCCGGAGATCGACCCAGTGTCTCGATCTTTCACTCGATCCACCTTCAATCGAATGGGAGAATCGAGTGATATTGCTCGATCTACACGACATCGAGAGCAAGATCGACCGGAAGACTCGATCTCGGAGAGGACAACGGTTCAAGAAAGCAGCCTTAAGGGTCATGTCTCGGGTTCTAAGGAGGCTACTGAGGATGGGAACGTCAAAAACAGCCACGAGGACGATTGGAGCGAGCTGCTAGCCCCAAAGGTGGACCTTAAGGAGCTCCCACAAGGGCTAAGGTATGCTTTCTTAGGGCTTAACGAAACCTATCCTGTGATTGTGAATGAAAACTTAAGTGATGATGAGTTGCACTCACTCCTAACTGAGCTGAGAAAGTATAGGAAGGCCATTGGGTACTCTCTAAGTGACATCAAGGGCCTTTCACCAATGCTTTGCACTCATAGGATTCACTTGGATAATGAGAACGCCTCTTTTATAGAACACCAAAGGCGTTTGAATCCGAATTTAAAAGAAGTTGTTAAGAAAGAGATTCTTAAGCTTTTAGAGGCTGACGTGATCTATCCCATAAGTGACAGCACGTGGGTATCTCCTGTACACGTGGTGCCTAAGAAGGGAGGGATCACAGTCATTAAGAATGACAAAGATGAGCTTATACCTACTAGGACTATTACAGGACACCGTATGTGTATAGACTATAGGAAGCTTAATCTTGCTACTAGGAAGGATCACTTTCCCTTACCCTTCATTGATCAAATGTTAGAGAGGCTTGGTAATCATCCTTACTATTGCTTTCTCGATGGATATAGTGGATTCTTTCAAATACCAATCCATCCAAACGATCAGGAGAAGACGACCTTTACCTGCCCTTATGGCACCTTCGCGTATAGAAGGATGCCATTCGGGTTGTGTAATGCACCGGCTACCTTTCAGCGGTGTATGATGTCGATCTTCTCCGATCTAATAGAAGAGATGGTAGAAGTGTTTATGGATTACTTCTCTGTATATGGTGCGTCTTTTTCTGCGTGTTTGTTGAATCTTTGCAAGGTACTAAGGCGTTGTGAAGAGACGAACCTTGTGCTTAACTGGGAGAAGTGTCACTTCATGGTGAAGGAAGGGATCGTGCTTGGCCACAAGATATCAGAGAAAGGCATAGAGGTTGATAAAGCCAAGGTTGAGGTTATGATGAGTCTTAAGCCGCCGGTTAATGTCAAAGGGGTGAGGAGTTTCCTAGGCCATTCTGGCTTTTACATGCGCTTCATCAAGGATTTTTCCAAGATTGCACGCCCTCTCACACGGCTGTTGTGCAAGGAAGCTGACTTTGTGTTTGATGAGGACTGCCTTCGTGCTTTCATGACCATCAAGGAGGCTCTAATATCCGCGCCTATAGTGCAAGCACCGGATTGGACTCTACCTTTCGAGATAATGTGTGACGCGAGTGACTACGCCGTGGGAGCAGTCCTTGGTCAGAGAAAAGATAAACGGCTGCACGTGATTTACATGCTTCACGTACCTTGGACAACACTCAAGCTATATATACCATGACTGAGAAGGAGTTGCTGGCGGTTGTATTCGCCTTTGAGAAGTTCAGGTCATACCTCGTAGGGTCCAAAGCCATTGTCTACATGGATCACGCGGATCTTAGATACATCTATTCCAAGAAAGACACTAAACTGAGGCTTTTGAGATGGATCCTCTTGCTCCAAGAATTTGACATGGAGATCAAGGATAAGAAAGGGATAGAGAACAGCGTCGCTGACCACCTCTCAAGGATGAGAATCAATGAGTCTCTTCCACTAGATGATTCGCTTCCGGAAGAACAACTTATGATGATCACTACGGCTGTTTGTGGAAGGCTAGAAGGGCGGTTTGAAGAGGTTTTGAGCTTCAAAGAGGAGGATCTCCCTTAGTACACTGACATTGTGAACTACTTAGCGTGTGGAGAGGAGCCAACTCATCTCGACAGCTATCACAAGAAGAAGTTCATGAGAGACGCAAGCAACTACTTTTGGGACGAGCCTTACTTGTACAAGAGAGGCGTGGACAGTCTATACAGGAGATGTGTTACAAAGGAAGAAGCTCAGGACATTCTCTTTCACTGTCATGGCTCTTCGTATGGCGGACACTTAGCTTCGTTCAAAACCGCTACAGAGGTCTTACAAGCCGGTTTCTGGTGGCCGTCTATCTTCAAGGATGCCCATGAGTTCGTGAAGAGTTGTGAAGATTGTCAACAGGCAGGAAACATCACCAACCGTAACGAGATGCCTCAGGTTCCCATCTTTGAGGTGGACGTGTTTGATGCATGGGGCATAGACTTCAAGGGGCCTTTCCCATCTTCCTACGGCAACAAGTTCATTTTGGTGACTGTTGACTACGTCTCTAAATGGGTTGAGGCCATTGCTTCCTCTACAAACAACTCTAAGATGGTGATCAAGCTCTTTAAGAGCATTATATTCTCGAGGTTTGGAGTACCCAAGGTGGTGATAAGCGACGGAGGAAGTAATTTCATCAACAAGTTGTTTGAAAACCTTCTAAGGAAGTATGGCGTCAAGCACAAGGTGGCTACACCGTATCACCCTCAAACGAGTGGGCAGGTGGAGGTCTCTAACCGACAAATCAAAGCCATACTCGAGAAGACGGTGGGTACTACTCGGAAGGATTGGGCAGCTAAGCTAGACGACGCTTTATGGGCTTACCGGACTGCCTTGAAAACACCCATTGGTACTACTCTTCTCTACGGCAAAATTTTTGAAAGACACGCTTGCAAAGAAGAATAAGGAAAGCAAGGAAGTGCTAGTTCTTAGTGTAGAATGTAGCGCGGTAATACACAAGGAGATAGTTCCCAAGAAGTTGGGAGATCCTGGAAGCTTCACTATACCTTGCGCCTTAGGTCCATTGGAGTTCAAGAGTTGTCTTTGCGATTTGGGAGCTAGTATAAATTTGAAGCCTCATTCTATAGCAAAGAAGTTGGGATTCACGAGATTCAAAGATTGTAGAATCTCCTTGGTGCTAGCTGACAGAAGCGTGAGGTTACCCGTGGGTTTGCTTGAGGACTTGCCAGTGAGAATCAGCGGTGTAAACGTGCCTACGGACTTCGTTGTGTTGGAAATGGATGAAGAACCTAAAGATCCGCTCATTCTTGGTAGACCGTTCTTAGCCACCGCTAGAGCCATCATCGACGTCAAGAATGGGAAGATAGCTCTGCACTTGGGTAAAGATATAAGGCTGGACTTTGACATCAATTAGGTTTTGAAGAAGCCTACGATAGAAGGGCAAGCTTTCTACATTGAGACGTTGGACGCTTTGGGGGATGAGTTGCTAGAAGAGTTGGCTCAGGAGGATCATTTGAAGCTGACATTGACTAAGGAGCCAGGAGAGTTCGGTTACTTGGACCAGAGGACTCAGGAATATGCTAACATGCTGGATTCTAGGAAGATTGTCAAGGAGGATGAAGGCGCTTGCCTAGAAATCGACTCCGAGATCGACGACATTACTCGATCAAGGGGTCAAATCGACATTCAGATCGAGGAGATGATAAACACTTGTCAAGGTGTTAATGTTTGAGTTGTTTTCAATGCTTTGGTTGTCTGTTGTTTGATTGCATTGTAGTGAGTTTGAAGTTAAGGCTGCACCATATCTTGACTACTTGCATTGATATTCTTGTCTTATGCTGAAGCTTGCTTTGATTTGATGCCATCTCTGTTTATTAAAACCATAATCTTGACATTTAATTATCAAGTTTATGCATTGAGAGTGATCACATGGCTACCCATATACATATGGGTTATTTTATTTCCTTTTTACCACTCTTGTTAACTCAAGTAGCTGATTCTCATCATTATGGGATAGTCAGCCACATCCTAACCCAATCCTTCTTTCTAAGCCTAAACACTATTGTGAGAGTTGTGAGGCCTTGCACTGCAATATTTTTGATCATATCTTGGCAAAAAGTGTTAGGAATAAGGCTGGCAAGGAAAAGCTCTATTGTAGACACCAGCTTGCATCTTGAGCTTGATATTAAGTTAGGAGTTTTGGGATCGGTAGCATAAGTGTTTTGAGCTTTACTATTTTGTCTTTTAAAAAGAAGTTTGTCTTTTAAAAAGAAGAGAAAGAAGTATGGAATGGTAGTATGGGGGAACAAGTTAGAACTGTGGTTAAGTACAAAGGGGATAAAAGCTCTAACTGTTTAAAGAAGGAAGGCGCCAGCAACAAAGCTATGAGAGGGTCAATCAAAAGAAGAAATCAGACCCAAGGAAATCCACCAAAGGTGAAGAATGGCGCTTAATCTACAAAAAGGAGCAAGCCCCAACAAAAAGAAGCAACCACACAATCAAAAAGAAGAAGTTTCCCCAGACATGAAGAAAAAGAAGGGTTAGAGTTTAGGAAAAGGGTAGACTTAGGGTTTTATTTTGGGGTTTAGAAGATAATAGGATCATCTTTGGATAAAAGGGTAGAAGAGAGCTTTGACTTGCATGCATAGGTGTGCTTTTACCTTTAGCATTTTGCCTAAGATAGAGTCATTTCATTTAGTGATCCCTTATGTTTTTAACCTGAATGAGACCATTTTCATCTCATGACCTTGTCCCTTCACCAAATGTGTTCACTCAATTTGCAAAAATTTGATCCATTGGTTACCATTAATGAATGTTAAAAAGTTGGCTGATTTGAATGCTTGTGTAGGCTAAGCTAGAGTGCATTGTTTGCTGTGATAGGTATCGCTAAAGCTTTTGAAGTAGAACAATCTCTTTGCATCTTAGAACCTATAACTTGGGCATTGATTCAGTCTTTCCATTGACATCTTTAGTTTTGAGCTCCCACTTTCAAACCTTACTCTCACATTTGTTCTTATTTGCTTGAGGACAAGCAAAAGGCAAGTGTAGGAGTGTTGATATCTCATGCATTTGCATTATATAAACTTCATTTAGTTCATGTTTTGGTTCTCTTTTGCATGTTTTCTTTCTCTTTAGCCCCATTTTCTTCTCCATTTAAGACTTAGGTTGCATTTAGTTTGTAGTTTGCATTCTCTATGCATTAAGGATGTTTTTAGGTACTTAAGGAGCCAAAAGGAGCACGGAGGAAGTGTCGGAATGGTTCAAGGAGTTAGCCAAGCTGAGAAGGAGCAAAAGGAGCTAAGGAGGGCGATTTCTGGTGTTCCATCGATCAAGACCTGAAGTCTATCGATCTGGCATGATCGATACAAGTCAGCAGAAGCCTATCGATCAAGCCCATCGATCAAGGAGTGATCGATGGGAAACCATCGGATGCTTCATCGATCAAGTGTATCGGTCAAGACTGACCGATAGGAGTCCATCGATCAAGTGTATCGATCATGGAGGGATCGATGGGTAACCAACGGATGCTCCATCGATCACTCCTATCGATCACTCTAGATCGATACAGACCAGCCCGAACTTCACCTTATTTACAATTTTGCCATTTTCGCTTATACCCATATAAATACGAAAATACCTAATATTTGGGATCAAGCTTTTATCCAACAGTTCTTCCTCTTTTGTCTTTGTTTTTGATCTTGTAATTTGAATCTTTGCTTGATATTAATAAGAGTTTGTATTTATCTTCTTGTTTAATCTTTCTAATCATGATTATGTATCTTTTTCTCTTTGAATTGATGGTGATTAGGGAGTAGTCTTTTTAGGGAATTGCGCATCGGAGGATTCTGGCTGGTAGTCCCTTGCGCATAGTCTCCCCGGGTGCCTTGCTTCGGTGGGCTCGGTGACTCACTTCCTTTGTTCGACATTAGGCTTGTTCTTGGCCCCCTCCTTCTAGCACCAACTGTTTGGGAGCAAATTTTGGGATGCGACGTAGAGCGATTTGATTGGTCGTCGGATTTGCGGGGAAGATTTGAACTCTGGGGTGGGGGGTTAGCCTGCAATGGGAGAACAAAGAAAGAGAATCTCCGTAAACTGGAAAGGGGTTGCCCTTCCTAATACGCTCCGACGCTCTAGTCAGAAGAGACATGTGATTGGACAGAGTGTATAAAGATATCGGAAGAACTATGGAATGAGGGGTTCTATAAACTCGGAGGGATCTTGATAGAACTTTTAGAGAGTTTTAGTTATGAAGTGAAGCTAGAAGATGAAGTTATCGTTCTAGGGCGTTCTCCTCCTCTCATTGGTGCGAGGAGTGTGTTTTATAGGAGATACCTGGTTCCGGGTTGGACCTGGGTTTGAGTCTTCAAATTCCCCGGGTCGGGTTCCTGCTATTGTCCTTTGTCATCATTATCGTCATTCCCGGACTCTTCCATACGTGTAGTCAGAGGGGAAGTTACCGACCTGCTTGATATCTCTTGTATTTACATCATTTAGGCCTGCATTTAGTGCATGTTTTGGTTCTCTTTTGCATGTTTTCCTTATCATTTGTCCCATTTTCTTTTCTTTTTAGACTTAGGTTGCATTTAGAATGTAGTTTGTATTTTCTTTGCATAAAAGATGTTTGTAGGTACTCATTGAGCTACAAAGAGCATGGGAGATGATGGAGGGTGCAGCACAAGACATGAAAAGACCCAAGAAGAAGGTGCACCTCGTTGAAGCGGCCAGAAACTTCACCTGACAAACCTGGTTCGGACAATGCATCTCCAAGACGATTCAGCTTCAACAGTCTTCACCAATGTTGTAGCCCCGTGAGTTATCTTGCGTCTGGAGTTGGTTTCAGGTAATTCCCATCAGTGGTTAGAAAGTTACAGAAGTTTTCGTGAAACCGCTCAACCCCTATCAGTCAGAGCCTGGTGAATTTCGGTCTTGGGTGACCGAAATGGTGCAGTTTCGATCACCAGTATCGGTCAGATGTGGTCGACACAAACACACCGTGTTAATTTCGGTCACCAGTATCGATCAGAAGTGATCGACATAAACCCAACGGATGAATTTCGGTCACCAGTATCGGTCAGGAGTGACCAATAGGATTCATATCGACTGAATATCAGCTCAGATGAGGTGTTTCCATTCCGATTTGGCTTCGGCGTCCTTCATCAACTTTGTACCCACTTGAGTTAGCTTTCGTTTGGAATTAGTTTCGAGTCATTCCCATAAGTGGTTGAAGATTTACGGGGAATAAAGTGAGCACATGTCTATCTGGAGTTTTTACCGTTGATCTTGACCGACTTAAAGATAAGCTCGGACGAGTAGCCTCCGTCCCTATTCAGCATCTTCACTCTTCACGAAAGTTGTAGCCAACGTGAGTTAGCTTTCAGGAGAACTTGGTTTCAGGTCATTCTGATATGCCGTTCAACCGATACGCTGCCAGACTGAAGACCATTTATTTATAATTTTGCCATTTTCGCTTAGACTCCTATAAATACTTAGAATTCCTAATTTCTGGGGACACATCTCTTTGTCCAGCAGTCTCTTCTTCTTTGTTTGAGCTTTTTGATTTTGTAATTTGAATCTTTGTTTATTTCAATAAAAGTTTGCATTTCTCTTAATCTTTTATCTTCCTAATCATGATTAACTATCTTTTCTTCATAGATTTGATAGTTTTCACCATGTTTAGTGAGTAGTTTGCTTTAGGTTTGAGATTAGGGCAGATGGAGTGATTTTAGTGATTGTTTAGGTTGATTAGGGCTTAGATCTTCTCATTTCCTTTCTTATATGATTGTGCTTAATGCTTAGTACCTCTTTGTTGGAGAAGTTGATTTTAGGGTTTTCACATGCACGCCACGTGTTTGATGAAATTCCTGAATGAAGTTCAATACTCTAAAATGGTGTTTTGATTATCATGAGTCTTTGCATCTATCATTTCTTGCTTGAATGTGCTTATTGCTTAGTAGCATATTGATGAGAAATTGCCTTTAGACATTGATTATGCATGAGAATGTGAGTTGATATTTGATATATCATATAAGAGATTAGTAAACCTAGCCTAAGAGATTAGATGTCTAGCATGCTAATTGGTTTTATGGAATTTGATCTTAATGCTTGATGATTATGTGTTTGAGTAAAGAGATTTATCTTGAATATGTAATTAGCAAAAGGGATTAGTGCCAAGAGATTGGATTAGTCTTTATTAGTGTTTCTTACCTAAGGTTGAGTGTTTAGAATTGCTTGTTTTGATCACCCTAGACATGAACATGAATCACCTTATCACCATTTCCTTGATCTTGAACCATCTTTTAATCTTTGAAGTTTAATTTTACTTTGTTTTAGTTCAGCTTTACTCTGTTTTTGCTCTGTTTCTTATTGCCTTTATTGATCTTTAATTGCTTTCTTTTGTTTTCTTTTGCTTCTTTGCTTGATCACTTAGGTTGTTAGACTCTAAAACCATCTTTATCTGCTTAAATTAAAATCTCTATTGCATTCTTACTGTTTCATTCTCCCCTTTTGGATTGATAAAACCCTATGCTATACTACAACTGATTAGTACAAGCTTGGGTAATTGAATCAAGTCCCAAAAAGTCTTGTATCAATTTGGCGCCGTTGCCATTAGGGGAATGCTTTGTTCAGTAGGGTTTGTAGAGATTTTGAGATCAAGCTTTGTTATTTTCGATTTTGGTTACTGATTTCTCTTTTGGTCTAGAATTTCTTTTGTAGGTACCACAACACTTGTTCTTAAGTGTCTACAACTGCAACTGAGGTTCAAGGTCAAAGATTTGGGTTTGCAGAATCAGAATTCAGCTGTTGAAGCATGGAAGAACATCAGTATGCTGCTGGTTTTGGTTTGCAAGGTCCACAAGGTCCACAAGGTCATCAAGGGGTCCAAGGCTTACAAGGACATCAAGGTCCACATGGTTTACAAGGAGCTTTGTTTCAAAGACCATTGAGACCTATTGGTGCTGCTGATATACCTTCAAGTTATGCTTCAAGACAAGGTATTCTTCCACCTATGGAGACTGACCACTATGAGATAAAGAGCAGCATGATTGCTTTGATTCAAGAAAAGAAGTTCTTTGGATTGCCCAACCAAGTTCCTCTTGATCACTTGGATCACTTTGAGAGGATATGTGCTTTGACAAAGCTTAGTGGAGTTTCAGATGATGGGTTGAAACTCATATTGTTCCCATTCTCTCTTGGTGGTAGAGCTCAAATGTGGGAAAAGTCTTTAGCACAAGGCAGCATCAACACTTGGGAACAATGCAAAAGTGCTTTCTTAACCAAGTTCTTCTCTCCTTCAAGAACTGCAAAATTCAGGAATGAGATCACAAACTTCAAACAGTGGTCTAATGAGAGCTTTGGAGACACTTGGGAAAGGTTTAGAGGCTTCACTCATCAATGCCCTCACCATGGCTTCTCCAAAGAAATGCTACTCTCCACGTTATACAGAGGTGTTCTCCCAACAATAAGAATCCTTCTAGATACTGCAAGCAATGGTTACTTTCTTGGTAAAGATGTTGATGAAGGATGGCTTCTAGTAGAGAACATGGCACTCAGTAGTTGGGATTATGTTGATGATAAAGAGCAACACTCAATGGCAACTGAAGAAAAGCTAGAGACAGCATTGTATGAGATGAAAGCCTTGCAAGAGAAAGTTGACTTGCTGATTAATAAGACCACTAAACCTCTTCCTATTGTTTCTCCACAAAACCACTACAAAGAGCATCAAATCAAAGCTGTTCAACTACAAGAGGCGCCAATAATGAACCAAGACCATGATGTTTGTGTACACCAGTCCTATGGAGACACTCATACTCAACATCATCAAGGTTCTTCTTCTCAAACAGTTGGCGCCAACACCTCCCAACCTTCACATGCATTGGACCTTAAGGAGATGTTCCTGCAACTCCAACAACTTAATAATGGAGGATTTCAAAAGATCATGGCTGCTGAAATTCAAAGAGTTATGACTGAAATTCAGAGAAGCATGGCTGCTGAAATTCAAAGAAGTATTGCCTCCACCATCAACAACTTCCAATCCCAAATAGACTCCTTGACTATGCAGCTGAGTAAACAAGAGAACAATGCTCAGCCACTCACCCTCAAGAAGCCTTTACAGCATTTTTATGGTATCTCCTCCACTTCCCTAACTGATATTGCTGCGAAAGAAAACACTATTGCTGAGATTATTCCAAAGGTGACACCCTCTATCATCAATGTGGGTATTGAGTCTAAGTGTGGGGGAAGTGCTTTTCACTTGAGGTTAGCTAGTGATGCCAAGGATGATTAAGAAGACAAAGCCATTGAAACTGAGGTTGTTGAAGCTGACATAGAGGTCAAACAAGGAACTGCGCCAGCACCAGACACTTAAGGAACTCTTGCAGAAGAAGAACCCTTTGAAGAAAGGGAAAACTCAGAAGAAGAAGAGTGGTGGGCACCACATGAACTTGTTGATGATACCAAGGAATACTTGACTGAAGTTCCTGTTGTTCAAGAGAAGACTCAAGCTGCTCTTCTTCCTGTTTATCAACCCACTATCCCTTTTCCAGGAAGATTCAAAAAGCAGCTAATACAGAAGTATCAGACCCTCTATGCTTCTCAAATGGAAATGAGAGGTCTGAATAGTCAAGAGGAGCTTGAGAAACTAAGGGTTAAAACTGGAGCATCTGAGGTTAAGGAGCAGAACATCAAGAAGCTTGGTAATCCAGGAAAGTTTCTAGTCTCTTGTGAGCTTGGTGAATTGGTTGTAGAAGAGGCCATGTGTGACACAGGTTCAAGTATCAATGTGATGTCCCTTGACTTGGCAAAAGAACTAGGAGTCACCAAGCTGAAACCATATGATTCCACAATCACTTTTGTGGACTCTTCTTCAAGAACACCTGTTGGTCTCATTGAAGACTTTTCTGTGAGGATTGGAGCATGCAAGATACAAACTGATTTTGTTGTGATGGAAATTGCTCACACTCAGAAGCCTTCTCTACTACTTGGGACTCCATTTCTGAACACAACAGGCGCTGATATTGACTTCACCAAAGGGAGAGTCACCCTCAAGAAGGTGGATGATGGAGTTAGGTATGCAATAAAGCCTCCACCTTCAAGCTTTTGTGGAAGCATCACTAATGTTGAGAAAGGAGGTGCTAAGAAGCCACCTAATGTCAAGAAAGATCTGAGGGGATTCAAGGCTGAAGTGCTAAAAGAAGATGAAGACCCTCTTGATCACAATGAGTATGATGGTGAAGCCTTTGATGGGTCTTCCTGAATTGTTTGATGGAATCAAAGTGAAGCTGTATGGTGGACCAAGAGGACCAAGAAAGAGAGTCAGGAAACCTAAGGAGAAGCTCTACTATGGACCCAACACATTGTTCAAGAGGAAAGGAGAAGGAACTTCAGTTCCACTCCATCATCCTCCATGATCTTAAGGAGCATGACAAGTCAAGCTTAGTGACTCTAAACAAGCACTCTTGGGAGGTATTCTCTTGTTATCCTAGTTCATATTATTGCATTTTATGCTTGTCTTTGTGTTTTTCTTTCAATAACAGGAGCAAGTGTGGTTTAAGGCAAGTTGTTATAAGTTGGGACCCGGTCTGACCAAACTCCCTCTAAGGTACACAATCATGCTCCTTTGCTCCTGAATACTTCTGAATATCTTTTATTACCCTCCTTCAAGCTTCTATTACACAAGGGACTGTGTAATTTAAGTGTGGGGGACGGCATTGCATTTGAAATTGTGTTCTGTTTTCTTATTTTCTCTTCTACATACTTGAGTCTCATGCATTCATCTGTGTGCACTGAAAATCCATGAAATTTTCAAAATTTTTGGAACCAAAAAGATCATTTAGTTGCATTTACATAACTAAGATTGAGTCTAGATGCATTTCATATAGTTTTGCATACATCTGCATAGGGAGTAGATGATAAACACTTGTCAAGATGTTAATGTTTGAATTGTTTTCAATGCCTTGGTTATCTGTTGTTTGATTGCATTGTGGTGAGTTTGAAGTTAAGGCTGCACCATATCATGACTACTTGCATTGATACTCTTGTCTTATGCTGAAGCTTGCTTTGATTTGATTCCAACTCTATATTATTAGAACCATAATCCTGACTTTCAATTATCTTGTTTGTGCATTGAAAGTGATTACATGGCTACCCATATACATACTTGGATTATCTTCTTCCCTTCTTACCACTCTTGTTAATCCAAGTAGCTGATCCTCATCATTATGGGACAGTTAACCACACCCTAAAAACAATCCTTCTTTCTGAACCTAAACACTATTGTGAGAGTTGTGAGGCATTGCATTGCATCATTTTCGATCTTATCTTGGCAAAAAGTGTTAGGAATAAGGCTGGCAAGGAGAAGCTCTCTTGTAGACACCAGCTTGCATTTTGAGCTTGGTATTAGGTTAGGAGTTTGGGAAAGGGTAGTGTAAGTGGTTTAAGCTTTAATTGTTTACATCTTTGAGAAGAAGAAGAAGTATGGGATTGGTAGTATGGGGGAACAGTTCATTTTGTGGTTAAGTTAACTAGGAAGAAAGCTCTAAGTGCTAAAGAAGAAAGGTGCCAACAACAACAAAGCTTACAAAAGGTCATCCAAAAGAAGTAATCAGACCAAGCAATCCACCAAAGGTGATGAAAATGGCGCCAATCATGCAACAAAGAAGAGCAAGTTCCAAAATGAAGTCAACCACACAAGCAAAAGAAGAAGGAGTTTCCCCAAATATGAAGAAGGAAGTGATCAAGTACTTTGGGAAAGGGTAGATTTAGGAGTTTCACTTGGGGTTTTAGAAGTAATTAGGTTCATCTTGGGTAAAAAGGGTAGAAGAGAGCTTTGACTTGCATGCATAGGTGTGCTTTTACCTTTAGCATGTTGCCTAAGATAGGATCATTTCATTGAGTGATCCCCTGAATCTTTGAACCCTTATTTGAATGAGATCATTTTTATCTCATAACCATGTCCCTTGACCAAATGTTTTCTCTTGATTTGCACAAACAAGATCCATTGGTTACTGATTAATGAATGTTAAAGAGTTGGTTGATTTGAATGCTTGTGTAGGCTAAGCTAGAGTGCATTGTTTGCTATGATAGGTATCGCTAAAGCTTTTAAAGTAGAACAATCTTTTTGCATCTTAGAACCTATAACTTGAGCATTGATTCAGTCTTTCCATTGACATCTTTAGTTTTGAGCTCCCACTTTCAAACCTTACTCTCCCATTTGTTCTTATTTGCTTGAGGACAAGCAAAAGGCAAGTGTAGGGGTGTTGATATCTCATGCATTTGCATCATATAAACTTCATTTAGTTCATGTTTTGGTTCTCTTTTGCATGTTTTCTTTCTCTTTAGCCCCATTTTCTTCTCCATTTAAGACTTGGGTTGCATTTAGTTTGTAGTTTGCATTCTCTATGCATTAAGGATATTTTTAGGTACTTAAGGAGCCAAAAGGAGCACGGAGGAAGTGTCGGAATGGTTCAAGGAGTTAGCCAAGCTGAGAAGGAGCAAAAGGAGCTAAGGAGGGCGATTTCTGGTGTTCCATCGATCAAGACCTGAAGTCTATCGATCTGGCATGATCGATACAAGTCAGCAGAAGCCTATCGATCAAGCCCATCGATCAAGGAGTGATCGATGGGAAACCAGCGGATGCTTCATCGATCAAGTGTATCGGTCAAGACTGACCGATAGGAGTCCATCGATCAAGTGTATCGATCATGGGGGGATCGATGGGTAACCAACTGATGCTCCATCGATCACTCCTATCGATCACTCTAGATCGATACAGTCCAGCCCGAACTTCACCTTATTTACAATTTTGCCATTTTCCCTTAGACCCATATAAATACGAAAATACCTAATATTTGGGATCAAGCTTTTATCCAACAGTTCTTCCTCTTTTGTCTTTGTTTTTGATCTTGTAATTTGAATCTTTGCTTGATATTAATAAGAGTTTGTATTTATCTTCTTGTTTAATCTTTCTAATCATGATTATGTATCTTTTTCTCTTTGAATTGATGGTGATTAAGGACTAGTCTTTTTAGAGAATTGCGCATCGGAGGATTCTGGCTGGTAGTCCCTTGCGCATAGTCTCCCCGGGTGCCTTGCTTCGGTGGGCTCGGTGACTCACTTCCTTTGTTCGACATTAGGCTTGTTCTTGGCCCCCTCCTTCTAGCGCCAACTGTTTGGGAGCAAATTTTGGGATGCGACGTAGAGCGATTTGATTGGTCGTCGGATTTGCGGGGGAGATTTGAACTCTGCGGGGGGGGGGGGGGGGGGGGGGGGGGGGGGGGGGGGGGGGGTTACCCTGCAATGGGAGAACAAAGAAAGAGAATCTCCGTAAACTGGAAAGGGGTTGCCCTTCCTAATACGCTCCGACGCTCTAGTCAGAAGAGACACGTGATTGGACAGAGTGTATAAAGATATCGGAAGAACTATGGAATGAGGGGTTCTATAAACTCGGAGGGATCTTGATAGAACTTTTAGGGAGTTTTAGTTATGAAGTGAAGCTAGAAGATGAAGTTATCGTTCTAGGGCGTTCTCCTCCTCTCATTGGCGCGAAGAGTGTGTCTTATAGGAGATACCTGGTTCCGGGTTGGACCTGGATTTGAGTCTTCAAATTCCCCGGGTCGGGTTCCTGCTATTGTCCTTTGTCATCATTATCGTTATTCCCGGACTCTTCCATGCGTGTAGTCAGAGGGGAAGTTACCGACCTGCTCCACTTTTTCTTAGCCGTCATCCTTGCGGCCTTCTTTGATAGGTGCGGCGCATTTAATGCTTCTCGGATTCTCACCGTGTCCGTTGCACACGCGTTGGGCCTCATGGGCCGTAACCACATTTTGCGGCACAACATTAGGTTAAGTTGGGTTTTGTTTATTTGGGATCGGGTTTAGTAAATATGTAGGTTGGTCGGGTTTTGTATATCTGGGCTCAGGTTATGGGCAATCATGTTTGCTAAATGCAATTTTGTTTAATTTATCGCCGCATGTGGAATTGAGCAGAGAAAAATAGTTTGCGAGGAAAATGCGATTAAATGTTCGAGTCCGAGGGAGGGGGGGGAGGGAGGGAATCAAGAGCTTATAAATTTGGGAAGAATCAGGCGGAAGTAGTATTATAGAGATGAGCGTAAGCAATCAACCCTAGTTATTATATTTAATTCATCTTAACTACAATATAAACTCTA
Source organism: Thlaspi arvense (assembly GCA_911865555.2). Taxonomy (NCBI): domain Eukaryota; kingdom Viridiplantae; phylum Streptophyta; class Magnoliopsida; order Brassicales; family Brassicaceae; genus Thlaspi; species Thlaspi arvense. Next base: position 39,129,014 of record OU466858.1, read on the forward strand.
TAAATTAGTATTCGGTAATCAATATATATATATTATATTTTTATATAGAAAAAAAAGAAAAATAATAATAAATTATCCAGTAGGATAGTAAATACTCTACATATTAATAATATTGAGTGTATGATATACTATTATTTGTATATAATTTTTTAATATTTTGTATATTGTTGTTTTCTGTAATTTATACATAGCATCCATTATCATCTATTTTTATTTGTTTATTCTTTTTTAAATAAAAAAGAGTTTATATCATACTCATATACAATCCTATTGTAAGGAAAAAAATTAGATTAGAAATAAAACAAAAAATAACTGGATGGAAAAATAAATTATAATAAAATGAAACATATATTAATAAGAAGTAGAAAGTAAAAATAAAAATAAATCTCTGTAGTTTTTTTTGTTCTGTAAAACTCTCGTGCGTTATTTTATACGAAGTCATTTAAAAATCTCAAGAAGCACATTTTATAATAAACACATTTGCGGATCCAATTTTATAATGAACATATGCATGCAGACCAACCATAAGAAATTTATTTTCTTCATCAAACCAATTCCTCGATATTTGACGAAAGCAGAGAGCTCCCGGAGAAGTTTATAAAATATAATTTTACAAAATTATAATAAATATTAATTATAATTTTATTGAAAAATAAAATAAATAGTAGATTATCCATTGTACTATATTTATGTTCATAATAAAGTCAAATATTATATTTTGATTTTATTTAAAGTTTTTTGTAATTTTTGTTAATATTTAATATAATTTTTTTTTGAAACTATATTTCATAAAACGTTGAAAAATAAGAAATTTTTGATTAAATACAAAACGATAAAACCAGTTTTTTGTGATTGTTGTTAAACACCAAAATCTGTATCGTATAAAAATATAACTATGCGAAAAATATTAGAAAAACTAACCAATACATTAATATTACAATTCACTTCTTTTTAACCTATACTCACATACATGCTTAAATATACATATATATATACTAGGTGTTTCGTCTGCGCCATGCACGAGCCAAGATGCATATCTAATAATTGTTTTGAATAGTATTATATTCAATAAATACGTATTTTGAATACAATATTTTTACTTATGAATCAGAATTAATCAGTACATTCAAAAATACATACGTCTAAATACCAAACATGCTTACATTAATATGAAATACACATTTCGAGAAGCATTCTTGAAACATAAACGGGATACTCGTGGTCTCATTCAGGTTTAATGCCTTCGAATATCTTGTATATTGTTCATTCGAACCACAGCTTGCAGTCGAGACCTCTTCATCACATTGTAGTCTGTAATAAAAAATTCATGATATGATTAAGGAGCTAAGAAGTAGTAATCTAAATGATATATTCTGTTTATAGTGGCATTACCTATCATGAAAACGATGAACATCAGGAACATCTGCATCAAAATAGAACTCACAATACTTCTTCATTGCAATGACATTTATAATACCTATACAAAGAAAAAAAATTAAGGTCATAAGACAACACATATGAATCAACAAACATAGTTTGGTGTATTTTTCATAATAGCTTCATATTGTTTATTGATGTACCACCATCTTAGAACACAAACAACTTTTCCATCAAGATTTTGAGACCATTGTAAGAGAAACTCTTCAGCTAATTTTTCCATTGCGCAACATTCAGTTACACGTTTCCTATAGAAAAAGACTATAGAATTGCAATGAATTGATAATATGATGACAAAATAGATAATAGCGTAGTCTTACTTATCATCTTGGAGATCAAAAAGGGTAACAGCGTAATCATCTTGTACTTTACGCTCATCAAAAATCTCGAGCTCACCAACGTTTTTAAGAACACCAATCAGATCTAATTAATAGCAGCACAAAATTACGAAACTCTTTTTTTTTCTTGTTTGTTTAACACAAAGGTTACTATTATTCATTGCACAAAATTTTTACCGATAGTATACGTGACATCCATGCGACCCCTAAAAACATCTTCAAAGTCAGCCAATGTCAACAATAAACCATCTTCGGGACCAGACACATGAATAAATCTAGTGTTTGTAACAAACTTCAGCTTAAATATGAAATATAATGAACAGTGAAGTGAGTTGTAATAATGTTATACGTTTTAAAAAATAAAGTGAATCACTTGACTAAATGGTCATATTTGAGGAGAATTATTTTCATCATAAAAGAGAATTGAAAAGCACATCCACACTAAACCAAACGTATTGAGATATTGTGATCAAATTTTCTCTGGTTATAATTCAAAAACAAATGAAAACCAGTTCTACATCTGATTCTAAACTAAAACAAACAAAAAACTAACATCATAAAGGTGAAATATTATGGTCAAAAATGATATAAGGATAAAAACCACATATATAAACTATTTTCATATAATAAATTTGAAATTAGTTACTTCAAAATTAAATCACACATAATTCAAAACACTACAATGAAACTAAAAAGGTGAGAAAGAAAAAAAATACCAAAAATATGTTCATAAAAATAACCTATATATATATATATATATATATATATATCAAACCAAATGATTTGGAAGACTTCTTTATATATTATGTTAATCAATCTCATATATTTATGTGTGTTTCATTGTTTTTATAAAGCTTGTCCTCTTAGGACAGTGCATAAAATCAAACTGATTATTTCAGATTTATTAATCATGAAAAACATATTAATATATTAGAAAATATCAAAACATTGAAATATAAATTTTATCTTTTACATTGGTATACAAATAAATATTATACTTAATAAAAATATTGTGTGTTTTTAAGAATTGTAGTCATTGTATTTGTCTTCCCATATTCCTCTTTTATTTAATCTCTTTCATCTTTTTCTCTAACTTCTTCTTTCCTTATTTCTGGGTTATCCATTTTTTCTTTCAATAATCTCATCTTCTGTTTTTATCTCAGTTTTTTTTGTTGTTGTCTATGTCTTCTTTTTCTTTTTTGCTTTCTAATTTTCCTCTTCCTCGTCTTGTCATTATTCTTATTCTTTTTGATCATTAGATTTTGTTCTTATTTATGTATGTCTACTTCTTACTCTTTTTCCTCGTCTCATCATTATTCATCATCTTCTTCATTATCTTTTAGTTTTCCCAAATTCTAAGTTGTTGTGTTTGTTTATATGTTGTTGATTTAGAGATAGCATGTGTGTTTAATTAGGGTAAACCAATTTAAATCAAACCAATGAAAACCGTTTCAGATTGAACTTGGTTTTAAATTTATATTTTTAAACCAAACAAGTTTTTAATTAACTCTGTAACAAATATAATACTAATTACGAACCAAAATAAATTCCAAAAAATTATATATAAATATATGTATATTGTTTAAGAAAACCTTCCAACTAAACTAATCACCTTTCGAGAATATGATACAACCTAAGGTTCAAAAAAAATAATATATATATATATATATATTTAAAACTTCAATGGATTCAGTGCTGGGTTCGTATAGATTACTATGAACAGAAGCGAACTCGGAAAACTTCCCGCCAATGGATTTTCACTCTCAATTATTAATATATTTTGGAGTATATCTATCTTAACCTTCGCAATATTGGACTAATTGATCTTTCTGTCATATATATCTATATACTAAATTAATACTTATGTCTATTATGTTCTTTCTAATTGATACTGGTATTAAAAAAAAAATTCTTGCTTTCAGTCTCTCTTATGTTCATCACAAAGCGATTTTGTATTAGTCTTATATCACCAGCCTCTAACAAATCAGGATCAAGCATAAAGCTTGAAAATACACAAACATAATCTGCAATATGATATTCATCTACTCAAACATTTTTTATAAACATTTTATTGCCTATTCTCTAAGAAACTAAACATATTAGACATGAAAAAAACTAATCTCTCTTCACTCGTTATCTCTCTTGCTTATTCTTAATACGCAACACATACAAAATCTTCAAATAAAAATCATCTCTCTCTCTCTCTCTCTCTCTCTCTCTCTCTCTCTCTCTCTCTCTCTCTCTCTCTCTCTCTCTCTCTCTCTCTCTCTCTCTCTCTCTCTCTCTCTCATATTCTTCAAATAAAAATCTTGGTTTCAACCCACCAACTCAATCATTCAAGAAGACTCCAAAAAAAAAAGAATCTAACATATTATTTAAGATCAATCGACTGAAACAATGCTTTGAGCATCGAGCTTTATTATTTCCTCTCTCCCTCTTTTTCTCCTTTTAGTTCTCCCCTACCTATTTCTGTCTCCCTCCTCTCTCTCTCTCTCTCTCTCTCTCTCTCTCTCTCTCTCTCTCTCTCTCTCTTTCTCTCTCTCTCTCTCTCTCTCTCTCTCTCTCTCTCTCTCTCTCTCTCTCTCTCTCTCTCTCTCTCTATCTCTATCTCTCTCTCTATCTCTCTCTCTCTCCATTTTCCCTCTCTTTCTCTATGCCATCCATCTAGCTCTCTCTCTTTCTCTCTCTCCTTCTGCTTCTTGTTTTTGTTTTCGAAGTTGATCTTCACTCTTTATCTCTCTTGCTTGTGCTTAATATGCAACACATACAACATAGAACGGTAAGCCTAGAAAACATAATATATTTTAGAACTAAAAGAAAAAGAACATAACATATTGGCTCCGATTGGTGACAATGTGATCCTTTTTGCCTTATTAGTCCACACAGAATTATCCTTGTTCTTTATTCTTTCTAAAAATGTTTTGATTCCTTTTTCAAAAAGGCAAAAATACATCTCACTAAATTAGGTTTAAGAACTATAGCCGTAACAAAATAAATTAAACAATATATAGAGACATAACAAACAACCTAAGAAACCTCGCTTGTGGATAGTGTCTGTTACAATCCATCCAAGCTTGAAACTGCGTTTTCTGAACACGAACTTCACTACCATCTACTTGATCAAACTCCGAGAAAATCATGATCTGGTTACTCAGTAGATGCAAAGGTAAGATAGTCATGTCAATAGTCTCCCTGGACATGTACAATCAGTATAGAGAAATCAAAGAAGCATTTCACACAAAACCATCTAAACCATACCATTAAAAATCAAAAACATGGTATATCTCCTACAATACATGGGTTTTTTTACTTGCTCGCTCTGATTATTTCATTAATATTATACAACAATAGTTGGATATTTATATAGGTTTATACCACGACCTAGCATATTAAGGCTTTCATCGTATATGTATTACTATAACTTTATAGATATTAATACTCCAAAATTATTTAAGCGTAATAATTATAAGCTATCCAAAACTATTAAAGAGTAATAATATATTAAGCTAGCTCTAGTATATACCGGATAGAATTGGAATCCGACAATTTTAAATTTAAAATTTCGCCACCGAAAGATAAAATTAAAATTTTCATAAAAGATATAAATCAATAATAACAATCTTCAAGATATGCTATTTTATCATTATAGAGCCACCATACATGTAGTTCAATATCGTCCAACCATCATTAGACTAATTTAATCTGCACAGTTACTCTTAAATATCTTCATATATCTTCACAGTTCTGTTACTGTATGGTTTAATCAACTTACCTTTTTGTAACATCTACTCGAATATATAGATTTCCACTTGTTTCATTGCTTGGTAATGTACATAAATTTAAGATATTCTCAGCTCTAAAAGAAAATGTAACGTTGCCAACCACCAAGTTAGGGATCTCGTAAAACATCATTGCTTGTAGGAGAAGATAGAGGAGCTAACAGAGAAAATATATAATCAGCATTCCTTTAGGCTTTAGCAATAGCTCAGCTATCGCAAGCTTTGGTCTAACCAACTAATAAAGTTGTACGTTTGCAAATGTTATTTGTTACAAATTATATCAATTATAAGCAACAAAATGCGAAAACACAATTCACAGAATAAAAACAGCAAACAAAATAAAAATATCACGATGCAATTTTAAGGATAATAAACTTTCATAGATTACAAAATCAAGTAATAATTTCACAGCATTAAGATGTAAAAAAAGCCTTAGGACCTATAACAAACCTCATAATAATATAAATTTTTAATAGATCTTAATGATTTTAAATTATAAAATATTTGGTGGGCTACAGCATAATTTAGGATCTACACAGAATAATTTACGATTTACAAGAAATAATTTTGTGGACTACAGCCCAAAATCAAAATCAAAATCAATAACACCAAACAAAGAATTAGATTAAGGTTTTTATTAGAATATAATTGGAAAAAAAAGACGACTAAAGTATGCTGAGAACGAACATGGAAGCGACACATAGGAAATCTACTTCTGAAATAATTGATTCAACTATATTTAGTCTTAGAAAGCGTTTAGGTTCAGGCTCCACAATATATTTTTACCCTTAATGCATTGTACCTTTTTGTTGTTGGTACGAATAAAAACGATTAAAGATACGTTTGGTCAACGATAAATGATGAATAACAAAGGTTAAATCATGTTCGTTTATATGTGGAAGACAGGCTCCACACGTCGAGAGTTGGCTTGAACTTTAATTAAAAGAGATAAGGGTGCGACAGAAAATTGAAGTGTGTCATTAATTAATAGAAGATGAGTTGATAGATATATCGTGTCAACAATAAGATTGTAAAAGTTGAGTATTAATATTATAGAGTGATGAAGATAAAGTTTTTAATAGAGAATGATCCATTTGTAGATGTTGGATCATATAATTGAAGCTAACGGCCCAGAAAAGGTCGCCAACATTGATATAGAGTGGTGTATATGTATGTTGTGTCATAGAAATCAAAAACACTAACAAAAGCTAGTATATATAGTTACGAATGTTAGGACAGAATAACATGTTTCATTTAACACGTCTTGCATGCAATGAGTTTTTTTTTTTGTTGAAAACATAATTTATTCATATAGAACCGTTGAAATTGAAATATAAGAGAGGAAGCAACCATGATGGAGGTGTATGGCATACTATATGGATTGAGTTTTGTTTCCTAGAATTTTTAGCTATGAAATGAGCAGCAAAGTTACATTTTCTGTTTACATGAGCAAAGTCTACAAAATGAAAATTTTCAAACCAAGATCTAATATCAGCTAACAAATTGAAGATTATAAGGTTTTGAGTGGCCGTGCATATTAAGTTGACAAGTATCTGGCAATCTCCTTCAAAAATAGCATGTATAAATTCCTGACTCCATGAATTCTGTAGTGCTATGAATAACGCTTTGCCTTCAGCCTCCAAGAGAAGGAGGACTGGCCTGTTAGAGTTGAACCCCACAGTTCACATAGTCTATATAAATTTCATATTATCCAACTAGAGGAACTCTGTTTAGTGGCCAGATTAAAGACTGCATCATAGTTACATTTAACCAAACCCGGATGTGACCGTTGCCAGGAGGGCTTGATAGTCATCATTTGGGGAGGGTTGTGGGTTGAGGGTGTTAATGTGTGAGCTTGTAACCATTCAGCAACATCAGCCCGGACATTATTGACAGTACCTGATGAAGATATTCTTCTTTTTTAAATACTAAAGAATTTCTTGATGTCCATATGCGCCATAAAAGCCAAAAAGGTAGCAGTTTATGAGTATCATCGAGGGTATTATTTAGTTGGCTGTCAACAATCATTCGGATAGTAGATTCAGTGTCATGAGAGGGGGAGATTAGAGCCGGCAAAATAGGTAATTGAGATAAACGCCAGGTGGTAAGGGAGATGGGGCAAAAAAACATAAGATGGTGAATTATTTCTGGTGCTTGCCCACAACGTATACACGTTGCATCAATAGGGATACCCCGAGATTGTAGCCGTGTCGCAGTACGTATGGCTTGTGAGAGGACTTTCCATAAAAAGTGTTTTAATTTTGGCATGATATTTAGTTTCCCAATTTTGCGTTTAAGGATATGATCAATATAAGGGACAGTAGGCGCCGTTGATTGAAACTCCGGATGATGGCATAAAAACCAATAGCCAGATTTGACCGTGTATGCACCGTTTCTTGTGTAGTTCCAAAGTAGCTGATTGGTATTATTATTTTGACTTAAATAGATGGACTGTATTAGGCTCACATCTTGAGCCGCAACTGTGTTTTGTAAAGACTGGTTGTTCCACTGTTTGTTTGAATTATCTGTGTGCAGTAAATCCGAAACCAGAATATTTGACCCTTCAGACGAGGGTAGTGCCGGGCGAGGGGGGTGGCTTGGAATCCAGTTATCATGGAACACCCTGATTTTTGCACCATCTCCAATTATATATCGAGATCCCTTTTTGAGAACTTGAAGGCCACAAAGAAGAGAAGACCAACCGTAAGATTGATAAGGCCTCGCTTTAGCTTGTAGGGGGTGATCATCCTTAAAATATCGTGCTTTGTAAAGTCTTGAGAATAAACAAGTGGGGTGCGTAAAAAGTCGCCAAGCTTTTTTTGCAAGCAGAGCATCGTTGAATTTTTCGAAATCCTTAAATCCCAAACCACCCTCGTGTTTTAAGAACTGTAGGCGTTTCCAAGCCACCCAAGGGATACGCTTTGAAAGTGAGTCGTTTCTCCACCAAAATTGGGTGAGAATACTAGTAAGCTCCGAAGTTACATGTTTTGGGAGCTTTGATATATCATGGTTTTTATGGTTTTTAACCATGATATAAGTCCTTTTTATTGAGTCTTTTTGGTATTTTTAGAGTCCTAGAAGAGTCTTTGCAGGTTATAGCATGTCTGGAGCATAATTGGAGATTTTGGAACCTTTTAGAGCATTCTGAGTTGAAGCCACGAAGTACCTAGCTCGAAGAAGAAAGTATGCAATATGGTGACGCTCGTCACCAAGCTGGTGACGCTCGTCACCCAGAAAGGAAGGGGTCGTGGCCTGTTTTTAAAAGATTGGGAAGAAATTGCAGTTTTGACCCAAAAGTTCCAGTATTTACAAAAAGGCCCCAGATCGTGTTTTAGCTTGTATATTAGGTTTTTCAGCCATTCTTTTGGCATATATCTTGTATCTTATTATTTTTGAGAGCTTTAGAGAGAGATTTGTAGAAGAGCTTTTGGAGAGACAAATCAGACTCCTTCAGAGCAGATTTTGAACTCCTTTATTTCTACTTCTTATTTCTTTTATGCAATCTATTCTTTTCATGATGTTTTCTCAAATCACCATGTCTGAGTACTTTGTTAGTTAAGTTAGGGCTTTTCAAAGGTTGAAGAAGAGTTTGTAGAATTGCTAAAAACTTCTAGGAAATTCATTGGTTCTTCATCTGTGCTTGCATTCATATCGATTTCTTAGACACATCATCTGGATTTCGAAACCCTCGGTTTTTGATAGATGTGAGAGCATTATTAATCACCTGAACTAGTATTAGATGAGCAAAACGCCCTAGTACAAAGAGATTTGGCTTAGGAGTTTTGTGAACAATTGAACCTGATCATTACTGCATGTTTAGGTTGTTAGGGTTTGCAAAGAGATTTGAAACTCTGTGATTTAGACATAGATAACTTCTACAATGAGAATTGATTAGTTATATCTTTGCGATTCATGTTCAAGACGGTTTTAATTCATTCCTGATTGCATGCATTCTACACTCTCGGATTCAACCTGTGAACTGTCCTGACTTAGCGCCTTTAGCCTTCTGAACATTAAGAACAAGCATAAAAACGCCCTCTTGCATTTATTTTACTGTTTAGCATTACATTCATTATTTATCGCTTAGCTTAATCTGAATCTATAATCGCTAGTGTGGTTTACATACTCCCTTGGGATTCGATAACCCCTTGTACTACAACTGTTTTTGCTGTGCACTTGCAGTAGTTTTATTTGGGTAAAACCTGACCCTATCAAGTTTTTGGCGCCGTTGCCGGGGTGTAATAGCTGCCTATTGATTTTTAGTATTAGGATTTTGTCTAAGTTTTTATTTCTTTACTGATTTTCAGCTACTTTTCTTTGTTCCTGTTTCAGGTGTATGCCTAATCGCAGAACCAGAAGCAACAAAGAGAAGGAGCTTGTGACTTTGAGCATCGACGAGCTTGCTAGGTTGGAGAGAACTAACAGGAAAGCTAAGAAGCAATCTACAATGGTCGCTCCACTTATCTTGGTTGAAGATGCAGAAGGTCACTTGGTTGACAGGGAAGGAAACAGGAGGAACGAAGAGGGGCAGAGAATTGATCAAGAGGGGAATGTCATTGTTGAACAGCACGTTCAGCAAGTGGCTGAGAACGTGGGGGTCCCTGCTGCTGTCAATAACGCTGCTGGGCGTTTTGTTCAGAGGACTCTAGGTGATTACAACAGACCTGATCAGTTCTATGCCAACAGAGCTGCAATCCGACCTCCTGCCTTCCAGAGGAACGATTTTGAGGTTAAACCAGTCTACTATCAGCTGGTTGGCCAGCATCCATTCCATGGCTTACCTCATGAGCATCCTATGGATCACATTGAGAGGTTTGAGGATCTGGCTTCAAGTGTCAAAGCTACTGGAGTCAGCAATGATTTCTTGTTCTGCAAGCTTTTTCCTTACTCTCTTGGAGGAGAAGCTGTATATTGGCTGAAGCAATTGGAACCTGCTTCATTGACCACTTGGGAAGACACCAAGAATGCCTTTCTGAATAACTTCTATGATGATGCAAGATCAGAGGACATGAGGACGAAAATTGCATCATTTACACAAGGCCCTACTGAAGCTTTCAAGGCTTCTTGGATCAGGTTTAAGTCTTATCAAAGGGACTGTCCTCATCATGGTTTCAGTCAGGTGCAATTACTTGGAATTTTCTTCAGAGACATTGACTGGAAATATCAGATGGCGCTGGATGCAGCAAGTGCAGGAAACTTCAACACCAACAGACCAGAAGAAGCTGTAAGATTGATTGAAAACTTGGCCTGCAGTAACAGCACTAAGAATGCAGATTTTCAGAGAAAGCAGCAGTCTGGTTTGAATGATGGAAACCAAATAGCTGAAGTTAAGGCTAAGTTAGACAGCATGCACAGCCTTCTGGTGGGAAAGAAGTCAGTCCAATTCGCTGCAGAAGTGGAGAGTTTCGAAAATCCTGAAGAATTTGAGCAGAAAGATGTTAATTTCATCAATGGAGGGGGTTTTCAGATCCAAAAGTTTGGAAATCAGCAATGGAACAGAGGCTACAACAGCAATAATCAGCAGAGCACCTTTACAGGAGGACAGAGCACGCCTGGTTACACTCCTAAGCCCCCATTCCAGAAGACTGAAGTTGAGAAACCTTACCAAAACAGCAGGAATTATGGTTCTTCTTCCTACCAAACTGCACCTCCACAAGACAATAAAATGGAAGCTATGCTGGAGCAGGTACTTGAAGGACAGCAGAAGATGACAGTGAACTTCAATGGCAAGCTAGATTCGCTGTATCAAGACCTGAATGGAAAAATTGAGAGTCTGAACTCTCACATGAAGAAGCTTGATGTGCAGGTTGCTCAAACTGCAGGAGCTGTTCAAAGGCAAGAGGGATTCCTTCCTGGAAGGACTGATATCAATCCCAAGCATCAGGTTAATGCCATCACAGTCAGGAATGAAAAGGAGCTTAAAACAGTGCAGAAAAAGAGGTTGAGTGCAGAACAGATCGTGCAACTCATGGAGTCTGAAGATGAAATTTTTTCTGTCTCAGAGGTGAGTGACGAGCGTCACCAAGGAGGAGTGACGCTCGTCACCAACCTACAAGGGTATCGGGGGTTGTCACAGGTGAGTGACGAGCGTCACCCCCCTGGTGACGGTCGTCACCCACCCCAGAACGAAGCTGCTTCGCCTGTAACTGCAAATTATGACCAGGAACGTGTCTATAAACCCAAAACACCATTCCCCAAGCATCCTAGGAAGTCTAAACAGGAGATAGAAGAAGCCAGATGTAAAGCTATGATAGACAAGCTGATGCTTGAGATTTCACTTGTTGATGCAGTCAAGCTTTCACCAGCTCTAAGAAGGTATGTAAAGAGAATGGTTGTGAATGGTGTAAGTCCTGAGGAAGGAGCATTGCTTACCAGGGACATCAGTGCAATTCTCTTAGGCACAGTTCCAAAGAAGAAGAAGAAGGTGACTGTTTCTGAACAAGTCAATACCATCACTCAAAGCAGAGTTCCAGAGAAGCTATCTGATCCAGGGACCTTTGTGCTTGATTGCTCAATATCTGCAGGACGTTTTCCCCACTCTCTATGTGATCTAGAGTCAAGTATTAACTTGATGCCTTTCTCTGTTGCTGCTAGACTTGGAATGACTGATTTCAAGCCAGCTGGGATCTCTCTCATCCTAGCAGATCGATCAATAAGGACCCCAGAAGGCATGTTAGAGAATGTTCATGTTAACATTGAAGGTTGCATAATTCCTACAGATTTTGTGGTTCTGAAATATGCTGAAGAACCTAAAGATCCTCTTATTCTGGGAAGACCATTCTTGGCTACTGCTGGAGCCATCATTGATGTTAGAAAGGGGAACATTGACCTTGATCTTGGTGATGTTGTCATGAACTTTGACATGGATAAGTTAAGAGGGAGTTCTACCATTGATGGTCAGACCTTTTCTGTAAGGACTTCCAGAGATGAAGAGACTGTCATAGAGCATTCAGAAGACACTATTGCTGAGTGTGTCAATGAATCAGATATAAGTGGGCAAGTGAGCAAGATGGGTGTTGAAGAGCCAATATCTGACACTCCTGCAGAAGCTGTTGGGTTTGAGGACTGCAGTGAGGATCATATCTTCATGACTAGGCTTGAAAAAGAGGTTCCAATGAATGCCAAATTGCTGGAGGAAGACGTGTTTGTGATGGAAGCAACACTTGCAGAGCTGAATTGCAGGAAAACTGCAGAAACTCGAACTGTAGAGTCAGTGACGAGCGTCACTGACCTGGTGACGCTCGTCACCAACCTGAACACAAAGCAGCAACGTGATTTTACAGCTACAAGTCCATCATATGTTGCCAATCCAAAAATTCAACAGTCCACAACCCAGAAACCTGCAACTAAGCAAAGAAAGCTTGGTGTTTCTTTTGATGATTCTGCAGGAAAAAGAAGTGTCCCACCCACAGTCACGACCCACTCTGCTGATGTTCCTCACTTCCTTGGAAGTGTTCATACATCTACTGCTTACAAACCACCATGGATGAGGAGACATTCTTCTCCAAGGCATTCACTGCCACCCTCTGCTCCACCAGCTGTCTGAGCAGCATTCAAAGTCGAGCTAATGACTTTAAACAAGCGCTTAGTGGGAGGCAACCCACTAGTAAGTTTTCTTTTTCATATATTTGTTTAGTTTTCTATTACATAGCTAAAAAAAAAACTCAAAAACATGAGAAAAATCAAAAAAAAAAAAAAAAGAAGAGTCACTTTGTTCAGTTTGCTTGGATGATGTCTTGTGAACTTATTGGACCATGGATTATGCTTTGTTTGGATGTTTTGATGTGTGTTTTGAGTGCTCTTACAGTTTGACTTCGGACTACACATGATGGCATAGCATTTAAACATCCAACATGACGATTTCTGAAGTTTCAGAGTAGTGACGCTCGTCACCAATCTGGTGACGCTCGTCACCAGGTCCTTTGCGAGGTACCACTTTTCCACCTTGGTTTTACACGTTCTCATGCTTCATTTTGACCAACTCTTGGCTTAATAACACTGGGGACAGTGTTGTTTAAGTCTGGGGGAGGTGGTTACTGACGTTGTGTGCTTTGTGTCATGTTTATAGAGTCTTAAAGTTGAGTCAAAAACCTGTTTTTTTTATAGAGTCAAAATTTTTGAAACTGTTAGTTTTTCTTGGAACTAGCCATAGGACGTTTTTGCTGATAAGAACCATTGCCACAGTAGTTGATTACAAGTCTCACTAAGTTGAAAGTCATAGGTAGATCAGTCTAGCAATGAAGGTTTAGGTTCTTAGAGAATCTGGAAAATTTGCTGTTAGCTCCACCTTAATGAACTTTAAATTTCTTGTCTTGGTGATTGATTCTTATTGATCTTGATTCTCTCTTTAAGCACTGACAATAAAGTTAAGATACAGTCTCTCTTTGATCTTCCCAGATGTAGTTTTTAAAAGTTTAAGTTCAAAGAATGGTGCATTCATGACCCTGTCTCCTCACAAGGAACAACAGTAATGAACACACTCAAGAACCTGTCTCCTCACAAGGAACACAAGTATTGAGTAGCACCATATCTTAGACTGTAAAAGTTGAGAAAAAGAAGTGAAAAAGCAAAAATATTCAAAGGAAAAAGATTAAGGGAAGAGAAAATAGGAGAGCTGTGTTGAGATTGATTTGTTCAGTTGTTAGGAAGGGAAAAGAATCTGTAAAGTGATTAAGATGATAGAGCTTTGATGAGACTTCACACTTAGATAAAAATAAGGAGTTAACAGTAGAAATTTCGGATTTCTTGAAGGGATTTGGACTGGACTTGAGAGATTTGCTAAGCTTGTGATGATTAGACTGAAATTTGATCTTGTGTTGACTATGTAGTATGTGGATTCGAAAGCTTTAACTAGTGTGGTGTTTCTGATGACTGACTGACTGTTTCTTGTTTTCAAACCTCGACCTTATTCTTTGTCTAATGTTTGCTTGAGGGCAAGCAAAAGCTAAGTCTGGGAGAGTTGATATATCATGGTTTTTATGGTTTTTAACCATGATATAAGTCCTTTTTATTGAGTCTTTTTGGTATTTTTAGAGTCCTAGAAGAGTCTTTGCAGGTTATAGCATGTCTGGAGCATAATTGGAGATTTTGGAACCTTTTGGAGCATTCTGAGTTGAAGCCACGAAGTACCTAGCTCGAAGAAGAAAGTATGCAATATGGTGACGCTCGTCACCAAGCTGGTGACGCTCGTCACCCAGAAAGGAAGTGGTCGTGGCCTGTTTTTAAAAGATTGGGAAGAAATTGCAGTTTTGGCCCAAAAGTTCCAGTATTTACAAAAAGGCCCCAGATCGTGTTTTAGCTTGTATATTAGGTTTTTCAGCCATTCTTTTGGCATATATCTTGTATCTTATTATTTTTGAGAGCTTTAGAGAGAGATTTGTAGAAGAGCTTTTGGAGAGACAAATCAGACTCCTTCAGAGCAGATTTTGAACTCCTTTATTTCTACTTCTTATTTCTTTTATGCAATCTATTCTTTTCATGATGTTTTCTCAAATCACCATGTCTGAGTACTTTGTTAGTTAAGTTAGGGCTTTTCAAAGGTTGAAGAAGAGTTTGTAGAATTGCTAAAAACTTCTAGGAAATTCATTGGTTCTTCATCTGTGCTTGCATTCATATCGATTTCTTAGACACATCATCTGGATTTCGAAACCCTAGGTTTTTGATAGATGTGAGAGCATTATTAATCACCTGAACTAGTATTAGATGAGCAAAACGCCCTAGTACAAAGAGATTTGGCTTAGGAGTTTTGTGAACAATTGAACCTGATCATTACTGCATGTTTAGGTTGTTAGGGTTTGCAAAGAGATTTGAAACTCTGTGATTTAGACATAGATAACTTCTACAATGAGAATTGATTAGTTATATCTTTGCGATTCATGTTCAAGACGGTTTTAATTCATTCCTGATTGCATGCATTCTACACTCTCGGATTCAACCTGCGAACTGTCCTGACTTAGCGCCTTTAGCCTTCTGAACTTTAAGAACAAGCATAAAACGCCCTCTTGCATTTATTTTACTGTTTAGCATTACATTCATTATTTATCGCTTAGCTTAATCTGAATCTATAATCGCTAGTGTGGTTTACATACTCCCTTGGGATTCGATAACCCCTTGTACTACAACTGCTTTTGCTGTGCACTTGCAGTAGTTTTATTTGGGTAAAACCTGACCCTATCAAGCTTGAAACAGGACATCGAATAAACAGGCATTGCCATGGCAATCGATTTAATTAAGACCTCTTTGCCAGCATGGTTTAGAAGTTTTGAGCTCCAAGAATTTGTTTGTTGTTTGACTTTGTTTGTAATGTTCGTGAACATCTGTTTCTTCTTTCTACCAAACTGTTCAGTGAGTCCAAGGTACTTACCCCCGCCTCCATGGTTCATAATCCCCAGACATGTTTTGAGACGATCCTGTCTCGTTCCCAGAATACGTGAACCGAAAGTTATCATAGATTTATCCTGATTTATTTGTTGTCCCGAACTTTGTTCGTATAGTCGAAAAACATCACGGAGAGCAGTGCAGTTCTTTTCATTTGCCTGGCAGAAAAATAACGAATCATCTGCAAAGAAAAGATGCGTGATTCGTGAAACCTCGTTGCCTATTTTGATTCCATTTATTTTTCCTTTGACAGTGTTTCGGTCGATGAGATGACTCAATACATCGGCACATAGGATAAATAAGTAGGGAGATAAAGGATCACCCTGTCTCAAACCACGTTGTGGAATGATATATCCGTGTGGTTTCCCATTAATAAGTACGGAGTATGTAACGGATCCTACCATAGCCACGATCCAATGAACCCATTTATCGTTAAAACCGAAGGCCTTCATAGTAGCTTCAAGGAAACTCCATTCTACTCTATCATATGCTTTTGTCATGTCGGTTTTGATTGCCATATATGTTTGAGAAAATCTCTTTCTGGTTTTGAGGGAATGCATCAGTTCATGAGCGACGAGGACATTGTCAGAAATCAGTCTCCCAGGAATAAAGGATGCTTGTGATTCAGAAACAATTGAATCCAAGAAAGGCTTTAGCCGGGAAACCAAAATTTTTGAAATAATCTTATAGGAGACATTGCAAAGTCCTATTGGTCGATATTGTGAAAGAGAGGTCGGGTTTGTTGTTTTGGGAATCAGGCACAGATTAGTATGATTTATACTATCTCCTAAAGTAGATGAGTGAAAGAAAGATAACACCTGTGAGGTTACATCGGGACCTACAATATCCCAACATTGCTGATAGAATCTTGCAGTGAAACCATCAGGGCCTGGAGCTTTATCGGAGCCTATTGCACAAACAGCATTGAAAACCTCCTGTTCGCAGATCTCTTTAGTAAGAGCATAATTTATATCGGGTGTTAATGTAGTTTTAAAGTCTTCAAAGATAGTCGGGGATATGATATTATTATCACTGGTATACATGTCCCGAAAGTAATCTGCGGCATGGTTGCCAATGTTATTATCGCCATAGAAAGTATGGCCATTGGAATCTTTGAGAGAGTGGATTCTATTTGTGGACTATCTACATCTCAAAATTGCATGATAGAATTTCGTGTTTTGATCGCCATTTATGAGCCAGGAGTTCCTACTTTTGATATGCCAATAAGTTTCCTCATTATGGTATGCCTGTGCTAATGCCTTTCGAAGGTGTGAAACAGTGGAGTGGTTTGAATCCGTCGCAGTTAAAACATAGTCGAGTTGGCGTTGCAGGTTTTCAATTTGTTTTGCAGAGTTTGTTTTGAGATTATGTCGTGAAAGATGAAGTGTTCTTTGGACGGCAGCTAAACGATCAGGGATGGAAGTTCTCTGTGTCTCTGAAGACGGAGAATGCCAACCTTGAAGTACATATTGTTTGAACTGCGGATGCTGCAGGAGCCGTTTATCAAATCGAAAAGGTTTATGGATAAACTCGTCAACGACAGCGACGGTGGTTACAACCGGCCTATGGTCAGAAGCACAGAAACCATGAAACTCTGCAAATGATGCAGGGAAGGTAGCCATCCATTCGGAATTTGCCAAAACGCGATCAAGACAGGATCTAATTTTATGAACTCCTCTATTTCCACGCCATGAGAAACGATTCCCTTTAGAACGTAAGTCTTTGAAATCGCAGACGCTAAACATATTTCTAAAACTTTGAAAAGATCGTTCCGATCGTTTTGGTCCGCCTTTCTTTTCGCTATTTGATAGAATTTCGTTAAAATCACCCATAATGAGCCAAGGTCCGCGACGTGTTTGATTGATTCGTTCTATTTTTTTCATAAATCATGTCTTAGGGAATGATTTGGGTTGCCGTAAACGCAAGACAAATAGAAATTAAATCCATTAGATTCAATAGAAATATCGATCATACGGATCGATTGATACAAACTAGTAATAGCTATATCCTTTTTCCAGAACAACGCCATACCACCACTATGGCCTTGAGGAGGGATAGTAATCGAGAAATCGAAACCTAAAGGAACACAGAAGTTTCTCACAACAGTACAAGGATTCATAGTTTCAACTAAGAAGAGTAGATCTGATTGCACTTTGCGACACATCTCCCGTAGTCTGTCTTTCGTTAATGGTGCTTGGAGGCCTTGACAGTTCCAGGAGAGAAATCGGAGATTGTTCTTCAGAGACGAAGGGGTGCGAGACCCCCATTGATGTCGTTTGGCTGATGAATGCTGAAGGAAGGTTGGGAATCCTCGAAACTTTCAACTTTGATCAGAGAGATGATCTTGTCGTCGTTGAAAGTAGAAGGCACAACCAGGGCTTGTCGTTTGCGTGTTGCAAACTCGTCAAGGAATTCGTAAGATGCTTTGTAGGTTGGATCAGTGAAATCATCAGTATCTCTTTTTTTACGTTTGAGTGCTTTCGAAGAAGACGGGACTGGATCTGTATTGCAGATGAAGGCATCAAAATCGGATGACATTTGTGAGTACTCAGGTTCGTTGCAAACCAGACCCTGCGTTGCTAAGCCAGGAATAGCAGGAAGGGAGTCATCTGTGAAGCCACGGTGGTAGGAAGCCGCCATAAAACTGGATTCAGCGTTGTCAAACTTTCGAAGCATTGCTTCGACCTGGTGTCTTTTTGCTTCAGTAAAACCCGATGTATCCTCTTGATCAAGGTAATCTTTGAGCAATTCTGAGAAATCACCTTCATTGAATTTTCCTTTCTCCATTTTTGCCTGAAGATAACGCCATGTTTCAGAGATCATGTCGGTGTCATCACGGATTTCAAACGGTGTAATATCCCTCGAGTCATCTGAAACGGTGTTAGTGTTATGTTCTGCAGGCGGAGTAGGGGTCGTGCTTGAAGGGATCTCCGGCACAGCATTCGTGTTGTTTGCATCCGTTGATGTCAAAATATCATGATCGTGATCATCGTTATCATTGTTGGCATTGTCGTCATTGTCACCATTTGGATTCATATCCTGATTCAGCATACAGTATTTGGTTTCGTGTGTTAGGATGCCACATTTGAGACAGAAATTTCGTAAACGCTCATAGCGAAGTTTAAGAGTTGTATTCTCTCCAGGAGAGAATTGGAAATTCCTTTGAAACACCAGAGGAGTGGCTATGTTCCAGTTTAAATGAATGCGGACATAGTCGAGGACTTGTGCCGCTGCATCATCGTATTCAATGTCCATCACTGTCCCCAAATGCTCGGCAATGAATCGAATCAGTGTGCGATTATGAAATTGAGGAGGGATGCCACGAAGTTGTATCCAGAACGGGATGGTGTTGAGCATTTCATCGGTTTGTGTCGGATTCCATTTGTGCATTGAGAGCATCCATTCACCAAAAAACCAAGGGCCACGGTTAAGGATCAGATTTACGGCCTCCTCCGATTGAAAAACAAATTGGAATTTGGTTGGAGTCAGGATTCGTCCATGTACGGAATCACTCATACCCCAAAGTCTCGGCATTTGGCTAAGCAAAGCGCGCATATTCTGTCTCCGGGGATTCAAAAGAAGGCCAACATAGCGAAGGGGTTTGCTCGCGTCGCTTCATCACAAATTGATTGGGGCAGAGCAACGGGTGTCTCATCGTACCCCAGAATTATTTCCTGCATCTTCCGGTGAAGGTTGTCACTCATAGAATTTGGAATTGAAGAGTAACTTGGTGCGTATGACGGATGAGAGAGATGTCGTATATATACTATTGTCCATGGCGGTTTTCGGTGAGAAAAACTCGGGAACCAAAGAAAACCACCTGAGAAACTACCCAGCGGACAATAACCAATTCTGAAAAGCCATATATTTCAGATGAATTGGAAAAAACTCCCAGATAATTGCGAGAAAGAAGAAAAGGGGGATTCAATCTTTGTTTCGTATCAGGAGAAGAAGGAGAGAGAACAGAGCGGAAAAAATTGTCATGGATTTAGAAATATTTATTTTGTTATTCTATGTTAAATGAAATACATGTAACTAAAAGAATCAAGTTGGGTTTTATTAAAAGGAGATAACTTTGTGAGAACAATGCATGTCTTATGATTAGCTTTGGATTTTGAAGTATATATATCTAAAACCAGTTCAGTTTAGGTTGCATTCTGATTTGTCTGAAAATTTCTTTCTTGAAGAAAAGCTAGAGAAACTATAGTATTTTTTGCGATTATTGAAGGGTAGAATTTTAGATTTTTTCATATTGTCAAAAAGTTTAACAATGGTTTTTTCGTGTTGTTATAGCGTTTTATCATTAAAGATTCAGTTAAAAGATTGTGATATCACTACTATCTCCTTTTCAATAAGATATATTTGTTTTTGTAAATTCTTTAAAAATGAAGACCGTATTTCAAATTTATGTTCTCGTAATTTATTTTAAAATAACTACTAATAAATTTATTTTTAATAAATACAGATTAACCACACAAAAAAATCACGGAAAAACCTTGAAAAAACTATGAAAAGATCCATATAACCAAGAATAAAATGAGACATAGTCCTATGTATTATTTCTTTTCAAAATCTGAAAAACACAGATATATACAAATACACGGTACAGGCGCAAGAAATTAAACTATCTATAAACATCGTTTCTGGTTTGAGAAGTTAAGATAAATCTACTAATAAAACGTTTACTTCATCAGGGTAAGTTTAGTAAGTGTATCCTTGAGGTCTGCAAAGTCTATAAAAGCGAGATCATTGACCTGCAACATTAAAGCAAATCAACTTCACAACTTAAGATAATATGATTTCCACTTTCATTCGTATAAAACTTAAGACACCAAGGCCTCTGGTTTGTAAGCTGACAGGATCTAAACTATATTAATAAAATTTGAGTCACATATATATAAGTAGTTTAATTCAGTTGGTTTAAGGTCGTCAAATGTTGTCACTTATAATTTAAATTTCGCATTTTAACAAAGTGAGTAGTATGTCCTTTTATGAATTAGATTAATCATACAAATAGCCACGTTACCTTTTCTCCGGTATTACACAAGCGATTTAATTAACCGACGATCATCCTTTTCACTATATAAATTATCAGCTGCTATATGAACTCATGAGTAATCAATGAAGCCCTATATGACCACTCACACAATAAACAATAGAAACGATGAGTTGAAAAAACGAAAAAAATAGAAACGATGAGTTGACCAATTCATCAAAGACTTCAAAAATAATTGGCAAATAATAGATGAATTCAAGTCTCTTATGTATATTTTTCTTGATAAAAGTCTTGTGTTATATTACTCATCTAACTTACAGCTCATGATACTAAGTCAACGATTATTGAGCTAATTACTTTAATCATCCACATACAAACGGCTCAATATGAAATCCAGAACAGAAAAACAAAAAAAAAAGAAAGACAAAGGTCCAATCCCCTCAGCTTCTTAAAAGCCATGAGCTTCTCATGGACCTCGGCAGCCATCATTATACAATGAGCTACATATACAATAAACGACGAATTCATGACAAGTATTACTTTGAAATCAAGAAACACATTTATGTACCTGGGATACAGCACCCAAAACGACTTGGGCCGCGGGCATAGAGAGTAGGGTCATTATAACTTGCTTTAGTTACGATAGTAACACTTCACTTCACTTCCATCAAGTTGCAGCGCCTTGTCTTCTCTGTCTTTATGGACAAAATATACATGAGCCATGCTGCCAAAAAAACAAGATTTTTTAGTTAGTCAAGCTGGGGGAAAATTCACAAATACAAATTGGAGAAAGACACAAACCTGTCGAGAGTGTTGATAAAAACATGTGTGATCTCTCCGCAAGATGAGAAATGTTCGATCAAAGTGCTCTTGAGCTCATCCGCAGGAACCGAAGTGTCATATCCCTCAACGGTAATGCCAAACCTACTGCAGTATTCAAATTTGCATGTTTATATCAACAACACATCTTACATACACACACAAAAAAAAAGAAGAAGAAAGCATATCAACTTACAATCTTCTGTCCTCGTGTGTCTCTCTAGTAAGAGTGGCTCGATAACGTCTCGTCTCCTCGTCTTCTTCGGGTGTAACCTTAACACGAGCACTCCATCCTCCCACGTCACTTCCATCAAGTTGCAACGCCTTCTCTTCTGCGCCATCTCCGCGAAGAATAACAAAAGCACGTCTGTAACAAAGACCACTTGTTTTTAGCTAAGTTGATCTGGTGATGAAAAATATTCTGAATTTTTATCGTCACAAATATATAGTAAGCAACGAACCCGACACGGCCTTGAGAGAATATAACATTAAAGACTTCTCCGCACAAAGCGAAGTGATCAGTCAACGCCTTCTTGATATCTTCCTGAGGAACCGAAGTGTCGTATCCCTCAACGGAGATCCTAACATTAATTTTGCAGGAGATCAAACATTACCAACAACAATTGACAACACATACAAAATCTCCGGGGAAAAAATAAGAAGCATCCATTAATTTACCGGGGCATTCTGCTACTCTTCAAGTAGGCTTCCATAGCAGCATCACTGCCGAACAAATCAATTTTCTTCCGCTAAAGTGCAACAGATCTAATCAGATATTTTTCTTACATAGGTATTATTTGTGAAAAAACCACTTAATAGAGAAAAAGAGATTTAAAAAACCCAGTGATAAGAAAGCCATAAGTAGAAGAAGATTACTTTGGTGGCGGATCTCTTTTTCGCGGCGGACCTCTCGCTAGAGCTCTTGTCCATGAAGAAATTGAGAAAAGGCAGTAACCCTAGGCTGCCGCTTTACGATGGTGTTTCTGTCTTAGAAAGAAGAAGGTATTTTTTTTGCGTTAAGAAAGAGGAGACACGAAATTTAAAAAGGGTCAATAGCTAGAAGGGAAAATCTCCGATGAGTTGGAATTTAGACACATCAATAAAGATGTGTTGTGTTCATCCTTGTCTGGATCAAAAGGAGAAGAAAAAGGGTTTCGATTCTTACCAGTAATCGTGAATATCATGTCATCTGAAGAAGATACATAATAACAAAAAAAAACATACCTTTTGTTTGATCTTTTAGAGCTAGCGTTGGTTGATTATCCTCTCTGCATATATTATCAAACAAAAATCCATAAAATCAGCTTCATACACCAAATATAATGAAAACAAACAAACTATAATATGCATAAACTATACTTAACCTAAGATCTATATGAACGAAACTAAACCTACGGCTGCAAGAAAAATAAAAAGTGGCTAGAGAGAATTATACTATTTATAGAAAAATGTATTTAGGGTTTACACAAAATATTTTAGGGTTTACAAAGAATAATTTTATGGGCTACGACCCAAAATCAAAATCAAAATCAATAGCACTAAACCAATAATTAGATCATGGTTGTCATTAAAGATATAATTGGAAAAATCGATGGCTAAAGTATGGTGAGAGCGAATGTGGGAGCGCCACGTCAGAAATCTACTTCTCAAATAATAGTATAGATTATAAAAATTTAACTATACATTATAAAAAATATATATTACAAAACATATACTTTGTTATTTTTTTTAACACATATAACTCATACTTTAATTTTTCCACAAATATTTGTATGGATATAAATATTAATTGTGCAAATGTCAAAGTCGCATGCAAACTTGTTGTGCATGCATTTTGTTAACCTCAATTATAGTCTAATTTTAATTTTAGTTATTAGAAAATTTATAATTTTTAAAAAATGTATATATGTCCTAAGAGCGGTGAGGTGGTTGGTACGCACGAATGTACGAGCCGATCATCTACTCGTTTTTAGGATATGTAAAGATAGTAAAACCTAATTTAGTTTAATTAGCAATACGTTAAGGAAAAATATATACTTAAAATATATATTGGTAATATTATATTATATAAAGAGAAAAGAAAACATAATATAGATAATATTTTAAAATATTATAAGAATTTAATTATTATTTAATATAACTTTTATATTTGTAATTATATATCACTGTAAACGGTAGAAAAAATTAAAATAAATCAATTTTAAAAAGTATAAAACAATATGAAACGTTTGTGTGATTCTTGGTAAAAAGTAGTAATATTTATTTGATTGATACAAGACTTTTTGGGACTTGATTCAATTACCCAAGCTTGTACTAATCAGTTGTAGTATAGCATAGGGTTTTATCAATCCAAAAGGGGAGAATGAAACAGTAAGAATGCAATAGAGATCTTAATTCAAGCAGATAAAGATGGTTTTAGAAGTCTAACAACCTAAATGAGCAAGCAAAGAAACAAAAGAAAGCAAGCAAAGAGCAGTAATGGCAAAGAAAAACAGAGCAAAAACAGAGTAAAAACTGAACTAAAGTAAAGTAAAACTAAACTTCAAAGACTAAAAGATGGTTCAAGATCAGGGCAATGGTGATAGGGTGATTCATGTTTATGTCTAGGGTGATCAAAACAAGCAATTCTAAACTCTCAACCTTAGGTAAGGAACACTAATATAGACTAATCCAATCTCTTGGCATTAATCATTTTTCTAATCACATATTAAAGATAAATCTCTTTACTCAAACACATAATCATCAACCATTAAAATCAAGTTCCATAAAACCAATTAGCATGCTAGACATCTAATCTCTTAGGCTAGGTTTACTAATCTCTTATATGATATATCAAACATCAACTCACATTCTCATGCATAATCAATGTCTAAAGGCAATTTCTCACCAATATGGTACTAGGCAATAAGCACATTCAAGCAAGAAATGATAGATGCAAAGACTCATGATTATCTAAACACCATTTTCAAGCATTGAACTTCATTCATGAATTTCATCAAACACTTGGTGTGCATGTGAAAACCTAAAATCAACTTCTCCAACAAAGAGGTACTAAGCATTAAGCACAATCATATAAGAAAGGGAACGAGAAAATCTAAGCCCTAATTAACCTAAACAATCACGAAAATCACCCCATCTGCCCTAATCTCAAACCTAGAGCAAACTACTCACTAACCGTGGTGAAAACCATCAAATCTATGAAGAAAAGATAGTTAATCATGATTAGGAAAACAAAAGATTAAGGTAAATGCAAACTTTTATTGAAATAAACAAAGATTCAAGTTACAAAATCAAAAACCTAAAACAAAGAAGAAGAGACTGCTGGATAAAGAGATGTCTTCCCAGAAATTAGAGATTTCAAGTATTTATAGGAGTCTAAGCGAAAATGGCAAAATTGTAAATAAATGTTCTTAAGTCTGGCAGCGTATCGGTCAGTTGTATCGGTCTAGGCTGATCGATATGAATCATATCGGTCAGTTGTATCGGTCTTGATAGATCGATACGTTTGATTGATATGGGTTGAGCGGTTTCACTAAAATTGCGATATCTGTTGAACGGCATATCAGAATGACCAGAAACCAAGTTTTCCTGAAATCTAACTCCCGTGGCTACAACTTTTGTGAAGAGTGAAGATGTTTAATAGGGACGGAGACTACTCGTCCGAGCTGATCTTCAAGTCGGTCAAGATCAACGGTAAAAACTCCAGATGGACATGTGCTTACTTTATTCACCGTAACTCTTCAACCACTAATGGGAATGACTCAAAACTAATTCCAAACGAAAGCTAACTCACGTGGCTACAAAGTTTATGAAGGACACCGGAGCCAAATCGGAATGGAAACATCTCATCTGAGCTGATCTTCAGTCGATATGAATCCTGTCGGTCACTCCTGACCGATGCTGGTGACCGAAATTCATCCGCTGGGTTTATGTCGATCACTTCTGATCAATGCTTGTGACCGAAATTCATCCTCTGGGTTTATGTCGGTCATCCTTGACCGATACTGGTGATCGATACTGCTCCGTATCGGTCATCCTTGACCGATATTCACTGTGCTATGACCGAAAACTTCTGCAGAGATTGTCTGCTTTGATCCTTCTTGCTCCCTTTTGCCCAGCTAGCATCCTGGATCATCCCCAAAACTCCTTCAAGCTCCTTTTAGCTCCAAAAGCACCTAAAAACATCCAAAATGCAAAGAAAATGCAAACTATACTCTAAATGCAACTTAAGTCTAAAAAGAGAAGAAAATGGGACAAAAGCTAAGGGAAAACATGCAAAAGAGGACCAAAATATGTACTAAATGCAGTCATAAATGGTGTAAATACAAGGGATATCAACACTCCTACACTTGCCTTTTGCTTGTCCTCAAGCAAATAAGAACAAATGGGAGTGAGGTTTGAAAGTGGGAGCTCAAAACTAAAGATGTCAATGGAAAAATTGAATCAATGCTCAAGTTATAGGTTCTAAGATGCAAAGAGATTGTTCTACTTTAAAAGCTTTAGCCATACCCATCATATCAAACAATGAACTTTAGCTTAGCCTACACAAGCATTCAAATCAACCAACTCTTTAACATTCATTAATCAGTAACCAATGGATCAAGTTTGTGCAAATCAAGAATAAACATTTGGTCAAGGGACATGGTTATGAAATGAAAATGATCTCATTCAAATAAGGGTTGAAAGATTCAGGGGATCACTCAATGAAATGATTCTATCTTAGGCAAAATGCTAAAGGTAAAAGCACACTTATGCATGCAAGTCAAAGCTCTCTTTTACCATTTTTACCCAAGATGAACTTAATAACTTCTAAAACCCCAAGTGAAACTCCTAAATCTACTCTTTCCCAAAGCACTTGATCTCTTCTTTCTTCATAAATGGGGAAAACTCCTTCTTTTGTTTGTGTGGTTGACTTCTTTTTGGAACTTGCTCTTCCTTGTTGTATGTTTGGCGCCATTTTCATCACCTTTAGTGGATTGCTTGGTCTGATTTCACCTTTTGGATGACCTTTTGTAAGCTTTGTTGTTGTTGGCACATTTCTTCTTTAGTACTTAGAGCTTTCTTCCTAGTTAACTTAACCACCAAATGAGCTGTTCCCCTATACTACTAATATTGCTGCATATTTAGTGTATTTTGCATACATATAAGTTAGTTTCTCATGCATTTACCTTGCATATTATGCTAGTTTGCATCACTTTAGGTCCTAGAGTACTTTTGCACCAGCATTTGCATGTTTCGTGCATTTTGCATCACAATCAGGTTGTTTTCGGTTACTTTGGAGCTATGGAAGATTTGTGGACGTGCTAAGGCTCGTGAGGAAGTCCGTGGACACTTGGAGAAATCAGGATTGCACGCTAAGGACCTGAGATCAAGTAGCAGATCGAGCAAGGCAGGTCGATCTAGACGAGATCGACCAGAAGACCGAGTGTGGAGATCGATTTGAAGTACGAACGTAAACGGCGCCATGCAGATCGAGAACCGGATCGAGCTTCCAACCCGATCAGCACAAGATCGACTCAGAGATCGACCTAGAGCCATCTGATCCAAGACAAGATCGAGTGCCAGATCGAGCTTCGTGATCGATCCCAGACCAACCTTATCCGTCCAGCCTGTTTTTGGACCGTAGCGAAGGGGGGGACCAGTTGCGGTTTGGCCATTTTAGGCAAAAAGCAACGATCCCTTTCATTATTCCACCCTGTCGACTACTTTTCTATCATCTCTCTCGTTTTAGGCGATTTCACCATTGTTAGACTTCGAAGCTTTTCTTGCTTTTTTTTGTTCTTGAATATTGAATCGTTTAAGTTAAAGCAATTGTTTTTCATGTTTACTAGATCATCTTCTATGCTTTGTTCAGTTTACTTTATGTGTAGCGAGTAGTTTCATCAGGTTTTGGGGTTGAGAGGATTCAAAGGGGTCGAAAAGGTTTTCAAAGTTTGGTGTTTTCTTGTTTTTCATGGCTTTCTCTTCTAGGATATCGAGTTCTTAAGGCTTATAGACTCTCACGCCAAGATCTTTATGATCCAAAGGGCCTCTTACCTTGACAGGATCCAGAGTTCCTTGAAAATCGAATCCTATAGGCTAGTCTACCTTTCCCAAACGCCGTGGTAGTTAAGGGGACTAGTTAGGCCGTGTATTTGAAATCTAAGTTTTATGCCCTTCAATCTCTTCTTCTGCCAAACGCCATGGGTCTGGAGGAGAGAATGAAGGAGTGATCCATACCACACTCCATAGATGGATCTTGTTTTGTTTTCAAGGCCTAGAGAACCTCACAAAGTGAGTAGATCTAAAGTTTTCAAACCAAGCTTGAACCTTTGAGACCCTTGAACATGAATCTCAATCCTGGACCCTCTTTCCTAGTATTCTATCATCTCTGTTAATCATTCGCTTGCTATTTGTTCGCATCTTGGTCGATTAGATTCATTTCTGTTTAGGCTGTTTAGTAGATCGATCGTTGTTGCTCGATCTAGTGGTCGATCCCGTGGTCGATTCACTAGTCGATTTTTATTAATTCATAGCTTTGCATTTTAATCATTTTGTCTGTTCCTCGTGGTAGTTAGCTCGTTCCTAGTATTTTTAAAATAGTTTTGCTTTGCATTTTACTGTTGCATCTAGTTTTTATGATTTTCACAAAACCGTTCATCATTTGATTAGCTTTGCATGATCCTTGCATTCTCATTGCACTTTCTAGCTCTAAGTTGGATTGATTCCTCTTGCATTATACTACGATTGTGTGTTGCTTGAGTTTTGATAACCTCCTGCATTGCATTACCCTTATAGACCTAAGAAATGAGTTATCAAATGGCGTCGTTGCCATCTTAGGGGATAGAAAGCATTGAGATTTGGGGTTTGGTAAAGACTAAGCCTTTACTTTAAGTTGGTTACTGATTTCTCTACTCTCAAACTTGTGTCTTTCAGGTACATGAATCTGCGTTCCAAGGGTGACAACAACCTACTCACGCCCTTGGACAATATTCATTAGCTTGGCAACGCAAGATCAAGAAGAGTTCGAGAACAAGCTAGAGCCTTTGAGGAGATTGTTCAGCAAGGTTCAGTGGGTTTTGAAGCGATGGCTGAGCACGAGCACCCAGAGGGACCTCCTCCAGCTCATGGGGCAGTGGGAAGGGGTAATGGAAACCCCCACCACGCGGCTAGACCCCCACGGATAATAGGAGCGGGAGACGCTCCCAACACCCATCATAATAGGTTTGGGATACTCCTCCTCCTGTACAGAACAACAATTTTGAGATTAAGCCGGGATTCATCTCAATGGTGCAAAATAATAAATTCCATGGGTTAGCAATGGAAGATCCCTTGGAGCACCTCGACAACTTCGAGCAAGTGTGTGGGATGATCAAGATAAATGGCATATCCGAAGATGCTTTCAAGCTGCGTCTCTTTCCATTTTCTCTTGGAGACAAGGCTAGACATTGGGAGAAGACCCTTCCACAAGGTACCATTACCTCTTGGGCTGAGTGTAAGAAGGCGTTCCTCTCCAAATTCTTCTCTAGCACCAGAACAGCAAGGCTGAGAAGTGAGATCAGCGGCTTCACTCAAAGGAACAATGAGACGTTCAATGAAGCCATGGAGCGGTTCAAGGACTACACCATCCAGTGTCATCACCACGGCTTCAGTGAAGAGACCTTACTAAGCACTATCTACCGCGGAGCTTCACCAAAGATACGCTTGCTACTTGACACGGCGAGTAAGGGAAACTTCCTTGGTCAAGAGGTAGAAGAGGGCATGGAGCTGATTGAAAACTTGGCATTGAGCGACGGCAACTATGCCGAGGACTATGACCGTGCACTGAGAGGTTCTGAGCTAGAGTCTCACAAGAAATAGCTTAAGTCATTGCATGAGAAGATTGACAAGCTAGTGTTGGCTAACCATAAGCATGTTCACTTCGTTGGTGAAGCGGATGAGACCTTAGGGGAGCTTGAATTGAGTCAAGAAGAAGCCAATTGGGTGGCGGGTCAGAACAACTACAAACCTCAAGGGTACTCACACGGCTACAACCAGAACAACAATCTCTCCTATAGAAGCACCAATGTCGCGAACCCTAAAGATCAAGTGTACCCTGCTCAGCAAGCAAAGCCTTTCGTCCCATACAACAAAGGTTTTCACCCGAGTGGTGGTTTCCAGGGGCAAGGGCAAGGCAACTTCCAAGGACAACAACAAGGAAACAAAGGTTATACACCGACGTACCCTCCGGGCTTTGTTCCGCACCAACAACAGATGCAACCGCAACAAGTTGACCCGGTCCAAGTCATGTTTCAAAAATTGATTCAAGGTGCAAGCATCTACAAATCAGAAGTTTGCCGAGATGAACACTCGCTTGGACTCCTCTCTCACTGATTTCTCTACTCAGATTACAAACTTGTATAAAAATATCAAGCAGCTAGAGAAAGGAAAGGCGAGTACAAGTGGTCAGAATAGCTTACCGGGCAAGTGTGAGCAGAATCCCAAAGAATACGCCAACGCCATTATACTAAGGAGTGGGAAAGAGCTTGCACCAATGGTTACTCCCAAGAACAACGAGGATGTTGTAATTCAAGAGGGGGAGGGTAAGCTTTCAGCTGATGATGAGATCAACGTTGACAATGTTTGGATTCAAGGGCCAATGAGAGGTGAGAAAGCGGCTGTAGAGAAGAAAGTGGAGCAAGCTGCCAAGGAGAAGGATGCTTATGTGCCTCCACCGTATGTACCCAAGCTACCTTTTCTTGGCCGTTTCAAGAAGCAACTTATAGAGAAGCACAGAATCTTGTTTGAGAAGCATCTTAAGGACGTAGAGATCAAGCTACATCTCGTAGACTGCCTTGCCATGATGCCTAAATGTGCAAAAAATTTCAAAGACACGCTTGCAAAGAAGAATAAGGAAAGCAAGGAATTGCTAGTACTTAGTGAAGAATGTAGTGCCGTAATACACAAGGAGATAGTTCCCAAGAAGTTAGGAGATCCTGGAATATTCACTATACCTTGCGCCTTAGGTCCATTGGAATTCAAGAGTTGTCTTTGCGGTGTGGGAGCTAGTATAAATTTGACGCCTCATTCTATAGCAAAGAAGTTGGGATTCACGATATTCAAAGATTGTAGAATCTCCTTGGTGCTAGCTGACAGAAGCGTGAGGTTACCCGTAGGTTTGCTTGAGGACTTTCCAGTGAGAATCAGCGGTGTAAACGTGCCTACGGACTTCGTTGTGTTGGAAATGGATGAAGAACCTAAGGATCCCCTCATTCTTGGTAGACCGTTCTTAGCACCGCTGGAGCCATCATCGACGTCAAGAATGGGAAGATAGCTCTGCACTTGGGTAAAGATATAAGGCTGGACTTTGACATCAATGAGGTTTTGAAGAAGCCTACGATAGAAGGGCAAGCTTTCTACATTGAGACGTTGGACGCTTTGGCAGATGAGTTGCTAGAAGAGTTGGCTCAGGAGGATCATTTGAAGCTGGCATTGACTAAGGAGCCAGGAGAGTTCGGTTACTTGGACCAGAGGACTCAGGAATACGCTAACCTGCTGGTATCTAAGAAGATTGTCAAGGAGGATGAAGGCGCTTGCCTAGAAATCGACTCCGAGATCGACGACATTACTCGATCAAGGGGTCAAATCGACATTCAGATCGAGGAGGGTGATCAATCCAGGAAATCAATCGAGTCCAAGATCGAGGGATGCCTTCCGATCAGTTCAGAGTCCATTCCGGAGATCGACCCAGTGTCTCGATCTTTCACTCGATCCACCTTCAATCGAGTGGGAGAATCGAGTGATATTGCTCGATCTAGACGACATCGAGAGCAAGATCGACCGGAAGACTCGATATCGGAGAGGACAACGTTTCAAGAAAGCAGCCTTAAGGGTCATGTCTCGGGTTCTAAGGAGGCTACTGAGGATGGGAACGTCAACAACAGCCACGAGGACGATTGGAGCGAGCTGCTAGCCCCAAAGGTGGACCTTAAGGAGCTCCCAAAAGGGCTAAGGTATGCTTTCTTAGGGCTTAACGAAACCTATCCTGTGATTGTGAATGAAAACTTAAGTGATGATGAGTTGCACTCGCTCCTAACTGAGCTAAGAAAGTATAGGAAGGCCATTGGATACTCTCTAAGTGACATCAAGGGCCTTTCACCAATGCTTTGCACTCATAGGATTCACTTGGATAATGAGAACGCCTCTTCTACAGAACACCAAAGGCGTTTGAATCCGAATTTAAAATAGGTTGTTAAGAAATAAATTTTTAAGCTTTTAGAGGCTGACGTGATCTATCCCATAAGTGACAGCACGTGGGTATCTCCCGTACACGTGGTGCCTAAGAAGGGAGGGATCACGGTCATTAAGAATGACAAAGATGAGCTTATACCTACTAGGACTATTACAGGACATCGTATGTGTATAGACTATAGGAAGATTAATCTTGCTACTAGGAAGGATCACTTTCCCTTACCCTTCATTGATCAAATGTTAGAGAGGCTTGGTAATCATCCTTATTATTGCTTTCTCGATGGATATAGTGGATTCTTTCAAATACCAATCCATCCAAACGATCAGGAGAAGACGACCTTTACCTGCCCTTATGGCACCTTCGCGTATAGAAGGATGCCATAAGGGTTGTGTAATGCACCGGCTACGTTTCAGCGGTGTATGATGTCGATCTTCTCCGATCTAATAGAAGAGATGGTAGAAGTGTTTATGGATTACTTCTCTGTATATGGTGCGTCTTTTTCTGCGTGTTTGTTGAATCTTTGCAAGGTACTAAGGCGTTGTGAAGAGACGAACCTTGTGCTTAACTGGGAGAAGTGTCACTTCATGGTGAAGGAAGGGATCGTGCTTGGCCACAAAATATCAGAGAAAGGCATAGAGGTTGATAAAGCCAAGGTTGAGGTTATGATGAGTCTTAAGCCGCCGGTTAATGTCAAAGGGGTGAGGAGTTTCCTAGGCCATGCTGGCTTCTACAGGCGCTTCATCAAGGATTTTTCCAAGATTGCACGCCCTCTCACACGGCTGTTGTGCAAGGAAGCTGACTTTGTGTTTGATGAGGACTGCCTTCGTGCTTTCGTGACCATCAAGGAGGCTCTAATATCCGCGCCTATAGTGCAAGCACCGGATTGGACTCTACCTTTCGAGATAATGTGTGACGCGAGTGACTACGCCGTGGGAGCAGTCCCTGGTCAGAGAAAAGATAAACGGCTGCACGTGATTTACTTTGCTTCACGTACCTTGGACGACACTCAAGCTATATATACCACGACTGAGAAGGAGTTGCTGGCGGTTGTATTCGCCTTTGAGAAGTTCAGGTCATACCTCGTAGGGTCCAAAGCCATTGTCTACATGGATCACGCAGATCTTAGATACATCTATTCCAAGAAAGACACTAAACTGAGGCTTTTGAGATGGATCCTCTTGCTCCAAGAATTTGACATGGAGATCAAGGATAAGAAAGGGATAGAGAACAGCGTCGCTGACCACCTCTCAAGGATGAGAATCAATGAGTCTCTTCCACTAGATGATTCGCTTCCGGAAGAACAACTTATGATGATCACTACGGCTGTTTGTGGAAGGCTAGAAGGGCGGTTTGAAGAGGTTTTGAGCTTCAAAGAGGAGGATCTCCCTTAGTACGCTGACATTGTGAACTACTTAGCGTGTGGAGAGGAGCCAACTCATCTCGACAGCTATCACAAGAAGAAGTTCATGAGAGACGCAAGCAACTACTTTTGGGACGAGCCTTACTTGTACAAGAGAGGCGTGGACAGTCTATACAGGAGATGTGTTACAAAGGAAGAAGCTCAGGACATTCTCTTTCACTGTCATGGCTCTTCGTACGGCGGACACTTAGCTTCGTTCAAAACCGCTACAAAGGTCTTACAAGCCGGTTTCTGGTGGCCGGCTATCTTCAAGGATGCCCATGAGTTCGTGAAGAGTTGTGAAGCTTGTCAACAGGCAGGAAACATCACCAACCGTAACGAGATGCCTCAGGTTCCCATCTTTGAGGTGGACGTGTTTGACGCATGGGGCATAGACTTCTAGGGGCCTTTCCTATCTTCCTACGGCAACAAGCTCATTTTGATGGCTGTTGACTACGTCTCTAAATGAGTTGAGGCCATTGCTTCCTCTACAAACGACTCTAAGGTGGTGATCAAGCTCTTTAAGAGCATCATATTCCCGAGGTTTGGAGTACCCAAGGTGGTGATAAGCGACGGAGGAAGTAATTTCATCAACAAGTTGTTTGAAAACCTTCTAAGGAAGTATGGCGTCAAGCACAAGGTGGCTACACCGTATCACCCTCAAATGAGTGGGCAGGTGGAGGTGTCTAACCGACAAATCAAAGCCATACTCGA
The DNA here is from genome assembly GCA_911865555.2 of Thlaspi arvense. Taxonomy (NCBI): domain Eukaryota; kingdom Viridiplantae; phylum Streptophyta; class Magnoliopsida; order Brassicales; family Brassicaceae; genus Thlaspi; species Thlaspi arvense. The sequence goes on from OU466858.1 coordinate 39,163,083, forward strand.
GAAGACGGTGGGTACTACTCGGAAGGATTGGGCAGCTAAGCTAGACGACGCTTTGTGGGCTTACCGGACTGCCTTGAAAACACCCATTGGTACTACTCCTTTCACTCTTCTCTACGGCAAAATTTTTGAAAGACACGCTTGCAAAGAAGAATAAGAAAAGCAAGGAAGTGCTAGTACTTAGTGTAGAATGTAGCGTGATAATACACAAGGAGATAGTTCCCAAGAAGTTGGGAGATCCTGGAAGCTTCATTATACCTTGCGCCTTAGGTCCATTGGAGTTCAAGAGTTGTCTTTGCGATTTGGGAGCTAGTATAAATTTGAAGCCTCATTCTATAGCAAAGAAGTTGGGATTCACGAGATTCAAAGATTGTAGAATCTCCTTGGTGCTAGCTGACAGAAGCGTGAAGTTACCCGTGGGTTTGCTTGAGGACTTGCCAGTAAGAATCAGCAGTGTAAACGTGCCTACGGACTTCGTTGTGTTGGAAATAGATGAAGAACCTAAAGATCCGCTCATTCTTGGTAGACCGTTCTTAGCCACCGCTGGAGCCATCATCGACGTCAAGAATGGGAAGTTAGCTCTGCACTTGGGTAAAGATATAAGGCTGGACTTTGACATCAATGAGGTTTTGAAGAAGCCTACGATAGAAGGGCAAGCTTTCTACATTGAGACGTTGGACGCTTTGGGGGATGAGTTGCTAGAAGAGTTGGCTCAGGAGGATCATTTGAAGCTGGCATTGACTAAGGAGCCAGGAGAGTTCGGTTACTTGGACCAGAGGACTTAGGAATACGCTAACCTGCTGGATTCTAGGAAGATTGTCAAGGAGGATGAAGGCGCTTGCCTAGAAATCGACTCCGAGATCAACGACATTACTCGATCAAGAGGTCAAATCGACATTCAGATCGAGGAGGGTGATCGATCCAGGAAATCAATCGAGTCCAAGATCGAGGGATGCCTTCCAATCAGTTCAGAGTCCATTCCAGGGATCGACCCAGTGTCTCGATCTTTCACTCGATCCACCTTCAATCGAGTGGGAGAATCGAGTGATATTGCTCGATCTAGACGACATCGAGAGCAAGATTGACCGGAAGACTCGATATCGGAGAGGACAACGGTTCAAGAAAGCAGCCTTAAGGGTCATGTCTCGGGTTCTAAGGAGGCTACTGAGGATGGGAACGTCAACAACAGCCACGAGGACGATTGGAGCGAGCAGCTAGCCTCAAAGGTGGACCTTAAGGAGCTCCCAAAAGGGCTAAGGTATGCTTTCTTAGGGCTTAACGAAACCTATCCTGTGATTATGAATGAAAACTTAAGTGATGATGAGTTGCACTCGCTCCTAACTGAGCTAAGAAAGTATAGGAAGGCCATTGGGTACTCTCTAAGTGACATCAAGGGCCTTTCACCAATGCTTTGCACTCATAGGATTCACTTGGATAATGAGAACGCCTCTTCTACAGAACACCAAAGGCGTTTGAATCCGAATTTAAAATAGGTTGTTAAGAAAGAGATTCTTAAGCTTTTAGAGGCTGACGTGATCTATCCCATAAGTGACAGCACGTGGGTATCTCCCGTACACGTGGTGCCTAAGAAGGGAGGGATCATGGTCATTAAGAATGACAAAGATGAGCTTATACCTACTAGGACTATTACAGGACATCGTATGTGTATAGACTATAGGAAGCTTAATCTTGCTACTAGGAAGGATCACTTTCCCTTACCCTTCATTGATCAAATGTTAGAGAGGCTTGGTAATCATCCTTATTATTGCTTTCTCGATGGATATAGTAGATTCTTTCAAATACCAATCCATCCAAACGATCAGGAGAAGACGACCTTTACCTGCCCTTATGGCACCTTCGCGTATAGATGGACGCCATTCGGGTTGTGTAACGCACCGGCTACGTTTCAGCGGTGTATGATGTTGATCTTCTCCGATCTAATAGAAGAGATGGTAGAAGTGTTTATGGATGACTTCTCTGTATATGGTGCATCTTTTTCTGCGTGTTTGTTGAATCTTTGCAAGGTACTAAGGCGTTGTGAAGAGATGAACCTTGTGCTTTAACTGGGAAAAGTGTCACTTCATGGTGAAGGAAGGGATCGTGCTTGGCCACAAGATATCAGAGAAAGGCATAGAGGTTGATAAAGCCAAGGTTGAGGTTATGATGAGTCTTGAGCCGCCGGTTAATGTCAAAGGGGTGAGGAGTTTCCTAGGCCATGCTGGCTCTACAGGCGCTTCATCAAGGATTTTTCCAAGATTGCACGCCCTCTCACACGGCTGTCGTGCAAGGAAGCTGACTTTGTGTTTGATGAGGACTGCCTTCGTGCTTTCGTGACCATCAAGGAGGCTCTAATATCCGCGCCTATAGTGCAAGCACCGGATTGGACTCTACCTTTCGAGATAATGTGTGACGCGAGTGACTACGCCGTGGGAGCAGTCCCTGGTCAGAGAAAAGATAAACGGCTGCACGTGATTTACTTTGCTTCACGTACCTTGGACGACACTCAAGCTATATATACCACGACTGAGAAGGAGTTGCTGGCGGTTGTATTCGCCTTTGAGAAGTTCAGGTCATACCTCGTAGGGTCCAAAGCCATTGTCTACATGGATCACGCAGATCTTAGATACATCTATTCCAAGAAAGACACTAAACTGAGGCTTTTGAGATGGATCCTCTTGCTCCAAGAATTTGACATGGAGATCAAGGATAAGAAAGGGATAGAGAACAGCGTCGCTGACCACCTCTCAAGGATGAGAATCAATGAGTCTCTTCCACTAGATGATTCGCTTCCGGAAGAACAACTTATGATGATCACTACGGCTGTTTGTGGAAGGCTAGAAGGGCGGTTTGAAGAGGTTTTGAGCTTCAAAGAGGAGGATCTCCCTTAGTACGCTGACATTGTGAACTACTTAGCGTGTGGAGAGGAGCCAACTCATCTCGACAGCTATCACAAGAAGAAGTTCATGAGAGACGCAAGCAACTACTTTTGGAATGAGCCTTACTTGTACAAGAGAGGCGTGGACAGTCTATACAGGAGATGTGTTACAAAGGAAGAAGCTCAGGACATTCTCTTTCACTGCCATGGCTCTTCGTACGGCGGACACTTTACTTCGTTTAAAACTGCTACAAAGGTCTTACAAGCCGGTTTCTGGTGGCCGTCTATCTTCAAGGATGCCCATGAGTTCGTGAAGAGTTGTGAAGCTTGTCAACGGGCAGAAAACATCACCAAGTGTAACGAGATGCCTCAGGTTCCTATCTTTGAGGTGGACGTGTTTGACGCATGGGGCATAGACTTCATGGGGCCTTTCCCATCTTCCTACGGCAACAAGTTCATTTTGGTGGCTGTTGACTACGTCCCTAAATAGGTTGAGGCCATTGCTTCCCCTACAAACGACTCTAAGGTGGTGATCAAGCTCTTTAAGAGCATCATATTCCCGAGGTTTGGAGTACCCAAGGTGGTGATAAGCGGCGGAGGAAGTGATTTTATCAACAAGTTGTTTGAAAACCTTCTAAGGAAGTATGGCGTCAAGCACAAGGTGGCTACACCGTATCACCCTCAAACGAGTGGGCAGGTGGAGGTCTCTAACCGAGAAATTAAAGCCATACTCGAGAAGACGGTGGGTACTACTCGGAAGGATTGGGCAGCTAAGCTAGACGACGCTTTGTGGGCTTACCGGACTGCCTTTAAAACACCCATTGGTACTACTCCTTTCACTCTTCTCTACGGCAAAGGATGCCACCTCCCGTTGAGCTGGAACACAGAGCATTGTGGGCAGTGAAGCGGCTGAATTTTGATCTGAAGACGGCTCAGGAGAAGCGCTTGATCCAGCTACACGAACTTGATGAGCTAAGGCTGGATGCTTACGAAAGCGCTAGGATCTACAAGGAGCGCACTAAGGCTGCTCATGACAAGAAGTTGGTACCCAAGGAGCTTAAGGAAGGGAGTTTGGTGCTGCTTTACAATTCAAGGCTCAAGCTTTTTCCAGGAAAGCTGAAATCTAGATGGAGCGGTCCGTATGAAATCAAGGAGGTATTGCCCTACGGAGCTGTCACGTTGGTAGGCAAGAGTGGAATGCATTCACAGTGAACGGACACAGAGTTAAGCCATACATGGCGAGTGCATTTGACAAGGAGAGCACCTCAATGCTTCTCCAAGACCCACCATCTGCCTAAACCAAGTAAAGTCTAGCTAAAGACGTTAAAGAAAGCGCACTTGGGAGGCATTCCCATGTTTATCCTGTATATATTCTTGCTTTATTTCTTTTTCAGTTTTTTGTTTTTATCTTCTGAGTGTGTAGGAAAAGGGATAAGGGATCGCAAGCCATGTTCTTAGATCCAAAAGGAGTAAGAAGGGGCGAATATAGGCTAGAGATCGAGTGCTAGATTGACTCATCCTGGTTTGATCATTGCTAGATCGAGCTAGTGAATCGAGAGGAGTCCGTCGATCTAGACGAGATCGAGTAGACCAATCGAGTGGGACGGTCGATCATGAGAGGACAATTCACCAATGCGTTTAGCCTAAAAAGCGAATGAGGTGTAGATCGACCGAGACACTCGATCCTTGAAAAGATCGAGCAGTCTACTCGATCTGCCATTCGATCTCAGCCAAATCGACCCCCGAATCGATCAAGGAAATCGATCCAAGGAGCACAGCCAAGTTGACCAAAAGTCAAGGAACGAGAGAATCAAATCGATCTAAGACTCGATTCTAAATCAATCGAGTCACTGATCGATCTAATCTCTCGATCCAGCCAACGTGGCATGAGATCGAGTCATAGATCGACCAAATGGACTGGATCTCGTGCCGAGGTAACATTTCCTTTTCCCACTTTTTCTGTTTTCCCTCCGATTTTTAAATTCAAAAAATGGTCAAGGCAAGCATCTTTGACCATGAAAAATGTGCCTTGACCACAGCTTTTGTCAGAAAATCACTCCTACTACCCATGGTTTTGTTTTTGTTAGCCTTTAAATGTTTTCAACCACTTTCACACTCTCTCATTCTTGTTTTCTCGAGTTGTTAAGCAAAAGAGAGTGTGAATTCTTGCTTTCTAAGGGCTAGCAGCAATCTTTTTCAATCTTGCAAAGGTATTTTCGAATCTTCAAGAAAATCTTCAAGAAATTTTCCTTTTTATTCGCTTTAATTGTTTTAGATGCTAGGGCGGTTTTAAATTTTTTAAAACAGCTTGATAATAGGAAAAAATCTAGATTTCTCGATATCTCTAGATATGATTCTCTATTATCTTGTTATAATTTTTATAAATCCCCCAAAATTCTAGGGTATTAGTTGTAGATTTTTCCTTCTTGCTAGTCTCTTTCTCGATTTTTTGCCGCCTTTGCTCATTCTCTTGTTTGAGAATCTTGTTTCAGGTACCAATGGCACCTAAGAGAACCAGAGAAGAGGCTGCACAGAGAGTGGATGACCAGCGAGTGGTTCAAGAAGAGGGAACTCAACAAGTTCAAGAGGAGGAACCTCAGCAAGTTCACGAGAGGATCCGTTGGACTAAGGAGGAAAAGGCAGCGAAGAAGAGGTTAGAGAGGCTGCGCTTCGAGCCTACCAAGTTCGCGAGTAGAGACTTGTTGGCAAGGATGGGTCTCCTAGAAGATTTTGACTTTCTTCTCCAAAACATGGGGCTTGCTTGCCTTTCAAGGATGGATTGCCCAACATATCCGCAAGTAACCATGGATTTCCTCTCTACCTTGGCGTTTTCCTATGAGAATCCGAGCCTCCCTACTCCCTCACAAGGACATCTCACTTTCAAGGTCAAGAAGCGAGCCTATCACCTATCCGTTGAGGAGCTTTGCCAAGCCTATGGACTGAACGCCGCGGCTAAACAAGTGGAGTTTCCCCCTCTCAAGAACGCTAGCATCATATGGGACGTGCTTTACAATGAAGACTACAAGCCAAACACGGCTAAGATCATGAAGGTGAGGAACCCCATCCTGCGGTACACTGTCAAGCCTGGTGAATACTTTCAGCGGGCGGTCCGTGTCTGTAACACCCCCGATTCGATCTAAAAATAGATAAACCGAAAGCGCTACAATATCGAGGTTCACAAATAGGCCGGCCCTTGCTTAGAACAAATCCAAGTGTAAGGCTAGCCCGATATGTTAGCTCGACCCTCTCGACTAGTGCCTAAGGCTTGCCAACCCGTACTCCAGTCAAGAGTTGTGTAAACTCGGACCAAGTTAATATCATTAGAACACAAGGGTTTTATAAACAAAACCTTTCTTTATTACTCATATCGAGTCATTATACAAAATCCGACTTATTCAAACTTTATATAAGCGGATCCTTACTACTCAAACAGATTGAAACTGTATATATAAATTTTACAAAAGCCTACCGAAATCTATTCCAGAATCCTAGTGTCTAGTCTGCTTCCTTAGTCCGACTTACTAGGGTTTCCTGCAAAAATTAAATCAAAGAAGGATGAGTAATCTAGTATTACTCAGTGAATCCAGGACCCTCTATGCAATCGTTAGTTCCCCAACTCAAACCCCAAAATAAACAATGCAATGCATGCTTACACCATGCAACAATATCAGAGAAATAACACAAGCGGAAACTCAAACAAGGGTGGCATGTCCATAGTAACCTCACTGTTACTATGCACGCCGAGGCTATAGCAACTGCAGTTACTAAGCCTAACCGTTGAACATCATCCTAGCCTGAACGCTAGGTATGCTCAACACCACACAAAACGCCGAACAAGTCCCTTAGCACTCACGCTAAGGGTATTCGACTCTCACCTCAACACCGAAACAAGACACATAGCACGCATGCTACGCAGGTTCAATGATGATAGGGTTTTTCGAGATCTCTAGGTGTATCAGACACGGTTGCCCAAATACTACACTTGAACACTCGCACCTACTTACCACAAAGGACCATAGGTCGGAACATCAACCCGACCTGTCCTTGCCTCGACAGTCGGCCCGAATTGCCCTTGCCTCGACAATCGGATGCATCGTCATGCATTACTCGGCCAAGGGCGCGACCCAAGTCACTCCGAGTCTGCGGGACCGCTGATACACCGCCCTAGCCATCACACGTGGTCTTCGACCCATGTGATCCACTCATAACAATTCACAACATTTCTGCAGCGTAACTCTTCATAAAGTCCATCTTATGAAAGTTAACACGGCATACTTACCAACAATATTTATGCAGCATAACTCTTCACAAAACTCACTTTTTGTGAAAGTTATACGGCATACTTATTCACAATTTTTTGCAGCATAACTCTTCACAAAACTCCTCTTCTGTAAAAGTTAATACAGCAATCCTACTAAACTTTCTGCAGCATAACTCTTCACAAAACTCTCCTATTTGCGAAAGTTATAAAGCAGAACCTAACAAACAACAATAACTTAAGATGAACACACACATAGTGTTTCATCCTTAAGCTACAACCTGCATAAGAATTCATTAGCATGAATCTAAACTACCGGGACTCACCTTGCGCTTTTAGCAGAAATCTTTCTCTCGGATCGACTTAGCTTTACTCTACTTGAGCCTACTTGCTCTAGAACTCTCTCTCTCTCTCTCTCTCTCTAAGTGTTTATCTTTACCTTGCTTTGGGTGAGAATGAGTTGAAAGAATAGCATCACAGGGGTATTTATAGGCGTCCTAACCAGCCATCTAGGCTGCTAGCTGAGTGTCGTTCACCGGATAATCAGGCTTTGCATGTCAGCCACGGTGCAAGGCTAGGCTATAGCCTTATCCTTAGGCTTCATAGCTTCAGTCAACGTCCCTTATCCTATCTCATAGCTTCCAGGTTCGTGTGTGGTCATACGATTGGCCAGAAAGGGATAAACGTCCACAAAACCCTTCCTTGAAGCAATCCCTTTATCTCTGCACGGTTTTCTTCAAGATAGATGAGCTCTGCATGATCTCCACGCCTCTAGTCCAGTGATATAGCCTGTAAAGTAGGCTTTATAGCCTTTGACATTCGTCCCTCCTTCTTCCTATCTCTTCATCTTGGGTGTTTTCGCGTTACTGGCTGAAATCGGGATAAGTATCAACAAGACCCTTATCTTCAAGCTTTTATCTCGTGTGTTGTCTCTCCACTGGCCATAATCACGGTCCTTATCTTCTGCTCTGACCATAGACACGAGGCTTATCCCATAGCCTGGTTACGGTTTTGTCTCCATTGATCTCCTTTTCAGACTGGGTGTTCTTGCGGTATTGGCTGTGCGGTTTGATCTTATCTTCTGATCCTTAAGCTATAATCACGAGACTTATCTCTTAGATTAGTAGCCTATCCCTTCTTATGGTTACAACAATGGTTTTTGTCCCATAGATGACTCCTTCCACGTCCATCCATGACTGGTCCCTAATGGTGGCTTGTTTCGTCTTTATAGATTCACCTTTGGTTTCGTCCTTATAGATTCACCTTTGGCCATCATGATTGGTCCGTACTTAGTGGCTAAGACTTGAAACTTCCTTTGTAATTATAGATGTGATCCATAGTCACGAAAAACTAGTCACACCGAGACATCTCCTGTTGCGATTATAAACTGGTCAAGTAGCTGCTTGGGTGTCGCCGTCTGATTGGTCGAATTTGGACTTCGACTATTTCTTCTTCTAACTTCATTTTCTTGACAATTAAATGTCTCTCCTTCACGTGCTACTGTTGAAATGAAGCTTAGTCCTCTTGTTTATCTTCTATCCGAGCCTTTCGAGCTTCAGATGACCATTTTGCTTCTGCTTCCAACGCTTGTAGATTTTCTTGATAATTCTTCAGACTTCTTTTGACCAGTCACTTAGATTTATTATTCTAAGTGTGTCAACTCTTCAAATTTTAGTTCCATTAATCAATCCAAATCAACTCCTCCTTGAAGCTGGAACTTCGGCTTTTGGCTTGTCCGCTTTCGGTCATCTCCACGTCCGCAATGGTCTTCTCTTGGCCATCTTAGGTTGCATTAAGCTTTTCTTCTTCTGCTTTGGCCATAAGATTAATTTTGGCCTACGCTATCGATCCAAGTCATCCCTGAGTTGATTCTGTGATTTTAGTTTTTTTCGGCCAAAGTTGTGTCTCCTGGCCGTTCGGTCTGGCTGTCCTTTGCTCTCGTCCGGGTTATTACATTCTCCCCCACTTCATAGAATTCGTCCCGAATTCTAAAGTGTAGAATGTACTTCGTCTGTGATCATTCTCCTCTGACTTACACCTCTGATCCCTTCTTTGGTGATTTGGTCGACTCGTCGTGGTTACCAATCCTGGTTTGGCTTTCATCTCCAGCCTTATCCATTCTCCTTTGGATACATATCACATTGTTTTCAATACTCCAATGTGATTCCACCCTTTAGTCTAACACGCCTTGGCTTTGACTAAGACAAGTTCTTTCACATCTTCACATCTGAGCTTAGAGTGAGGTTCAATCTGTACTTCGTCCTACTCACTTACTTCTCTCTTGTGCTTCATCGCTGATCCACACACGTCTTCTTTTGGTTATATGGTCTCACCATTTTGCCAAGTCCACTGATCTTCTCTTTGATTATCCATGATCTCTGCTCCTCTTCATACCCCTCTTCTGTGATCCATCTTCTTCCAATTCTCCCCTAAGGTATTCTACCACAATTCTAACCTAACAGTTCTCAACATGGATTCAGTTACTATGGCAAGATCTATCCTAGTCTTCCATAAGCAACCCTATCCATCCTAATTCCAAACCTATGAACTTCCCACTTCTCACAAGTGTAGTTGTATTTCCCTTATGGAAATAAAACCATAAAAAGCTCATTTCTACCAAAACAATTCATCATTTCCTCCAACCCGGGGACTTTAAACGATAAATTCAACCCACCAAAGGATTTGTCGTTTCCCTTAACCAAGGGCTCCTAAACGACCAATCCAACACACCAAAAGATTCGTCATTTCCCTTAACCAAGGGCTCCTAAATGACCAATCCCAAACTCACATAATATCTATCATATCTAGCAATCAATGCAATATAATAATATTATGCATGCAAAGATAAGTTAGCACCCAAACATACCTTTATATCGGAGTCTTTTTAAAAAGACTAGGGGTTTCTAGATCGCCTAGTCCTACTACTACTACCATTCTCACTAGTATCTTGCCTCCCCGAGGCTCTCCTTGTCGATGAGCGGGTTGTTGTTTGACTGGTGGTGTTAGATGGCTGGATGGGGTGAGCAGTTGGGCAATCATCTCCGTAGTGGCCTCTACCTCTACAGATTCGGCATACAGTGTGTCTTGGGGCCATAGGATTTCCTTGTCGTGCACTAGGACATACTTGACTGAGATGTCCTGTCCCGCCGCACACAGGACATGGTCCCATAACTCTCTTAGGTGAAGGAACTCTCATCATCGCTGACCTCCGTGGGGGTCTTCCTCTCTGACTAGATTCTCCTTGTTCTTCAATCGATGTTCTCAGGTTCTCTATCTCCATGGCAAGGAACCTATCAAGATTGCTCGTAGGTCCGCCACTTTGGTTAGTCCTCTCTTCATTCTGCCTCTCTATACTCCTTTGCCTTAAAGGAACTTCTCCTCCATCTAGGTTTGGTGGTGTTTCGTTGTGTGACATCTGCCAATCTTCACCGCCTATCTGGTTTAGTCTCCTGGTCCAGTAAGTGGGCGAAGTATATCTCTGCCCTATGTAATCTTCCATTGGTGACAACTCCTCTTCTGAATCCGATGGGTTGTTCTCCCATATCTCACTGTTAAGTTGAACAGATGTTGGCAAGTCTCCATTGGCATAGCCGGTAGACACAAAAGGATATACTTAATCCGTTTGGTCTGTCTCTGTTGGAATGTATGGCTCTATTCCATAGCCTGGCACAAATACATGTGGCATCGGTATCTCTGGTAATACACTTTGTGGAGTGTCTGGATCCCATGAGTTTGGAGTGGTTTCACCAGATGAAACTTCAATAATCTCTGTGGATGGCACTAGGATCTCCAATCCTGGATAACGCGTCGGCCATGATGTATAGCCCTCACGCCCATCCCTAGATGCTCTGGGTGATGTCCTCGGCTCTAACTCTATCTCTAATGGAATGCTTAGATCTCTATCAGTTGCACTTCCATCCTCGGCAATGTTTGACATGAGAGATGAATCCAAATCTGTAATCACAACCAGTGATCGGAGTTTGATGATTCGCTGGAGTGCCCCGACGAACTCGTATCACCATCCCCACCAGACCCATCTGCACACCAGAACCCCTCGTACTCATCTTCGGGTAACCAGTAGTCACGAACGCTTCCCATCTTAGTCTCTGCAAGACCATAATGCAAGAATCAGGGTATCCTATTTCTTAAAAATAACCCTATTCTACCCACCTAGATTCTAACTATGCAGACAGACATTCCAGATTCCTAGGTATGCTTTTGCGACTCTTTTTGACTCGATAAAACCGATTAAAAATCCTTGTCCCTTGAGCATGATACGGAAACCATGCTCTGATACCACCATTTGTAACACCCCTGATTCGATCTAAAAATAGATAAACCGAAAGCGCTACAATGTCGAGGTTCACAAATAGGCCGGCCCTTGCTTAGAACGAATCCAAGTGTAAGGCTAGCCCGATATGTTAGCTCGACCCTCTCGACTAGAGCCTAAGGCTTGCCAACCCGTACTCCAGTCAAGAGTTGTGTTAACTCGGACCAAGTTAAGATCATTAGAACACAAGGGTTTTATAAACAAAACCTTTCTTTATTACTCATATCGAGTCATTATACAAAATCCGACTTATTCAAACTTTATATAAGCCGATCCTTACTACTCAAACAGATTGAAACTGTATATATAAATTTTACAAAAGCCTACCGAAATCTATTCCAGAATCCTAGTGTCCAGTCTGCTTCCTTAGTCTGACTTACTAAGGTTTTCTGCAAAAATTAAATCAAAGAGGGATGAGTAATCTAGTATTACTCAGTGAATCCAGGACCCTCTATGCAATCGTTAGTTCCCCAACCCAAACCCCAAAATAAACAATGCAATGCATGCTTACACCATGCAACAATATCAGAGAAATAACACAAGCGGAAACTCAAACAAGGGTGGCATGTCCATAGTAACCTCACTGTTACTATGCACGCCGAGGCTATAGCAACTGCAGTTACTAAGCCTAACCGTTGAACATCATCCTAGCCTCAACGCTAGGTATGCTCAACACCACACAAAACGCCGAACAAGTCCCTTAGCACTCACGCTAAGGGTATTCGACTCTCACCTCAACACCGAAACAAGACACATAGCACGTATGCTACGCAGGTTCGATGCTGATAGGGTTTTTCGAGATCTCTAGGTGTATCGGACACAGTTGCCCAAATACTACACTTGAACACCCGCACCTACTTACCACAAAGGACCATAGGTCGGAACATCAACCCGACCTGTCCTTGCCTCGACAGTCGGCCCGAATTGCCCTTGCCTCGACAATCGGATGCATCGTCATGCATTACTCGGCCAAGGGCGCGACCCAAGTCACTCCGAGTCTGCGGGACCGCCGATACACCGCCCTAACCATCACACGTGGTCTTCGACCCATGTGATCCACTCATAACAATTCACAACATTTCTGCAGTGTAACTCTTCATAAAGTCCGTCTTATGAAAGTTAACACGGGATACTTATCAACAATAGTTCTGCAGCATAACTCTTCACAAAACTCACTTTTTATGAAAGTTATACGGCATACTTATTCACAATTTTTTGCAGCATAACTCTTCACAAAACTCCTCTTCTGTGAAAGTTAATACAGCAATCCTACTAAAATTTCTGCAGCATAACTCTTCACAAAACTCTCCTATTTGCGAAAGTTATAAAGCAGAACCTAACAAACAACAATAACTTAAGATGAACACACACATAGTGTTTCATCCTTAAGCTACAACCTGCATAAGAATTCATTAGCATGAATCTAAACTACCGGGACTCACCTTGCGCTTTTAGCAGAAATCTTTCTCTCGGATCGACTTAGCTTTACTCTACTTGAGCCTACTTGCTCTCTCTCTCTCTCTCTCTCTCTCTAAGTGTTTACCTTTACCTTGCTTTGAGTGATAATGAGTTGGAAGAATGGCATCACAGGGGTATTTATAGGCGTCCTAACCAGCCATCTAGGCTACTAGCTGAGTGTCGTTCACCGGATAATCAGGCTTTGCATGTCAGCCACGGTGCAAGGCTAGGCTATAGCCTTATCCTTAGGCTTCATAGCTTCAGTCAACGTCCCTTATCCTATCTCATAGCTTCCAGGTTCGTGTGTGGTCATATGATTGGCCAGAAAGGGATAAACGTCCACAAAACCCTTCCTTGAAGCAATCCCTTTATCTCTGCACGGTTTTCTTCAAGATAGATGAGCTCTGCATGATCTCCACGCCTCTAGTCCAGTGATATAGCCTGTAAAGTAGGCTTTATAGCCTTTGACATTCGTCCCTCCTTCTTCCTATCTCTTCATCTTGGGTGTTTTCGCGTTACTGGCTGAAATCGGGATAAGTATCAACAAGACCCTTATCTTCAAGCTTTTATCTCGTGTGTTGTCTCTCCATTGGCCATAATCACGGCCCTTATCTTCTGATCTGACCATAGACACGAGGCTTATCCCATAGCCTGGTTACGGTTTTGTCTCCATTGATCTCCTTTTCAGACTAGGTGTTCTTGCGGTATTGGCTGTGCGGTTTGATCTTATCTTCTGATCCTTAAGCTATAATCACGAGACTTATCTCTTAGACTAGTAGCCTATCCCTTCTTATGGTTACAACAATGGTTTTTGTCCCATAGATGACTCCTTCCACGTCCATCCATGACTGGTCCCCAATGGTGGCTTGTTTCGTCTTTATAGATTCACCTTTGGTTTCGTCCTTATAGATTCACCTTTGGCCATCATGATTCGTCCATCCTTGGTGGCTAAGACTTGAAACTTCCTTTGTCATTATAGGTGTGATCCATAGTCACGAAAAACTAGTCACACCGAGACATCTCCTGTTGCGATTATAAACTGGTCAAGTAGCTGCTTGGGTGTCGCCGTCTGATTGGTCGAATTTGGACTTCGACTATTTCTTCTTCTAACTTCATTTTCTTGACAATTAAATGTCTCTCCTTCACGTGCTACTATTGAAATGAAGCTTAGTCCTCTTGTTTATCTTCTATATGAGCCTTTCGAGCTTCAGATGACCATTTTGCTTCTGCTTCCAACGCTTGTAGATTTTCTTGATAATTCTTCAGACTTCTTTTGACCAGTCACTTAGATTTATTATTCTAAGTGTGTCAACTCTTCAAATTTTAGTTCCATTAATCAATCCAAATCAACTCCTCCTTGAAGCTGGAACTTCGGCTTTTGGCTTGTCCGCTTTCGGTCATCTCCACGTCCGCAATGGTCTTCTCTTGGCCATCTTAGGTTGCATCAAGCTTTTCTTCTTCTGCTTTGGCCATAAGGTTAATTTTGGCCTATGCTATCGATCCAAGTCATCCCTGAGTTGATTCCGTGATTTTAGTTTTTTTCGGCCAAAGTTGTGTCTCCTGGCCGTTCGGTCTGGCTGTCCTCTGCTCTCGTCCGGGTTATTACAGTGTCTCCTACGGTGACAAAGACCGAGTTATGGTTCCTTTTCCAAGGGATCAAGAGGATACTATGCAGCAGCGAAGAGGAGAACCACGATCCGCTGATGGATGACATTGGGAATGACATTAACTACGGGTGTATCTTAGCATCCTCCTTGGTGAAATACAAGGCATATGATATGAGGTGCAAGGCGATTTCAGCTTACATTGGAGGGTTTCTCACGCCACTCTTTATCCAAGCCGGTGTACCCCTTCAACGGTTTGAGCCTTGCGCGGACAGGTCATTCATGGACGAAACCTACATGCGCAATACCGATGGCTTGGGACCTACGCCAGCTCCGGGATTCTTCGCCTATCAGTTCTACAATGACGCAGGGAAGAAGAGTGTGTGCATCTTATCCAATGTTAAGGAGACAAACTTGGACAGCATCGGTACGATCCAGTTTTGCCCAACCCACGAGGAGTGCTACGCCCCACTTGGTACAACAATGATGCCTATTCAGTCCGCGCGATAGCAGTCAGAGTCACAACCTTCGGATGGAGCAATGCCAGCCAACTTTGAGCTTCTCCGGATGGATTTTGAGCCGCTGACCAAGGCTGAGAAGTTTCTAGCTTCGGTGGTGGAGGTGCAGCGAAAGATAACTAAGTGGCAAGGGAAGATGATCAAGAAGCTTGCCAAGAAACTCAAGGCGCTTCAAGGGGGCTCATCCGCGAAGTCTAAGGGGTCCATGAGTGAAGAGGTCAACCAGCCCGAGAAGAGGAGGAGATCAACCGGGGGTATTGTCATCCGTGAGCAACAAGGCGTCGCGCAACAAGCACGACATTCCGTTCATGGTTTCCCCATCGAGGATAAAGGCAAGGACATAGCCCGATGCTCCTCTAGCAAGAGCAGCTCCGCCGGAACATCCTCAAGTTCCAGCCGAGTTTAGCTCCAAGGTAACAACAACCTTCCCTTGTATATACCGCTCTTATTTTCTTTGTTTTTGCTTTGTGTTTTAAGCTCCTTTGAATTTGTTTGCCACCGGGACGGTGTCATTCAAGTTTGGGGGAGTATGTGTGTGGTTTGACATGTTTATTTTGCACTTATTTTCTATTTGCATCCCTTGAGTCTTGCATACATTCTAAGGCATAGAAAAGAACAAAAAAATTGGGAAAATGTTTAAAAAAATTTCAAAAAAAAAATTTCATGTAGTTGTATTCATATTGTTAAGCATTTTATGATTGAGTCTAGAATTTCTATGCATCTAGGTTGTTTACATTTGCATAAGGGGTTAAAATTTTCTTAAAAAGGTGTTTAAGCTCATGAATTCTTTCAATGCCGTAGTTAATAGTTCTCTAATGCTTTGCTCACGCTTTGAAAGTAAGTCATTACCATGCTTGGATCACTTGTTTTGATTTTCGTGACTTGAATTGAACATTCATGATTTGAAACTTGTCCTAATAAGTGAGAACCCTAATCTGAATTTTTAAAATATTATTCTTATGCATTTGAAAATGAACACATGGATCTTAAAAATATTTAGGCTCTCTTCCTCCTTTTGCCACTCTTTGTGAGCCTAAGTAGAACTCCCACCATCACCCTTACCTTTCTTTCAAGCCAAGCTTTCTTGTGTGACATCATTGTGAGGCCTCTTTTCGGTTTGAACTTAGCATAACGTGTTACGTTTAGGCGACATGTTTAGGTTCTCATATGATTGCTAGCTTTGCATTTTGAAGCTAGTTGTAGGCTTAGGATAAGTTTGGGGGTTTGATGGGATTGCTTTCTTGTTTATATGCCTACGGTTTCAAAAGGGTTTGGTAATTGAAGTGAACGAAAGGTTTTAAGTGAAAGGATTTGTTTTCAAAACGTATAAGCTCTAGAATTTTCAGAAGATAGCTCTCTCAAATAAAACAAAAATAAAATAAAAATAAATAAAGAGCCTAAGTGCCAAGAAAAAAAAAAGAAAAAAAAGAATAAGAAAGCTACCAATAAGAAAAAAATAAGGAGCTAAAATATTTTCAAGCCTTTTCACTAACCTAAAGAGTAAAGATGTTTTCTGTTTTTTTATTTGGGTTTGAGCCTAATGAGGGTAGTATCTAGGAGGGTGAGTGATCTAAAAAAAGAAAAGAAAATAAGAGGGGTTTTAGGATCATTGTTAGTGTATAAGGGTAGATGAGAATCTAATCATGTATGCATCAATTGCCTTTACCTTTAGTATTATGCATAAAGTTCATACCATTCGTGAGAGAAACCCATTGCATTGAGATCATTCTATGCTCATAGCCTTCACCCTTAGCCAAATGTGTTTTGCTTTAAAGTGCATAAGTTTGATTCGCGGTTCGATCGTTAATGAATGTTAAAGGATGAGTTTCTTTGATTGTTTGGAATAGGAGAGTCATGATTTGAGATTCATTGTGTGATGAGTATGGCTAAGTTCTTTGGAGTAAGAGCGTGTGCATTGCATTTTAGAACTAGTAACTAGGATGTTCAGATTGATTCATTTGAAAGACACCTTTGCAAGAAGCTTAAACCCCCGTTTGTTTTAAAACCTCTCTCTCTTCTTAAATTTTGTTTGCTTGAGGGCAAGCAAAGGATAAGTTTGGGGGAGTTGATATTGCTGCATATTTAGTATATTTTGCATACATATAAGTTAGTTTCTCATGCATTTACCTTGCATATTAGGCTAGTTTGCATCACTTTAGGTCCTAGAGTACTTTTGCACCAGCATTTGCATGTTTCGTGCATTTTACATCACAATCAGGTTGTTTTCAGTTACATTGGAGCTATGGAAGATTTGTGGACGTGCTAAGGCTCGTGAGGAAGTCTGTAAACACTTGGAGAAATCAGGATAGCACGCTAAGGACCTGAGATCGAGTAGCAGATCGAGCAAGGCAGGTCGATCTAGACGAGATCAACCAGAAGATCGAGTGTGGAGATCGATTTGAAGTACGGACGTAAACGGCGCCATGCAGATCGAGAACCGGATCGAGCTTCCAACCCGATCAGCACAAGATCGACTCAGAGATCGACCTAGAGCCATCTGATCCAAGACAAGATCAAGTGCCAGATCGAGCTTCGTGATCGATCCCAGACCAACCTTATCCATCCAGCCTGTTTTTGGACCATAGCGAAGGGGGGGACCAGTTGCGGTTTAGCCATTTTAGGCAAAAAGCAACGATCCCTTTCATTATTCCACCCTGTCGACTACTTTTCTATCATCTCTCTCGTTTTAGGCGATTTCACCATTGTTAGACTTCGAAGCTTTTCTTGCTTTTTTTTGTTCTTGAATATTGAATCGTTTAAGTTAAAGCAATCATTTTCATGTTTACTAGATCATCTTCTATGCTTTGTTCGGTTTACTTTATGTGTAGCGAGTAGTTTCATCGGGTTTTGGGGTTGAGAGGATTCAAAGGGGTCGAAAAAGTTTTCAAAGTTTGGTGTTTTCTTGTTCTTCATGGCTTTCTCTTCTAGGATATCGAGTTCTTAAGGCTTAGAGACTCTCACACCAAGATCTTTATGATCCAAAGGGCCTCTTACCTTGACAGGATTCAGAGGTCCTTAAAAATTGAATCCTAGAGGCTAGTCTACCTTTCCCAAACGCCATGGTAGTTAAGGGGACTAGTTAGGCCGTGTATTTGAAATCTAAGTTTTATGCCCTTCAATCTCTTCTTCCGCCAAACGCCATGGGTCTGGAGGAGAGAATGAAGGAGTGATCCATACCACACGCCATGGATGGATCTTGTTTTGTTTTCAAGGCCTAGAGAACCTCACAAAGTGAGTAGATCTAAATTTTTCAAACCAAGCTTGAACCTTTGAGACCCTTGAACATGAATCTCAACCCTGGACCCTCTTTCCTAGTATTCTATCATCTCTGTTAATCATTCGCTTGCTATTTGTTCGCATCTTGGTCGATTAGATTCATTTCTGTTTAGGCTGTTTAGTAGATCGATCGTTGTTGCTCGATCTAGTGGTCGATCCCGTGGTCGATTCACTAGTCGATTTTTATTAATTCATAGCTTTGCATTTTAATCATTCTGTCTGTTCCTCGTGGTAGTTAGCTCGTTTCTAGTATTTTTAAAATAGTTTTGCTTTGCATTTGACTGTTGCATCTAGTTTTTAAGATTTTCACAAAACCGTTCATCATTTACTTAGCTTTGCATGATCCTTGCATTCTCATTGCACTTTCTAGCTCTAAGTTGGATTGATTCTTCTTGCATTATACTATGACTGTGTGCTGCTTAAGTTTTGATAACCTCCTGCATTGCATTACCCTTATAGACCTAAGAAATGAGTTATCAACTACCAATCCCATACTTCTTCTTCTTCTTAAAGATGTAAACAAATAAAGCTCAAACCACTTACACTACCCTTTTCCAAACTCCTAACCTAATACCAAGCTCAAAATGCAAGCTGGTGTCTCAATGCACAAACAAGATAATTCAAAGTCAGGATTATGGTTCTAATAAGATAGAGTTGGAATCAAATCAAAGCAAGCTTCAGCATAAGACAAGAGTATCAATGCAAGAATTCAAGATATGGTGCAGCCTTAACTTCAAACTCAATTCAATGCAATCAAACAACAGATAACCAAGGCATTGAAAACAATTCAAACATTAACATCTTGACAAGTGTTTATCATCTACTCCCTATGCAAATGTATGCATACCTATATGAAATGCATCTAGACTCAATCTTAGTTATGTAAATGCAACTAAATGATCTTTTTGGTTCCAAAAATTTTAAAAATTTCATGGATTTTCAGTGCACATAGATGAATGCATGAATGCATGAGACTCAAGTATGTAAAAGAGAAAATAAGAAAACAAAACACAATGTCAAATGCAATGCCCTCCCCCACACTTAAATTACACAGTCCCTTGTGTAATAGAAGCTTGAAGGAGGGTAATAAAAGATATTCATAAGTATTCAGGAGCAAAGGAGCATGATTGTGTACCTTAGAGGGAGTTTGGTCAGACTGGGTCCCAACTTATAACAACTTGCCTTGAATCACACTTGCTCCTGTTATTGAAAGAAAAACAGAAAAGAAAGCATAAAATGCAATAATATGAACACGAATAACAAGGGAATACCTCCCAAGAGTGCTTGTTTAGAGTCACTAAGCTTGACTTGTCATGCTCCTTAAGATCATGGAGGATTATGGAGTGGAACTGAAGTTCCTTCTCCTTTCCTCATGAACAATGTGTTGGGTCCATAGTAGAGCTTCTCCTTAGGTTTCCTGACTCTTTTTCTTGGTTTCTTTGGTCCACCATATAGCTTCACCTTGATTCCATCAAACAAGTCAAGAAGACAAGCACCATCAAATGCTTCACCATCATACTCATTGTGGTCAAGAGGGTCTTCATCTTCTTTTAGCACTTCAGCCTTGAATCCCCTCAGCTCTTTCTTGACATCAGGTGGCTTCTTAGCAGCTCCTTTCTCAACATTAGTGATGCTTCCACAAAAACTTGAAGGTGGAGGCTTTATTGCATAGCTAACTCCATCATCCACCTTCTTGAGGGTGACTCTCCCTTTTGTGAAGTCAATAACAACCCCTGATGTGTTCAGAAATGGAGTCCCAAGTAGTAGAGAAGGCTTCTGAGTGTGAGCCATTTCCATCACAACAAAATCAGTTGGTATCTTGCATGCTCCAATCCTCACAGAAAAGTCTTCAATGAGACCAACATGTGTTCTTGAAGAAGAGTCCACAAAAGTGATTGTGGAATCATATGGTTTAAGCTTGGTGACTCCTAGTTCTTTTGCCAAGTCAAGGGACATCACATTGATACTTGAACCTGTGTCACACATGGCCTCTTCCACAACCAATTCACCAAGCTCACAAGAGACTAGAAACTTTCCTGGATTACCAAGCTTCTTGATGTTCTGCTCCTTAACCTCAGATGCTTCAGTTTTAGCTCTTAGTTTCTCAAGCTCCTCTTGACCACTCAGACCTCTCATTTCCATTTGAGCAGCATAGAGGGTCTGATACTTCTGTACTAGCTGCTTTTTGAATCTTCCTGGAAAAGGGATAGTGGGTTAGTAAACAGGAAGGATAGCAGCTTGAGTCTTCTCTTTAACATCAGGAACTTCAATCAAGTATTCCTTGGTATCATCAACAAGTTCATGTGGCGCCCACCACTCTTCTTCTTCTTTGTTTTCCCCTTCTTCAAAGGGTTCTTCTTCTGCAAGAGTTCCTTGAGAGTGTGGTGCTGGTGCAGTTCCTTGTTTGACCTCCATGTCAGCTTCAACAACCTCAGCTTCAATGGCTTTGTCTTCTTCATCAGCCTTGGCATCACTTGCTGAACTCAAGTGAAAAGCACTTCCCCCACACTTAGACTCAATGCCATAACAATGCTGTAAGGGTTTCTTGAAGGTGAGTGGCTGAGCATTGTTGTCTTGTTTACTCAGCTGCATAGTCAAGGAGTCTATTTTGGATTGGAAATTATTGATGGTGGAGGCAATACTTCTTTGAATTTCAGCAGCCATGTTTCTCTGAATTTCAGCCATACTTCTTTGAATTTCAGCAGCCATGATCTTCTGTAATCCTCCATTATTAAGTTGTTGGAGTTGTAGGAATATCTCCTTAAGGTCCAATGCATGTGAAGGTTGGGAGGTGTTGGCGCCAACTGTTTGAGAAGAAGAACCTTGATGCAGTTGAGTATGAGTGTCTCCATAAGACTGGTGTACACAAACATCATGGTCTTGATACATCACTGGCGCCTCTTGTTGTTGGACAGCTTTGACTTGATATTCTTTGTAGTGGTTTGGTGAAAGAGCACTAGGAAGGAGTTTAGTGGTTTCATTGAGCAGCAAGTCAACTCTCATCTGCAAGGCTTTCATCTCATGCAATGTTGTATCTAGCTTTTCTTCAGTGGCTTTGGACTGTTGTTTCATTGTTGAGTGCCATATTCTCCACTAATATCCAACCTTCATCAACATCTTTCGCAAGAAAATAACCATTACTTGTTGTATCTAGAAGGATTCTTATCTTTGGGAGAACACCTCTATAGAGTGTGGATAGTAGTAGTTCCTTGGTGAAGCCATGGTGAGGGCATTGATGAGTGAAGCCTCTAAATCTTTCCCAAGTGTCTCCAAAGCTTTCATTAGACCACTGTTTGAAGTTTGTGATCTCATTCCTGAAATGTGCAGTTCTTGAGGGAGAGAAGAACTTGGTTAAGAAAGCACATTTACATTGTTCCCAAGTGGTGATGCTGCTTTGTGCTATAGATTTCTCCCATAATCTAGCTCTATCACCAAGGAAAAATGGGAATAACTTGAGCTTCAAACCATCATCTGAGACTCCACTAAGCTTTGTCAAAGTGCATATCCTCTCAAAGTGATCTAAGTGCTCAAGAGGAACTTGGTTGGGCAATCCAAAGAACTTCTTTTCTTGAATCAAAGCAATCATGCTGCTCTTTATCTCATAGTGGTCAGTCTCCATAGGTGGAAGAATACCTTGTCTTGAAGCATAACTTGAAGGTATATCAGCAGCACCAATAGGTCTCAATGGTCTTTGAAACAAAGCTCCTTGTAAACCATGTGGACCTTGTTGTCCTTGTAAGCCTTGGATCCCTTGATGACCTTGTGGACCTTGTGGACCTTGCAAACCAAAACCAGCACCATACTGATGTTCTTCCATGCTTCAACAGCTGAATTCTGATTTTGCAAACCCAAATCCTTGACCTTGAACCTCAGTTGTAGCTGTAGACACTTAAAAGTAAGTGTTGTGGTACCTACAAAAGAAATTCTAGACCAAAAGAAAAATCAGTGACCAAAAACAAAAATAGCAAAGCTTGATCTCAAGATCTCTACAAATCCTACTGAACAAAGCATTCCCCTAATGGCAACGGCGCCAAATTGATACAAGACTTTTTGAGACTTGATTCAATTACCCAAGCTTGTACTAATCAGTTGTAGTATAGCATATGGTTTTATCAATCCAAAAGGGGAGAATGAAACAGTAAGAATGCAATAGAGATCTTAATTCAAGCAGATAAAGATGGTTTTAGAAGTCTAACAACCTAAATGAGCAAGCAAAGAAGCAAAAGAAAGCAAGCAAAGAGCAGTAATGGCAAAGAAAAACAGAGCAAAAACAGAGTAAAAACTGAACTAAAGCAAAGTAAAACTAAACTTCAAAGACTAAAAGATGGTTCAAGATCAGGGCAATAGTGATAGGGTGATTCATGTTCATGTCTAGGGTGATCAAAACAAGCAATTCTAAACACTCAACCTTAGGTAAGGAACACTAATATAGACTAATCCAATCTATTGGCATTAATCTCTTTTCTAATCACATATTAAAGATAAATCTCTTTACTCAAACACATAATCATCAAACATTTAAATTAAGTTCCATAAAACCAATTAGCATACTAGACATCTAATTTCTTAGGCTAGGTTTATTAATCTCTTATATGATATATCAAACATCAACTCACATTCTCATGCATAATCAATGTCTAAAGGCAATTTCTCATCAATATGGTACTAGGCAATAAGCGCATTCAAGCAAGAAATGATAGATGCAAAGACTCATGATTATCTAAACGCTATTTTCAAGCATTGAACTTCATTCAGGAATTTCATCAAACACTTGGTGTGCATGTGAAAACCTAAAATCAACTTCTCCAACAAAGAGATACTAAGCATTAAGCACAATCATATAAGAAAGGGAATGAGAAGATATAAGCCATAATCAACCTAAACAATCACTAAAATCACCCCATCTGCCCTAATCTCAAACCTAGAGCAAACTACTCACTAACCATGGTGAAAACCATCAAATCTATGAAGAAAAGATAGTTAATCATGATTAGGAAGACAAAATATTAAGGGAAATGCAAAATTTTATTGAAATAAACAAAGATTCAAGTTACAAAATCAAAAACCTAAAACAAAGAAGAAGAGACTACTGGATAAAGAGATGTCTTCCCAGAAATTAGAGATTTCAAGTATTTATAGGAGTCTAAGCAAAAATGATAAAATTGTAAATAAATGGTCTTCAGTCTGGCAGCGTATCGGTCAGTTGTATCGGTCTAGGCTGATCGATATGAATCATATCGGTCAGTTGTATCGGTCTTGATTGATCGATACGTTTGATCAATATGGATTGAGCGGTTTCACGAAAATTGCGATATCTGTTGAACGGCATATCAGAATGACCTGAAACCAAATTCTCCTGAAATCTAACTCCCGTGGCTACAACTTTTGTGAAGAGTGAAGATGCTGAATAGGGACGGAGGCTACTCGTCCGAGCTGATCTTCAAGTCGGTCAAGATCAACGGTAAAAACTCCAGATGGACATGTACTCACTTTATTCGCCGTAACTCTTCAACCACTGATGGGAATGACTCAAAACTAATTCCAAACGAAATCTAACTCAAGTGGCTACAAAGTTGATGAAGGACGCCGGAGCCAAATCGGAATGAAAACATCTCATCTGAGCTGATCTTCAGTCGATATGAATCCTGTCGGTCACTCCTGACCGATGCTGGTGACCGAAATTCATCCGATGGGTTTATGTCGGTCACTCTTGACCGATACTGGTGATCGATACTGCTCTGTATCGGTCATCTTTGACCGATATTCACTGTGCTCTGACCGAAAACTTCTGCAGAGATTGTCTGCTTTGATTCTTCTTGCTCCCTTTTGTCCAGCTAGCATCCTGGATGTCTCCAAAACTCCTCCAAGCTCCTTTTAGCTCCAAAAGCACTTAAAAACATCTAAAATACAAAGAAAATGCAAATTATACTCTAAATGCAACCT
Organism: Thlaspi arvense; assembly: GCA_911865555.2. Taxonomy (NCBI): domain Eukaryota; kingdom Viridiplantae; phylum Streptophyta; class Magnoliopsida; order Brassicales; family Brassicaceae; genus Thlaspi; species Thlaspi arvense. The sequence goes on from OU466858.1 coordinate 39,187,342, forward strand.
AAGTCTAAAAGGAGAAGAAAATAGGACAAAAGCTAAGGGAAAACATGCAAAAGATGACCAAAATATGTACTAAATGCAGTCCTAAATGGTGTAAATACAAGGGATATCATTGATCTTCAATTTTTTTAATCATTGTTCCATTGAACGCTAAAAATGGTATAATGTTAAGTCGGAGACTCATAGGGTTTGATTCATATGTCAACTTAATAGCTGGATAATAAACTAGCAGAATCAATAGGATGGGTAAATTAAAAACTGAATAAACTCAAAACGCTAAAAAGCTAACGGATCTGACTGGTATATCAGATGAATAACAGAATAGCAGAATAATTAAAAAAATGTTAGCGGAACAAACTGAACTAAATAATATTTTGGCTGAATAATTGTGAAACGCTGAAAAGCTACTTTTAGTAGATTAACCATGTTTTGTTTTTTTAGTTATGTTTTTAACACGTTAGTGGGATCACGTTTTAAAAACATGAAAAATGTGAAAACGTGATAGATAACATAAATGATAAAAAATAACAAAATTAAGTGTCCAAAATGTAAAAAAACTGCATACTATTCAATCCCAATATCTGTTAGATGAATAAATTTTTTTCAAAACTAGTTATAAATTTAGAACATGCTAAATGAATTAAAATATAACTTATTACTTTTCACTTTTTATTATTCAATGCTTAATATTATAAATAATATGTATTTAATAAAATCATATTTTTAAAAATATGAAAATATGAAAAACTACATAACATTTAACCCTATAATTTACGGCGACTGAGACAAGGTGTTTTTATCGTCGACCCATTAGGATTATATTAAAATTTGAAGTTTTTACTAAAAGATGTTGAATATTATTCAGTTAACTTTATATTAAGAAAATCAATATACTGTTATCGGATTTATGATCCCCCTCAACGACTTCCTTTTTCTCTATAAATAACCCAATCGACGGAAATCGCCACACCATTCATTAAATTCAGTGAAATAAACAGAAATCAGAGAGGAAAGGAACAGTGAGTCTTTCTTCAACTTCAAACTTCCAAAGATGATCGGAGATTTGGTGGATATGTTCACCGGCAGCGGAAATGCGGCGAAGGTGAAAGGAACGGTGGTTCTGATGAAGAAGAACGTCCTCGATTTCAACGATTTCAACGCTTCGTTTCTGGATCGCCTCCATGAGTTTCTCGGAAACAAAATCACTCTTCGACTAATCAGCTCCGATGTTACTGATCCAGGTAAGTCGCAGCTCTAATTTTCACTTTCCAATTTCAAAATTTATAACATAGTTTCTTCGTTTTCGTTTGAATTTTGATTTCTTTCGATTTCTCTCATTTTTATTCATTGAATTGTGTGCAATATAAAATAAATCCCTGTTACTTTGTTTTTAGAATTTTTTTTATAAAATTATTATCCAAAACAACATAATTTGTTCTCTTAAAGTCGCGATACCCGATATATTTGTTATTTTCTGTAGATCTATTATCTTCTTGTCCTTTTACTCTTCCCTGTGTTTTTTTTTTGGGTCCATTTTAGTTGAACAACAATCAAAATTAAACCTGAGACCATTTTTTGGATATATTCGGGAAATCATATTTTAATTAGTTAATCATTTTCAAGAAAACAGTTTGGTTGATATATGGAAACTTCTTCGGCAAGAGTTTGGAATTATTTTGGCTTTTTTCTTTACTTCTAAAATGGCCAAAAACATTATTCTCTCTGAAAAACAATATATCATATACTCTTTTGTCTTACGAAATAGTCTTTTACCTTCTATTTTAATATTTTCCAATCAACAAAATAAATTTATATTTTTCCATCATTTTCGAATTTGTATTTTTCAAATTGTATTTATTTATTCATTTGTAAAAGAAAAATTCAGGTCGGAAATGAATGTAGCGACTTGATAGGCACGGAGAATCACTTTTATATTTATTTAGGTTGGAAATTCAGGTTAGAAATAAATTTTCTTTTTTAAAAGTTAATATTTTTATGACTATAGTTTTTGCGGATTAATCTAAATATGCATTTATATTCGTATAAGAAATATTAACATCGATTATAAAATTTTATAATCAAATTTTATTTTTACAATTGTTATACTCTCTATTTCAAAATATAAATTGTTTTGCATCAAAGCACACAGATTAAAAAGCAACTTTTCTTAAAAAAAAATCATTTAGTATATAAATTAAATATAATTCAACTAATTATGAAAAACTGAAAAATATAATCGGTCACATACTATTGATAAGAAGTAGTAAAAAAAATAAAAGCAACTATATTATGAAACAAAACAAAATCTTAAAAAAACTAATATTATGAAACAGAGAAAGTAGTAAATTTTTATTATTATTATCATAATGCATTAAATACTTAATAATTTTATCAAAATATATTCCCTCTATTTTTTTTTGAATTTTAAGATCATATTATTAATTATGATTATAGAAAATATAAAGAGCGACTTCGTATTTCTATCCAGATTGCGCATATATATTTAATTTTTAAACTAATTTACATTAGAATTAAATTATCCTATATTTCATAAAATATACAAAAAAAATTATTATGTCAATATTACATCATAATGTTATAAACAACTCATATAAAATCAAATTATTTTGTTATATGATTTTAAAATTATATTACTATATTAAATAAATAATTATTATTTCACTCTGCAAAGAGTGCGGATTATTACTTAATTTATATTTATTTAACTACCAAAATATCTGTATAGAAAATTCCCCTGCGCTCTTTTGTGTTTCTGGAATGCTAATAATTTCAATTTTAATATATATGGTCTTTTGATTTATATTCAACGAATAAAAGCACCTTCAATAGTCGTTTATTTTGAGGGACAGCCTTCTCAAATAGTATTTCATTTTGAGGGAAAAATATCCCTTCAATTTGAGGAAACACTATTTACTCTTCATTTTTATTGTTCAACTTTATTTTTATATATAAATTGATATCTAAACTTTTGTATGATAGTATTTTATATTCAAAACAAATTTAAGCATTTATATTTATTATTACAATAATTTTTCATGTTTTACTTTGTCAGTAATATAAATTTATAAAGAAAAATAATTAATTATTTGTTAAAAAATGAAAAATATAATAATATTATATCTAAAAAATACAATAACATCAATAAAGAAAAATTAAATATATAGAAACTCATGTAACAAAAACTAAAAAAAAAATCACACAGACAAATGTAATATAACATACAAATAGTTTAAATTTGGTTTTAAATAATACAACATATAATCATTTCTAATTAAATAGCAGTCCTTTTCCGAATCTATTTAAATTATTAAAATATGGTTCAAGTGAAATAGATGCATGAGAACTTTGTTGTTATTCAGTTCTTTTTTTTTGTAAAATCTGTATTTGTTCTGCTTTAACATATGCATAAAATTTTGGATCTTATATGAAATTTAAAATAAATTAAGTGTATTGAAAAATTTGTCAGCTTTCAAAAGTTAAATAACCTTTTATTTATGTAATGATAAAGTAATAAAAAAATATTTGAAATATTCTATTTTGAAGAAAAAAATAAAAGGAATCATTGGAGTAAAACATGTTTTCGTTTTAGTATTCTCTCACATTGAGGAAAAAAAATGAAGGAACCATTAAAGATGTTCTAAGTAATTTAGTCTTGAAAGCTTGAAAAATGCTCTGTTTCTCATTATGGATAAATCTTTTTTTTTCGTTTGAGAATATTTACTGTTACATTCACTTGATTAGATTATATTCCATTATAGCTTTACTTTTCCTACTCGTTAAGTATCCTTACGAAATTCAGAAAATTAACGATCTATATATTATACACATTTAATAAAATGTATGTGTTTCATTTACTCAATATGTAATTTAATATTATAATATATTGAATATTTTTTCCATGAATATTATTCGTTACTACATGTCATATACTTTTAATTTTTATCGTCTACCTCCAAAGCAGCCACAGTTTCTTTAAAAAAATTAGGTAGTGGTGCATTTTTCTTTCTAAAAAATTTCAAGTTGTGTCTTTGGATGTGTTCACGTATGGCCAACTATTTGTTTTTTTTTTTCTTTAACCCTTTATTAAAAAAAGGGCTATTCTTTTTTTTTTCTTTTTTCTTTTATCAAATATTCTTTAGCCACAACCCACAACGTTTTCAGGTATGGCCAAATATTATTTTTCATCTTCTTCCTCAAATAAAAAAAACTAACAGTAAAATAAATTGTAGAGGAAAAAAATGAATTAAATTTAAAGGAATGAATTTTAGAGGAATCTACAATTCCACTAGATTATATTTCTTTAAATATACAACCATTTGCACCTTAAATTAGAACAAGAAAACATTTGTCCGTTTTAGGGGGTGGTATTGGATTATTTAATTAGATAGAATGTACAAGAATTCAAAAATAATTGATTTCTAAGTAATTCAAAGTGTTTTGTTGGAATTTAAACCAATTCTATCAAAATCAAGAGTAAAAATAGTAGGAATTGGTTCTTTACAATTTTTATATAATATTCTATTAAATTCCTTCCAAATGATAATAGAATCAAAGCTATTACAAAATTGAATAACACAGATATTTAATAGAATTGGAGAATTAGTATATTGAATAACAATGGTATTTAAAGAATTTTGAAAGAATGAATAGAAATCCTTAATCCAATAACACAAATATTTAAAAAAAATTGATAATATATATAATTGAATAATACTGGTATTTAATGGAATTTTCAATTCCCTACAATTTAATCCAATTTCTGAATCCATATGTATGTTCCGCTGCTTTCGCACGTTTAATCTTGGTTTAGCAATTTGTAAATAAACAATGTACCAAGATCATTGATGCACAAATACATTAAACCGGACTCAGCCGAGACTTAAACCAACTCAAATACATGTTCATTTTTTGGTGAATTTTTTTTGCAGAAAACGGTTCTAATGGTAAACTCGGGAAAGCTGCTCACTTGGAGGATTGGATCACCACGATCACTTCGTTAACCGCGGGAGAATCAGCCTTCAAGATTACGTTCGATTACGACAAAGACTTTGGTTACCCTGGAGCATTCTTGATCAGAAACAGCCATTTTAGTGAGTTTTATCTCAAAAGTTTGACTCTTGAAGACGTTCCAGGCCATGGAAAAGTCCATTACGTCTGCAACTCTTGGGTCTACCCTGCTAAAAACTACACGAAAGACCGAGTTTTCTTCTCCAATAAGGTAACTAAAAGTCTTGTCCTTTTATTTTAATTGACAACAATGGCTTGTCTTATATGATCTAGGTGTGATTACTTGTTTCAGTTTGCGTTTACTTTGTTTATGTTTTTTCTTCTCAAATGAAACCCACACGTACTTAGGCAAAGGGTCCACTAATACCGGAAAGGGGCTAGGTATTCGGTATTCCGGTAATTTTGGATGATATTGTGAATTTTTGATAAAGTTTTAAGATTTTAGATACTTTTTGGAAAATTTGGATAGTTAAAAACAGGACTGATTGCATAAACTTGTAAATAATATTAAATAATTTTTGTTTTTTAAAATATTTCAAATGAAGAATTTGGGTATTACGGATCTATATCCTTACCCATTGAAATAAATTCGGGTCGGATACAGATAGGATTGGATCAATGCATAAGCGTAAAGTGTATCTTGGACAAAGGAAGGGGGTTATGTTAGTGTTTGGTGTTTGCATTTATGTACATTATACAAAAGAATTTGATAAAAAGACATTTGAAAATGTGAAGCCAAGTACAAAACACAAAAAAAAATGACTTTTGAAACAATATAATATGCCTTCGTTTATATAAGATAGAAAATGGTGTGATGAAATTGCTTGTGAGACTCAAGCTTTACTTTGTTGTTTCAGACTTATCTTCCACATGAAACACCAGCACCACTAGTCAAGTACAGAGAAGAAGAGCTAGTGAGCCTAAGAGGAACCGGAGAAGGAGAATTAAAGGAATGGGACAGAGTATATGACTATGCTTACTACAACGATTTAGGCGTACCACCAAAATACCCACGCCATGTACTTGGAGGTTCACAGGAGTATCCTTACCCGAGAAGAGGAAGAACCGGGCGAAAACCAACAAAAAAAGACCCTCAAACCGAAAGCCGGTTACCGATAACTTCAAGCCTAGACATATACGTTCCAAGAGACGAGAGATTCGGACACTTGAAGATGTCTGATTTTCTTGCATATGCTCTAAAAGCCATCGCTCAAATCATCCAGCCTACGCTTGAGGTTGTGTTCGACGATACTCCAAAAGAATTTGATTCTTTTGAAGATGTTCTAAAGATTTATGAAGAAGGAATCGATCTACCAAACCAGGCTTTGACGGATAGTATCGTTAAGAACATACCACTTGAGATGTTAAAAGAGATTTTCAGAACAGATGGCCAAAAATTCCTTAAGTATCCAGTGCCTCAAGTGATCAAAGGTACTTATCTTGTTTTTTTCTTGATTACTTATTCCTCTGAATGCAATATTGATTTTGATTTTCGTTGTTTCTAGAGGACAAAACCGCATGGAGAACTGATGAGGAATTCGCTAGAGAAATGCTGGCTGGACTAAACCCTGTTGTTATTCAACTTCTTCAAGAATTTCCTCCGAAGAGCAAGCTTGACAGTGAATCATATGGTGACCAAAACAGTACAATCACCAAAAGCCACATAGAACAGAGCTTAGATGGGCTCAGTGTTGAAGAGGTAAGAACTAATACTATCAAATTTGTTTTCAAATTTTGAACTAGATTTTAGTTTTTGTTTTTCAAAAAACCAGTTTTAATCCAATCATGATTTTTGTTAAATTAATTTCCTTTTTTTAGTGACACTAGATTTTCATATTTTTACTAATTTCTACACAAAAACTAGAATTCCTATTCCTTGTTTTTTTTAACTAAAACTAAATATCTAAAAACCATACAAACATTCATAGCCCAAATGTAATATGATACCAAATCATTCAATCAACACAACAATAACCCATAAGTCTCTCCATGGCTTGACACATCAGCATTTTCAAGCTTTTAGGAGATGACACTTCAGCAAAAAAAACACTAATAAAAATATTTTATTAATACGAGTCATCAATATATTTTAACTTTTAAATTTAAACTCATTAAAAACTCAAATATTGTTTATTGTTAATTTTAGTTTTATTTTTTGGTCAAGCTCAAGCCCAAATAATAAATAACAGCAAATAAAAAAAATTTTGTTTTATTTTTTTAACTAACCCAAATAATAAATAACAACAAATAATAAAATTAAATCTTTGTTTTATATTTTTGCCAAACCAAAATTTAAATAATAAATAACAGCAAAAAAATAAAATTTTTAACTATGTGTTTGCTTGATAGAGACATATATGATTGAAAAAAGTGTAGACTCATCATCAACTATGCTTCCATAACAACAATGCAAAAAGCGTTATGTTATAAAAAACTCACATATCAGCAAAAATTTGAACCAATAAAAATATAACAATAATATATATTATTAACACACTAATAAAATCAATTTACTATTTTGCTGACCCATTAAAAAGCCCAAAGTTTACAAAAAAAAAATGGAAGGCAAAAACAAATGAGGAGAAACTCAGACCACCACAGCTTGGAGATTCGCATTTCCACTGGTTACCGAGAACAAATGTTCTTGGGTTTGGCGGAAATAGAGAATTTCTTGGTTTTGGTAGAAACATGTGATTTTCAGTTTTGGTAAGAAAACATAGTTTCTCGGTTATAGCGGAAAAAAACTAATTCTCGGGTTTGGCGGTAAAATATGAATTTTTAGTTTTAGTGAGAAATAAAAAATTTTATTTTGACGAGAAAATGCGAAGAAAATGCAATTTTTCAATTTTGACAAAAAATATGATTTCTCGGTTTTGATAGAAAATGCAATTTTTCGGCTTTTGATGAATAATGTAATTTCTTGATTTTTGCGAAAAATTATAATTTGACAATTTTGGCAGAAAATGCAATTTCTAATCTCGGGTTAGAAGAAAAGCAAAATTTCTCGATTTTGGCAGGAATCAACAATTTATTGGTTTTGATGGGAAATGCAAATTTTCAGTTTTTGACATATAATTTGATTTTTGGTTTTCGAGGGAAAATATGATTTCTTAGTTTTCGTAGAAAACGCAATTTCTCAGGAGATAATGCAATTTTTGGTTTTTGCGGAAAATTGTAGTTTATCGGTTTTGGTAGGAAGGCGTGATTCTTGATTTGACGAGAAAAATAATTTTTTCTTGTTTTGGTGGGAATAGACGATTTCTCGATTTTTGCAGAAAAATAATTTTTTGGTTTTGACGGAAAAATACTATTTTTTGTTTTTGGAGGAAGATGAAAATTTTTGGTTTTGGTGAAAAACTTGATTTCTCTGTTTTGACGGAAAAACACAGGTTCTCGCGGAAAAATGTGATTTTTTGGTTTTTGAGGGAAAATGAAATTTCTTTGTTTTGGTAGGAAAATGAAATTTCAGGTTTGACGAGAAAATGATTTTTTTTTGCTTTTGGCGGGAATAGGCGATTTCTCAGTTTCGTGGGAAATAATTTTTTTTTTATTTTGTCGGAAAATGCAATTTCTCAGTTTTTGTAAAAAGATAAAATTTCTCTGTGCTAAATTTTTAAGTTATAATATGTTTATAGTAACTAAAATTGAATTATTTAATTTTAACTAAATTGATATTTCAAAAGTTCAAATAAAACTTTCTATTTAGTTCTAAAGTAATAGTAATGATTTTGATATGAATGTTATTGATTATAGCTTGGTAGTTTTAGAAACATATGTCTATAATAAATATTTGATAAATAAATAAATTTTATAATTTAAAATAATCATATTAATTAATATTTTTTTTAAATGACAATTTACTTTATATAATTTCAGAGGAGGATCAAGTAGCAATTTAGTAGAGAAAATAAATTACATCTATCATTAGTTTGAAGGTACTTAAAAATGTATTGTTTTATTCTTACATATATATTTATAGATAGTTAGCTAAACAAATTTGATAGTAGATTATAATTTTAAAAAATAAAAAAATTAATGATATATAATGTTTATTCAGATTTAAAACATATAAATACATAACTTAAGCTAATAAAAAATAAATATAATACTCATTTAAAATATATAAATAATTTTATTATATTAAAAATATATACAAATCTAGAAAAATATCTCGCAGCATAGCGCGGGTAAATACCTAGTTTTATATAAAAAAAAATGTCCTTATTCGCTACTTCAGGCTCTAGAGAAGGAAAGGTTGTTCATATTAGACCACCATGACACATTGATGCCGTACTTGGGACGTATAAACACAACAGGGAACAAGACTTATGCAAGTAGGACACTTCTGTTCTTGAAAGATGATGGGACCTTGAAGCCATTGGTGATAGAGCTAAGCTTGCCTCATCCTGATGGAGACAAATTTGGAGCAGTTAGTGAAGTATATACTCCTGGTGAAGGAGTTTACGACTCGCTGTGGCAATTAGCAAAAGCTTACGTGGGCGTGAATGACTCTGGAAATCATCAGCTTATCAGCCACTGGTAATGGATAAACCGGTTTCTTCTGTTTAACCTCTAGTTAAAAGTTATAGTTTTTTTTTTCTTTTCTTTTGCAGGTTGCAAACACACGCATCGATTGAACCTTTTGTGATTGCAACAAACAGACAGCTGAGTGTTCTTCACCCAGTTTTTAAGCTTCTTGAACCTCACTACCGCGATACAATGAATATCAATGCGCTTGCTAGGCAAATCTTGATCAATGGTGGAGGTATCTTTGAGATCACTGTGTTCCCTTCTAAATACGCAATGGAAATGTCATCTTTCATCTACAAGAACCACTGGACTTTCCCTGACCAAGCTTTACCAGCAGAACTTAAAAAAAGGTATTGTAATATTTACTCAAATCTTTCGATATTCAAAAGCAAAGCTCGGTTGCAAAATCATATAGCATTTAAGCTGTTGTGATTTTCATTCAGATCACAGAAACTACGACTGCCAGTTCGGTTTGAATATATTCATTCTATCAAAAGTTACTAAAATAATTTACGGTTAGGTTCGATATTAAAATATATATAGAACTTAACCGGAGTTTTCGGGTTTTTAGGTTCAAATTCAGTTAAATTCGAGTAAATTCAGATAACTTCTGTTAGTTTGGTTTTTCAGTTCAAAATTGTTAATATATATTTATTTAAAGTTGATACTAGGTGGTTGGTCCGCACATGTGGGCATGAAAATTTTGATAAAAATTAATTAATAATAATATATATCATTTATAATAAATAAATAATTGGCATGTTTTGTAATATAGTTGTAAAAGAATTTAGTTTGTGAAAAACTATTTTAATAGGTTTGAAAAATTGTTTATAGTAAAAAATAAAATATACACAAAAGTTAAAATACTTGAAAAAAACATAAAATAAAATAAAATGATTCTTTGTTATTTATTTTTTATTCATATTTTTCATCTTTTTATAGTTTTTTAATCTCTTTCTGTCACTTTTCGTCTCATTTCTGGTTTGTAATTCTCGCTATATAATGGGAATACATTCACATATAATATAAATTTTGTTCTTTATTTATAGATGAAAATAAGATGATAATAAAAGTGAAGAAATTCTCTTTCTTAAAATCTGATTCCGCAGATTTCACACAAACACTTGAACCTGTAAATATTTTGCTTAAAGCCTACTTAAAATAAATTCCAAAAATTTTCATCAAATTCACAATTTTTTTGCCAAAAACATGAATAAGTAACTTTCGCACCAAAAAATACATCAAAAATATGATCCAAAAACATGTTATCATAACTATTTTGTGAATTTCCCGTCAAAAAGCGAATCCATAAAAAAAAAATCACCAAAAACTTTACATAAAAAATGTGATTCCATAATTTATGAGTCAAATTTTTGATTTCATAAATTTCCCGTCAAAAAGTGAAACTGTAAATCTGCCGCTAAAAAACTTACTTAAAAATATAATTTCAATTTTTTTTGTGAAAATACAATTCCAAATTTTCTGCCAAAAACATGAATTTGTAATTTTCCCACCAAAACATTTATTTTAGAGTATTTTAATTTGATTTTATGACTTTTTACCCAATATTGTGAATCTATAAATGTTATGTCAAAAATGTGATATCAAAAATTTTCCGGCTAAATAGGTTACCATAACTTTTCCGCTAAATACTTGGAAATCCATAAATTTTTATAAAAAAAAAAGTTTGTGTTAAAATGTGATTTCAAATCTATTTGACAAAACTATAATTTTTCTAAATTTTTGTCAAAAATTTGAATACTTAAATTTTGTATCAAAATTTTAACATCAAATTTTATTTATGGATTAAATAATGCCATGTCATAAGCCATGTGTAAAAATTGACATGTCACAATTACATCATCATTTCTATGCCACATTAAAATTGTTTCAACTAAACATATTAACCAATCAAATTAAAACAAATCAGTATTTTTCATTAAACTACATTTTCAATTAATATAGAGGATAGTTTGGTCAGTATATGTTAAAAAAATAAAATAAGTGCGGTAAATAATTGACCGATTTGGTAAAAAATCGGGTAAATTTGGAGTTAAATCGGTTATTTGGTTTAAAATTGTTAGTATATTATTAATTCAATTTAGTATGATTCGGTATTATTTGGTACCGGTATGATCCGGTATATATTGGTTTAGAGAAAGTTAGAAAGTTAATACGGTTAACCAATCAGTTCGAAAACTTCTGTTTGGTGTAAAAGTCGCACAACTAACAGTAACTGTTGTTTTCATGGGTTTTCAACTGCAGAGGGATGGCCGTTGAGGACCCGGAAGCACCACACGGTTTACGTCTGAGGATAGAAGACTATCCTTACGCAGTGGATGGGCTTGAGGTTTGGTACGCTATTGAATCATGGGTCCGAGACTACATTTCTTTGTACTACAAGACAGACGAGCATGTGCAAATCGACAGCGAGCTCCAAGCTTGGTGGAAGGAGGTGCGTGAGGAAGGTCACGGAGACAAAAAGTCAGAACCTTGGTGGCCCAAAATGCAAACCCGAGAAGAACTGATTGATTCTTGCACTATAATCATTTGGGTGGCCTCTGCTCTTCACGCAGCGGTTAACTTCGGACAATATCCGATCGCAGGGTATCTTCCGAACAGGCCCACCATTAGCAGACAGTTCATGCCAAAGGAAAACACTCCGGAATTTGAAGAACTAGAGAAGAATTCGGATAAAGTGTTCTTGAAGACGATCACGGCTCAGCTTCAGACACTACTTGGGATATCTCTGATTGAGATTCTGTCTACTCATTCGAGCGATGAGGTTTATTTGGGGCAGAGAGATTCTAAGGAATGGGCAGCTGAGAAAGAGGCGTTGGAGGCGTTTGAGAAGTTTGGAGAGAAAGTAAAAGAGATTGAGAAGAAGATTGATGAGAGGAACGAAGATGAGAATCTCAAGAACAGGACTGGTCCGGTTAAGATGCCATACACTTCTTTGTTTCCGACTAGCGAAGGTGGAGTTACAGGCCGGGGAATCCCAAACAGTGTCTCTATATAACAGTGAGGCCAAGATATATTCATGAACGAATCAGAACTCATACTATTAATCATCAAAATAAAGCAATCGGTTACTTTAAAGGTATTATCAATCCCAATGGAAGACAGATGTAATCAGAACAAAGCTAATTTAAGAAGTTCTGTATTTTATACCAAATTGAGCTAAGTTCTGCATTTTCCTATGCCGAGAAACAATAATCAGAAGTTAAATCAAAACTATACTTGAAACTATGCAGCCAATTTTTTTTTTGATATTGAAGAATTTCTTCTTTTATAACATCTTCGACGAAGGAATTTCTTTAGGAAAGGAAAATTTTTTTTTGATATTTTGTAAAATATATATAATTTACAAGGGTTGTGTAGCGATAATGATTTCGTTTTACGCTTTGCTCAATCACTTTGAACAAATCTTGAAGGTTGATCTGTCTTTAAGTAGAAGTTCGATCTTCTTCTCTGTTTTGACCGACACGCTGCACTATCGGGATAACATACACGAAAACTATCTTGAGAAACATGGCATTGTGTCTGTTCTCTCTCTCGCTCAATTCTTTCTCTCTCAAGCTCTATTTCTACGTCGCTCACTGAAGAAGACAAAAATCTAATTTCCAATTGTAATTTTGACTTTAATCAAATTGTATGTTGGGTTAGATTCTGAGTCGGGTTATATGGGTTGGATAAAATTATTAAATAGGCAATCACTATTTTTAATCACAAATATATAAATTTGATCGCAATTGTGAGATTATAGCGTTGTAGGTGGAATTGGGCAGAAAAAATAAGTTTGAGAAGAAATATAATTAAATGTATTAGTCTAGGGGAAAAAATTAAGAGTTTTAGAGTTTGTGTGGATTAAAGCAGAAGCTATACTATAAAGGGGGAATAGGCAGTCAACCCAAAATAAAACTCTGAAAACCCTAGGAATTTGGAAACGCAACACCACTTCTGAAGATCATTTGAACCGCTACTCTTCTAGCTCACTTGCAGTCATAGTCGACGGGTGCCTCTTCTTCCACGCCCTCTCACCAGGTTTGAGCGTCATATCTCAGATAGAAAACCGCTATCTTCCTCCGATACTCCATCGAACATCTGATAGTCAAAAAATTCTTTTCTAACAGCTTTCTCCAATTGTCCGCGACGAGTGCATTCGTCCCTCCGTTGAATGTTTCTATACCCAAGTCTTTCATCATTGTGAGCGCTCGCCAGTGCGCGGGCTCCTGGTCTCGTCCCGCATAACTCCTCTCTCGCGTCCACGCTCACGCCTGTCCTCACGTTCACGTTCATGCTCCTCTCCACGCTCACGCTCAGGTTCCTGATCCTGCCTCCCCGGTGGTGGTGGTGGAGGCAAATCCTGACGCGGCGCCGTAACTCCTGGCGCTTGCTGCTGAGCTGCGGCCAATCTAGAATGGAAATTTGTTGCAATAGTGGGCCGAGCAACTCTCAAGGCCTTGCAGAGTTGCACTCACTGCAGCAGCATCCATCGCCTGTGGCACACCAGCTGGTGCTTGAACCTGAACCGGTCATACTCCCAGTCGACTCAGTCGGAGTTTCCGCTGGGACATTCCTGACAACTTTTCGGTTTCCTCTTTTAGGCGGCATCTGCATTAACAAACACTTGAATCATATCCTGGCTTCTCAAAACAGAACAAACCCATAGCACAACATAGTTCAGGCTACCACGGTGGTGTCTCCCCTTTCTTTAAATCTTTTTTTTTTTTAAATCCATTTTTTTTTAAACTGTCCACCTTTGAAAATCGGCCCTTCGAGTCAGAACCGGAGTAGCAACCTGGCTCTGATACCAAAAATTGTAACATCCGCTTCGCTGGCTTAGCCGAGACGAACATCACATTCCACTTTTATAACTCAAACCGTAACAAAATAACTTATATAATCCGCCACATAATAAATCAATAAACTTCATTAAACTATCAAATGCGTTTCAAATACTTAATGTCATAAATCCAATAAATAAATAAAGGCACAATGGTTTTTAAATAAAATAATAGTTTAAAATAAAACTCTGAAAACCCCGGGAATTTGGAAACGCAACACCACCTCCGAAGATCACTTGAACCGCTACTCTTCTAGCTCACCTACATCCATAAAAGGAGGCATGAGTAACCAAGGTCACTCAGTGAAGACGATCACGTCTGCCCATATGATCCACAAAACCCGACTATACGACGAACTATGCCTACACTTAACCTGAAAATAAACATGCATGACTGACTCCACGAAAAATGGCAAACACCCAGCTCCACCCGAGCTAAGACCACACAACATGTGCTATGCACATGGACAACCACACGTCAGTTTCCGCCACGCCGAGCGCCCGCGGGAACATAACGTCAACACCACATCCCAAAGGATAAATCTCCCCTATCCCAAAAGACTTGAGTCCACCTGACTAAACCCGCCACGCCGAGCACCCGCGGTTATTTCCGGCTTGCTAGCTAGCCGCTAATGAACCATGACGCAATCATCACTTATTGCCATGGCTCAACACGCAACAACTTAGCTTATTCAACTAAGTTGTATGACTCCACCAAACATGAATTCTAGTTCATGCATCAAACAATATAATATAGTATAATATTTATTTAACCACATAACAAGAATTAACATTTATACCACCCCACATCACCGATAATTCACTCATACAATTTATTCCTAGGCCATGTATAAACATAATTAATAATATAACCACATTTTGTAAATCCACAGATCACGCCTCACCTTAGCGAAAACGGACTGGTAAATGTGATTTGCGGGTTCTGGAAGTCCTCTGCTCACTGTCTCTCTCCTGCCCGAAAATAGCTTTTTTCCCCCACTGATCTTCCTGTTTTTTCTGTGGTCCCACGGTTTCTCTCTCCCTCCCCTTTTTCTTTTTCTTTTTTCTTTTATTTTTCTCTTTTCTCTCCCCTTTTCCCGATAATTATTTCTCTCTCCCTCTTCTCTTCTTCTTCTTCCCTCGACTTCTCCTCTCCTTCTCCGGCGAACACAGGAAACTCCGATTGGCGGTTTTGAGTGGCGGAAATCAACAGCGGCGGTGACTCCTCTGACCGGCGATCTCTGCTCGCGGCTGAATCGGATCCGTGGATAGGTAACAACGATGGCTCCTCTCCGCGGCGGCGATTGGCTATGATTTCCAATGGGATGACAACGACGGTTCTCTCAGACGGCGACAACAGCTCTAGCTCTCTCTCTGATTCGCTCGGGATAACAACGGCGCTCTCAAAACCAACCCTTAAGGGTTTCGGCTTCCTCTTATAAGTTACGGCAATTTTTCTGGTTTGGCTTGGTTTACTAATTCTGGGCTCGGGATCGTGGGCTTTTTGGTTTAATTCCGGATTCGGGATGTCACAATTCTCCCCCACTAAAGAGGAATTCGTCCCCGAATTCAGTGGTACTTCTTCAACTCCGCTCATAGACTGAAGGAGCTCGGGGTAATCTCTTTTTATCTGCTGTTCCGACTCCCATGTTTCCTCATGAATACTGTCTCTTGATATCTCTTGTATTTACACCATTTAGGCTTGCATTATTACATGTTTTGGTTCTCTTTTGCATGTTTTCCTTATCTTTGATATATCATGGTTTTTATGGTTTTTAACCATGATATAATTCCTTTTTATTGAGTCTTTTTGGTCTTTTTAGAGTCCTAGAAGAGTCTTTGCAGGTTATAGCATGTCTGGAGCATAACTGGAGATATTGGAGCTTTTTGGAGCATTGCAAGTTGAAGCCATGAAGTATCCAACTCGGGAAGGAAAGTATGCATATGGGTGACGCTCGTCACCCAGAAAGGAAGGGGTCGTGGCCTGTTTTTAAAAGATTGGGAAGAAATTGCAGTTTTGGCCCAGAAGTTCCAGTTTTTGCAAAAAGGCCCCAGATCGTGTTTTAGCTTGTATATTAGGTTTTTCAGCCATTCTTTTAGAAAATATCTTGTATCTTATTATTTTTGAGAGCTTTAGAGAGAGATTTGTAGCAGAGCTTTTGGAGAGACAAATCAGACTCCTTCAGAGCAGATTTTGAACTCCTTTATTTCTACTTCTTATTTCTTTTATGCAATCTATTCTTTTCATGATGTTTTCTCATATCACCATGTCTGAGTAGTTTGTTAGTTAAGTTAGGGCTTTTCAAAGGTTGAAGAAGAGTTTTTAGAATTGCTAAAAACTTATAGGAAATTCATTGGTTCTTCATATGTGCTTGCATTCATATCGATTTCTTAGACACATCATCTGGATTTCGAAACCCTAGGTTGTTTGATAGATGTGAGAGCATTATTAATCACCTGAACTAGTATTAGATGAGCAAAATGCCCTAGTACAAAGAGATTTGGCTTAGGAGTTTTGTGAACAATTGAACCTGATCTTTACTGCATGTTTAGGTTGTTAGGGTTTGCAAAGAGATTTGAAACTCTGTGACTTAGACATAGATAACTTCTGCAATGAGAATTGATTAGTTATATCTTTGCGATTCATGTTCAAGACGGTTTTAATTCATTCTTGATTGCATGCATTCTACACTCTCGGATTCAACCTGCGAACTGTCCTGACTTAGCGCCTTTAGCCTTCTGAACTTTAAGAACAAGCATAAAAACGCCCTCTTGCATTTATGTTACTGTTTTGCATTACATTCATTATTTATCGCTTAGCTTAATCTGAATCTATAATCGCTAGTGTGGTTTACATACTCCCTTGGGATTCGATAACCCCTTGTACTACAACTGCTTTTGCTGTGCACTTGCAGTGGTTTTATTTAGGTAAAACCTGACCCAATCAATCTTTTGTCCCATTTTCTTCTCCTTTTAGACTTAGGTTGCATTTAGGACATAGT
The DNA here is from genome assembly GCA_911865555.2 of Thlaspi arvense. Classification (NCBI taxonomy): domain Eukaryota; kingdom Viridiplantae; phylum Streptophyta; class Magnoliopsida; order Brassicales; family Brassicaceae; genus Thlaspi; species Thlaspi arvense. The sequence continues at coordinate 39,204,745 of OU466858.1, forward strand.
TTGCATTTTCTATGCATTATGGATGGTTTTAGGTACTTATGGAGCCATAAGGAGCATGGAGAAGCTTTGAAGATGATCCAGGAAGCTAGCTGGACCAAGAGGAGCAAAAGGGACAAAGACAGACGATCTCTGCAGAGCCTATCGATCAAGGCGCAAAATGTATCGGTCAAGGAGTGACCGATAGGATCCCTATCGACCAGGCCTATCGGTCAGTGAAGTGACTGATAGCAGTGCACCGGTTATATTTCGGTCACCCTATCGGTCATCTTCCAGATCGATAGGATCCCTATCGATCATTCCTATCGGTCACAACTGACCGATAGGAACCCAGTCCGAGCCTGTTTTTATTTACATATTTGCCATTACTTTAGGGCTTCCTCATCTTTTGTATAAATACCTTTTTTCTGGGATTTTCGACAAGTTACCTCATAACATTGTTCTTGAGTTTATTTTCTGGGTTTGTAAGACAAATTTTTTGCTTTATTTAATATAAGTTTGTATTTGCCATTAATTTCTCTCTAATCTCTCTTCTAATCATGATTAATATCTTTTGCTCTTGTGATTTGGTGTTAAACATGAGTATTAGTGAGTAGTTTGCTTAGGGTTCTTAGATGTGGTAGATTAAGGGGATTTAGGGATTGATTAAGGTTTGTTTAGTGTTTAATTTCATGGGTTCCTCTCTATTAATCTATTTTTAAGCTAGATTTGTCTTGATCACACTTATCTAGGATTTAGGCTTTCTCTTATGCCCACCACGTGTTTGATAAAATGCTGATCTTATTTAATAGAGGATTTGCTGGCCTTGGCTCAAGAGATTGACTGTTTGAGGAGTATTTTGACATGAATAGAGTTGGTTGCTATTGCTTGCTAGATGTTTTAGCACTAATGAGAGTTAGATCTTGCTAAGGTGTTTAGTAAAGGGCTATTTTACAAGAGATTGGACTTAACTTGCTTGATTGTGAATTCTATGTCTAGGAACCACCATTGCTAGCTTGTTTTCTTGATCAATGTTGTTTGAAACAACCTTAGTTAGTCTCTGAATTCCATAAAATCAATAACCACATCTAGGAACTTGCTTTCTCTTTATTGAATTTCGAATTTGTTAAGTGCTCTGTTTATTTTGCTTTGTTTCCTTCTTGATCATTGCTAAACTGTCTTTTTTTGAATTCTCTTTGGTGATTGATCATTCTAGGTTGTTAGATAAGTTGCTTAGGCAACAAAAACTCTTTTTTGCTTTGCTTGACTTATAGATCTCTGCTCATAACTCTTCTGCTTTCAACAAACCCATTTGGATTGACATAAAACCCTTGCTATACTACAATTGATAACATAGAGGGGTGACTGACTTGAGACCTAAAAACCTCTGTGTCAATTTGGCGCCGTTGCCGTTTGGGTTTTGAGTTTGAAACATGAGAGTTTGTAGAATCTTTAAAATCAAGTTTTTAGTTTTATTTGGTTACTAATATCCTTTGACTCTCATTGCTGTCTTTCAGGTATATGAACTTGAGATCCAGAGGTTCAAAAAATTTTGTGGACTTCATAGACAACATCAATCTGTTAGACAGAGGTCAGAGAGCAAGAAGACAGCAAGAAAGGCAGCAACACTTGCAGAGACTTGGGATGAACAATCAGTAACCTGTTATGGATGATATCAGATTTCAGGGTCCTCAAAGAGCTGCTGGCGCTCAGGGTATACAAGGACAGCAAGGTGTTCAGGGCTTACAAGGTGACCAAAGACCAAGAGGCACTGCACAAGCTCCAAGAGCAGCTAGACCCATTGGCGCTGGTGATGCACCAAATGCCTACAACAACAGAACTGGCATCATTCCACCAGCAGTCCAAAACAACAACTTTGAAATCAAGTCTGGATTGATTTCAATGGTTCATGGCAGTAAGTTCCATGGTTTGCCACTTGAAGATCCTCTAGATCATCTTGATAATTTTGATAGATTATGCTCCCTAACAAAGATCAATGGAGTGAGTGAAGATGGCTTCAAGCTGAGGTTGTTTCCTTTTTCTCTTGGAGACAAAGCACACCAATGGGAGAAGAACCTATCCCAAGGAAGCATAACTAGTTGGGATGAGTGCAAGAGAGCATTCTTAGCAAAGTTCTTATCAACTTCAAGAACTGCAAGAATTAGGAATGAGATTTCAAGGTTTGCACAGAGGAACAATGAAAGCTTTGGTGAAGCTTGGGAAAGATTCAAGATTCAAGGGCTACACACTGCAATGCCCTCACCATGGCTTCTCACAAGCTTCTCTACTCTCTACTTTCTACAGAGGAGCTTTGCCAAAGATAAGAATGCTTCTGGACACTGCATCAAATGGGAACTTCTTGTCAAAAGATGTAGATGAAGGATTGGAGCTTGTTGAAAATCTAGCTCAGTCTGATGGAAACTACAATGAGGAATATGACAGAGCTCTAATAAGTGCTAAAGATGAACTGGAGTCTAGCAGGAAGGAGATCAAGGCCTTACATGAGAAGCTGGATATGCTGCTAAGGGAGAAGAAAGAGGTTCACTTTGTTGGTGATATGGTTCAGCTTGATGATCAAGAGACATGCCAAGTGGTAGAGATGAACTACTTGGGTAATCAAGGTGGATACAATGGATATGGGAACTACAGACCCAATCCCAACTTGTCATACAGAAGCAACAATGTTGCCAATCCACATGATCAAGTGTACCCACCACAACAACAGCAGAAAGCTGCTTCAAGACCTTATGTTCACTACAACAATCAAGGTTTTCAGCAGAGAAACAACAACTTCCAGCCAAGAGAGCCTTACCATCCTCCAGGATTTAGTGCACAAGCTCCAGCTCAAGCTTCTTCCAGCTCTCAAGATCCTGAGCTCAAGACAATGGTTCAGCAGTTGCTTCACAATCAGACTACCAACAACTTGGAATTGAACAAGAGATTTGCTGAGGTTCATAACAAAATAGACTCAGTACATGTTGAACTAACCAACAAGTTTGATAGGTTGGCTGCATGAGTCAAAACACTGGAGAACAACAAAGGTATAGCTGGTCCAAAACCTCAAGGACACTTTCCTGGAAAAGCAGAAGCTAACCCAAAAGAGTTCTGCAATGTCATGGTAACTGAAGAAGATAGCTTCTCAGCTCAGCTGAAGAAGTGGGGGGGGGGGGGGGGGGGGGGGGGGGGGGGGGGGGGGGGAGGGGGGGGGGGGGGGGGGGGGGGGGGGGGGGGGGGGGGGGGGGGGGGAGAGTTTTTTGAATGTTGATGCTAACCATGGAGTTGCACAAGAAGAATCTCTGGAAGAAAAAGAATGGTGGGCGCCACATGAGGTTGTTGATGCTACATGGGAAGACTTTGTTGAAGCCTCTGATGCCAAGAAGGTAACTCAAGCTGCTGATCTCCCTATCTATCAGCCCACTATCCCTTTTCCATGAAGATTCAAAGAGCAGCTAGTGCAGAAGTATGAGACTCTCTATGCCTCTCAAATAGAAATGAGAGGTCTGAATGGTCAGGATGAGCTTAAAAAACTAAGAGCTAAAGCTGGAGCATTTGAGGTTAAGGAGCTTAACATCAAGAAGCTTGTAAATCCAAGTTGTTTCACTCTACCATGTGAGCTTAAAGGGCAGACTTTCAAGAACTGTCTTTGTGATCTTGGAGCAAGTATCAACCTTCTCCCATCCTCTACTGCTAAGGCTCTTGGATACACTCAACTTCAGGAGAGTAATGCGTCTCTCACCATAGCTGATGGGACTGTCAAGACACCACTAGGGACCCTCAAGAATGTGCCAATGATGATTGAAAGAGTCACCATCCCTACTGATTCTTTGGTGCTTGATGTGGAAGGACAGATAAGGAATGCTATCATTCTAGGGAGACCATTTCTAGCTTCAGCTGGCGATGTATTTGATGCTAGAGAGTGCACAACAGAGCTGAGGCTTTAGAAGAACAAGGTCTTGAAGTTTGACAGCAAGGGTAACAAGCTAGAGCATGATCATGCTTTCTCTATGGACCTTAACAAGGTGAAAAAGATTGATAAGAACTGGCCAGAGTTTGAGGGCTACCAAGGAGAGAGTTTTGATGGATGCTGCTTGACCAAGTTGTTTGCTGAAACCACTGAAGAGGAGGTCCTCAAAGTGGGTGTTTCTGATTGCATGAATGAGATTATGTTGGGTAACAAAGAAGATGGGGTTGTCTTGAAGTCCTTTGTGTCAAAGAATGGTGAAGTCCACTACAAGATGGAAAGGGGAGGCAACCCAAAAACCTTTTCTGTGTTGAAGATTGATGGAGTCACCAAGAAGATCAAGGTGGACACTGCAACACCAAGGAGTTCCAAGACTCCTTCTCACCACCTCCACTAGAGAGGTAAGCAAAGTCAAGCTTAGTGACTTTAAACAAGCACACTTGGGAGGTAGTCCCATGGTATCCTTTTGTATATATTATGCTTTCTAGTTTATTTTTATTCTTAGTTAATGTGTATAGAAGCAGGAGTTCGAATTGGGAAGGGACAAAGAACATGTGCATTCTGGCTGCTATCGATCACCGTCTCGGTCTAGACGAGACCGATACAGACCATATTGGTCATGATTATCAGTCACTTAGGATTGATAGCAGTAGAGCCAGATTGCACCAGTCAACCTATCGGTCACTTGTGATCGATAGAGAAAGGAGTTTGCAAGTGAGTGTCCTATCGACCATACCTATCGATCAGACACTGACCGATAGAAATCCATCGGATATATTTCGGTCAGTGTATCGATCAGATGGAGACCGATAGGATTCACAGGAAAGTATCGGTCATTTCTATCGATCACTTGTGATCGATACGCATCCTATCGGTCACATTATGACCGATAGCCCCGCGAGGTAAGTGCTTCAATTTTCAAAAAAATTTCCCTCCTTTGGTTTGGAGCCAAGGAGGTTTAAATTCAAACTTTGGATCCTTCCTGCCACTTTGCAGAGCTCCTGAGCACTTTTGTTCTTGTCCCCACTCTTTAGATTCCTTTGGTTCTCTCACCAACTTTTGATTTTTTTGGTTTCCCCCTTTCCACTCTATATAAACAACAATCTTCTCCTCTTCTCTTCACACTTCATTTTACTATTTCTCTCACTTATAGCACAAAAATTTTAGCTCTTTCTCTCTTTTATTTATCTTCTCTAAGTGCTCAGAAGCTTCACTAAGGTTTGCTTCCTCAACTATTCATCTTTTGTTCTTAATCAATGAATGTGCTTATGATTGCTTAATCTATGGCTTTAAGAGCAAGTTTTGTTTAGTTTAAGATGTTGTGCTTTGGTTTTGCATAGTGGATATGTTTAAATTAAGCAAGTTTACTAACAAAGCTTTGTTTACTGTTCTTTAATCACAGTTCTTGCTAGTTTGATATCCCTTTGCATGATCATTTTCTCTTTTGCTTAGAGCCACCATGCTAGGTTCACATGCATGAATGTCTTACCTGTATGAACTCTAGCATGTTTAAACTGTTAGCTTGTGAATTCTTCTTGCTTTATAGGAGTTTAATCTTGTTTAGTGACTGGATAAACTTCTTTTAGATTAGAGAAATTCATTTTAAAGCTTTCAGTTATTAGTTTCTCAAACTTTTGTTCTTGTACTTATAGTATCTTCAAGCTTTGATTTTGTAGGTACCATAGGTAAAACAAAAGCAACTGCTGGAAGAAAGGGAAAGGCACATCAGGAGGAAGCACACACTTCTCCTAGAGCAAGAAGGGATAAAGGAAAGGGTGCTGCTGCTGAGCAATCATCAAAGGCTGCTGAAAAGAGACCAGTTGGGGATAAAGGTGCCAATCAGAAAAAGAAGAGAAAAACTGTGGAGGAAGAAATCCCATACCATGAGCCAAGTTCTAGGGAACTCATGGAGGCTTTCAACCAGTGCACCTTCAAGCCAACAAGGTACCCTTGTGCTACCACAATGAAGGCACTTGGGATCTACATGGACTGCAAGGCAGTATTTGAGCACATGGGACTTGAAGACCTCATGGCAAAACCGCTCCCATCCTACCAACAACTCACTTACCAGTTTCTCTCCACTCTGAAGGTGGTCTGGTATGAATAGAGTGAGCTCTCTAATGGAGATGGGTGGATCTCTTTCAATATTAGCAAGCAGAAGTTCTCCCCAACCTTCCTGACTATCGCTGAAGCTCTTGGTCTAAGGTCTTTTACCCACAAGTGGAACAGGTTCGATATCTCCTTGAAGCAACACGCCATGCTATGGTGCGAGATTGGAGCTGGGCTATACACTGCTGGAGCCACAAGGAATCAGCACCTGAGGCATCCTGCTGTGAGATATGCTCACAAGGCACTTGCAAACACACTCTTTGCAAGGAATGAAACAACATATCTCACAGGAAAGGAGAGAGACCTGATCTACCAAGGGGTATATGAATTTGTAAGTACCAGCGAAGATGGAAGACCTCTACAGCCGCCAAAAAGATACCCTTGTTATGTGTATATGCTGATGGAGCAGCTCTATTCCTACAAGAGCTGGGTTCTAAGTATGGTGAAAAAGGAGAAAAGCCCACAGATCCACATTGGAGGAGTTGTGACTGCTATTCTTATAGCTAGTGGAGTAGACCTTAAGGGACATGAAGATGATGCTTTGGAGCCACAATGGATTGATATAAAATATCTCAGGAAAAGCCACTTCCTTGAGAAGAGCATTAATGGTAAGCACATCTACACCTTCATCAAGGACTTCAGAACACCAGCAAGAGTCTTTCTCCCTAATCCAAGGCTTACCTCCTTCACCACAAGGAGCAACATCAGTTTCAATCCAAGTGATGATCAGCTCTACCAAGGCGGCCGTGTCCCTGAAGAAAGAGCAGAAGCTAGTGAGGAAGAAGAACAAGAAGAGGTTGAAGAAGAAGTAAGAGAAGGGAGAAGAGAAGAAGGTGAAGAAGAAGTCCATGAAGATGCTACTGCTGGCGCTGAAAGCCAAGGGGAAACACAAGAAGAAGAAGATGAGCTTAATGAAGAAGAAGTGCTGAACTACAGCTCAAAGCAGTTCCACTTCAAACCTTATGGAGGCCCAAGACAAGAAAGCTCTATGAAGTCTGCTCATGAGCACATAAACACCCTTCAAAAATGGTGTAAGTGGCAAGACAAAGCCATTAAGAGTTTGGTGAAAATGGTTAAAAAGAAGTTCAGGAAGAATAAAGCTACATCAGCAGCAACTTCCCATCAGAGCCACACCCATGAGCACACTTCTCATCAAGAAGAGCCTATGCCACAAGCTGACCCAACTGAAGAAGAGGAGGCTGTTTGGAACCCCCATGGAAGACATTCCTTTCATGCACAACCAAGTGATCAATGGGGGACATGGGCACAACCAAGGGCTTCATCATATGAGCCAAGGTCCCATATTCCATCAGCATGGGAACCAACTCCCATCCCTTCTGAGGTTCAACAAATATGGCAATGGGGTCACCAAGGTACTTCTTCTCAAGCTGAGCAGTTATGATCAAGCTGGGTTCCCCCACCACAAGAAGCAGCGCCATCTTCAAAGACTTATGAGAAGAGGAACAAGAGGAGAGATAGCAAGTCTCCTCAGACATCTGGATCCTCCCACCACTCCACTTATTAAACAAGGTACCACATCTTATTCATTGTCTATACCATTGCATTTTTTTCAATTCTGTATTATATTTTGTTGCTTCTCTCTCTCATTGCTTTCATTACATAAGAGACTGTATAATTTAAGTGTGGGGGAAAGATTTGGGGTTTGACTTTGTGTTTTATTTTCTTAGTTTTTCATTTTCTTTCACTTTGAGTCACATGCACATCATGCATTCATCTAAGGCATAGAAAAACACACAAAAAACTGAAAATTTTGAAAAATTTTGCATTTTTGCAAACCAAAAAGAAAGCATATAGTTGCATTTTATTCTTATAGGATTGAGTCTAGTGTTGACATATAGGTTGCATTGCATTTGCATAGGGCATAATGATAAAATTTCCTTGTAAAGTGCTTAAAATTTAGAGATGATTTCAGTGTTTAAGTGATTAGTTGTTTGATGCATCATAAGAAAGCTAGAAGTTAAGACTGAACCATGTATGGAATTTTAATTTTGATCATCTCATCTCATACTGAAAGCACTTGTTCTCTAAAAATCAACTTTATCAACTTGAACTTTAAGTTGGACTTGTAATTATCATGTCTTATGCATTAAAAAGTGAATTCATGGCTACCATATACATATTTGGATCATCTTTTTCCTTTCTACCACTCTTGTTGATCCAAATAGCTGATCCGCATACTTATGGGACAGTCAATCCACTCCCTTAACCAAAACCTTCTTTTGAGCCTAAACACTATCTTGAGAGCTGTGAGGCTTTTGCATATCATTTTCGATTTTGTCTTGGCAAAAATATTAGGAATAAGGCTGGCAATAATAAGCTCTCTTGTAGATATCAGCTTGCATCTTGAGCTTGATTCTAGGATAGGAGTTTTAAGTTAAAATGGTAGTGTTAAGTGGTTTGAACTTCATGTATATATGTTTTGAAAGAAAATGAAAAGGTTTGAAATGATATAAAAGGGGAAACAATCTAGAGTTGTGGTTAAGTAAAAGGAAGTAAATGCTCTAAGTGTAAAGAAGAAATGCGCCAGCAACAAAGCTTAGAAAGGTCAAAAGAAGAAAAATCAGACCCAAAGCAATCCACCAAAGGTGATGAAGGTGCCAAAACAACAAAGTAGAGCAAATCCCAACTAAAAAGAAGCAGCCACACAAGCAAAAAGAAGAAGTTTCCCCAGCCATGAAGAAGGGTAAAGGGTATAGTTTAGGAAAAAGGTAGACTTAGGGGTTCACTTTTGGGTTTAGAAGTATTTAGGATTCATCTTTGGGTAGAAGAGTGCTTTGAATTGCATGCATAAGTGAGTTTTTACCTTTAGCATTTTGCCTAAGATGGAATTTTTTTCATTGAGTGATCCCTTATGTTTGAAAACCCTTTTGCTAAAATGAGATCATTTTTATCTTATAACCTTACCATTTGAACCAAATGTCTTCACTTGATTTGCATAAGCATGATTCATCTTCTGAGCTTAATTGAATGTTAAAGAGTTGGTTGATTTGAGCATTTGCCTAAGTTGAGATTTGAGGTCATTTTGAAACATAATGAGCATGGCTAGGTTCTTTAAAGTATAGCTGATTATGTTTGCATCCTACAACTAGGCACTTAAGCATTGATACCATCTCTTTACCTTTGCACTTTTGGATTTGAATGCCCACCTTCAAACCTCACTCTCTCATTTGTTCTTATTTGCTTGAGGACAAGCAAAAGGCAAGTGTGGGGGTGTTGATATCTCTTGTATTTACACCATTTAGGTTTGCATTTAGTACATGTGTTGGTTCTCTTTTACATGTTTTCCTTATCTTTTGTCCCATTTTCTTCTTTTTTTAGACTTAGGTTGCATTTAGGACATAGTTTGCATTTTCTATGCATTATGGATGTTTTTAGGTACCTATGGAGCCATAAGGAGCATGGAGAAGCTTTGAGGATGATCCATGAAGCTAGCTGGACCAAGAGGAGCAAAAGGGACCAAGGCAGACGATCTCTGCAGAGCCTATTGATCAAGGCGCAAGACCTATCGGTCAAGGAGTAACCGATAGGATCCCTATCGAGCAGGCCTATCGGTCAGTGAAGTGACCGATAGCAGTGCACCGGTTATATTTCGGTCACCCTATCGATCATCTTCCAGACCGATAGGATCCCTATCGATCATTCATATCGGTCACAACTGACCGATAGGAACCCAGTCCGAGCCTATTTTTATTTACATCTTTGCCATTACTTTAGGGCTTCCTCATCTTTTGTATAAATACCCTTTTTCTGGGATTTTCGACAAGTCACCTCATAACACTGTTTTTGAGTTTATTTTCTGGGTTTGTATGATAAATTTTTTGCTTTATTTAATATAAGTTTGTATTTGCCATTAATTTCTCTCTAATCTCTCTTCTAATCATGATTAATATCTTTTTCTCTTGTGATTTGGTGTTAAACATGAGTATTAGTGAATAGTTTGCTTAGGGTTCTTAGATGTGGTAGATTAAGGGAGTTTAGGGATTGATTAAGGTTTGTTTAGTGTTTAATTTCATGGGTTCCTCTCTATTAATCTGTTTTTAAGCTAGATTTGTCTTGATCACACTTATCTAGGATTTAGGCTTTCTCTTATGCCCACCACGTGTTTGATGAAATGATGATCTTGTTTAATAGAGGATTTGCTGGCCTTGGCTCAAGAGATTGACTGTTTGAGGAGCATTTTGACATGAATAGAGTTGGTTGTTATTGCTTGCTAGATGTTTTAGCACTAATGAGAGTTAGATCTTGCTAAGGTGTTTAGTAAAGGGCTATTTTACAAGAGATTGGACTTAGCTTGCTTGATTGTGAACTATATGTCTAGGAACCACCATTGCTAGCTTGTTTGCTTGATCAATGTTGTTTGAAACAACCTTAGTTAGTCTCTGAATTCCCCAAAATCAATAACCACATCTAGGAACTTGCTTTCTCTTTATGGAATTTCGAATTTGTTAAGTGCTCTGTTTATTTTGCTCTGTTTCCTTCTTGATCATTGCTAAACTGTCCTGTTTTGAATTCTCTTTGGTGATTGATCATTCTAGGTTTTTAGATAAGTTGCTTAGGCAACAAAAACTCTTCTTTGCTTTGCTTGACTTATAGATCTCTGCTCATGACTCTTCTGCTTTCAACAAACCCATTTGGATTGACATAAAATCCTTGCTATACTACAATTGATTAACATATAGAGGTGATTGACTTGAGACCTAAAAACCTCTGTCTCATCTCTCTCCCAACAAACTTGCACTGACTTGACGTGCTTCCCTTGCACATCGGTTTCACGAAACCCAATTATCCGAATAGGTTTACTAAGAGCCGTTAAATCCATCCTCAAATCCCTTGGTGGCTGCGGAACAATCAGTTCTGGTTCCATGATAACCTTCCGCAAGACTGACACGTGGAATACATCATGGAATGCCGCTAATTCTTGCGGTAATGCCAACTTATAAGCAACTGCACCAATCCTTTCAATAATTCTGTAAGGCCCCATGAAACGCGCTTTGAGCTTTCTGAGCTTCTTATTCTTATCCGCTCCTATGAATATCCTCATTTTTAGGTACACCTCATCCCCACTGCAAACTCTAACTCCTTTCTTCTTTTATTAGCATAGCTTTTCTGTCTGCCGCGTGCCTCTTTTAATCTTTCTCGGAGAAGCTCAACTTGTTTCAATGTCTCTTTAACCAACTCCGGCTCTAGGTCCATGTGCTCTCCCACTTCTGTCCAACACAATGGTGTGCGACAAGGCCGTCCATAAAGGGCCTCAAACGGTGACATTTTTATACTACTGTGGTAACTGTTGTTATACGCAAACTCCACCAACGGTAAGTACCTTTCCCAACAACCACCCCAATCCAGCATACATGCCCGTAACATGTCTTCAATGTCTGGATTGTCCGTTCTGACTGTCCATCCGTTTGGGGGTGGTATGCTGTGCTGAGATGTACTCCGTTCCTAGTGCCTTTTGGAATGCCTGCCAAAACATCGAGGTAAACTTTGGATCCCTGTCTGAGACAATACTCACTGGAACTCCGTGTAGCCTTATTATTTCGCTCATATACAACTGGGTCAACTGATCCACATTGTCTGTCTTCTTGATCAGTAAGAAATGAGCTGACTTCGTAAGTATGTCTACGATGACTCAAACCGCATCTAGCTTTCCAATCGTCTGTGGGAGTCCAGTTACAAAATCCATAGTAATCATGTCCCATTTCCACTCGGGCATTGGCAAACTCTGCAACAACCCACTAGGAACCCTCCGTTCCGCTTTTACCAGCTGGCATATAGGGCATTTCGCTACCCATTCTGCTACTTCACGTTTTATATTGTTCCAATGGTAATAACGTTTCAAATCGCGCTACAGCTTTGTCGCTCCCGGGTGAATGGCAAACTGTGACTGGTGCGCCTTCGCTAGAATTTCATCCTTTAAATCCTTGACATTGGGAACACAAACTCGATTCCTATACAAGTACGTCCCATTTTCTGCGGTGTGGTATCCATCCACTTGATTGTCTATCGATTTCTTTAAAGCCGCATCTCTCTATTGTTCATCACATATTCTCCATAACAAGTCGGCGCGGTTCACAGCTTCTAACCCAACATTATCTGCTGCAATCGTGGTCGCACAAAGACTTAACCGAGCTACTGATGCAGACAGCTCTTGGACCTCTTTTTCTCTTGTCACATCACTCCTTCTTCTGCTTAGTGCATCAGCTACCAAGTTAACTTTTCCAGGGTGGTAAGCGATATCCAAGTCGTAGTCCGCTAGTAACTCTACCCACCTTCGCTGACGTAGGTTCAAATCCGCTTGTGTATGTACCTCAGGCTCTTGTGGTCGGTAAACACTTGAACATTTTCCTCTTATAGATACGCGCGCCAGATCTTTAAGGCAAAAACAACTGCTGCCAACTCCAAATCATGGGTGGGATAATTTGTCTCATGTTTCCGCAGCTGCCTAGATGCATAGGCGATTACCCGTTCCTCCTGCATTAACACACAACCAAGTCCTGACCCCGATGCTTCCGTATTCACAAAATTGCCATTATTTTTAATTAATTTCTTTTATTTTCGGAAATCTAAATGACCAACTAATCCTCATCTTCCTCACTTATTTACGAAAATACTCCGAAAGTAGACTTCTCTCGGTCCGAATGAAGTCTACTAGTCAACGCCCAGGTTAGTTTTGCAATTGACCGCATGAAAAAGTAGACTTCTTTTGGTCTGAATGAAGTCTACTCAATTTCCTTTGATAACAAAAAAAATAGAGTAGACTTCTCGAGTAGACTTCTTTAGAAGCAGGTCATTTTTGCAATTGACCAACCTTTGACTTTGTAGAGTAGACTTCTCTATGCAAAGTAGACTTCTCCGAGAAGTCTACTTTTGCAAGTAGACTTCAGGCAGGTCATTTTTGCAATTGAAAAATATTTGACTTTTTGGTCAATTGCAAAAATGACCTGCGAGAAGTCTACTTATGGAAGTAGACTTCTCCGAGAAGTCTGACCATCTCTCACGGCTACGGATCAACGAGTCTCTCCCCTTAGATGACTCTCTTCCAGAAGAGCAACTCATGGCGATTACCACGGCTGTTTGTGGAAAGCTAGAGGGACGGTTCGAAGAGGTGTTGAGTTTCAAAGAGGAGGATCTACCATGGTATGCTGATGTCATGAACTATTTAGCGTGTGGTGAGGAGCCAACACATCTCAACAGCTATCACAAGAAGCGGTTCATGAGAGAGGCTATTGACTACTTTTGGGACGAGCCCTACTTATACAAGAGAGGAGTGGACAGTTTGTACCGGAGATGTGTTACGAAGTAAGAAGCTAGAGACATCCTCTATCACTGCCCTGGCTCTTCCTACGGAGGACACTTCGCTTCATTCAAGACTGCCACGAAAGTGTTGCAAGCCGGTTTCTGGTGGCCGTCCATCTTCAAAGATGCACACGAGTTTGTGAAGAGCTGTGAGGCATGTCAACGAGCAGGGAATATCACTAAGAGGAACGAAATTCCTCAGGTTCCCATCTTCGAGGTTGATGTGTTCGACGCGTGGGGCATAGACTTCATGGGGCCATTTCCCTCTTCATATGGCAACAAATAAATCTTAGTAGCAGTGGATTATGTCTCTAAATGGGTTGAGGCTGTTGCTTCCCCTACAAATGACTCTAAGGTGGTAATTAAGCTGTTCAAGAGTATCATTTTTCCGAGATTTCGGGTACCTAAGGTGGTTATAAGCGATGGAGGAAGCCAATTCAAAAACAAGGTCTTTGAGAACCTCTTGAGAAAGTATGGCGTTAAGCATAAGGTGGCTACACCGTATCATCCTCAAACAAGCGGTCAAGTGGAAGTCTCCAACCGGTAAATCAAGGCTATACTGGAGAAGACTGTCAGAGCAACAAGGAAAGACTAGGCAGTCAAGCTGGACGACGCTCTTTGGGCTTACCGTACCGTCTTCAAAACACCGATTGGAACAACCCCTTTCACTCTACTCTATGGCAAGGGCTGTCATCTCCCGGTTGAGCTGGAACACCGTGCGCTGTGGGCTGTGAAGAGGCTGAACTTTGATCTCAAGACTGCTCAAGAGAGGCGCCTTATTCAGCTACATGAACTGGACGAGTTAAGACTGAACGCTTATGAGAGCTCTCGGATATACAAGGAGCGGACTAAGGAAGCTCATGACAAGAAGTTGGTTGCCAAGGAGCTTAAGGAAGGAGGTTTAGTGTTGCTGTACAATTCAAGACTCAAACTCTTCCCGGGAAAACTGAAGTCGAGGTGGAGTGGGCCGTTTGTGATCCAAGAAGTGCTGCCTTATGGAGCTGTTACATTGATGGGAAAGAGTGGCAGTCCATTCACCGTCAACGGACACAGAGTCAAGCCTTACTTGGCGGACAGCTATGACAAGGAGAGTACCTCGGTGCTTCTCCAAAACCCACCATCCGCCTAAACCAAGTAAAGTCTAGCTAAAGACGTTAAAGAAAGCGCACTTGGGAGGCATTCCCATGTCTATCCTGTACATATTTCTGTTTTCCTTCTCTTTCTGTTTTATGTTTTTATTTTGCAAGTGTGTAGGAACAGGTATGAGGAGTCTAAACCTTAATCTTGAAGTCCAAAAGAGGCGATAGGGGTTAAGAAAAGGCTAGAGATCGAGTGCTAGATCGACTGATTCTGACTCGATCTTTGCTAGATCGAGTCAGTGAATCGAGAGGAGCCAGTCGATCTAGACGAGAACGAGTCATAAGATCGACCTTGACAAAAAACGATCGATCGATCCAAAATAGATCGACCGATCTAATTTCTCTCGGGAAAATCTGTTGAAAATAGTTTGATCACTCGACTCGATCCATCACTCGATCTATGCCAAATCGACCCCTAAATTGAGGACGTAGCTCGATCATGAGGACTTAGCCGTGGAGCCAACATCTCAACGATCGAGGGAGCCAATCGATCCAAGACTCGATTCATTATGAATCGAGTATCAAATCGAGTAACCCTCTCGATCTAAGCCATTATGGGCATGAGATCGAGTCCTAGATCGACCAAACGGACTCGATCTCATGCCGAGGTAACATTTTATTTCTCTCCTTTATTCTTTTTCCTCCAATTTTTAAATTCAAAACTTGGTCAAGGCAAGCATCTTTGACCATGAAAGATGTGCCTTGACCAAGACTTTGTCAGAAAACCACCTTTACTACCCATGGTTTTGCCTTTTGCTAGTCTTTAAATGTTTCAACAACTTCTCACCCTCTTATTTTTGTTTTCTCGAAAATTTTAAACAAAGAGAGTGAGAGTTTTCGGTTTTCAAAGACTAGCAAAGTTCTTTAACATTCTTGCAAAGGTATTTTCAGAGTTTAATGAATTATCTTTAGGAAAATTTCCTTTAAATTCACAAGATATTGTTCTAGATGATAGGGCTGGTTTTGAATTTTAAATTTTAGCTAAGTAAAAGGAATAATTCTAGATTTTCTAGTATCTAAAGATTTGATTCTCCTTTATTTAGCTATAATTTTTATTAACTCTCCAAAATTCTAGGGTAGTAGTTATAAGCTTTCTCCTTCTCCTCTCTTATTCTCTCATCATACCGCCGTTTTGCTTATCAAACCTCTTGAGAAATTTGTTTCTGGTACAATGGCCCCCAAAAGAACAAGAGAAGAGACAGCACAAGAGGGAGAAAGACAAGAGGTGGCTGTTCAAGAGAGGGTCAGATGGAGTAAGGATGAGAAGAGGGACAAGAAACGGCTTGAAAGGCTTTGGTTTGAGCCTACCAAGTTTGCTGATCGGGAGCTGCTGTCCAAGCTAGGGATTCTTGGGGATTTCGACCAACTCCTGAAGAACATTGGCCTAAGGTGTCTGTCACGGATGGATTGCCCAACCATTCCAGAAGTGACAATAGACTTCCTTGCCACGTTGGAGTTCCGTTACGAGAATCCTAGCACACCCGTTCCTTCACAAGGTCGCCTCTCCTTCAAAGTTGGACGTCAAGCCTACAGCCTCTCCATCCCCGAGCTATGTCAAGCGTATGGTCTCAATGCGGATGCCAACAAGGTCGAGTTCCCTGCCTTCAAAGGAGCAAACGACTTTTGGGACCTGATTAGCAACGAGGACTACAAAGCCAACACCGCCAAGATCAAGAGAGTGAGAAGCCCGGTGCTGAGGTACACTCTGAAGCTGATTGCCAACACGTTTAGCGGAAGATCAGTTGCTCCCACAGTCACAAAGACTGAGCTTTGCTTCCTGTTCCAAGGCGTGAAGCACTTGGTGTGTGACCCGGATGAAAATGACGAGCCTATGGAGGATGAGCTCGGCGACGAGGTGAACTACGGATGTGTGCTTGCTGCCTCCTTGGTGAAATACAAGGCTTATGCCTTGCGGTGCAAGGCAACTTCTTCTTTCATTGGCGGCTTCCTCACTCCTCTATTCTTGCAAGCTGGTGTGCCTCTACAAGACTTTGCACATGTACCAGCCAGAGCTTTCATGGATGAGGCCTACATGAGGAATACCGACAGCTTGGGACGCACGCCAGCAGAAGGGTTCTACGTCTACCTCTTCATAGACGACGAAGACAAGAAGAGAGTGTGCATCCTGCCAAACAAAAATGAGACCGAGCTGCTTGGTGTTGGGAACATCGAGTTCTTGCCCACGGAAGAGGAGTGCTTTGCTCCTCTAGGAGGACCACCTGCCTCGGCGAAATCTCCTCGTCAAGGGTCCGAGTCTCCAGCCACAGAAGATGAGATGCCCGAAGCCTACACCCTTCCCAAGCTAGACTTTGAGCCGAGAACCAAAACAGAGAAGTTCCTAGCATCTGTTGTGGAGATGCAAAGGAAAATCAACAAGTGGCAAGGCAAAATGCTCAAGTAACTTGCCAAGAAGGTCAAGGCACTTCAAGGAGGCTCGCCTAAGAAGGATACAAGTGAAGAGGTTCACCAACCCGAGAAGAGGAGGCTCTCAACCGGTGGAGTTGTCATCCGCGAGACACAAGGCAGCACCATTCAGCCGGCGCGCCTTTCTCTCCAAGAACCAACCGACAAGGGCAAGACCATAGTCTCTAGCTCCTCTGGAACATCCTCAAGTTCCAGCCGAGACTAGACCAGAGGTAACAACCTTCTTCCATTGTACATAACCGCTCATATTTGCTTCTTTTTGCTTTGTGTTTTGGTGCTCCTTCGAATGTGTTTGCCACCGGGACGGTGTCAAGCAAGTTTGGGGGAGTACATGTGTGGTTTGACATGTGTTTTCTGATCTTATTTTCCTTTAGCATCCTTGAGTCTTTAGTTCATGAAAAATTGGTAAAATTTTTAAAATTTTTTCAAAGATTCATGTAGTTGCATTCATCTTGTCAAAATATGTTAGGATTGAGTGTAGAATTTCTCTTAGCATCTAGGTTGTTTGCATTTGCATAAGGGGTTAAAGTTTCTTAAAAAGGTGTTTTATACTCATGAATTGTTTCAATGCCCTAGTTAGTAGTTCTCTAATGCTTTGCTTATGCTTTGAAAGTAAGTTCTTACCATGCTTGGATCACTTGCTATGATTTTCGTGACCTGAATTGAACTCTCATGATTTGAAACTTGTCCTAATAAGTGAAAACCTTAATCTGAAATTTTAATTATCATCCTTATGCATTTGAAAATGAACACATGGATTTTAAAATATTTAGGCTCTCTTCTTCCTTTTGACCACTCTTTGTGAGCCTAAGTAGAACTCCCACCTTGACCCTTACCCTTCTTTGAAGCCAAATATTTCTGGTGTGACATCATTGTGAGGCCTTCTTTTCGGTTTTGAACTTAGCATAAAGTGTTAGGTTTAGACGACATGATTTGGTTCTCATATGATTGCTAGCTTTGCATTTTGAAGCTAGGTATTTGCTTAGGATAAGTTTGGGGGATCATTGGGATTGTTTTTATTTCTATTTGTTCTCGGTTTCAAAGAGTTTGGTGTTTAAAAGAAAGAAATGGGTTTTTAGTGAAAGGTTGTGTTTATAACCTATATATGCTCTAATAAATTTCAGGAGGTAGCTCTCCAAAATAAAAGTAAAAAGAAAAAGAAAAAAAAAGAGCCTAAGTGCCAAATAAAAAATAAAAAAGAAAGAGAGAAAAGAAAAATAAATAATTAAGAGAGCTATCAATAAGAAATAGTTAAAGAGCAAAATTATTTTCAAAACCTTTTCACTAGCCTAAAGAGTTTAAAAATGTTTTTGTTTCGAATTGGGGAATGCTAAGCTTTGAGAAGAAAAAGGGTAGATTCTAAGTGGTGAGTGAGGATGAAAGTTGATAAATGAGAGGGGTTTAGGATCATTGTTAGTTTACATGGGTAGATGAGAATCTGATCATGTATGCATCAATTGCTTTCACCTTTAGCATTATGCATAAAGTTCTTGCCATTTTTGAGAGAAACCCTTGTTTTGATTAAAAACCCTTTTCAAATGAGATCATTCAATGCTCATAACCTACACCGTTAGCCAAATGTGTTTTGCTTTAAAGTGCATAAGTTTGATTCATGGTTCGGATGTTAATAAATGTTAAAGGATGAGTTTCTTTGATTGTTAGGAATAGGAGAGTCATGATCTGAATTTCTTTGTGTAATGAGTATGGCTAAGTTCTTTGGAGTATGAGTGTGTGCATAGCATTTTAGAACTGTTAACTAGGACATTGAGATTGATTCATTTGAAAGGCACCTTTGCAAGAAGCTTAAGCCCCCATTCGTTTTTTCTTAAAACCTCTCTTCCTTACTTATTTTTTGTTGCTTGAGGGCAAGCAAGAAGTAAGTTTGGGAGAGTTGATATTACTGCATATTACATACATTTTGCATACACATTAGCTAGTTTTTCATGCATTTACATCACATTTTAGATTAGATTGCATCACTTAGAGTCCTAGAGCATTCTTGCACCAGCATACGCATGTTCCTTGTATTTTGCATCACATTCAGGTTGTTTCTGGCTGCTTTGGAGTCGTGGAGGTTCGTGGACGTGCTGAAGCTGTTGTAGCGGTTCGTGGAAGCTCGAATATTTGCTAAGGACCAGAGATCGAGGAACAGATCGAGCATGGCAGGTTGATCTAGGATGAGATCGACCAGAAGATCGAGAAGATCAGGCGATCCGAGGAGAATGATCGAGACGAAGATCGAGTGAAGCAATCGATCGAACGGTACGGACGTAAATGACACCATGCAGAGCGATAGCCGGATCGAGTCCACCACTCGATCCAACCGAAGATCGATACCAAGATCGGATGCAACACTCGATCCGCCAAAGATGATCGAGACCCAGATCGAGTTGAAGACACGATGTTCGAAGATGATCGAGAGAACCGCTTGATCCCGGAGTCGATCTCTGTCCTTTCAACCGCTTTTGGCCGCTAGCGAGGGGGGGACCATCAGCTTGTTTTCGCCATTTTGGGAAGGCGGCGACGTCCTTTTCCCACACAACTTTTCATCCTTATCTTTTTTATGTTTTTCTCTCTGGTTTTTGTGAAATCCACCATTGTCGAACCTTGAGTTTTCTTGAGCTTTGTAATCGAATTGTTTTGAGTTTAATCTAGTTTCTTTTCACGTCCATCGTTTCCTTTTCCATGCTTTGCTTGATTTATCTTATGTGTAGTGAGTAGTTCATTTGGGTTCAGAGTTGAGAGGATTAAGGGGTCAAAAAGGTTTCGATCTTGGGGTTTTTCAAAGTGTTTAATGGCTATCTCTTCTAGGGTGTCGAGTTCTCAAAGCTTAAAGACTCTCACGCCAAGAGCTTTATGATCCGAGAGGTTCCTTACCTTGACAAGATCCAGGGACCTCTGAAGATCACACCCTAGAGACTAGTTACCCCTTCCCAAAAGCCATGGAAGTTTGGGGGACTAGTTAAGCCACTCGTTTGAAATCTGTTTTCCATGCCCTTCAACCTCTCTTTCCACCAAAAGCCATGGGTTTGGAGGAGAGGATGAAGGAGTGATCTATACCGAAAGCCACGGATAGATCTTGCTTAGTTTTCAAGGCTTAGAAATTCTCACAAAGTGAGTCGATTTAAAGTTTTCAACCCAAGATCAAACCCTTGAAACCCCTGACCATGAATCTCAACCCTAGGCCCTCTCTCGCAGTATCTTTAAATCTTCTCTCGTCATTCGCTTGATCTTTGATAGCATCCTGGTCGTTAGTTTTACTGTTCTTGCATTTTTAGATGAGATCGATTGTTATTGCTCGATCTAGTGGTCGATCCCATGGTCGATCCACTAGTCGAATTTTAGTAATTTGTAGCTTCGTCCTTTAATTATTCTGTTTGTTCCTCATGGTAGTTTTATCATTCCTGGAAATTTTAAAATAGATTTGCATTCCATTTAGTTACTGCATCTAGTTTTTAGGGATTTTCTCAAAACCTATCTCGTTTCGCTTATATTTGCATAGTCCTTGCATTCTCTTTGTATTTTCTATCATCCTAGGTGTGGATTGACTCTCTCTTGCATACTGTGCTACAACCTGTCTTGCATTTGAGTTTGATAACCTCATTGCATACTCACCCTTGCAAAGAAAGTGCTTATCAATCTTTTGGTTCAGAGATATATTGAAATACATCTTCTACATGGTATCAGAGCTGTAATATGATATCCTTCTTTTTTTTTTCAGCCGCCTCGTACTTCTTTCTCTCCTCTTTTCTGATCTTTTCCCACCTCTTTCTCCTCAATAATAGCTGCTCCAGCTGAAGCTGTCGCTCCAGCGCTACTCCACATAAATATGTCTAACATCACAAAACTTACGCCAACCAATTACATGACCTGGAATATTCAGGTTCATGCTTTGCTCGATGGATATGAACTAGCCGCTCATGTTGACGGATCTGTTCCTCCTCCACCACAAACCCTCATCGCAAACGGTCAATCAGCACCCAATCCCGATTACGTTGCATGGAAGAGACAAGACAAGCTCATCTTCAGCGCCCTCTTTGGGACTATCAATCCCTCTATTCCAACTCTTGTCACCGAATCCAAGACGGCGTCCGAGATGTGGAAAACCATTGCTTCTACCTACGCAAAACCGAGTAGAGGCCATATAAAGCAACTCAAACATCAACTCAAGCAATACCTTAAAGGAGACAAGACAATCGATGACTACCTTCAAGGACTGATAACTCGCTTTGATCAACTTGCTCTACTTGGAAAACCAATTGAGCATGAATATCAGATCGAATACATACTTGAAGGGTTACCAGAAGATTACAAGTCAGTTGTGGATCAGGTTGAAGGACGTGATGTACCTCCGTCAATCACTGAAGTGCATGAAAAGCGTCTCACCAAGGAAGCAAAGCTTCTCTCCCTCACCACTCCTGCTCTCAGCGCTGCCCCTGTCACTGCCAACTTAGCGTCTGGTCCCCCTCGTCAGACCTATGGAAAACAACGCCCAAATCAGAACTGGAGAAACACCACTCAACAGACATACCAGACTAACAGATTCGACAATCGCACAGGGAGAGGATATCAAGGGAGATGTCAATTATGTAGTGTCTTCGGACACAGCACCAAGCGATGCCCTCAGCTTCCACAACACAACTCTCAGCAAGGCCTTCTTCCATCTCCATTTCGTCCATGGCAACCCCGAGCTAATGTAGCCTTCACCTCTCAAGATCTCTCCACTGCTTGGTTAATGGACAGCGGTGCCACTCACCATATGACAAGTGAACTCTGCAACCTTTCTCTCCATAACCCTTATCAAGGTGACGATGCTGTACTCATCGGTGATGGTTCTGGGCTATCCATCACACATGCTGGTTCCCTTTCTCTCCCCTCTAACTCTCGTGATTTAGCACTTAACAGAATTTTATGCGTCCCTAATATCAAGAAAAACCTCATATCCATATATTGTCTCTGTAACACTAACCGATTTTCTATGGAATTCTTTCCCGCTCATTTTCAGGTGGGGGATCTGATCTCGGGGGTCCCGTTAATCCAAGGCAAGACCAAGAATGAGTTGTACGAGTGGCCAGCCTCACCCACAACCCTTCAATCTTTCTTTGCTTCCACAACATCAAAACCATCCTTGACTGATTGGCACTCTCGCCTGGGTCATCCTTCAAACACCATTACCAGAAATGTTGTCTCAAATTTTTCTTTACCATACTCGCAATCTGTATCTCTAAACTCCTTATGTTTGGATCGTGCCATCAATAAAACTCATAAATTGCCTTTCTCCCAAACCACTCTCGTTTCAACCCGACCCTTTCAATACCTCTTCACTGATCTATGGAGTTCTCCAGTTGTATCTGTGGACAACTACAAGTACTATTTAGTACTCGTTGATCACTACAGCAAATACACTTGGCTTTACCCGTTAAAACTGAAGTCACAAGTTCGGGACAGCTTCATCACCTTCAAAGCGCTCATCAAAAATCGCCTCAACACCAAAATTCAAACACTTTACTCAGATAATGGGGGCGAATTTCTGGCACTCCGATCATTTCTCTCTGAAGCTGGCATTTCTCATCTTACTTCACCACCCCATACACCAGAGCACATTGGGGCATCAGAGAGAAAGCATCGCCATGTGGTGGAAACAGGCTTGACAATGCTCACTCACGCCAGTATGCCCAAATCGTACTGGTCATATGCTTTTACCGCAGCTGTCTACCTTATCAACCGCCTCCCAACACCGGTGATTGATATGGAGACCCCTCTTCAAAAACTATTTACCATGACGCCGAACTACTCCAAGCTTCGAACATTTGGGTGTCTCTGCTTCCCCTGGCTCAGACCATACAACAACAACAAACTTGAAGACCGCTCCACTCCCTGCGTATTCAACGGCTATTCCCCAACACAAAGTGCATACATGTGTCTATAGTCAAGCTCTGGACCTATATACGTCTCTCGTCACGTTTGATTTGACGAAAAGGTGTTCCCGTTCAAAGCTTCAGCACCATCCAACTCTCCCTAGCCAACCAAAACCGCAGAAACCCAGCTCTCCCCAATTGTCACCACCATTCCGGTCTCTCCTTCAATCCCTCCACCCTCTCAAAATCCGCCACTCGTACAATCTCAATCATCAGAACCCACGCCGTCAGATCCTCACCGAGAAGAGCAACAGTCAACTCAACCACCGCCATCACCAACAACACGATTATCTTCAGCCCCCGCTGCTCCACAATCAACCAACTTACAAAATCACCTGCCCAGCCCAACTTTGCAGATCCCTACCCAAGCCCATTCCGGCCCACACCAAATAAACTCCCCCAGCCAGCCCATTCTCCATCAACATGATCACTTACAACCTACAGCCCAAACACTAAACCAACCTGAAACACTTCTGTCATCAACACAAAATCAACCACCACGAAACAATAAACGACCCAGAAACCCATCGGCGGTGCTTCCACCTCCGATGACCACCCGTTTCAAAAATAAAATCCTCAAACCTAACCCTAAATACAATAACTCTGCAGCTCTCTCCAGACTCATTCCAGCAGAACCCCAGACTCTTATTCAGGCTCTCAAAGACGAACAATGGCATGGAGCCATGTCTCACGAAATTGATGCCTTTGCCATAAACAGAACCTTCAATCTGGTTCCTCGTCAACCTCACTTCAATGTGGTCGGCTGTAAGTGGGTGTATAAAAACAAATTTCTGCCCAATGGATCTCTTGACAGGTGCAAAGCGCGACTCGTTGCCAAAGGATGCAACCAACAATTTGGCCAGGATTACACTGAAACATTCAGTCCGGTGATCAAATCCACGACAATTCGCCTTGTCCTTGACATTGCAGTTGCAAACTCCTGGCCGATTCAACAGCTCGATGTCAACAACGCGTTCCTTCAGGGGACTCTCACCGAAGAAGTATACATGGAGCAGCCTCCGGGGTTTGTTGATGTCGACCATCCAACACATGTTTGCCGGCTAAACAAAGCTATATACGGCCTTAAACAGGCCCCCAGAGCGTGGTATACAGAGCTGCACAATTTTCTATTGAGCATTGGTTTCTCAAACTCTCTAGCCGACACCTCACTATTTGTTCTAAAATTGGGCAAAGAGTTTGTCTATCTACTAGTTTACGTAGATGATATTCTCGTCACTGGCAATAGCAAGCCTGGAATTCAGTGGATTCTGAACCTCCTCGCCGATAGGTTTTCTGTCGAGGACCCGGAGGACCTGCATTATTTTCTTGGCCTTGAAGTTCACAGAACCTCCGCTAGGCTTCATCTCTCACAACGAAAGTATGTTCTCGATCTTCTACATCGTTATAACATGACCCACGCCAAACCAGTCACCACCCCAATGGCCACATCTCCAAAACTGACACTATCAGGTACACCCGTTTCTGATCCCTCGGAATATAGGAAACTGGTAGGAAGCCTTCAGTATCTCGTGTTTACAAGGCTAGACATTGCTTATGCTGTTAATCGTCTCTCTCAATATATGCATCTTCCAACAGAAGATCACTGGCAAGCTGCAAAACGCATACTTTGTTATCTCGCGGGAACACCAACACATGGGATCTTCTTCTCTGCACGAAACAAGCTCCAACTTCACGCCTATTCTGATGCTGATTGGGCAGGGGACTCCGATGATTACGTCTCCACAAATGGCTACATAATTTATCTTGGAAAACATCCGATTTCATTGACAGCAAAGAAACAAAAAGGTGTTGCGCGTTCTTCAACCGAAGCAGAATACAGAGCTGTCGCCAATACTATGTCTGAAATACGCTGGATATACAATCTCTTGACAGAACTTGGTATTCAACTCCCAAAGCCTCCGGTGGTCTATTGTGACAACGTCGGGGCTACCTTCCTCTGCGCCAACCCTGTCTTCCACTCACAGATGAAGCATATCGCTCTTTACTACCACTTCGTCCGTAGTCACATTCAAGAAGGAGCTGTACATGTTGCTCACGTCAACACCAAAGATCAGTTGGCGGATGCACTAACCAAACCGTTATCCCACACAAGATTCACAGATCTCATGACCAAGATTGGAGTGACTTCTCTCCCTCCATCTTGAGGGGGCGTGTTAGAGATATGATTGTGATTCTCCATTAAAGACACAATATTTGATTACTCTGTTTTAGGAACACTCTGTATTTACGATTAGTCTAGAATCTTCTTCTCTCCTGTATAAATCACGCTTGTATCTTTTGGTTCAGAGATATATTGAAATACATCTTCTACATCATTATCGTTTCTACTTGATATCTTTGAATATATATATCTAACTTACAAAATAAATTTGAATCAATATATTACTTAAATCTAAATTAGCGCCATAATTTAAATTACTTATATTAATAACATATATCAAACATAATAAATTTTATTTTCATTAAATTATTAATAAATTATCATTTAGCTCAATTATATTATATTAAATATTAAATACTATTTATTGTATACTAAATTTTGGAAAAAGTCTAAATTATGAGTTAATTAAAAATTTACTTTTGGAAAGAGTCAATTAAATCGAATTATGATTATTTAATTTTATTTATAATGACAATAGTGAACTCAAATTATAAGCAAATTTTATAATGATTATAATGAACTCAAATTATAATGATTTTTTATTTATTAATAATTTGAGTACTTTCTATTCAATTTTTAAAATTCAAATTACAATAAATGTACAAAAATGTACATATTTTTATTATATGGAAGATGTGATAATTAATTTACTTTACAAAAGTACGTTTAAATAAAAATAGAAGAAATAGATTTTTGGTAGAAAATGTAATTAAAAAAATAATTAATATGATATATTTTTGGTGAGAAATAAAAGAAAGAGAATATCTTAATAAATTAAATGCTGATTTATAAAATGAAACATAACATATGTATAAATCTTAAATATATAATGGCATATCATGTAATTAGTCTAATAATCTAAGTCTTTTTAAAACAATTAGCTGAAAATGAATGTGGGGTTGACACATCAGCATAATGGCATCATTGTAAATGCTTACAAAAATGAGGTTACTCTTTAAAAATGCTTCTCAATTAATATATAGGGGATTTCTTGTAATGTGCATATTGTACGGGAAGGTGGCTTTATAAATTTGCCTTAAAATAAGTCAGGATTGGAAGGAAATAAGTATTTGGATATTAAAAATGTAAAGCCATTAAAAGATAGTTCATCGGAGTGCGCGGAATTTAGAAAACTGAAGCAAAATGAAAGACAGAAGAAAGTTTCTTGAAACCCAAACAAAAACAGCAATTAAATGGTGTTATTGTGAATCGTGGTGGTCCATCTAGTGACGTGGGAGCTTGTTTTTATTTTCACCATTGAACGCCACTCGGTCGTCCGATTTGAACTTTGTGGTTGTTGTGTTGTCTGGACTCGTGACTTCAATCTTTTCCTCATCATTCTCAGTGTTCAAGTTATCCTCAACTGCTTTGGTTTTGACGTCAACGTGATATATCATGGTTTTTAACCATGATATAAGTCCTTTTTATTGAGTCTTTTTGGTTTTTTTAGAGTTCTAATAGAGTCTTTGCATGTTATAGCATGTCTGTAGCGTAATTGGAGATATTGAAGCTTTTTGGAGCATTGCAAGTTGAAGCCACGAAGTGTCCTGTTCGGAGAAGAAAGTATGCATTTGGGTGACGCTCGTCACCACCTATGGTAACGCTTGTCACCCACAAAGGAAGGAGCGTGGTTGATTTGTTAAAAGTATCAAGATTATTTGCAGAACTGGCTCAGAACTTCCAGTATTTGTAAGAAGGCCCCATATCGTGTTTTAGCTTCTATATATTAGGTTTTCAGCCATTTTCTTTTATCTTAGTTTTTGAGAATTCAGAGAGCTTAGAGAGGATTTTATTGAGAGCTTTTGGGGAGACAGATCCTGTACTCTTTTTGGAGAAGATTTCGAACCCCCTTTGTTTTTATTCTATTCTCTTAATGCAATTTTATTCAGTTATGTTTTGTGATTCCATGATCATGTCTGAGTAATTTGTTAGTTATGTTAGGGCTTTTCAAAGGTTGATGAAGAGTTTGTAGAATTGCTACCTGTTAGGATTATCTTCTTGTTCTTCATCTCTGCTTGCTTTAAAATCAAATTTCTTAGACACATCATCTAGAAATCCGAAAATCATAGGTTGTTAAATATATGTGAGAGCATTATTGATAACCAGAACTAGTATTTGATGAGCAAAACAACTTAGTGCAAAGAGATTTAGCTTAGGAGTTTTGTGAACAATTAAACCTGATCATTACTGCATGTTTAGATTGTTAGGGTTTGCCAAGAGATTTGAAACTCTGTGATTTAGACATAGATAAATTCTCCAATGACAATTGATTAGTTATATATTTGTGATTCATGTTCAAGACGGTTCTTAATCATTCCTGATTTCATGCATTCTACATTCTCAGATTCTGACTTAACGTTTTTAGTCTCTTGAAACTTAGATCAACAACCAAATTTCGTTTGCTTACATTTAATTTGTCATTCTCATTACATACACCATCTGCTGCTTAGCTTAATCTGAACCTATAATCGATAGTGTAGTTTACATACTCCTTTGGGATTCGATACCCCTTGTACTACAACTGCTTTGTTGTGCACTTGCAGTAGTTTTATTTGGGTAAAACCCGAGCCCTATCAAGTTTTTGGCGCCGTTTCCGGGGAGTAAAAGCTGCCTATCGATTTTTAGTATTAGGATTTTGTTTATGTTTTAATTTGTTTACTAACTTTCTGCTACTTTTCTTTGTTCCTGTTTCAGGTGTATGCCTAATCGCAGTAATAGAAGCAACAAAGAGAAGGAGCTTGTGACCTTGAGCATCGACGAACTTGCTAAGTTAGAGAGGACCATCAGGAAAACTAAGAAAAAGTCTACAATGGTTGCTCCACTGATTTTGGTTGAAGATGCAGAAGGTCATTTGGTTGACAGAGAGGGAAACAGGAGGAACGAAGAAGGGCAAAGAGTTGATCACGATGAGAATGTCATTGTTGAACAGCAGGTTCAACAATTGGGACCAGACGCTAGAGTCCCTGCTGCTGCTGATAACGCTGTTGGGCGTTTTGTTAAGAGGACTTTGGGAGACTACAACAGACCTGATCAGTTATATGCGAACAGAGCTGCAATCCGCCCTCCTGCTTTCTAGAGGAACAATTTTGAGCTTAAACCTGTTTATTATCAGCTGGTGGGACAGCATCCATTTCATGACTTACCTCATGAGAATCCTATGGACCACATTGAGAGGTTTGAGGATCTAGCTTCAAGTGTCAAAGCAAATGGTGTTAGCAATGACTTTCTGTTCTGGAAGCTTTTCCCATACTCACTTGGAGGCGATGCTGCATTCTGGCTGAAGCAATTGGAGCATGCTTCGCTGACTACTTGGGAGGACACCAAGAATGCCTTTTTTGAACAATTTCTACGAAAATTGCATCATTCTCTCAAGGTCCTACTGAAGCTTTTAAGGCTTCTTGGCTGAGATTCAAGTCTTATCAAAGGGACTGTCCTCATCATGGTTTCAGTCAAGTGCAACTACTTGGGATCTTCTTTAGAGGCATTGACTGGAAATATCAGATGGCGCTGGATGCAGCTAGTGCTGGAAACTTCAACACCAACAGACCAGAAGAAGCAATCAGATTGATTGAAAACTTGGCCTGCAGCAACAGCACCAATAATGCAGATTTTCAGAGAATGAAACAAGCTGGTTTGGATGATGGAAATCAGATTGCTGAAGTTAAGGCTAAGCTGGAAAGTATGCACAGCCTCGTGGTGGGAAAGAAGTCAGTTCATTTTGCTGCAGAGGTGGAGACTTTCGAAAGTCCAGAAGAGATTGAGCAGGAAGATGTAAATTTCATCAATGCTGGAGAATTTCAGGGTCAAAGGTATGGAAATCAGCAGTGGAACAGAGGCTACAACAACAATAATCAAAAGAGTGCCTTTACAGGAAATCAGAGCTCGCCTGGTTACACACCCAAGCCTCCATTCCAGAAGACAGAGTACGAGAAACCTTACCAGAACAGCAGCAACTTCAACAGGAACTATGGTTCTTCTTCCTACCAATCTGCACCTCCACTAGAGAGCAATATGGAAGCTATGCTGGAACAGATCCTAGAAGGACAACAGAAGCTGACAGTGGACTTCAATGGCAAGATAGATTGGCTCTATCAGGACTTGAATGGGAAAATTGAGAGTCTGAACTCTCATATGAAGAAGCTTGATGTGCAGGTTGCCCAAACTGCTGGAGCAGTTCAGAGGCAAGAAGGATTTCTTCCAAGAAGAACTGATGCTAATTCCAAACACCATGTGAATGCCATCACATTGAGGAGTGGAAAGAACCTGCAACCAGTGTTGTAGAAGGATATGAGCTCAAGAAATTTTGTGGGACTTGAAGAGTATGAAGATGAGGAAATTTCTGCTGAAAACCCACGGGTGACGCTCGTCACCAAGGATGGGTGTCGCTCGTCACCCATTGAGCACAACCCCGACGACTTTTCTTCACATATTGGTGACGACCGTCACCAGGAGGGTGACGCTCGTCACCCAAATCGAGCAAATCATCACGACTTGTCCAAGACGAGTGACGCTCGTCACCAACATGGTGACGCTCGTCACCCATTGCAACATACTACAGTTTCGACTGAGACTTCAAAAAATGCTAAGGAGACAGTGTATAAGCCCAATATACCTTATCCTAAGCATCCTAAGAAGTCTAAACAAGAGCTTGAAGATGCTAAATGAGATATCATGGTTTTTGACCATGATATAAGTCTTGTCTATAGAGTCTTTTTGGTATTTTTCGAGTCCTAAGTACGTTTGGAGGGTAACTGTGAGTTTTGGAGCCTTTTGGAGCTATGTTGAAGCTGATGCTGAAAAGACCAAGTCGGAGAGCATTATGAAGCAGGGTGTCGATCGACACCCACCTCTTGGTGTCGATCGACACCGATCATGGACGAGCAAAGAGCTTTAAAAAATCTTTTGAAGTGTTTGCAACTTGGCCCAGAAGTTTCTGATTATTTGCAAAAGTACCCCAGTTCGTGCTTAGACTTTCGAAGCCATTGTGAGGTTATCATCTTGTTTTCATTGAGACATAAGAGAGAGATTTGACAGAGAGTTTTTGGAGAGACAAATCCATACTCTGTAGAGAAGAATTTCGAACCCCCTTCATCTTTTACTCTATTTCTTAATTCAATATTATTCAGTCATGATTTGTGTTTCACTTGCTATGTCTGAGTAATCTGCTAGTTAGGATTTGGGTTATTCAAAGGTTTATAATGAATTGTTAGAACTATAAAAATGAAGGGATAAATCATTTGGTTCTTTATCTAGATTTCTTTAACACTGGTTTTAAGATTGATCACCTAGAAATCAGATCTTAGGTTGTTTAATAGATGTGGAAACATTGTTAATCACCAGAACTATCTTAGATGAGCAAAATAACTGATTGCAAAGGAATTTGGATTAGTGATTTTTTGAACATATCGAACCTGAATTATAATGCTTGCTTAGGTTGTTAGAGTTTGCAAAGGAATTTGGAATTCTAGAACTTGATCATAGTTAATCTCTGCGATGGAAGTCGATTGGTTTTACATTCGTGTTTTCGAGTTCTAGAACGGTTTTATAAATATTCCTTTCAGTCTGTAGTCCGCGATTTATGTCAACCTGCGAATTTTCCATTGCCTAGCGTCTTGTCTCTATTGATTTTAAGAACTCATAATCCACTCCTGATCTTGTTACTTTCATTTTAATATTTAGTTTTATTTATTATCGATTGCTTAGCTTCATTTGAATCTAAAGCCTGTTGAGTAATAGTCTTAAGTCCTTGTGGATTTGATCTCTAAGTACTACATTGATCTCTTAATTTGAGAGAGTAGCTCTAAGGGTTAATTTGAGCATACCAAATTTTGGCGCCGTTGCCGGGGACTTAGATATTACTTTCAGATTTTTAGTTTTAGAATTTTCACTAAGCTTTTATTTTATGTTTACTAACTTTCGTTACTTCTCTGCTGTCTGTTTCAGGTGCATGCATAATCGCAGTACCAGAAGCAACAAGGACAAAGAGCTTGTGACCTTAGGCATCGATGTCCTCGCCAAACTAGAAAGAACAATCAGAAAAGCCAAGAAGCAGAATAAGATGGTTGGACCAATTGTTTTGAGGACAGATGTTGAGGGTCATTTGGTTGACAGAGAAGGGAACAGAAGAAATGAGGATGGGCAGAGGATAGATGAGAATGGTGTTGTGATCGAGGAACAGGATGTGCAACCAGTTGCACAGAATGTGCAAGACCAAGCTGCTGGAGATGCTGCTGGGCGTCTTCCACAGAGGACCTTAGGAGATTACAACAGGCCTGATCAGTTCTATGCAAATAGAGCTGCAATCCGCCCTCCCGCCTTTCAGAGGAATGACTTTGAGCTGAAGCCTACCTACTACCAGCTTGTGGGTCAGCATTCTTTCCATGGGTTTCCCCATGAGCACCCTATGGACCATATTGAGAGGTTTGAAGACCTAGCTGCAAGTGTTAAAGCCAATGGGGTCAGCAATGACTTCCTATTCTGCAAGTTTTTTCCTCACTCTTTGGGAGGAGATGCAGCACATTAGTTGAAACAGCTGGAAGCTGGCTCTTTGACCACGTGGGAGGACACCAAATCTGCTTTCCTCAACAACTTTTATGATGATGCAAGGTCAGAGGAGTTGAGGACGAAAATAGCAACATTCTCCAAAGGTCCTACTGAAGCTTTCAAGGCAGCATGGGTGAGATTCAAGTTGTACCAAAGGGATTGTCCACACCATGGTTTCAATGAAGTACAGCTGCTGGGTATTTTCTTCAGAGGTGTTGATTGGAAGTACCAGATGGCTCTGGATGCATCAAGCAATGGGAACTTCAACACTAGAGTCCCAGCTGACGCCATCATACTGATAGAGAACCTAGCTTCCAGCAACAGCACAAAGAATGCTGATTTTGAGAGACAGAAAAATGCTGGAAATGCAGGGAGCAATCTTTTTGCTGCTGAGATGATGTCTGAGCTGGATTATGTTCATAACCTCTTGGTGGGTAAGAAGTCTGTTCAGTTTGCTGCTGAGGTTGAGACATTTGAGCCAGCTGAGGAGTTTGAAGAAGAAGATGTCAACTACATCAATGGAGCTGGTTTTCAGGGTCAAAGGTACAACAATCAGCAAGGAAACAGAGGATTCAGTGGGAACATGCAGAGAAACAACTTCACAGGAAACCAGA
Organism: Thlaspi arvense; assembly: GCA_911865555.2. Lineage (NCBI taxonomy): Eukaryota > Viridiplantae > Streptophyta > Magnoliopsida > Brassicales > Brassicaceae > Thlaspi > Thlaspi arvense. Next base: position 39,236,928 of record OU466858.1, read on the forward strand.
GTTCTTCTGGATACACTCCCAAGCCTCAGTTTCAGAAGACTGAATACCAGAAGCCCTACCAGAACAACAACTTTAGCAGGAACTATGGCTCCTCATCTTATCAGCCTATGCCAGCACCATCAGCTTCAAGCAAGATGGAAGCCATGCTTGAGCAATTGCTAGAGGGTTAGCAGAAGATCACAGTTGACTTCAATGGCAAGATTGACGCCCTATATCAGGATCTGAATGGGAAAATCAAAGCTCTAAACACTCATGTTAAGACTTTGGATACTCAAGTGGCTTAAACTGCTGGAGCTATGTGATATAACTGCATATTCCATGCATTTTGCATACATATAAGTTAATTTCTCAGGCATATAAATTGCAATTTGGGTTAGTTTGCATCACTTTAAGTCCTAGAGTATTCTTGCATCAGCATATGCATATTTCTTGTATTTTGCATCGCATACAGGTTGTTTTCGGCTACTTTGGAGTCTTGGAGGGTTTGTGGATGTGTTAAGGCTCGTGAAGAAGTTCGAGGGACTTGAAGAATTTGGGAATGCTTGCTAAGGATCAGAGATCGAGAGGAGGTTCGAGCATGGCCGGTCGATCTAGATGAGATCGAGTAGCTCAGCCGATCCAAGGGAATTGATCGAGACGGAGATCGAGTGAAGCGATCGATCAAGGAGTACAGACGTAAATGATGCCATGCAGAGCGAGAGCCGGATCGAGTCCACCACTCGATCCGCCGAAGATCGATACCAAGATCGGATGCAACAGTCGATCCGCCGAAGAAGATCGAGACACAGATCGAGTAGAAGACACGATTTCCGAAGATGATCGAGCAACATGCTCGATCTCTAGGTCGATCTCAGTCCTTTCAACCGTTTTTGGCCGCTAGCGAGGGGGGGGGGACCATTGATATCCCTTGTATTTACACCATTTAAGGCTGCATTTAGTACATGTTTTGGTCCTCTATTGCATATTTTCCCTTAGCTTTTGTCCCATTTTCTTCTCCTTTTAGACTTAGGTTGCATTTAGAGTATAGATTGCATTTTTCTTGCATATTGGATGTTTTTAGGTGCTTTTGGAGCTTAAAGGAGCTTGGAGGAGTTTTGGGAATGATCCAGGAGGCTAGCTGGACAAAAGAGAGCAAGAAGGATCAAAGCAGAAGATCTCTGCAGAAGTTTTCGGTCAGAGCCTGGTGACTTTCGGTCTCTGGTGACCGAAATGGAGCAGTATCGATCACCAGTATCGGTCTGATGTGGTCGACACAAACACGCCGTTCTAATTTCGGTCGTGTGTGTCGATCACTGATGACCGATACAGATAAATTTTGGTCACTGGAGGTCGACACAACTGACCGATACTGATCCAGCCCGAACCTGTTTTTAATTACACTTTTGCCACCTTTCTAGGGTTTTCTCCCTTAGGCTATAAATAGCCCCTTTTTCTATATTTTCGAGAGGTCTTGTCAAAATACTGTTCTTAAGCTATTTCTTTAAGTTTGTAAGACAATTTCTTTGCTTTGTTTAATACAATCAAGTATTTGCTTTAATCTTTCTTTAATCTTTCTTTTAATCATGATTAGCATCTTCTCCCTTTGTGATTTGGTGTTAAACATGATTATGAGTGAGTAGTTACCTTAGAGTTTCTAGATGTGGTAGATTAAGGGAATCTATTGCTTGATTAAGGCTTGTTATGTGCTTCTGTTTTTGGGTTCCTCTCTATTAATCTGTTATTTATGCTAGATTAGTCTTGATCAAACTGGTCTAGGTTGTTAGCTTTCTCTTATGCCCACCAAGTGTTTGATGAAATGCTGAACCTGTTTAATAGAAGATTTGCTGGCCTTGGCTCAAGAGATTGACTGTTTGAGGAGCATTTTGACTTGAATAGAGTTGATTAGTCTTGCTTGCTTTATGTCTTAGCACTAATGAGAGTTAGTTCTTGTTAAGATGTTTAGCAAAGGGTTATTTGCCAAGAGATTGGATCTAACTAGCTTAGTTGTGAACTCTATGTCTAGGAACCACCATTGCTTGCTTACTTGCTTGATCAATGTAGTTTGAAACAACCTTAATCAATGTCTGAAATTCCCCAAAGTCAATAGCCACATCTAGGAACTTGTCTTTCCCTAATTTGAATTTCGAATTTGCTCTGTTTTGCTCTGTTTTACTCTGTTTTTCTTGCTTAGAATTGCTTAGTTTGCTTTTGCTTTCACCTTGTTGCTGCTTGTTTCACTTAGGTTGTTAGAACTGTTGCTTAGGCAATAAAACCCCTTTCCTGGCTTGCTTGACTTAGAGATTCCACTCTCAACTCTTCTGTCTTTCAACTCTTCCCATTTGGATTGATACAACCCTATGCTATACTGCAACTGACTAGTACAAGCTAGGGCAATTGTCATACAAGGGGTAAAACCCTTGTATCAATTTGGCGCCGTTGCCATTTGGGAAACAATTTGAATTATTAGAGTTTGTAGAATCTTTAAGATCAAGCTTTTACTTTTCTTTGGTTACTAACTCTCTTTGACTTTCATTTCTGTCTTGCAGGTATATGAACTTAAGGTCCAGAGGTTCAAGCAACCTTGTGGAGTTCATAAACAACATCAACCTGCTGGATAGAGGAAAGAGAGCAAGGAGACAGCAAGAAAGACAGCAACACTTGCAAAGGCTTGGTTTGAACAATCAGGATCAAGCCATGGATGACATCAGATTTCAGGGTCCTCAAGGAGCTGCAGGAGCTCAGGGCATACAGGGACACCAAGGTGTTCAAGGCTTACAAGGTGAGCAAGGACAAAGAGACGCTGCACAAGCTCCAAGAGCAGCTAGACCTATTGGCGCAGGTGATGCACCAAATGCCTACAACAACAGGACAGGTATCATCCCACTAGCTGTCCAAAACAACAACTTTGAAATCAAGTCTGGATTGATTTCAATGGTCCAGAGCAGCAAATTCCATGGGTTACCACTGATATATCATGGTTTTTATGGTTTTTAACCATGATATAAGTCCTTTTTATTGAGTCTTTTTGGTCTTTTTAGAGTCCTAGTAGAGTCTTTGCAGGTTATAGCATGTCTGGAGCATAATTGGAGATTTTGGAACCTTTTGGAGCATTCTGGGTTGAAGCCACGAAGTACCAAGCTCGAAGCAGAAAGTATCACATATGGTGACGCTCGTCACCACCTTTGGTGACGCTCGTCACCCATCAAGGAAGGGACGTGGCTGTTTTATTAAAAGTATGAAGAAGATTTGCATAATTGGCCCAGAAGTTCCTTTATTTACATGAAGACCCCAGATTGTGTTTAGCCTCTATTTATTAGGTTTTTCAGCCATTGTTGGCTATGATCTTAGTTTTTGAGAATTCAGAGAGCTTAGAGAGAGATTTATTCAGAGCTTTTTGGGGAGACAAATCCTGTACTCTTTTGAGAAGATTTCGAACCCCCTTTATTTCTTACTCTTTCTCTTAATGCAATTTTATTCAGTTATGTTTTGTGATCTCATAATCATGTCTGAGTAATCTGCTAGTTAAGTTAGGGTTTTTCAAAGGTTGATGAAAAGATTGTAGAATCGCTATCTGTTAGGAATATCTTATGGTTTTTCATCTCTGCTTGCTTTAAAATCGAATTTCTGAGACACATCATCTAGGAATCCGAAAATCTTAGGTTATTAAATATATGTGGGAGCATTATTCATAACCTGAACCAGTATTTGATGAGAGAAGCAACTTAGTGCAAAGAGATTTGGCTTAGGAGTTTTGTAAACAATTGAATCTGATCATTCCTGCATGCTTAGGTTGTTAGAGTTTGCAAAGAGATTTGAAACTCTGTGATTTAGGCATAGATAACTTTTGCAATGAGAATTGATTAGTTATACATCAATGATTCATGTTTAAAACGGTTTTTCATCATTCCTGATTTCCTGCGTCATACATTCTTGGATTCAACCTGCGAACTACCCTGACTTAGCGATTTTAGTCTTCTGGAACTTAGATTATCTTACAAAATTGTTTGCTTACTTTCATTCATTCATTCGCATTACATACATCATATCTTGCTTAGCTTAATCTGAATCTACATTTGATAGTGTAGTCTGCATTACTCTCTTGGGATTTCGATACCCCTTGTACTACAACTGCTTTTGCTGTGCACTTGCAGTAGTTTTATTTGGGTAAAACCTGACCCTATCAACCACTTGAAGACCCCCTGGACCATCTAGACAACTTTGATAGGCTGTGTTCCTTGACCACGATAAATGGAGTTAGTGAAGATGGCTTCAAGCTCAGACTGTTCCCCTTTTCTCTAGGAGATAAGGCACACCAGTGGGAGAAAGATCTTCCCCAAGGCAGTATAACCAGCTGGGATGAATGCAAGAAAGCCTTTCTAGCAAAATTTTTCTCCACTTCTGCTAGAGTCAGGAATGAAATCCCAGGCTTTGCACAGAGGAACAATGAAAGCTTTGGAGAAGCTTGGGAAAGATTCAAGGGTTACACTCTGCAATGCCCTCATCATGGCTTCTCACAAGCCTCTTTGCTGTCCACTCCCTACAGAGGAGCCTTGCCTAAGATAAGAATGCTTCTGGACACAGCATCAAATGGGAACTTCCTGTCAAAAGATGTAGATGAAGGTTTGGAGTTAGTAGAGAATTTGGCTCAGTCTGATGGAAACTACAATGAGGAGTTTGATAGAGCACCAAGGAGTGCTAGGGATGAGTTAGAATCCACCAAGAAAGAGATCAAGTCTCTACATGAGAAGCTGGACTTGTTGCTAAGGGAAAAGAAAGAAGTTCACTTTGTGGGAGACATGGTTCAGCTTGATGATCAGGAACAATGCCAAGTTGAGGAGATGAACTACTTGGGCAACCAAGGTGGTTACAACAACTATGGGAACTACAGACAAAATCCCAACTTGTCTTACAGGAACAACAATGTTGCCAACCCACAAGACCAGGTTTACCCTCAACAGCAACAGCAAGCTGCACCAAGACCTTTTATCCCATACAACAATCAAGGTTTTCAGCAGCAGAACAATAACTATCAGCCCAAGGCACCCTACAACCCTCCAGGATTCAATGCTCAAGCTCAAGGACAAGCTTCCTCCAGCTCTCAAGACACTGAACTCAAGACCCTCATGCAACAAGTGATCAACACTCAAGTCAGCAAAACCTTGGAAATGAACAAGAAGTTTGCAGAGGTCCACAACAAAATTGATTCAGTGAATGTAGAGCTCACCAACAAGTTTGATGGATTGGCTGCAAGAATCAAAACACTGGAGAACAACAAAGGCATAGCTGCTCTCAAGCCTCAAGGCCACTTTCCTGGAAAACCAGAGGCTAACCCAAAGGAATTCTGCAATGCCATTGTCACAGAAGAAATGAACCTCTCACCTGAAGAGGAGGCTATCATCGAAGAGTTCCTCTACTTGTTCACTGAGGACACTGAACCTCTAAGTGGGGGGGGGAAGAGTTTCTAGAAGTTGAAGCTGAACAAAGAGCTGTGTAAAGAGGACCCTTTAGAGTTGAGAAAAACTCAGATGATCAAGAGTGGTGGGCGGCACATGAGATTGTTGACAACACAAAGGATTACTTGATGGATGCTGCTGATGACCAGAAGGAACCTCAACCAGCTACTCTTCCTATCTATCAACCAACCATCCCTTTTCCAGGGAGGTTCAAAGAACAGCTACTTCAGAAGTATGAAACTCTCTATGCTGCTCAGATGGAGTTGAGAGGGTTGAATGGCCAAGAAAAAGTTGAAAAGTTAAAGGTGAAGACTAGATCACCAGAAGTTAAGGATCTTAATGTCAAGAAACTTGGAGATTCAGGATGCTTCACTCTCCCATGTGAGCTAAGAGGGAGAACTTTCAAGAATTGCCTCTGTGATTTAGGGGCAAGTATCAACCTTCTCCCATCCTCTACTGCTAAAGCTCTTGGCTACACTCAACTGCAAGAGAGTAATGTATCCCTTACTATAGCTGATGGGACAGTGAAGAGACCACTAGGGAGTCTCAAGGATGTGCCAATGATGATAGAAGGAATTGGCCAGAGTTTGAAGGCTATCAAGGAGAAAGTTTTGATGGCTGCTGCTTGGTCAAGTTGTTTGAAGACACCACTGAAAAGGAGGTCCTTGAAGTGGTTAGTTACAAGAATCTGAATGATGTTAAGCTGGTTACTAGCAAAGGAGAAGTGGTTTTGCAACCAAGTGTCTCCAAGAAGGGAGAGTTTTGCTTCAAGCTTCAGCTAGAAGGTAAAGCTACACCTTTTGCCAAGATCAAGGTGAATGGAGTCACCACCAAGGTCAAGAGAAGCAAGATGACACCAAGGAGTTCCAAGACTCCTTCTCCTCACCTCAACTAAAGAGGTAATCAAAGTCAAGCTTAGTGACTTTAAACAAGCACACTTGGGAGGTAATCCCATGTTATCCTTTTGTATATATTATGCTTTCTAGATTATCTTTTATGCTTTGTTTTAGTGTATAGAAACAGGATTCTGAACTGGGGTTTGAGAAAGTCTGAAGGGGACAAATAACAGGTGTATTCTGGCTGGTATCGGTCATTTGTATCGGTCATGACAGACCGATACACATATTTTCGGTCAGTAGTATCGCTCATGACTGATAAGCAATTTCTTTGCAAGGGTGAGTATGCAATGAGGCTATCAAACTCAAATGCAAGACAGGTTGTAGCATAGTATGCAAGAGAGAGTCAATCCACACCTAGGATGATAGAAAATGCAAAGAGAATGCAAGGGCTATGCAAATCTAAGCGAAACAAGAAAGGTTTTGAGAAAATCTCTAAAAACTAGATGCAGCAACTAAATAGAATGCAAACTATTTTAATATTATCAGGAATGATCAAACTACCATGAGGAATAAACAGAATAATTAAAGGACAAAGCTACGAATTACTAAAATTCGACTAGTGGATCGACCATGGGATCGACCACTAGATCAAGCAATAACGATCGATCTCGTCTAAAAATGCAAGAACAGTAAAACTAACGACCAGGATGCTATCAAAGATCAAGCGAATGACGAGAGAAGATGTAAAGATGCTTAAAGAGAGGGTCTAGGGTTAAGATTCATGGTCAGGGGTTTCAAAGGTCCGATCTTGGGTTGAAAACTTTAAATCGACTCACTTTGTAAGAATCTCTAAGCCTTGAAAACTAAATAAGATCTATCCGTGGCTTTCGGTATAGATCACTCCTTCATCCTCTCCTCCAAACCCATGGCTTTTGGTGGAAAGAGAGGTCGAAGGGCAGGAAAAACAGATTTCAAACGAATGGCTTAACTAGTCCCCCAAACTTTCATGGCTTTTGGGAAGGGGTAACTAGTCTCTAGGGTGTGATCTTCAGAGGTCCCTGAATCCTGTCAAGGTAAGGAACCTCTCGGATCATAAAGCTCTTGGCGTGAGAGTCTTTAAGCTTTGAGAACTCGACACCCTAGAAGAGATAGCCATTAAAACACTAGAAAACCCCAAGATCGAAACCCTTTTGACCCCTTAGATCCTCTCAACCCCGAACCCAAATGAACTACTCACTACACATAAGATAAATCAAGCAAATCGTGAAGAAAGAAACGATGAACATGAAAAGAAAACTAGATTAAACTCAAACGATTCGATTACAAAAGCAAGAAGAACTCAAGTTTCGACCATGGTGGATTATCTCCAAAACCAGAGAGAAAAGCATAAAAAAGATAAGAATGAAAAGTTGTGTGGGAAAAGGACGTCGCCGCCTTCCCAAAATGGCGAAAACAACCCGATGGTCCTCCACTCGGTAGCGGCCAAAAGCGGTTGAAAGGACAGAGATCGACCTCGGGATCGAGCGGCTCTCTCGATCATCTTCGGACATCGTGTCTTCAACTCGATCTGGGTCTCGGTCATCTTTGGCGGATCGAGTGTTGCATCCGATCTTGGTATCGATCTTCGGTTGGATCGAGTGGTGGACTTGATCCGGCTCTCGCTCTGCATGGCGTCATTTACGTCCGTACCGTTTGATCGATTGCTTCACTCGATCTTCGTCTCGATCATTTTCCTTGGATCGCCTGGTCTTCTCGATCTTCTGGTCGATCTCATCCTAGATCGACCTGCCATGCTCGATCTGTTCCCCGATCTCTGGTCCTTAGCAAACATTCGAGCTTCCACGAACCGCCACAACAGCTTCAGCACGTCCACGAACCTCCACGACTCCAAAGTAGCCAGAAACAACCTGAATGTGATGCAAAATGCAAGGAACATGCGTATGCTGGTGCAAGAATGCTCTAGGACTCTAAGTGATGCAATCTAGTCTAAAATGTGATGTAAATGCATGAAAAGCTAACTAATGTGTATGCAAAATGTATGTAATATGCAGTAACATCAACTCCCCCAAACTTACTTCTTGCTTGCCCTCAAGCAACAGAAAATAAGTAAGGAAGAGAGGTTTTAAGAAAAACGAATGGGGGTTTTAGCTTCTTGCAAAGGTGCCTTTCAAATGAATCGATCTCAATGTCCTAGTTAACAGTTCTAAAATGCTATGCACACACTCATACTCCAAAGAACTTAGCCATACTCATCACACAAAGAAATTCAGATCATGACTCTCCTATTCCTAACAATCAAAGAAACTCATCCTTTAACATTCATTAACATCCGAACATTGAATCAAACTTATGCACTTTAAAGCAAAACACATTTGGCTAAGGGTGCAGGTTATGAGCATAGAATGATCTCATTTGAAAAGGGTTTACAATTAAAACAAGGGTTTCTCTCAAAAATGGCAAGAATTTTATGCATAATGCTAAAGGTGAAGGCAATTGATGCATACATGATCAGATTCTCATCTATCCATGTAAACTAATAATGATCCTAAACCCCTCTCATTTATTAACTTTTATCCTCACTCACCACTTAGAATCTACCCTTTTTCTCAAAGCTTAGCATTCTCCAATTCAAAACAGAAAATATTTTTAACTCTTTAGGCTAGTGAAAAGGTTGAAAATAAATTTTGCTCTTTAGCTATTTCTTATTGGTAGCTCTCTTAGTTATTTTTTTCTTTTTCTCTTTTTTTTTTTATTTTTATTTGGCACTTAGGCTCTTTTTTTTTCTTTTTCTTATTTTTTTTTTTGGGAGAGCTACCTCCTGAAATTATTAGTGCATATATATAGTTTTTAAACACAACTTTTCACTTAAAACCCATTTCTTTCTTTTAAACCGAGAACAAATAAACATGAAAACAACCCCAATGAACCCCCAAACTTATCCTAAGCCTATACCTAGCTTCAAAATTGCAAAGCTAGCAATCATAAGAGAACCAAATCATGTCGCCTAAACCTAACACTTTATGCTAACTTCAAAACCGAAAAAGAAGGCCTCACAATGATGTCACACAAGAAATATTTGGCTTCAAAGAAGGGTAAGGGTCAATGTGGGAGTTCTACTTAGGCTCACAAAGAGTGGTAAAAAGGAAGAAAAGAGCCTAAATATTTTAAAATCCATGTGTTCATTTTCAAATGCATAAGGATGATAATTAAAATTTCAGATTAAGGTTTTCACTTATTAGGACAAGTTTCAAATCATGAGAGTTCAATTCAAGTCACGAAAATCATAGCAAGTGATCCAAGCATGGTAAGAACTTACTTTCACAGCATAAACAAAGCATTAGAGAACTACTAACTAGGGCATTGAAACAATTCATGAGTATAAACACCTTTTTAAGAAACTTTAACCCCTTATGCAAATGCAAACAACGTAGATGCTAAGAGAAACTCTAGACTCAATCCTAACATGTTTTGACAAGATGAATGCAACTACACGAATCTTTGAAATTGTTTTTAAAAATTTTACCAATTTTTCATGAACTAAAGACTCAAGGATGCTAAAAGAAAATAAGATCAGAAAACACATGTCAAACCACACATGTACTCCCCCAAACTTGCTTGACACCGTCCCGGTGGCAAACAAATTCAAAGGAGCACCAACACAAAGCAAAAAGAAGCAAATATGAGCGGTTATGTACAATGGAAGAAGGTTGTTACCTCTGGTCTAGTCTCGGCTGGAACTTGAGGATGTTCCAGAGAAGCTAGAGACTATGGTTTTGCCCTTGTCAGTTGGTTCTTGGAGAGAAAGGCGCGCCGACTGAATGTTGCTGCCTTGAGTCTCACGGATGACAACTCCACCGGTTGAGAGCCTCCTCTTCTCGGGTTGGTGAACCTCCTCACTTGCATCTTTCTTAGGCGAGCCTCCTTGAAGTGCCTTGACCTTCTTGGCAAGTTTCTTGAGCATTTTGCCTTGCCACTTGTTGATTTTCCTTTGCATCTCCACAACAGATGCTAGGTACTTCTCTGTTTTGGTTCTCAGCTCAAAGTCTAACTTGGGAAGGGTGTAGGCTTCGGGCATCTCATCTTTCGTGGCTGGAGACTCGGACCTTTGACGAGGAGCAATCGCTGGGGCAGGCGGTCCTCCTAGAGGAGCAAAGCACTCCTCTTCTGTTGGCAAGAACTCGATGTTCCCAACACCAAGCAGCTCGGTCTCGTCTTTGTTTGGCAGGATGCACACTTTCTTCTTGTTTTCGTCGTCTATGAAGAGGTAAGCGTAGAACCCTTCTGCTGGCGTGCGTCCGAAGCTGTCGGTATTTCTCATGTAGACCTTATCCATGAAAGCTCTGGCTGGTACGTGTGTGAAGTCGTGTATAGGCACATCAGCTTGCAAGAATAGAGGAGTAGGAAGCCGCAATGAAAGAAGAAGTTGCCTTGCACCGCAAGGCATAAGCCTTGTATTTCACCAAGGAGGCAGCAAGCACACATCCGTAGTTCACCTCGTCGCCGAGCTCATCCTCCATAGGCTCGTCATTCTCATCCGGGTCACACAACAAGTGCTTCACGCCTTGGAACAGGAAGCAAAGCTCGGTCTTTGTGACCGTGGGAGCAACTGATCTTCCGCTAAACGTGTTGGCGATCAGCTTCAGAGTGTACCTCAGCACCGGGCTTCTCACTCTCTTGATCTTAGCGGTGTTGGCTTTGTAGTCCTTGTTGCTAATCAGGTCCCAAAAATCGTTAGCTCACTTGAAGGAAGGGAACTCGACCTTGGTGGCATCCGCGTTGAGACCATACACTTGACATAGCTCGGGGATGGAGAGGCTGAAGGCTTGACGTCCAACCTTGAAGGAGAGGCGACCTTGTGAAGGAACGGGTGCGCTAGGATTCTCGTAACATAACTCCAACGTGGCAAGGAAGTCTATTGTCACTTCTGGAATGGTTGGGCAATCCATCTGTGACAGACATCTTAAGCCAATGTTCTTGAGGAGTTGGTCGAAATCCCCAAGAATCCCTAGCTTGAACAGCAGCTCCCGATCCGCAAACTTGGTAGGCTCAAACCGAAGCCTTTCAAGCCTTTTCTTGTCCCTCTTCTCATCCTTACTCCATCTGACCCTCTCTTGAACAGCCACCTCTTGTCCTTCTCCCTCTTGTGCTGTCTCTTCTCTCGTTCTTTTGGGGGCCATTGTACCTGAAACAAATTTCTCAAGAAGTTTGATAAGCAAAACGGCGGTTTGATGAGAGAATAAGAGAGGAGAAGGAGAAAGATTATAACTACTACCCTAGAATTTTGGGAAATTAATAAAAATTATAGCTAAATAAAGGAGAATCAAATCTTTAGATACTAGAAAATCTAGAAATAATCTTTTTACTTAGCTAAATTTTAAAATTCAAAAACGGCCTTATCATCTAGAACAATATCTTGCGAATTAAAATGAAATTTTCTTAAAATAATTCATGAATCTCCGAAAATACCTTTGCAAGAATGTTAAAGAGCCTTGCTAGCCTTTGAAAACAGAAAACTCTCACTCTCTTTGTTTAAAATTTTCGAGAAAACAAGAATGAGAGGGTGAGAAGTTATTGAAATATTTAAAGACTAGCAAATGGCAAAACCATGGGTAGTAAAGGTGGTTTTCTGACAAAGTCTTGGTCAAGGCACATCTTTCATAGTCAAAGATGCTTGCCTTAACCAAGTTTTGAATTTAAAAATTAGAGGCAAAAGAATAAAGGAGGGAAAGAAAATGTTACCTCGGCTTGAGATCGAGTCCGTTTGGTCGATCTAGGACTCGATCTCATGCCCATCTTGCGAATTAAAAGGAAATTTTTTTAAAATAATTCATTAAACTCCGAAAATACCTTTGCAAGAATGTTAAAGAGCCTTGCTAGCCTTTGAAAACAGAAAACTCTCTCTCTTTGTTTAAAATTTTCGAGAAAACAAGAATGAGAGTGTTAGAAGTTATTGAAATATTTAAAGACTAGCAAAAGGCAAAACCATGGGTAGTAAAGGTGGTTTTCTGACAAAGTCTGGGTCAAGGCACATCTTTCATGGTGAAAGATGCTTGCCTTGACCAACTTTTGAATTTAAAAATTGAAGGGAAAAGAATAGAGGAGGGAAAGAAAATGTTACCTCAGCATGAGATCGAGTCCGTTTGGTCGATCTATGACTCGATCTCATGCCCATAATGGCGTAGATCGAGAGGGTTACTCGATTTGTGACTCGATTCAAGATGAATCGAGTCTTAGATCGATTGGCTCCCTCGATCGTTGAGATGTTGGATCCACGGCTAAGTCCTCATGATCGAGCTACGTCCTCGATTTGGGGGTCGATTTGGCATAGATCGAGTGATGGATCGAGTCGAGTGATCGATCTGTTTCCAACAGATTTTTCCGAGAGAAATTAGATTGGTCGATCCATTTTGGATCGATCGATCCGTTTTTGTCAAGGTCGATCCTATCACTCGTTCTCGTCTAGATCGACTGGCTCCTCTCGATTCACTGACTCGATCTAGCAAAGATCGAGTCAGGATCAGTCGATCTAGCACTCGATCTCTAGCCTTTTCTTAACCCCTATCGCCTCTTTTGGTCTTCAAGATTGAGGTTTAGACTCCTCATATCTGTTCCTACACACTTGCAAAATAAAAACATAAAACTGAAAGAGAAAGAAAGCAGAAATATGTACAGGATAGACATGGGAATGCCTCCCAAGTGCGCTTTCTTTAACGTCTTTAGCTAGACTTTACTTGGTTTAGGCGGATGGTGGGTCTTGGAGAAGCACCGAGGTACTCTCCTTGCCATAGATGTCTGCCAAGTAAGGCTTGACCCTGTGTCCGTTGACGGTGAATGCACTGCCACTCTTTCCCATCAATGTAACAGCTCCATAAGGCAGCACTTCTTGGATTACAAACGGCCCCACCTTGATTTCAGCTTTCCCGGGAAGAGTTTGAGTCTTGAATTGTACAGCAACACTAAACCACCTTCTTTAAGCTCCTTGGCAACCAACTTCTTGTCATGAGCTTCCTTAGTCCGCTCCTTGTATATCCGAGAGCTCTCATAAGCGTTCAGTCTTAACTCGTCCAATTCATGTAGCTGAATGAGGCGCCTCTCTTGAGTAATCTTGAGGTCAAAGTTCAGCCTCTTCACAGCCCGCAACGCACGGTTTTCCAGCTCAACCGGGAGATGACAGCCCTTGCCATAGAGTAGAGTAAAAGGAGTTGTACCAATCAGTGTTTTGAAAGCGGTACGGTAGGCCCAAAGAGCGTCGTGAAGCTTCACTGCCCAGTCTTTCCTTGTTGCTCCAACAGTCTTCTCTAGTATAGCCTTGATTTGCCGGTTGGAGACCTCCACTTGACCGCTTGTTTGAGGATGATACGGTGTAGCCACCTTATGCTTAACGCCATACTTTCTCAAGAGGTTCTCAAAAACCTTGTTTATGAAGTGGCTTCCTCCATCGCTTATAACCACCTTAGGTACCCCAAACCTCGGGAAGATGATACTCTTGAACAGCTTGACCACCACCTTAGAATCGTTTGTAGGGGAGGCAATAGCCTCAACCCATTTAGAGACATAATCCACTGCTACTAAGATGTACTTGTTGCCATATGAAGAAGGAAATGGCCCCATGAAGTCTATGCCCCACGCGTCAAACACGTCAACCTCGAAGATGGGAACCTGAGGCATTTCATTCCTCTTAGTAATATTCCCTGCTCGTTGACATGCCTCACAGCTCTTCACAAACTCGTGTGCGTCTTTGAAGATGGACGGCCACCAGAAACCGGCTTGCAACACTTTCGTGGCAGTCTTGAATGAAGCGAAGTGTCCTCCGTAGGAAGAGCCATGACAGTGATAAAGGATGTCTCTAGCTTCTTCCTTTGTAACACACCTCCGGTACAAACTGTCCACTCCTCTCTTGTATAAGTAGGACTCGTCCCAAAAGTAGTCACTAGCCTCTCTCATGAACCGCTTCTTGTGATAGCTGTTGAGATGTGTTGGCTCCTCACAACACGCTAAATAGTTCACGACATCAGCATACCACGGTAGATCCTCCTCTTTGAAACTCAACACCTCTTCGAACCGCCCCTCTAGCTTTCCACAAACAGCCGTTGTGATCGCCATGAGTTGCTCTTCTGGAAGAGAGTCATCTAAGGGTAGAGACTCGTTTTCTATTCCCTTCTTGTCTTTAATATCCATGTCAAACTCCTGGAGCAAGAGAATCCACCTCAAAAGCCGAAGCTTTGTGTCTTTCTTCGAATAGATGTATCGTAAAGCCGCGTGATCCGTGTAGACAATAGCTTTGGAACCAACAAGATATGACCGGAACTTCTCAAAGGCGAACACTACTGCAAGCAAATCCTTCTCTGTAGTGGTGTACCTTGTTTGCGTGTCATCCAAGGTTCTTGAAGCATAGTAGATCACGTGTAGCTTCTTGTCTTTCCTCTGACCAAGAACGGCTCCTACGGCGTAGTCACTAGCATCGCACATGATCTCAAAAGGTAGTGTCCAGTCTGGAGCTTGAACTATAGGGGCCGACGTAAGGGATTCCTTGATGGTCACGAAAGCTCGCAAACACTCTTCATCAAACACAAACTCAGCTTCTTTGCACAGAAACCGTGTAAGAGGACGTGCAATCTTGGAGAAATCCTTGATGAAGCGCCTATAGAACCCGGCGTGTCCCAAGAAACTTCTGACTCCCTTAACGTTAACCGGCGGCTCAAGACCCATCATGACTTTCACTTTAGCCTGATCAACCTCAATGCCCTTCTCTGATATCTTATGACCAAGCACGATCCCTTCCTTAACCATAGAGTGGCATTTCTCCCAGTTTAGCACCAAGTTTGTCTCTTCACAATGCTTTAGTACCCTGCAAAGATTCAACAAACACGCAGAACAGGACGCACCATAGACAGAGAAGTCATCCATGAACACCTCTACCATCTCCTCTATTAGATCGGAGAAGATCGACATCATACACCGCTGAAATGTAGCCGGTGCATTATACAATCCAAACGGCATCCTTCGATACGCGAAGGTACCGTAGGGATATGTGAAGGTCGTCTTCTCCTGATCATTTGGGTGAATTGGTATCTGAAAGAAACCGCTATACCCATCGAGAGAACAGTAGTAAGGGTGATTAGCAAGTCTCTCAAGCATTTGATCAATAAAAGGCAAATGGAAATGATCTTTCCTAGTTGCAAGGTTAAGTTTCCTATAATCAATACACATCCTATGACCAGTAATGGTTCTAGTAGGAATAAGCTCATCTTTTTCATTCCTTATGACCGTGATCCCTCCCTTCTTAGGCACCACGTGTACAGGAGAAACCCACGTGCTGTCACTTATGGGATAGATCACGTCAGCCTCTAAAAGCTTAAGGATCTCTTTCTTAACAACCTCTTCCAAATTAGGATTCAAACGCCTTTGATGTTCTATAGAAGAGGCGTTGTCATTATCCAAGTGAATCCTGTGAGTGCAAAGCATTGGTGAAAGGCCCTTGATGTCACTTAAAGAGTACCCAATGGCCTTCCTATACTTTCTCAGCTCAGTCAGGAGCGAGTGCAACTCATCATCACTCAAGTTTTCATTCACAATCACAGGATAGGTGTTATTAGGCCCTAAGGTCCACCTTTGGGGCTAACAGCTCGCTCCAGTCATCCTCGTGGCTGTTGTTGTTGACTTCCTCCTTGGAACCCTCCTTAGAACCCGAGGCATGGCCCTTAAGACTGCTTTCCTCAACCGCTATCCCTTCTGAAATCGAGTCCTCCAGTCGATCTTGCTCTCGATGTCGTCTAGATCGAGCAGTTTCGCTCGATTCACTTACTCGATTTGATGTGGATCGAGTAAGGGATCGAGACGCTGAGTCGATCTCCTGTTTAGACCCAAAATGATCGGAAGGTCTCTCTCGATCGTTGACTCGATTGTTTTTCCGGATCGATCATTCCTCTCGATCTGTCTATCGATTGCTGCACCGGATCGAGTTATGTTCTCGATTGCCTTGTCGATCTGACTCCTGGATCGAGTGATAGCGTCGATCTCGGGGTCCATTTCTAGGCAGCAGCCTTCATCCTTCTTAAAAATCTTCCTAGAATCTAGCAAGTTGACGTACTCATGGGTCCTCTGATCCACATAGCCAAACTCCCCTGGCTCCTTTGTCAGTGCCAGCTTCAGATGTTCTTCCTGAGCCAGTTCTTCCAGCAACTCATCCGCTAAGGCATCTATTGTTTCAATGTAGAAAGCTTGCCCTTCTATGGTCGGCTTCTTCAGAACCTCATTGATATCGAAGTCCAGCCTTATGTCCTTTCCCAAGTGCAAGGCAATCTTCCCGTTCTTGACGTCGATGATAGCCCCGGCGGTTGCAAGGAATGGTCTACCTAGGATGAGTGGATCCTTAGGCTCTTCATCCATTTCCAACACGACGAAGTCCGTAGGTACGTTCACACCACTGATTCGCACCGGTAGATCTTCAAGCAGCCCCACTGGTAGCCTCACACTCCTATCAGCCAGTACCAACGAGATCCTACAGTCTTTGAAACGAGTAAAGCCAAGCTTCTTCGCCACGGAATGAGGCATCAGGTTTATGCTAGCTCCGAGATCACAAAGGCAACTCTTGAACTCCAGAGGACCTAAAGCGCAGGGTATAGTGAAGCTTCCAGGGTCTCCCAACTTCTTAGGGACTATCTCCTTATGTATCACAGCACTACACTCTTCACTTAGAACAAGCACCTCCTTGCTTTCCTTATTCTTCTTCACGAGAGTGTCTTTGAAGAACTTGGCGCATTTAGGCATCATTGCAAGGCAGTCAACAAGAGGTAGCTTGATTTCCACGTCCTTAAGATGCTTCTCAAAGAGGATCCTATGCTTCTCTATGAGTTGCTTCTTGAAGCGGCCAGGAAAAGGCAGCTTAGGTACATACGGCGGAGGTACATAAGCATTCGTCTCCTTAGTAGTTTGCTCCGCTTTCTTCTCAGCAACTGCTTTGTCTCCTCTACTTGGCCCTTGGATCCAGACATTGTCAAAGTTAATCTCATCATCAGCTGAAGGCTTACCCTCCCCCTCTTGAATTACAACGTCCTCGTTGTTCTTAGGAGTAACTGGAGGTTCTAGCTCTTTGCCGCTTCTTAACGTGATGGCGTTGGCATACTCCTTAGGATTCTGCTCACACTTGCCCGGTAGGCTATTCTGACCACTTGTACTCGCTTTCCCCTTCTCTAGCTGCTTGATCTTGTTGTTTAAGTTGGTGACCTGAGTGGAGAAGTCAGTGAGAGACGAGTCTAGACGAGTGTTCATCTCGGCGAACTTCTGGTTTGTAGAGGCTTGCCCTTGTATCAGCTGCTGAAACATGGCCTGAACCGGATCAACCTGTTGTTGCATCGGCTGTTGCTGCTGAGGTGCAAAGCCCGGAGGGTAGTTAGGCGTATAACCCTTGTTACTTTGATGTTTCCCTTGGAAGTTGTTTTGCCCTTGACCTTGGAAACCACCACTCGGCTGAAAACCTTTGTTGTAAGGGATGAAAGGTTTTGCTTGCTGAGCAGGATACACTTGGTCCTTAGGGTTGGCAATGTTGGTGCTTCGGTAGGAGAGATTGTTGTTCTGGTTGTAGCCTTGAGGCTTGTAATTGTTCTGTCCCGCCACCCAATTGGCTTCTTCCTGGCTCAACTCAAGCTCCTCTTGATTCTCATCTGCTTCACCAACAAAGTGAACATGCTTCTGATTGGCTAACACCAGTTTATCTATCTTCTCATGCAAAGATTTCAGCTCCTTTTTGTGAGACTCTAGCTCGGATCCTCTCGGTGCACGGTCATAATCCTCAGCGTAGTTGCCATCACTCAATGCCAAGTTTTCTATCAGCTCCATGCCCTCTTCTACCTCCTGACCAAGGAAGTTCCCTTTGCTAGCTGTGTCAAGCCACAACCTGATCTTTGGCGAAGGTCCGCGGTAGATGGTGCTGAGTAGGGTCTCCTTGCTGAAACCGTGATGAGGACATTGGATCGTGTAGTCTTTGAAACGTTCCATTGCCTCGTTGAATGTCTCGTTGTTTCGTTGAGTGAAGCCGCTGATTTCGCTTCTCAACCATGTTGTCCGGGTGCTAGAGAAGAACTTTGAGAGAAAGGCCTTCTTACACTCGGCCCATGAGGTGATGGTGCCTTGTGGGAGGGTCTTCTCCCAATGCCTAGCCTTGTCTCCGAGTGAAAAGGGAAAGAGACACAGCTTGAAAGCATCTTTGGATATGCCGTTTATCTTGATCATCCCACATACTTGCTCGAAGTTGTCAAGGTGCTCCAAGGGATCTTCCATTGCTAAGCCGTGGAACTTGTTGTTTTGCACCATGGAGATGAAACCTGGCTTAATCTCGAAGTTGTTGTTTTGTACAGGAGGAGGAGTGATCCCAAACCTATTGTGATGAGTATTGGGAGCATCTCCGGCTCCTATGATCCTTAGGGGTCTAGCCGTGTGTTGGGGGTTTCCATTGCCCCTTCCCACTGCCCCGTGAGCTGGAGGAGGTCCTTCTGGATGCTCGTGTTCAGCCATAGCTTCAAAGTCAACCAAACCATGCTGAACAATCTCCTCAAAGGCTCTGGCTTGTTCTCGTACTCTTCTTTGCCGTGAATGACCAAGCTGATGAATGTTGTCCAAGGGTTGTAGTAGATTGTTGTCTCCCCTTGAACGAAGATTCATGTACCTGAGAGATACACGTTTGAGAGTAGAATGATTAGTAACTAAAACAAGGTAAAGGCTTAGTCTTTATTAAGTCCCAAATCTTTATGTTTTCTAAACAATCCTAGGATGGCAACGGCGCCATTTGATAAGCAATTTCTTTGCAGGGGTGAGTATGCAATGAGGCTATCAAACTCAAATGCAAGACAGGTTGTAGCACATTATGAAAGAGAGAGTCAATCCACACCTAGGATGATAGAAAATGCAAAGAGAATGCAAGGGCTATGCAAATCTATGCGAAACCAGAAAGGTTTTGAGAAAATTTCTAAAAACTAGATGCAGCAACTAAATGGAATGCAAACTATTTTAATATTATCAGGAATGATCAAACTACCATGAGGAACAAACAGAATAAATAAAGGACAAAGCTACGAATTACTAAAATTCGACTAGTGGATCGACCATGGGATCGACCACTAGATCGAGCAATAACGATCGATCTTGTCTAAAAATGCAAGAACAGTAAAACTAACGACCAGGATGCTATCAAAGATCAAGCGAATGACGAGAGAAGATGTAAAGATGCTAAAAGAGAGGGTCTAGGGTTGAGATTCATGGTCAGGGGTTTCAAAGGTCCGAACTTGGGTTGAAAACTTTAAATCGACTCTCTTTGTGAGAATCTCTAAGCCTTGAAAACTAAATAAGATCTATCTGTGGCTTTCGGTATAGATCACTCCTTCATTCTCTCCTCCAAACCCATGGCTTTTGGTGGAAAGAGAGGTCGAAGTGCAGGAAAAACAGATTTCAAACGAATGGCTTAACTAGTCCCCCAAACTTCCATGGCTTTTGGAAAGGGGTAACTAGTCTCTAGTGTGTGATCTTCAGAGGTCCCTGAATCCTGTCAAGGTAAGGAACCTCTCGGATCATAAAGCTCTTGGCGTGAGAGTCTTTAAGCTTTGAGAACTCGACACCCTAGAAGAGATAGCCATTAAAACACTAGAAAACCCCAAGATCGAAACCCTTTTGACCCCTTAGATCCTCTCAACCCCGAACCCAAATGAACTACTCACTACACATAAGATAAATCAAGCAAAGCGTGAAGAAAGAAACGATGAACATGAAAAGAAAACTAGATTAAACTAAAACGATTCGATTACAAAAGCAAGAAGAACTCAAGTTGCGACCATGGTGGATTATCTCCAAAACCAGAGAGAAAAGCATAAAAAAGATAAGAATGAAAAGTTGTGTGGGAAAAGGACGTCGCCGCTTTCCCAAAATGGCGAAAACAACCCGATGGTCCTCCCCTCGCTAGCGGCCAAAAGCGGTTGAAAGGACAGAGATCAACCTCGGGATCGAGCGGCTCTCTCGATCATCTTCGGACATCGTGTCTTCAACTCGATCTGGGTCTCGATCATCTTCGGCGGATCGAGTGTTGCATCCGATCTTGGTATCGATCTTCGGTTGGATCGAGTGGTGGACTCGATCCGGCTCTCGCTCTGCATGGCGTCATTTACGTCCGTACCGTTTGATCGATTGCTTCACTCGATCTTTGTCTCGATCATTTTCCTTGGATCGCCCGGTCTTCTCGATCTTCTGGTCGATCTCATCCAAGATCGACCGGCCATGCTCGATCTGTTCCCCGATCTCTGGTCCTTAGCAAACTTCCGAGCTTCCACGAACCGCCACAACAGCTTCAGCACGTCCACGAACCTCCACGACTCCAAAGTAGCCTGAAACAACCTGAATGTGATGCAAAATGCAAGGAACATGCTTATGCTGGTGCAAGAATGCTCTAGGACTCTAAGTGATGCAATCTAGTCTAAAATGTGATGTAACTGCATGAAAAGCTAACTAATGTGTATGCAAAATGTATGTAATATGCAGTAACATCAATGACTGACCGATATCAGTAGAGCCAGTCTACACCAGTCAACATATCGGTCACTTGTGATCGATATGGAAAGAAGTTTAAAGGTGGGAAAGTTTTCGGTCATTCATATCGACCACACTTGGTCGACGTAAACATACCGTATGATTTTCGGTCTATCGTGTCTACCACTGTTGATCGATACGATTCTTGAAATTATATCGGTCACCAGTATGGATCACTCAAGATCGACACAATCATGCCGGATGTATTTCGGTCAAGTGTGTCAACCACTGATGACTGATACAAATCCTAGGAAGCACGTCAGTCTCCAGTATCGATCACTCATGACCGAAAATGCAATTTCGGTCAGTAATATCGGTCATGAGTGACCGAAACTCCATCCGAGGTAAGTGTCTCAACTTCCAAAATTTTTTGCCTCCTTTGGTTTGGAGCCAAGGAAGTTTGAATTTTTAAATAGGTTTCCTTCTGACCTCTTTCTTAGCTTCTGAACACTTTTGTTTTTGTCCCCCACTCATTTGATTCCCTTCACTCCCTACCCACCTCCTTATATGTCAATAAACTCTTCCTACTCTCCCTAACTTCATCTCTCATTGCTCTACCTCAAAGATTTTCAGCGCTCTCCTTCCCCTTATTATAAGTACTCAGAATTTCTTTGAGCTTTACACTTTCAGGTACAATGAAAAGAAGGAGCAGCTCAACAGCAAGCATCAGGAGTAACTTGAGCTTTTGCCCTGATGAGAGCCAACTCTACCAAGAGGGATCAGTAGTTGAAGAGCGAAATGACAGTCATAGAGACACACAAAAAGGATCTTCTCAGGATCATCCCACAACTCCTACCACTAAACCAAGTACCACATCCTTTCCATTGTTATATACCATTGCATCTTTTCATTTTTGTAATATATTTTGTTGCTTCTCTCTTCCATTGCCTTCATTACACAAGGAACTGTGTAATTTAAGTGTGTGGGAGAGATTTGTGGTTTGACTTTGTTTGACTTTGTGTTCTGTTTTCTTAGTTTCTCTTTTTCTTTTCACTTTGAGTCTCATGCATATCATGCATACATGTAAGGCATAGAAAAACACAAAAAAATCAAAAAAAATTGAAAATCTTTTGCATTTTTTGCAAACCAAAAAGAAAGCATGTAGTTGCATTTCATTCCTTTAAGATTGAGTCTAGTGTTGACATATAGGTTGCATTGCATTTGCATAGGGCATTATGATGAATTTTCCTTGTAAAGTGCTTAGTGTTTAGAGATGATTTCAGTTTTCAAGTGCTTAGTTGTTTGATGCATCATATGATTGCTAGAAGTTAAGGCTGAACCATGCTTAGATTGCTAGATTTGGTCTTCTCATCTAATTCTGAAAGCATTTGTTCTCTGAAAATCAACTCTATCAACTTGAACTTTAATTTGGACTTTCAATTATCATGTCTTATGCATTAAAAAATAAATTCATGGCTACCATATACATATTTGGATCATCTTTCTCCTTTCTACCACTCTTGTTGATCCAAATAGCTGATCCTCATACTTATGGAATAGTTACATCCTCACCCTTAACCAAAACCTCATTTTGAGCCTAAACACTATTGTGAGAGCTGTGAGGCCTTTGCATTGCATTTTCGATTTTTTCTTGGAAAAAAGTGTTAGGAATAAGGCTGGCAATGATTAGCTCTCTTGTAGATATCAGCTTGCATTTTGAGCTTGATTTTAGGATAGGAGTTTTTGGGGTTTGAAAGGGTAGAGTTAGGTTGTTTGAGCTTAATGTTTTTTATCTTTTGAAAAGAAAAGGGTAAGATTTGAAATGGTAGATAAAGGGGAAACAGTTTAGTATTGTGGTTAAGCAAAGGGAAAAAAAGCTCTAAGTTCAAAAGGAAGAATTGGCGCCAACAACAAAGCTCAGAGAGGGTCCAAAGAAGAAAAATCAGACCAGGAGCAATCCACCAAAGGTGATGAAGGTGCCATTACAATAAAGAAAAGCAAGTCCCAACCAAGAAGAAGCAACCACACAAGCAGAATGAAGAAGGTTTCCCCAACCATGAATAAGAAGAAAGAAAATGGTAGAGTTTAGGAAAGGGTAGACTTAGAGGGTTCACTTTTGGGTTTAGAAATGCTTATGACTCATCTTTGGGAAGTAAGGGTAGACGAGGGCTTTGAATTGCATGCATAAGTGTGCTTTGACCATTAGCATTTTGCCTAAGATTAAGTCATTTCATTGAGTGATCCTTCTTGTCTCACAACCTTACCCCTTTTCAACCAAATGTCTTCACTTGATTTGCATAAGCACGATTCATGTTCAGAACTTAATTGAATGTTATAGAGTTGATTGATTTGAGCATTTGCCTAAGTTGAGATTTGAGATCATTTTGAAACATGATGAGCATGGCTAGGTTCTTTTAAGTATAGCTGATTGTGTTTGCATCCTACACCTAGGCACTAGAGCATTAAAACCATCTCTTTACCTTTGCACTTTTGGAATCTGAATGCCCACTTTCAAACCTCACTCTCCCATTTGTTCTTACTTACTTGAGGACAAGCAAAAGGCAAGTGTGGGGGTGTTGATATCTCTTGTATTTACACCATTTAGGGCTGCATTTAGTACATGTTTTAATCCTCTTTTGCATATTTTCCCTTAGCTTTGTCCCATTTTCTTCTCCTTTTAGACTTAGGTTGCATTTAGAGTATATATTGCATTTTTCTTGCATATTGGATGTTTTTAGGTGCTTTTGGAGCTTAAAGGAGCTTGGAGGAGTTTTGGGAATGATCCATGAGGCTAGCTGGACAAAAGGGAGCAAGAAGGATCAAAGCAGAAGATCTCTGCAGAAGTTTTCGGTCAGAGCCTGGTGACTTTCGGTCTCTGGTGACCGAAATGGAGCAGTATCGATCACCAGTATCGGTCTGATGTGGTCGACACAAACACACTGTTCTAATTTCGGTCGTGTGTGTCGATCACTGATGACTGATACAGATAAATTTCGATCACTGGAGATCGACACAACTGACCGATACTGACCCATCCCGAACCTGTTTTTAATTAGACTTTTGCCACCTTTCTAGGGTTTTCTCCCTTAGATTATAATTAGCTCCTTTTTCTATATTTTCGAGAGGTCTTGTCAAAATACTGTTCTTAAGCTATTTTTTTAAGTTTGTAAGACAATTTTTTTGCTTTGTTTAATACAATCAAGTATTTGCTTTAATCTTTCTTTTAATCATGATTAGCATCTTCTCTCTTTGTGATTTGGTGTTAAACATGATTATGAGTGAGTAGTTACCTTAGGGTTTCTAGATCTGGTAGATTAGGGGAATCTATGGCTTG
Source organism: Thlaspi arvense (assembly GCA_911865555.2). Classification (NCBI taxonomy): domain Eukaryota; kingdom Viridiplantae; phylum Streptophyta; class Magnoliopsida; order Brassicales; family Brassicaceae; genus Thlaspi; species Thlaspi arvense. The sequence goes on from OU466858.1 coordinate 39,261,044, forward strand.
ATTAAGGCTTGTTATGTTCTTCTGTTTTTGGGTTCCTCTCTATTAATCTGTTATTCATGCTAGATTAGTCTTGATCAAACTGGTCTAGGTTGTTAGCTTTCTCTTATGCCCACCAAGTGTTTGATGAAATGTTGAACCTGTTTAATAGAGGATTTTCTGGCCTTGGCTCAAGAGATTGACTGTTTGAGGAGCATTTTGACTTGAATAGAGTTGATTAGTCTTGCTTGCTTGATGTTTTAGCACTAATGAGAGTTAGTTCTTGTTAAGATGTTTAGCAAAGGGTTATTTGCCAAGAGATTGGATCTAACTAGCTTAGTTGTGAACTCTATGTCTAGGAACCACCATTGCTTGCTTACTTGCTTGATCAATGTAGTTTGAAACAACCTTAATCAATGTCTGAAATTCCCCAAAGTCAATAACCACATCTAGGAACTTGTCTTTCCCCTAATTTTAATTTCGAATTTGCTCTGTTTTGCTCTGTTTCACTCTGTTTTTTTTGCTTAGAATTGCTTAGTTTGCTTTTGCTTTCACCTTGTTGCTGCTTGTTTCACTTAGGTTGTTAGAACTGTTGCTTAGGCAACAAAACCCCTTTCCTGGCTTGCTTGACTTAAAGATTCCACTCTCAACTCTTCTGTCTTTCAACTCTTCCCATTTGGATTGATACAACCCTATGCTATACTGCATCTGATTAGTACAAGCTAGGGCAATTGTCCTACAAGGGGTAAAACCCTTGTATCAACCATCGAGCTGTTTGGCCTACATTGGGAAGGCGGCGATTACATTTTCACACACGCTTTCACTTTTACTTTTTATCATCTTTCTCTCTGGTTTTCAGGCGATTCCGCCATTGTTAGACTTTGAGCTTTGTTCTTGAATATTTCGAATTGTTTAAGCTTAATCTATCGTTTTTCATGTTCATCATTTCATCTTTCATGCTTTGCTTGTTTACTTAATGTGTAGTGAGTAGTTTAATCGGGTTTTGGGGTTAAGAGGATTCAAAGGGGTCTAAAAGGTTGTCAAGTTTGGTGTTTTCTTGTTCTTAATGGCTTTCTTTTCTAAGATGTTGAGTTCTTAAGGGTTAAAGAGTCTCACGCCAAGATCTTTATGATCATAGAGAGCTCTTACCTTGACAGAATCCAGAGATCTCTGAAAGTCACATATTAGAGGCTAGTTACTCTTTCCCAAACGCCATGGTAGTTTAGAGGACTAGTTAAGCCGCGTGTTTGAAAACTGTTTTCCTTGCCTCTCAATCTCTTTTTCCGCCAAACGCCATGGGTCTGGAGGAGAGATTGAGAGAGTGATCCATACCACACGCCATGGATGGATCTTGTTTCATTTTCAAGGCTTAGAGAACCTCACAAAGTGAGTAGATCTAGAGTTTTCAAACCACACTTGTACCTTTGAAACCCCTGAACGTGAATCTCAACCCTAGACCCTCTTTCTAGTATTTCTTAGTCTCTGTTGATCATTCGCTCGTTGCTTGCTTGCACCTTGGTCATTAGATTCGTTTTCGCTTAACCTGTCTTTTAGATCGGTCGTTGTTGCTCGATCTAGTGGTCGATCCTGTGGTCGATCCACTAGTCGGATTTAATAAATTCATAGCTTTGCATTTTAATCATTCTGCTTGTTCGTCGTGGTAGCTAGTTCATTCCTGATATTTTTAAAATAGTTTTGCCTTGCATTTAGTCGTCGCATTTAGTTTTTAGGAATTTTACAAAATCAATCATCATTTGCCTAGCTTTACTCGATCCTTGCATTCTCATTGCACTTTCTAGCTCCTGGATTGGATTGATACTCGCCTGCATACTTTACTACAACTAAGTGTTGCATTTGAGCTTTGATACATCATTGCATACACATACACTCTGCAAAAAATCTTGTTATCACTATGAAAAGGAAAGATGGATTTCTTCCAGGAAGAACAGACACCAACCCAAGACACTCTGTCAATGCCATCACGCTGAGAAGTGGAAAGAAGCTGCAACCATTGCAGAAAAAGGGCCTGAGTACAAAGGATTTCGAGCAACTGCAGGAGTTTGAAGATGAAGATTTCGCCAATTTTAAAGAGTGTCGATCGAAACCAACCCCTCTGTGTCGATCGACACCAGAGGAACTTCACGTTTCTTCTACTCGAGGCGAAGAGATATCGAGCGAGGTTGACAAGCAGCTTGAAGGACGCTCGACACCACTTGCAGAGGCAAGTGTCGATCGACACCCACCCCCTGGTGTCGATCGACACCCACCACAGAAGCAAGCTGCAATTTTTCAGACTCCAAACAGTGCAGAAGAGAGGGTCTACAAGCCAAAGGTGCCTTATCCAAGGAACCAGAAGAAGACTAAACAAGAGCTGGAGGATTGATAGAGAACGGAAGTTACGTAACAAAGGTCGGATCTCGTACTCAAAGGAGGACTCGCAAACAACCTTGGTTCTTGACTGAAGCGAATAGATCGGAAGAGACAAGGGGTTAAGAATACTCCTCTTAGTGCTTGCAAAAGCTCTTGGTTTATTGAAAGTTCAAATCAAAGGTGTCTTTTACAAAGCTCTTAGAACATCCTTTTATAATAGCGAGAGATTATATTAAATCTCTAGATCCTATTTAACAAAAGATTCATAATTATCCTAAAAGTAATAGAAAACCAAAACCCTTACCATAAATAAAAGAGTAATAGCAAACACGGAAAAGCCTTTTAGCGTGTCTGAACAAAGCCCAACGTAAGTAATAGCAAATACGGAAGAGCTAGTACTAGCAAACACGGAAGAGCTCCTTTAGCCTCTTTGAACAAAGCTCAACATAACTGATAGATGCGCTGCATCAGGTCTCACCAGGTGGGAGAGGATTCAGCCACGAATCCGGCGTGACATTGTCACCATGAAATGGAGAAATGTGCTTAACATTAAACACATCTGAAGTACGAAGTTGAGGAGGTAAACGGAGCCGGTACACATTGTCATTAATGCGCTCGAGGACTTCGACAGGACCAATCTTGCGAGAGCGGAGCTTATTGTATTCGTGGGCAGGTATTCGATCTTTAGTGAGGACATCCTATACCAGATCGCCTGGATAAAAACGAAGCTCGCGCCGTTTGGTATCAGCGGCCTGTTTATACTTGAGAGTGAATGCTTCCAAATTCGTCTTTGCCCGGGTATGGACGTGATGAAGACCCTCAAAAAAAGTTCACAGCCTCGCCATGAAAGCGAGTCTTGTCGGGAATTGGAGCGAGGTCCAAAGGGCAACGAGGAGTGAGACCGTAGACGGCATGAAAAGGACTAAAACCCGAGCTCCGGTTAGTTGCATGATTATGTGCAAACTCAGCCTAGCATAACTGTAAATCCCAGCTCTTGATGTTATCCCCGACCAAACAACGCAAAAGGTTACCAAGGGAACAATTAGTCACCTCAGTTTGGCCATCGGATTGCGGGTGATAGGCAGAGCTCATGTTCAGGTTCGTGCGAAGAAGCTTCCAAAAAGAACGCCGAAAGTGGCTTAAGAAGCGAGTATCCCTATCAGAGACAATCGAAGTCCGTAAACCGTGAAGGCGATAGACATCACGAAAGAACAACGATGCAACATTCACGGCATCAACTGTTTTCTTGCAAGGAATGAAGTGCGCCATCTTAGAGAACCGGTCGACAACCACAAAAATCGAGTCGTTACCCCATTGTGTGCGAGGAAGACCCAAGACGAAATCCATATTTAAGTCACTCCAAGGCTGTATCGAAATAGGTAAGGGCATGTACAGCCCTGCATTAAAGGCTTTTCCCTTCCCCTGCTGACAAATGCAACAGCGTTCCACAAACCGCTCAACGTCACAGCATAGGGAGGGCCAAAAATAAGAAGCTGTAACTAACTGAAGCGTACGATCACGACCAACATGACCCTCGTTGTGGAGCTCCTGCACAATATAAGAGCGCCAACTGCAGCCGGGAACAGAAACACGTAGTCCCTTAAACAGAAAACCATCGTGTACGGTGTACTCGACATTGTAACCATCCTTAACTGCTGCAAAAATACGACCAAAGAAAGGATCTGAAACATAAAGATCAGCAAACGCCGCAAAGCCCATGACAGAAGGATACAACGTCGTCAAGAGAGTATGGCGTTGACTCAAAGCATCAGCGACTCGATTAGTTTTACCGGACTGATGACGGATGGAGAATGTGAACTGCTAGAGGAAGGATATCCAAGTCGCATGGCGTGAAGAGACCTTTGCTTGACTATCGAGATGACGCAATGCAATGTGTTCCGTGAATAGAACAAAATCACGATGAACCAAGTAACGACGTCAATGTTTGATAGCCTGAACAATGGCGTAAAACTCGACGTCGTAGGTGCTATAGCGGCTGCCGGCTCCAGCAAGCTTTTCGCTGAAGTAGGCGATTGAGCGGCCTTGTTGACTGAGTACTGCACCGATACCCAATTTGGATGCATCGCAATGGAGTTCAAAGGTTTGGGAGAAATCTGGAAGAACTAAGACAGGCGCAGAGGTAAACTTTTCTTTGATCAAAGCACAAGCTGCATCCGCCTCAGTTGACCAATGAAACTGGCCCTCTTCCATCTAATTTGTAATTGAAGGCATTATGGAGCTGAAGTTTGGAACGAAGCAACGATAAAAAGACGCCAGGCCATGAAAGCTGTGGACCTCACTTACAGACTTAGAGACAGGACATGATTTAACAGCTTCGATCATTGAGCGATCCACTCTTAAGCCATGTTCAGAAATAACATAGCCCAAAAATGATACCTCTTAGACACCAAAGTCGCACTTCTGGCGTGCTGCCCAAAATGCTTCACGTCGAAGGACCAACAAAACCTCACGGATATGTAATAAATGGCCAGCAACAGAGGAGCTGGAGATCAAGATTCGTCAAAGTAGACGATGACGAACTTCCTAATAAAAGGACGAAGGGTCTGGTTCATGACTCGCATAAAGGTACTTGGTGCATTGGATAATCCAAACGGCATGACCAACCATTCGAAGAGGCCTTCACGCGTTTTAAAGGCAGTCTTCCACGCGTCACCAGGTCGGATCGGATCTGATGGTAGCCACTTTTAAGATCGATTTTCGAGAAAATAGTTGCTTTACCAATCTGGTCCAGGAGATCATCAAGGCGAGGGATTGGAAATCGATAGCGGATAGTGATCTTATTAATTGCGCGGCTGTCAACACACATACACCATGACCCATCCTTCTTTGGGATTAGCAATGCGGGAACTGCACAAGGGCTTAGACTCTCCCGAATGTGTCCCTTGCGAAGCAGGTCTTCCACTTGGCGTCGCAGTTCCTCGTGTTCTGTGGGACTCATCCGATAGTGTGAGCGATTAGGTAATGTGGCCCACAGAACTAAATCAATGTGATGTTGAATGTCACAGAGTGGCGGTAATGCCTGCGGGAGGTCTCCCGGAATACATCGCTAAACTACTCCAGTAAAGAGGAGAAAGCACTCGGTAAAGCACATGTTCCTTTCGTTGGCGGTGAAGCAATGAGAGCAAAAACAAGACCTGTCTCGCGGAATTGTTCTTCAAAGGATGCCACTGAACACAGTAACGGAGCTGGCGATTCTTGCGGTAGCAGTGGAGCTAACTGAAGGCGAACATCCGAAAGGGGCGAATGACCTGTGACATCCGGAGTAGGCAGGACCAAAATCTGATGAGTTTCCCATGTAAAATGGTATGTATTTTTAGCACCATCGTGAATGATTTTTCGATCAAACTCCCATGGCCGGCCAAAAATGAGATGACAAACTTCCATTGGAGCGATGTCAAAGTATGAGCGATCTTTATAGTATGGGCTAATGGAGAAAGGTATCACAACGCGATGTGTGACGCTCACGGAACAGCCATCCTGCAACCAGGACAGTGAATACGGGGCCGGGTGAGCTTCAAAAGGTAACTCGAGCTTCTTAACTGCCTCCGTAGAGACAACGTTACGAGAACTGCCCGAGTCAATGATGAAATTACACACTCTACCGTTGATCGTGCAAGTCGAGCGGAATATATTAGTGCATAACCATTAATCACCGCGACTAGGGGGCATCAAACACGAGCGGCGAGTAACGAGCAGATGTCCCGTGTCACCTTGTGTATGTGTAGCATCAGCCTCCCCTGTGCCGTCTTCTTCGGTGGAGTCATACGCCGGTAGCTGGTCGGCAAGCGGACCGTCCGTCAGCAATCCTCGGGGTCTCTGTTTGGGGCATGCTGTTTGACGATGACCTCTTTCTCCACAGTTAAAACAACGAAGCGCATCAGGACGCGAGGAGCGGCGAAGCTATGTCTCGTCGAGTGGAGCTGTAGCGCAAACAGAATTGCTCAATGGTGTAGTGTTGTCGCGTTGTGCACCTGTTGTGACAGTCGAAGGATGATCTGTTAGACGTGTCCGAGCAGCAGAGTTAGTCCATGGCTATGATCGAAGCTGTTGTTTGAATGTCGCAGCTCGACGATGTGCTTCAGCGATTGTTGTGGGATCAAATTGTGCCATTGCGTTCTGTAGCTGGAGGCGTAATCCAACAATAAAACGGGAGAGAAGTTGAATTCGCTGTCATATAGCTCATTACGAGTCAAGAGCTGCGAAAATTCCTCTGCATAATCTTCAACGCTACGATTACCTTGGCGAGGGTTTTGTAAGCGATTGTACATCGTGCGATCGTAATTGTGTGGAAGGAATGTCTTGCGTAGGTGTTTTTTGAGTTTCTCCCAAGAGAGGATCGGCTCCTTGCACGTACAAGTGCGTGTGGATTTCAGCTGTTTCCACCATGATGATGCATGTCCCCAAAAACGCATCGCAACTAGTGGAACTCGAAGATCATCTGGGACTTGTTTGAAATCCATGACTTCTTCCACAGAAACTATCCAATCGAGAAGTTCATCACCGCGAATTCCCCCATTAAAGTTGGGAATATTGACTTTGAATCCATTCTCCCATATGTTGTCGCGGCCATCACCGTCGTTGTGATGTGCTGGTCGACGAACACGACGGTGGTGTTCATCCTCCTCATCTCTGGCATCATCAAAGCGATCTGCGAATGGATTACCATCGGCCCGATAAGCGCCATGTCGATCACGGTCTCTCAAACGGGTCACTAGCATCTCTCCCATCTCTTCAATAGATGCGTGAATGGTGGATTGAATATTCTCAGGCATCGCTAGGAGTGTTGTACGAAGTTCAGTCCAATCAGTCATAGGAACTCCTTGATTAGCACCACCGGCAGCAGCTTGTTTCTTTGGTGGCATGGCGAGGAGTTACAGAAGCAGGAACGTTCCGATTCTGATACCAACTGATAGAGAGCAGAAGCTACGTAACAAAGGTCGGAGCTCGTACTCAAAGGAGGACTCGCAAACAACCTTGGTTCTTGACCCAAGCGAATAGATCGAAAGAGACAAGAGGTTAAGAGTATTCCTCTTAGTGCTTGTAAAAGCTCTTGGTTTATTGAAAGTTCAAATCAAATGTGTCCTTTACAAAGCTCTTAGAACATCCTTTTATAATAGCGAGAGATTAGGTTAAATCTCTAGATCCTAATTAACAAAAGTTTCATAACTATCCTAAAAGTAATAGAATACCAAAACCGTAAACATAAATAATAGAGTAATAGCAAACACGGAAAAGCCCCTTAGCGTGTCTGAACAAAGCCCAACGTAAGTAATAGCAAATACAGAAGAGCTAGTACTAGCAAACACGGAAGAGCTAGCAATAGCAAATATGGAAGAGCTCTTTTAGCGTGTTTGAACAAAGCTCAACGTAACTGATAGATGCGCTGCATCAAGGATGCTAGGATCAAAGCTATCATGGATAAGCTTGTGGTGGAGATTCTTTTGATAGATGCTATAAGGACTACTCCTGTGATCAAGAGATATGTGAAAAGAATGATGACCAAAAATCTGGAGGTGGAGCAAGGGACAATGCTGATTTCAGAGCAAGTGAGTGCAGTGATACAGAACAAGATACCAGAGAAGATGACTGATCCTGGGAGCTTTGTGCACAATCTTTTCTGAAAGGTTTAGGAGGGCATTATATGATTTGTGGTCCAGTGTTAACTTGATGCCTCATTCAGTTTCTGTCAGCTTGGGCATGACTGATTTCCAGCCAACCGTAATACATTTTATCTTAGCAGATAGATCTGTGAGAATTCCTGAAGGCATTTTAGAGGATGTGCCAGTTAAGGTGGGAGATTGTGTGATTCCCACAGACTTTGTGGTTATAGCTGATAACAGGTTTTTTTTGCAATGCAATAATGTATCAAAGCTCAAATGCAACACTGAGATGTAGTATAGCATGCAAGTGAGTGTCAATCCACACCTAGAGGTAGCAAGTTCACTAAGAATGCAAGGGAATAAGCAAAGCTAAGCGAAAATGATAAATGATTGGTAAAATCCCTAAAAACTAAATGCAAGTGTCAAATGCAAAGCAAAACAATTTTAAAATCCCTGGAAGAGGGTTAACTACCACGAGGAACAAGCGAAATATTTAAAATGCAAAGCTACTAATTATTAAAAAACAACTAGTGGATCGACCAGTAGATCGAGCAACAACGATCGATCTCGTCTAAACAACCTAGAATGATGCGATATGCGATTAACAAGAACACAACTTTATGATGATGGAATGATATTAAACGACTTGAGACACTAAGAAAGAGGGTCTAGGGTTGAGGGTCACATTCGTGGGTCTCAAAGGTCAAAGCTTAGTTTGAAAAAATTAGATCTACTCTCTTTGAGAGGTTCTCTAGGCCTTGAAAACATAACAAGATCCATCCATGGCGTGTGGTATGGATCACTCCTTCATTCTCTTCTCCAAACCCATGGCGTTTGGTGGAAAAAGAGATTGAAGGGCATAAAGCAAAGGTTTCAAACAAACGACCTAACTAGTCCCCTTTACAACCATGGCGTGTGGGAAAGGAAAGACTAGCCTCTAGGATTCGATTTTCCAGGACATCTGGATCCTGTCAAGGTAAGACATCCCTCGGATCTTAGAGATCTTGGCGTGAGAGTCTCTAAGCCTCAAGCACTCGAAATCCTAGAAGAGAAGGTGATGAAGAACGAAAAAAATACAAAGCTTTAACCTTTTCAACCCTTTCGAATCGCCCCAGTCCCAAAACCCAAAAAGACTACTCGCGATTCATAAATAAAACCGATGAAAGCATAAAAGACGATCTATTAAGCATGATTAACAAGGATTAAGGCTAAAGGTTTGATATTCAAAAGTTAAAATGCAAGAAAAAGCTTCGAAAGTCTACAATGGTGGATTTGCCTAAAAAACGAGAGAGAGAGAAAGAGGTAAAGACCAAATGGGGATAATGAAAGGGATCGTTCCTTTTTGTTAAAAACGGCCAAACCGCAAATGGTCCCCCCTTCGCTACGGTCCAAAGCCAGCTGGACCGATAAGGTTAGTCTGGGATCGAGCACGAAGCTCGATCTGGCTCTCGATCTTCGTCTTGGATCAGATGGCTCTAGTCGATCTCTGAGTTAATCTTGTGCTGATCGGGTTGAAATCTCGATCCAGTCCTCGATCTGCATGGCGTCATTTACGTCTGTACTTCAGATCGATCTCCACACTCGATCTTGGTCTTGATCCATTTCCTTGCATCGAACTGGTCACTCGATCTTCTGGTCGATCTCGTCTAGATCGACCTGCCGTGCTCGATCTACCACTCGAGCTCGGGTCCTTAGCAAGCACTCCTGAGATCTCCAAGTGTCCACGACCTTGCTCACGAGCCTTAGCACATCCACGAATCCTCCAAAGCTCCAAACTAGCCAAAAACAACCTGAATGTGATGCATAATGCAAGAAACATGCAAATGTTGGTGCAAAAGTGCCTAATGTGCAAGGTCAATGCATGAAAAACTATCTTATATATATGCAAAACACACGAAATATGCAGCAATATCAACTCCCCCAAACATGCCTTTTGCTTGCCCTCAAGCAAACAAATTTCAAGAAGGGAGAGAGGTTTTAAAAACAGGGGTTTAAGCTTCTGGCAAAGGTGTCTTTCAAATGAATCATTTCAATGGTCCTAGTTATTAATTCTAAAATGCAATGCACACACTCATACTCCAAAGGACTTAGGTATACTCAACACACAATGAATTTCAAATCGTGGCTCTCCTATTCCAAACAATCAAAGAACCTTATCCTTTAACATTCATTAATGATCAAACCGTGAATCAAACTTATGCACTTTAAAGCAGAACACATTTGGCTAAGGCCAAAGGCTATGAGCATAGAATGATCTCATTTAAAAGGGTTTTATAATGCAAAGGGTTTCTCTCAAGAAGGTTATGAACTTTATTCATAATGCTAAAGGTAAAAGCAATTGATGCATACATAAATAGACTCTCATCTACCCATGTACACTAACAATGATCCTAAAACCCCTCTCATTTCTTTTCTTTTCAGCTCACTCACCCTCTTCAAAATGCAAAGCTAGCAATCAAATGAGAGCCTAATCATGTCGCTTAAACCTAACACTTTATGCTAAGTTCAAACCGAAAAGAGGCCTCACAAAGATGTCACACAAGAACATTTGGCTTGAAAGAAAGGCAAGGGTTATGGTGGGAGTTCTACTTAGGCTCACAAAAGAGTGGTGAAAAGAGGAAGAGAGCCTAAATATGTTTAAGATCAATGTGTTCAATTTCAAATGCATAAGTTTGATAATTAAAATTCAGATTAAGGTTTTCACTTATTAGGACAAAGTTCAGTTCATGAATGTTCAAGTCAAGCCACGAAAATCAAAACACATGATCCAAGTATGGTTAGAACTTACTCTCTAAGAGTGTGCAATGCATCAAAGAACTACTAATTAGGGCTTTGAAACAATTCATGAGCTTAAAACACCGTTTTAAGAAAACTTTAACCCTTTATGCAAAAGTAAACAACCCAGATGCTTGAAAATTCTAGACTCAATCCTAAAATGTTTAACAAAATGAATGCAACTACATGAATTTTTTTGAAAATTTTTTAAAAATTTTACCAAGTTTTTTGTTCTTTTCTATGCCTTCGATGCAATGAAATGTAATGCAGGACTCAAAGGATGCTAATAGAAAATAAGAGGAAAAAAAACAATGTCAAATAACACACACACTCCCCCAAACTTGAATGACACCGTCTCGGTGGCAAACAAATTCAAAGGAGTTCAAAACACAAAGCAAAAGAAAGCGAAAACGGATGATGGTATTTACAAGGATCGGTTGTTGGTACCTTGGAGCTAAACTTGGCTGGAACTTAAGGATGTTCCAGCGGAGCCGCTCTTGTTAGAGGAGCTTTGTGATATGCCCTTGCCTTTATCCGCGATCGAGAATCCATGGACGGAATGACGTGCTTGTTGCGTGCTGCCTTGAGGTTCACGGATGACTATCTGACCCGTTGATCTCCTCCTCTGCTCTCGCTTGGGCTGCTCGACCTCCACACTCATGGACTGCTTAGACTGCACGCGAGAGTTCCCTTGAAACGCCTTGACTTTCTTGGCAAGTTTCTTGATCATCTTGCCTTGCCATTTGGTTATCTTGCGCTGCATCTCCACAACCGAAGCTAAGAACTTCTCCGCTTTGGTTCTTGGCTCAAATTCTATTTTTGGGAGCTCAAAATCAGCTGGCATCACAGCGTCTGAGGGTGGTGATTCTGAGGGCTCATAGGTGACTCGCGGTGGCATCATTGCTTCTCCAAGTGGTGCATAACACTCCTCTTGATTTGGACAGAACTCGATGGTGCCTATGCTGCCCACGTGTGTTTCATCCACATTAGGAAGGATGCATGTACTCTTCTTCTTGTCATCACTGTAGAACAAATAGGCGAAAAATCCTGGAGCTGGCGTAGGTCCCAAGCTATCGGTGTTACGCATATAGATCTCGTCTATGTATGCTCTATCCGCGCAAAGTTCGAAGCTTTGAAGAGGTACACCGGCTTCAATGAAGAGTGGTGTAAGGAAGCCGCTAATGAATGCTGAACTCGCCTTGCACCTCATAGCATACGCCTTGTATTCAACCAAAGAGGACGCCAAGATACATCCATAATTCACATCATTCCCAAGCTCATCTTCCATCGGCTCGTGGTTCACCTCTTCGCTGATGCAAAGTACCCTCTTGATTCCTTGGAAGAGAAAGCACAGCTCGGTCCTTGTCACGGTAGGAGCCACTGATCGCCCACTGAACGTGTTTGCTAGCTGCTTTAGACTGTACCTCAGGACGGGATTCCTCACTTTCTTGATCTTAGCCGTGTTGGGCTTGTATTCTTCATCACAAAGCAAGTCCCATAGTTTGTTGGCGGTCTTGAGAGGAGGGAACTCTACTTGTTTACCTGCGGTGTTGAGTCCATATGCTTGGCAAAGCTCTTCAATGTAAAGGTGATAGGCTCGCCTCTTGACCTTGAAGGTGAGATGACCTTGTGAGGGAGTAGGGAGGCTCGGATTCTCATAGGAAAACGCCAATGTAGAGAGGAAGTCTAGAGTGACTTGCGGATATGTTGGGCACTCTTGGAGAAGAATAACAAAGTCTTCTAGAAGTCCCATCCTCTCCAAGAGATCTCTACTAGCAAACTTAGTAGGCTCAAAAGCCTCTCTATCCTCTTCTTTGCCAACTTTTCATCCTTCGTCCAACGAACCCTCTCTTGAACCACTTGTTGAACTTCTTCTTGTTGAACCACTTGTTGCTCCTCTTGACATTCTCCTTCTTGTTCTGTCTCCTCTCTTGTTCTCTTTGTAGCCATAGTACCTGAAACACGATTCTCAAACAAGAGAATGAGCAAAGGCGGCGAATTTTGAGAGAAAGAGCAAGCAAGAAAGAAAAAGTTTTAACTAATGCCCAAGATTTTTGGGGAAATTATAAAAATTCTAGCAAGAAAATAGAGGAGAAAATCTAGAGATAAGAGAAAATCCAGAATTTTTTCTAATATCTAGCTAATTTTAAAAATTCGCTTAAATTCCCTAACATCTAGTTTTCAAGCAAACAATGAAAAGGAAAATTTCCAAAATATTTTGATCAATAACTCGGAAATACCTTAGCAAGCTTGAAAACAGATGTTGTAGATCTTTTAAACAATGAAAACTACACTCTCTCTTGTTTAAGAAACTCGAAACACAAAGTGTGAGAGAGTGTGTTATAGTTTGAAAATATAAAGACCAGCAAAAATACAAAACCATGGGTTGGTAAGTGGTTTTCTAACAAAAGGTATGGTCAAGGCACATCTTTCGTGGTCAAAGATGCTTGACATGACCACCATTCAAATTCAAAAAGAGATGGAAAAGAAAAAGGGAGGGAAAAATTTTGGTTACCTCGGCACGAGATCGAGTCCTTTGGGTTGATCTAGGACTCGATCTCATGCCCATGTTGGCTGGATCGAGAGGTTTGATAGATCAGTGACTCGATTGGATTAGAATCGAGTCTTAGATTGATTATACTCTCTCGTTCCTTGACATTTGGTCAACTAGGCTGTACTCCTTGGATCGATTTCTTTGATCGATTCGGGGGTCGATTTGGCTGAGATCGAATGGCAGATCGAGTAGACTACTCGATCTATTTTCGAGGATCGAGTGACTCGGTCGATCTACACCTCGTTCGCATTTCAGGCTGAACGTATTGGTGAATTGTCCTCTCATGATCGACCGTTCCACTCGATTTGTCTACTCGATCTCGTCTAGATCGACTAACTCCTCTCAATTCACTAGCTCGATCTAGCAAAGATCGAGCCAGGATGAGTCGATCTAGCACTCGATCTCTAACCTATATTCGCCCCTTCTTACTCCCTTTGGATCTAAGATCGTGGCCTGCAATCCCTTATACCTTTTCCTACACACTCAGAAGATAAAAACATAAAACTGACAGAGAAATAAAGCAAAAATATATACAAGATAGACATGGAAATGCCTCCCAAGTGCGCTTTCTTTAACGTCTTTAGCTAGACTTTACTTGGTTTAGGCAGATGGTGGGTCTTGGAGATGCATTGAAGTGCTCTTTGTGGACCAGCTTCTTGTCTGCGCCGCCTTAGTATGCTCCTTGTAGATCCTAGCACTTTCGTAGGCATCCAGCCTTAACTCATCAAGTTCATGTAGCTGGATTAAGCGCTTCTCCTGAGCCATCGTTAGATCAAAATTCAGCCGCTTCAGTGCCCACAATGCTCTGTGTTCCAGCTCGACGGGGAGGTGACATCCTTTACCGAAGAGAAGAGTGAAAGGAGTAGTACCAATGGGCGTTTTGAAGGTGGTCCGGTAAGCCCACAAAGCGTCGTGTAGCTTAGCTGCCCAATCCTTCCAATTAGTACCCACTATCCTCTCGAGTATGGCTTTGATCTGTCGGTTAGAGACTTCCACTTGCCCACTCGTTTGAGGGTGATACGGTGTAGCCACCTTGTGCTTCACACCATATTTTCTTATAAGGCTCTCAAACAACTTGTTGATGAAATGGCTACCACCGTCACTGATTACAACCTTGGGGACTCCAAACCGTGGAAATATGACGGTTTTGAAGAGCTTTATCACCACCTTAGAGTCGTTTGTACGGGAAGCAATGGCCTCAACCCATTTAGAAACGTAGTCAACAGCCACCAGAATGAACTTGTTGCGGTAAGAAGAAGGGAAAGGCCCCATGAAATCTATCCCCCATGCCTCAAACACGTCTACCTCAAAGATAGGAACCTGAGGCATCTCGTCCCTCTTTGTAATGTTCCCTGCTCGTTGACACGCTTCACAACTCTTCACGAACTCATGGGCATCTTTGAAGATAGACAGCCACCAGAAACCGGCTTGTAAGACTTTTGTAGCGGTCTTGAATGAGGCAAAGTGACCACCGTATGAAGAGCCATGGCAGTGAAGGAGTCCTTAGCTTCTTCCTTTGTTACGCACCTCCTGTATAAACTGTCCACGCCCCTCTTGTACAAGTAGGGCTCGTCCTAAAAGTAGAAGGCTCCTCCCTAAACGCTAAGAAATTCACAATGTCAGCGTACCAAGGAAGATCCTCTTCTTTGAAGCTCAAAACCTCTTCAAACCGTCCTTCTAGCGTTCCACAAACAGCCGTAGTGATCATCATGAGTTGTTCTTCTGGAAGTGAATCATCTAAGGGAAGAGACTCATTGATTCTCATCCTAGAGAGGTGGCCAGCAATGCCGTTCTCTATCCCTTTCTTGTCCTTGATTTCCATTTCGAATTCTTGGAGCAAAAGGATCCATCTCAAGAGTCTCGGTTTTGTGTCTTTCTTGGAATAGATGTACCTCAGAGCCGCGAGATCTGTGTAGACGATGGCCTTGGAGCCTACGAGGTATGAGCTGAACTTCTCAAAGGCGAATACAACTGCCAGCAACTCCTTCTCAGTCGTAGTGTATCTGGCTTGAGTGTCGTCAAAGGTACGTGAAGCATAGTAAATCACGTGCAGCCGTTTTTTCTTTTCTCTGGCCAAGAACAGCTCCCACGGCGTAGTCACTCGCGTCACACATTATCTCGAATGGTAGAGTCCAATCCGGTGCTTGTACTATAGGCGCGGATACTAGAGCTTCCTTGATGGTCATGAAAGCATGAAGGCAATCCTCATCAAACACAAAGTCAGCTTCCTTGCACAACAGCCGTGTGAGAGGGCGTGCAATCTTGAAAAAATCCTTGATGAAGCGCCTGTAGAAGCCAGCATGGCCTAGGAAACTCCTCACCCCTTTGACATTAACCGGCGGCTCAAGACTCATCATAACCTCAACCTTGGCTTTATCAACCTCTATGCCTCTCTCTGATATCTTGTGGCCAAGCACGATCCCTTCCTTCACCATGAAGTGACACTTCTCCCAGTTAAGCACAAGATTCATCTCTTCACAACACTTTAGTACCTTGCAAAGATTCAACAAATACGCAGAAAAAGACGCACCATATACAGAGAAGTCATCCATAAACACTTCTACCATCTCTTCTATTAGATCGGAGAAGATCGACATCATACACCGCTGCGTTACAAAACCCGAATGGCATCCTTCGATATGCGAAGGTGCCATAAGGGCATGTAAAGGTCGTCTTCTCCAGATCATTTGGATGGATTGGTATTTGAAAGAATCCACTATATCCATCAAGAAAGCAATAGTAAGGATGATTAGCAAGCCTCTCAAGCATTTGATCAATAAAAGGTAAGGGGAAATGATCCTTTCTAGTATCAAGATTAAGCTTCCTATAGTCGATACACATACGATGTCCTGTAATAGTCCTAGTAGGTATAAGCTCATCTTTATCATTCTTAATGACCGGTTTCCTTGATCGATTCAAGGGTCGATTTTGCTGAGATCGAATGGCAGATCGAGTAGACTGCTCGATCTTTTCAAGGATCGAGTGACTCGGTCGATCTACACCTCATTCGCTTTTCAGGCTGAACGCATTGGTGAATTGTCCTCTCATGATCGACCGTTCCACTCGATTTGTCTACTCGATCTCGTCTAGATCGACTGACTCCTCTCGATTCACTAGCTCGATCTAGCAAAGATCGAGCCAGGATGAGTCAATCTAGCACTCGATCTCTAGCCTATATTCGCCCCTTCTTACTCCTTTTGGATCTAAGATCATGGCCTGCAATCCCTTATTCCTTTTCCTACACACTCAGAAGATAAAAACATAAAACTAAAAGAGAAAGAAAGCAAAAATATATACAAGATAGACATGGGAATGCCTCCTAAGCGCGCTTTCTTTAACGTCTTTAGCTAGACTTAACTTGGTTTAGGCAGATGGTGGGTCTTGGAGAAGCATTGAAATGCTCTCGTTGTTGAATGCATTGACCATGTATGGCTTCACTCTGTGTTCGTTGACTGTGAATGCATTCCCACTCTTGCCAACCAACGTAACGGCTCCATAGGGCAATACCTCCTTGATCTCAAACGGTCCGCACCACCTTGTCTTCAGCTTTCCTGGAAAGAGCTTCAACCTCGAGTTGTAGAGCAATACCAAACTGCCTTCCTTAAGCTCCTTGTGAACCAGCTTCTTGTCATGAGCCGCCTTAGTACGCTCCTTGTAGATCCTAGCACTTTCGTAGGCGTCCAGCCTTAGCTCATCAAGTTCATGTAGCTGGATCAAGCGCTTCTCCTAAGCTGTCTTTATATCAAAGTTCAGCTGCTTCACTGCCCACAATGCTCTATGTTCCAGCTCAACGGGGAGGTGACATCCTTTGCCGTAGAGAAGAGTGAAAGGAGTAGTACCAATGGGCATTTTGAAAGCGGTCCGGTAAGCCCACAAAGCATCGTCTAGCATAGCTGCCCAATCCTTCTGAGTAGTACCAACTGTCCGCTCGAGTGTAGCCTTGATCTGCCGGTTAGAGACCTCTACTTGCCCACTCGTTTGAGGATGGTAAGGTGTAGCTACCTTGTGCTTCACGCCGTACTTCCTTAGAAGGTTTTCAAACACTTTGTTGATGAAATGGCTGCCACCGTCGCTGATCACAACCTTAGGGACTCCAAACCGCAGGAATATGATGGTCTTGAAGAGCTTGATTACCACCTTAGCGTCATTTGTAGGAGAAGCAATGGCCTCAACCCATTTAGAAACGTAGTCCACTGCTACTAGGATAAACTTGTTGTCGTCGGAAGAAGGGAAAGGTCCCATGAAATCTATGCCCCATGCGTCAAACACGTCTACCTCAAAGATAGGAACTTGAGGCATCTCGTTCCTCTTCGTGATGTTTCCTGCTCTTTGACACGTTTCACAACTCTTAACAAACTCGTGAGCGTCCTTGAAGATTGATGGCCACCAAAAACCTGCATGTAACACCTTCGTAACGGTTTTGAAAGAAGCAAAGTGTCCACCGTAAGAAGATCCATGGCAGTGGAGTAGAATGTCTTGAGCTTCATCCTTTGAGACGCACCTTCTGTACAAGCTATCAACCCCTCTCTTGTATAAGTACGGCTCGTCCCAAAAGTAGTAGGCAACTTCTCTCATAAACTTCTTGTGGTAATGTTCAAGGTGAGTTGGCTCTTCTCCACATGCCAGGAAGTTCACAATGTCAGCGTACCAAGGAAGATCCTCTTCTTTGAAGCTCAAAACTTCCTCAAACTGCCCTTCTAGCCTCCCACAAACAGCCGTAGTGGTCATCATGAGTTGTTCTTCCAGAAGCGAATCATCTAAGGGCAGAGACTCATTGATTCTCATCCTAGAGAGGTGATCTGCCACGCTGTTCTCTATCCCTTTCTTGTCCTTGATTTCCATGTCAAATTCATGGAGCAAAAGGATCCATCTCTAGAGTCTCGGTTTAGTGTCTTTCTTGGAATATATGTACCTCAGAGCCGTGTGATCTGTGTAGACGATGGCCTTGGAGCCTACGAGGTATGACCTGAACTTCTCAAAGGCGAATACAACTGCCAGCAACTCCTTCTGAGTCGTAGTGTATCTGGATTGCGTGTCACCCAAGGTACGTGAAGCATAGTAAATCACATGCAGCCGTTTATCTTTCCTTTGACCAAGAACAGCTCCCACGGCGTAGTCGCTCGCGTCACACATTATCTCGAATGGTAGAGTCCAGTCTGGTGCTTGCACTATAGGCGCAGATACTAGGGCTTCCTTGATGGTCACGAAAGCATGAATGCAATCCTCATCAAACACAAAGTCAGCTTCCTTGCACAACAGCCTTGTGAGAGGGCGTGCAATCTTGGAAAGATCTTTGATGAAGCGCCTGTAGAAGCCAGCATGGCCTAGGAAACTCCTCACCCCTTTGACATTAACCGGCGGCTCAAGACTCATCATGACTTCAACCTTGGCTTTATCAACCTCTATGCCTTTCTCTGATATCTTGTTGCCAAGCACGATCCCTTCCTTCACCATGAAGTGACACTTCTCCCAGTTAAGCACAAGATTCGTCTCTTCACAACGCTTTAGTACCTTGCAAAGATTCAACAAACACGCAGAAAAAGATGCACCATATACAGAGAAGTCATCCATAAACACTTCTACCATCTCTTCTATTAGATCAGAGAAGATCGACATCATACACCGCTGAAACGTAGCCGGTGCGTTAAACAACCCGAATGGCATCCTTCGATACGCGAAGGTGCCATAAGGGCATGTAAAGATCGTCTTCTCTTGATCGTTTGGATGGATTGATATTTGAAAGAAACCACTATATCCATCGAGAAAGCAATAGTAAGGATGATTAGCAAGCCTCTCTAGCATTTGATCAATAAAAAGTATAGGAAAATGATTCTTTCTAGTAGCAAGATTAAGCTTCCTATAGTCTATACACATACGATGTCTTGTAATAGTTCTAGTAGGTATAAGATCATCTTTATCATTCTTAATGACCGTGATCCCTCCCTTCTTAGGCACCACGTGTACAGGGGAAACCCACGTGCTGTCACTTATGGGATAGATCACGTCAGCCTCTAACAGCTTAAGAATCTCTTTCTTAACAACCTCTTTTGAATTATGATTCAAACGCCTTTGGTGTTCAATAGAAGAGGCGTTCTCATTATCCAAGTGAATCCTATGAGTCCAATCACGGGATAGGTTTCATTAAGCCCTAAGAAAGCATACGTTAGCTCTTTTGGGAGCTCCTTAAGGTCCACCTTTGGGGCTAGCAGCTCGATCCAGTCCTCCTTGTGGCTCTTGTTGATGTTCCCATCGTCAATAGCCTCCTTAGAACCCGAGACATGACCCAAAAGACTGCTTTCTTGAACCGTTTTCCCCTCCGAGATCGAGTCTGCCGGTCGATATTGCACTCGTTCTGGCACGGATCGAGCAACTTCACTCGATTCTCCTACTCGATTTGATTATGATCGAGCAGGAGATCGAGTCTCCGTCCCGATCTCTGAACTGATCGGTTGGCTTCCCTCGGTCACTCCATCGATTTTTTTGCTGGATCGACTGCTCTCAGGTCGATCACTTACTCGATTTGGTTGGGATCGAGTAGTGGATCGACTGTCTGAGTCGTTCTCTTCTCTGGATCGAGAGATCTCCTTGATTTCTTGATCGATCTCAAGGCAGCCGCCTTCAATTTCCATCACAACCTTCCTAGAATCGAGGAGATTAACGTACTCCTGAGTCTTCCTACTCAGAAAACCAAACTCCTCTGGCTCCTTAGTCAATGCCAGCTTCAAGTGATCCTCTTGTGCAAGCTCTTCTAGTAGTTCATCCGCTAAAGCAACCAACGTCTCTATGTAGAAAGCTTGCCCTTCTATGGTGGGCTTCTTCAGGACATCATTGATATCAAAATCCAGCCTTATATCATTGCCCAAGTGTAGAGCTATCTTCCCATTCTGGACATCAATGATTGCCCCGGCTGTTGCAAGGAATGGCCTCCCAAGTATAAGCGGATCATTAGGTTCTTCATCCATCTCAAGCACAACGAACTCTGTAGGCACGTTTACATCACTGATCCTCACTAGTAAGTCCTCAAGAAAACCCACGGGTAACTCACGCTCCTGTCAGCTAGCACCAAGGAGATTCTACAGTCTTTGAACCGGGTAAAACCGAGCTTCTTTGCTATAAAATGGGGCATCAGATTTATACTAGCACCAAGATCGCATAAACAACTCTGAAATGTCAAAGGACCGAGAGCACATGGTATAGTGAAGTTTCCTGGATCTCCCAACTTCTTGGGGACTATCTCCTTGTGTATAATGGCGCTACACTCTTCACTAAGCACCAGCACTTCCTTGCTTTTCTTTATTCTTCTTTGCAAGCGTGTCTTTGAAAAATTTTGCACATTTAGGCATCATGGCAAGGCAATCCACGAGAGGTAGCTTGATCTCAACGTCCCTTAGATGCTTCTCAAACAAGAGCCTATGCTTCTCTATAAGCTGTTTCTTGAAACGGCCAGGAAAAGGAAGCTTAGGAACATAAGGTGGAGGTATGTACTCATCCTTCTCCTCGGTTGCTTTCTCTGCTTGCTTCTTTACAGCTGCTTCTTTCCCTTTTGTTGGCCGCTCTATCCACACGTTCTGGAAGTTGATCTCATCATCAGCCGATGGCTTATCCTCCCCCTCCTGAACCACAATGTCCTCATTGTTCTTAGGTGCAACCCTCGGTGGAAGCTCTTTCCCACTTTGTAATATGATAGCGTTGGCGTATTCCTTGGGATTTTGCTCACACTTTTCCGGTAAACTGCTTTGACCACTTGTACTTGCTTTACCCTTCTCTAACTGCTTGATCTTGTTGTTTAGAGTTGTTATCTGAGTAGAGACATCTGTGAGAGAGGAGTCTAAGCGGTTGTTCATCTCGGCGAACTTCTGATTTGTAGAAGCTTGTCCTTGAAGCAACTGCTGAAACATGGCTTGTACAGGATCAACTTGTTGCGGTTGCATCTGTTGTTGAGGAACAAAGCCTGGAGGGTACAGAAGAGTATAAGGTTTGTTTCCTTGCTGCTGCTGCTGCTGTCCCTGAAAGTTACCTTGACGCTGACCTTGAAAACCACCACTCGGCTGAAAACCTTTGTTGTAGGGCACAAACGGTTTAACTTGTTGAGGAGGGTACACCTGATCCTTTGGGTTTTCAATGTTGGTGCTTCTATAAGACAAGTTGTTGTTGCCTCATTGGCGTATAACCCTTGTTTCCTTGCTGTTGTCCTTGGAAGTTATTCTGCCCTTGCCCTTGGAAGCCACCACTCGGCTGAAAACCTTTGTTGTATGGTATGAAAGTCTTTGCTTGCTGAGCAGGGTACACTTGATCCTTAGGGTCCGTGACACTGGTGCTACGGTATGAGAGATTGTTGTTCTGGTTGTAGCCTTGTGAATACCCTTGAGGTTTGTAGTTGTTTTGACCCGCCAACCAATTGGCTTCTTCTTGACTCAACTCAAGTTCCTCTAAGGTTTCATCCGCTTCACCAACAAAGTGAACATGCTTCTGATTAGCCAACACCAGCTTATCAATCTTCTCATGCAATGTTTTAAGCTCTTTCTTGTGAGACTCTAGCTCAGAATCTCTCGGTGCACAGTCGTAATCCTCAGCATAGTTACCGTCACTCAGTGCCAAGTTCTCAATCAGCTCCATGCCTTTCTCTACCTCTTGACCAAGGAAGTTTCCCTTACTAGCCGTGTCAAGCAACAAGAAAATCTTTGGTGAAGCTCCGCGGTAGATAGTGCTTAGAAGAGTCTCTTCGCTGAAGCCGTGGTGAGGACATTGAATGGTATAGTCCTTGAACCGCTCCATGGCATCATTGAAAGTCTCATTGTTCCTTTGAGTGAAGCCGCTGATCTCACTTTGCAGCCTTGTTGTTCTGGTGCTAGAGAAGAACTTTGAGAGGAAAGCCTTCTTACACTCAGCCCAAGATGTAATGGTGCCTTGTGGAAGGGTCTTCTCCCAATGTCTAGCCTTGTCTCCAAGAGAAAATGGAAAGAGACGCAGCTTGAAAGCATCTTCGGATATGCCGTTAATCTTGATCATCCCACATACTTGCTTGAAGTTATCAAGGTGCTCCAAGGGATCTTCCATTGCTAGCCCGTGAAACTTATTGTTTTGCACCATTGAGATGAAACCTGGCTTAATCTCGAAGTTGTTGTTCTGTACAGGAGGAGGAGTGATCCCAAACCTATTGTGATGAGTGTTGGGAGCATCTCCTGCTCCTATGATCCTTGGGTGTCTAACCGCGTGTTGGGGGTTTCCATTAGCCCTTCCCACTGCCCCGTGAGCTAGAGAAGGTCCCTCTGGGTGCTCGTTCTCAACCATCGCTTCAAAATCCACTGAACCATGCTGAACAATCTCCTCTAAAGCTCTAGCTTGCTCTCTAAGTCTTTGCTGTCTTGAATGTCCGAGTTGATGAATGTTGTCCAAGGGTTGAAATATATTGTTGTCTCCCCTTGAACGTAGATTCATGTACCTGAGAAACACAAGTTTGAGCGTAGAGAAATCAGTAACCAAAAGAAAAAGAAAGGCTTAGTCTTTACTAAACCCCAAATCTCAATGCTTTCTAAACACTCCTAAGATGGCAACAGCGCCATTTGATAACAGGTTTTCTTTTATGCAAGTGTGATGATCAAATGCAACAAGAGGTTATCAAAACTCAAGCAGCACACAGTCGAAGTATAGTGCAAGAGGAATCAATCTAACCTAGGAGCTAGAAAGTGCAATGAGAATGCAAGGATTGAGTAAAACTAGGCAAAGGATGAATGGTTTTTAAAAATCCTAAAAACTAGATGCAACGACTAAATGCAAGGCAAAACTTTTTTAAAATACTAGGAACGAGTGAACTACCACGACGAACAAACAGAATGATTAAAATGCAAAGCAATGAATTTATAAAAATCGACTAGTGGATCGACCACAAGATCGACCACTAGATCGAGCAACAACGATCGATCTCGTCTAAATGTTCAACAGAAACGAACCTAATGACCAGGATGCGAACAAATAGAAAGCGAATGATTAACAGAGATGTAAGAATACTAAGTAAGAGGGTCCAAGGTTGAGATTCATGTTCAAGGGTCTCAAAGGTCCAAGCTTGGTTTGAAAACTCTAAATCTACTCACTTTGTGAGATTCTCTAAGCCTTGAAAACAAAACAAGATCCATCCATGGCGTGTGGTATGGATCACTCCTTCATTCTCTCCCCCAGACCCATGGCGTTTGGCGGAAGAAGTGATTGAAGGGCAAAGAACTCAGAATTCAAACACGCAGCTTAACTAATCCCCTAAACTACCATGGCGTTTGGGAAAGGGTAACTAGTCTCTAGGATGCGATTTTCAGAGATCTCTGGATCCTGTCAAGGTAAGAGGCCTCTCTGATCATAAAGATCTTGGCGTGAGAGTCTTTAAGCCTTAAGAACCCGACATCCTAGAAGAGAAAGCCATGAAGAACAAGAAAACACCAAACTTTGAAAACCTTTTTGACCCTTTTGAATCCTCTCAACCCCAAAACCCGAATAAACTACTCGCTACACATAAAGTAAACCAAACAAAGCATAAAAGACGAACTAATAAACATGAAGAATGATGGATTTAATCTTAAACGATTCAAAGATTCAAGAACAAAGCTTCAAAGTCAAACAATGGCGAAATCGCCTTCGAACAGAGAGAAAAAGATGATAAATGATAAAGTGAAAACGTCTTCGTAAAAGCATCATCGCCGCCTTCCCAAAATAGGCCAAACAGCTCGATGGTCCCCCCCTCGCTAGCGGCCAAAAACGAGCATCTCGCTCGATCATCTTTGGATATCGTGACTTCAGCTCGATCTGTGTCTCGATCTTCATCAATGGATCGAGTACTTTGTTCGATCTTGGAGTCGATCTTTGGAGGATCGAGTGGTGGACTCGATCCGACTCTCGATCTGCATGGCGTCATTTACGTCTGTACTCCTTGATCGATTGCTTCATTCGATCTCCGTCTCGATCAGTTCCCTTGGATCGGGTGGACTACTCGATCTTCTGGTCGATCTCATATAGATCGACTGGCCATGCTCGATCCGCTTCTCGATCTCTGGTCCTTAGCAAGCATTCCTGAATTCTCCAAGTTCCCACAAACCTCCTCACGAGCCTCAGCATGTCCACGAATCTTCCAAGACTCCAAAATAGCCGAAAACAACCTGAATGCGATGCAAAATGCAAGAAATATGCATATGCTGGTGCAAGAATACTCTAGGACCTAAAGTGATGCAAACTAGCCTAAAATGCAATGTATATGCGTGAGAAACTAAATTATATGTATGCAAAATACATGAAATATGCAGCAAAATCAGTGGTGCAGACCGTTTGAGATTGTGGTATTGCCTTACGGAGCCGTTACATTGGTTGGCAAGAGTGGGAATGCACTCACAGTAAACGGACACAGAGTGAAGCCATACTTGACCAGCGAATTCAACAAGGAGAGCACTTCAATGCTTCTCCAAGACCCACCATCTGCCTAAACCAAGTAAAGTCTAGCTAAAGACGTTAAAGAAAGCGCACTTGGGAGGCATTCCCATGTCTATCTTGTATATTTTTTTGCTTTATTTCTCTTTCAGTTTTATGTTTTTATCTTCTGAGTGTGTAGGAACAGGTATAAGGGATTGCAGGCCATGATCTTGGATCCAAAAGGAGTAAGGAGTTTCGAATATAGGATAGAGATCGAGAGCTAGATCGACTCATCATGACTCGATCTTTGCTAGATCGAGCCAGTGAATCGAGAGGAGTCAGTCGATCTAGACGAAATCGAGTAGAGCATCGAGTGAAACGGTCGATCATGAGAGGACACCCCACAAATGCGTTCAGCTTGAAAAGCGAATGAGGTGTAGATCAACCGAGACACTCGATCCTCGAAACTAGATCGAGAAATCTACTCGATCTGTCTCTCGATCTAAGCTAAAATCGACCCCCCCAATCGATGACGTAGCTCGATCACGAGGACTTAGCCACTGTGCCAAAAATCAAGGAACGAGAGGTGCTATCGATCCAAGACTCGATTGAATTCAAATCGAGTCCCAAATCGAGCAATCCTCTCAATCCAAGCCATTATGGGCATGAGATCGAGTCCTAGATCGACCAAATGGGCTCGATCTCGTGCCGAGGTAACAAATTATTTTCCCTCTTTTCTGTTTTCCCTCCGGTTTTTAAATTTGAAAAGTGGTCAAGACAAGCATCTTTGACCATGAAAGATGTGCCTTGACCGCAACTTTTGTCAGAAAACCACTTCTTTTACCCATGGTTTTGTAAAATCGTTAGCGTTTATATTTTTAAGCTCTCTCACACTTTCCCATTTCTGTTTTCGCGAGTTCTCAAGCAAAAGAGAGTGTGAATTTTTATTTCCTAAAAGCTAACAGCATACTCTTTCAATCTTGGCAAAGGTATTTTCGAATCTTTAAGAAAATCTTCAAGAAAATTTCCTTTTAATTCGCTTTGATTGTTTTAGATGGTAGGGCGGTTCAAATTTTTTTTTTTTTAAAACTAGCTTGATATCAGGAAAAATTCTAGATTTAACTGTATCTCTAGATCTGATTCTCTGTTATCTTGCTAGGATTTTTATAAATTCCCCAAAATTCTAGGGTATTAGTTATAAGTTTTCCTTCTTGCTTGCCTCTTTCTCGATTTCTCTCTGCCTTGCTTATTCTCTTATTTGAGAATCTTGTTTCAGGCACCATGGCTCCCAAAAGAATGTGAGAAGAGACAGCACAAGAGGGAGAAGGTCAAGAAGTGGTTGTTCAGGAGAGGGTCAGATGGTCTAAAGAGGAGAAACGAGACAAGGAGCAGCTCCAAAGGCTGAAGTTCGAGCAAACAAAGTTTGCGGAGAGAGGTTTGCTGTCTAAGATGGGGATTTTGGGGGATTTTGATCGACTCCTCCAGAACATGGGGCTCAGGTGTTTGTCACGGATGGATTGCCCAACCTTTCCCGACGTGACAATCGACTTCCTTGCCACCTTGGAGTTTGCATACAATAACCTTAGCGTCCCAACTCCTTCTCAAGGCCGCCTCTCTTTCAAGATCAAAAGTCGAGCCTTTAGTCTCTCAATCCCTGAGCTTTGTCAAGCTTATGGCCTCGATGCTGCTGCCACGAAGGTTGAGTTCCCCTAATTCACTCAAGCAAACGATCTTTGGGACCTAATAGCCAACGATGACTACAAGGCGAATACCGCGAAGATCAAGAGGGTGAGGAGTCTGGTGCTGCGTTACACGCTGAAACTGATCGCCAACACCTTCAGTGGATGGTCAGTAGCCCATACAGTCACCAAGACGGAGCTTTACTTCTTGTTCCAGGGCGTTAAGCATCTCGTTTGTAACCCCGACGAGAATGATGACCGTTAGAAGATCATCTAGGAGACGACGTGAACTACGGATGTATCCTAGCTGCTTCATTGGTGAAATACAAGGCGTATGCCTTGAGATGCAAGGCAAGCTCGTCGCTTATTGGAGGCTTCCTCACACCCTTGTTCGTGCAAGCTGGCGTACCGCTTCAAGACTTCACTCCTGCTCCGGAAAGGGCTTTCATGGATGAGATATTCCTAAGGAACACAGACAGCTTGGGACGCACGCCAGCTGAGGGCTTCTTTGTGTATCTGTTCATTGGTGAGGAGAATGAGAAGAGGGTGTGTATCCTGCCAAACAAGGACGAAACAGAGCTGTTGGGAGGTGGGAACATCGAGTTACTCCCAAGCGTAGAGGAGTGCTTTGCTCCTCTAGGAGCCAAAGCCGCCATTCAACAAGCCACTCGCCCAAGATTAGAGTCTCCTGCCACGGATGACGAGATCCCCGAAGCCTTTGTCCTCCCCAAGATCGATTTTGAGCCGCGGACGAAGACAGAAAAGTTCTTTGCTTCTGTTGTGGAGATGCAAAGGAAGATCAACTAATGGCAAAGCAAGGTCATCAAGAAGCTTGCCAAGAAAGTCAAGGCGCTTCAAGGGAGCTCGCCTGCGAAGTCTAAGGAATCCATGAGTGTAGAGGTCAACCAGCCCGAGAAGAGGAGGAGATCAACTGGCGGTATTGTCATCCGTTAGCCACAAGGCAGCGTGCAACAAGCATGTCATTCCGTCCATGGTTTCCCGACCACGGATAAAGGCAAAAACATAGCCCGACGCCCCTCTAGCAAGAGCAGCTCCGCTGGATCATCCTCAAGTTCCAGCCGAGATTAGCTCCAAGGTACCAACAACCGATCCTTGTAAATACCATCATTCGTTTTCATTTTTTTTTTGCTTAGTGTTTTTTAACTCTTTCGAATTTGTTTGCCACCGGGACGGTGTCATTCAAGTTTGGGGGAGTATATGTGTGGTTTGACATGTATATTTTGCTCTTATTTTCTATTTGCATCCCTTGAGTCTTGCATTGCATCTCATTGCATCTAAGACATAGAAAAAAACAAAAAAAAAATTGGTAAAATTCTTAAAATTCTTAAAATTTTTGAAAAACAATTCATGTAGTTTCATTCACTTTGTTAAACATTTTAGGATTGAGTCTAGAATTTTTAAGCATCTAGGTTGTTTACATTCGCATAAGGGGTTAAAGTTTTCTTAAAAAGGTGATTTAAGCTCATGAATTGTTTCTTAAAGTTTTCTTAAAATGGTGTATGCATCAATTGCCTTTACATTTAGCATTATACATAAAGTTCATACCATTCTTGAGAGAAACCCGTTGCATTATGAAACCTTTCAAAATGAGATCATTCTATGCTCATAGCCTTCGCCCCTCGCCAAATGTGTTCTGCTTTAAAGTGCATAAGTTTGATTCACGGTTTGATCATTAATGAATGTTAAAGGATGAGATTTTTGATTGTTTGGAATAGGAGAGTCATGATTTGAAATTCATTGTGTGATGAGTATGGCTAAGTTCTTTGGAGTATGAGTGTGTGCATTGCATCTTAGAATTAATAACTAGGATGTTGAGATCGATTCATTTGAAAGACACCTTTGCAAGAAACTTAAACCCCCGTTTTTTAAAACCTCTTTCCCTTCTTGAATTTTGTTTGCTTGAGGGCAAGCAAAAGGCAAGTTTGGAGGAGTTGATATTGCTGCATATTTCATGTGTTTTGCATACATATAAGATAGTTTCTCATGCATTTACCTTGCACTTTAGGCTAGTTTGCATCACTTTAGGTCCTAGAGCACTTTTGCATCAACATTTGCATGTTTCTTGCATTATGCATCGCATTCAGGTCATTTTCGGCTACTTTGGAGCTTTGGAAGATTCGTGGACGTGCTAAGGCTCGTGAGGAAGTTCGTGGATACTCGGAGAACTCAGGATTTGCATGCTAAGGACCCGAGATCGAGTAGCAGATCGAGCATGACAGGTCGATCCAGACGAGATCGACCAGAGGATCGAGTAGACGAGTCGATGCAAGGAAATAGATCGAGACAGAGATCGAGATGGGAGATCGATTTGAAGTACGGACGTAAATGACACGATCCTGCTTTTTCCACACGCGTTTTCACTTTACCTTTTTATCATCTTCTCTCTAGTTCGATGGCGATTATCCCCGCCATTGTAGAACCTTGAGTTTTCTTGCTTTTACGTTTTGAATATTGAATATTTGCTTTTAATCAACCGTTTATCATGTTTAGTCGACCATCTATTGCGTTTTGTTCAGTTTCCTTTATGAGTAGTGAGTAGTTTCATTGGGTTTTCGGGGTTGAGAGGATTCAAAGGGGCTGAAAGGGTTTAAAGCTTGGTGTTTTCTTGTTCTTCATCGCCTTCTCTTCTAGGATTTGAGCACTTAAGGCTTAGAGACTCTATCGCCAAGATCTCTATGATTAGAGGGATATCTTACCTTGACAGGATTCAAATGTCCTGGAGAAGTCAAATCCTAGAGGCTAATCCTTCCTTTCCCATACGACATGGTTGTTTAGGGGATTAGTTAGGCTGTGTGTTTGAAATCTATGTTTTATGCCCTTCAATCTCTTTTTCTACCAAACGCCATGGGTTTGGAGAAGAGAATGAAGGAGTGATCCATACCACAAGCCATGGATGGATCTTGTTTTGTTTTCAAGGCCTAGAGAACCTCACAAAGTGAGTTGATCTAAAGTTTTCAAACCAAGCTTGAACCTTTGAAACCCTTGAAAATAAACCTCAACCTTGGACCCTCTTTCTTAGTATTTTCTCATCTCTGTTAATCATTCGCTTGCTATCTGTTCACATCCTGGTCATTAGATTCATTTCTGTTTGAACTGTTTAGATGAGATCGATCGTTGTTGCTCGATCTAGTGGTCGATCCTGTGGTCGATCCACTAGTCAATTTTTAATAATTAGTAGCCTTGCATTTTAAATATTCAGCTTGTTCCTCGTGGTAGTTAACCCTCTTCCAGGGATTTGAAAATTGTTTTGCTTTGCATTTGACACTTGCATCTAGTTTTTAGGGATTTTATCAATCATTTATCATTTTATCTTAGCTTTACTCATCATTTGCATTCTTAGTGAACTTGCTACCCCTAGGTGTGGATTGATATCTCTCTTGCTCACTACACTTTGATAACCTCTCTGTTGCATCTTGACATATCATTGCATCATAAAAACCTGTTCTCAGATACCTACTGATTTGTGGTTTTAGGTATGGATGAGGAACCTAGTGATCCTCTCATCCTTGGGAGACCTTTCCTAGCCACAACAGAAGCTGTCATTGATGTTAAGAAAGGGAAGATTGAGATACAATTGGGTAAATACATGTCTCTGAAATTTGACATCAAGCAGATTATGCAGAAGCCCACTATTGAGGGTCAAGTGTTTCAGATTGAGATATTAGATAGGCTGCATGATGTGTTTCAAGAGGATTTCTGTTGTGAGGATAAACTCCAAGTTGCTTTGAAAAAGGAGCATGGAGAAGATGGTTACTTGGATAAGGAAAGCTTGGGTTATAAGCTGAGGCTAGACACAAAGTCTTAGAAGAAGATGAGCCATCTGAGAAGCTGGAATGCACAAAAAAAGAGGTGTTCTCACTTCAAGATGCTGGTTCCCAAGCAATGAAGCTGGCGCCAAGGAGCAGAGCAGCTTGGACGAGTACTGGAGTGAGCTCAAAGCACCCAAGGTGGAGCTTAAACCTCTTCCTACAGGGCTAGGGTATGTCTTCTTGGGCTCTAACTCTACTTATCCTGTCATTGTCAATGATAACCTCAATGATGATGAGATCCTTGCTCTTGTCAAAGTGTTAAAGAGGTTTAGCAGAGCCATTGGATATTCACTAGATGATATCCAAGGCATTTCTCCTAACATATGCACTCATAGGATCCATCTATAGGATGAGACAAGAACCTTTGTTGAACCTCAAAGGAGATTGAATCATAATCTGAAAGAAGTACTTAAAAAGGAAATCTTGAAGTTGCTTCAAGCAGGAGTGATCTATCCTATCTCAGACAGCACATGGGTCTCACTAGTCCATGTGGTGCCTAAGAAAGGAGGGATCATTGTTGTAAGAAACGAAAATGATCAGCGAATACGAACTAGAACAATCACTGGTCATATGATGTGCATAGATTACAGAAAACTGAATTCTGCTTCTACGAAAGATCACTTCCCTTTGCCATTCATAGACCAAATGTTAGAAAGATTAGCAAACCATAAGTATCACTACTTCTTAGATGGTTATAGTGGATTCTTTCAGATCCCTATCCATCCTAATGATCAGGGGAATACCATTTTTACGTGCCCTTAGGGAACATTTGCTTATAAGAGAATGCCTTTTGGTTTATGCAATCCTCCTGCAACTTTTCAGAGGTGTATGACCTCCATATTTTCTGACTTGCTTGAAGATATGGTGGAGGTATTCATGGATGACTTTAGTGTCTATGGATCCTCCTTTGGTGTCTGCTTGTCCAATCTTTCTCAGGTTTTACAGAGATGTGAAGATACTAAGCTGGTTCTAAATTGGGAGAAATGCCATTTCATGGTTCAAGAAGGCATTGTGTTGGATCACAAGATTTCACAGAAGGGGATAGAAGTGGACAAGGGAAAGATATATGTGATGGTGCACTTGGAGCCTCCAAACACGGTCAAGGGAATCAGAAGCTTCTTGGGGCATGCTGGTTTCTACAGAAGGTTCATCAAGGACTTCTCAAAGATAGCAAGACCTTTGACAAGGCTTCTATGTAAGGAGACAGAGTTTGTGTTTGATGAAGAGTGCTTGCAAGCCTTCCTCACCCTAAAGCAAGCTCTAGTATAAGTGCCAATTGTTCAAGATCCAAATTGGGATTTGCCGTTCGAAATCATGTGTGATGCTAGTGATTATGCTGTTGCAGCAGTCTTGGGACAAAGAGTAGACAAGAAATTACATGTAATCTACTATGCAAGCAGAACAATGGATGAGGCTCAAACAAGGTATGCAACAACTGAGAAGGGGCTCTTAGCAGTTGTCTTTGCATTGGAGAAGTTCAGAAGCTACTTAGTGGGGTCTAAGGTGATAGTCTACACTGATCATGCTGCACTAAGGCACATCTATGCCAAGAAAGACACCAAGCCAAGACTGCTTAGATGGATCCTCCTCTTGCAAGAGTTTGACATGCAGATTGTGGATAAGAGAGGCATTGAGAATGGTGTTGCTGATCACCTTTCAAGACTGAGGATAGATGACTTTGTCCCAATCAATGATACCCTACCAGAGGAGCAGCTGCATGCTTTAGGAATGAAGGCAGCTGAAGTGCAAAGCTTAGAAGAGAACAAACTGCCTTGGTATGCTGACTTTGTGAACTACTTGGTTATTGGGCAGATACCATTGAACCTCAACTCACATCAGAAGAAGAAGTTCTTAAGAGATGTCTCTCATTATTTTTGGGATGAGCCCTATCTCTACAGGAGAGGGAATGATGGATTGTTCAGAAGATGCATAGCTGAGGAAGAGGTTCAAGGAATTCTACATCAATGCCATGGTTCAGCCTATGTAGGTCACTTTACAACCTTCATGACAGCCTCAAAGGTGCTCCAAACTGGTTTTTGGTGGCCTAGTTTATTCAAGGACGCTCAAGCTCACATCTCCTAATGTGATGCTTGCCAAAGGAAGGGAAACATCTCCAAAAGAGATGAGATGCCTCTAAACTCCATTCTTGAAGTGGATCTGTTTGATGTGTGGGGGATTGACTTTATGGGACCTTTCCCTTCCTCCTATGGGAACAAGTACATACTTGTAGCTGTTGATTACGTGTCAAAGTGGGTGGAAGCCATTGCCAGTCCAACAAATGATGCCAGGGTCGTGCTGAAGCTCCTCAAGACAATAATCTTCCCAAGGTTTGGTGTTCTAAGGTGTGTTATCAGTGATGGTGGGAGTCACTTCATCAACAAGGTCTTTGAGAGTTTGCTGAAGAAGAATGGTGTTAAGCACAAGGTTGCCACTCCTTACCATCCACAAACAAGTCGTCAAGTAGAGGTGTCTAACAGGGAGATCAAAGCTATTTTAGAGAAGACAGTTGGTGTTACAAGAAAGGAGTGGTCTAATAAGCTTGATTATGCTTTGTGGGCCTACATGACAGCCTTTATTGCATTGATATTCTTGTCTTTTGCTCAAGCTTGCTTTGATTTGATTCCAACTCTATCTTATTAGAACCATAATCCTGACTTTGAATTATCATGTTTGTGCATTGAGAGTGATTACATGGCTACCCATATACATGCTTGGATTATCTTCTTCCCTTCTTACCACTCTTGGTAATCCAAGTAGCTGATCGTCATCATTATGAGACAGTTAACCACACCCTAAACCAATCCTTATTTCTGAACCTAAACACTATTGTGAGAGTTGTGAGGCCTTGCATTGCATCATTTTCGATTTTATCTTGGCAAAAAGTGTTAGGAATAAGGCTTGCAAGGAGAAGTCCTCTTGTAGACACCAGCTTGCTTTTGAGCTTGGTATTAGGTTAGGAGTTTGGGAAAGGGTAGTGTAAGTGGTTTGAGCTTTAAATGATTACATCTTTTGAGAAGAAGAAGAAGTATGGGGTTGGTAGTATGGGGGAACAGTTTATTTTGTGGTTAAGTTAATTAAAAAGAAAGCTCTAAGTGTTAATCCACCAAAGGTAATGAAAATGGCGCCAATCATACAATGAAGAAGAGCAAGTTCCAAAAAGAAGTAAACCACACAAGCAAAAGAAGGAGTTTCCCCAAATATGAAGAAGGAAGAGATCAAGTGCTTTGGGAAAGGGTTTCACTTGGGGTTTTAGAATTTATTAGGTTCATCTTGGGTAAAAACGGTAGAAGAGAGCTTTGACTTGCATGCATAGGTGGGCTTTTACCTTTAGCATTTTGCCTAAGAAAGAATCATTTCATTCCGTGATCACCTGAATCTTTGAATCCTTATTTGAATGAGATAATTTTCATCTCATAACCATGTCCCTTCACCAAATGTTTTCTCTTGATTTGCACAAACATGATCCATTGGTTACTAGTTAATGAATGTTAAAGAGTTGGTTGATTTGAATGCTTGTGTAGGCTAAGCTAGAGTTCATTGTATGCTATGATAGGTGCGGCTAAAGCATTTAAAGTAGAACAATCTCTATGCATCTTAGAACCTATAACTTGGGCATTGAACCAGTTTTTCAATTAACACCTTTAGTTCTGAAATCCCACTTTCAAACCTCATTCTCTCATTTGTTCTTGTTTGCTCAAGCAAAAGGCAAGTGTGGGGGGGGGGGGGGGGGGTGTTGATATCTAATGCATTTACATCATTTAGACTTTCATTTGGTTCATGTTTTGGTTCTCTTTTGCGTGTTTTCCTTCTCTTTAGTCCCATTTCTTCTTCTTTTAGTGTAAGGGTGCATTTAGGTAGTGTAAGTGGTTTGAGCTTTAGATGATTACATCTTTTGAGAAGAAGAAGAAGTATGGGGTTGGTAGTATGGGGGAACAGTTTATTTTGTGGTTAAGTTAATTAGGAAGAAAGCTCTAAGTGTTAAGGAAGAAAGGTTCCAACAACAACAAAGCTTACAAAAGGTCATCCAAAAGGAGAAATCAGACCAAGCAATCCACCAAAGGTGATGAAAATGGCGACAATCATACAACAAAGAAGAGCAAGTTCCAAAAATAAGTCAACCACACAAGCAAAAGAAGAAGGAGTTTCCGCAAATATGAAGAAGGAAGAGATCAAGTGCTTTGGGAAAGGGTTTCACTTGGGGTTTTAGAAGTTATTAGGTTCATCTTGAGTAAAAAGGGTAGAAGAGAGCTTTGACTTGTATGCATAAGTGTGCTTTTACCTTTAGCATTTTGCCTATGAAAGAATCATTTCATTGAGTGATCCCCTGAATCTTTGAATCCTTATTTGCATGATATAATTTTCATCTTATAACCATGTCCCTTGACCAAACGTTTTCTATTGATTTGCACAATCATGATCCATTGGTTACTGATTAATGAATGTTAAAGAGTTGGTTGATTTGAATGCTTGTGTAGGCTAAGCTAGAGTTCATTGTATGCTATGATAGGTGTGGCTAAAGCTTTTAAAGTAGAACAATCTCTATGCATCTTAGAACCTATAACTTGGGCATTGAACCAGTTTTTCAATTAACACCTTTAGTTTTGAGCTCCAACTTTCAAACCTCATTCTCTCATTTGTTCTTTTTTGCTTGACGACAAGCAAAAGGCAAGTGTGGGGATGTTGATATCTCATGCATTTACATCATTTAGACTTTCATTTGGTTCATGTTTTGGTTCTCTTTTGCGTGTTTTCCTTCTCTTTAGTCCCATTTCTTCTTCTTTTAGACTTAGGGTGCATTTAGGTTGTAGTTTGTATTTTCTATGCATCAGGGGTGTGTTTAGGTACTTAAGAAGCTAAAAGAAGTAAGGAGAAAGTGTGGAAATGGTCCAAGAAGCTAGCCAAGAGCAGAAGGAGCAAGAGGAGCTGAAGAAAGCATCTTCTGGAAGCCTATCGATCAAGACGAGAAGCCCATTGATCAAGGAGTGATCGATGGGATACCAACAAGTTCCCTATCGATCAAATGAGTGAAACCTATCGATCAAGACATGATCGATGCAAAAGCAACAAATTCTCTATCGATCAAGTCGATCGATCAGGACTGATCGATATGCATCCATCGATCAAGGAGTGACCGATGGGAAACCATCGGATTCTCTACCGACCAAGTGTATCGATCAAAGGTGATCGATAGAGGCCTATCGATCAAACCTATCGACCACTTGAGATCAATACAGACCCAGATTGAGGACCACTTATTTACAATTTTGCCATTTTTGCTTAGAGTGCTATATATACGAAAAATTCCTAATTTCTCGGCACACTCTCTTATCCAGCAGTTCTTTCCTCTTTTGTTCTAGGTTTTGATTTTGTAATTTGAATCCTTGCTTGATTTTAATAAGAGTTTGCATTTATCTTCTTGTTTAATCTCTATAATCATGATTAGTCATCTTTCTCTCTTTGGATTGATGGTTGTGATGTTGATTAGTGAGTGGTCTTTTTAGGGAATTGTGATGGGTTAGGTTTAGGGGACTTTAGGCTTAACCTATGATGTCTTAGTGTCAATTCTTCTATTTCCTTTCTTGATTGCTGTCTTTGATGCCTGATTAGCTGTAGCTAAGTTGATTAGGATCTTAGGCTCATTTTATGCCCACCAAGTGTTTGATGAAATGCATGAACTGTTATGCAAGAGAATTGCTTATCCTAGCTCAAGAGATTGACTGTCTATGGAGTGATTTGGCAATATATGATTGATAGAATTATCTTAATGCTTGCTGTTTATTATTTCACTAGTGAGAATTAGTTCTTGACTTGGTATTTAGCAAAGAGATTAGTGCCAAGAGATTGGATTAGTCTTATAAATGAATTATATGCATAAGGAATAGCATTATGTGAGTTTGTAAGCATCATAAGTTGAGTCAAGAGTTCCCTAGCACCAATTATCTCATCTTAAGTCCCATCTTTTCTCTGTTTTTAGCTTGAATTCGAATTTGCTCTGTTTTGCCTTTGTTTTAGTTGTTTTGCTTGCTGTCCACTCTTTGTTGATGTTCTCTTCACTTCTGCTTGATTACTTAGGATGTTAGACACTTCAATCTTATCTATAACAGCTTGAATTAAGAGCTCTATTGCATTCCTGCTGTTTCAATCTTTTCCTTTTTTGATTGATAAAACCCTTACTACAATGATTTGTACAAAGGGTGATTGACCAAGAGAGTCAAAACTCTTGTATCAGAAGTCGATACAATCGCCCTTTAGTTAAGGCTCGTCGGGCAAACAAGTCGATACAGCACATTAGTATTGTCCTGTCTCTGTGTATCGGTATGGGACGTCGATACGCTGCTTGGTATGGGCTCCCTTCTGTTGCATCGAGGTCTCTTAGTCGATATGCTTTCTTCACACCACGCTTTCACTGTATCGATGCTGAAGTGATCGATACTCCCATCGATATGCTCTGTATCGATCAGGTGATGTCGATATCATCATCGATATTGTCCTATCCGCCTTTGTCCCTTGTCTTGCTTCATTTCCAACTCACATCCATTACACCACATGGCCTCCACACTCTTTCTAGTACCTGAATAAAACTCCAAATGCATGCAAAATGCAATGAAGCTTCTAAAACTACACTAACTCCTAAATGCATGCAAAAGGGACAAGAAGAAGAAAAATATGCATGTTTGAAGACTAAAACTAGTGATGAATGCAAGCTAAAATGGTATAAATAATGGAGATATCACCCCCACATTTGTCTTTTGCTTGTCCTCAACGAAACAAACTAAGACAAGGAGGAAGTGAGGTTTGAAGGTGGGCACTTAAATCCAAAAATGCTAGGGTAAAGAAGTGAAGTCAATGTCTAAGTGCCTAATTTTATGATGCAAAACACAATCAGTTATACGATAAAGAACCTAGCCATGCCTTTCCAGTTTTAAAATGATTTTTAGCTCAGCCTAATCAATCCCTTTAACATTCATTTAAACTTTGTAACCAAGTGAATCATGTTCAAGCAAATCAAGTGGAACAATTTGGCCAATATTTAAGGTCACAAGATAAAAATGATCTCATCAAAATGTGGGTTCAAGTGTAAGGGTTTCTCTCAAATAGGAATGAACTTAGGCATAATGCTAAAGGTGAAGTACAACTTATGCATACAAGGATATATTACTATCTACCCAATGCCTAAGAATGTTCTAAACCCCAAAACTCTTACCCCAAATCAAACCCAATCCTAACTACCCTTTCTCAACACTCTCACACTCTCCACACTTTGCCATTTTCAAGGAAGCTTCTTGTTTGATCTCACCATGTTGTGGCCTTCTTTTTGCTCTTTTGTTGTGGGCGCCTTTTCTTTGTATTTGGGAGACTCCATTTCTTCATCCTTTTGATGTATTTAGGCTTTGGTGCCTTCTTTGTTGTTGTTGCTGAGACTCCATCTTCATATGGCCACCCTTTTTGAGCTTATTT
This sequence comes from Thlaspi arvense, assembly GCA_911865555.2. Lineage (NCBI taxonomy): Eukaryota > Viridiplantae > Streptophyta > Magnoliopsida > Brassicales > Brassicaceae > Thlaspi > Thlaspi arvense. The sequence goes on from OU466858.1 coordinate 39,298,695, forward strand.
GGTTCCACACATGCTGAGTTTTTGCTTGCTTCCCCATTCTCATTCTTTTCCCCCTTTACTTTCTTCTTTCTCTCACTCTCTCCTTTTAGATCAATGTAACACTCAAAACCGCCCAGACCTATAACTACAATCCTAAACATATGTCTAACTCAAAGTGAAGAGCTAGTTCTACATAATAACCTGTCCTTGTCGTGCCTACCTAACACTTTATGCTTAGTTCATTCAAAAATAGGCCTCACACACAAAGATAGTGTTTAGATTTGAAAGGAAGGTAAGGTTAAGGTATGGTAACTGTCCCTTAATAATGAGGATCAGCTATTTAGACTAGCAAGAGAGGTAAAAAGGAAGAAAGAAATTCCAAATATGTATATGGGTAATCCATGAAACCACTTTTCAATGCAAGAACATGATAATTAACAATTCATATTAATGGTTCTAATAACTAGGGATGATTTTCAAAGAGGAAGCGATTTTAGCAAGAGACTAGAAGTTCAGATTTAGCATTCAAGAGCATGGTTCAGCCTTAGTTTCTAACTTCTTATGATGCATTAAACATTTAATCACTTAGACATTTAAATTAATCCTAAACACTTAAGCATTTTACAAGGAGAATTCATCATCAAGCCCTATGCAAATGCTATGCAACCTATATGACAAATACTAGACCCAATCCTAAACAAATGAATGCAACTACATGCTTTTCTTTTTGGTTTGCAAAAGATGCAAATTTTTCAAATTTTATGATTTTTTGTTTTGTTTTTTAACGCACTTAGATGAATGCATGAGACTCAAAGATAAGTAAAAAGGAAAAACTAAATAATGTCAAACCCCAAATCCCTCCCCCACACTTTAATTACACAATCCTATATGTAATAAAAGAGTAGAAGAGAGAAGCAACAGAAATATATTACATGAACTTAAAAAAAAATGCAATGGTAATATACAATGGAGGAGTTTTTTGTACCTTAGATGGTGGTGTGTGAGGTGTAGGAGGCGCCTGAAAAGTCATCCATGAGGTCAATGTTGTGGCTTCTTATTGGTCGCTCTCTCCTGGGGTGTCTCCTCCTTCTTGGCGCTTCTTCACATGATGCTCTTGGTGGCACCCAAGCTCTCACTTCCTCATAACCAGTAAAAGAGCTCCTTCTACTAGGAGCTCTAGCCACTCCTGCGCTTTCAGCTTCTTGCTCTTGTTGAGGAGAAGAAGTAGAGGCTTCACTAGACTTCCTCTTTTAGTCCTTGATTTGAGCCTTCATGCTCTTCATGCCCTTCACCAACTTCTTGACGGTTTTATCTTTTCATTTGTTCCATCGTTGCAAGAGGTTGATGTGTTCATGGACTTTCTTCAAGGGCCCTCCTTGGTGTGAGACATCATGGGGATGGAAATGGTACTCCTCACTATTGTAGCTTGGAGCATCTGATTCTTCTTCTTGAATGCCTTCTTCCATTTACCCTCCTTCAAATACCACAAGGGGATAGTCTCCTTGAAGAAGAGGAGTGTTGGCGCCTTGGTGAATGTAAGAGGATGGAGCGCCAGCTTGGTAGAGAAGGTGCTATGGGATTTGAAAGGCAAGGCTATTGGGGTTGAAGAAGGATGTGAGATGCACATCAGTGAGTAGGAGCTTGGCAGCAGATCAATCTTCTTGGATGAAGTTGTAGATGAACTTGTCACCCACTTTTTCACCAAGGAATCTTGCTTTCTTCACGAATGGCAGGCCCAAGTATGTGATCTTTACTGTTGGTGGTCCACTCTCAACTCCTGCAGCTTCCATCAGTTGTGTAATAAGGCCAGCACAATACAGATTTTGCGCCTTGTCATCATTGGTGGTTAACCAATGTTTGATGACCCGAAGTTGCTGCATGAAGATGGTGGCCATTCCAGTTGTACCATCTGCTCCTTTGAGCTCCACACCTTGCCTTGTGCAGTCATGTATGATCTTAAGACCTTGATCAATCAGCTCCCATTCTCCTCCTTCAACTGCTCCACTTTCCTTCCTAGCAAAGAGTGTATGCGCCAGCGCCTTGTGCACATATCTGATGGCTGGATTTTTGGTCAGAGAAGCCTTGCTTCTTGATACAGAGGTTTTATATCTTTCTCAATCACCCCTTGTACTTAAATCAGTTGTAGTATAGGGATTTTATGTCAATCCATGGGGCGTTGTTGAATACAAAAGAGTTGCAAGCAGAAATCCTTTAGTCATGCAAGCAAAGAAGGTTTTTGTTGCCTAAGCAACTGAACTAACAACCTAGAGTGATGAATAACCAAAAAGAACTAAAAAAGAGACAATTTAGCTATGATCAAAGAAACAAAACAGACTAAATAACAGAGCAAATAGACAAATTCGAAATTCAATCAAAGAGAAAGCAAGTTCCTAGATGTGGTTATTGATTTTGAGGAATTCAGACTAACTAAGGTTGTTTCAAACAGCATTAATCAAGCAAACAAGCTAGCAATGATGGTTTGAAAATCCCCAGAAAAATAACTCAAGAACAGTGATATGACATGACTCCTCGAAAATCCCCAGAAAAATAGTATTTATACAGAAAGGAAGGAAACCCTAAAGTAATGACAAAAGTGTAATAAAAGGCAGCTCCGGACTGGGTTCCTATCGGTCAGTTGTGACCGATAGGGTGACCGAAATCCATACGGTGCACTTCTATCGGTCACTTCTCTGACCGATAGGTTTGGTCGATAGTCCTTCTATCGGTCACTCCTTGACCGATAGGCCTTGTGTCTTTATCGATAGGCTCTGCAGAGATCGTCTGCCTTTGTTCTTTTTGCTCCTCTTGGCTAAGCTAACTTTCTTGATCATCCCCAAATCTCCTCCAATGCTCCTCTTAGCTCCATAAGTACCTAAAAACATCCATTATGCAAAGAAAATGCAAACTACATCTTAAATGCAACCTAAGTCTAAAAGGAGAAGAAAATGGGAAAAAAGGTAAGAAAAACATGCAAAAGAGAACCAAAACATGCACTAAATGCAAGCCTAAATGGTGTAAATACAAGAGATATCACTTCTTCCTGGCTTGCAAGCGCCCTTGGCTACATGCTCCCAAAGGTTGCTCATCTCTTCTTTGCTAACCCCCAAATTCTGTCCTCTAGCGCTTCTATAAGAGAACCCAAAAGCATCTTCTATTGCTGAGAAGGACATCCTATAGTTCTTCTTGGAAACTATGAAAGTGATGAATCCATCACCATCTTCTTCAGGAGTCTCTTCTCCTGGCTCATAGAATGTCACTTCAAAGCTTGCAAAGAATTAAAGCACTTGGTGTTTGTTGGCTGAATATGGAGTTCCTACCAACTTTGTGAGCTCCATTGTCTCAAGCATAGAAGATCAGTCTTCACAGAGTCCCAAGGCCGTTAAGGATGGCACATGGGGGTATCTAGTTGGCCTCACATCCACCTTTTGCAGCTTATCATACAGCTGCCTTTGAGCTGGAGTGGTGCCATTCTTCTTTTGAGGGACCTTCTCACTAGCGCCAACATCAGCTCTCTTTTTGCCTTGGTATTTGGCGCTTGGACTCCCAACTTCCTTTGCTTTGCCCTTTCCTTTCTCTTGCCTCTCAGCCTCTTTGTTTGCTCCACTCCTTGTGGTTCTTCCCATGGTACCTAAAACATATTTTTAAAATAAAAATCAGAACCATGGAAACATCAAAACACAAAGCTTAATGTTCTAAAAATCACAAAAGGAGGAGTTTATTTACTGAAAAGTAAACCTCTACCAGTTGTGAAGTAACTAAATAAGCAATGCATGCAAAAGATTCATTAAACAAAATTTATCATTTAATTGAAAATCATGAATCCTAGCATGGTAAAACTAAACAAATGTACTAAATGCTAATGCAAAGCTAAATAAATTAATTTGACAAGCATGCATTCATTAATATAAATGCTTCAAAAGTCAAAAATAATATATTCACCATGCAAAAAAAATAAAATAAATAAGAAGCATTACTCACAAATCAAGCAAACAACCACAACATATAATGAAGTTCTCAAGTGCTTAAGGCAAATGATAAATATTTAAAGAGCTAAGAGACATTACTTTGAGTGGTTTGGCTCTCTTAGACACTTAGAACACTAAAGATTTCGAAATTTTTGTGGTTGTAAACAAGAAAATGAAAGTGAGAGAGAGAGAGAGAGATAGAGAAAGAGAGAGAGAGAGAGAGAGAGAGAGAAGGGTGGGTGTTTAAATAGAGGGCTGGGGAAATCTTTTTGTGGGGAGCAAGGGGAAAAAGTGCCTAAGAGAGATCCCACCCATGCTTGGGAAGGAGAAGGATTCAAATTTGAACTCCTTGATCTAGTTTGACTAAGGAGGGAAAAAATTTGAATTGAAGAGTACTTACCTCGGGTGCAATATCGACCACCCAAATCGATATTGTGATCGATATTGATCATATCGACTTGGTCTGGTCGATATGCATGCCGATATCGGATGTCTAGGTCATGATATCGACCTGTATGAATGTTGATATTGCTTGGCACCTTCTGTATCGACGTCCCTTATGTTGATATGCAGTCCGATGACCATACAGTCCATACTTGGCTGTCCAATATCGAGCTAGTAGCTCGATATGATGTGGTAAAACTCCATATCGGACTAACATGTTGATATCCACATTGATACACCTTGACTCATACTGAATCAGCATGTTTTCACTGGTCCCCTAAGGTGTATCGACATGAGACGTCGATATTCACCCTAATGTGCCTTAAAATGGACGATTAATCGCCTTTCATCCTCTCTGTTAAGGCATATCAGTGTGTTACTTCGATATTGTGCTCGATATGCAGTTCTTGGTGTTGTATCGACCTGGTACATCGATACATGTGATCGATATCGTTACCAGTTGAGGCATATCGATCTGTGTAGTACCCGATAAATTACCATTGAAGGCGTATCAGTTTGCCTTAGATCGGTACCCTGATTGATACTTAATCCTCTCCTGTGTATCGATCAGGATCATCCTGATATGCACATCGATACAAGTCTAATACACTTGTATCGAGCAAGATATACTCGATATACTTTCTCGATATGAGCTGTATCGACGTGCATGGCGGATATGCTGGTTGATATTGATCCTTCTTCGACTCCTTCCTTCTCCCAAGCTTGGCTTATTCTTCCTCAGCTTGAACCTGGTTACTAGGGACAGTCAAAAACACCCACACAAACATATAAACATAAAAATGCAAAACTATATACAAGGATACCATGGGATTGCCTCCCAAGTGCGCTTGTTTAGAGTCACGTAGCTTGACTTTCCTCAGCTCCTTAGTTGTGGTAAGGAGCAGGAGTTTTAGAACTCCTTTGTGTTGCCTTGCTTCCCTTGACCTTTTTGGTGACCCCATCAACCTACAACACAGCAAAGGGCTTTGGCTTGCCTTCCTCATTTAGCTTATAGTGGATCTCACCATACTTAGAGGAAAAGGGCTTAAAGACAACCCCATCTTCTTTGTTACCTAGCAAAATTTCATTCACACAATCAGAAACACCCACTTCAAGGACCTCCTCTTCAGTGGTATCAGCGAACAACTTGGACAGATAGCAACCATCAAAACTTGCACCTAGATAGCCATCAAACTCTGGCCAATGCTCCCCAACATTCTTCAACTTCTTAACCTCCATTGAGAAAGCTTGCTCATCTTCCAGCTTGTTCCCTTTGGAGTCAAACTTCAGTACTTTCTCCTTGGTCAACCTTAGCTCTATTATACACTCCTTTGCATCAAATACTGCGCCAGCTGAAACTAAGAATGATGGCATTTTTTAAATTCCCTTCAACACCTAGGACCAGAAAATTTGTTGGGATGATCACTCCTTCAATCATCATTGGCACATCTTTAAGAGCTCCAAGTGGTGCCTTTACTGTGCCATCAGTTATGGTTAGAGACAAATTACTCTCTTGAAGTTGAGTGTAGCCAAGCGCCTTAGCTGTAGAGGATGAGAAAAGGTTGATACTTGCTCCAAGGTCACAAAGACAGCTCTTGAAAGTTTTTCCCTGGAGTTCACTGATAACAGGTTTCTTAGTGCAATGACGTGTCAAGATGCAACAGAGAGGTTATCAAAGCTCTAATGCACACAGAGATGTAGTATAGTGAGCAAGAGAGATATCAATCCACACCTAGGGGTAGCAAGTTCACTAAGAATGCAAAGGATGAGTAAAGCTAAGCTAAAATGATAATTGTTTGGTAAAATCCCTAAAAACTAAATGCAAATGTCAAATGCGAAGCAAGACAATTTTAAAATCCCTGGAAGAGGGTTAACTACCACGAGGAACAAGCAGAATAATTAAAATGCAAAGCTACTAATTATTAAAACTCGACTAGTGGATCGACCACGGGATCGACACCTAGATCGAGCAACAACGATCGATCTCGTATAAACAACCTAAAATGATGAAATGATGCGATTTGCGATTAACAAGAACACAGTTTTATGATGATGGAATGATATTAAACGACTTAAGATACTAAGAAAGAGGGTCTAGGGTTGAGGGTCACGTTCGTGGGTCTCAAAGGTCAAAGCTTGTTTGAAAACATTAGATCTACTCTCTTTGAGAAGTTCCCTAGGCCTTGAAATCAAAACAAGATCCATCCCTGGCTTGTGGTATGGATCACTCCTTCATTCTCTTCTCCAAACCCATGGCGTTTCGTGGAAAAATAGATCGAAGGGCATAAAACATAAATTTCAAACAAACGACCTAACTAGTCCCCTTTACAACCATGGCATGTGGGAAAGGTAGACTAGCATCTCGGATTCGATTTTCCAGGACATATGGATCCTGTCAAGGTAAGACATCCCTCGGATCTTAGAGATCTTGGCGTGAGAGTCTCTAAGCCTTAAGCGTTCGAAATCCTAGAAGAGATGGTGATGAAGAACAAGAAAACACAAAACTTTAACCTTTTTGACCCTTTTGAATCGCCCCAATCCCGAAACCCAGTAAGACTACTCGTGACTCATAAGGAAAACCGATGAAAGCATAAAAGATGATCTATTAAACATGATTAACGAAGATTAAAGCAAGAAGTTCAATATTTAAAAGTTAAAATGCAAGAAAAGCTTCGAAAGTCTATAATGGCGATTCGCCTAAAACGAGGGAAAGCCAAAAAAGGTAGAAGACAGAATGGGATCAAGAAAGGGATCGTTGCTTTTTGCCAAAAATGGCCAAACCGCAAATGGTCCCCCCTTCGCTACTGTCCAAAGCCAGCTGGACGGATAAGGTTGGTCTGGGATCGAGCACGAAGCTCGATCTGGCACTCGATCTTTTCTTGGATCGGATGGCTCTTAGTCGATCTTTGAGTCGATCTTGTGCTGATCGGGATGGAAGCTCGATCCGGTCTTTGATCTGCATGGCGTGATTTACGTACGTACTTCAGATCGATCTCCACACTCGATCTTGGTCTCGATCCATCCGCTTGCATCGACTTGAATACTCGATCTTCTGGTCGATCTCGTCTAGATCGACCTGCCTTGCTCGATCTGCTACTCGATCTCGGGTCCTAAGCGTGCAATCCTGATTTCTCCAAGTGTCCACGAACTTCCTAACGAGCCTTAGCACGTCCACGAATCTTCCATAGCTCCAAAGTAACCAAAAATAACCTGAATGCGATGCAAAATGCAAGAAACATGCAAATACTGGTGCAAAAGTACTCTAGGACCTAAAGTGATGCAAACTAGCCGAAAGTGCAAGGTAAATGCATGAGAAACTATCCTATTTGTATGCAAAACACATGAAATATGCAGCAATATAAACTCCCCCAAACTTGCCTTTTGCTTGCCCTAAAAAAAATAAAATTCAAGAAGGGAAAAAGGTTTTAAAAACGGGGGTTTAAGTTTCTTGCAAAGGTGTCTTTCAAATGAATCTATCTCAACGTCCTAGTTATTAATTCTAAGATGCAATGCACACACTCATACTCCAAAGAACTTAGCCATAATCATCACACAATGAATTTCAAATCATGACTCTCCTATTCCAAACAATCAAAGAATCTCATCCTTTAACAATTAATGATCAAACTGTGAATCCAACTTATGCACTTTAAAGCAGAACACATTTGGCTAAGGGCGAAGGCTATGAGCATAGAATGATCTCATTTTAAAAGGGTTTTCACAATGCAATGGGTTTCTCTCGAGAATGGTATGAACTTTATGCATAATGCTAAAGGTAAAGGCAATTGATGCATATCAGATTCTCATCTACCCATATACGCCAACCAATGATCCTAACACCCCTCTCATTTTTTTTCTTTTAAGCTCACTCACCCTCTTAGATACTAACCTTATAAACAAAACATTGGCTTAGCAAACCCCAAATCAAAACAGAAAACATCTTTACTCTTTAAGCTAGTGAAAAGGCTGAAAATATGTTAGCTCTTTATTTTTTTTCTTATTGATAGCTCTCTACTCTTTTCATTCTTTTCTTTTCTTTTTATTTGACACTTAGGCTCTTTTTTCTCTTTTTTTTATTTATTTTTATTTTACTTGAGAGAGCTATCTTCTGAAATACTTAGAGCTTTATACATTTTGAAAACAAAGCCTTTCACTTAAAACCTTTTATTCACTTCAATCACCAAAACCTTTTGAAACCTATAGCATATAAACACCCCTTATGAACCCCCAAACATATCCTAAGCCTAACACTAGCTTCAAAATGCAAAGCTAGCAATCAAATGAGAACCTAATCATGTCGCCTAAACGTAACACGTTATGCTAAGTTCAAACCACGTTATGCTAAGTTCAAACCGAAAAGAGGCCTCACAATGATGTCACACAAGAATACTTGGCTTGAAAGAATGGTAAGGGTAATGGTGGTAGTTCTACTTAGGTTCACAAAAGTGGTAAAAGGGGGAAGAGAGCCTAAATATGTATAAGATCCATGTGTTCATTTTTAAATGCATAAGAATGATATTTAAAAGTCAGATTAGGGTTCTCACTTATTAGGACAAGTTTCAAATCATGAATGTTCAAGTCAAGTAACGAAAATCAAAACAAGTGATCCAAGCATGGTAAGGACTTAATTTCAAAGCGTGAGCAAAGCATCAAACAATTACTAACTAGGGCATTGAAACAATTCATGAGTTTAAAACACCTTTTTAAGAAAAATTTAACCCCTTATGCAAATGTAAACAACCTAGATGCTTAAAAATTATAGACTCAATCCTAAAATGTTTAACAATGTGAATGCAACTACATGAATTTTTTTTAAAATTTTTTTAAAAATTTTACCAATTTTTGTTTTGTTCTTTTCTATGCCTTAGATGCAAAGAGGACTCAAGGGGTGCAAAGACAAAATAAGAGCAAAATAAACATGTCAAACCACACACATACTCCCCCAAACTTGAATGACATCGTCCCGGTGGCAAACAAATTCGAGAGAGTCCAAAACACAAAGCAAAAACAAAGAAAATATGAGCGGTATATACAAGGGAAGGTTGTTGGTACCTTTGAGCTAAACTCGGCTGTTCCAGCGGAGCTGCTCTTGCTAGAGGAGCGTCGGGCTATGTCCTTGCCTTTATCCTCGGTCGGGAAGCCATGGACGGAATGACGTGTTTGTTGCGCGTTGCCTTGTGGCTCACGGATGACAATACCGCCAGTCGATCTCCTCCTCTTCTCGGGCTGGTTGACCTCTACACTCATGGACCCCTTAGGCCTCGCGGATGACCTCCCTTGAAGCGCCTTGACCTTCTTGGCAAGCTTCTTGATCATCTTCCCTTGCCACTTAGTTATCTTTCGCTGCACCTCCACCACTGAAGCAAGAAACTTCTCAGCCTTGGTCCGCGGCTCAAAATCCATCCGGGGAAGCTCAAAGTTGGCTGGCATTGCGCCATCCGAGGGTGGTGACTCTGACTGCTCTCGTGCGGACTGAATAGGCATCATGGTTGTACCAAGTGGGGCATAGCACTCCTCGTGGGTTGGGAAAAACTGGATCGTACCGATGTATCCAAGTGTGTCTCCTCAATGTTGGGTAAGATGCACACGCTCTTCTTCCCCGCCTCATTGTAGAACTGATAAGCGAAGAATCCTGGAGCTAGCGTAGGTCCCAAGCTATCGGTATTGTGCATGTAGGTTTCGTCCATGAATGATCTATCCGCGCAAGGCTCGAACCGTTGAAGGGGTACACCGGCTTGGATAAATAGTGGCGTGAGAAACCCTCCAATGTATGCTGAACTCGCCTTACACCTCAGAGCGTATGCCTTGTACTTCACCAAGGAGGATGCTAGAATACACCCGTAGTTAACAAAATTCCCAAGGTCATCAAGGAGGATCCTGGTTCTCCTCTTCGCTGCTGCATAGTATCCTCTTGATCCCTTGGAAAAGGAAGCATAACTCGGTCTTTGTCACCGTAGGAGACACGGACCGCCCGCTGAAAGTATTCGCTAGCAACTTGAGAGTATACCGCAGGATGGGGTTCCTCACTTTCTTGATCTTGGCCGTGTTTGGCTTGTAGTCTTCATCGCAAAGCACGTCCTATATGATGCTAGCGTTCTTGAGAGGGGGAAACTCCACTTGCTTAGCCGCGGCGTTGAGTCCATAAGCTTGGCAAAGCTCCTCAATGGAAAGGTGATAAGCTCGCTTCTTGACTTTGAAGGTGAGATGTCCTTGTGAGTGAGTAGGGAGGCTCGGATTCTCATAAGAAAACGCCAAGGTAGAGAGGAAATCCAAGGCGACTTGTGGATATGTTGGGGAATCCATCCTTGAAAGGCAAGCAAGTCCCATGTTATGGAGAAGATAGTCAAAATCTTCTAGGAGACCCATCCTTGCCAACAAGTCTCTACTCGCAAACTTGGTTGGCTCAAAGCGCAGCCTCTCCAACCTTTTCTTTGCTGACTTCTCCTCCTTAGTCCAACGGATCCTCTCGTGAACTTGCCGAGGTTCCTCCTCTTGAACTTGTTGAGTTTCCTCCTCTTGAACCACTCGTTGCTCATCTTCCCTTTGTGCATCCTCTTCTCTGGTTCTCTTAGGTGCCATTGGTGCCTGAAACACGATTCTCAAACAAGAGAATGAGCAAAGGCGGCGAAAAACCGAGAAAGAGACTAGCAAGAAGGATAATTTATAACTAATACCCTAGAATTTTGGGGAATTTATAAAAATCCTAGCAAGATAACAGAGAATCAGATCTAGAGATATAGGTAAATCTATAATTTTTCCTAATATCAAACTAGTTTAAAAAAAAAAATTAAACCGCCATAGCATCCAAAACAATCAAAGCAAATTAAAAATCAAACCGCCATAGATTCGAAAATACCTTTGCAAAGATTGAAAGAGAATGCTGTTAGCCTTAAGGAAATAAAAATTCACACTCCCTTTTGCTGGAGAACTCGCGAAACCAGAAATGGGAGAGTGTGAGAGCACTTAAAAATATAAAGGCTAATGTTTTTACAAAACCATGGGTAAAAGAAGTGGTTTTCTGACAAAAAGTGTGGTCAAGACACATCTTTCGTGGTCAAAGATGCTTGCCTTGACCACCATTCAAATTCAAAAATCGAGGGAAAAGAGAAAGGGAGGGAAAAGTTTTGGTTACCTCGGCACGAGATCGAGTCCTTTTGGTCGATCTAGGACTCGATCTAGGACTCGATCTCATGCCATGTTAGCTGGATCGAGAGATTTGATCGATCAGTGACTCGATTGGTTTAGAATCGAGTATTAGATCGATTTTACTCTCTCGTTCCTTGACTTTTGGTCAACTAGGCTGTTCTCCTTGGATCGGTTTCCTTGATCGATTCAAGGGTCGATTTTGCTGAGATCGAATGGCAGATCGAGTAGACTGCTCGATCTTTTCAAGGATCGAGTGACTCGGTCGATCTACACCTCATTCGCTTTTCAGGCTGAACGCATTGGTGAATTGTCCTCTCATGATCGACCGTTCCACTCGATTTGTCTACTCGATCTCGTCTAGATCGACTAACTCCTCTCAATTCACTAGCTCGATCTAGCAAAGATCGAGCCAGGATGAGTCGATCTAGCACTCGATCTCTAACCTATATTCGCCCCTTCTTACTCCCTTTGGATCTAAGATCGTGGCCTGCAATCCCTTATACCTTTTCCTACACACTCAGAAGATAAAAACATAAAACTGACAGAGAAATAAAGCAAAAATATATACAAGATAGACATGGAAATGCCTCCCAAGTGCGCTTTCTTTAACGTCTTTAGCTAGACTTTACTTGGTTTAGGCAGATGGTGGGTCTTGGAGATGCATTGAAGTGCTCTTTGTGGACCAGCTTCTTGTCTGCGCCGCCTTAGTATGCTCCTTGTAGATCCTAGCACTTTCGTAGGCATCCAGCCTTAACTCATCAAGTTCATGTAGCTGGATTAAGCGCTTCTCCTGAGCCATCGTTAGATCAAAATTCAGCCGCTTCAGTGCCCACAATGCTCTGTGTTCCAGCTCGACGGGGAGGTGACATCCTTTACCGAAGAGAAGAGTGAAAGGAGTAGTACCAATGGGCGTTTTGAAGGTGGTCCGGTAAGCCCACAAAGCGTCGTGTAGCTTAGCTGCCCAATCCTTCCAATTAGTACCCACTATCCTCTCGAGTATGGCTTTGATCTGTCGGTTAGAGACTTCCACTTGCCCACTCGTTTGAGGGTGATACGGTGTAGCCACCTTGTGCTTCACACCATATTTTCTTATAAGGCTCTCAAACAACTTGTTGATGAAATGGCTACCACCGTCACTGATTACAACCTTGGGGACTCCAAACCGTGGAAATATGACGGTTTTGAAGAGCTTTATCACCACCTTAGAGTCGTTTGTACGGGAAGCAATGGCCTCAACCCATTTAGAAACGTAGTCAACAGCCACCAGAATGAACTTGTTGCGGTAAGAAGAAGGGAAAGGCCCCATGAAATCTATCCCCCATGCGTCAAACACGTCTACCTCAAAGATAGGAACCTGAGGCATCTCGTCCCTCTTTGTAATGTTCCCTGCTCGTTGACACGCTTCACAACTCTTCACGAACTCATGGGCATCTTTGAAGATAGACAGCCACCAGAAACCGGCTTGTAAGACTTTTGTAGCGGTCTTGAATGAGGCAAAGTGACCACCGTATGAAGAGCCATGGCAGTGAAGGAGTCCTTAGCTTCTTCCTTTGTTACGCACCTCCTGTATAAACTGTCCACGCCCCTCTTGTACAAGTAGGGCTCGTCCTAAAAGTAGAAGGCTCCTCCCTACACGCTAAGAAATTCACAATGTCAGCGTACCAAGGAAGATCCTCTTCTTTGAAGCTCAAAACCTCTTCAAACCGTCCTTCTAGCGTTCCACAAACAGCCGTAGTGATCATCATGAGTTGTTCTTCTGGAAGTGAATCATCTAAGGGAAGAGACTCATTGATTCTCATCCTAGAGAGGTGGCCAGCAATGCCGTTCTCTATCCCTTTCTTGTCCTTGATTTCCATTTCGAATTCTTGGAGCAAAAGGATCCATCTCAAGAGTCTCGGTTTTGTGTCTTTCTTGGAATAGATGTACCTCAGAGCCGCGAGATCTGTGTAGACGATGGCCTTGGAGCCTACGAGGTATGAGCTGAACTTCTCAAAGGCGAATACAACTGCCAGCAACTCCTTCTCAGTCGTAGTGTATCTGGCTTGAGTGTCGTCAAAGGTACGTGAAGCATAGTAAATCACGTGCAGCCGTTTTTCTTTTCTCTGGCCAAGAACAGCTCCCACGGCGTAGTCACTCGCGTCACACATTATCTCGAATGGTAGAGTCCAATCCGGTGCTTGTACTATAGGCGCGGATACTAGAGCTTCCTTGATGGTCATGAAAGCATGAAGGCAATCCTCATCAAACACAAAGTCAGCTTCCTTGCACAACAGCCGTGTGAGAGGGCGTGCAATCTTGAAAAAATCCTTGATGAAGCGCCTGTAGAAGCCAGCATGGCCTAGGAAACTCCTCACCCCTTTGACATTAACCGGCGGCTCAAGACTCATCATAACCTCAACCTTGGCTTTATCAACCTCTATGCCTCTCTCTGATATCTTGTGGCCAAGCACGATCCCTTCCTTCACCATGAAGTGACACTTCTCCCAGTTAAGCACAAGATTCATCTCTTCACAACGCTTTAGTACCTTGCAAAGATTCAACAAATACGCAGAAAAAGACGCACCATATACAGAGAAGTCATCCATAAACACTTCTACCATCTCTTCTATTAGATCGGAGAAGATCGACATCATACACCGCTGCGTTACAAAACCCGAATGGCATCCTTCAATATGCGAAGGTGCCATAAGGGCATGTAAAGGTCGTCTTCTCCAGATCATTTGGATGGATTGGTATTTGAAAGAATCCACTATATCCATCAAGAAAGCAATAGTAAGGATGATTAGCAAGCCTCTCAAGCATTTGATCAATAAAAGGTAAGGGGAAATGATCCTTTCTAGTATCAAGATTAAGCTTCCTATAGTCGATACACATACGATGTCCTGTAATAGTCCTAGTAGGTATAAGCTCATCTTTATCATTCTTAATGACCGTGATCCCTCCCTTCTTAGACACCCCGTGTACGGGAGAAACCAACATGCTGTCACTTATGGGATAGATCACGTCAGCCTCTAAAAGCTTAAGAATCTCTTTCTTAACAACCTCCTTTAAATTAGGATTCAAACGCCTTTGGTGATCTATAGAAGAGGCGTTCTCATTATCCAAGTGAATCCTATGAGTGCAAAGCATTGGTGAAAGGCCCTTGATGTCACTTAGAGAGTACCCAATGGCCTTCCTATACTTTCTCAGCTCATTTAGAAGCGAGTGCAACTCATCATCACTTAAGTTCTCATTCACAATCACGGGATAGGTTTCGTTAAGCCCTAAGAAAGCATACCTTAGCCCTTTTGGGAGCTCCTTAAGGTCCACCTTTGGGGCTAGCAGCTTGCTCCAGTCCTCCTCGTAGCTCTTGTTGACATTCCCATCCTCAATAGCCTCCTTAGAACCCGAGGCATGACCCAAAAGTCTGCTTTCTTGAACCGTTGTCCCCTCCGAGATCGAGTCTTCCAGTCGATCTTGCACTCGCTCTGGCCCGGATCGAGCAACTTCACTCGATTCTCCTACTCAATTTAATTGGGATCAAGCAGGAGATCGAGTCTCCGTCCTGTTCTCTGAACTGATCGGTTGGCTTCCCTCGATCTTCCCATTGATTGTTTTGCTGGATCGACTGCTCTCAGGTCGATCACTTACTCGATTTAGATAGGATCGAGTAGTGGATCGATTGTCTGAGTCATTCTTTTCTCTCGATCGACTAGTATCCTCGATCTTCTTGTCGATAGCTGACTTGGATCGAGTGATCTTCCCGATTACATGATCGATCTCTAGGCATTCGCCTTCATCTTCTAGCACAACTTTCCTAGAATCAAGGAGATTAACGTACTCCTGAGTCCTCTGATCCACGAAACCGTACTCTCCTCTCTCCTTAGTCAATGCCAGCTTCAAGTGATCCTCTTGTGCAAGCTCTTCTAGCTGTTCATCCGCCAAGGCATCCAACGTCTCTACATAGAAAGCTTGCCCTTCTATGGTGGGTTTCTTCAGGACCTCGTTGATATCAAAATCAAGCCTTATATCCTTACCCAAGTGTAGAGCTATCTTCCCATTCCTGACATCGATGATTGCTCCGGCGGTTGCAAGGAATGGCCTCCCTAGAATGAGCAGATCCTTAGGTTCTTCATCCATTTCAAGCACAACGAAGTCTGTAGGCACGTTGACAACACTGACCCTCACTGGTAAGTCCTCAAGCAAACCCACGGGTAACCTCACGCTTCTATCAGCTAGCACCAATGATATTCTACAGTCTTTGAACCGGGTAAAACCGAGCTTCTTTGCTATAGAATGGGGCATCAGATTTATACTAGCACCGAGATCGCATAAACAGCTCTGAAATGCTAAAGGACCGAGAGCACATGGTATAGTGAAGCTTCCTGGATCTCCCAACTTCTTGGAGACTATCTCCTTGTGTATCACGGCGCTACATTCTTCACTAAGCACCAGCACTTCCTTGCTTTCCTTATTCTTCTTTGCAAGCGTGTCCTTGAAAAATTTTGCACATTTAGGCATCATGGCAAGGCAATCCACGAGAGGTAGCTTGATCTCCACGTCCTTTAGATGCTTGTCAAACAAGAGCCTATGCTTCTCTATAAGCTTTTTTTGTGAAACGGCCAGAAAAAGGAAGCTTAGGAACATAAGGTGGAGGTATGTACTCATCCTTCTCCTCGGTTGCTTTCTCCGCTTGCTTCTTTACAGCTGCTTCTTTCCCTTTTGTTGGCCGCTCTATCCACATGTTGTGGAAGTTGATCTCATCATCAGCCGACGGCTTATCCTCCCCCTCTTGAACCACAATGTCCTCATTGTCCTTAGGTGCCACCCTCGGTGGAAGCTCTTTCCCACTTCGTAGTGTAATAGCGTTGGCGTATTCCTTGGGATTTTGCTCACACTTTCCCGGTAAACTACTTTGACCACTTGTACTTGCTTTACCCTTCTCAAACTGCTTGATCTTGTTGTTTAGAGTTGTTATTTGAGTAGAGACATCAGTGAGATAGGAGTCTAAGCGGTTGTTCATCTCGGCGAACTTCTGATTTGTAGAAGCTTGCCCTTGGAGCAACTGCTGAAACATGGCTTGTACATGATCAACTTGTTGCGGTTGCATCTGTTGTTGAGGAACCAAGCCTGGAGGGTACATAGGAGTATAAGGTTTGTTTCCTTGCTGCTGATGCTGTCCCTGGAAGTTACCTTGTCGCTGACCTTGAAAACCACCACTCGACTGAAAACCTTTGTTATAGGGCACAAACGGTTTTGCTTGTTAAGGAGGGTACACCTAATCCTTTGGGTTTTCAACGTTGGTGCTTTTATAAGACAAGTTGTTGTTGCCTTGGTCGCCTTGAGAGTAACCTTGAGGTTTGTAGCTGTTTTGACCGGCTGCCCAATTAGCTTCTTCTTCTTGGCATTGCTCTAGCTCGTCCAAGACATCCGCGGCTTCCCCAACAAAATGTACATGATTTTGGTTAGCAAGCATGAGCTTATCGATCTTCTCATGTAGAGACATCATTTCTTTCTTGTTGGCTTCAAGATCAGCTCCTCTTGGTGCACGGTAATAATCCTCAGAATAATTTCCATCACTCAACGCTAAGTTTTCAATTAGCTCCATGCCTTCCTCAACCTCTTGACCATGGAAGTTTCCTTGTCTTGCCGTGTCAAGTAGTAACCTGATCTTTGGAAGTGCTCCACGGTAGATAGTACTCAATAGGGTCTCTTCGTTGAAACCGTGGTGAGGACAAGCGATAGTATAATCCTTAAAGCGCTCAATAGCCTCATTGAATGACTCATTCTGACGCTGAGTGAAACCACTGATCTCGCTTCTCAACCTTGCTGTCCGAGAGCTTGAGAAAAACTTGGAGAGGAAAGCTTTCTTACAATCGGCCCAAGAAGTGATAGTGCCTTGTGGAAGAGTCTTCTCCCAATGTCGTGCCTTGTCGCCTAAGGAAAAGGGGAACAAGTGCAGCTTGAAGCTGTCTTCCGAGATGCCATTTATCTTGAGCATTCCACAAAGCTGCTCGAAGTTGTCTAAATGCACCAATGGGTCCTCCAAAGCTAACCCGTGAAATTTGTTGTTTTGCACCATCTGAACAAACCCTGGCTTGATCTCGTAATTATTGTTCTGCACTAGAGGAGGAGTGATCCCAAACCTATTATGGTGAGTATTGGGATCGTCTCCCGCTCCAATGATTCGTGGGGGTCTAGCCGCGTGGTGGGGGTTTCCATTACCCCTTCCCACTGCCCCGTGAGCTGGAGGAGGTTCCTCTGGGTGCTCGTGCTCAGCCATCGCTTCAAAATCCACTGAACATTGCTGAACAATTTCCTCAAAGGCTCTACCTTGTTCTCGAACTCTTCTTGATCTTGCGTTGCTAAGCTGATGAATATTGTCCAAGGGCGTGAGTAGGTTGTTGTCACCCTTGGAACGCAGATTCATGTACCTGAAAGACACAAGTTTCAGAGTAGAGAAATAAGTAACCAACTTAAAGTAAAGGCTTAGTCTTTACTAAACCCCAAATCTTAATGCTTTCTATCCCCTAAGATGGCAACGGCGCCATTTGATAACAGGATTCTTAGTGCAATGATGTGTCAAGATGCAACCGAGAGGTTATCAAAGCTCTAATGCACACAGAGATGTAGTATAGTGAGCAAGAGAGATATCAATCCACACCTAGGGGTAGCAAGTTCACTAAGAATGCAAAGGATGAGTAAAGCTAAGCTAAAATGATAATTGTTTGGTAAAATCCCTAAAAACTAAATGCAAATGTCATATGTGAAGCAAGAAAATTTTAAAATCCCTGGAAGAGGGTTAACTACCACGAGGAACAAGCGGAATAATTAAAATGCAAAGCTACTAATTATTAAAAATCGACTAGTGGATCGACCACGGGATCGAGACCTAGATCGAGCAACAACGATCGATCTCGTTTAAACAACCTAAAATGATGAAATGATGCGATTTGCGATTAACAAGAACATAACTTTATGATGATGGAATGATATTAAACGACTTAAGATACTAAGAAAGAGGGTCTAGGGTTGAGGGTCACGTTCGTGGGTCTCAAAGGTCAAAGCTTGTTTGAAAACATTAGATCTACTCTCTTTGAGAAGTTCCCTAGGCCTTGAAAACAAAACAAGATCCATCCATGTCTTGTGGTATGGATCACTCCTTCATTCTATTCTCTAAACACATGGCGTTTGGTGGAAAAAGAGATCGAAGGGCATAAAACATAGATTTCAAACAAACGACCTAACTAGTCCCCTTTACAACCATGGCGTGTGGGAAAGGTAGACTAGCCTCTAGGATTCGATTTTCCAGTACATCTGGATCCTGTCAAGGTAAGACATCCCTCGGATCTTAGAGATCTTGGCGTGAGAGTCTCTAAGCCTTAAGCGTTCGAAATCCTAGAAGAGATGGTGATAAAAAACAAGAAAACAAAAAAATTTATCCTTTTTGACCCTTTCGAATCGCCCCAACCCCGAAATCCAGTAAGACTACTCGCGACTCATAAGGAAAACCGATGAAAGCATAAAAGATGATCTTTTAAACATGATTAACGAAGATTAAAGCAAGAAGTTCAATATTTAAAAGTTAAAATGCGAGAAAAGCTTCGAAAGTCTACAATGGCGATTCGCCAAAAACGAGAGAGAGCCAAAAAAGGTAGAAGACAGAATGGGATCAAGAAAGGGATTGTTGCTTTTTGCCAAAAATGGCCAAACCGCAAATTGTCCCCCCTTCGCTCGGTCCAAAGCCAGCTGGACGGATAAGGTTGGTCTGGGATCGAGCACGAAGCTCGATCTGGCACTCGATCTTGTCTTGGATCGGATGACTCTTAGTCGATCTCTGACTCGATCTTGTGCTGATCGGGTTGGAAGCTCGATTCGGTCTTTGATCTGCATGTGATAACAAGATTTTACTATCTAGGGTGAGCAAATGATGCAATGCAACAGGAGGTTATCAAAACTCAAGCAGCACACAGTCGTAGTATAGCATACAAGAGGAATCAATCCAAACTAGGAGCTAGAAAGTGCAATGAGAATGCAAGGATCGAGTAAAGCTAAGCAAATGGTGAACAGTGTTGTAAAAATCCTAAAAACTAAATGCAATGACTAAATGCAAGGCAAAACTATTTTAAAATTACCAGGAACGAGTGAACTACCACGACGAACAAACAGAATGATTAAAATGCAAAGCTATGAATTTATAAAAATGGACTAGTGGATCGACCACAGGATCGACCAATAGATCGAGCAACAACGATCGATCTCGTCTAAAAGTTCAGATGCAACGAAACTAATGACCAGGATGCAACAGGTAACAAGCGAATGACTGGCAAAGATGTAAGAATACTAAGAAAGGGGGTCTAGGGTTGAGATTCACTTTCATGGGTTTCAAAGTTTCCAGCTTGGTTTGAAAACTCTAGATCTACTCACTTTGTGAGGTTCTCTAAGCCTTGAAAACAAAACGAGATCCATCCATGGCATGTGGTATGGATCACTCCTTCATTCTCTCCTCCAGACCCATGGCGTTTGGCAGAAGAAGAGATTGAAGGGCAAGGAAATAATATTTCAAACACGCGGCTTAACTAGTCCCCTAAACTACCATGGCGTTTGGGAAAGGGTAACTAGTCTCTAGGATGCGATTTTCAGAGATCTATGGATCCTGTCAAGGTAAGAGCTCTCTCTGATCATAAAGATCTTGGCGTGAGACTCTTTAAGCCTTAAGAACTCGACATCCTAGAACAGAAAGCCGTTAAGAACAAGAAAACACCAAACTCGAAAACCTTTTCGACCCCTTTGAATCCTCTCAACCCCCAAACCCGATTAAACTACTCACTACACATTAAGTAAACCAAGCAAAGCATGAAAGATGAAACGATAAACATGAAAAACAATGGATTAAACTGAAAACGATTCAAAGATTCAAGAACAAAGCTCAAAGTCTAACAATGGGGGAATCGCCTTTGAACTGAGAGAAAAAGATGAAAACGATAAAGTAAAAACGAGTGTGGGAAAGCATCAGCGCCGCCTTCCCAGCGCCCCCTCGCTAGCGGCCAAAAACGGTTAAAGCACTGAGATCAACCTCGAGATCGAGCACCTCGCTCGATCATCTTCGGACATCGTGACTTCGGCTCGATCTGTGTCTCGATCTTCTTCGGTGGATCGAGTGCTTCGTTCGATCTTGGAATCGATCTTTGGAGGATCGAGTGGTTGACTCGATCCGGCTCTCGATCTGCATGGCGTCATTTACGTCTGTACTCCTTGATCGGTCGCTTCACTCGATCTTCGTCTCGATCAGTTCACTTGGATCGGCTGGACTACTCGATCTTCTGGTTGATCTCATCTAGATCGACCGGCCATGCTCGATCCTCCTATCGATCTCTGGTCCTTAGCAAGTATTCCTGAATTCTCCAAGTCCCACGAACTTCCTCACGAACCTCAGCACGTCCACGAACCTTCCAAGACTCCAAAGTAGCCGAAAACAACCCGTATGCGATACGAAATGCAAGAAATATGCATATGCTGGTGCAAGAACACTCTAGGACCTAAAGTGATGCAAACTAACCTAAAATGCAATGTATAAGCTTGAGAAACTAACTTATATGTATGCAAAATGCATGGAATATGCAGCTATATCAACTCCCCCAAACTTACCTTTTGCTTGCCCTCAAGCAAACAAAATTAAAGAAGGGAGAGAGGTTTTAAAACAATGGGGGTTTAAGCTTCTTGCAAAGGTGTCTTTCAAAGGAATCAATCTCAACGTTCTAGTTATGATGTTACTATATATTGCATGTATTTTGCATACATATAAGTTTGCTTTTCATGC
This sequence comes from Thlaspi arvense, assembly GCA_911865555.2. Classification (NCBI taxonomy): domain Eukaryota; kingdom Viridiplantae; phylum Streptophyta; class Magnoliopsida; order Brassicales; family Brassicaceae; genus Thlaspi; species Thlaspi arvense. The sequence continues at coordinate 39,320,028 of OU466858.1, forward strand.
ATTTACATCACACTTTAAGCTAGATTGCATCACTTTAGGTCCTAGAGCATTCTTGCACCAGCATACGCATGTTCCTTGCATTTTGCATCATATTCAGGTTGTTTCTGGCTACTTTGGAGTCGTGGAGGTTCGTGGACGTGCTGAAGCTGTTGTGGTGGTTCGTGGAACGTCGGATGTTTGCTAAGGACCAGAGATCAGGGAGCAGATCGAGCATGGCAGGTCGATCTAGATGAGATCGACCAGAAGATCGAGAAGCCCAGGCGATCCAAGAGAAATGGTCGAGACGAAGATGGAGTGGAGCAATTGATCAAATGGTACAGACGTAAATGATCGAGAAGCCCAGGTGATCCAAGGGAAATGATCGAGGAGGAGATCAAGACCCAGATCGAGTAGAAGACACGATGTCCGAAAGTGATCGAGAGAGCCGCTCGATCCCGAAGTCGATCTCTGTCCTTTCAACCGTTTTTGGCCGCTAGCGAGGGGTGGCCATCGTGCTGTTTTTACCATTTTGGGAAGGCGGTGATGATTTTTTTGCAGACACTTTTCATTGTTATCTTTTTATGCTTTTTTCTCTCTGGTTTTGGAGATGCTCCGCCATTGTTAGACTTTGAGCTTTGTTCTTGAAAATTTTGAATCGTTTAAGTTTTAAGTAATCGTTTTCATGTTCATCGCTTCATCTTTCATGTTTATTTTGGATATTCTCATGTGTAGCGAGTAGTTTCATTTGGGTCTCGGGGTTGAGAGGATTCACGGGGTCTAAGGGGTTTTCAATTTGGTAATTTTCTTGTTCTTAATGGCTTTCTCTTCTAGGATGTTGAGTCCCCAAGGCTTAAAGACTCTCACGCCAAGATCTTTATGATCAGAGAGGTCTCTTACCTTGACAGGATCCAGAGATCTCTGAAAATCACATCCTAGAGACTAGTTACCCTTTTCGAAAAGCCATGGAAGTTTAGGGGACTAGTTAGGCCGTGTGTTTGAAATCTGAGGTCATTGCCCTTCAACCTCTCCTTCCACCAGATGCCATGGGTTTGGAGGAGAGGATGAAGGAGTGATCCATACCGAAAGCCACGGATGGATCTTGTTTGCGTTTTCAAGGCTTAAGGAATCTCACAAAGTGACTCGATTTAAAGTTTTCAATCCCAACTTGGACCCTTGAAACCCCGGACCATGAATCTCAACCCTAGAACCTTCTTTCTTAGCATTCTTATATCTACGTTAGTCATTCGCTTGATATTCACTGCATCCTGATCTTTAGTTTCTTCATACTTGCATTCTTAGACGAGATCGATCCAAACTGCTCGATCTAGTGGTTGATCATGTAGGCGATCCACTAGTCAATTTTTGTTAAATCATAGCCTTGCATTTTAATTTTTCTGTTTGTTCCTCATAGTAGTTCAATCACTCTTGGTAATTTTAAAATAGTTTTGCATTCCATTCGGTCGTTGCATATAGTTTTTAGGATTTTCACAATATCGCCTGTCATTCGCTTAGCTTTACACTGCTCTTGCATTCTCTTTGATCTTCCTAGCTCTTAGAATTGGATTGACTCTCACTTGCATACTGTACTACAATCTAAATGTTGCATTTGAGTTTGATAACCTCATTGCATCCTCACCCTTGCAAAAGAAAGTAGTTATCAAATGGCGTCGTTGCCGTTCTAGGAGTGTTAGAAAGCATAGAGATTTGGGGCTTAGTAAAGACTAAGCCTTTACCTTGTTTTAGTTACTAATTTCTCTACTCTCAAACGTGTGTCTCTCAGGTACATGAATCTTCGTTCAAGGGGAGACAACAATCTACTTCAACCTTTGGACAACATTCATCAGCTTGGTCATTCACGGCAAAGAAGAGTACGAGAACAAGCCAGAGCCTTTGAGGAGATTGTTCAGCACAGTTTGGTCGACTTTGAAGCTATGGCTGAACACGAGCATCCAGAGGGACCACTTCCAGCTCACGGGGTAGTGGGAAGGGGCAATGGAAACCCCCAACACGCGGCTAGACCCCCAAGGATCATAGGAGCCGGAGATGCTCCTAATACTCATCACAATAGGTTTGGGATCACTCCTCCTCCTGTACAAAACAACAACTTCGAGATTAAGCCAGGTTTCATCTCCATGGTGCACAACAACAAGTTCCACGGCTTAGCAATGGAAGATCCCTTGGAGCACCTTGACAATTTCGAGCAAGTATGTGGGATGATCAAGATAAACGGCATATCAGAAGATGCTTTCAAGCTGCGTCTCTTTCCCTTTTCACTCGGAGACAAAGCTAGGCATTAGGAGAAGACCCTTCCACAAGGCACCATCACCTCATGGGCCGAGTGTAAAAAGGCGTTTCACTCAAAATTCTTCTCTAGCACCAGAACAGCACGGTTGAGAAGCAAAATCAGCAGCTTCACTCAGCGGAACAATGAGACGTTCAATGAAGCAATGGAACGTTTTAAAGACTACACGATCCAATGTCCTCATCACGGTTTCAGTGAGGAGACCTTACTCAGCACCATCTACCGCAGAGCTTCACCAAAGATCAGGTTGTTGCTTGACACGGCTAGTAAAGGGGACTTCCTTGGTCAGGAGGTAGAAGAAGGCATGGAGCTGATTGAGAACTTGGCATTGAGTGACGGCAACGATGCTGAAGATTATGACCGTGCACCAAGAGGATCTGAGCTAGAGTCTCACAAAAAGGAGCTGAAATCCTTGCATGAGAAGTTTGATAAGCTGGTGTTAGCCAACCAGAAGCATGTTCACTTTGTTGGTGAAGAGGATGAGAATCAAGAGGAGCTTGAGTTGAGCCAGGAAGAAGCCAATTGGGTGGCAGGACAGAACAATTACAAACCTCACGGCTACACCCAAGGCTACAACCAGAACAACAATCTCTCCTACCGTAGTACCAACGTCGCCAACCCTAAGGACAAAGTGTACCCTGCTCAGCAAGCAAAACCTTTTATACCTTACAACAAAGGTTTTCAGCCGAGTGGTGGCTTCCAAGGTCAAGGCCAGAACAACTTCCAAGGGCAACATCAAGGTAACAAGGTTTGTATGCCAAACTACCCTCCGGGCTTTGCACCTCAGCAGCAACAGCCGATGCAACAACAAGTTGATCCGGTTCAGGCCATGTTTCAGCAGCTGATCCAAGGGCAAGCCTCTACAAACCAAAAGTTCGCCGAGATGAACACTCGTTTAGACTCTTCTCTCACTGAATTCTCCACTCAGATCACCAACTTAAACAACAAGATCAAGCAGCTAGAGAAGGGGAAAGCGAGTACAAGTGGTCAGAATAGCCTCCCGGGCAAGTGTGAGCAGAACCCTAAGGAATATGCCAACGCCATCACGCTAAGAAGCGGCAAAGAGCTAGCACCTACGGTTACTCCTAAGAACAACGAGGACGTTGTAATTCAAGAGGGGGAGGGTAAGCTTTCCGCTGATGATGAGATTAACTTCGACAATGTCTGGATTCAAGGGCCAAGAAGAGGAGACAAAGCGGTTGAGAAGAAAGCGGAGCAAAATACTAAGGAGAAGGATGCTTATGTACCTCCACCGTATGTACCTAAGCTGCCTTTTCCTGGCCGTTTCAAGAAGCAACTCATAGCGAAGCATAGAGTCTTGTTTGAGAAGCATCTTAAGGACGTAGAGATCAAGCTACCTCTCGTGGACTGCCTTGCAATGATGCCTAAATGCGCCAAATTCTTCAAAGACACTCTCGTGAAGAAGAATAAGGAAAGTAAGGAAGTGCTTGTTCTAAGTGAGGAGTGTAATGTTGTGATACACAAGGAAATAGTCCCTAAGAATTTTTGAGACCCTGGAGGCTTCACTATACCCTGCGCTTTAGGTCCTTTGGAGTTCAAGAGTTGCCTTTGTGATCTCGGAGCTAGCATAAATCTGATGCCTCATTCGGTGGCAAAGAAACTCGGCTTTACCCGTTTCAAGGACTGAAGAATCTCGTTGGTACTAGCTGACAGGAGTGTGAGGTTACCCGTAGGATTGCTTGAGGACTTGCCAGTGAAGACCAGTGGAGTGAACGTGCCTACAGACTTCGTTGTTTTGGAAATGGATGAAGAGCCAAAGGATCCACTCATTCTCGGTAGACCCTTCTTAGCTACCACCGGCGCCATAATAGACGTCAAGAACGGGAACATTGCCTTGTCTTGGGTAAAGATATAAAGCTAGACTTCGATATAGATGAGGTTTTGAAAAAGCCTACGATAGAAGGGCAAGCTTTCTACATTGATACATTAGATGCCTTAGCGGATGAGTTGCTGGAAGAGCTGGCTCAGGAAGATCATTTGAAGCTGGCACTGACTAAGGAGCCAGGAGAGTTTGGTTATATGGATCGGAGGACTCAGGAGTACGTCAACTTGCTTGATTCGAGGAAAGTTGTGCTTGAAGATGTAGGCGTTTGCCTAGAGATCGACTCCAATATCGATGACATTACTCGATCCAGGGGTCAAATTGACAAGACAATCGAGAGCACAACTCGATCCGGTGCAGAACTCGACAGTCAGATCGAGGAGGGTGATCGATCCAGGAAAACAATCGAGTCCGAGATCGAGAAAGGCCTTCCGATCAAATTGAGGTCCAATCCGGAGATCGACTCAGCGTCTCGATCTCTCACTCGATCCACATCAAATCGAGTGAGTGAATCGAGCAAAACTGCTCGATCTAGACGACATCGAGAGCAAGATCGACCAGACCACTCGATTTCAGAAGGGATAGCGGTTGGAGAAAGCAGCCTCAAGGGTCATATCTCGGGTTCTAAGGAAGGTTCCAAGGAGGAAAACAACAGCAACAGCCACGTGGATGACTGGAGCGAGCTGTTAGCCCCAAAGGTGGACCTTAAGGAGCTCCCAAAAGGGCTACGGTATGCTTTCTTAGGGCGTAATAACACCTACCCCGTGATTGTGAATGAAAACTTAAGTGATGATGCGTTGCACTCGCTCCTGACTAAGCTGAGAAAGTATAGGAAGGCCATTGGGTACTCTCTAAGTGACATCAAGGGCCTTTCACCAATGCTTTGCACTCACAGGATTCACTTGGATAATGAGAACGCCTCTTTTATAGAACATCAAAGGCGTTTGAATCCAAATTTGAAAGAGGTTGTCAAGAAGGAGATTCTTAAGCTTTTAGATGCTGACGTGATCTATCCCCTAAGTGACAGTACGTGGGTTTCTCCCTTACATGTGGTGCCTAAGAAGGGAGGGATCACGGTCGTTAAGAATGACAAAGATGAGCTTATACCTACTAGGACTATTACTGGACACCGTATGTGTATTGACTATAGGAAGCTTAATCTTGCTACTAGAAAGGATCATTTTCCCTTGCCTTTTGTTGATCAAATGCTTGAAAGACTTGCTAATCACCCCTACTATTGCCTTCTTGATGGATATAATGGATTTTTCCAAATACCAATCCATCCCAACGATCAGGAGAAGATGACCTTTACATGCCCTTATGGTACCTTTGCGTATCGTAGGATGCCATTCGGGTTGTGTAATGCACCGGCTACGTTTCAGCGGTGTATGATGTCGATCTTCTCCGATCTAATAGAAGAGATGGTAGAGGTGTTTATGGATGACTTCTCGGTCTACGGTGCGTCCTTTTCTGCGTGTTTGTTTTATCTTTGCAGGATTTTACAGCGTTGTGATGAGACAAACTTGGTGCTCAACTGGGAAAAATGCCACTTCATGGTTAAGGAAGGGATCGTGCTTGGACATAAGTTATCAGAGAAGGGTATTGAAGTCGACAAGGCAAAGATTGATGTGATGACAAGCCTTGAGCCGCCAGGTAACGTAAAAGGGGTGAGAAGCTTCTTGGGACACGCCGGCTTCTTCAGGCGTTTCATTAAAGACTTCTCTAAGATTGCACGCCCTCTCACTCGGCTGTTGTGCAAGGAGGCTGAATTCGTCTTTGATGAGGAGTGTTTGCAAGCTTTCGTGACAATTAAGGAAGCCCTAGTATCCACGCCTATAGTGCAAGCACCAGATTGGACTCTCCCATTCGAGATTATGTGCGATGCTAGTGACTACGCCGTGGGAGCTGTCCTAGGCCAAAGGAAGGATAAGAAGCTGCACGTGATATACTATGCTTCAAGGACCTTGGATGACACGCAAACGAGGTACACCACTACTGAGAAGGAGCTATTGGCGGTTGTATTCGCGTTTGAGAAGTTCAGAGCTTACCTCGTGGGTTCCAAGACTATAGTTTACACGGATCACGCAGCTTTGCGCTACATCTATTCCAAGAAAGACACTAAGCCGAGGCTTTTGAGATGGATCCTCTTACTCCAGGAATTTGATATGGAAATTAAAGACAAGAAGGGGATAGAAAACAGAGTTGCTGACCATCTCTCTCGGCTAAGGATCAACGAGTCTCTGCCCTTAGATGATTCTCTCCCCGAAGAGCAACTCATGGCGATCACTACGGCTGTTTGTGGAAAGCTAGAAGGGCAGTTTGAGGAGGTGTTGAGCTTCAAGGAGGAGGATCTTCCCTGGTACGCTGATGTTGTGAACTACTTAGCGTGTGGTGAGGAGCCAACACATCTCAACAGCTATCACAAGAAGAGGTTTATGAGAGAGGCGAGTGACAACTTTTGGGACGAGCCCTACTTGTACAAGAGAGGGGTGGACAGTTTGTACCGGAGATGTGTTACAAAGGAAGAAGCTAAAGACATCCTCTTTCACTGTCATGGCTCATCCTATGGAGGACACTTCGCTTCATTCAAGACTGCCACGAAAGTGTTGCAAGCTGGTTTCTGGTGGCCGTCCATCTTCAAAGATGCACACGAGTTTGTGACGAGCTGTGAGGCATGTCAACGAGCAGGGAATATCACTAAGAGGAACGAGATGCCTCAGGTTCCTATCTTCGAGGTTGACGTGTTTGACGTGTGAAGCATAGACTTCATGGGGCCATTTCCTTCTTCATACGGCAACAAGTACGCCTTAGTAGCGGTTGATTATGTCTCCAAATGGGTTGAGGCTGTTGCTTCCCCTACAAACGATTCTAAGGTGGTGATCAAGCTGTTTAAAAGCATCATTTTCCCGAGGTTTGGGGTACCAAAGGTGGTTATAAGCGATGGAGGAAGCCGCTTCATAAACAAGATCTTTGAGAGTCTTTTGAGAAAGTACGGCGTTAAGCATAAAGTGGCTACACCGTATCATCCTCAAACGAGCGGTCAAGTGGAAGTCTCCAACTGGCAAATCAAGGCTATATTTGAGAAAACGGTCGGAGCAACAAGGAAAGACTGGGCAGTAAAGTTGGACGACGCTCTTTGGGCCTACCGTACCGCCTTTAAAACATCGATTGGTACGACCCCTTTCACTCTGCTCTATGGCAAAGGCTATCACCTCCCAGTTGAGCTGGAACACCTTGCATTGTGGGCTGTAAAGAGGCTGAACTTTGACCTCAAGACTGCTCAAGAGAGACGCCTCATCCAGCTACATGAACTGGACGAACTAAGGATGAACGCTTATGAGAGCTCTCGGATATACAAAGAGCAGACTAAGGAAGCTCATGACAAGAAGTTGGTTGCCAAGGAGCTTAAGGAAGGAGGTTTGGTGTTGCTGTACAATTCAAGACTCAAACTCTTCCCGGGAAAGCTGAAGTCAAGGTGGAGCGGGCCATTTGTGATCCAAGAAATGCTGCCTTATAGAGCTGTCACATTGATGGGCAAGTGTGGCAGTGCATTCACCGTGAACGGACACAGGGTCAAGCCTTACTTGGCGGACAGCTATGACAAGGAGAGTACCTCGGTGCTTCTCCAAGACCCACCATCTGCCTAAACCAAGTAAAGTCTAGCTAAAGACGTTAAAGAAAGCGCAATTGGGAGGCATTCCCATGTCTATCCTGTACATATTTCTACTTTATTTCAATTTCATTTTTATGTTTTTATTTTGCAAGTGTGTAGGAACAGGTATGAGGAGTCTAAACCTTGATCTTGAAGTCCAAAAGAGGCGATAAGGGTTAAGAAAAGGCTAGAGATCGAGTGCTAGATCGACTAATCCTAACTCGATCTTTGCTAGATCGACTAATCCTAACTCGATCTTTGCTAGATCGAGTTAGTGAATCGAGAGGAGCCAGTCGATCTAGACGAGAAAGAGTGATAAGATCGATCTAGATGAAAACGGATCTCTCGGGAAATCCTTAAAAGACAGATCGATCACTCGACTCGATCCATCACTCGATCTAAGCCAAATCGACCCCCAAATTGAAGACGTAGCTCGATCACGAGGACTTAGCCGTGGAGCCAAAATCTCAACGATCGAGAGAGCCAATCGATCCAGGACTCAATTCACCATGAATCGAGTCACAAATCGAGTAACCCTCTCGATCTAAGCCATTATGGGTATGAGATCGAGTCCTAGATTGACCAAATGGACTCGATCTCATGCCGAGGTAACATTTTTTTTCCCTCCTTTATTCTTTTTCCCTCTAGTTTTTAAATTCAAAACTTGGTCAAGACAAGCATCTTTGACCATGAAAGATGTGCCTTGACCAAGACTTGTGTCAGAAACCACCTCCTTTTACCCATAGTTTTGTTTCTTATTGGCCTTTAAATGTTTTCATCAACTTCACACTCTCTCATTCTTGTTTTCTCCAAATTTTAAGCAAAGAGAGTGAGAGTTTTCTGTTTCTAAAGGCTAACAAACTTCTTAACAATCTTTGCAAAAGGTATTTTCGGATATTTGATAAAAATCTTTAGGAAAATCTCGTTTTATTTTGCAATTGATTGTTTTAGATGCTAGGGCGGTTTTGAATTTTTGAATTTAGCTAAATAATAGGAAAAATTCTGGATTTTCTAGTATCTCTAGATTTGATTCTCTATTATTTTACTATATTTTTTATAAATTCTCCAAAATTCTAGGGTATTGAGTATAGGTTTTCTTCTTTGCCTCTCTTCTTCTCTCATCCTATCGCCGTTTTGCTCATTACTTTGCTTGAAAAACCTGTTTCAGGCACGATGGCCCCCAAGAGAACGAGAGAGGAGACAGCACAAGAAGGAGAAGGTCAGGAAGTGGCTGTTCAAGATAGGGTCCGATGGAGTAAGGACGAGAAGAGGGATAAGAAGCGGCTGGAAAGGCTTCGGTTCGAGCCTACTAAGTTTGCGGACCGGGAGCTGCTGTTCAAGCTAGGGATCCTTGGAGATTTTGACCAACTCCTCAAGAACATTGGCTTAAGATGTCTGTCACGAATGGATTGCCCAATCATTCCAGAAGTGACAATAGACTTCCTTGCCACGTTGGAGTTTCGTTACGAGAACCCTAGCGCCCCCATTCCTTCACAAGGCCGTCTCTCCTTCAAGGTTGGACATCAAGCCTTCAGCCTCTCAATCCCCGAGCTGTGTCAGGCGTATGGTCTAAACGCAGCCGCCACCAAGATCGAGTTCCCCTCCTTCACGCGAGCAAACGATTTTTGGGACCTGATCAGCAACGAAGACTACAAGGCCAACACCGACAAAATAAAGAGAGTGAGAAGCCCGGTGCTAAGGTACACCTTGAAGCTGATCGCCAACACATTCAGCGGAAGGTCAGTTGCTCCAACGATCACGAAGACCGAGCTTTGCTTCTTGTTCCAAGGCGTGAAGCATTTGTTGTGTGATCCGGCGGAGAATGAAGAGCCTATGGAGGATGAACTCGGCGACGAGGTGAACTATGGATGCGTACTTGCTGCCTCTTTAGTGAAGTACAAGGCTTATGCCTTGCGGTGCAAGGCAAACTCTTCTTTCATTGGCGGCTTCCTCCCTCCTCTATTCATACAAGCTGGCGTACCTATACACGATTTCACATCCGTCCTGGCTAGTGCTTTCATGGATGAGGTCTACATGAGGAATACCGACAGCTTGGAACGCACGCCAGCAGAAGGGTTCTACGCTTATCTTTTCATCGACGACGAAAACGAGAAGAGAGTATGCATCCTACCAAACAAGGACGAGACCGAGCTGCTTGGTGTTGGGAACATCGAGTTCTTGCCAACTGTAGAGGAGTGCTTTGCTCCTCTAGGAGGAACACCTGCCCCAGCGATTGCTCCTCGTCAAAGGTCTGAGTCCCCAGCCACGGAAGATGAGATGCCCAAGGCTTACACCCTTCCCAAGCTAGACTTTGAGCCGAGAACCAAAACGGAGAAGTTCCTAGCATCTGTTGTGGAGATGCAAAGGAAAATCAACAAATGGCAAGGCAAAATGCTCAAGAAACTTGCCAAGAAGGTCAAATCGCTTCAAGGAGGCTCGTTTAAGAAAGATGGAAGTGAAGAGGTTCAACAACCCGAGAAGAGGAGGCTTTCAACCGGTGGAGTTGTCATCCGTGAGACTCAAGGCAGCAACATTCAACCGGCGCGTCTCTCTCTTCAAGATCCAGGCTCCAAAGGCAAAGCCGTGGAATCTAGCTCCTCTGGAACATCCTCAAGTTCCAGCCGAGACTAGACCCGAGGTAACAACCTTCTTCCATTGTACATACCTCTCATGTTTGCTTCTTTTTGCTTTGTGTTTTGATGCTCCTTTGAATTCGTTTGCCACCGGGACGGTGTCAAGCAAGTTTGGGGGAGTATATGTGTGGTTTGACTTGTGTTTTCTGATCATATTTTCCCTTCAGCATCCTTGAGTCTTTATTACATGAAAAATTGGTAAATTTTTTTAAAATTCTTCAAAGATTCATGTAGTTGCATTCATCTCATTAAGCATTTTAGGATTGAGTCGAGAATCTTAAAGCATCTAGGTTGTTCATATTCGCATAAGGGGTTAGAGTTTTTCTTAAAAAGGTCTTTTAAACTCATGAATTGTTTCAATGCCCTAGTTAGTAGTTCTCTAATGCTTTGCTCATACTTTGAAAGTAAGTTATTACCATGCTTGGATCACTTGCTATGATTTTTGTGACTTAAGTTGAATAGACATGAATTGAATCCTTTCCTACTAAGTGAGAACCTTAATCCGAATTTGAATTATCACTCTTGTGCATTTGAAATGAAATACATGGATCACATATACATATTCAGGTTTTCTTACCCCCTTTTACCACTCTTTGTAAGTCTGAATAGAACTCCACACCCAGAACCTTGCCTTCCTTTCAAGCCAAATATTTCTTGTGTGATATGAGGCCTTATTTTCGGATTGAACTTTGCATAAAGTGTTAGGTTTAGGCGACTTGATTAGGCTTTCATATTGATGCTAGCTTTTCATTTTGAAGCTACTTTTAGGTTTGTTTTGGGACAGGGATTTGCTGGTGTTAAAAGAATTTTGCTTATGTGTTTTCAGTTTAAAAAGAAATGGTGTTTGGGGGTTTGAAAATAAAGGACTCATGGTTTTAAGTGGTGGTGTTGTTCTGTTTTTAAATAAAAGCTCGGTTTGAAAAGAGAAGGAGGTAGCTCTCAAAAATAAAAATAAAAATCAGAAAGAAAAGAGCCGAAGGCCAAAGATTAAAAAGAAAAAAAAAATAATAAGAGAAGAGAGCTACCAAGATTTAAAGAAAGAGCTTTAAGTTTGTGTTTGACCACCACTAGCCTAAGAAGAGTAAAGTTGTCTCCTGTTTTCGTGGGTTATGCTTGGCTTCTTGCCTTGTTGTTTGGGTAGTTTCTAGAGGGTAAGTGAGCTCGAAAAAGAAAGAAAATGAGAGGGGTTTAGGATCATTGTTAGTGTATATGGGTAGATGAGAGTCTAGTCATGTATGCATAAACTGTCTTTACCTTAAGCATTATGCATAAGTTCAATCCTTTTTGAGATAACCCATTGTTTGAATTACCCGCTTGAATGAGATCATCTTTGTCTCATAACCTTGTCCTTAGCCAAATGTATTCTGTTCTAAGTGCATAAGTGTGATTCACGGTTTGATCATTAATTGAATGTTAAAGGTTAGGATTCTTGGATTGTTTGGAATATGAGAGTCATGATCTGAATTTCTTTGTGTGATGAGTATGGCTAAGTTCTTTGGAGTATGAGTGTGCGCATTGCATTTTAGAACCAGTAACTAGGACATTGAGATTGATTCATTTGAAAGGCACCTTTGCAAGAGGCTTAAACCCCCGTCTTTTCTAAAAGCCTCTCTTCCTTTCTTATTTTCTGTTGCTTGAGGGCAAGTAAGAAGTAAGTTTGGGGGAGTTGATGTTACTGCATATTGCATGTATTTTGCATACATATAAGTTAGCTTTTCATGCATTTACATCACACATTAGGCTAGATTGCATCACTTTAGGTCCAAGAGCATTCTTGCACCAGCATACGCATGTTCCTTGCATTTTGCATTATATTCAGGTTGTTTCTGGCTACTTTGGAGTCGAGGAGGTTCGTGGACGTGCTGAAGCTGTTGTGGTGGTTCGTGGAACGTCGGATGTTTGCTAAGGACTAGAGATCGGGGAGCAGATCAAGCATGGCAGGTTGATCTAGATGAGATCGACCAGAAGATCGAGAAGCCCACGCGATCCAAGGGAAATGATCGAGACGAAGATCGAGTGGAGCAATCGATCAAATGGTACGGACGTAAATGACGCCATGCAGAGCGAGAGCCGGATCGAGTCCACCACTCGATCCGACCGCAGATTGATATCAAGATCGGATGCAACACTCGATCCGCCAAAGAAGATCGAGACCCAGATCGAGTATAAGACACGATGTCCGAAAGTGATCGAGAGAGCCGCTCGATCCCGAAATCGATCTCTGTCCTTTCAACTGTTTTTGGCCGCTAGCGAGGGGGGACCATCGAGCTGTTTTTACCATTTTGGGAAGGCGGCGATGTTTTTTTCGCAGACACTTTTCATTCTTATCTTTTTATGCTTTTTTTCTCTCTGGTTTTGGTGACGCTCCGCCATTGCTAGACTTTGAGCTTCGTTCTTGAATATTTCGAATCGTTTAAGTTTTAAGTAATCGTTTTCATGTTCATCGCTCATCTTTCATGTTTATTTCGGTTATTCTCATGTGTAGCGAGTAGTTTCATTTGGGTCTCGAGGTTGAGAGGATTCACGGGGTCTAAGGGGTTTTCAAGTTGGTAGTTTTCTTGTTCTTAATGGCTTTCTCTTCTAGGATGTTGAGTCCCCAAGGCTTAAAGACTCTCACGCCAAGATCTTTATGATCAGAGAGGTCTCTTACCTTGACAGGATCCAGAGATCTCTGAAAATCACATCCTAGAGACTAGTTACCCTTTCCCAAAAGCCAAGGAAGTTTAGGAGACTAGTTAGGTCGTGTGTTTGAAATCTGAGTTCATTGCCCTTCAACATCTCTTTCCACCAGAAGCCATGGGTTTGGAGGAGAGGATGAATGAGTGATCCATACTGAAAGCCACAGATGGATTTTGTTTTTGTTTTCAAGGCTTAGGGAATCTCACAAAGTGAGTCGATTTAAAGTTTTCAATCCCAACTTGGACCCTTGAAACCCCGGACCATGAATCTCAACCCTAGACCCTTCTTTCTTAGCATTCTTACATCTTCGTTAGTCATTCGCTTGATATTCGCCGCATCCTGGTCATTAGTTTCTTCATACTTGCATTTTTAGACGAGATCGATCCAAACTGCTCGATCTAGTGGTCGATCCTGTAGTAGATCCACTAGTCGATTTTTGTTAAATCATAGCCTTGCATTTTAATTTTTCTGTTTGTTCCTCGTAGTAGCTCAATCACTCTTGGTAATTTTAAAATACTTTTGCATTCCATTCGGTCGTTGCATATAGTTTTTAGGATTTTCACAATATCGCCTGTCATTCGCTTAGCTTTACACTGCTCTTGCATTCTCTTTGATCTTCCTAGCTCCTAGAAATGGATTGACTCTCACTTGCATACTGTACTACAACCTAAGTGTTGCATTTCAGTTTGATAACCTCATTGCATCCTCACCCTTGCAAAAGAAAGTAGTTATCAAGTTACTAGTTCTAAAATGCAATACACACACTCATACTCCAAAGAACTTAGCCATACTCATCACACAAAGAATTTCAAATCATGACTCTCATATTCCAAACAATCAAAAAAACTCATCCTTTAACATTCATTTATGACCGAACCATGAATCAAACTTATGCACTTTAAAGCAGAACACATTTGGCTAAGGGTATAGGCTATGAGCATAGAATGATCTCATTTTAAAGAGGGTTTATTTTAAGCAAGGGTTTCTCTCGAAAATGGTAGGAACTTTATGCATAATGCTAAAGGTAAAGGCAATTGATGCATACATGATCAGATTCTCATCTACCAATGTAAACTAACAATGATCCTAAAACCCCTCTCATTTATTTTTATTTAAGATCACTCACCACTTAGAGTCTACCCTTTTTCCCAAAGCAAAAGCTTTGCAATCCCCAAAACAAAACAGAAAGCATTTTAACTCTTTTTGGATTAGTGAAAAGGTTTGAAAATACTATGCTAACTCTTTCTTATCGATAACTCTCTTATATTATATTTTCTTTCTTTTTCTTTTCTTTTATTTTTGGCACTTATGCTCTTTTTTTATTATTATTATTTTTTTTTTTAGAGAGTTATCTTCTGAAATTATTAGAGCATTATACATTTTTAAGCATAAAACCTTTCACATAAAACCTTTTTCTTACTTCAAACACCAAACTCTTTTCGAAACCGAAAGCATATAAGTATGAAAGAAATCCCAATGATCCCCCAAACTTATCCAAAGCCTACATCTAGCTTCAAAATGCAAAGCTAGCAATCAAATGAGAACCTAATCATGTCACCTAAACGTTACACTTTATGCTAAGTTCAAACCGGAAGAGGCCTCACAATGATGTCACACACAAAAACTTGGCTTCAAAGAAAGGTAAGGGACAAGGTGGGAATTATACTTAGGCTCATAAAGAGTGGTAAAAGGAAGAAGAGAGCCTAAATATTTTAAAATCCATGTGTTCATTTTCAAATGCATAAGGATGATATTTAAAAATTCAGATTAGGGTTCTCACTTAATAGGACAAGTTTCAAATCATGAGAGTTCAATTCAAGTCACGAAAATCAAAACAAGTGATCCAAGCATGGTAAGAACTTACTTTCAAAGTATGAGCAAAGCATTAGAGAACTAATAACTAGGATATTGAAACCATTCATGAGTTAAACACCTTTTTAAGAAAACTTTAACCCCTTATGCAAATGTAAACAACCTAGATGCTTAAAAAATTATAGACTCAATCATAAAATGCTTAACAATGTGAATGCAACTACATGAATGTTTCTTAAAAATATAATCAAGACTCAAGGATGCTAAAGGGAAAATAAGATCAGAATAAACATGTCAAACCACACACATACTCCCCCAAACTTGAATGACACCGTCCCGGTGGCAAACAAACTTAAGAGAGCTAAGAACACTAAGAAAAAATCAAGAAAACATAAGCGGTATTTACAATGGAAGGTTGTTGGTACCTTGGAGCTAAACCCGGCTGGAACTTGAGGATGTTCCAGCGGAGTTGCGCTTGCTAGAGGAGCGTCGGGCTATGTCCTTGCCCTTATCCACGGTTGGGAAACCATGGACTGAATGGCGTGCTTGTTGCTCTTCGCCTTGTTGCTCACAGATGACAATACCACCGGTTGAGAACCTCCTCTTCTCCTGTTGGTGAACCTCTTCACTTGCAGCCTTCTTTGGTGGACTCCCTTGAAGCGCCTTGACTTTCTTGGCAAGCTTCTTGATGACCTTGCTTTGCCATTTGTTGATCTTCCTTTGCATCTCCACAACAGAAGCAAAGAACTTTTCTGTTTTGGTCCACGGCTGAAAGTCAATCTTGGGAAAGACAAAGGCTTCGGGCATCTCATCATCCGTGGCAGGAGACTCTGACCTTGGGATAGGAGCTCCTGGGATGGCGGTTGTGCCTCCTAGAGGAGCAAAGCACTCCTCTATGCTCGGAAGAAACTCGATGTTCCCAATTCCCAACAGCCCCGTTTTGCTCAGGTTTGTCAGTATACACACCCTCTTCTCATTCTCCTCGTCAATGAATAAGTATTCAAAGAAGCCCTCGGCTGGCGTGCGTCCCAAGCTGTCGGTGTTCCTCAGGTATATCTCGTCCATGAAGGCTCTATCCGGTACGGGAGTGAAGTTCTGGAGCGGCACGCCGGCTTGCACGAACAAAGGAGTGAGGAAACCGCTAATGAGAGACTAACTTGCCTTGCATCTCAGGGCATACGCCTTGTATTTGACAAATGAAGCGGCGAGGATGCACCCGTAGTTCACGCTATCTCCGAGCTGGTCTTCCAACGGCTCATCGTTCTCATCCGGATCACAAAGAAGATGCTTGAGGCCTTGGAACAAGAAGCAAAGCTCCGTCTTGGTTACCGTGGGTGCTACGGACCGACCACTAAAAGTGTTGGCCATCAGCTTCAAGGTGTAACGTAGCACTGCGTTCCTCACTTGCTTGATCTTCGCGGTATTCGCCTTGTAGTCGTCATTGGCGATGAGGTCCCAAAAGTTGTTTGCTTGAGTGAAGCAGGGAAACTCCACTTTCGTGGCAGCTGCATCGAGGCCATAAGCTTGGCCGAGCTCGGGGATTGAGAGGCTGAAGGCTTGGCGCTTTATCTTGAAAGAGAGGCCGCCTTGAGGAGGAATTGGGACGCTAGGATTCTTGTACGCGAGCTCCAGAGTGGCAAGGAAGTCGATTGTCACTTCGGGATAGGTTGGGCAATCCATCTGTGACAAACAACTCAGCCCTATCTTCTGGAGTAGCTGATTAAAATCCTCCAGAATCCCCATCTTAGACAGCAATCCCCTGTCCGCGAACTTAGTTGGCTCGAACTTCAGCCTTTGAAGCCGTTCCTTGTCCTGTTTCTCAGCCTTACTCCAACGAACCCTTTCTTGAACAGCTACCTCTTGATTCTCTCCCTCTTGTGCTGTCTCCTCTCTTGTTCTTTTAGGTGCCATTGTATCTGAAACAAGTTTCTCAAGCAAAATATGAGCAAATCGGCGGCTTGTAGAGAGAAAGAGAGAAGCAAAGGAGAAAATCTGTAACTATTACCCTTGAATTTTTGGGGATTTATGAAAATTATAACAAAATAATAGGGAAGGAAATCTAGAATCTCAGAAAAATCTAGAATTATTCCTATTATCAAGCTATTTTAAAAAATATAAAACTGCCCCTAGTATCTAAAACAATTAGGCGAAATAAAAGGAGATTTTCTTGAGGATTTTCTTGAAGATTTGAAAATACCTTTGCAAGATTGGATTTAGAAAACTCGTTAGCCTTAAGAAAACAAGAATTTCACACTATATTTGCTTTTAACTCGAGAGAACAAAAGTGAGAGAGTGTGAAGGTTATTGAAAACATTTAAAGGCCAACAAAACACAAAACCATGGGTAAGAAAAGTGGTTTCTGACAAAAGTCTTGGTCAAGGCACATCTTTCATGGTCAAAGATTCCTGCCTTGACCAAGTTTTGAATTTAAAAAGCAGAAGGAAAGAGTAAGAGAGGGAAAAGAAAATGTTACCTCGGCACGAGATCGAGTCCCTTCGGTCGATTAGGACTCGATCTCATGCCCATAAGGGCTGGATCGAGAGATTTAATTGATCATTGACTAGATTGAACTAGAATCGAGTCTTAGAGCGATTATACTCCCTCGTTCCTTGACTTTTTGTCAACTGGGCTGAGTTTGCGTGATTGAGCCATGTTCTCGATTCAGGGGTCGATTCGATTTAGATCGAGTGATGGATCGAGTCGAGTGATCGATCTGTCTTTGAAGGATTTTCCCGTGAGAAAATAGATCGGTCGATCCATTTTTAGATAGATCGATCTAAACTCCGAGAATTTCCCGAGACATTTTAGATCGGTCGATCTAGATAGGACCGATCGATCCGTGCTCATCTAGATCGACCTCGTCACTCGATCTCGTCTAGATCGACTGACTCCTCTCGATTCACTAACTCGATCTATTAAAGATCGAGTTAGGATTAGTCGATCTAGCACTCGATCTCTAGTCGATATTCACCCCTTCTCACTCCTTTTGGATCTAAGATCTTTGCCTGCAAACCCTTATACCTGTTCGTACACACTCACAGGAGAAAAACATAAAACTGGAAAAGAAATAAAGCAAAAGTATGTACAGGATAGACATGGGATTGCCTCCCAAGTGCGCTTTCTTTAACGTCTTTAGCTAGACTTTTCTTGGTATAGGCAGATGGTGGGTCTTTGAGAAGCATTGAGGTGCTCTCCTTGTCAAATGCACTCGCCATGTATGGCTTAACTCTATGTCCGTTCACTGTGAATGCATTCCCACTCTTGCCCACCAACGTGACAGCTCCGTAAGGTAATACTTCCTTGATTTCATACGGACCGCTCCACCGTAACTTTAGCTTCCCTGGAAAGAGCTTGAGCCTCGAATTGTACAGCAGCACCAAACTCCCTTCCTTAGGCTCCTTTGATACCAGCTTCTTGTCATGAGCAGCCTTGGTACACTCCTTGTAGATCCTAGCGCTTTCGTAAGCGTCCAGCCTTAGCTCATCAAGCTCGTGCAACTGGATCAACCGCTTCTCCTGAGCCGTCTTCAGATCAAAATTCAGCCGCTTCACAGCCCACAGCGCCCTATGCTCCAACTCAACGGGGAGATGACATCCTTTGCCGTAGAGAAGAGTGAAAGGAGTAGTACCAATGGGCGTTTTGAAAGCAGTCCGGTACGCCCACAAAGCGTCATCTAACTTCACCGCCCAATCCTTCCGAGTTGTCCCAACAGTCCTCTCGAGTATCGCCTTTATCTGACGGTTAGAGACCTCCACTTGGCCACTCGTTTGAGGATGGTAAGGCGTAGCTACCTTATGTTTCACGCCATACTTCCTTAGAAGGTTTTCAAACAGCTTGTTGATGAAATGGCTTCCTCAGTCGCTTATCACCACCTTGGGAAGTCCGAACCTCGGGAAAATAATGCTCTTAACGAGCTTGATCACCACCTTAGAGTCGTTTGTTGGGGAAGCAATGGCCTCAACCCATTTAGAGACGTAGTCAACAGCTACGAGTATGAACTTGTTTCCGTATGATGAAGGAAACGGCCCCATAAAATCTATGCCCCACGCGTCAAAGATATCTACCTCGAAGATAAGAACTTGAGGCATCTCATTCCTCTTAGTGATATTCCCTGCTCTTTGACAAGCTTCGCAACTCATCACGAACTCATGGGTGTCCTTGAAGATAGACGGCCACCAGAAACCAGCTTGTAAGACCTTAGTGGCGGTTTTGAATGAAGCAAAGTGCCCTCCATACAAAGACCCGTGGCAATGAAAGATGATATCCCTTGCTTCCTCCTTTGTCACGCATCTTCTGTACAGGCTATCAACGCCTCTCTTGTATAAATAGGGCTCATCTTAATAGTAGTGGCTCACGTCCCTCATGAACTTCTTCCTATGGTAGTTGTCAAGATGCAAAGGCTCTTCCCCACATGCCAAGTAGTTCACATTATCCGCGTACCAAGGGAGAACCTCCTCTTTGAAACTCAGAACTTCCTCAAACCGCCCTTCTAGGCTCCCACAAACAGCCGTAGTGATCGCCATGAGTTGTTCTTCGGGGAGAGAATCATCTAAAGGTAGAGATTCGTCGATTCTTAACCGAGAGAGATGGTCAGCAACGCCGTTCTCTAATTCCTTTCTTGTCTTTGATCTCCATGTCAAATTCTTAGAGCAAGAGGATCCATCTCAAAAGCCTCGGCTTAGTGTCTTTCTTTGAATTGATGTAGCGCAGAGCCGCGTGATCTGTGTAGACACTGGCTTTGGAACCCATGAGCTATGACCGGAACTTCTCAAAGGCGAAGACTACTGCCAATAGCTCCTTCTCTGTGGTAGTGTACCTCGTTTGCGTGTCATCCAAGGTTCTTGAGGCATAGTAAATCACGTGCAGCTTCTTATCCTTCCTTTGGCCTAGAACGGCTCCCACGGCGTAGTCACTAGCATCGCACATAATCTCTAAAGGTAGAGTCCAGTCCGGTGCTTGCACTATAGGCGCGAACACTAAGACATCCTTGATGGTCACGAAAGCTTGCAAACACTTCTCATCAAAGACGAATTCAGCCTTCTTGCACAACAGCCGCATGAGAGGGCGTGTAATCTTAGAAAAATCTTTGATGAAGTGCCTGTAGAAGCCGGCGTGTCCCAAGAAACTTCTCACTCCTTTGACATTCACTGGCGGCTCAAGGCTTGTCATCACTTCAACCTTTGCCTTGTCGACCTCAATACCCTTCTCTGATATTTTATGGCCAAGCACGATCCCCTCCATAACCATGAAGTGGCTTTTTTCCCAGTTAAGCACCAAGTTTGTTTCCTCACAACGCTTCAGTACCATGGAAAGATTCAACAAACACGCAGAAAAGGACGCACCATAGACAGAGAAGTCATCCATAAACACCTCTACCATCTCTTCTATTAGATCGGAGAAGATCGACATCATACACTGCTGAAACGTAGCCGGTGCGTTACACAACCCGAATGGCATCCTTCGATAAGCGAAGGTGCCATAAGGGCATGTAAAGGTCGTCTTCTCCTGATCATTTGGATGGATTGGTATTTGGAAAAATCCACTATATCCATCAAGAAAGCAATAGTAGGGGTGATTAGCAAGTCTTTCAAGCATTTGATCAATAAAAGGCAAGGGAAAATGATCCTTTCTAGTTGCAAGATTAAGTTTCCTATAATCAATACACATACGGTGTCGTGTAATTGTTCTAGTAGGTATAAGCTCATCTTTGTCATTCTTAATGACCGTGAACCCTCCCTTCTTAGGCACCACGTGTACGGGAGAAACCCACGTGCTGTCACTTATGGGATAGATCACGTCAGCCTCTAAAAGCTTAAGAATCTCTTTCTTAACAACCTCTTTCAAATTAGGATTCTAACGCCTCTTATGTTCTATAGAGGAGGCGTTCTCATTATCCAAATGAATCCTGTGAGTGCAAAGCATAGGAGAAAGGCCCTTGAGGTCACTTAAAGAGTTCCCAATGACCTTTCTATACTTTCTCAACTCAGTTAAGAGTGAGTGCAACTCATCATCACTTAAGTTTTCATTCACAATAACAGGATAGGTTTCGTTAAGCCCTAAGAAGACATACCTTAGCCCTTTTGGTAGCTCCTTAAGGTCCACCTTCGGGGCTAGCAGTTCGCTCCAATCATCCTCGTGGCTGTTGCTGTTGTTTTCCTCCTTGGAACCTTCCTTTGAGCCCGAGACATGGTCCTTGAAGCTGCTTTCTCCAACCGCTATCCCTTCTGAAATTGAGTCGTCAGGTCGATCTTGCTCTCGGTGTCGTCTAGATCGAGCAGCTTCGCTCGATTCACTCACTCGATTTAATGTGGATCGAGTGAGAGATCAAGACGCAGAGTCGATCTCCAGATTAGACCCCAAACTGGTCGGAAGGCTTCTCTCGATCTTGGACCCGACTATTTTCCTGGATCGATCACCCTCCTCGATCTGACTGTCGATTCCTGCACAGGATCGAGTTGTGCTCTCGATTTTCTTGTCGGTTTGACCCCTGGATCGAGTAATGTCATCGATCTCAAAGTCGATCTCTAGGCAACCGCCTTCATCTTCTAGCACAACTTTCCTTGAATCGAGCAAGTTGACGTATTCCTGAGTCCTCTGATCCACGTAACCAAACTCTCATGGCTCCTTAGTCAATGCCAGCTTCAAATGATCTTCCTGAGCCAACTCTTCCAGCAACTCATCCGCTAACGCATCCAACGTTTCAATGTAGAAATCTTGCCCTTCTATCGTAGGCTTCTTCAAAACCTCATTGATATCGAAGTCCAGCCTTATATCTTTACCCAAGTGCAAGGCAATCTTTCCGTTCTTGACGTCTATGATAGCTCTGGCGGTGGCTAAGAAAGGTCTTCCGAGAATGAGTGGATCCTTGGGTTCTTCATCCATTTCCAACACAACGAAGTCCGTAGCCACGTTTACACCGCTGATTCTCACTGGCAAGTCCTCGAGCAGACCCACTGGTAACCTCACGCTCCTGTTAGCTAGTACCAACGAGATTCTACAATCCTTGAAACGGGTAAAGCCAAGCTTCTTTGCCACGGAATGAGGCATCAGATTTATACTAGCTCCGAGATCACAAAGGCAACTCTTGAACTCCAAGGGACCTAAAGCGCAAGGTATAGTGAAGCTTCCAGGGTCTCCCAACTTCTTAGGGACTATCTCCGTGTGTATCACAGCACTACACTCCTCACTAAGTACAAGCACTTCCTTGCCTTCCTTATTCTTCTTCACGAGAGTATCTTTGAAGAATTTGGCGCATTTAGGCATCATTGCAAGGCACTCCACGAGAGGTAGCTTGATCTCTACGTCCTTAAGGTGCTTCTCAAACAAGACTCTATGCTTCTCGATGAGTTGCTTCTTGAAACGGCCAGGAAAAGGTAGCTTAGGTACATACGGTGGAGGTACATAAGCATCCTTCTCCTTAGTAGTTTGCTCTGCTTTCTTCTCTACAACCGCTTTGTCACCTCTTCTTGGCCCTTGAATCCAAACTTGTCAAAGTTGATCTCATCATCAGCGGGAAGCTTACCCTCCCCCTCTTGAATTACAACGTCCTCGTTGATAGTGGGAGCAACCGTAGGTGCAAGCTCTTTCCCACTCCTTAGCGTAATGGCGTTGGCGTATTCCTTGGGATTCTGCTCACACTTGCCCGGTAAGCTATTCTGACCGCTTGTACTTGCCTTTCTTTCCTCTAGTTGCTTGATCTTGTTATTCAAGTTAGTGATCTGAGTGGAGAAATCCGTGAGAGATGAGTCTAGGCGAGTGTTCATCTCGGCAAACTTCTGATTTGTAGACGCTTACCTTTGGATCAATTGTTGAAACATAGCTTGGACGGGGTCAACTTGTTGTTGTTGCATCGGTTGTTGTTGAGGAGCGAAGCCCGGAGGGTACATTGGCGTATAACCTTTGTTTCCTTGCTGTTGTCCTTGGAAGTTGTTCTGCCCTTGCCCTTGGAAGCCACCACTCGGCTGAAAACCTTTGTT
This sequence comes from Thlaspi arvense, assembly GCA_911865555.2. Lineage (NCBI taxonomy): Eukaryota > Viridiplantae > Streptophyta > Magnoliopsida > Brassicales > Brassicaceae > Thlaspi > Thlaspi arvense. The sequence continues at coordinate 39,342,904 of OU466858.1, forward strand.
GTATGGTACAAAAGGCTTTGCTTGCTGAGCAGGGTACACTTGATCCTTAGGGTTCGCGACATTCGTGCTACGGTACGAGAGATTGTTGTTCTGGTTGTAGTCTTGTGAATACCCTTGAGGTTTGTAGTTGTTCTGACCCGCCACCCAATTGGCTTCTTCTTGACTCAACTCGAGTTCCTCTAAGGCTTCATCCGCTTCACCAACGAAGTGAACATGCTTCTGATTAGCCAACACCATCTTGTCAATCTTCACGTGCAGTGACTTAAGCTCTTTCTTGTGAGACTCTAGCTCAGAACCTCTCGGTGCATGGCCATTATCCTCAGCATAGTTGCCGTCACTTAGTGCTAAGTTCTCAATCAGTTCCATGCCTTCCTCTACCTCTTGACCAAGGAAGTTTCCCTTACTAGCCGTGTCAAGCAATAAGCGAATCTTTGGGGAAGCTCCTCGGTAGATAGTGCTTAGAAGAGTCTCTTCGCTGAAGCCGTGGTGAGGACACTGGATAGTGTAGTCCTTGAACCGTTTCATGGCTTCATTGAAAGTCTCATTATTCCTTTGCGTGAAGCCGCTGATCTCACTTCTTAGCCGTGCTGTTCTGGTGCTAGAGAAAAATTTTGAGAGAAAAGCCTTCTTACACTCAGCCCAAGATGTAATGGTGCCTTATGGAAGTGTTTTCTCCCAATGTCTAGCCTTGTCTCCAAGAGAATATGGAAAGAGACGCAGTTTGAAAGCATATTCGGATATGCCGTTAAACTTGATCATCGCACATACTTGTTCGAAGTTATCAAGGTGCTCCAAGGGATCTTCCATTGCTAGCCCGTGAAACTTATTGTTTTGCACCATTGAGATGAATCACGGCTTAATCTCGAAGTTATTGTTCTGTACAGGAGGAGGAGTGATCCCAAACCTATTGTGATGAGTATTGGGAGCATCTCCCGCTCCTATGATCCTTGGGGGTCTAGCCGCGTGGTAACTAGGTTCATTGCAAGGGTGAGTATGCAATGAGGCTATCCAAACTCAAATGCAAGACAGGTTGTAGCACAGTATTCAAGAGAGAGTCAATCCACACCTAGGGTAGGAAATATTTAAAGGCTAAGCAAGAAACAAAACCATGGGTAGGAAATGTGGTTTTCTGACAAAGTTTTGGTCAAGGCACATCTTTCATGGTCAAAGATGCTTGCCTTGACCAAGTTTTGAATTTAAAAACTGGAGGGAAAAGAATAAAGGAGGGAAAAGAAATGTTACCACGGCATGAGATCGAGTCCGTTTGGTCGATCTAGGACTCGATCTCATGCCCATAATGGCTTAGATCGAGAGGGTTACTCGATTTGTGACTCGATTCATGATGAATCGAGTCTCAGATCGATTGGCTCCCTCGATCGTTGAGATCTTGGCTTCACGGCTAAGTTCTCGTGATCGTGCTACGTCCTTGATTTGGGGGTCGATTTGGCATAGATCGAGTGATGGATCAAGTCGAGTGATCGATATGTTTTCAAAGAATTTTCCCGAGAGAAATTAGATCGGTCGATCCATTTTGGATCGATCGATCTGTTTTCGTCTAGATCGATCTTATCACTCGTTCTCGTCTAGATCGACTGGCTCCTCTCGATTCACTGACTCAATCTAGCAAAGATCGAGTCAGGATTAGTCGATCTAACACTTGATCTCTAACCTTTTCTTAACCCCTATCGCCTCTTTTGGACTTCAAGATCGAGGTTTAGACTCCTCATACCTGTTCATACACACTTGCAAAATAAAAACATAAAACTGAAAGAGAAATAAAGCAGAAATATGTACAGGATAGACATGGGAATGCCTCCCAAGTGCGCTTTCTTTAACGTCTTTAGCTAGACTTTACTTGGTTTAGGCAGATGGTGGGTCTAGGAGAAGCACCGAGGTACTCTCCTTGTCATAGCTGTCCGCCAAGTAAGGGTTGACCCTGTGTCCGTTGACGGTGAATGCACTGCCACTCTTTCCCATTAATGTAACAGCTCCATAAGGCAGCACTTCTTGGATAACAAACGGCCCGCCCACCTTGACTTCAGCTTTCCCGGGAAGAGTTTGAGTCTTGAATTATACAGCAGTACCAAACCTCCTTCCTTAAGCTCCTTGGCAACCAACTTCTTGTCATGAGCTTCCTTAGTCCGCTCCTTGTATATCTGAGAGCTCTCATAAGCGTTCAACCTTAGTTCGTCCAGTTCATGTAGCTGGATGAGGTGCCTCTCTTGAGCAGTCTTGAGGTCAAAGTTCAGCCTCTTCACAGCCCACAATGCACGGTGTTCCAGCTCAACTAGGAGATGACAGCCTTTGCCATAGAGTAGAGTGAAAGGGGTTGTACCAATCGGTGTTTTGAAGGCGGTACGGTAGGCCCATAGAGTGTCGTCCAGCTTTACTGCCCAGTCTTTCCTTGTTGCTCCGACAGTCTTCTCTAGTATAGCCTTGATTTGTCGGTTAGAGACTTCCACTTGACCGTTCGTTTGAGGATGATACGGTGTAGCCACTTTATGCTTAACACCGTATTTCCTCAAAAGGTTCTCAAATACCTTGTTTATAAAGTGGCTTCCTCCAGCGCTTATAACCACCTTTGGTACCCCAAACCTCGGGAAAATGATGCTCTTGAACAGCTTGATCACCACCTTAGAATTGTTTGTAGGGGACGCAACAGCCTCAACCCATTTAGAGACATAAACCACTGCTACTAAGATGTACTTGTTGCCATATGAAGAAGGAAATGGCCCCATGAAGTCTATGCCCCACGCGTCGAACACGTCAACCTCGAAGATAAGAACTTGAGGCATCTCGTTCCTCTTAGTGATATTCCCTGCTCGTTGACATGCCTCACAGCTCTTCACAAACTCGTGTGCATCTTTGAAGATGGACGGCCACCAGAAACCAGCTTGCAACACTTTCGTGGCAGTCTTGAATGAAGCGAAGTGTCCTCCATAGGAAGAGCCATGACAGTGATAGAGGATGTCTCTTGCTCCTTCCTTCGTAACACACCTCCGGTACAAACTGTCCACTCCTCTCTTGTATAAGTATGGCTCGTCCCAAAAGTAGTCACTCGCCTCTCTCATAAACCTCTTCTTGTGATAGCTGTTGAGATGTGTTGGCTCCTCACCACACGCTAAGTAGTTCACAACATCAGCGTACCACAGAAGATCGTCCTCTTTGAAGCTCAACACCTCTTCAAACTGCCCATCTAGCTTTCCAGAAACAGCCGTGTTGACCGCCATGAGTTTCTCTTCCGGAAGAGAGTCATCTAAGGGGAGAGACTCGTTGATCCTTAGCCGTGAGAGATGGTCAGCGACTCCGTTTTCTATTCCCTTCTTGTCTTTAATCTCCATGTCAAACTCCTGGAGCACGAGAATCCACCTTAAAAGCCGAGGCTTAGTGTCCTTCTTCGAATAGATGTATCGCAAAGCCGCGTGATATGTGTAGACAATAGCCTTGGAACCCACAAGATACGACAGGAATTTCTCAAATGCGAACACTACTGCAAGCAACTCCTTCTCTGTAGTAGTGTACCTTGTTTGCGTGTCATCCAAGCTTCTTGAAGCATAGTAAATCACGTGCAGCTTCTTGTCTTTCCTCTGACCAAGAACGGCTCCTACGGCGTAGTCACTAGCATCGCACATGATCTCAAAGGGTAGTGTCCAGTCTGGTGCTTGAACTACAGGGGCTGATGTAAGGGCTTCCTTGATGGTCACGAAAGCTCGCAAACACTCCTCATCAAACACAAACTCAGCTTCTTTGCACAGCAACCGTGTAAGAGGGCGTGCATTCTTGGAGAAGTCCTTGATGAAGCGCCTATAGAACCCGGCGTGTCCCAAGAAATTTCTGACTCTCTTAACGTTAACCGGCGCCTCAAGACCCATCATGACTTCCACTTTAGCCTGATCAACCTCAATGCCCTTCTCTGATATCTTATGACCAAGCACGATCCCTTCCTTAACCATAAAGTGGCACTTCTCCCAGTTTAGCACCAAGTTTGTCTCTTCACAACGCTTTAGTACCCTGCAAAGATTCAACAAACACGCAGAAAAGGACGCACCATAGACAGAGAAGTCATCCATAAACACCTCTACCATCTCTTCTATTAGCTCGGAGAAGATCGACATCATACACCGCTGAAACGTAGCCGGTGCATTACACAATCCAAACGGCATCCTCCTGATCAGTTGGGTGAATAGGTATCTGAAAGAAACCGCTGTACCCATTGAGGAAACAGTAGTAAGGGTGATTAGCAAGTCTCTCAAGCATTTGATCAATAAAAGGTAAGGGGAAGTGATCCTTCCTTGTTGCAAGAATAAGTTTCCTATAATCAATACACATCCTATGACCAGTGATGGTCCTAGTAGGAATAAGCTCATCTTTATCGTTCCTTATGACCGTGATCCCTCCCTTCTTAGGCACCACGTGTACAGGAGAAACCCACGTGCTGTCACTTATGGGATAGATCACGTCAGCCTCTAAAAGCTTAAGGATCTCTTTCTTAACAACCTCTTTCAAATTAGGATTCAAACGCCTCTGATGTTCTATAGAAGAGGCGTTCTCATTATCCAAGTGAATCCTGTGAGTGCAAAGCATTGGTGAAAGGCCATTGATGTCACTTAGAGAGTACCCAATGGCCTTCCTATACTTTCTCAGCTCGGTCAGGAGCTAGTGCAACTCATCATCACTTAAGTTTTCATTCACAATCACGGGATAAGTGTTATTAGGCCCTAAGAATGCATACCTTAGCCCTTTTGGGAGCTCCTTAAGGTCCACCTTTGGGGCCAACAGCTCGCTCCAGTCATCCTCGTGGCTGTTTTTGTTGTTTTCCTCCTTGAAGCCCTCCTTAGAACCCGAGGCATGGCCCTTAAGAATGATTTCCTCAACCGCTATCCCTTCTGAAATCGAGTCCTCCAGTCGATCTTGCTCTCGATGTCGTCTAGATCGAGTAGTTTCGCTCGATTCACTTACTCGATTAAATGTGGATCGAGTAAGGGATCAAGACGCTGAGTCGATCTCCGGATTAGACCCCAAACTGATCGGAAGGCCTTTCTCGATCTTTGACTCGATTGTTTTCCCGAATCGATCACCCCTCTCGATCTGACTGTCAATTGCTGCACCGGATCGGGTTGTGTTCTCGATTGCCTTGTCGATCTGGCTCCTGGATCGAGTGATAGCGTCGATCTCAGGGTCGATCTCTAGGCAGCAGCTTTCATCCTTCTTAACAATCTTCCTAGAATCCAGCAAGTTGACATACTCCTGGGTCCTCTGATCCACATAGCCAAACTCCCCTGGCTCCTTTGTCAGTGCTAGCTTCAGATGGTTCTCCTGAGCAAGTTCTTCCAGCAACTCATCCGCTAAGGCATCCATCGTTTCAATGTAGAAAGCTTGCCCTTCTATGGTCGGCTTCTTCAGAACCTCATTGATATCGAAGTCCAGCTTTATATCCTTTCCCAAGTGCAAGACAATCTTCCCGTTCTTGACGTCGATGATAGCCCCGGCGGTTGCAAGGAATGGCCTTCCAAGGATGAGTGGATCCTTAGGCTCTTCATCCATTTCCAACACAGCGAAGTCCGTAGGCACGTTCACACCGCTGATTCGCACCGGTAGATCTTCAAGCAGCCCCACTGGTAGCCTCACACTCCTATCAGCCAGTACCATCGAGATCCTACAGTCTTTGAAACGAGTAAAGCCAAGCTTCTTCGTCACAGAATGAGGCATCAGATTTATGCTAGCTCCGAGATCACAAAGGTAACTCTTGAACTCCAGAGGACCTAAAGCGCAGGGTATAGTGAAGCTTCCAGGGTCTCCCTACTTCTTAGGGACTATCTCCTTATGTATCACAGCACTACACTCCTCACTTAGAACAAGCACCTCCTTGCTTTCCTTATTCTTCTTCACGAGAGTGTCTTTAAAGAATTTGGCGCATTTAGGCATCATTGCAAGGCAGTCAAAGAGAGGTAGCTTGATCTCTACGTCCTTAAGATGCTTCTCAAAGAGGATTCTATGTTTCTCTATGAGTTGCTTCTTGAAGCGGTCATGAAAAAGCAGCTTAGGTACAAACAGTGGAGGTACATAAGCATCCTTTTCCTTAGCAGTTTGTCCGCTTTCTTCTCAGCAACTGCTTTGTCTCCTCTTCTTGGCCCTTAGATCCAGACATTGTCAAAGTTAATCTCATCTTCAGCTGAAGGCTTACCCTCCCCCTCTTGAATTACAATGTCCTCGTTGTTCTTAGGAGTAACCGGAGGTGCTAGCTCTTTGCCGCTTCTTAACGTGATGGCGTTGGCATATTCCTTAGGATTCTGCTCACACTTGCCTGGTAGGCTATTCTGTCCACTTGTACTCGCTTTCCCCTTCTCTAGCTGCTTGATCTTGTTGTTTAAGTTGGTGATCTGAGTGGAGAAGTCAGTGAGAGACGAGTCTAGACGAGTGTTCATCTCGGCGAACTTCTGGTTTGTAGAGGCTTGCCCTTGTATCAGTTGTTGAAACATGGCCTGAACCGGATCAACTTGTTGTTGCATCGGCTGTTGCTGCTGAGGTGCAAAGCCCGAAGGGTAGTTTGGCGTATAACCCTTGTTACCTTGATGTTGCCCTTGGAAGTTGTTCTGCCCTTGACCTTGGAAGCAGGGTACACTTGGTCCTTAGGGTTGGCAACGTTGGTACTACGGTAGGAGAGATTGTTGTTCTGGTTGTAGCCTTGGTTGTAGCCTTGAGGTTTGTAATTGTTCTGTCCCGCCACCCAATTGGCTTCTTCCTGGCTCAACTCAAGCTCCTCTTGATTCTCATCCGCTTCACCAACAAAGTGAACATGCTTCTCATGTAACGATTTCAGCTCCTTTTTGTGAGACTCTAGCTCAGAGACTCTAGCTGGTTGTTGCTGGTTGGCTAACACCAGCTTATCTATCTTCTCATGTAAAGATTTCAGCTCCTTTTTGTGAGACTCTAGCTCAGATCCTCTCGGTGCACGGTCATAATTCTCAGCATAGTTGCCATCGCTCAATGCCAAGTTTTCTATTAGCTTCATGCCCTCTTCTACCTCCTGACCAAGGAAGTTCCCTTTACTAGCTGTGTCAAGCAACAACCTGATCTTTGGTGAAGCTCGGCGGTAGATGGTGCTGAGTAGGGTCTCCTCACTGAAACCGTGATGAGGACATTGGATCGTGTAGTCTTTGAAACGTTCCATTGCCTCGTTGAATGTCTCGTTGTTTCGTTGAGTGAAGCCGCTGATTTTGCTTTTCAACCGTGCTGTCCTGGTGCTGGAGAAGAATTTTGAGAGAAAGGCCTTCTTACACTCGTTCCATGAGGTGATGGTGCCTTGTGGGAGGGTCTTCTCCCAATGCCTAGCTTTGTCTCCGAGTGAAAAGGGAGAGAGACGCAGCTTGAAAGCGTCTTCGGATATGCCGTTTATCTTGATCATCCCACATACTTGCTCGAAATTGTCAAGGTGCTCCAAGGGATCTTCCATTGCTAAGCCGTGGAACTTGTTGTTTTGCACCATGGAGCTGAAACCTGGCTTAATCTCGAAGTTGTTGTTTTGTACAGGAGAAGGAGTGATCCCAAACCTATTGTGATGAGTATTGGGAGCATCTCCGGCTCCTATGATCCTTGGGGGTCTAGCCGCGTGTTGGGGGTTTCCATTGCCCCTTCCCACTACCCCGTGAGCTGGAGGAGGTCTCTCAGGATGCTCGTGTTCAGCCATAGCTTCAAAGTCAACCAAACCGTGCTGAACAATCTCCTCAAAGGCTTTGGCTTGTTCTCGTACTCTTCTTTGCCGTGAATGACCAAGCTGATGAATGTTGTCCAAGGGTTGAAGTAGATTATTGTCTCCCCTTGAACGAAGATTGATGTACCTGAGAGACACACGTTTGAGAGTATAATGATTAGTAACTAAAACAAGGTAAAGGCTTAGTCTTTACTAAGTCCTGAATACCTATGCTTTCTAAACAATCCTAGGATGGCAACAGCGCCATTTGATAACTAGGTTCTTTGCAGGGGTGAGTATGCAATGAGGCTATCAAAACTCAAATACAAGACAGTTTGTAGCACAGTATGCAAGAGAGAGTCAATCCACACCTAGGATGATAGAAAGAGCAAAGAGAATGCAAGGGCTTTGCAAATCTAAGGGAACAAAGATCGGTTTTGAGAAAATCCCTAGAAACTAGATGCAGCAACTAAATGGAATGCAGAACTATTTTAATATTACCAGGAATGATCAAACTACCATGAGGACCAAACAGAATAATTAAAGAACAAAGCTACGAATTACTAAAATTCACGTAGTGGATCGACCACGGGATCAACCACTAGATCGAGCAACAACGATCGATCTCGTCTAAAAACGTAAGAACAGCGAAACTAACGACCAGGATGCTATCAACGATCAAACGAAAGACGAGAGAGGATGTAAAGATGCTAAGAAAGAGGGTCTAGGGTTTAGATTCATTGTCAGGGGTTTCAAAGGTCCGAACTTGGGTTGAAAACTTTAAATCGACTCACTTTGTGAGAATCTCTAACCCTTGAAAACGAAATAAGATCTATCCGTGGCTTTCGGTATAGATCACTCCTTCATCCTCTCCTCCAAACCCATGGCTTCTAGTGGAAAGAGAGGTTGAAGGGCAGGGAAAACAGATTTCAAACACATGGCTTAACTAGTCCCCCAAACTTCCATGGCTTTTGGGAAGGGGTAACTAGTCTCTAGGGTGCGATCTTCAGAGGTCTCTGGATCCTGTCAAGGTAAGAGACCTCTCGGATCATAAAGCTCTTGGCGTAAGAGTCTTTAAGCTTTAGAAACTCAACACCATAGAAGAGATAGCCATTAAGCGCTAGAAAACACCAAGATTGAAAACCTTTTTGACCCCTTGAATCCTCTCATCCCCGAAACCCTAACAGAACTACTCACTACACATAAGATAAATCAAGCAAAGCATGAAGAAAGAAACGATAAACATGAAAAAGAACTGGATTTAACTCAAAATGATTCGATTATAAAAGCAAGAGAAACTTCAAGTTCAACAATGGCGGATAATCTCCAAAAACAGAGAGAAAAGCATAAAAAGATAAGATTGAAAAGTTGTGTGGGAAAAGGTCATCGCCGCCTTCCCAAAATGGCGAAAACAGCTCGATGGTCCCCCCCTCGCTAGCGGCCAAAAGCGGTTAAAATGACAGAGATCAACTTCGGGATCGAGCGGCTCTCTTGATCACTTTCGGGCATCATGTCTTCAACTCGATCTGGTTCTCGATCATCTTTGGCGGATCGAGTGTTGCATCCGATCTTGGTATCGATCTTCGGTCGGATCGAGTGGTGGACTCGATCCGGCTCTCGCTCTGCATGGCGTCATTTACGTCAGTACCATTTGATCGATTGCTCCACTCGATCTTCATCTCGATCAGTTTCCTTGGATCGCCTGATCTTCTCGATCTTCTGGTCGATCTCATCTAGATCGACCTGCCATGCTTGATCTGTTCCCCGATCTCTGATCCTTAGCGAACATCCGACCTTCCACGAACCGCCACAACAGCTTCAGCACGTCCACAAACCTCCACGAGTACAAGTGGCAAGAAACAACCTGAATGTGATGCAAAATGCAAGGAACATGCGTATGCTGGTGCGAGAATGATCTAGGACCTAAGTGATGCAATCTAGTCTAAAGCATGATGTAAATGAATGAAAAGCTAACTAATATGTATGCAAAATGCATGCAATATGCAGTAACATCACCGCGTGTTGGGGGTTTCCATTGCCCCTTCCCACTGCCCCGTGAGCTGGAGGAGGTCGTTCTAGATGCTCGTGCTCAGCCATAGCTTCAAAGTCAACCAATCCGTGCTGAACAATCTCCTCAAATGCTTTGGCTTGCTCTCTAACTCTTCTTTGTCAGGAGTGTCCGAGTTGGTGAATGTTGTCCAAGGGTTGAAGTAGATTGTTGTCTCCCCTTGAACGATATTCATGTACCTGAAAGACACACGTTTGAGAGTAGAGAAATTAGTAACTGAAACAAAGTAAAGGCTTAGTCTTTACTAAACCTCAACTCTCAATGATTTCTAAACACTCCTAGAATGGCAACGGCGCCATTTGATAACAAGATTTTTCTATCAAGTTAATGATAGTGATGCAATGCAACAGGAGGTTATCAAAACTTAAGCAGTACACAGTCGTAGTATAGCATGCAAGAGGAATCAATCCAACCTAGGAGCTAGAAAGTGCAATGAGAATGCAGGGATCGAGTAAAGCTAAGGAAATGGTCAACGAGTGAACTACCACGACGAACAAACAGAATGATTAAAATGCAAAGCTATAAATTTATTAAAATCGATTAGTGGATCGACCACATGATCGACCACTAGATCGAGCACAACGATCGATCTCGTCTAAAAGTTCAAATGCAACGAAACTAATCACCAGAATGCAACAGGTACCAAGCGAATGACTAGCAAAGGTGTAAGAATACTAAGAAAGAGGGTCTAGGGTTGAGATTCACGTTCAGGGGTTTCAAAGGTTCCAGCTTGGTTTGAAAACTCTAGATCTACTCACTTTGTGAGGTTCTCTAAGCCTTGAAAACAAAACAAGATCCACCCATGGCATGTGGTATGGATCACTCCTTCATTCTCTCCTCCAGACCCATGGCGTTTGGCAGAAGAAGAGATTGAAGGGCAAGGAAATCAGATTTCAAACACACGGCTTAACTAATCCCCTAAACTACCATGGTGTTTGGGAAAGGGTAACTAGTCTCTAGGATGCGATTTTCAGAGATCTCTGAATCCTGTCAAGGTAAGAGCTCTCTCTGATCATAAAGATCTTGGCGTGAGACTCTTTAAGCCTTAAGAACTCGACATCCTAGAAGAGAAAGCCATTAAGAACAAGAAAACACCAAACTTGAAAACATTTTCGACCCCCTTGAATCCTCTCAACCCCAAAACCCGATTGAACTACTCACTACACATTAAGTAAACCAAGCAAGGCATGAAAGATGAAATGATAAACATGAAAAACGATGGATTAAAATTAAACTTTCAAAGATTCTAGAACAAAGCTCAATGTCTAACAATGGCGAGTCGCCTTTGATAAGAGAGAAAAAGATGAAAAATGATATAGTAAAAACGTGTGTGGGAAAGCATAATCGCCGCCTTCCCAAAATAGGCCAAACAGCTCGATGGTCCCCCCCTCGCTAGCGGCCAAAAATGGTTAAAGTACTGAGATCGACCTCGAGATCGAGCACCTCGCTCGATCATCTTCGGACATCGTGACTTCGGCTCGATCTGTGTCTCGATCTTTTTCGGTGGATCGAGTGCTTCGTTCGATCATGGAATCGATCTTTGGAGGATCAAGTGGTTGACTCAAGTGGACTCTCGATCTGCATGGTGTCATTTACGTCCGTACTCCTTGATCGGTCATTTCACTCGATCATCGTCTCGATCAGTTCCCTTCGATCGGCTGGACTACTCGATCTTCTGGTCGATCTCATTTAGATCGACCGTCCATGCTCGATCCTCCTATCGATCTCTGGTCCTTAGCAAGCATTCCTGAATTCTCCAAATCCCACGAACTTCCTCCCGAACCTCAGCACATCCACGAACCTTCCAAGACTCCAAAGTAGCCAAAAACAACCTGTATGCGATGCAAAATGCAAGAAATATGCATATGCTGGTGCAAGAACACTCTAGGACCTAAAGTGATGCAAACTAACCTAAAATGCAATTTATATGTGTGAGAAACTAACTTATATGTATGCAAAATGCATGGAATATGCAGCTATATCATAAACCAAAATTAAACCGAAAATAGGCTGAGTCGGACAGACCATATCGATCTTACACATCGATACTCATGTCGATATCATCTCTTCTCCTGTGTTGTATCGATGTCCCTTGGTCGATATGCACGTCGATACAGAAGGCTTCAAGGTTGTATCTGGTTGACTCTCCTTCGTGTGAAGTCCATACAATCGCCCTTTAGTTAAGGCTCATCAGGCAAACAAGTCGATATAGCACCTCAGTATTTTCATGTCTCTGTGTATCGGTATGAAACGTCGATACGCTGCTCGGTATGGGCACCCTTCTGTTGCATCGAGGTCTCTTAGTTGATATGCTTCCTTCACACTACTCTTTTACTGTGTCGATGCTGAATTGATCGATACTCCCATCGATATGCTCTGTATCGATCAGGTGATGTCGATATCATCATCGATATTGTCTTATCCTCCTTTGTCCCTTGTCTTGCTTCATTCCCAGCTCACATCCATTGCACTACATGGCCTCCACACTCCTTCTAGTACCTGAATAAAACTCCAAATGCATGCAAAATGCAATGCAGCTCCTAAAACTAAACTAACTCCTAAATGCATGCAAAAGGGACAAGAAGAAGCAATATGCATGTTTAAAGACGAAAACTAGTGATGAATGCAAGCTAAAATGATATAAATAATGGAGGCTGTTGTTTGTCGGTGTATCGGGCAGCTGTTTGTCGGTACGCAGGTCAATACGGACTCCTCTCTTATGTATCGACTTGCATCATGTTCGATATTTAGGTCAACATAAGTGTAGAGACATGCTATATCGAGCGAGTGAGCTCGATATGACGTTGATACCACTCGTATCGACTTGATATCATCGATATGCTGCCCGATATGATCCCCCTTTGAGTTTATCCTCCTTTGTAACTCAGATATTCTTTCCTGACCTCATCCCAGGTTCCTAAGGATATTCCTGGATACTAAAACAAACAAGAAAAACATAAAAAAGCAAATACTATAGACAGGGATAACATGGGAATATCTCCCAAGAGTGCTTGTTTAGTGTCACTAAGCTTGACTTTTCTTGCTCTTTAGGCAGCTGGACGTTCTTTGAGGTGAATGTATGTATCATCTCCAAGTGTGTCACTGGCCATGTAAGGCTTCAGTTCATGCCCATTCACTGTGAAGTCTCCTCCTTCTGGTTTGAACAATATCATAGCTCCATAGGGAAGTACTTCCTTGATCTTTAAAGGTCCTGTCCATTTGGACTTGAGTTTTCCTGGAAATAGCTTCAGCCTTGAGTTGAATAACAGCACCTTGTCTCCAGCTTTGAAGTCCTTAGGCCTTATACTCTTCATAACAGGTTTCTTAGTGCAATGATATGTCAGGATGCAACAGAGAGGTTATCAAAGCTCTAATGCACACAAAGATGTAGTATAGTGAGCAAGAGAGATATCAATCCACACCTAGGGGTAGCAAGTTCACTAAGAATGCAAAGGATGAGTAAAGCTAAGCTAAAATGATAATTGCTTGGTAAAATCCCTAAAAACTAAATGCAAGCGTCAAATGCAAAGCAAAACAATTTTAAAATCCCTGGAAGAGTGTTAACTACCACGAGGAACAAGCGGATTAATTAAAATGCAAAGCTACTAATTACTAAAAATCGATTAGTGGATTGACCACAGGATCGACCACTAGATCGAGCAACAACGATCGATCTACTAACAGTTTGAACAGAAATGAGTCTAGCGACCAAGATGCAAACAGATAGCAAGCGAATGATTAACAGAGATGAGAAAATACTAAGAAAGAGGGTTCAGGGTTGAGGATCATGTTCAAGGGTTTCAAAGGTTCAAGCTTGGTTTGAAAACTTTAGATCCATTCACTTTGTGAGATTCTCTAGGCCTTGAAAACAAAACAAGATCCATCCATGGCGTGTGGTATGGATCACTCCTTCATTCTCTTCTCCAAACCCATGTCTTTTGGTCGAAAAAGAGATTGAAAGGCATAAAACACAGATTTCAAACACACGGCCTAACTAATCCCTTAAACGACCATGGCGTGTGGGAAAGGAAGGATTAGCCTCTAGGATTTGACCTCTCCAGGACATCTGAATCCTGTCAAGGTAAGATATCCCTCTGTTCATAAAGATCTTGGCGTGAGAGTCTTTAAGCCTTAAGTGCTCAAATCCTAGAAGAGTAGGCGATGAAGAACAAGAAAACACCAAACTTTAAACCTTTTCAACCCCTTTGAATCCTCTCAACCCCGAAAACCCGATGAAACTACTCACTACTCATAAAGTAAACCGAACAAAATGCAATAGATGATAGACTAAACATGAAAACGTAGATTAAAAGCAAAGATTCAATATTCAAAACATAAAATGCAAGAAAAGCTTCGAAAGTCTACAATGGCGATTCGCCTAAAAACGAGAGAGATAGAAAAAGTAGTCGACAAGATGGGATAATGAAAGGGATCGTTGCCTTTTGCCAAAAATGGCCAAACCGCAAATGGTCCCCCCTTCGCTACGGTCCAAAACCAGCTGGACGGATAAGGTTGGTATGGGATCGATCACGAAGCTCGATCTGGCACTCGATCTCGTCTTGGATCGGATGGCTCTTGGTCGATCTCTGCTTGATCTTGTGCTGATCGGGTTGGAAGCTCGATCCGGTCTTCGATCTGCATGGCGTCATTTACGTCCGTACTTCAGATCCATATCCATACTCGATCTTCTGGTCGATCTCGTCTAGATCGACCTGCCTTGCTCGATCTGCTACTCGATCTCAGGTCCTTATCATGCAATCCTGATTTCTCCAAGTATCCACGAACTTCCTCACGAGCCTTAGCACGTCCACGAATCTTCCATAGCTCCAAAGTAACCGAAAACAACCTGAATGCGATGCAAAATGCAAGAAACATGCAAATTCCGGTGCAAAAGTACTCTAGGACCTAAAGTGATGCAAAGTAGCCTAAAGTGCAAGGTAAATGCATGAGAAACTATCTTATATGTATGCAAAACACATGAAATATGCAGCAATATCAACTCCCCCAAACTTGCCCTTTGCTTGCCCTCAAGCAAACAAAATTCAAGAAGGGAAAGAGGTTTTAAAAACGGGGGTTTAAGTTTCTTGCAAAGGTGTCTTTCAAATGAATCGATCTCAACGTCCTAGTTATTAATTCTAAGATGCAATGCACACACTCATACTCCAAAGAACTTAGCCATAATCATCACACAATGAATTTCAAATCATGACTCTCCTATTCCAAACAATCAAAGAATCTCATCCTTTAACATTCATTAATGATCAAACCGTGAATCAAACTTATGCACTTTAAAGCAGAACACATTTGGCCAAGGGTGAAGGCTATGAGCATAGAATGATCTCATTTTAAAAGGGTTTTCACAATGCAATGGGTTTCTCTCAAGAATGGTATGAACTTTATGCATAATGCTAAAGGTATAGGCAATTGATGCATACATGATCTGATTCTCATCTACCCATATACGCCAACCAATGATCCTAAAACCCCTCTCATTTCTTTTCTTTTAAGCTCACTCACCCTCTTAGATACTAACCTTATCAACAAAGCATTAGCTTAGCAAACCCCAAATCAAAACAGAAAACATCTTTACTCTTTAAGCTTGTGAAAAGGCTGAAGATATTTTAGCTCTTTATTTTTTTCTTATTGATAGCTCTCTACTCTTTTCTCTCTTTTCTTTTCTTTTTATTTGGCACTTAGGCTCTTCTTTTCTCTTTTTTTTTTTTTTTTTTTTTTACTTGAGAGAGCTATCTTCTGAAATACATAGAGCTTTATACATTTTGAAAACAAAGCCTTTCACTTAAAACCTTTTATTCACTTCAATCACCAAAACCTTTTGAAACTGAAAGCATATAAACACCCCTTATGAACCCCCAAACCTATCCTAAGCCTAAAACAAGCTTCAAAATGCAAAGCTAGCAATCAAATGAGAACCTAATCATGTCACCTAAACGTAACACGTTATGCTAAGTTCAAACCGAAAAGAAGCCTCACAATGATGTCACACAAGAATACTTGGCTTGAAAGAAAGGTAAGGGTAATGGTGGGGAGTTCTACTTAGGCTCACAAAGAGTGGTAAAATGAGGAAGAGAGCCTAAATATGTATAAGATCCATGTGTTCATTTTCAAATGCATAAGAATGATATTTAAAAGTCAGATTAGGGTTCTCACTTATTAGGACAAGTTTCATATCATGAATGTTCAAGTCAAGTCACGAAAATCAAAATAAGTGATCCAAGCATGGTAAGGACTTACTTTCAAAGCGTGAGCAAAGCATCAAACTATTACTAACTAGGGCATTGAAAAAATTCATGAGTTTAAAACACCTTTTTAAGAAAACTTTAATCCCTTATGCAAATGTAAACAACCTAGATGCTTAAAAATTCTAGACTCAATCTTAAAATGTTTAACAATGTGAATGCAACTACATGAATTTTTTTTGAAAATGTTTTAAAAATTTTACCAATTTTTTTGTTCTTTTCTATGCCTTAGATGCAATGAGGACTCAAGGAGTGTAAAGAGAATATAATAGCAAAGTAAACATGTCAAACCACACATATACTCCCCCAAACTTGAATGACACCGTCCCGGTGGCAAACAAATTCGAGAGAGTCCAAAACACAAAGCAAAAACAAAGAAAATATGAGCGGTATATACAAGGAAAGGTTGTTGGTACCTTGGAGCTAAACTCGGCTAGAACTTTGATAACTACTTTCTTTGCATGGGTGAGGATGCAATGAGGCTATCAAACTCAAATGCAACACTTAGGTTGTAGTACAGTATGCAAGTGAGAGTCAATCCATTTCTAGGAGCTAGGAAGATCAAAGAGAATGCAAGAGCAGTGTAAAGCTAAGCGAATAACAGGCGGTTTTGTAAAAATCCTAAAAACTATATGCAGCAACCAAATGAAATGCAAAAATATTTTAAAAATACCAGGAATGATTAAACTACCACGGGGAACAAACGAAATAATTAAAATGCAAGGCAATGATTTAACAAAAATCGACTAGTGGATCGACCACAAGATCGACCACTAGATCTAGCAGTTTGGATCGATCTCGTCGAAAAATGAAAGTATGAAGAAACTAATGACCAGGATGCAGCGAAAATCAAGCAAATGACTAACGACGATGTAAGAATGCTAAGAAAGAAGGGTCTAGGGTTGAGATTCTTGGTCCGGGGTTTCAAGCGTCCAAGTTGGGGTTGAAAACTTTAAATCGACTCACTTTGTGAGATTCTCTAAGCCTTGAAAACGAAAACAAGATCCATCTGTGGCTTTCGGTATGGATCACTCCTTCATCCCCTCTTCCAAACCCATGGCTTCTGGTGGAAAGAGAGGTTGAAGGGCAATGAACTCAGATTTCAAACACACGGCCTAACTAGTCCCCTAAACTTTCATGGCTTTTGGGAAAGGGTAACTAGTCTCTAGGATGTGATTTTCAGAGATCTCTGGATCCTATCAAGTGATAATCGCTTTGGTTATGGTCTAATGCAGCAGAGAGGTTATCAAAACTCTAATGCAAGCAATGTTGTAGTAAGGCAAGCAGGAGAGTGTCAATCCACTTCTAGATGATAGAGAATCCACAGAGAATGCAAGGTCTAAGACAAATCTAAGCAAATGAGACAGTTTATGAGAAATAATCTTAAAACTAAATGCAACAACCTAAATGGAGTGAAACCTATTTTAAAAATACTAGAAAGGAAGCAGTTACCACGAGGAACAAACAGATAAATTAAAGAGAAGAGCTTCGAATTGTTAAAATTCGACTAGTGGATCGACCACAAGATCGACCACTAGATCGAGCAGAAACGATCGATCTCGTCTAAAACCGTAAGAACAATGAATCTAAAGACCAGGATGCTATCAGGTAATAAGCTAAAGATGATATGAGACGTAAATATGCTAGAGGAGAGAGCTTGAGGGTTGAGATTCATATAAGGGGTTTCAAGGAACGATCTTGGGTTTGAAACTTTGGATCGACTCACTTGGTGAGGATCTCTAAGCCTCGAAAACAAAACAAGATCTATCCGTGGCTTTCGGTATAGATCACTCTTTCCTCCTCTCCTCCAAACCCATGGCTTTTGGTGGAAAGAGAGGTCGAAAGACAAGGAAAACAGATTTCGAACAATGGCTTAACTAGTCCCCCAAACTTCCATGGCTTTTGGGAAGGGGTAACTAGTCTCTAAGGTGAGATCTTCCGAGGCCCCTGGATCCTGTCAAGGTAAGGGACCTCTCGGATCATGAAGCTCTTGGCGTGAGAGTCTTCAAGCATTAAGCTTTCAACACCTTAGAAGAGATAGCCTTAAAACGTTTAGAAAACAAACCAAGATCGAACCTTTTCTACCCCTTAATCCTCTCAACCCCTAACCCAAAGTAAACTACTCACTACACATAAAGTAAATCAAGCAAGGTGGAAGAGATGAAACGATAAACATGAAACAACGACTAGATTAAACGATAAGGTTCGAGAATCCAAAAGCTTGCAAAGAAAAACTGGTTTAACAATGGTGTTCTTCCGAAAACGAGAGAGAAAACTTGAAGGAAAAAGTTAGAGAATCTAAAAATTATCGAAAAAGCATTCGCCGCTTTGCCTAAAACGTCCAAACAGTCCAATGGTCCCCCCTTCGCTAACAGCCAAAAATGGTTGAGAGGACAGAGATCGACCATTTGATCGAGTTGTTCTATCGATCATATCCGGCCATCGTGTCTTCGGCTCGATCCGGGTCTCGATCTTCTTCGGTGAATCGAGTGCTGCATCCGATCTTGGTATCGATCTTTGGGAGGATCGAGTGGTGTACTCGATCCGGCTCTTGCTCTGCATGGCGTCATTTACGTCCGTACCGATACATCGATTGCTTCACTCGATCTCCACCTCGATCATTATCCTGGATCGCCTAGTTGGCTCGATCTTCTGGTCGATCAACTCCTAGATCGACCGGCCATGCTCGATCTGCTCCTCGATCACTGGTCCTTAGCACACTCCCGAGCTTCCATGAACTGCTACATCGGCCTCCACACCTCCACGAACCTCCGTGTCTCCAAAGCAACCAGAAACAACCTGGAATGGATGCAAAATGCAGAAAAAATGCATATGCTGATGCAAGAGTGCTCTAGGACCCTAAGTGATGCAATCTAGCCTAACACATGATGCAAATGCATGAAAAACTACCTAATGAGTATGCAGAATGTATGCAATATGCAATGATATCAACTCCCCCAAACTTACTTCTTGCTTGCCCCCAAGCAACGAAAAACAAGTAAGGAAGAGAGGTTTTCAGAAAATTCAAAGGGGTTTTAAACTTTTTGCAAAGGTGCCTTCCGAATAGATCATCTCAATGTCCTAGTTAACAGTTCTAAAATGCTAAGCTTACACTCATACTCCAAAGGACTTAGCCATACTCATCACACAAAGAAATTCAAATCATGAGTCTCTTATTCCTAACAATCAAAGAAATTCATCCTTTAACATTCATTAACATTCGAACCATGAATCAAACTTATGCACTTTAAAGCAAAACACATTTGGCTAAGGGTTATGGTTATGAGCATAGAATGATCTCATTTGAAAAGGGTTTACAATTAGACAAGGGTTTCTCTCAAAAATGGTTTGAACTAATGCATAATGCTAAAGGTAAAGGCAATTTATGCATACATGATTAGATTCTCATCTACCCATGTAAACTATCAAACAGTCCTATATCCTTCTCATTTAAGAAATTTAATCCTCACTCACCACTTAAGAGTCTACCCCTTCTTCTCAACTTAGCAATCCCCAATTCAAAATAAAGACATTTTTAAACTTTTTAGGCTAGTGAAAAGGTTTTGAAAAATAATATTGCTCTTAGGAATTTCTTATTAGTAGCTCTCTTATTATTACTATTTTTCTCTTCATTTTTTTTATTTACTTGGCACTTAGGCTTTTTTTTTTCTTCTTTTCCTTTTTTTTTTTTTTTTTTTTTTTTTTTTACATGGAGAGCTACCTCCTGAAATTAGAGCATACTTATGTTTTAAAAACAAACCTTTCACTTAAAACCTCATTTCTTTCCTTAAAACACAAACTCTTTTGAACCGAAAACAAATTCACAAGAAAGCAACCCCAATGCTCCCCCAAACTTATCCTAAGCCTATACCTAGCTTCAAAATGTAAAGCTAGCAATCAATTATGAAAACCAAATCATGTCGCCTAAACCTAACACTTTATGCCAAGTTCAAACCGAAAAATAAGGCCTCACAAAGGTGTCACACAAGAACATTTGGCTTCAAAGGAGGGTAAGGTTCAAGGAGGGAGTTCTACTTAGGCTCACAAAGAGTGGTGAAAAGGAAGAAGAGAGCCTAAATATTTTAAAACCATGTGTTCATTTTCAAATGCATAAGAATGATAATTAGATTTTCAAATTAAGGTTTTCACTTAGTAGGATGAGTTTCAAATCATGAGAGTTCAATTCAAGCCACGAAAATCCTAACTAGTGATCCAAGCATGGTTAGAACTTACTTTCAAAGCATAAACAAAGCATTAGAGAACTACTAACTAGGGCATTGAAATGATTCATAAGTAAAACACCTTTTTAAGAAATTCTAACCCCTTATGCAAAATGCAAACAACCTACGTGATATGAGAAATTCTAGACTCAATCCTAACATGTTTTTAAAGAGATGAATGCAACTACATGAATCTTTTGAAAAATTTTTAAAAATTTTACCAATTTTTCATGAACTAAGACTCAAGGATGCAAAAAGGAAAATAAGATCAAAGAACACAAGATTAAATCACACAAGTACTCCCCCAAACTTGCTTGACACCGTCCCGGTGGCAAACTCATCCGAAGAAGCAAACAAACACAATGCAAGAAACAAAGATGTGCGGTTATATACAATGGAGGAAGGTTGTTACCTCTTGTCTAGGCTCGGCTGGAACTTGAGGATGTTCCAGAGGAGCTAGAGATTGTTGCCTTTCCTTTGTTGCCTGGTTCTTGTAGGGAGTGGCGAGCCGGTTGAATGTTGTCTCCTTGTGTCTCGCGGATCACAACTCCTCCGGTTGAGAGTCTCCTCTTCTCGGGTTGTTGTATCTCCTGGCTTACAGCTGGCTTAGGCTGGCTTCCTTGGAGTTGTTTGACCTTCTTCCCCAGCTTCTTAAGCATCTTCCCTTGCCACTTGTTTATCTTCCGCTGCATCTCCACCACCGAGGCTAAGAACTTCTCGGTTTTGGTCTTAGGCTCAAATCCAGCTTGGGAAGTGTGTAAACCTCGGGCATCTCATCCTCTGTTCCTGGAGACTCTGACCTTTGGCGCGGGGCAATGGCTGAAGTAGGCGGTCCTCCTAAAGGGGCAAAGCATTCTTCCTCCGTGGGTAAGAACTCGATGTTCCCAACACCAAGCAGCTCGGTCTCGTCTTTGTTGTGGAGGATGCACACTCTCTTCTTGTCTTCCTCATCTATGAAGAGGTAAGCATAAAACCCTTCTGCTGGCGTGCGTCCCAAGCTATCAGTGTTTCTCATGTATGCTTCATCCATGAAAGCTCTGTTTGGGACGTGAGCAAAGTCATGGATGGGCACACCGGCTTGCACGAACAAAGGAGTAAGGAAACCGCCAATATAGGAAGAGGTTGCCTTGCACCGTAAGGCATAAGCCTTGTACTTCACCAGAGAAGCCGTGAGCACACAGCCGTAATTCACTTCATTGCCGAGTTCATCTTCTATGGGTTCTTCATTCGCATCCGGATCAGACACCAAATGCTTCACGCCTTGGAAAAGGAAGCACAGCTCCGTCTTCGTGACAGTAGGAGCAACAGACCTCCCACTGAATGTATTAGCTATCAGCTTCAAAGTATACCTCAGCACCGGACTCCTAACTCTCTTGATCTTGGCGGTGTTGGCTTTGTAGTCTTCATTGCTGATTAGGTCCCAAAACTCGTCGGCTTTCTTGAAGGCTGGGAACTCCACCTTGTGTGCATCAGCCTTGAGACCGTAGGCTTGGCATAGCTCGGGGATGGATAGTATGTAGGCTTGGCGGCCAACCTTGAAATAGAGACGGCCTTGAGAAGGAACAGGTGCACTCGGATTCTCATACCGGAACTCCAAAGTGGCTAGGAAATCTATCGTCACCTCGGGAATTGTAGGGCAGTCCATCCGCGATAAGCACCTCAGACCAATGTTCTTGAGGAGTTGGTCGAAGTCTCCAAAGATCCCGAGCCTGGACAGAAGCTCTCGATCAGCAAACTTTGTAGGTTCAAACCGGAGCCTCTCCAACCTCTTCTTATCCCTCTTCTCATCTTTGCTCCACCGGACCCTCTCTTGAACCACCACTTCTTGTGTTTCTCCTTCTTGCACTCGCTCCTTTATTGTTCTCTTTGGTGCCATTGCTCCTAAAACAAATTTTTCTAAAATGATTAGCAAGAGGCGATTGAATGAGAATAAGAGAAGAGGAGAAGAAGATTTATATAAACTACTCTAGAATTTTGGGGATCAAATAAAAATAATAGCTAGATAAAAGGGAATAAAATCTTTGAGATACTGAAAATCAAGAATTTTTCCTATTACTTAGCTAATTTTAAAAATTCAAATCCGATCATATATCCTAAAACAAGAACTTACGATTTTTAAGGAGATTTTCTTGAAATAAAATCATTAAACCTTGAAAATACCTTTGCAAGAGTAGAGGATATCTTTGCTAAACTTTAAAAGCTTTTAAATTCTCACTCTCTTTGTAAGAAAAACTCGAGCACACATAAATGAGAGGGTGAGGAATAAATTGAAACATTTAAAGAGTTTAACAAACCAAAACAATGGGTGGTCAAAGCGGTTTCTGACAAAAGTCTTGGTCAAGGCACATCTTTCATGGTCAAAGATGCTTGCCTTGACCAAGTTTTGAATTTAAAAATTGGAGGGAAAGGAGTAAAGGAGGGAAAGAAAATTGTTACCTCGGCATGAGATCGAGTCCTTTTGGTCGATCTAGGACTCGATCTCATGCCTAAAATGGCTTAGATCGAGAGGGTTACTCGATTTGTGACCCGATTCAAGGTGAATCGAGCCCTGGATCGATTGGCTCTCTCGATCATTGAGATGTTGGCTCCTCGGCTAAGTCCCTCTGATCGAGCTATGTCCTCGATTTAGGGGTCGATTTAGCATAGATCGAGTGATGGATCGAGTCGAGTGATCGATCAATTTTCAACAAATTTTCCCGAGAGAAATTAGATCGGTCGATCCGATTTGGATCGATCGATCCTTTTTCGTCAAGGTCGATCTTGTCACTCGTTCTCGTCTAGATCGATTGGCTCCTCTCGATTCACTGGCTCGATCTAGCAAAGATCGAGCCAGGATCAGTCGATCTAGCACTCGATCTCTAGCTTTATCTTAACCCCTATTGCCCCTTTTGGAACCCAAAGATAAGGTTTAGATTTCTTATACCTGTTCCTACACACTAAAAACATAAAAACATAAAACTGAAAGAGAAATGAAAGCAAAAATATGCCTCCCAAGTGCGCTTTCTTTAACGTCTTTAGCTAGACCTTACTTGGTCTAGGCGGATGGTGGGTCTTGGAGAAGCACCGAGGTACTCTCCTTGTCAAAGCTGTCCGCCAGGTAGGGCTTGACTCTGTGTCCGTTGACGGTGAATGGACTACCACTTCTTCCCATCAGAGTAACAGCTCCATATGGCAAGACCTCTTGAATCACGAACGGTCCGCTCCACCTTGATTTCAGCTTGCCCGGGAAGAGCTTCAACCTCGAGTTGTACAGCAACACCAGTCCTCCTTCCTTAAGCTCCTTGGCAACCAATTTCTTGTCATGAGCCTCCTTAGTCCGCTCCTTGTAGATCTTGGAACTCTCGTAAGCATTCAACCTCAACTCGTCCAGTTCGTGTAGCTGAATAAGACGCCTTTCCTGAGCCGTCTTGAGATCAAAGTCAGCCTCTTCACAGCCCACAATGCACGGTGTTCCAGCTCAACCGGGAGGTGACAACCCTTGCCATAGAGTAGAGTAAAAGGGGTTGTACCAATCGGCGTCTTGAAGGCAGTACGGTAGGCCCAAAGAGCATCGTCCAGCTTCACTGACTAGTCCTTCCTTGTTGCTCCAACGGTCTTTTCCAGAATAGCTTTGATCTGCCTGTTAGAGACTTCCACCTGACCGCTCGTTTGAGGATGATACGGTGTAGCCACCTTATGCTTAACCCCATACTTTCTCAAGAGGCTCTCAAAAACCTTGTTTACAAAATGGCTTCCCCCATCACTTATAACAACCTTGGGTACCCCAAACCTTGGAAAGATGATACTCTTGAACAACTTGATCACAACCTTAGAGTCGTTTGTAGGGGAAGCGACAGCCTCAACCCATTTGGAGACATAATCCACAGCTACTAAGATGTACTTGTTGCCGTATGAAGAAGGAAAAGGCCCCATGAAGTCAATACCCCACGCATCGAACACGTTAACCTCAAAGATAGGAACTTGAGGCATTTCATTCCTCTTGGTAATGTTCCCTGCTCGCTGACATGCCTCACAGCTCTTCACAAACTCGTGTGCATCTTTGAAGATAGACGGCCACCAGAAACCCGCTTGCAACACTTTCGTGGCAGTTTTGAATGAAGCGAAGTGTCCTCCGTAGGAAGAGCCATGGCAATGATAGAGGATATCCCTGGCTTCTTCCTTTGTAACACATCTTCGGTACAAGCTGTCTACTCCTCTTTTGTATAGGTAAGGCTCATCCCAAAAGTAGTCACTAGCCTCCCTCAAAAACCTCTTCTTGTGATAGCTGTTGAGATGTGTTGGCTCCTCACCACATGCTAGGTAGTTCACCATATCAGCATACCATGGAAGATCCTCCTCTTTAAAACTCAACACTTCCTCAAACCTTCCTTCTAGCTCCCACAAACAGCAGTAGTAATCGCCATAAGTTGGTCTTCTGGAAGAGAATCGTCTAAAGGGAGAGACTCGTTGATCCTTAGTCTTGAGAGGTGGTCAGTGACTCCATTTTCTATCCCCTTCTTGTCTTTAATTTCCATGTCAAACTCCTGAAGTAAGAGAACCCATCTTAAGAGCCGAGGCTTAGTGTCTTTCTTTGAGTAGATGTATCATAGAGCAGCATGATCCGTGTATACAATAGCCTTGGAGCCAACGAGATACGATCTGAACTTCTCAAAGGCGAAGACTACTGCAAGCAGCTCCTTCTCCGTAGTGGTGTATCGTGATTGCGTGTCATCCAAGGTCCTTGAAGCATAATAGATCACATGTAGCTTCTTGTCCTTCTTCTGACCAAGGACTGCTCCTACAGCATAGTCACTAGCATCACACATAATCTCAAAAGGGAGAGACCAGTCTGGTGCTTGGACTATAGGGGCTGACGTGAGGGCTTCCTTGATGGTCACGAAAGCCTTCAAACACTCCTCATCGAATACAAACTCAGCTTCCTTGCATAACAGCCGTGTAAGGGGGCGTGCAATCTTGGAGAAATCTTTGATGAAGCGCCTATAGAACCCTGCGTGTCCCAAGAAGCTTCTAATCCCTTTAACATTAACCGGCGGCTCCAAACCCATCATAACCTCAACCTTAGCCTGATCAACCTCAATACCCCTCTCTGAAATCTTGTGACCGAGCACTATCCCTTCCTTGACCATGAAGTGGCATTTCTCCCAGTTCAGCACCAGGTTTGTTTCTTCACAAATGTTTAAGTACCCTGCAAAGATTCAACAAACACGCAGGAAAGGACGCACCATACACAGAGAAGTCATCCATAAACACCTCTACCATCTCCTCTATAAGATCGGAGAAGATCGACATCATACACCGCTGAAAGGTAGCCGGTGCATTACACAATCCAAACGGCATCCTTCGATATGCAAAGGTACCGTAGGGACATGTAAAAGTCGTTTTCTCCTGATCGTTTGGGTGAATAGGTATTTGAAAGAAACCGCTATACCCATCGAGAAAACAGTAGTAAGGGTGATTTGCAAGTCTCTCAAGCATCTGATCAATAAAAGGCAAAGGGAAATGGTCTTTTCTAGTTGCAAGGTTAAGCTTTCTATAGTCAATACACATTCTATGACCAGTAATGGTCCTAGTAGGGATAAGTTCATCCTTTTCATTCCTTATGACCGTGATCCCTCCCTTCTTAGGCACCACGTGTACAGGTGAAACCCACGTGCTGTCACTTATGGGATAGATCACGTCAGCCTCTAAAAGCTTAAGGATTTCCTTCTTAACAACCTCTTTCAAGTTAGGATTCAAACGCCTTTGATGTTCTACAGAAGTGGCGTTCTCATTATCCAAGTGAATCCTATGAGTGCAAAGCATTGGTGAAAGGCCTTTGATGTCACTTAAAGAGTACCCAATGGCCTTCCTATACTTTCTCAGCTCAGTTAAGAGCGAGTGCAACTCATCATCACTAAGGTTTTCGTTTACTATCACGGGATAGGTGTCATTAGGTCCTAAGAAAGCATACCTTAGGCCTTTTGGGAGCTCCTTAAGGTCCACCTTTGGGGCTAACAGCTCACTCCAGTCATCCTCGTGGCTGTTGTTGTTGTTCTCCTCCTTGCAACTCTCCTTTGAACTCGAGGCATGGCCCTTCAGACTGCTTTCCTCTATCGCTATCCCTTCTGTGATCGAGTCTTCCGGTCAATTCTCCTCTCGATGTCGTCTAGATCGAGCCATTTCACTCGATTCACTTACTCGATTTGATATGGATCGAGTAAGGGATCGAGACGTTGAGTCGATCTCTTGATTGGACTCCAAAATGATCGGGAGGTCTTTCTCGGTCGTCAAATCGATTGTTTCTTCTGATCGAGCATCATTCTCGATATGTTGGTCGATTGTTGCACCGGATCGAGTTGGGTTCTCGATTGGCTTGTCGATCTGACTCCTGGATCGAGTGATAGCATCGATCTCGGGGTCGATTTCTAGGCAACATCCTTCTTCATTCTTGATGATTCTCCTCGAATCTAGCAGGTTCACGTACTCTTGGGTCCTTTGGTCCACATAGCCAAACTCTCCTGGCTCCTTAGTGAGTGCTAGCTTCAAATGGTCTTCTAAAGATAGCTCTTCCAGCAACTCATCCGCCAAGGCATCCATCGTTTCGATATAGAAAGCTTGTCCTTCAATGGTTGGCTTCTTTAGAACCTTGTTGATGTCAAAGTCTAGCCTGATCTCTTTCCCCAAATGCAAGGCAATCTTCCCATTCTTCACGTCTATTATGGCTCCGGCGGTTGCGAGGAATGGTCTCCCTAAGATGAGTGGGTCTTTCGGCTCCTTGTCCATCTCCAGCACTACAAAGTCTGTAGGTACATTCACACCACTGATTCGCACCGGTAAGTCTTCGAGCAGCCCTACCGGTAATCTCACGCACCTATCAGCCAGCACCAATGAGATCCGACATTCCTTAAACCGAGTGAAACCAAGCTTCTTAGCCACAGAGTGAGGCATCAAGTTTATGCTAGCTCCGAGATCACACAAGCAACTCTTGAACTCTAGAGGACCTAAAGCACAAGGTATGGTGAAGCTTCCCGGATCTCCCAGCTTCTTAGGCACTATGTCCTTATGAATAACCGCGCTACACTCTTCGCTTAGTACAAGCACCTCTTTGCTTTCTTTGTTCTTCTTCATAAGGGTGTCCTTGAAAAACTTGGCGCACTTGGGCATCATAGCGAGACAGTCTACAAGAGGCAACTTTATTTCCACGTCTCTCAAGTGCTTCTCAAACAGGATCCGGTGTTTCTCTATTAACTGCTTTTTGAAACGACCCGGGAATGGCAACTTTGGTACGTAAGGTGGGGGCACGTAGTCATCCTTTTCCTTGGTGGTTTTCTCAGCCTTTTTCTCAATGAATGCCTTGTCACCTCTTCTCGGTCCTTGGATCCATACGTTGTCAAAGTTTATCTCCTCATTATCAGCTGAAAGTTTACCCTCCCCCTCTTGAATTACAACGTCCTCGTTGTTCTTGGTAGAGACCGGAGGCTCAAGCTCTTTGCCACTTCGTAACGTAATAGCATTGGCATACTCCTTGGGGTTTTGCTCACACTTTCCCGGGAGGCTGTTCTGTCCACTCGTGCTTGCCTTGCCCTTCTCCAGCTGCTTTATTTTGTTGTTGAGGTTTGTGATTTGAGTGGAGAAGTCGGTTAAGGATGAATCTAGCCGAGTGTTCATTTCAGCGAACTTCTGATTTGTAGAAGCTTGCCCTTGTATTAGCTGTTGGAACATTGCTTGAACCGGATCAACTTGTTGTTGCATCGGTTGTTGTTGCTGTTGAGGTGCAAAGCCCGGAGGGTAGTTGGTAGTATAACCCTTGTTTTGTTGTTGTTGCCCTTGACTTTGGAAATTGCCTTGCCCTTGACCTTGGAAACCACTGCTCGGTTGAAAACCTTTGTTGTAAGGGATGAAAGGCTTAGCTTGTTGAGCAGGGTACACTTGATCTTTAGGGTTGGCTACATTGGTGTTTCGGTAAGAGAGGTTGTTGTTCTGGTAGCCTTGGTTGTAGCCTTGAGACTTGTAGTTGTTTTGTCCAGCCACCCAATTTGCTTCTTCTTGGCTTAGCTCTAACTCCTCTTGGTTTTCATCAGCTTCACCAACAAAGTGAACATGCTTCTGGTTAGCTAAAACCAACTTGTCAATCTTCTCATGCAACGATTTGAGCTCCTTCTTGTGAGACTCTAATTCTGATCCCCTCGGTGCTCGGTCATAATCCTCAGCATAGTTTCCATCACTCAACGCCAGGTTCTCTATCAGCTCCATACCCTCTTCTACTTCTTGACCGAGGAAATTCCCTTTGCTAGCTGTATCAAGCAACAACCAGATCTTTGGTGAAGCCCCACGGTATATGGTACTGAGTAGAGTCTCCTCACTGAACCCGTGATGAGGGCATTGGATCGTGTAGTCTTTGAAACGCTCCATAGCCTCATTTAATGTCTCATTGTTCCTTTGAGTGAAACCGCTGATTTCGCTTCTCAACCGAGCAGTCCTGGTGCTTGAGAAGAACTTTGAGAGGAAAGCCTTCTTACATTCAGCCCATGATGTGATGGTGCCTTGTGGTAGGGTCTTCTCCCAGTGTCTAGCTTTGTCTCCGAGTGAAAAGGGGAAGAGACGCAGCTTGAAGGCATCTTCTGATATACCGTTGATCTTAATCATTCCACACACTTGCTCGAAATTGTCCAAGTGCTCCAAGGGGTCTTCCATTGCTAAGCCGTGGAACTTGTTGTTTTGCACCATAGATATGAACCCTGGCTTGATCTCAAAGTTATTGTTTTGTACCGGAGGAGGAGTGATCCCAAACCTATTGTGGTGGGTATTGGGAGCATCTCCGGCTCCTATGATCCTCGGAGGTCTAGCCGCGTGTTGGGGGTTTCCATTGCCCCGTCCTGCTGGAGGTGGTCCTTCTGGATGCTCGTGTGCAGCCATGTCTTCAAAGTTAACCAGACCTTGCTGAACAATGTCCTCAAAGGCTCTTGTTTGATCTCTGACTCTTCTTTGCCGTGAGTGACCAAGCTGATGAATGTTGTCTAAGGGTTGTAGAAGATTGTTGTCTCCCCTTGAACGAAGATTCATGTACCTGAAAACACACGGTTTAGAGTAGTAGGATTAGTAACTTGAAAAAGGTAAAGACTTAGTGTATGCTAAGACCCAAATCTCTATGTTCTCTAAGCAACCTAGAATGGCAACGGCGCCATTTGATAATCGCTTTGGTTATGGTCTAATGCAGCAGAGAGGTTATCAAAACTCTAATGCAAGCAATGTTGTAGTAAGGCAAGCAGGAGAGTGTCAATCCACTTCTAGATGATAGAGAATCCACAGAGAATGCAAGGTCTAAGACAAATCTAAGCAAATGAGACAGTTTATGAGAAATAATCTAAAAACTAAATGCAACAACCTAAATGGAGTGAAAACTATTTTAAAAATACTAGAAAGGAAGCAGTTACCACGAGGAACAAACAGATAAATTAAAGAGAAAGCTTCGAATTGTTAAAATTCGACTAGTGGATCGACCACAAGATCGACCACTAGATCGAGCAGAAACGATCGATCTCGTCTAAAACCGTAAGAACAATGAATCTAAAGACCAGGATGCTATCAGGTAATAAGCTAAAGATGATATGAGACGTAAATATTCTAGAGGAGAGAGCTTGAGGGTTGAGATTCATATAAGGGGTTTCAAGGAACGATCTTGGGTTTGAAACTTTGGATCGACTCACTTGGTGAGGATCTCTAAGCCTCGAAAACAAAACAAGATCTATCCGTGGCTTTCGATATAGATCACTCTTTCATCCTCTCCTCCAAACCCATGGCTTTTGGTGGAAAGAGAGGTCGAAAGGCAAGGAAAACAGATTTCGAACAATGGCTTAACTAGTCCCCCAAACTTCCATGGCTTTTGGGAAGGGGTAACTAGTCTCTAAGGTGAGATCTTCCGAGGCCCCTGGATCCTGTCAAGGTAAGGGACCTCTCGGATCATGAAGCTCTTGGCGTGAGAGTCTTCAAGCATTAAGCTTTCAACACCTTAGAAGAGATAGCCTTAAAACGTTTAGAAAACAAACCAAGATCGAACCTTTTCTACCCCTTAATCCTCTCAACCCCTAACCCAAAGTAAACTACTCACTACACATAAAGTAAATCAAGCAAGGTGGAAGAGATGAAACGATAAACATGAAACAACGACTAGATTAAACGATAAGGTTCGAGAATCCAAAAGCTTGAAAAGAAAAACTGGTTTAACAATGGTGTTCTTCCGAAAACGAGAGAGAAAACTTGAAGGAAAAAGTTAGAGAATCTAAAAATTATCGAAAAAGCATTTGCCGCTTTGCCTAAAACGTCCAAACAGTCCAATGGTCCCCCCTTCGCTAACAG
Organism: Thlaspi arvense; assembly: GCA_911865555.2. Classification (NCBI taxonomy): domain Eukaryota; kingdom Viridiplantae; phylum Streptophyta; class Magnoliopsida; order Brassicales; family Brassicaceae; genus Thlaspi; species Thlaspi arvense. Next base: position 39,373,474 of record OU466858.1, read on the forward strand.
CCAAAAACGGTTGAAAGGACAGAGATCGACCATTGGATCGAGTTGTTCTATCGATCATATCCGGCCATCGTGTCTTCGGCTCGATCCGGGTCTCGATCTTCTTCGGTGAATCGAGTGCTGCATCCGATCTCGGTATCGATCTTTGGGAGGATCGAGTGGTGTACTCGATCCGGCTCTCGCTCTGCATGGCGTCATTTACGTCCGTACCGATACATCGATTGCTTCACTCGATCTCCACCTCGATCATTATCCTGGATCGCCTAGTTGGCTCGATCTTCTGGTCGATCAACTCCTAGATCGACCGGCCATGCTCGATCTGCTCCTCGATCACTGGTCCTTAGCACACTCCCGAGCTTCCATGAACTGCTACATCGGCCTCCACACCTCCACGAACCTCCGTGTCTCCAAAGCAACCAGAAACAACCTGGAATGGATGCAAAATGCAGAGAAAATGCATATGCTGATGCAAGAGTGCTCTAGGACCCTAAGTGATGCAATCTAGCCTAAAACATGATGCAAATGCATGAAAAACTACCTAATGAGTATGCAGAATGTATGCAATATGCAATGATATCATCAAGGTAAGAGACCTCTCTGATCATAAAGATCTTGGCGTGAGAGTCTTTAAGCCTTAGGGACTCAACATCCTAGAAGAGAAAGCCATAAAGAACAAGAAAAAACTACCAACTTGAAAACCCCTTAAGACCCCGTGAATCCTCTCAACCCCGAGACCCAAATGAAACTACTCGCTACACATGAGAATAACCGAAATAAAGATGAAAGATGAAGCGATGAACATGAAAACGATTACTTAAGAAAACGATCCGAATATTCAAGAACAAGGTTCAAAGTCTAACAATGGCGGATAATCTCCAAACCAGAGAGAAAAAGCATAAAAAGATAAGATTGAAAAAGTGTGTGTCAAAAACGACATCGCCGCCTTCCCAAAATGGCGAAAACAGCTCGATGGTCCCCCCTCGCTAGCGGCCAAAAGCGGTTGAAAGGACAGAGATCGACTTCGGGATCGACCGGCTCTCTCTATCACATTCGGACATCGTGTCTTCTACTCGATCTGGGTCTCGATCATCTTCGGCGGATCGAGTGTTGCATCCGTTCTTTGTATCGATCTTCGGTCGGATCGAGTGGTGGACTCGATCCGGCTCTCGCTCTGCATGGCGTCATTTACGTCCGTACCATTCTATCGATTACTCCACTCGATCTTCGTCTCGATCATTTCCCTTGGATCGCCTGGGCCTCTCGATCTTCTGGTCGATCTCATCTAGATCGACCTGCCATGCTCGATCTTCTCCCCGATCTCTGGTCCTTAGCAAACATCCGACCTTCCACGAACCGCCCCAACAGCTTCAGCACGTCCACGAACCTCCACCATTCCAAAGTAGCCAGAAACAACCTGAATGTGATGCAAAATGCAAGGAACATGCGTATGCTGGTGCGAGAATGATCTAGGACCCTAAGTGATGCAATTTAGTCTAAAGTGTGATGTAAATGCATGAAAAGCTAACTGATATGTATGCAAATTACATGCAATATGCAGTAACATCAACTCCCCCATACTTACTTCTTGCTAGCCCTCAAGCAACAGAAAATAAGAAAGGAAGAGAGGTTTTAGAAAAGACGGGGGTTTAAGCTTCTTGCAAAGGTGCCTTTCAAATGAATCAATCTCAATGTCCTAGTTACTAGTTCTAAAATGCAATGCGCACAATCATACTCCAAAGAACTTTCTTATCACACAAAGAAACTCAGATCATGACTCTCCTAACAATCAAAGAAACTCATCCTTTAACATTCATTAACATCCGAAGCATGAATCAAACTTATGCACTTTAAAGCAGAACACATTTGGTTAAGGGCGCAGGCTATGAGCATAGAATGATCTCATTTGAAAAGGGTTTTCATTTTAAACAAGTGTTTTCTCAAAAATGGCAAGAACTTTATGCATAATGCTAAAGGTGAAGGAAATTGATGCATACATGATCAGATTCTCATCTACCCATGTATACTAACAATGATCCTAACCCCCTCTCATTTATTAACTTTTATCCTCACTCACCACTTAGAATCTACCCTTTTCTTAAAACAAAAGCTTAGCATTCCCCAAATCAAAACAGAAAACATTTTTTTTTTTACTCTTTTAGGCTAGTGAAAAGTTTGAAAACAATTTGCTCTTTACACATTTCTTATTTGTAGCTCTCTTGTTTATTTATATTTATTTTTTTTCTTTTCTTTTATTTTGGCACTTAGGCTCTTTTCTCTTTTTTTTTTATTTTTTATTTTATTTTGAGAGAGCTACCTTCTGAAATTATTAAAGCATATAAAATTTTAAACACAAACCTTTCACTTAAAACCTTTTTCTTTCTTTCAAATACCAAACTCTTTTGAAACCGAGAACATGTAAACATGAAGACAACCCCAATGATCCCCCAAACTTATTCTAAGCCTATATCTAGCTTCAAAATACAAAAGCTAGCAATCATATGAGAACCCAATCATGTCGCCTAAACCTAACACTTTATGCTAAGTTCAAAACCGAAAAAGAAGGCCTCACAATGATGTCACACAAGAAAAATTTGGCTTCAAAGAAGGGTAAGGGTCAAGGTGGGAGTTCTACTTAGGCTCACAAAGAATGGTAAAAGGAAGAAGAGAGCCTAGATATTTTAAAATCCATGTGTTCATTTTCAAATGCATAAGGATGATAATTGAAATTTCAGATTAAGGTTTTCACTTATTAGGACAAGCTTCAAATCATGAGAGTTCAATTCAAGTCACAAAAATCATAGCAAGTGATCCAAGCATGGTAAGAACTTACTTTCAAAGTATGAGCAAAGCATTAGAGAACTACTAACTAGGGCATTGAAACAATTCATGAGTTTAAAACACCTTTTTAAGAAAAACTCTAACCCCTGATACGAATATGAACAACCTAGATGCTTTAAGATTCTAGACTCAATCCTAAAATGCTCAATGAGATGAATGCAACTACATGAATCTTTGAAAAAATTTTAAAAATTTTACAAATTTTTCATGTAATGAAGACTCAAGGATGCTAAAGGGAAAATTAGATCAGAAAACACAAGTCAAACCACACATATACTCCCCCAAACTTGCTTGACACCGTCCCGGTGGCAAACAAATTCAAAGGAGCATCAAAACACAAAGCAAAAAGAAGCAAACATGAGCGGTATGTACAATGGAAGAAGGTTGTTACCTCGGGTCTAGTCTCGGCTGGAACTTGAGGATGTTCCAGAGGAGCTAGGTGCTACGGCTGTGCCTTTGGGGTCTGGCTCTTGAAGAGAGAGACGTGCCGGTTGAATGTTGCTGCCTTAAGGCTCACAGATGACAACTCCACCGGTTGAAAGCCTCCTCTTCTCGGGTTGTTGAACCTCTTCACTTGCATCTTTCTTAGGCGAGCCTCCTTGAAGCGCTTTGACTTTCTTGGCAAGTTTCTTGAGCATTTTGCCTTGCCTTTTGTTGATTTTCCTTTGCATCTCCACAACAGATGCTAGGAACTTCTCCGTTTTGGTCCTCGGCTCAAAGTCTATCTTGGGAAGGGTGTAAGCCTTGGGCATCTCATCTTCCGTGGTTGGGGACTCGGACCTTTGACGAGGAGCAATCGCTGGGGCAGGCGTTCCTCCTAGAGGAGCAAAGCACTCCTCTTCTGTTGGCAAGAACTCGATGTTTTCAACACCAAGCAGCTCGGTCTCGTCCTTGTTTGGTAGGATGCACACTCTCTTCTCGTTTTCGTCGTCTATGAAGAGATAAGCGTAGAGCCCTTCTGCTGGCGTGCGTCCCAAGCTGTCGGTATTCCTCATGTAGACCTCATCCATGAAAGCTCTAGCCGGGACGGGTGTGAAGTCGTGTATGGGTACGCCAGCTTGTAAGAATAGAGGAGTGAGGAAGCCGCCAATGAAAGAAGAGGTTGCCTTGCACCGCAAGTCATAAGCCTTGTACTTCACCAAGGAGGCAGCAAGCACGCATCCATAGTTCACCTCATCGCCGAGCTCATCCTCCATAGGTTCTTCATTCTCATCCGGATCACACAACAAATGCTTCACGCCTTGGAACAAGAAGCAAAGCTCGGTCTTCGTGACCGTGGGAGCAACTGACCTTCCGCTGAATGTGTTGGCGATCAGCTTCAAGGTGTACCTCAGAACCGGGCTTCTCACTCTCTTGATTTTAGCGGTGTTGGCCTTGTAGTCTTCGTTGCTGATCAGGTCCCAAAAATCGTTTGCTCGCGTGAAGGAGGGGAACTCGATCTTGGTGGTGGCTGCGTTGAGACCATACGCTTGACATAGCTCGGGGATTGAAAGGCTGAAGGCTTGACGTCCAACCTTGAAGGAGAGGCGGCCTTGTGAAGGAACGGGGGCGCTAGGGTTCTCATAACGAAACTCCAACGTGGCAAGGAAGTCTATTGTCACTTCTGGAATGGTTGGGCAATCCATTCGTGACAGACATCTTAAGCCAATGTTCTTGAGGAGTTGGTCAAAATCTCCAAGGATTCCCAGCTTGAACAGCAGCTCCCGGTCCGCAAACTTAGTAGGCTCAAACCGAAGCCTTTCAAGCCGTTTCTTGTCCCTCTTCTCATCCTTACTCCATATGACCCTCTCTTGAACAGCCACCTCTTGTCCTTCTCCCTCTTGTGCTCTCTCTTCTCTCGTTCTCTTGGGAGCCATTGTTCCTGAAACAAATTTCTCAAGCAATTTGATAAGCAAAACGGCGATCGGATGAGAGAAGAAGAGAGGCGAAGAAGAAAGCTTATAACTAATACCTTAGAATTTTGGAGAATTAATAAAAATTATAGCAAAATAAAGGAGAATCAAATCTAGAGATACTAGAAAATCTAGGATTTTTCCTATTATTTTGCTAAATTTAAAAATTCAAAACTGCCCTAGCATCTAAAACAGTCAATTGCGAAACAAAAGGAGATTTTCCTAAAGATTTTTATCAAATAACCGAAAATACCTTTTTGCAAAGATTGTTAAGAAGCTTGTTAGCCTTTAGAAAACAAATAACTCTCACTCTCTTTCCTTAAAATTTCGAGAAAACAAGAATGAGAGAGTGTGAAGTTGATGAAAACATTTAAAAGCCAACAAAAAAACAAAACTATGGGTAAAAGGAGGTGGTTTCTGATACAAGTCTTGGTCAAGGCACATCTTTCATGGTCAAAGATGTTTGCCTTGACCAAGTTTTGAATTTAAAAACTGGAGGGAAAAGAATAAAGGAGGGAAAGAAAATGTTACTTCGGCATGAGATCGAGTCCGTTTGGTCGATCTAGGACTCGATCTCATGCTCATAATGGCTTGGATTAAGAGGGTTATTCGATTTGTGACTCGATTCATCATGAATCGAGTCCCGGATCGATTGGCTCTCTCGATCATTGAGATTTTGGCTCCACGGCTAAGTCCTCGTGATCGAGCTACGTCCTCGATTTGGGGGTCGATTTGGCATAGATCGAGTGATGGATCGAGTCGAGTGATCGATCTATCCCTTAAGGATTTCCCGAGAGAAATTAGATTGGTCAATCCATTTTGGATCGATCGATCCGTTTTCATCTAAATCGATCTTATCACTCGTTCTCGTCTACATCGACTGGCTCCTCTCGACAAAGATCGAGTTAGGATTAGTCGATCTAGCACTCGATCTCTAGCCTTTTCTTAACCCCTATCGCCTCTTTTGGACTTCAAGATCGAGGTTTAGACTCCTCATACCTGTTCCTACACACTTGCAAAATAAAAACATGAAACTGAAAGAGAAATAAAGCAGAAATATGTACAGGATAGACATGGGAATGCCTCCTAAGTGCACTTTCTTTAACGTCTTTAGCTAGACTTTACTTGGTTTAGGCAGATGGTGGGTCTTGGAGAAGCACCAAGGTACTCTTCTTGTCATAGCTGTCCGCCAAGTAAGGCTTGACCATGTGTCCGTTCACGGTGAATGCACTGCCACTCTTTCCCATCAATGTAACAGCTCCATAAAGCAGCACTTCTTGGATAACAAACGGCCTGCCCACCTTGACTTCAGCTTTCCCGGGAAGAGTTTGAGTCTTGAATTATACAGCAGTACCAAACCTCCTTGCTTAAGCTCCTTGGCAACCAACTTCTTGTCATGAGCTTCTTTAGTCCACTCCTTGTATATCCGAGAGCTCTCATAAGTGTTCAACCTTAGTTCGTCCAGTTCATGTAACTGGATGAGGCGCCTCTCTTGAGCAGTCTTGAGGTCAAAGTTCAGCCTCTTCACAGCCCACAATGCACGGTGTTCCAGCTCAACTGGGAGATGACAGCCTTTGCCATAGAGCAGAGTGAAAGGGGTTGTACCAATCGGTGTTTTGAAGGCGGTACGGTAGGCCCAAAGAGCGTCGTCCAGCTTTACTGCCCAGTCTTTCCTTGTTGGTCCGACCGTCTTCTCTAGTATAGCCTTGATTTGCCGGTTGGAGACTTCCGCTTGACCGCTCCTTTGAGGATGATACGGTGTAGCCACTTTATGCTTAACGCCGTACTTCCTCAAAAGGTTCTCAAAGACCTTGTTTATGAAGTGGCTTCCTCCATCGCTTATAACAACCTTTGGTACCCCAAACCTCGGGAAAATGATGCTTTTAAACAGCTTGATCACCACCTTAGAATCGTTTGTAGGGGAAGCAACAGCCTCAACCCATTTGGAGACATAATCAACCGCTACTAAGATGTACTTGTTGCCGTATGAAGAAGGAAATGGCCCCATGAAGTCTATGCCCCACGCGTCAAACACGTCAACCTCGAAGATAGGAACCTGAGGCATCTCGTTCCTCTTAGTGATATTCCCTGCTCGTTGACATGCCTTACAGCTCCTCACAAACTCATGTGCATCTTTGAAAATGGACGGCCACCAGAAACCAGCTTGCAACACTTTCGTGGCAGTCTTGAATAAAGCAAAATGTCCTCTGTAGGAAGAGCCATGACAGTGATAGAGGAATTCTCTAGCTTCTTCTTTCGTAACACACCTCCAGTACAAACTGTCCACCCCTCTCTTGTATAAGTAGGGTTCGTCCCAAAAGTAGTCACTCGCCTCTCTCATGAAGCGCTTCTTGTGATAGCTGTTGAGATGTGTTGGCTCCTCTCCGCATGCTAAGTAGTTCACAACATCAGCGTACCAGGGAAGATCCTCCTCTTTGAAGCTCAATACCTCCTCAAACTGCCCCTCTAGCTTTCCACAAACAGTCGTAGTGATCGCCATGAGTTGCTCTTCTGGAAGAGAATCATCTAAGGGGAGAGACTCGTTGATCCTTAGCCGAGATAAATGGTCAGCGACTCCGTTCTCTATTCTCTTCTTGTCTTTAATCTCCATGTCAAATTCTTGAAGCAAAGGATCCACCTCAAAAGCCAAGGCTTAGTGTCCTTCTTTGAATAGATGTATCGCAAAGCCGCGTGATCTATGTAGACAATAGCCTTGGAACCCACAAGATACGACCGGAACTTCTCAAAGGCGGACACTACTGCAAGCAACTCCTTCTCTGTAGTAGTGTACCTCGTTTGCGTGTCATCCAACGTTCTTGAAGCATAGTAAATCATGTGCAGCTTCCTGTCTTTCCTCTGACCAAGAATGGCTCCTACGGCGTAGTCACTAGCATCGCACATGATCTCAAAGGGTAGTGTCCAGTCTGGTGCTTGAACTACAGGGGCTGATGTAAGGGCTTCCTTGATGGTCACGGAAGCTCGCAAACACTCATCATCAAACACAAACTCAGATTCTTTGCACAGCAACCGTGTAAGAGGGCGTGCAATCTTGGAGAAGTCCTTGATGAAGCGCCTATAGAACCCGGCGTGTCCCAAGAAACTTCTGACTCCCTTAACGTTAACCGGCGCCTCAAAACCCATCATGACTTCCACTTTAGCCTGATCAACCTCAATGCCCTTCTCTGATATCTTGTGACCAAGCACGATCCCTTCATTAACCATAAAGTGGCACTTCTCCCAGTTTAGCACCAAGTTTGTCTCTTCACAACGCTTTAGTACCCTGCAAAGATTCAACAAACACGCAGAAAAGGATGCACCATATACAGAGAAGTCATCCATAAACACCTCTACCATTTCTTCTATTAGATCGGAGAAGATTGACATCATACACCGCTGAAACGTAGCCGGTGCGTTACACAATCCAAATGGCATCCTTCGATAAGCAAAGGTACCATAGGGACATGTGAAGGTCGTCTTCTCCTGATCATTTGGGTGAATAGGTATCTGAAAGAAACCGCTATACCCATCGAGGAAACAGTAGTAAGGGTGATTAGCAAGTCTCTCAAGCATTTGATCAATAAAAAGGCGAGGGAAATGATCTTTCCTAGTTGCAAGATTAAGTTTCCTATAATCAATACACGTCCTATGACCAGTGATGGTCCTAGTAGGAATAAGCTCATCTTTATCGTTCCTTATGACTGTGATCCCTCCCTTCTTAGGCACCACGTGTACAGGGGAAACCCACGTGCTGTCACTTATGGGATAGATCATGTCAGCCTCTAAAAGCTTAAGGATCTCTTTCTTAACAACCTCTTTAAAATTAGGATTCAAACACCTTTGATGTTCTATAGAAGAGGCGTTCTCATTATCCAAGTGAATCCTGTGAGTGCAAAGCATTGGTGAAAGGCCCTTGATGTCACAGAGAGAGTACCCAATGGCCTTCCTATACTTTCTCAGCTCGGTCAGGAGCGAGTGCAACTCATCATCACTTAAGTTTTCATTCATAATAACGGGATAGGTGTTATTAGGCCCTAAGAAAGCATACCTTAGGCCTTTTGGGAGCTCCTTAAGGTCCACCTTTGGGGCTAACAGCTCGCTCCAGTCATCCTTGTGGCTGTTGTTGTTGTTTTCCTCCTTAGAGTCCTCCTTAGAACCCGAGGCATGGCCCTTAAGACTGCTTTCCTCAACCGCTATCCCTTCAGAAATCGAGTCGTCCAGTCGATCTTGCTCTCGATATCGTCTAGATCGAGTGGTTTCGCTCGATTCACTTACTCGATTTAATGTGTATCGAGTATGGGCTTAGAGATCCTCACAAAGTGAGTCGATTTAAAGTTTTCAACCCAAGGTCGAACCTTTGGTTGATAAATGAGAGGGGTTTAGACTCTAAGTGGTGAGTGAGGATTAAGGTTGATAAATGAGAGGGGTTTAGGATCATTGATTAGTTTACATGGGTATATGAGAATCTGATCATGTATGCATCAGGTTTATGCTAGCTCCGAGATCACATAAGCAACTCTTGAACTCTAGAGGACCTAAAGCGCAGTGTATAGTGAAGCTTCCAGGGTCTCCCATCTTCTTAGGGACTATCTCCTTATGTATCACAGCACTACACTCTTCACTTAGAACAAGTACCTCCTTGCTTTCCTTATTCTTCTTCACGAGAGTGTCTTTGAAGAATTTGGCGCATTTAGGCATCATTGCAAGGCTGACAACGAGAGGTAGCTTGATCTCCACGTCCTTAAGCTGCTTCTCCAAGAGGATTCTATGCTTCTCTATGAGTTGCTTCTTGAAACGACCAGGAAAAGGTAGCTTAGGTACATAAGGTGGAGGCACATAAGCATTCTTCTCCTTAGTTGTTTGCTCAGCTTTCTTCTCAGCAACTGCTTTGTCTCCTCTTCTTGGCCCTTGAATCCAGACATTGTCAAAGTTGATCTCATCATCAGCGGAAAGCTTACCCTCCCCCTCTTGAATTACAACGTCCTCATTGTTCTTAGGAGTAACCGGTGGTGGTAGCTCTTTGCCGCTTCTTAACGTGATGGCGTTGGCATATTCCTTTGGATTCTGCTCACATTTGCCCGGTAGGCTATTCTGACCACTTGTACTCGCTTTCCCCTTTTCTAGCTGCTTGATCTTGTTGTTTAAGTTGGTGATCTGAGTGGAGAAGTCAGTGAGAGACGAGTCTAGATGAGTGTTCATCTCAGCGAACTTCTGGTTTGTAGAGGCTTGCCCTTGTATCAGCTGTTGAAACATGGCATGAACAGGATCAACTTGTTGTTGCATCGGCTGTTGCTGCTGAGGTGCAAAGCCCGGAGGGTAGTTTGGCGTATAACCCTTGCTACCTTGATGTTGCCCTTGGAAGTTGTTCTGCCCTTGACCTTGGAAGCCACCACTCGGCTGAAAACCTTTGTTGTAAGATATGAAAGGCTTTGCTTGCTGAGCAGGGTACACTTGGTCCTTAGGGTTGGCGACGTTGGTACTACGGTAGGAGAGATTGTTGTTCTGGTTGTAGCCTTGGTTGTAGCCGTGAGGTTTGTAATTATTCTGTCCCGCCACCCAATTGGCTTCTTCCTGGCTCAACTCAAGCTCCTCTTGATTCTCATCCGCTTCACCAACAAAGTGAACATGCTTCTGGTTGGCTAACACCAGCTTATCTATCTTCTCATGCAAAGATTTCAGCTCCTTTTTGTGAGACTCTAGCTCAGATCCTCTCGGTGCACGGTCATAATTCTCAGCATAGTTGCCATCACTCAATGCCAAATTCTCAATCAGCTCCATGCCCTCTTCTACCTCCTGACCAAGGAAGTTCCCTTTACTAGCTCTGTCAAGCAACAACCTGATCTTTGGTGAGGCTCCGCGGTAGATGGTGCTGAGTAGGGTCTCCTCACTGAAACCGTGATGAGGACGTTGGATCGTGTAATCTTTAAAACGTTCCATTGCCTCATTGAATGTCTCATTGTTCCGCTGAGTGAAGCCGCTGATTTCGCTTCTCAACCGTGCTGTTCTGGTGCTAGAGAAGAATTTTGAGAGAAATGCCTTTTTACACTTCGCCCATGAGGTGATGGTGCCTTGTGGAAGGGTCTTCTCCCAATGCCTAGCTTTGTCTCCGAGTGAAAAGGGAAAGAGACGCAGCTTGAAAGCATCTTCTGATATGCCGTTTATCTTGATCATCCCACATACTTGCTCGAAATTGTCAAGGTGCTCCAAGGGATCTTCCATTGCTAAGCTGTGGAACATGTTGTTTTGCACCATGGAGATGAAACCCGGCTTAATCTCGAAGTTGTTGTTTTGTACAGGAGTAGGAGTGATCCCAAACCTATTGTGCTGAGTATTGGGAGCATCTCCAGCTCCTATGATCCTTGGGGGTCTAGCCGCGTGTTGGGGGTTTCCATTGCCCCTTCCCACTGCCCCGTGAGCTGGAGGAGGTCCCTCTGGATGCTCGTGTTCAGCCATAGCTTCAAAGTCAACCAAACCGTGCTGAACAATCTCCTCAAAGGCTTTGGCTTGTTCTCGTACTCGTCTTTGCCGTGAATGACCAAGCTGATGAATGTTGTCCAAGGGTTGAAGTAGATTGTTGTCTCCCCTTGAACGAAGATTCATGTACCTGATAGACACACGTTTGAGAGTAGAAGGATTAGTAACTTAAACAAAGTAAAGCTTAGTCTTTACTATGCTCCAAATCTCTATGCTTTATAACACTCCTAGAATGGCAACGGCGCCATTTGATAACTACTTTCTTTGCAAGGGTGAGGATGCAATGAGGCTATCAAACTCAAATGCAACACTTAGGTTGTAGTACAGTATGCAAGTGAGAGTCAGTCCATTTCTAGGAGCTAGGAAGATCAAAGAGAATGCAAGAGCAGTGTAAAGCTAAGCGAATAACAGGCAGTTTTGTAAAAATCCTAAAAACTATATGCAGCAACCAAATGAAATGCAAACCTATTTTAAAAATACCAGGAATAATTAAACTACCATGGGGAACAAATGGAATAATTAAAATGCAAGGCTATGATTTAACAAAAATCGACTAGTGGATCGACCACTAGATCGAGCAGTTTGGATCGATCTCGTCTAAAAATGCAAGTATGAAGAAACTAATGACCAGGATGCAGCGACTATCAAGCGAATGACTAACGACGATGTAAGAATGCTAAGAAAGAAGGGTCTAGGGTTGAGATTCTTGGTCCGGGGTTTCAAGCGTCCAAGTTGGGGTTGAAAACTTTAAATCGACTCACTTTGTGAGATTTTCTAAGCCTTGAAAACGAAAACAAGATCCATCCGTGGCTTTCGTATGGATCACTCCTTCATCCCCTCTTCCAAACCCATGGCTTCTGGTGGAAAGAGAGGTTGAAGGGCAATGAACTCAGATTTCAAACACACGGCCTAACTAGTCCCCTAAACTTCCATGGCTTTTGGGAAAGGGTAACTAGTCTCTAGGATGTGATTTTCAGAGATCTCTGGATCCTGTCAAGGTAAAAGACCTCTCTGATCATAAAGATCTTGGCGTGAGAGTCTTTAAGCCTTAGGGACTTAACATCCTAGAAGAGAAAGCCATTAAGAACAAGAAAAAACTACCAACTTGAAAACCCCTTAGACCCCGTGAATCCTCTCAACCCCGAGACCCAAATGAAACTACTCGCTACACATGAGAATAACTGAAATAAAGATGAAAGATGAAGCGATGAACATGAAAACGATTACTTAAGACTTAAAACGATCCGAATATTCAAGAACAAGGTTCAAAGTCTAACAATGGCGGATAATCTCCAAACCAGAGAGAAAAAGCATAAAAGGATAAGATTGAAAAAGTGTTTGTCGAAAAAGACATCGCCGCCTTCCCAAAATGGCGAAAACAGCTCGATGGTCCCCTCCTCGCTAGCGGCCAAAAGCGGTTGAAAGGACAGAGATCGACTTCGGGATCGAGCGGCTCTCTCGATCACTTTCGGACATCGTGTCCTCTACTCGATCTGGGTCTCGATCATCTTCGGCGGATCAAGTGTTGCATCCGATCTTGGTATCGATCTTCGGTCGGATCGAGTGGTGGACTCGATCCGGCTCTCGCTCTGCATAGCGTTATTTACGTCCGTACCATTTGATCGATTGCTCCACTCGATCTTGGTCTCGATCATTTCCCTTGGATCGCCTAGGCCTCTCAATCTTCTGGTCGATCTCATCAAGATCGACCTGCCATGCTCGATCTGCTCCCCGATCTCTGGTCCTTAGCAAACATCCGACCTTCCACAAACCGCCACAACAGCTTCAGCACATCCACGAACCTCCACGACTCCAAAGTAGCCAGAAACAACCTGAATGTGATGCAAAATGCAAGGAACATGCGTATGCTGGTGCGAGAATGCTCTAAGACCCTAAGTGATGCAATCTAGTCTAAAATGTGATGTAAATACATGAAAAGCTAACTGATATGTATGCAAAATGCATGCAATATGCAGTAACATCAAACTTGAGGATGTTCCAGCGGAGCTGCTCTTGCTAGAGGAGCGTTGGGCTATGTCCTTGCCTTTATCCTCAGTCGGGAAGCCATGGACGGAATGACGTGCTTGTTGCGCGTTGGCTTGTGGCTCACGGATGACAATACCGCCAGTCGATCTCCTCCTCTTCTCGGGCTGGTTGACCTTTACACTCATGGACCCCTTAGACCCCGCAGATGAGCTCCCTTTAAGCGCCTTGACCTTCTTGGCAAGCTCCTTGATCATCTTCCCTTGCCACTTAGTTATCTTTCGCTGCACCTCCACCACTGAAGCAAGAAACTTCTCAGCCTTGGTCCGCGGCTCAAAATCCATCCGGGGAAGCTCAAAGTTGGCTGGCATTGCGCCATCCGAGGGTGGTGACTCTGACTGCTCTCGTGCGGACTGAATAGGCATCATGGTTGTACCAAGTGGGGCGTAGCACTCCTCGTGGGTTGGGCAAAACTGGATCATACCGATGATATCCAAGTGTGTCTCCTCAACGTTGGGTAAGATGCACACGCTCTTCTTCCCCGCCTCATTGTAGAACTGATAAGCGAAGAATCCTGGAGCTGGCGTAGGTCCCAAGCTATCGGTATTGCGTATGTAGGTTTCGTCCATGAATGATCTATCCGCACAAGGCTCAAACCGTTGAAGGGGTACACTGGCTTGGATAAAGAGTTGCGTGAGAAACCCTCCAATGTATGCTGAACTCGCCTTGCACCTCAGAGCGTATGCCTTGTACTTCACCAAGGAGGATGCTAGAATACACCCGTAGTTAACATCATTCCCAAGGTCATCCATTAGCGGATCCTGGTTCTCCTCTTCGCTGCTGCATAGTATCCTCTTGATCCCTTGGAAAAGGAAGCATAACTCGGTCTTTGTCACCGTAGGAGACACGGACCGCCCGCTGAAAGTATTCACTTGCAACTTGAGAGTATACCGCAGGATGGGGTTCCTCACTTTCTTGATCTTGGCCGTGTTTGGCTTGTAGTCTTCATCGCAAAGCACGTCCCATATGATGCTAGTGTTCTTGAGAGGGGGAAACTCCACTTGCTTAGCCGCGGCGTTGAGTCCATAAGCTTGGCAAAGCTCCTCAATGGAAAGGTGATAAGCTCGCTTCTTGACTTTGAAGGTGAGATGTCCTTGTGAGGGAGTAGGGAGGCTCGGATTCTCATAGGAAAACGCCAAGGTAGAGAGGAAATCCAAGGTGACTTGCGGATATGTTGGGCAATCCATCCTTGAAAGGCAAGCAAGTCCCATGTTTTAGAGAAGATAGTCAAAATCTTCCAGGAGACCCATGCTTGCCTTGACCACCATTCAAATTTAAAAAGCGAGGGAAAAGGGAAAGGGAGGGAAAAGTTTTGGTTACCTCGGCACGAGAGCGAGTCCTTTGGTCGATCTAGGACTCGATCTCATGCCATGTTGGCTGGATCGAGAGATTTGATCGATCAGTGACTCGATTGGTTTAGGATCGAGTCTTAGATCGATTTAACTCTCTCGTTCCTTGACTTGGTCAACTAGGCTGTACTCCTTGGATCGATTTTCTTGATTGATTCGGGGGTCGATTTGGCTGAGATCGAATGGCAGATCGAGCAGACTGCTCGATCTTTTCAAGGATCGAGTGACTCGGTCGATCTACACCTCGTTCGCTTTTCAGGCTGAACGCATTGGTGAATTGTCCTCTCGTGATCGACCGTTCCACTCGATTTGTCTACTCGATCTCGTCTAGATGGACTGACTCCTCTCGATTCACTAGCTCGATCTAGCAAAGATCGAGCCAGGATGAGTCGATCTAGCACTCGATCTCTAGCCTATATTCGCCTCTTTTTACTCCCTTTGGATCTAAGGTCATGGCCTGCAATCCCTTATACCTTTTCCTACACACTCAGAAGATAAAAACATAAAACTGAAAGAGAAATAGCGCAAAAATATATATAAGATAGACATGGGAATGCCTCCCAAGTGCACTTTCTTTAACGTCTTTAGCTAGACTTTACTTGGTTTAGGCAGATGGTGGGTCTTGGAGAAGCATTGAAGCTCTCTCATTGTTGAATGCGCTGGCCAAGTATGGCTTCACTCTGTGTCCGTTTACTGTGAATGCATTCCCACTCTTGCCAACCAACGTAACGGCTCTGTAAGGCAATACCTCTTTGATCTCAAACGGTCCGCACCACCTAGACTTCAGCTTTCGTGGAAAGAGCTTCAGCCTCGAGTTGTAGAGCAATACCAAACTGCCTCTTTGTGGACCAGCTTCTTGTCATGAGTTGCCTTAGTACGCTCCTTGTAGATCCTAGCGCTTTCGTAGGCGTCCAGCCTTAACTCATCAAGTTCATGTAGATGGATTAAGCGCTTCTCCTGAGCCATCTTTAGATCAAAATTCAGCCGCTTCACTGCCCACAATGCTCTGTGTTCCAGCTCGACGGGGAGGTGACATCCTTTGCCGTAGAGAAGAGTGAAAGGAGTAGTACCAATGGGCGTTTTGAAGGCGGTCCGGTAAGCCCACAAAACGTCGTCTAACTTAGCTGCCCAATCCTTCCGAGTAGTACCCACTGTCTTCTCGAGTATGGCTTTGATCTGTCGGTTAGAGACCTCCAGTTGCCCACTCATTTGAGGGTGATACGGTGTAGCCACCTTGTGCTTCACACCATATTTTCTTAGAAGGCTCTCAAACAACTTGTTGATGAAATGGCTACCACCGTCACTGATTACAACCTTGGGGACTCCAAACCGTGGAAATATGACGGTTTTGAAGAGCTTTATCACCACCTTAGAGTCGTTTGTAGGGGAAGCAATGGCCTCAACCCATTTAGACACGTAGTCAACAGCCACCAAAATGAACTTATTGCCGTAAGAAGAAGGGAAAGGTCCCATGAAATTTATGCCCCACGCGTCAAACACGTCTACCTCAAAGATAGGAACTTGAGGTATCTTGTTCCTCTTCGTGATGTTTCCTGCTCTTTGACACGCTTCACAACTCTTCACAAACTCATGGGCGTCTTTGAAGATAGACGGCCACCAGAAACCGGCTTGTAAGACTTTTGTAGCGGTCTTGAATGAGGCAAAGTGACCGCCGTATGAAGAGCCATGGCAGTGAAGGAGAATGTCCTTAGCTTCTTCCTTTGTTACGCACCTCATGTATAAACTGTCCACACCCCTTTTGTACAAGTAGGGCTCGTCCCAAAAGTAGTGGCCTACGTCTCTAATGAACTTCTTCTTGTGATAGTTGTCAAGATGAGAAGGCGCCTCTCCACACGCTAAGAAATTCACAATGTCAGCGTACCAAGGAAGATCCTCCTCTTTGAAGCTCAAAACCTCTTCAAACCGTCCTTCTAGCCTTCCACAATCAGCTGTAGTGATCCTCATGAGTTGTTCTTCTGGAAGCGAATCATCTAAGGGAAGAGACTCATTGATTCTCATCCTAGAGAGGTGGTCAGCAACGCCGTTCTCTATCCCTTTCTTGTCCTTGATTTCCATATCGAATTCTTGGACCAAAAGGATCTATCTCAAAAGTCTTGGTTTAGTGTCTTTCTTGGAATAGATGTACCGCAGAGCCGCGTGATCTGTGTAGACGATGGCTTTGGAGCCTACGAGGTATGACCTAAACTTCTCAAAGGCGAATACAACTGCCAGCAACTCCTTCTCAGTCGTAGTGTATCTGGCTTGAGTGTCGTCCAAGGTACGTGAAGCCGTTTATCTTTTCTCTGACCAAGAACAGCTCCCACGGCGTTGTCACTTGCGTCACATATTATCTCGAATAATAGAGTCCCATCCGGTGCTTGTATTATAGGTGCGGATACTAGAGCTTCCTTGATGGTCACGAAAGCATGAAGGCAATCCTCATCAAACACAAAGTCAGCTTCCTTGCACAACAGCCGTGTGAGAGGGCGTGCAATCTTGGAAAAATCCTTGATGAAGCGCCTGTAGAAGCCAGCATGGCCTAGGAAACTCCTCACCCCCTTGACATTAACCGGCGGCTCAAGGCTCATCATAACCTCAACCTTGGCTTTATCAACCTCTATGCCTTTCTCTGATATCTTGTGGCCAAGCATGATCCCTTCCTTCACCATGAAGTGACACTTCTCCCATTTAAGCACAATATTCCTCTCTTCACAACGCTTTAGTACCTTGCAAAGATTCAACAAACACGCAGAAAAAGACGCACCATATACAGAGAAGTCATCCATAAACACTTCTACCATCTCTTCTATTAGATCCGAGAAGATCGACATCATACACCGCTGAAACGTAGCCGGTGTGTTACACAATCCGAATGGCATCCTTCGATACGCGAAGGTGTCATAAGGGCATGTAAAGGTCGTCTTCTCCTGATCATTTGGATGGATTGGTATTTGAAATAATCCACTATATCCATCAAGAAAGCAATAGTAAGGATGATTAGCAAGCCTCTTAAGCATTTGATCAATAAAAGGTAAGGGGAAATGATCCATTCTAGTAGCAAGATTAAGCTTCCTATAGTCTATACACATACGATGTCCTGTAATAGTCCTAGTAGGTATAAGCTCATCTTTATCATTCTTAATGACCGTGATCCCTCCCTTCTTAGGCACCATGTGTACGGGAGATACCCACGTGCTGTCACTTATGTGATAGATCACGTCAGCCTCTAAAAGCTTAAGAATCTCTTTCTTAACAACCTCCTTTAAATTAGGATTCAAACGCCTTTGGTGTTCTATAGAGGAGGCTTTCTCATTATCCAAGTGAATCCTATGAGTGCAAAGCATTGGTGAAAGGCCCTTGATGTCACTTAGAGAGTACCCAATGGCCTTCCTATACTTTCTCAGCTCATTTAGGAGCGAGTGCAACTCATCATCACTTAAGTTCTCATTCACAATCACGGGATAGGTTTCATTAAGCCCTATGAAAGCATACCTTAGCCCTTTTGGGAGCTTCTTAAGGTCCACCTGTGGGGCTAGCAGCTCGCTCCAGTCCTTCTCGTGGCTCTTGTTGACGTTCCCATCCTCAATAGCCTCCTTTGAACCCGAGACATGACCCAAATGACTGCTTTCTTGACCCGTTGTCCCCTTCGAGATCGAGTCTGCCGGTCGATCTTGCACTCGTTCTGGCCCGGATCGAGCAACTTCACTCGATTCCCCTACTCGATTTGATTGGGATAGAGCAAGAGATCGGGTCCCCGTCTCGTTCTCTGAACTGATCGGTTGGCTTCCCTCGATCTTCCCATCGATTGTTTTGCTGGATCGATCGCTCTCAGGTCGATCTCCTACACGATTTAGATGGGATCGAATAGTGGATCGAGTGTTTGAGTCGTTCTCTTTTCTGGATCGACCAGTATCCTCGATCTTCTTGTCGATTGCTGACATGGATCGAGTGATCTTCTCGATTGCCTGATCGATCTCTATGCATTCGCCTTCATCTTCTAGCACAACCTTCCTAGAATCAAGGAGATTAACGTACTCCTGAGTCCTCTGATCCACGAAACCGTACTCTCCTCTCTCCTTAGTCAATGCTAGCTTCAAGTGATCCTCTTGTGCAAGCTCTTCTAGCAGTTCATTCGCCAAGGCATCCTACGTCTCTGTGTAGAAAGCTTGCCCTTCTATGGTTGGCTTCTTCAGGACCTCGTTGATATCAAAATCCAGCCTTATATCCTTACCCAAGTGTAGAGCTATCTTCCCATTCTTGACATCGATGATTGCTCCGGCGGTTGCATGGAATGGCCTTCCAAGAATGAGCGGATCCTTAGGTTCTTCATCCATTTCAAGCACAACGAATTCTGTAGGCACGTTTACACCACTGACCCTCACTGGTAAGTGCTCAAGCAAACCCACGGGTAACCTCACGCTTCTGTCGGCTAGCACCAATGATATTCTAGAGTCTTTGAACCGGGTAAAACCTAGCTTCTATGCTATAGAATGGGGCATCAAATTTATACTAGCACCGAGATCGCATAGACAGCTCTGAAATGCTAAAGGACCGAGAGCACATGGTATAGTGAAGCTTCCTGGATCTCCCAATTTCTTGGGGACTATCTCTTTGTGTATCACGGCGCTACATTCCTCACTAAGTACCAGCACTTCCTTGCTTTCCTTATTCTTCTTTGCAAGCGTGTCTTTGAAAACTTTTGCACATTTAGGCATCATGGCAAGGCAATCTACGAGAGGTAGCTTGATCTCTACGTCCCTTAGATGCTTCTCAAACAAGACCCTATGCTTCTCTATAAGCTGTTTCTTGAAACGGCCAGGAAAAGGAAGCTTAGGAACATAAGGTGGAGGTATGTACTCATCCTTCTCCTCGGTTGCTTTCTCCGCTTGCTTCTTTACAACTGCTTCTTTCCCTTTTGTTGGCCGTTCTAACCACACGTTGTGGAAGTTGATCTCATCATCAGCCGACGGCTTATCCTCCCCCACTTGAACCACAATGTCCTCATTGTCCTTAGGTGCAACCCTCGGTGGAAGCTCTTTCCCACTTCGTAGTGTAATAGCGTTGGCGTATTCCTTTGGATTCTACTCACACTTTCCCGGTAAACTACTTTGACCACTTGTACTTGCTTTGCCCTTCTCTAACTGATTGATCTTGTTGTTTAGAGTTTTTATCTGAGTAGAGACATCAGTGAGAGAGGAGTCTAAGCGGTTCTTCATCTCGGCGAACTTCTGATTTGTGGAAGCTTGCCCTTGAAGCAACTACTGAAACATGGCTTGTACATGATCAACTTGTTGCGGTTGCATCTATTGTTGAGGAAGAAAGCCTGGAGGGTACATAGGAGTATAAGGTTTGTTTCCTTGCTGCTGCTGCTGTCCCTGAAAGTTGCCTTGTCGCTGACCATGAAAACCACCACTCGGTTGAAAACCTTTGTTGTAGGGTACAAACGGTTTAGCTTGTTGAGGAGGGTACACCTGATCCTTTGGGTTTTCAACGTTGGTGCTTCTATAAGACAAGTTGTTGTTGCCTTGGTGGCCTTGAGAGTAACCTTGGGGTTTGTAGTTGTTTTGACCGGCTACCCAATTAGCTTCTTCCTCTTGGCATTGCTCTAGCTCATCTAAGACATCTGCGGCTTCACCAACAAAATGGACATGCTTTTGGTTAGCAAGCATTAGCTTATCGATCTTCTCATGTAGAGACTTCATTTCCTTCTTGTTGGCTTTAAGATCCGCTCCTCTTGGTGCACGGTCATAGTCCTCTGAATAGTTTCCATCACTTAACGCCAAGTTTTCAATTAGCTCCATGCCTTCCTCAACCTCTTGACCAAGGAAGTTTCCTTTGCTTGCCGTGTCAAGTAGTAACCTGATCTTTGGAAGTGCTCCGCGGTAGATAGTACTCAATAAGGTCTCTTCACTGAAACCATGGTGAGGGCAAGCGATTGTATAAACCATAAAGCACTCCATAGCCTCGTTGAATGACTCATTCTGACGCTGAGTGAAACCACTGATCTCGCTTCTCAACCTTGCTGTCCGAGAGCTTGAGAAAAACTTGGAGAGGAAAGCTTTCTTACAATCGGCCCAAGAAGTGATAGTGACTTGTGGAAGAGTCTTCTCCCAATGCCGTGCCTTGACTCCTAAGGAAAAGGGGAACAAGCGCAGCTTGAAGCTGTCTTCCGAGATGCCATTTATCTTGAGCATTCCACAAAGCTGCTCGAAGTTGTCTAGATGCGCCAATGGGTCCTCCAAAGCTAACCCATGAAATTTGTTGTTTTGCACCATCTCAACAAACCCTGGCTTGATCTCGAAATTATTGTTCTGCACTGGAGGAGGAGTGATCCCAAACCTATTATGGTGAGTATTGGGAGCATCTCCTGCTCCAATGATACGTGGGGGTCTAGCCGCATGGTGGGGGTTTCCATTACCCCTTCCGACTACCCCGTGAGCTGGAGGAGGTCCCTCTGGGTGCTCGTGCTCAGCCATTGCTTCAAAATCCACTGAACCTTGCTGAACAATCTCCTCAAAGGCTCTAGCTTGTTCTCGAACTCTTCTTGATCTTGCGTTGCCAAGCTGATGAATATTGTCCAAGGGCGTGAGTAGGTTGTTGTCACCCTTGGAACGCAGATTCATGTACCTAAAAGACACAAGTTTGAGAGTAGAGAAATCAGTAACCAACTTAAAGTAAAGGCTTAGTCTTTACCAAACCCCAAATCTTAATGCTTTCTATCCCCTAAGATGGCAACGGCGCCATTTGATAACAGGTTTCTTAGTGTAATGATATGTCAGGATGCAACAGAGAGGTTATCAAAGCTCTAATGCACACAAAGATGTAGTATAGTGAGCAAGAGAGATATCAGTCCACACCTAGGGGTAGCAAGTTCACTAAGAATGCAAAGGATGAGTAAAGCTAAGCTAAAATGATTATTGCTTGGTAAAATCCCTAAAAACTAAATGCAAGCGTCAAATGCAAAGAAAAACAATTTTAAAATCCCTGGAAGAGGGTTAACTACCACGAGGAATAAGCGGAATAATTAAAATGCAAAGCTACTAATAACTAAAAATCGACTAGTGGATCGACCACAGGATCGACCACTAGATCGAGCAACAACAATCGATCTACTAACAGTTTAAACAGAAATGAGTCTAGCGACCAAGATGCGAACAGATACCAAGCGAATGATTAACAGAGATGAGAAAATACTAAGAAAGAGGGTCCAGGGTTGAGGATCATGTTCAAGGGTTTCAAAGGTTCAAGCTTCGTTTTAAAACTTTAGATCCACTCACTTTGTGAGACTCTCTAGGCCTTGAAAACAAAACAAGATCCATCCATGGCGTGTGGTATGGATCACTCCTTCATTCTCTTCTCCAAACCCATGGCTTTTGGTGAAAAAAAGAGATTGAAAGGCATAAAACACAGATTTCAAACACACGGCCTAACTAATCCCCTAAACGACCATGGCGTGTGGGAAAGGATGGATTAGCCTCTAGGATTGGACTTCTCCAGGACATCTGAATCCTGTCAAAGTAAGATATCCCTCTGATCATAAAGATCTTGGCGTGAGAGTCTTTAAGCCTAAAGTGCTCAAATCCTAGAAGAGTAGGCGATGAAGAACAAGAAAACACCAAACTTTAAACCTTTTCAACCCCTCTGAATCCTCTCAACCCCGAAAACCCGATGAAACTACTCACTACTCATAAAATAAACCGAACAAAATGCAATAGATGATAGACTAAACATGAAAATGGTAGATTAAAAGCAAAGATTCAATATTCAAAACATAAAAAGCAAGAAAAGCTTCAAAAGTCTACAATGGCGATTCGCCTAAAAACGAGAGAGATAGAAAAAGTAGTCGACAGGATAGGATAATGAAAGGGATCGTTGCCTTTTGCCAAAAATGGCCAAACCGCAAATGGTCCCCCCCTTCGCTACAGTCCAAAACCAGCTGGACGGATAAGGTTGGTCTGGGATCGATCACGAAGCTCGATCTGGCACTCGATCTCGTCTTGGATCAGATGGCTCTTGGTCGATCTCTGAGTCGATCTTGTGCTGATCGGGTTGGAAACACGATCCGGTCCCCGATCTGCAAGGCGTCATTTATGTCCGTACTTCAGATTGATCTCCATACTCGATCTTCTGGTCGATCTCGTCTAGATCGACCTGTCTTGCTCGATCTGCTACTCAATCTCAGGTCCTTAGCATGCAATCCTGATTTCTCCAAGCATCCACGAACTTCCTCCTGAGCCTTAGCATGCCCACGAATCTTCCATAGCTCCAAAGTAACCGAAAACAACCTGAATGCGATGCAAAATGCAAGAAACATGCAAATGCCGGTGCAAAAGGACTCTAGGAACTAAAGTGATGCAAACTAGCCTAAAGTGCAAGGTAAATGCATGAGGAACTATCTTATATGTATGCAAAACACATGAAATATGCAGCAATATCACCTCTTATCATGGAAATCCTTGGTCCTCTCCTTGTAAATCCTAAAGCTTTCAAATGCTTCTAGGCGGTTTTCTTTAAGCTCATGGAGGTTGATGAGCCTCTTCTCTTGGGCAGTCTTGATGTCAAAATTCAGCAACTTTCTTGCCCATAAGGCCTTGCACTCCAGCTCCACAGGTAGATGGCAAGATTTGTCATAAAGGAGTGAGAAGGGAGATTGATATTGCTGCATATTTCATGTATTTTGCATACATATAAGTTAGTTTCTCACTCATATACATTGCATTTTAGGCTAGTTTGCATCACTTTAGGTCCTAGAGTATTCTTGCACCAGCATATGCATATTTCTTGCATTTTGCATCACATTCAGGTTGTTTTCGGCTATTTTGGAGTCTTGGAAGATTCGTGGACATGCTGAGGCTCGTGAGGAGGTTCGTGCGAAGTTGGAGAATTCAGGAATGCTTGCTAAGGACCAGAGATTGAGAAGCGGATCGAGCATGGCCGGTCGATCTAGATGAGATCGACCAGAAGATCGAGTAGCCCACCCGATCCAAGGGAACTGATCGAGACGGAGATCAAGTGAAGCAATCGATCAAGGAGTACGGAAGTAAATGACGCCATGCAGATCGAGAGTTGGATCGAGTCCACCACTCGATCCTCCAAAGATTGACTCCAAGATCGAACGAAGCACTCGATCCACCGAAGAAGATCAAGACATAGATCGAGCTGAAGTCACGATCTCCGAAGATGATCGAGCGAGATGCTCGATCTCGAGGTCGATCTCAGTGCACTTTAACCGTTTTTGGCCGCTAGCGAGGGGGGGACCATCGAGCTGTTTGGCCTATTTCGGGAAGGCGGCGATGATGCTTTTACGGAGATGTTTTCACTTTATCATTTATCATCGTTTTCTCTTTGTTCGAAGGTGATTTCGCCATTGTTAGACTTTGAAGCTTTGTTCTTGAATCTTTGAATCGTTTAAGTTTAAATCCATCGTTCTTCATGTTTATTAGTTCGTCTTTTTTGCTATGTTTGGTTTACTTTATGTGTAGCGAGTAGTTTATTCGAGTTTTGGGGTTGAGAGGATTCAAAGGGGTCGAAAAGGTTTTCAAAGTTTGGTGTTTTCTAGAGACTAGTTACCCTTTCCCGAACGCCATGGTAGTTTAGGGGATTAGTTAAGCCGCGTGTTTGAAATCTGAGTTCTTTGCCCTTCAATCACTTCTTCCGCCAAACGCCATGGGTCTGGAGGAGAGAATGAAGGAGTGATCCATACCACACGCCATGGATGGATCATGTTTTGTTTTCAAGGCTTAGAGAATCTCACAAAGTGAGTAGATTTAGAGTTTTCAAACCAAGCTTGGACTTTTGAGACCCTTGAACATGAATCTCAACCCTGGACCCTCTTTCTTAGTATTCTTACATCTTGGTTAATCATTCGCTTGCTATTTGTTCGCATCCTGGTCATTAGGTTCGTTTCTGTTGAACATTTAGACGAGATCGATCGTTGCTGCTCGATATAGTGGTCGATCTTGAGGTCGATCTACTAGTCAATTTTTATAAATTCATAGCTTTGCATTTTAATAATTTTTTTTGTTCGTCGTGGTAGTTCACTCGTTCTTAGTATTTTTAAAATAGTTTTGCCTTGCATTTAGTCGTTGCATCTAGTTTTTAGGATTTTTACAAAACCGTTCATCATTTGCCTAGATGCTTAAAAATTCTAGACTCAATCCTAAAATGCTTAACAATGTGAATGCAACTACATGAATTTTTTTTAAAAAATTTTAAAAATTGAAGACTCAAGGATCCTAAAAGGAAAATAAGATCAGAATAAACATGTCAAACCACACACATACTCCCCCAAACTTGAATGACACCGTCCCGGTGGCAAACAAACTTGAGAGAGCTAAGAACACTAAGCAAAAATCAAGAAAACATGAGCGGTATTTACAATGGAAGGTTGTTGGTACCTTGGAGCTAAACTCGGCTGGAACTTCAGGATGTTCCAGCGGAGTTGCGCTTGCTGGAGGAGCGTCAGGCTATGTCCTTGCCCTTATCCACGGTTGGGAAACCATGGACTGAATGGCGTGCTTGTTGCTCTTCGCCTTGTGGCTCACGGATGACAATACCGCCGGTTGAGAACCTCCTCTTCTCCGGTTGGTGAACCTCTTCACTTGCAGCCTTCTTTGGCGGACTCCCTTGAAGCGCCTTGACTTTCTTGGCAAGCTTCTTGATGACCTTGCTTTGCCACTTGTTGATCTTCCTTTGCATCTCCACAACAGAAGCAAAGAACTTTTCTGTTTTGGTCCGCGGCTCAAAGTCAATCTTGGGAAGGACAAAGGCTTCGGGCATCTCATCATCCGTGGCAGGAGACTCTGACCTTGGGCGAGGAGCTCCTTGGATGGCGGTTGTGCCTCCTAGAGGAGCAAAACACTCCTCTACGCTTGGAAGAAACTCGATGTTCCCAACTCCCAACAGCCCCGTTTCGCTCAGGTTTGGCAGTATACACACCCTCTTCTCATTCTCCTCTTCAATGAATAAGTATTCAAAGAAGCCCTCAGCTGGCGTGCGTCCCAAGCTGTCGGTGTTCCTCAGGTATGTCTCGTCTATGAAGGCTTTATCCGGTACGGGAGTGAGGTTCTGGAGCGGCACGCCGGCATACACGAACAAAGGAGTGAGGAAACCGCCAGTGAGTGATGAACTTGCCTTGCATCTTAGGGCATACGCCTTGTATTTGACCAATGAAGCGGCGAGGATGCACCTGTAGTTCACGCTATCTCCGAGCTGGTCTTCCAACGGTTCATCGTTCTCATCCGGATCACAAAGAAGATGCTTAAGGCCTTGGAACAAGAAGCAAAGCTCCGTCCTGGTTACCGTGGGGGCTACGGACCGACCACTAAAAGTGTTGGCCATCAGCTTCAAGGTGTAACGTAGCACCGGGTTCCTCACTCGCTTGATCTTCGCGGTATTCGCCTTGTAGTCTTCATTGGCGATGAGGTCCCAAAAGTTGTTTGCTTCAGTGAAGGAGGGAAACTCCACTTTCGTGGCAGCTGCATCGAGGCCATAAGCTTGGCAGAGCTCGAGGATTGAGAGGCTGAAGGCTTGGCGCTTTATCTTGAAAGAGAGGCTGCCTTGAGGAGGAATTGGGACACTAGGATTCTCGTACGCGAGCTCTAGAGTGGCAAGGAAGTCGATTGTCACTTCGGGATAGGTTGGGCAATCCATCCGTGACAAACACCTCAGCCCTATTTTCTGGAGCAGTTGATCAAAGTCCTCCAGAATCCCCATCTTAGACAGCAATCCCCTGTCCGCGAACTTAGTTGGCTCGAACTTCAGCCTTTGAAGCCGTTCCTTGTCTCGTTTCTCAGCCTTACTCCAACGAACCCTTTCTTGAACAGCTACCTCTTGATTCAATCCCTCTTGTGTTGTCTCCTCTCTTGTTCTTTTAGGTGCCATTGTGCCTGAAACAAGTTTCTCAAGCAAAATATGAGCAAATCCGCAGCTTGTAGAGAGAGAGAGAAGCAAAGGAGAAAATCTGTAACTATTACCCTAGAATTTTTGGAGATTTATGAAAATTATAACAAAATAATAGGGAAGCAAATCTAGAATCTCAGAAAAATCTAGAATTATTCCTATTATCAAGCTATTTCAAAAAAAATAAAACTGCCTCTAGTATCTAAAACAATCAAGCGAAATAAAAGGAGATTTTCTTGAGGATTTTCTTGAAGATTTGAAAATACCTTTGCAAGATTGGATTTAGAAAACTCGTGAGCCTTTAGAAAACAAGAATTTCACACTCTATTTGCTTTTAACTCGAGAGAACAAAAGTGAGAGAGTGTGAAAGTAATTGAAAACATTTAAAGGCCAACAAAACACAAAACCATGGGTGAGAGAAGTGGTTTCTGACAAAAGTCTTGGTCAAGGCACATCATTCATGGTCAAAGATTCCTGCCTTGACCAAGTTTTGAATTTAAAAAGCGGAGGGAAAGAGTAAGAGAGGGAAAAGAAAATGTTACCTCGGCACGAAATCGAGTCCCTTCGGTCGATCTAGGACTCGATCGCATGCCCATAATGGCTGGATCGAGAGATTTGATCGATCAGTGACTCGATTGAACTAGAATCGAGTCTTAGATCGATTATATTCCCTCGTTCCTTGAGTTTTGGTCAACTGGGCTGAGTCCGCGTGATCGAGCCATGTTCTCGATTCAGGGGTCGATTCGATTTAGATCGAGTGATGGATCGAGTCGAGTGATCGATCTGTCTTTGAATGATTTTCCCGAGAGAAAATAGATCGGTCGATCCATTTTTGGATCGATCGATCTAAACTCCAAGGATTTCCCGAGACATTTTAGATCGGTCGATCTAGATAGGACCGATCGATCCGTGCTCATCTAGATCGACCTCATCACTCGACTGACTCCTCTCGATTCACTAACTCGATCTAGTAAAGATCGAGTTAGGATTAGTCGATCTAGCACTCGATCTCTAGTCGATATTCGCCCCTTCTCACTCCTTTTGGATCTAAGATCTTTGCCTGCGATCCCTTATACCTGTTCCTACACACTCACAAGAGAAAAACATAAAACTGGAAAAGAAATAAAGCAAAAATATGTACAGGATAGACATGGGAATGCCTCCCAAGTGCGCTTTCTTTAACGTCTTTCACTAGACTTTACTTAGTTTAGGCAGATGGTGGGTCTTGGAGAAGCATTGAGGTGCTCTCCTTGTCAAACGTACTCGCCATGTATGGCTTAACTCTGTGTCCGTTCACTGTGAATGCATTCCCACTCTTGCCCACCAACGTGACAGCTCCGTAAGGTAATACTTCCTTGATTTCATACGGACCGCTCCACCGTGACTTTAGCTTCCCTGGAAAGAGCATGAGCCTTGAATTGTAAAACAGCACCAAACTCCCTTCCTTAAGCTCCTTAGGTACCAGCTTCTTGTCATGAGCAGCCTTGGTACGCTCCTTGTAGATCCAAGCGCTTTTGTAAGCGTCCAGCCTTAGCTCATCAAGCTCGTGCAACTGGATCAACCGCTTCTCCTGAGCCGTCTTCAGATCGAAATTCAGCCGCTTCACAGCCCACAGTGCCCTATGTTCCAACTCAACGGGGAGATGACATCCTTTGCCGTAGAGAAGAGTGAAAGGAGTAGTACTGATGGGTGTCTTGAAAGCAGTCTGGTACGGCCACAAAGCGTCATCCAACTTCACAGCCCAATCCTTCCGAGTTGTCCCAACAGTTCTCTCGAGTATCGCCTTTATCTGACGGTTAGAGACCTCCACTTGGCCACTCGTTTGAGGATGGTAAGGCGTAGCTACCTTATGTTTCACGCCATGCTTCCTTAGAAGATTTTCAAACAGCTTGTTGATGAAATGGCGCCCTCCGTCGCTTATCACCACCTTGGGAACTCTGAACCTTGGGAAAATAATGCTTTTAAAGAGCTTGATCACCACCTTAGAGTCGTTTGTTGGGGAAGCAATGGCCTCAGCCCATTTAGAGACATAGTCAACAGCTACGAGTATGAACTTGTTGCCGTATGATGTAGG
The DNA here is from genome assembly GCA_911865555.2 of Thlaspi arvense. Lineage (NCBI taxonomy): Eukaryota > Viridiplantae > Streptophyta > Magnoliopsida > Brassicales > Brassicaceae > Thlaspi > Thlaspi arvense. Next base: position 39,402,039 of record OU466858.1, read on the forward strand.
AAACGCCCCCATAAAGTCTATGCCCCACGCGTCAAAGACATCTACCTCGAAGATAGGAACTTGAGGCATCTCGTTCCTCTTAGTGATATTCCCTGCTCTTTGACAAGCTTCGCAACTCATCACGAACTCATGGGTGTCCTTGAAGGTGGACGGCCACCAGAAACCGGCTTGTAAGACCTTAGTGGTGGTTTTGAATGAAGCGAAGTGCCCGGCATACAAAGAACCGTAGCAATAGAAGATGATATCTCTTGCTTCCTCCTTTATCACGCATCTTCTGTACAGGTTATCCACTCCTCTCTTGTATAAATAGGGCTCGTCCCAATAGTAGTGGCTCACGTCCCTCATGAACTTCTTCCTATGGTAGTTGTCAAGATGCGAAGGCTCTTCCCCACATGCCAAGTAGTTCACAATATCCGCGTACCAAGGGAGATCCTCCTCTTTGAAACTCAGAACTTCCTCAAACCGCCCTTCTAGGCTCCCACAAACAGCCGTAGTGATCACCATGAGTTGTTCTTCAGGGTGAGAATCATCTAAAGGTAGAGACTCGTCGATTCTTAACCGAGAGAGATGGTCAGCAACGCCGTTCTCTATTCCTTTCTTGTCTTTTATCTCCATGTCAAATTCTTGGAGCAAGAGGATCCATCTCAAAAGCCTCGGCTTAGTGTCTTTCTTTAAATAGATGTAGCGCAAAGCCGTGTGATCTGTGTAGACAATGGCTTTGGAACCCACGAGGTAAGACCGGAACTTCTCAAAGGCGAAGACTACTGCCAATAGCTCCTTCTCCGTGGTAGTGTACCTCGTTTGCGTGTCATCCAAGGTTCTTGAGGCATAGTAAATCACGTGCAGCTTCTTATCCTTCCTTTGGCCTAGAACAGCTCCCACGGCGTAGTCACTAGCATCGCACATAATCTCGAACGGGAGAGTCCAGTCCGGTGCTTGCACTATTGGCGCGGATACTAGGGCCTCCTTGATAGTCACGAAAGCTTTCAAACACTCCTCATCAAAGACGAATTCAGGGGAAATGATCCATTCTAAGGGGAAATGATCCATTCTAGTAGCAAGATTAAGCTTCCTATAGTCTATACACATACGATGTCCTGTAATAGTCCTAGTAGGTATAAGCTCATCTTTATCATTATTAATGACCGTGATCCCTCCCTTCTTAGGCACCACGTGTACGGGAGAAACCCACGTGCTGTCACTTATGGGATGATCACGTCTGCCTCTAAAAGCTTAAGAATCTCTTTTTTAACATCCTCTTTCAAATTAGGATTCAAACGCCTCTGATGTTCTATAGAGGAGGCGTTCTCATTATCCAAATGAATCATGTGAGTGCAAAGCATCGGAGAAAGGCCCTTGAGGTCACTTAAAGAGTACCCATTGGCCTTTCTATACTTTCTCAACTCAGTTAAGAGTGAGTGCAACTCATCATCACTTAAGTTTTTATTCACAATAACAGGATAGGTTTCGTTAAGCCCTAAGAAGGCATACCTGAGCCATTTTGGGAGCTCCTTAAGGTCCACCTCCGGGGCTAGCAGTTCCCTCCAATCATCCTCGTGGCTGTTGCTGTTGTTTTCCTCCTTGGAACCTTCCTTTGAGCCCGAGACATGGTCCTTGAAGGTGCTTTCTCCAACCGCTATCCGTTCTGAAATCGAGTCATCCAGTCGATCTTGCTCTCGATGTCGTCTAGATCGAGCAGCTTCGCTCGATTCACTCACTCGATTTAATGTGGATCGAGTGAGAGATCGAGACACAGAGTCGATCTCCAGATTAGACCCCAAACTGATCGGAAGGCTTCTCTCAATCTTGGACCCGATTGTTTTCCTGGTTCGATCACCCTCCTCGATCTGACTGTCGATCGCTGCACCGGATCGAGTTGTGCTCTTTATTTTCTTGTCGATTTGACCCCTGGATTGAGTAATGTCATCGATCTCGGAGTCGATCTCTAGGCAACCGCCTTCATCTTCTAGCACAACATTCCTTGAATCGAGCAAGTTGACGTATTCCTGAGTCCTCTGATCCACGTAACCAAACTGTCATGGCTCCTTAGTCAATGCCAGCTTCAAATGATCTTCCTGAGCCAACTCTTCTAGCAACTCATCCGCTAAAGCATCCAACGTTTCAATGTAGAAAGCTTGCCCTTCTATCGTAGGCTTCTTCAAAACCTCATTGATATCGAAGTCCAGCCTTATATCTTTACCCAAGTGCAAGGCAATCTTCCCGTTCTTGACGTCTATGATAGCTCTGGCGGTGGCTAAGAAAGGTCTACGGAGAATGAGTGGATCCTTGGGTTCTTCATCCATTTCCAACACAACGAAGTCCGTAGGCACGTTTACCCCGCTGATTCTCACTTGCAAGTCCTCAAGCAGACCCACGGGTAACCTCACGCTCCTGTCAGCTAGTACCAACGAGATTCTACAACCCTTGAAACGGGTAAAGCCAAGCTTCTTTGCCACGGAATGAGCCATCAGATTTATACTAGCTCCGAGATCACAAAGGCAACTCATGAACTCCAAGGGACCTAAAGCGCAAGGTATAGTGAAGCTTCCAAGGTCTCCCAATTTCTTAGGGACTATCTCCTTGTGTATCATAGCACTACACTCCTCACTCAGAACAAGCACTTCCTTGCTTTCCTTATTCTTCTTCACAAGAGTGTCTTTGATGAATTTGGCGCATTTAGGCATCATTGCAAGGCAGTCCACGAGAGGCAGCTTGATCTCTACGTCCTTAAGGTGCTTCTCAAACAAGACTATATGCTTCTCAATGAGTTGCTTCTTGAAACGGCCAGGAAAAGGTAGCTTAGGTACATACGGTGAATGTACATAAGCATCCTTCTCCTTAGTAGTTTGCACTGCTTTCTTCTCTACAACCGCTTTGTTGCCTCTCCTTGGTCCTTGAATCCAAACATTGTCAAAGTTTATCTCATCATCTACTGAAAGCTTACCCTCCCCCTCTTGAATCACAACGTCCTCGGTGATCTTGGGAGTAACCGTAGGTGCTAGCTCTTTCCCACTCCTTAGCGTAATGGCGTTGGCGTATTCCTTGGGATTCTGCTCACACTTGCCTGGTAAGCTATCCTGACTGCTTGAGCTTGCCTTTCCCTTCTCAAGTTGCTTGATTTTATTATTCAAGGTTGTAATCTGAGTAGAGAAATCCGTGAGAGACGAGTCTAAGCTAGTGTTCATCTCGGCAAACTTCTGGTTTGTAGAGGCTTGCCCTTGAATCAGTTATTGAAACATAGCTTGGACAGGATCAACTTGTTGTTGTTGCATCGGTTGTTGTTGAGGAGCGAAGCCCAGAGGGTACATTGACGTACAACCTTTGTTTCCTTGCTGTTGTCCATGGAAGTTGTTCTGCCCTTGCCCTTGGAAGCCACCACTTTGCTGAAAACCTTTGTTGTATGGTACGAAAGGCTTTGCTTGCTGAGCAGGGTACACCTGATACTTAGGGTTCGCGACATTGGTGCTACGGTATGAGACATTGTTGTTTTGGTTGTAGCCTTGTGAATACCCATGAGGTTTGTAGTTGTTCTGACCCGCCACCCAATTGGCTTCTTCTTGACTCAACTCGAGTTCCACTAAGGCTTCATCCACTTCACCAACGAAGTGAACATGCTTCTGATTAGCCAACACCAGCTTGTCAATCTTCTCGTGCAGTGACTTAAGCTCTTTCTTGTGAGACATTAGCTCAGAACCTCTCGGTGCACGGTCATAAGCCTCAGCATAGTTGCTGTCACTTAGTGCTAAGTTCTCAATCAGTTCCATGCCTTCCTCTACCTCTTGACCAAGGAAGTTTCCCTTACTAGCCGTGTCAAGCAACAAGCGAAACTTTGGGGAAGCTCCTCGGTAGATAGTGCTTAGAAGAGTCTCTTCACTGAAGCCGTGGTGAGGACACTGGATAGTGTAGTCCATGAACTGTTCCATTGCTTCATTAAAAGTCTCATTATTCCTTTGCGTGAAGCCGCTGATCTCGCTTCTTAGCCGTGCTGTTCTGGTGCTAGAGAAAAACTTTGAGAGGAAAGCCTTCTTACACTCAGCCCAAGATGTAATGGTGCCTAGTGGAAGTGTCTTCTCCCAATGTCTAGCCTTGTCTCTGAGAGAAAATGGAAAGAGACGCAGCTTGAAAGCATCTTCGGATATGCCGTTAATCTTGATCATCCCACATACTTGTTCGAAGATATCAAGGTGCTCCAAGGGGTCTTCCATTGCTCGCCCGTGAAACATATTGTTTTGTACCATTGAGATGAATCTCGGCTTAATCTCGAAGTTATTGTTCTGTACAGGAGGAGGAGTGATCCCAAACCTATTGTGATGAGTATTGGGAGCATCCCCCGCTCCTATGATCCTTGGGGGTCTAGCCGCGTGTTGGGGGTTTCCATTACCCCTTCCCACTGCCCCGTGAGCTGGAGGAGGTCGTTCTAGATGCTCGTGCTCAGCCATAGCTTCAAAGTCAACCAATCCGTGCTGAACAATCTCCTCAAAGGCTCTGGCTTGCTCTCTAACTCTTCTTTGTCAGGAGTGTCCGAGTTGGTGAATGTTGTCCAAGGGTTGAAGTAGATTGTTGTCTCCCCTTGAACGAAGATTCATGTACCTGAAAGACACACGTTTGAGAGTAGAGAAATTAGTAACTGAAACAAAGTAAAGGCTTAGTCTTTACTAAACCTCAACTCTCAATGATTTCTAAACACTCCTAGAATGGCAACGGCGCCATTTGATAACAAGATTTTTCTATCAAGTTAATGAGAGTGATGCAATGCAACAGGAGGTTATCAAAACTCAAGCAGCACACAGTCGTAGTATAGCATGCAAGAGGAATCAATCCAACCTAGGAGCTAGAAAGTGCAATGAGAATGCAAGCATCGAGTAAAGCTAGGCAAATGGTGAACGGTTTTGTAAAAATCCTAAAAACTAAATGCAATGACTAAATGCAAGGCAAAACTATTTTAAAATTACCAGGAACGAGTGAACTACCACGACAAACAAACAGAATGATTAAAATGCAAAGCTATGAATTTATAAAAATCGACTAGTGGATCGACCACAGGATCGACTACTAGATCGAGCAACAACGATCGATCTCGTCTAAAAGTTCAGATGCAACGAAACTAATGACCAGGATGCAGCAGGTAACAAGCGAATGACTAGCAAAGATGTAAGAATACTAAGAAAGAGGGTCTAGGGTTGAGATTCACGTTCAGGGGTTTCAAAGGTTCCAGCTTGGTTTGAAAACTCTAGATCTACTCACTTTGTGAGGTTCTCTAAGCCTTAAAAACAAAACAAGATCCATCCATGGCGTGTGGTATGGATCACTCCTTCATTCTCTCCTCCAGACCCATGGCGTTTGGCGGAAGAAGAGATTGAAGGGCAAGGAAATCAGATTTCAAACACGCGGCTTAACTAGTCCCCTAAACTACCATGGCATTTGGGAAAGGGTAACTAGTCTCTAGGATGCGATTTTCAGAGATCTCTGGATCCTGTCAAGGTAAGAGCTCTCCCTGATCATAAAGATCTTGGCGTGAGACTCTTTAAGCCATAAGAACTCGACATCCTAGAAGAGAAAGCCATTAAGAACAAGAAAACACCAAGCTTGAAAACCTTTTCAACCCCTTTGAATCCTCTCAACCCCCAAACCTGTTTAAACTACTCACTACACATTAAATAAACCAAGCAAAGCATGAAAGATGAAACGATAAACATGAAAAACGATGGATTAAACTTAAAACGATTCATAGATTCAAGAACAAAGCTCAAGGTCTAACAATGGCGGAATTGCCTTCAAACAGAGAGAAAAAAAGATGAAAATGATAAAGTAAAAACGTGTGTGGGAAAGCATGATCGCCGCCTTCCCAAAATAGGCCAAACAGCTCGATGGTCCCCCCCTCGCTAGCGGCCAAAAACGGTTAAAGCACTGAGATCGACCTCGAGATCGAGCACCTCACTCGATCATCTTCGGACATCGTGACTTCGGCTAGATCTGTGTCTCGATCTGCTTTGGTGGATCGAGTGCTTCGTTCGATCTTGGAATCGATCTTTGGAGGATCGAGTGGTTGACTCGATCCGACTCTCGATCTGCATGGCGTCATTTACGTCTGTACTCCTTGATCAGTCGCCTCACTCGATCTTCGTCTCGATCAGTTCCCTGGGATCGGCTGGACTACTCGATCTTCTGGTCGATCTCATCTAGATCGACCGGCAATGCTCGATCCTCCTATCGATCTCTGGTCCTTAGCAAGCATTCCTGAATTCTCCAAGTCCCACGAACTTCCTCACGAACCTCAGCATGTCTACGAACCGTCCAAGACACCAAAGTAGCCGAAAACAACCTGTATGCGATGCAAAATGCAAGAAATATGCATATGCTGGTGCAAGAACACTCTAGGACCTAAAGTGATGCAAACTAACCTAAAATGCAATGTATATGCGTGAGAAACTAACTTATATGTATGCAAAATGCATGGAATATGCAGCTATATCAGCTGGCCATGATCTTAGATCCAAAAGGAGTAAGAAGGGGCGAGTATAAGCTAGAGATTGAGTGCTAGATCGACTCACCCTGTCTCGATTTTTGCTAGATCAAGCTAGTGAATCGAGAGGAGTCAGTCGATCTAGACGAGATCGAGTAGACAGATCGTGTGACACAGTCGATCACGAGAGGACGAAAACCTTATACGTTTAGCCTGAAAAGCAAACGAGAGGTGGATCGACTGATTCACTCGATTACAAAGGCTAGATAGAATAGTCTACTCGATCTGCCGCTCGATCCAAGCTTAAATCGACCCCTAAATCGAGAACGTGGTTCGATCAAAAGGACTCGATCTCGTGCCAAGGCACGATGGCTCCCAAAAGAACGAGAGAAGAGACAGCACAAGAGGGAGGAAACCAAGAAGTGGCTGTTCAGGAGAGGGTCCGTTGGAGTAAGGCTGAGAAACAGGACAAGGAACGGCTTCAATGGCTGACGTTCGAGCCGACTAAATTCGCGGACAGGGGATTGCTGTCTAAGATGGGGATTTTGGTGGATTTTGATCAGGTCCTCCAGAAGATAGGGCTGAGGTGTTTGTCACGGATGGATTTCCCAACCTTTCCCGAAGTGACAATCGACTTCCTTGCCACTTTGGAGTTTGCATACCTATTACGTCAACCGGTTTAGTACACTCTTTAAATTACATTTGTTAAACATCATATCTATTACTAATAAAAGTTGATGCTAAATGTCTCTAAGGGTGTCCACATAAGATTTAAAGATTCAATTCTATTGGTACACATCATCATTATCTTTAGTTAATTATATATTATATTAAAATTAATTAATTCGTTTTAATTGTTATAAAAAAAATTTCTAAATTTTAATTAATTCTGTTTTTGTTGTTATTAGGAAAGTCTCTAAATTTTAAGTTTTTTATTAATAAAAAACAGTTTTGAAAATAGATCTTATTTTTCTATTAACAATAAAAAAGTAAATTAAAATATAAATAGATTATGAAAGAAAAATCAAATATATTGAACAAAATAATTAAAAACTGTATTTAAAATCATAATTAAATTACTTTTAAATTTTAATCACGACAAACAATTAAAATTTGAACTGCTAATTTAAAATATATTAGTTGTGATCCGTGTTGATGTCTTAGGCCAATGAGAGCGTCTTCATATGACATATATACTCAATCTGATTGGTCTATATCAGCGTTTTTCATTAAACATAAAAATATTAAATATTATTAATAATTTAAATAAATTATAACATGCAAAAATATAAAATTATCACAGTAGAATGGAAAATTAAGATAATTTTTTTAACTAAATAAAAAAAATTTAAGTCAAACATCTAAAACGCCAAGGCCGCCTCTCCTTCAAGATAAAACGCCAAGCCTTCAGTCTCTCAATCCCCGAGCTTTGCCAAGCTTATGGCCTCTATTTAGCTGCCACGAAAGTGGAGTTTCCCTCCTTCACTCAAGCAAACAATTTTTGGGACCTCATCGCTAATGAAGACAACAAGGCGAATACCGCGAAGATCAAGAGAGTGAGGAACCCGGTGCTACGTTACACCTTTAGAGGTCGTTCCGGGGCCCCCACGGTGACTAAGACGGAGCTTTGCTTCTTGTTCCAAGGCCTTAAGCATCTTCTTTGTGATCCGGATGTGAACGATGAGCCGTTGGAAGACCAACTCGGAGATAACGTTAACTACGGATGTATCCTCGCCGCTTCATTGGTCAAATACAAGGCGTATGCCTTGAGATGCAAGGCAAGCTCATCACTCATTGGCGGTTTCCTCACACCCTTGTTCGTGCAAGCCGGCGTGCCGCTTCAGAATTTCACTCCTGTACCGGATAGAGCCTTCATGGACGAGACATACCTAAGGAACACTGACAGCTTGGGACGCACACCAGCCGAGGGCTTCTTTGAATACTTATTCATTGACGAGGAGAATGAGAAGAGGGTGTGTATACTGCCAAACCTGAGCGAAACGGGGCTGTTGGGAGTGGGAACATCGACTTTCTCCCAAGCGTAGAGGAGTACTTTCCTCCTCTAGGAGGCACAGCCGTCATCCAAGGAGCTCCTCGCCCAAGGTCAGAGTCTCCTACCACGGAAGCCTTTGTCCTTCCCAAGATTGATTTTGAGCCGCGGACCAAAACCGAAAAGTTCTTTGCTTCTGTTGTGGAGATGCAAAGGAAGATCAACAAATGGCAAAGTAAGGTCATTAAGAGGCTTGCCAAGAAAGTAAAGGCGCTTCAAGGGAGTCCGCCAAAGAAGGCTGCAAGTGAGGAGGTTCACCAACCGGAGAAGAGGAGGTTTTCAACCGGCGGCATTGTCATCCGTGAGCCACAAGGCGAAGCGCAACAAGCACGCCATTCAGTCCATGGCTTCCCAACCGAGGATAAAGGCAAGGACATAGCCCGATGCTCTTCTAGCAAGCGCAACTCCGCCGGAACATCCTCAAGTTCCAGCCGAGTTTAGCTCCAAGGTACCAACAACCTTCCATTGTAAATACCGTGCATGTTTTCTTGATTTTTGCTTAGTGTTTTGAGCTCTCTCAAGTTTGGAGGAGTATGTGTGTGGTTTGACTTGTTTATTTTGCTCTTATTTTATCTTTGCATCTCTTGAGTCTTGGATACATATAAGGCATAGAAAAGAAAAGAAAAAAAATTGGTAAAATTTTTAAAAATTTTCAAAAAAAATTCATGTAGTTGGATTCACATTGTTATGCATTTTAGGATTGAGTCTAGAATTTTTAAGCATCTAGGTTGTTTACATTTGCATAAGGGGTTAAAGTTTTTTTAAAAAGGTGTTTTAAGCTCATGAATAGTTTCGATATCCTAGTTATTAGTTCTCTAATGCTTTGCTCACACTTTGAAAGTAAGTTCTTACCATGCTTGGATCACTTGTTTTGATTTTCGTGACTTGAATTGAACTCTCATGATTTGAAACTTTTCCTAATAAGTGAAAACCTCAATCTAAATTTTTAAATATCATTCTTATGCATTTGAAAATAAACACATGGATCTTAAAAATATTTAGGCTCTCTTCCTCCTTTTACCACTCTTTGTGAGCCTAAGTAGAACTCCCACACTCACCCTTACCTTTCTTTGAAGCCAAGCTTTCGTATGTGACATCATTGTGAGGCCTCTTTTGGTTTGAACTTAGCATAACGTGTTACGTTTAGGCGACATGATTAGGTTCTCATATGATTGCTAGCTTTGCATTTTGAATCTAGATGTAGGCTTAGGATAAGTTTGGGGGATCAATGGGATTGCTTTCATGTTTATATGCTTTCGGTTTCAAAAGAGTTTGGTATTTGAAGTGAACAAAAGGTTTTAAGTGAAAGTTTTGTGTTTAAAATGTATAATGCTCTGATAATTTCAGAAGATAGCTCTCTCAAAATAAAAATAAAAATAAAAAGAAAAGAGCCTAAGTGCCAAAATAAAAAGAAAAAGAAAAAAAAGAAAGAAAAAGAGAACTATCAATAAGAAAGAATTAAGGAGCACAATATTTTCAAAACCTTTTCACTAGCCTAAAATAGTTAAAATGTTTTCTGTTTTGATTTGGGGATTGCTAAGCTTTTGCTTTAAAGATAAGGTTAGATTCTAAGAGGGTGAGTGAGCTAAAAAGAAAGAAAATGAGAGGGGTTTTAGGATCATTGTTAGCTTGCGTGGGTAGATGAGAATCTGATCATGTATGCATCAATTGCCTTTAACTTTAGCATTATGCATAAAGTTCTTACCATTTTCGAGAGAAACCCTTGCTTAAAATAAACCCTCTTTAAAATGAGATCATTCTATGCTCATAGCCTTTATCCTTAGCCAAATATGTTTTGCTTTAAAGTGCATAAGTTTGATTCATGGTTCGGTCATTAATGAATGCTAAAGGTTGAGTTTCTTTGATTGTTTGGAATAGGAGAGTCATGATTTGAAATTCTTTGTGTGATGAGTATGGCTAAGTTCTTTGGAGTATGAGTGTGTGCATTGCATTTTAGAACTAGTAACTAGGACGTTGAGATTGATTCATTTGAAAGATACCTTTGCAAGAAGCTTAAACCCCCGTTTGTTTTAAAAACTCTCTCCCTTCTTAAATTTTGTTTGCTTGAGGGCAAGCAAAAGGCAAGTTTGGGGGAGTTGATCTTGCTGAATATTTCATGTATTTTGCATACATATAAGTTAGTTTCTCACGCATATACATTGCATTTAAGGCTAGTTTGCATCACTTTAGGTCCTAGAGTATTCTTGCACCAGCATATGCATATTTCTTGCATTTTGCATCACATTCAGGTTGTTTTCGGCTATTTTGGAGTATTGGAAGATTCGTGGACATGCTGAGACTCGTGAGGAGGTTTGTGGGAATTTGGAGAATTCAGGAATGCTTGCTAAGGACCAGAGATCGATAGGAGGATCGAGCATGGCCAGTCGATCTAGATGAGATCGACCAGAAGATCGAGTAGTCCACCCAATCCAAAGGAACTGATCGAGACGGAGATCGAGTGAAGCAATCGATCAAGGAGTACAGACGTAAATGACGCCATGCAGATCGAGAGTCGGATCGAGTCCACCACTCGATCCTCCAAAGATCGACTCCAAGATCGAACGAAGCACTCGATCCACCGAAGAAGATCGAGACATAGATCGAGCTGAAGTCACGATATCCGAAGATGATCGAGCGAGATGCTCGATCTCGAGGTCGATCTCAGTGCACTTTAACCGTTTTTGGCCGCTAGCGAGGGGGGGACCATCGAGCTGTTTGGCCTATTTCGGGAAGGCGGCGATGATGCTTTTACGGAGACGTTTTCACTTTATCATTTATCATCTTTTTCTCTCTGTTCGAAGGCGATTTCGCCATTGTTAGACTTTGAAGCTTTGTTCTTGAATCTTTGAATCGTTTAAGTTTAAATCCATCGTTCGTCATGTTTATTAGTTCGTCTTTTACGCTTTGTTTGGTTTACTTTATGTGTAGCGAGTAGTTTATTCGGGTTTTAGGGTTGAGAGGATTCAAAGGGGTCGAAAAGGTTTTCAAAGTTTGGTGTTTTCTTGTTCTTCATGGCTTTCTCTTCTAGGATGTCGAGTTCTTAAGGTTTAAAGACTCTCACGCCAACTTTATGATCAGAGAGGCCTCTTACCTTGACAGGATCCAGAGATCTCTGAAAATCGCATCCTAGAGACTAGTTACCCTTTCCCGAACGCCATGGTAGTTTAGGGGATTAGTTAAGCCGCGTGTTTGAAATCTGAGTTCTTTGCCCTTCAATCACTTCTTCCGCCAAACGCCATGGGTCTGGAGGAGAGAATGAAGGAGTGATCCATACCACACGCCATGGATGGATCATGTTTTGTTTTCAAGGCTTAGAGAATCTCACAAAGTGAGTAGATTTAGAGTTTTCAAACCAAGCTTGGACCTTTGAAACCCTTGAACATGAATCTCAACCCTGGACCCTCTTTCTTAGTATTCTTACATCTCTGTTAGTCATTCGCTTGCTATTTGTTCGCATCCTGGTCATTAGGTTCGTTTCTGTTGAACATTTAGACGAGATCGATCGTTGTTGCTCGATCTAGTGGTCGATCTTGTGGTCGATCCACTAGTCGATTTTTATAAATTCATAGCTTTTCATTTTAATCATTTTGTTTGTTCGTCGTGGTAGTTCACTCGTTCTTAGTATTTTTAAAATAGTTTTGCCTTGCATTTAGTCGTTGCATCTACTTTTTAGGATTTTTACAAAACCGTTCATCATTTACCTAGCTTTACTCGATCCTTGCATTGTCATTGCACTTTCTAGCTCCTAGGTTGGATTGATTCCTCTTGCACTATACTACGACTGTGTGCTGCTTGAGTTTTGATAACCTCTTGTTGCATTTGATCATCACACTTGCATAAAAAAAACCTGTTATCAGAGATCTCCTAATAGGTATCTTGAAGGCTGTCATGTATGCCCAAAGAGCATCATCTAGCTTGTGAGACCAATCCTTCCTAGTTATCCCCACAGTCTTCTCCAAGATAGCTTTGATTTCTCTGTTAAATACTTCCACTTGGCTACTGGTTTGAGGATGGTAGGGAGTAGCAACCTTATGCTTAACACCATGCTTCCTTAGCAATCTCTCAAAGACCTTGTTGATGAAGTGGCTCCCTCCATCACTGATGACACATCTTCGAAGAGCTTCAGCCCAACTTTGGCGTCATTTGTAGGACTTGCTACTGCTTTAACCAAACATCAAACAGATCCACTTCAAGAATTGAGTTCAGGGGCATCTCATCTCTCTTGGAGATGCCTCCCTTCCTTTGGCATGCATCACATGAGGAGATTTAAGCTTGGGCGTCCTTGAACAAACTGGGCCACCAAAAACCAGCTTGAAGCACCTTTTGTGCTGTCTTGAAAGTGGCAAGGTGACCACCATAGGTTGAACCATGACAATGATGAAGGACACCTTCCTCTTCTGCTATGCACCTTCTGAACAGCCCATCAGTTCCCTTCTTGTAGAGATAAGGTTCATCCCAATAGTAGTGAGATACATCCTTATAGAACTTCTTCTTTTGATAAGCATCAAGTCTGGTTGGGACATCTCCACAGGCCATGTACTTAGTGAAATCAGCATACCAAGGCAGCTTCTCTTCTTCCAAACTCATTATCTCAACTGTTTTCATTCCCAATGCATGTAGTTCCTCTTCTGGTAGATTGTCATTGATGGGGACAAAGTCATCAATCCTTAGCCTTGAGAGGTGATCAGCCACACCATTTTTGGTGCCTCTTTTGTCTACAATCTCCAAGTCAAACTCTTGCAAAAGGAGTATCTATCTGAGGAGTCTTGGCCTTGGCTTGGTATCCTTCTTGGCATAGATGTACCTTAATGCAACATGATCAGTGTAAAGTATAACTGATATCCCTTGTATTTACACCATTTAGGGCTGTATTTAGTACATGTTTTGGTCCTCTTTTGCATATTTTCCCTTAGCTTTTGTCCCATTTTCTTCTTCTTTTAGACTTAGGTTGCATTAGGAGTATAGATTGCATTTTCCTTGCATATTGGATGTTTTTAGGTGCTTTTGGAGCTTAAAGGAGCTTGGAGGAGCTTTGGGAATGATCCAGGAGGCTAGCTGGACAAAAGGGAGCAAGAAGGATCAAAGCATAAGATCTCTGCAGAAGTTTTCGGTTAGAGCCTGGTGATTTTCGGTCTCTGGTGACCGAAATGGAGCAGTATCGATCACCAGTATCGGTCTGATGTGGTCGACACAAACACACCGTTCTAATTTCGGTCGTGTGTGTCGATCACTGATGACCGATACAGATAAATTTCGGTCACTGGAGGTCAACACAACTGACCGATACTGACCCAGCCCGAACCTGTTTTTAATTACACTTTTGCCACCTTTCTAGGGTTTTCTCCCTTAGGCTATAAATAGCCCCTTTTCTATATTTTCCAGAGGTCTTGTCAAAAATACTGTTCTTAAGCTATTTCTTTAAGTTTGTAAGACAATTTCTTTGCTTTGTTTAATACAATCAAGTATTTGCTTTAATCTTTCTTTAATCTTTCTTTTAATCATGATTAGCATCTCCTCCCTTTGTGATTTGGTGTTAAACATGATTATGAGTGAGTAGTTACCTTAGGGTTTCTAGATGTGGTAGATTAAGGGAATCTATGGCTTGATTAAGGCTCGTTATGTGCTTCTGTTTATGGGTTCCTCTCTATTAATCTGTTATTCATGCTAGATTAGTCTTGATCAAACTGGTCTAGGTTGTTAGCTTTCTCTTATGCCCACCAAGTGTTTGATGAAATATTGAACCTGTTTAATAGAGGATTTGCTGGCCTTGGCTCAAGAGATTGACTGTTTGAGAAGCATTTTGACTTGAATAGAGTTGATTAGTCTTGCTTGCTTGATGTTTTAGCACTAATGAGAGTTAGTTCTTGTTAAGATGTTTAGCAAAGGGTTATTTGCCAAGAGATTGGATCTAACTAGCTTAGTTGTGAACTCTATGTCTAGGAACCACCATTGTTTGCTTACTTGCTTGATCAATGTAGTTTGAAACAGCCTTAATCAATGTCTGAAATTCCCCAAAGTCAATAACCACATCTAGGAACTTGTCTTTCCCTAATTTGAATTTCGAATTTGCTCTGTTTTGCTCTGTTTCACTCTGTTTTTCTTGCTTAGTATTGCTTAGTTTGCTTTTGCTTTCACCTTGTTGCTGCTTGGTTCACTTAGGTTGTTAGAACTGTTGCTTAGGCAACAAAACCCCTTTCCTGGCTTGCTTGACTTAGAGATTCCACTCTCAACTCTTCTGTCTTTCAACTCTTCCCATTTCGATTGATACAACCCTATGCTATACTGCAACTGACTAGTACAAGCTAGGGCAATTGTCTTACAAGGGATAAAACCCTTGTATCAATTTGGCGCCGTTGCCATTTGGAAAACAATTTGAATCATTAGAGTTTGTAGAATCTTTAAGATCAAGCTTTTATTTTTCTTTGGTTACTAACTCTCTTTGACTTTCATTTCTGTCTTTCAGGTATATGAACTTGAGGTCCAGAGGTTCAAGCAACCTTGTGGAGTTCATAGACAACATCAACCTGCTGGACAGAGGACAGAGAGCAAGGAGACAGCAAGAAAGACAGCAACACTTGCAAAGGCTTGGTATGAACATTCAAGATCAAGCCATGGATGATAACAGATTTCAGGGTCCTCAAGGTGCTGCAGGAGCTCAGGGCATACAGGGACACCAAGGTGTTCAAGGCTTACAAGTTGAGCAAGGACCAAGAGGCGCTGCACAAGCTCCAAGAGCAGCTAGACCTATTGGCGCAGGTGATGCACCAAATGCCTACAACAACAGGACAGGTATCATCCCACCAGCTGTCCAAAACAACAACTTTGAAATCAATTCTGGATTGATTTCAATGGTCCAGAGCAGCAAATTCCATGGGTTACCACTTGAAGACTCCCTGGACCATTTAGACAACTTTGATAGGCTCTGTTCCTTGACCAAGATAAATGGAGTTAGTGAAGATGGCTTCAAGCTCAGACTGTTCCCCTTTTCTCTAGGAGATAAGGCACACCAGTGGGAGAAAAATCTTCCCCAAGGCAGTATAACCAGCTGGGATGAATGCAAGAAAGCCTTTCTAGCAAAATTCTTCTCCACTTCCAGAACTGCTAGAATCAGGAATGAAATCTCAGGGTTTGCACAAAGGAACAATGAAAGCTTTGGAGAAGCTTGGGAAAGATTCAAGGGTTACACTCTGCAATGCCATCATCATGGCTTCTCACAAGCCTCTTTGCTGTCCACTCTCTACAGAGGAGCCTTGCCTAAGATAAGAATGCTTCTGGACACAGCATCAAATGGGAACTTCCTGTCAAAAGATGTAGATGAAGGTTTGGAGTTAGTAGAGAATTTGGCTCAGTCTGATGGAAACTACAATGAGGAGTTTGATAGAGCACCAAGGAGTGCTAAGGATGAGTTAGAATCCACCAAGAAAGAGATCAAGTCTCTAGATGAGAAGCTGGACTTGTTCCTAAGGGAAAAGAAAGAAGTTCACTTTGTGGGAGACATGGTTCAGCTTGATGATCAGGAACAATGCCAAGTTGAGGAGATGAACTACTTGGGCAACCAAGGTGGTTACAACAACTATGGGAACTACAGACCAAATCCCAACTTGTCTTACAGGAACAACAATGTTTCCAACCCACAAGACCAGGTTTACCCTCAACAGCAACAGCAAGCTGCACCAAGACCTTTTATCCCCTACAACAATCAAGGTTTTCAGCAGAGGAACAACAACTATCAGCCTAGGGCGCCCTACAACCCTCCAGGATTCAATGTTCAAGCTCAAGGACAAGCTTCCTCCAGCTCTCAAGACACTGAACTCAAGACCCTCATGCAACAAATGATCAACACTCAAGTCAGCGCAACCTTGGAAATGAACAAGAAGTTTGCAGAGGTCCATAAAATTGATTCAGTGAATGTAGAGCTCACCAACAAGTTTGATGAATTGGCTGCAAGAGTCAAAACACTGGAGAACAACAAAGGCATCGCTGGTCCCAAGCCTCAAGGACACTTTCCTGGAAAACCATAGGCTAGCCCAAAGGAATTCTGCAATGCCATTGTCACAGAAGAAATGAACCTCTCACCTGAAGAGGAGGCTATCATTAAAGAGTTCCTCTACTTGTTCACTGAGGACATTGAACCTCTAATTGGGGGGGAAGAGTTTCTAGAAGTTGAAGCTGAACAAAGAGCTGTGGAAAGAGAACCCTTTGGAGTTGAGGAAAACTCAGATGATGAAGAGTGGTGGGCGCCACATGAGATTGTTGACAACACAAAGGATTACTTGATGGATGCTGTTGATGACCAGAAGGAACCTCAACCAGCTACTCTTCCTATCTATCAACCAACCATCCCTTTTCCAGGGAGGTTCAAAGAACAGCTACTTCAGAAGTATGAAACTCTCTATGCTGCTCAGATGGAGTTGAGAGGGTTGAATGGCCAAGAAAAAGTTGAAAAGCTAAAGGTGAAGACTGGACCACCAGAAGTTAAGGAGCTTAATGTCAAGAAACTTGGAGATCCAGGCTGCTTCACTCTCCCATGTGAGCTAAAAGGGAGGACTTTCAAGAACTGCCTCTGTGATTTAGGGGCAAGTATCAACCTTCTCCCATCCTCTACTGCTAAAGCTCTTGGCTACACTCAACTGCAAGAAAGCAATGTATCCCTTACTATAGCTGATGGGACAGTGAAGAGACCACTAGGGAGTCTCAAGGATGTGCCAATGATGATAGAAGGAGTGACCATTCCCACTGATTTCCTGGTGCTTGATGTGGAAGGGCACATAAAGAATGCTATCATTCTAGGAAGACCATTCCTAGCCTCAGCTGGAGCAGTGTTTGATGCTAAGGATTGCACTATTGAGCTGAAGCCGACCAAGAAGAAGGTTCTAAGGTTTGACTCAAAGGGGAATAAGCTGGAGAATGAGCAAGCCTTCTCAATGGAGATCAAGAAGCTGAAGCAGCCTAGAAAGAATTGGCCAGAGTTTGAAGGCTATCAAGGAGAAAGTTTTGATGGCTGCTGCTTGGTCAAGTTCTTTGAAGACACCACTGAAAAGGAGGTCCTTGAAGTGGTTAATTACAAGAATATGAATGATGTTAAGCTGGTTACTAGCAAAGGAGAAGTGGTTTTGCAACCAAGTGTCTCCAAGAAGGGAGAGTTTTGCTTCAAGCTTCAGCTAGAAGGGAAAGCTACACCTTTTTGCCAAGATCAAGGTGAATGGAGTCACCACCAAGGTCAAGGGAAGCAAGATGACACCAAGGAGTTCCAAGACTCCTTCTCCTCACCTCAACTAAAGAGGTAACCAAAGTCAAGCTTAGTGGCTTTAAACAAGCACACTTGGGAGGTAATCCCATGTTATCCTTTTGTATATATTATGCTTTCTAGATTATCTTTTATGCTTTGTTTTAGTGTATAGAAACAGGATTCTGAACTGGGGTTTGAGAAAGTCTGAAGGGGACAAATAACAGGTGTATTCTGGCTGGTATCGGTCATTTGTATCGGTCATGACAGACCAATACACATATTTTCGGTCAGTAGTATCGATCATGACTGACCGATATCAGTAGAGCCAGTCTACACCAGTCAACATATCGGTCACTTGTGATCGATATGGAAAGAAGTTTGAAGGTGGGAAAGTTTTCGGTCATTCATATCGACCACACTTGGTCGACGTAAACATACCATATGATTTTTGGTCTATCGTGTCGACCACTGTTGATCGATACGATTCTTGAAATCATATCGGTCACCAGTATCGATCACTCAAGATCGACACAATCATACCAGATGTATTTCGGTCAAGTATGTCGACCACTGATGACCGATACAAATCCCAGGAAGCACGTCAGTCTCTAATATCGATCACTCATGACCGAAAATGCAATTTCGGTCAGTAATATCGGTCATGAGTGACCGAAACTCCATCCAAGGTAAGTGTATCAACTTCCAAAAAAAAATTCTCTCCTTTGGTTTGGCGCCAAGGGAGTTTAAATTTTTAATTGGGATTCCTTCTGACCTCTTTATTGGCTTCTGAACACCTTTTGTTTTTGTCCCCCACACTTTTGATTCCTTATGTTCCCTCACCAACCTTTGATTCCTTTGGTTTCTCCTCCTTTCTCTCTATTTAAGCAACAATCTTCTTTCACTTCTCTTCACACTTAAACTCACTCTTCTTCTCACCTAAGGCTCGAAATTACTAGTTCTTCTTCTCTTTTATTGCTTGCTTTAAGTGTTCAGAAGTCCACAAAAGGTTTGCTTCCTAAACTATCTCTCTTTGCTCTTACTCTTTGCTTATGTTAAAAATCGCTTAGTAAGAAGTTTTTAAGAGCAAGTAGTGTTTAGTTTTAAATGTTGTGCTATGATTTTGCATTTTGGATTTTTTGTTGAAATATCAAGCTAGACTGTTAAAGTTATGCTTAATTGTCTATTCATCTCATAGCTTGTTTAATTTCATCCATTTTGCAACATCATCATCTCTTTGCCTAGGAACCGCTTTGCTAGGATGTCATGCATAACTGCTTATCTTCTGTTCATCCTAGCTTATTTAGTTGTTGGCTTTTAATCTCTTTTTGCTTTGAAGAAGTTTAAGCTTGTTGATTAGGACTTGTTAGACTTCTCTTAGCTTAAGGAGCTTTTTATTTAAAAGCTTTCAGCTATTTGGTTCTTCAACTTCTGTTCTTTCACTTACATTGTTTTCAAGCTTTGCTTTTGAAGGTACAATGGGAAGAACAAAAGTCGCTGCTGGGAAAAAGGGAAAAGCACCTCAAGAGGCAACCACATCACCACCAGCAAGGCAAGAAAAAGGAAAGGGAAAAGCTGTTGAGCAATCCTCTAAGGCCGCTGGAAAGAGACCTGCTGAAGATAAAAGCACCAAGCAGAGAGGCAAAGGCAAAGCTGTGGAAGAAGAGGTTCCACCCATGAAGCTCAGTGCTAGGGAACTAATGGCGGGATTCAGCAGATGCACCTTCAAGCCAACAAGGTATCCATGCACCTCCACAATGAAGGAGCTTGGAATCTATGAAGACTGCATCAGCACCTTTAAGCAAATGGGACTTCAAAAGTTATTACAACCTCTCCCATCCTATGAGCGCTTCACCCATCAATTCCTCTCCACCCTCAAGGTGGTTTACTATGAGCAGAGTGAACTTCCTGACCATGATGGATGTATTTCTTTCAAGCTTGGGAAACAGAAGTTCAAGGTTGATAAGCTATTTCTAGGCTCGGGTTTATGATGCAGAGAGGTTATCAAAATCTAATGCAAGCAATGTTGTAGTATAGCAAGCAAGAGAGAGTCAATCCACTTCTAGGAGATAGAGAATGCACAGAGAATGCAAGGACTAAGGCAAATCTAAGCAAAATGAGATAGTTTATGAGAAAATATCTAAAAACTAGATGCAGCAACTTAAACAGAGTGAAACCTATTTTAAAAATACTAGAAAGTAAGAAACTACCACGAGAAACAAACAGATTAATCAAAGGAAAGAGCTTCGAATTATTAAAATTCGACTAGTGGATCGACCACGAGATCGACCACTAGATCGAGCAGTAACAATCGATCTCGTCTAAAATCGTAAGAACAGTAAAGCTAATGACCAGGATGCTATCAGATAACAAGCGAATGATGAGAATAGACGTAAAGATGCTAAAAGAAAGGGCCTAGGGTCGAGATTCATGGTTAGGGGTTTCAAAGGTTAGACCTTGGGTTTGAAACTTTAGATCGACTCACTTGGTGAGGATCTCTAAGCCTTGAAAATAAAACAAGATCTATCTGTGGCTTTCGGTATAGATCACTCTTTCATCCTCTCCTCCAAACCCATGGCTTTTGGTGGAAAGAGAGGTCGAAAGGCAAGGAAAACAGATTTCAAGTAAATGGCTTAACTAGTCCCCCAAACTTCCATGGCTTTTGGGAAGGGGTAACTAATCTCTAAGGTGTGATCTTCCGAGGCTCCTGGATCCTGTCAAGGTAAGGAACCTCTCAGATCATGAAGCTCTTGGCGTGAGAGTCTTCAAGCTTTAAGCTTTCAACACCTTAGAAGAGATAGCCTTTAAAAACGTTTAGAAAGACCCCAAGATCGAAACCTTTTCTACCCCTTAATCCTCTCAACCCCGAACCCAAAGGAACTACTCACTACACATAAAGTAGATCAAGCAAAGCATATGAAACGAAACGATGAACATGAAAGAAAAACTAGATTAAACGATAAGGATTCGAATACAAAAGCTTAAGAGAAAAACGAGTTTTAACAATGGTGTTCTTCGAAAACCAGAGAGAAAAACATAAAGAAGAAGATAAGAATCTAAAAGTTATCAAAAAAGGGTGTCGCCGCCTTGCCTAAAATGCCCAAACAAGCCAATGGTCCCCCCTTCGCTAGCAGCCAAAAACGGTTGAAAGGACAGAAATCGACTCCAAGATCGAGTGGTTCTCTCGATCATATCCAGACATCGTGTCTTCGGCTCGATCTGGGTCTCGATCTTCATCGGCGAATCGAGTGTTGCATCCGATCTCGGTATCGATCTTCGGCTGGATCGAGTGGTGTACTCGATCTGTCTCTCGCTCTGCATGGCGTCATTTACGTCTGTACCGATTGATCGATTGCTTCACTCGATCTCCGTCTCGATCATTCTCCTTGGATCGCCTAGTTGGCTCGATCTTCTGGTCGATCAACTCCTAGATCGACCGGCCATGCTCGATCTGCTGCTCGATCTCTGGTCCTTAGCATATTTCCGAGCTCCCACGAACTGCTACATCAGCTTCAGCACGTCCACGAACCTCCACGACTCCAAAGCAGCCAGAAACAACCTGAATGTGATGCAAAATGCAAGGAAAAATGCGTATGCTGATGCAAGAATGCTCTAGGACCCTAAGTGATGCAATCTAACCTAAAACATGATACAAATGCATGAAAAGCTAACTAATGAGTATGCAAAATGTATGCAATATGCAATAACATCAACTCCCCCAAACTTACTTCTTGTTTGCCCTCAAGCAACAGAAAATAAGTAAGGAAGAGAGGTTTTCAGAAAAATGAATGGGGTTTTAAACTTTTTGCAAAGGTGCCTTTCAAATGAATCAATCTCAATGTCCTAGTTAACAGTTCTAAAATGCTATGCTTACACTCATGCTCCAAAGAACTTAGCCATACTCATCACACAAAGAAATTCAAATCATGACTCTCCTATTCCTAACAATCAAAGAAACTCATCCTTTAACATTCATTAACATTCGAACCATGAATCAAACGTATGCACTTTAAAACAAAACACATTTGGCTAAGGGTTATGGTTATGAGCATATAATGATCTCATTTGAAAAATGTTTATAAATAGAACAAGGGTTTCTCTCAAAAATGGTTGAACTTATGCATAATGCTAAAGGTAAAGACAATTTATGCATACATGATTAGATTCTCATCTACCCATGTAAACTATCAAATGATCCTATACCCCTCTCATTTAAGAAATTTTATCCTCACTCACCACTTAAGAGTCTACCCTTTCCTTCACAAATTTAGCAATCCCCAATTCAAAGTAAAGACATTTTTAAACTTTTAGGCAAGTGAAAGGTTTTGAGAAATACTTTTGCTCTTTAGAAATTTCTTATTGGTAGCTCTCTTATTATTTTTTTCTTTTCATTTTTTTTTTTATTTGGCACTTAGGCTCTTTTTATTTCTTTTTCTTTTCTTTTCTCTTTTTTTTATTTTATTATGGAGAGCTACCTCCTGAAATTAGAGCATACTTATGTTTTTAAAAACAACCTTTCACTTAAAACCTCATTTCTTTCCTTAAAACACAAAGCTCTTTGAAACCGAAAACAAATGATCTAGAAAGCAACCCCAATGATCCCCCAAACTTATCCTAAGCCTACACTTAGCTTCAAAATGCAAAGCTAGCAACAATATGAAAACCAAATCATGTCGCCTAAACCTAACACTTTATGCCAAGTTCAAACCGAAAAGAAGGCCTCACAAAGATGTCACACAAGAACATTATGCCAAGTTCAATTCAAGCCACGAAAATCCTAACAAGTGATCCAAGCATGGTAAGAACTTACTTTCAAAGCATAGACAAAGCATTAGAGAACTACTAACTAGGGCATTGAAACAATTCATAAGTAAAATCACCTTTGTAAGAAATTCTAACCCCTTATGCAAAATGCAAACAACCTAAGTGATATGAGAAACTCTAGGCTCAATCCTAACATGTTTTTTTTTTTTTTTTTTTTTTAAAGATGAATGCAACTACATGAATCTTTGAAAAAATTTTAAAAATTTTACCAATTTTTCATGACTAAAGACTCAAGGATGCAAAAAGGAAAATAAGATCAAAGAACACAAGATTAAATCACACATGTACTCCCCCAAACTTGCTTGACACGTTCCCGGTGGCAAACTCATCCGAAGGAGCATCAAAACACAATGCAAGAAACAAACATGAGTGGTTATATACAATGGAAGAAGGTTGTTTACCTCTGGTCTAGGCTCGGCTGGAACTTGAGGATGTTCCAGAGGAGCTAGAGATCGTTGCTTTGCCTTTGTCAGCTGGTTCTTGGAGAGAGTGGCGCGCCGGCTGAATGTTGTCTCCTTGGGTCTCGCGGATGACAATTCCTCCGGTTGAGAGCCTTCTCTTCTCGGGTTGTTGCATCTCTTGACTTGCAGCTGGCTTAGGCGTGCCTCCCTGAAGTGCTTTGACTTTCTTCCCAAGCTTCTTAAGCATCTTGCCTTGCCACTTGTTAATCTTCCTTTGCATCTCTACCACCGATGCTAGGAACTTCTCGGTTTTTGTCCTCGGCTCAAAGTCCAGCTTGGGAAGTGTGTAAGCCTCGGGCATCTCGTCTTCCGTGCCTAGAGACTCTCACCTTTGACGCGGGGCAATGGCTGAAGCAGGCGGTCCTCCTAAAGGGGCAAAGCATTCTTCCTCCGTGGGCAAGAACTCGATGTTCCCAACACCAAGCAGCTCGGTTTCATCTCTGTTGGGAAGGATGCACACTCTCTTCTTGTCCTCGTCATCAATGAAGAGGTAGGCATAGAACCCTTCTGCTGGCGTGCGTCCCAAGCTATCAGTATTCCTCATGTATGCTTCATCCATGAAAGCTCTGTTTGGGACGTGAGCAAAGTCATGAATGGGCACACCGGCTTGCACGAACAGAGGAGTAAGGAAGCTGCCAATGTAAGAGGAGGTTGCCTTGTACTTCACCAGAGAAGCCGCGAGCACACAGCCGTAGTTCACCTCATCGCCGAGTTCATCTTCTATGGGCTCTTCATTTGCATCCGGATCAGACACCAAGTGCTTCACACCTTGGAACAGGAAGCACAGCTCTGTCTTCGTGACCGTAGGAGCAACAGACCTTCCACTGAACGTGTTGGCAATCAGCTTCAGAGTATACCTCAGAACCGGGCTCCTTACTCGCTTGATCTTGGCGGTGTTGGCCTTGTAATCTTCATTGCTGATCAGGTCCCAAAACTCGTCGGCTTTCTTGAAGGCTGGGAACTCGACCTTGTATGCATCAGCGTTGAGACCGTAGGCTTGGCATAGCTCAGGGATGGAGAGTGTGTAGGTTTGACGTCCAACTTTGAAGTAGAGGCGGCCTTGAGAAGGGACGGGTGCACTAGGATTTTCATACCGGAACTCCAAGGTGGCAAGGAAGTCTATTGTCACTTCAGGAATGGTTGGGCAATCCATCCGTGACAGACATCTTAAGCCAATGTTCTTGAGGAGTTGGTCGAAGTCCCCAAGAATCCCAAGCTTAGACAACAGCTCTCGATCCGCAAACTTTGTAGGTTCAAACCGGAGCCTCTCTAGCCGCATCTTATCTCTCTTCTCATCCTTGCTCCATCTAACCCTCTCTTGAACTGCCACTTCTTGTCCTTCTCCTTCCTGTACACGGCGGTTTGATGAGAATGAGAGAAGAGAAGGAGAGAATTTATAAAAGGCTACCCTAGAATTTTGGGGAATAAATAAAAATCATATCTAAGTAAAGGAGAATCAAATCTTTAGATGCTGAAAAATCTGGAATTATTCCTTTTACTTAGCTAGTTTTAAAAATTCAAAACCAATCCTATATTCTAAAACAAGATCTTGCGGATTTAAAGGAGATTTTCTAGAATTAAATCATTAAATCTTTGAAAATACATTTGCAAGAAGTTCAGAATATCTTTTGCTAGCTTTTGAAAAGTAAAACTCTCACTCTCTTTGTTTAAAAATCTCGAGCAAAACAGGAATGAAAGGGTGAGAGGATGTTTGAAATATTTAAAGACTAGCAAAACCAAAACAATGGGTGGTCAAAGTGGTTTTTCTGACAAAGTCTTGGTCAAGGCACATCTTTCATGGTCAAAGATGCTTGCCTTGACCAAGTTTTGAATTCAAAAGTTGGAGGAAAAAGAGTAAAGGAGGGAAAGAAAAATGTTACCTCGGCTTGAGATCGAGTCCATTTGGTCGATCTAGGACTCGATCTCATGCCCAAAATGGCTTAGATCGAGAGGGTTACTCGATTTGAGACTCGATTCATAGTGAATCGAGTCCTAGATCGATTGGCTCTCTCGATCATTGAGATGTTGGCTCCTCGGCTAAGTCCTCATGATCGAGCTATGTCCTCGATTTAGGGGTCGATTTGGCATAGATCGAGTGATGGATCGAGTCGAGTGATCGATCAGTTTTCAACAGATTTTTCCGAGAGAAATTAGATCGGTCGATCCGATTTGGATCGATCGATCCTTTTTCGTCAAGGTCGATCTTGTCACTCGATCTCGTCTAGATCGACTGGCTCCTCTCGATTCACTGACTCGATCTAGCAAAGATCGAGCCAGGATCAGTCGATCTAGCACTCGATCTCTAGCCTTATTCTAACCCCTATTGCCTTTTTAAGACCTCAATGTCAAGGTTTAGACTCCTTATACCTGTTCCTACACACTTGCAAGATAAAAACATAAAACTGAAAGGGAAATAAAGCAGAAGTATGTACAAGATAAACATGGGAATGCCTCCCAAGTGCGCTTTCTTTAACGTCTTTAGCTAGACCTTACTTGGTCTAAGCGGATGGTGGGTCTTGGAGGAGCACCGAGGTACTCTCCTTGTCGTAGCTGTCTGCCAAGTAGGGCTTGACTCTGTGTCCGTTGACGGTGAATGCACTGCCACTTTTTCCCATCAGAGTAACAGCTCCATACGGCAAGACTTCTTGAATCACGAACGGTCCGCTCCACCTTGATTTCAGCTTGCCCGGGAAGAGCTTGAGTCTCGAGTTGTACAGCAACACTAGTCCTCCTTCCTTAAGCTCCTTGGTAACCAACTTCTTGTCATGAACCTCCTTAGTCTGCTCCTTGTATATCCGGGAGCTCTCGTAAGCGTTCAGCCTTAACTCATCCAGTTCGTGTAGCTGAATAAGGCATCTCTCCTGAACCGTCTTGAGATCAAATTTCAGCCTCTTCACAGCCCACAACGCACGGTGTTCCAGCTCAACCGGGAGGTGACAACCCTTGCCATAAAGTAGAGTGAAAGGAGTTGTACCAATTGGCGTTTTGAAAGCGGTACGGTAGGCCCAAAGAGCGTCATCCAGCTTCACTGACCAGTCTTTCCTTGTTGCTCCGACAGTCTTCTCTAGAATGGCCTTGCTTTGCCTGTTGGAGACCTCCACTTGACCGCTTGTTTGAGGATGATACGGTGTAGCCACCTTATGCTTAACCCCATACTTTCTCAAGAGGTTCTCAAAGACCTTGTTTATGAAGTGGCTTCCTCCATCGCTTATAACAACCTTGGGTACTCCAAACCTTGGGAAGATGATACTCTTGAACAACTTGATTACCACCTTAGAGTCATTTGTAGAGGAAGCAACAGCCTCAACCCATTTGGAGAAATAATCCACAGCTACTAAGATGTATTTGTTGCCGTATGAAGAAGGGAATGGCCCCATGAAGTCAATCCGCCACGCGTCTAACACGTCAACCTCGAAGATAGGAACTTGAGGCATTTCGTTCCTCTTTGTTATATTCCCTGCTCGTTGACATGCCTCACAGCTCTTCACAAACTCGTGTGCATCTTTAAAAATGGAGGACCACCAGAAACCGGCTTGCAACACCTTCGTGGCTGTCTTGAACGAGGCGAAGTGTCCTCCGTAAGAAGAGCCATGGCAATGGTAGAGGATGTCCCTGGCTTCTTCCTTTGTAACACATCACCGGTACAAGCTGTCTACTCCTCTTTTGTATAAGTAGGGCTCGTCCCAAAAGTAGTCACTAGCCTCCCTCAAAAACCTCTTCTTGTGATAGCTGTTGAGATGTGTTGGCTCCTCACCACACGCTAGATAGTTCACCACATCAGCATACCATGGTAGATCCTCCTCCTTGAAACTCAGCACCTCCTCAAACCTCCCTTCTAGCTTCCCACAAACAGCCGTAGTAATCGCCATAAGCTGCTCTTCTGGAAGAGAGTCATCTAAGGGGAGAGACTCGTTGATCCTTAGCCGTGAGAGGTGGTCAGCGACTCCATTTTCTATCCCTTTCTTGTCTTTAATCTCCATGTCAAACTCCTGGAGTAATGAATCCATCTTAAGAGCCGAGGCTTAGTGTCTTTCTTCGAGTAGATGTATCGTAAGGCAGCGTGATCCGTGTATACAATAGCCTTGGAGCCAACGAGATATGATCTGAACTTCTCAAAGGCAAAGACTATTGCAAGCAGCTCCTTCTCCGTAGTGGTGTATCGTGATTACGTGTCATCCAAGGTCCTTGAAGCATAATAGATCACGTGTAGCTTCTTGTCTTTCTTCTGACCAAGGACGGCTCCTACGGCGTAGTCACTAGCATCACACATGATCTCAAAGGGGAGAGACCAGTCTGGTGCTTGGACTATAGGGGCTGATGTAAGGGCTTCCTTGATGGTCACGAAAGCCTTCAAACACTCCTCATCGAATACAAACTCAGCTTCCTTGCACAACAGCCGTGTAAGAGGGCGAGCAATCTTGGAGAAATCCTTGATGAAACGCCTGTAGAACCCTGCGTGCCCCAAGAAGCTTCTGATTCCCTTGACATTAACCGGCGGCTCAAGACCCATCATGACCTCCACCTTAGCTTGATCAACCTCAATACCCTTCTCTGATATCTTGTGACCGAGCACGATCCCTTCCTTAACCATGAAGTGGCATTTCTCCCAGTTCAGCACCAAGTTTGTCTCTTCACAACGTTTAAGTACCATGCAAAGATTCAACAAACACGCAGGAAAGGACGCACCATACACAGAGAAGTCATCCATGAATACCTCCACCATCTCCTCTATAAGATCAGAGAAGATCGACATCATACACCGCTGAAAGGTAGCCGGTGCATTACACAATCCAAACGGCATCCTTCGATATGCAAAGGTACCGTAGGGACATGTGAAAGTCGTCTTCTCCTGATCGTTTGGGTGAATAGGAATTTGAAAGAAACCGCTATACCCATCGAGAAAACAATAGTAAGGGTGATTTGCAAGTCTCTCAAGCATTTGATCAATAAAAGGCAAGGGGAAATGGTCTTTCCTAGTCGCAAGGTTAAGCTTCCTATAGTTTATTCTATGACCAGTAATGGTCCTAGTAGGGATAAGTTCATCCTTTTCATTCCTTATAACCGTGATCCCTCCCTTCTTAGGCACCACCTGTACAGGGGAAACCCACGTGTTGTCACTTATGGGATAGATCACGTCGGCCTCTAAAAGCTTAAGGATTTCCTTCTTAACAACCTCTTTCAAGTTAGGATTCAAACGCCTTTGATGTTCTATAGAAGAGGCGTTCTCATTATCCAAGTGAATCCTATGAGTGCATAGCATTGGTGAAAGGCCCTTGATGTCACTTAAAGAGTACCCAATGGCCTTCCTATACTTTCTCAACTTAGTCAAGAGCGAGTGCAACTCATCATCACTGAGGTTTTCGTTTACTATCACGGGATAGGTGTTATTAGGCCCTAAGAAAGCATACCTTAGCCCTTTTGGGAGCTCCTTAAGGTCCACCTTTGGGGCTAACAGCTCACTTCAGTCATCCTCGTGGCTGTTGTTGTTGCTTTCCTCCTTGGAACTCTCCTTTGAACTCGAGGCATGGCCCTTCAGACTGCTTTCCTCCAACGCTATCCCTTCCGAGATCGAGTCCTCCGGTCGATTCTCCCCTCGATGTCATCTAGATCGAGCCATTTCGCTCGATTCACTTACTCGATTTGATAGGGATTGAGTAAGGGATCGAGACGCTGAGTCGATCTTTTGATTGGACTCCAAAATGATCGGGAGGTCTCTCTCGATCGTCGACTCGATTGTTTTTCCTGATCGAGCATTCTTCTCGATCCGTCCATCGATTGTTGCGCCGGATCGAGTTGTGTTCTCGATTGACTCGTCGATCTAACTCCTGAATCGAGTGATAGCATCGATCTCGGGGTCGATCTCTAGGCAGAAACCTTCTTCATTTTTGATAATCCTCCTAGAATCCAGCAGGTTCACGTACTCTTGGGTTCTCTGGTCCACATAGGCAAACTCTCCTGGCTTCTTAGTCAGTGCTAGCTTCAGATGGTCTTCTAGAGCCAGCTCTTCCAGAAACTCATCCGCCAAGGCATCCATTGTTTCAATATAGAAAGCTTGTCCTTCAATGGTTGGCTTCTTCAGGACCTCGTTGATGTCGAAGTCTAGCCTGATCTCCTTCCCCAAATGCAAGGCAATCTTCCCATTCTTCACGTCTATGATAGCTCCGGCGGTTGCAAGGAATGGTCTCCCTAAGATGAGTGGGTCTTTAGGCTCCTCATCCATATCCAACACTACAAAGTCTGTAGGTACGTTCACACCACTGATTCGTACCGGCAAATCTTCAAGCAGCCCCACTGGCAACCTCACGCTTCTATCAGCCAGCACCAATGAGATCCGACAGTCTTTAAACCGAGTAAAACCAAGCTTCTTAGCCACGGAGTGAGGCATCAAGTTTATACTAGCCCCGAGATCACACAAGCAGCTCTTGAACTCTAGGGGACCCAAAGCGCAGGGTATAGTGAAGCTTCCAGGGTCTCCCAGCTTCTTGGGGACTATCTCCTTGTGTATAACCGCGTTACACTCTTCACTTAAAACAAGTACCTCCTTGCTTTCTTTGTTCTTCTTCACAAGGGTGTCCTTGAAAAACTTGGCGCACTTGGGCATCATAGCTAGACAATCAACAAGAGGCAGCTTGATTTCCACGTCTCTCAGGTGCTTCTCAAACAAGATCCGATGCTTCTCTATTAGCTGCTTTTTGAAACGACCGGGAAATGGCAACTTTGGTACGTAAGGTGGGGGCACGTAAGAGTTCTTCTCCTTGGTGGTTTGCTCACTTTTCTTCTCAGCGACCGCCTTATCTCCTCTCCTCGGCCCTTGGATCCAGACGTTGTCAAAGTTGATCTCATCATCATCAGCCGAAGGTTTACCCTCCCCCTCTTGAATTACAACGTCCTCGTTGTTCTTTGTGGAGACCGGAAGCTCGAGCTCTTTGCCACTTCTCAATGTGATAGCATTGGCATACTCTTTGGGATTCTGCTCACACTTTCCCGGAAGGCTGTTCTGACCACTCGTACTTGCTTTGCCTTTCTCCAACTGCTTGATCTTGTTGTTTAGGTTGGTGATCTGAGTGGAGAAGTCGGTTAGAGATGAGTCTAGGCGAGTGTTCATTTCAGCGAACTTCTGGTTGGTAGAGGCTTGCCCTTGTATTAGCTGTTGAAACATTGCTTGAACCGGATCAACTTGTTGTTGCATTGGTTGTTGTTGCTGAGGTGCAAAGCCCGGAGGGTAGTTAGGAGTATAACCCTTGTTGTTTTGTTGTTGCCCTTGGAAGTTGCTCGGCCCTTGACCCTAGAAACCACCACTCGGTTGAAAACCTTTGTTGTAAGGGATGAAAGGTTTAGCTTGCTGAGCAGGGTACACTTGGTCTTTAGGGTTGGCTAGGTTGTTGTTCTGGTAGCCTTGGTTGTAGCCTTGAGACTTGTAGTTGTTCTGTCCAGCCACCCAATTTGCTTCTTCTTGGCTTAGCTCTAACTCCTCTTGGTTCTCATCAGCTTCACCAACAAAGTGAACATGTTTCTTATTAGCTAACACCAACTTATCAATCTTCTCATGCAAAGATTTGAGCTCCTTCTTGTGAGACTCTAACTCTGATCCTCTTGGTGCACGGTCATAATCTTCAGCATAGTTTCCATCACTCAACGCCAGGTTTTCTATCAGCTCCATACCCTCTTCTACCTCTTGACCGAGGAAGTTCCCTTTGCTAGCTGTGTCAAGCAACAACCTGATCTTTGGTGAAGCTCCACGGTATATGGTACTGAGTAGTGTCTCCTCACTGAACCCGTGATGAGGACATTGGATCGTGTAATCTTTGAAACGCTCCATTGCCTCGTTGAATGTCTCATTGTTCCTTTGAGTGAAACCGCTGATTTCGCTTCTTAATCGTGCTGTTCTTGTGCTTGAGAAGAACTTTGAGAGGAATGCCTTCTTACACTCAGCCCATGATGTGATGGTGCCTTGTGGGAGGGTCTTCTCCCAATGTCTAGCTTTGTCTCCGAGTGAAAAGGGGAATAGGCGCAGCTTGAAAGCATCTTCGGATATGCCATTGATCTTGATCATCCCATATACTTGCTCGAAGTTGTCTAAATGCTCCAAGGGGTCTTCCATTGCTAAGCCGTGGAACTTGTTGTTTTGCACCATGGAGATGAAACCTGGCTTGATCTCGAAGTTATTGTTTTGCACCGGAGGAGGAGTGATCCCAAACCTATTGTAGTGGGTATTGGGAGCATCTCCGGCTCCTCTGATCCTTGGGGGTCTAGCCACGTGTTGGGGGTTTCCATTGCCCCGTCCTGCTGGAGGAGGTCCTTCTGGATGCTCGTGTTCAGCCATAGCTTCAAAGTCAACCAAACCGTGCTGACAATCTCCTCAAAGGCTCTTGTTTACTCTCTGACTCTCCTTTGCCGTGAGTGACCAAGTTGATGAATGTTGTCTAAGGGTTGTAGAAGATTGTTGTCTCCCCTTGAACGAAGATTCATGTACCTGAAAACACACGTTTGAGAGTAGAAGTATTAGTAACTTGAAAAAGGTAAAGACTTAGTATTTGCTAAGACCCAAATCTCTATGTTCTCTAAACAATCCTAGAATGGCAACGGCGCCATTTGATAAGCTATTTCTAGGCTCAGGTTTATGATGCAGAGAGGTTATCAAACTCTAATGCAAGCAATGTTGTAGTATAGCAAGCAAGAGAGAGTCAATCCACTTCTAGGAGATAGAGAATGCACAGAGAATGCAAGGACTAAGGCAAATCTAAGCAAAATGAGATAGTTTATGAGAAAATATCTAAAAACTAGATGCAGCAACTTAAACAGAGTGAAACCTATTTTAAAAATACTAGAAAGTAAGAAACTACCACGAGAAACAAACAGATTAATCAAAGGAAAGAGCTTTGAATTATTAAAATTCGACTAGTGGATCGACCACTAGATCGAGCAGTAACAATCGATCTCGTCTAAAATCGTAAGAACAGTAAAGCTAATGACCAGGATGCTATCAGATAACAAGTGAATGATGAGAATAGACGTAAATATGCTAAAAGAAAAGGCCTAGGGTCGAGATTCATGGTTAGGGGTTTCAAAGGTTCGACCTTGGGTTTGAAACTTTAGATCGACTCACTTGGTGAGGATCTCTAAGCCTTGAAAACAAAACAAGATCTATCTGTGGCTTTCGTTATAGATCACTCTTTCATCCTCTCCTCCAAACCCATGGCTTTTGGTGGAAAGAGAGGTCGAAAGGCAAGGAAAACAGATTTCAAGTAAATGGCTTAACTAGTCCCCCAAACTTCCATGGCTTTTGGGAAGGGGTAACTAATCTCTAAGGTGTGATCTTCCGAGGCTCCTGGATCCTGTCAAGGTAAGGAACCTCTCGGATCATGAAGCTCTTGGCGTGAGAGTCTTCAAGCTTTAAGCTTTCAACACCTTAGAAGAGATAGCCTTTAAAAACGTTTAGAAAGACCCCAAGATCGAAACCTTTTCTACCCCTTAATCCTCTCAACCCCGAACCCAAAGGAACTACTCACTACACATAAAGTAGATCAAGCAAAGCATATGAAACGAAACGATGAACATGAAAGAAAAACTAGATTAAACGATAAGGATTCGAATACAAAAGCTTAAGAGAAAAACAAGTTTTAACAATGGTGTTCTTCGAAAACCAGAGAGAAAAACATAAAGAAGAAGATAAGAATCTAAAAGTTATCGAAAAAGGGTGTCGCCGCCTTGCCTAAAATGCCCAAACAAGCCAATGGTCCCCCCTTCGCTAGCAGCCAAAAACGGTTGAAAGGACAGAAATCGACTCCAAGATCGAGTGGTTCTCTCGATCATATCCGGACATCGTGTCTTCGGCTCGATCTGGGTCTCGATCTTCATCGGCGAATCGAGTGTTGCATCCGATCTCGGTATCGATCTTCGGCTGGATCGAGTGGTGTACTCGATCTGTCTCTCGCTCTGCATGGCGTCATTTACGTCCGTACCGATTGATCGATTGCTTCACTCGATCTCCGTCTCGATCATTCTCCTTGGATCGCCTAGTTGGCTCGATCTTCTGGTCGATCAACTCCTAGATCGACCGGCCATGCTCGATCTGCTGCTCGATCTCTGGTCCTTAGCATATTTCCGAGCTCCCATGAACTGCTACATCAGCTTCAGCACGTCCACGAACCTCCACGACTCCAAAGCAGCAAGAAACAACCTGTATGTGAGGCAAAATGCAAGGAAAAATACGTATGCTGATGCAAGAATGCTCTAGGACCCTAAGTGATGCAATCTAACCTAAAACATGATACAAATGCATGAAAAGCTAACTAATGAGTATGCAAAATGTATGCAATATGCAATAACATCAAAGGTCACCTTCCAGGAACTCTCTAAAGCACTGGAGCTGAACACCTACTTTCAAAGAGGGAAAAAGTTCTTGATCCATGAATCGCAGCACACAAGGTTTTGGGAGATAGTTGGAGTAGGGGAATTCAAAGCTGGAGCTACGAAAAACCAACACTTAAAGCATCCTGCAGTTAGATATGTACATAAGGTGCTTGCAAACACATTCTTTGCAAGGAAAGAAACCTCTCATCTAACTGGCAAGGAGAGAGACTTCCTCTACAGTGGATTGTACACCGGGCCAGGCACCAGCAGATGTGCAGTGCCAGTCAGTCCACCAAGCAAGTTCCCATGCCTTGTAAGACTGTTGATGGAGCAGTTGCAATCTTATCAGAACTGGGTTATCCACAAAGGAAGAAAGGAGAAGAATCCACAGCTGCACATTGGAGGAATTGTGACAGCAATTCTCATGGCTTGTGATGTAGACCTGGAGGAGCATACTGAAGATGCTCTGAATCCTATCTGGATAGATATGGACTATCTTAAGAGGAGTCACTATCTTGAGAAGAGTGTTCAGGGCAAGTATGTTTACCAGTTCATCAACAATCACTCAGAACCAGTGAGAATCCTTCTTCTAAACCCAAGGGTAACCTCCTTCACCACACCAGCGAACATCAGCTTCAACATAAGTGAGGAATAGCTCTACACAGGCGGCCCTGTTCCTGGAGAGGAGGAAGAAGACAGTGATGCAGAAGAGGAGCACACTGAAGAGATCAGAGAAGAAGAAGAAGAAGATCAAGGGAATGCTAATGCTGGCGCTGATTTTCAAGGAGGAACCCATGAAGAAGATGAGCTTGGAGAAGAGGAAGTGTTGAACTACAGCTCAAGGCAGTTCCACTTCCAGCCTTATGCAGCACCCAACCAAGGAAGCTCTTTGAGAGCAGCTCATGAGCACATCAGCACAGTCCAGAAGTGGTGCAAGTGGCAGGATAAAGCCATCAAAGGGCTTATGAAAATGATGAAAGGGAAGTTCAAGAAGAACAAGGCTACATCAGCAAGAACTTCCCATCACAGCCACACCCATAAGCTCAACTCTCAACAAGAAGAGCAACTTCAGCCAACTGAAGAGGAGGAAGCTATATGGAACCCCCATGGAAGACATTCATTTCATACACAACCAAGTGACCAGTGGGGTACATGGGAACAACCAAGGGCTTCATCTTATGAGCGAAGAGCCCATGTTCCATCAGCTTGGGAGGCGCCAAACCCCAACTCCTCTGAAGTTCAGGAAACATGGCAATGGGGCTCACAAGGAACTTCTTCACAGGCTGAGCAACTTTGGTCAAGCTGGGTTCCACCACCTCAAGCAGCACAGCATTCCACTATTGTTTATGAAAGAAAGAAGAGGAGAGCTAGCAAGTCTCCTCAAACCTCAGGATCATCCCACCACTCCTGCCACTAAACCAAGTACCACATCCTCTCCATTGTTATATACCATTGCATCTTTTCATTTTTGTAATATATTTTGTTGCTTCTCTCTTCCATTGCTTTCATTACACAAGGGACTGTGTAATTTAAGTGTGGGGGAGAGATTTGGGGTTTGACTTTGTGTTCTGTTTTCTTAGTTTTTCTTTTTCTTTTCACTTTGAGTCTCATGCATACATGTAAGGCATAGAAAAACACAAAAAAAAAATCGAAAACAATTGAAAATCTTTTGCATTTTTTTGCAAACCAAAAAGAAAGCATGTAGTTGCATTTCATTCCTTTAAGATTGAGTCTAGTGTTGACATATATGTTGCATTGCATTTGCATAGGGCATTATGATGAATTTTCCT
Organism: Thlaspi arvense; assembly: GCA_911865555.2. Taxonomy (NCBI): domain Eukaryota; kingdom Viridiplantae; phylum Streptophyta; class Magnoliopsida; order Brassicales; family Brassicaceae; genus Thlaspi; species Thlaspi arvense. The sequence goes on from OU466858.1 coordinate 39,437,206, forward strand.
TGTGAAGTGCTTAGTGTTTAGAGATGATTTCGGTTTTCAAGTGCTTAGTTGTTTGATGCATCATATGATTGCTAGAAGTTAAGGCTGAACCATGCTTAGATTGCTAAATTTGGTCTTCTCATCTCATTCTGAAAGCACTTGTTCTCTGAAAATCAACTCTATCAACTTGAACTTTAATTTGGACTTTCAATTATCATGTCTTATGCATTGAAAAGTGAATTCATGGCTACCATATACATATTTGGATCATCTTTCTCCTTTTTACCACTCTTGTTGATCCAAATAGCTGATCCTCATACTTATGGGACAGTTACATCCTCACCCTTAGCCAAAACCTCCTTTTGAGCCTAAACACTATTGTGAGAGCTGTGAGGCCTTTGCATTGCGTTTTCGATTTTGTCTTGGCAAAAAGTGTTAGGAATAAGGCTGGCAATGATTAGCTCTCTTGTAGATATCAGCTTGCATCTTGAGCTTGATTCTAGGATAGGAGTTTTTGGGGTTTGAAAGGGTAGAGTTAGGTGGTTTGAGCTTAATGTTTTTTTTATCTTTTGAAAAGAAAAGGGAAAGATTTGAAATGGTAGATAAAGGGGAAACAGTTTAGTATTGTGCTTAAGCAAAGGGAAGAAAAGCTCTAAGTTCAAAAGGAAGAATTGGCGCCAACAACAAAGCTCAGAGAGGGTCCAAAGAAGAAAAATCAGACCAGGAGCAATCCACCAAAGGTGATGAAGGTGCCATTACAATAAAGAAGAGCAAGTCCCAACCAAGAAGAAGCAACCACACAAGCAGAATGAAGATGGTTTCCCCAACCATGAATAAGAAGAAAGAAAAGGGTAGAGTTTAGGAAAGGGTAGACTTAGAGGGTTCACTTTTGGGTTTAGAAATGCTTAGGACTCATCTTTGGGAAAAAAGGGTAGAAGAGGGCTTTGAATTGCATGCATAAGTGTGCTTTTACCTTTAGCATTTTTCCTAAGATGAAGTCATTTCAGTGAGTGATCCTTTATGTCTTTAACCCTGTGCTTAAATGAGATCATTCTTGTCTCATAACCTTACCCCTTTTCAACCAAATGTCTTCACTTGATTTGCATAAGCATGATTCATATTCTGAAAACTTAATTGAATATTAAAGAGTTGATTGATTTGAGCATTTGCCTAAGTTGAGATTTGAGATCATTTTGAAACATGATGAGCATGGCTAGATTCTTTTAAGTATAGCTGATTGTGTTTGCATCCTACAACTAGGCACTTGAGCATTAAAACCATCTCTTTACCTTTGCACTTTTGGAATCTGAACGCCCACTTTCAAACCTCACTCTCTCATTTGTTCTTACTTGCTTGAGGACAAGGAAAAGGCAAGTGTGGGGGTGTTGATATCCCTTGTATTTACACCATTTAGGGCTGTATTTAGTACATGTTTTGATCCTCTTTTGCATATTTTCCCTTAGCTTTTGTCCCATTTTCTTCTCCTTTTAGACTTAGGTTGCATTAGGAGTATAGATTGCATTTTCCTTGCATATTGGATATTTTTAGGTGCTTTTGGAGCTTAAAGGAGCTTGGAGGAGCTTTGGGAATGATCCAGGAGGCTAGCTGGACAAAAGGGAGCAAGAAGGATCAAAGCAGAAGATCTCTGCAGAAGTTTTCGGTTAGAGCCTGGTGATTTTCGGTCTCTGGTGACCGAAATGGAGCAGTATCGATCACCAGTATCGGTCTGATGTGGTCGACACAAACACACCGTTCTAATTTCGATCGTGTGTGTCGATCACTGATGACCGATACAGATAAATTTCGGTCACTGGAGGTCGACACAACTGACCGATACTGACCCAGCCCGAACCTGTTTTTAATTACACTTTTACCACCTTTCTAGGGTTTTCTCTCTTAGGCTATAAATAGCCCCTTTTCTATATTTTCCAGAGGTCTTGTCAAAAATACTGTTCTTAAGCTATTTCTTTAAGTTTGTAAGATAATTTCTTTGCTTTGTTTAACACAATCAAGTATTTGCTTTAATCTTTCTTTAATCTTTCTTTTAATCATGATTAGCATCTCCTCCCTTTGTGATTTGGTGTTAAACATGATTATGAGTGAGTAGTTACCTTAGGGTTTCTAGATGCGGTAGATTAGGGGAATCTATGGCTTGATTAAGACTTGTTATGTGCTTCTGTTTATGGGTTCCTCTCTATTAGTCTGTTATTCATGCTAGATTAGTCTTGATCAAACTGGTCTAGGTTGTTAGCTTTCTCTTATGCCCACCAAGTGTTTGATGAAATGCTGAACCTGTTTAATAGAGGATTTGCTGGCCTTGGCTCAAGAGATTGACTGTTTAAGGAGCATTTTGACTTGAATAGAGTTGATTAGTCTTCCTTGCTTGATGTTTTAGCACTAATGAGAGTTAGTTCTTGTTAAGATGTTTAGCAAAGGGTTATTTGCCAAGAGATTGGATCTAACTAGCTTAGTTGTGAACTCTATGTCTAGGAACCACCATTGCTTGCTTACTTGCTTGATCAATGTAGTTTGAAACAGCCTTAATCAATGTCTGAAATTCCCTAAAGTCAATAACCACATCTAGGAACTTGTCTTTCCCTAATTTGAATTTCGAATTTGCTCTGTTTTGCTCTGTTTCACTCTGTTTTTCTTGCTTAGAATTTCTTAGTTTTCTTTTGCTTTCACCTTGTTGCTGTTTGGTTCACTTAGGTTGTTAGAATTGTTGCTTAGGCAACAAAACCCCTTTCCTGGCTTGCTTGACTTAGAGATTCCACTCTCAACTCTTCTGTCTTTCAACTCTTCCCATTTGGATTGATACAACCTTATGCTATACTGCAACTGACTAGTACAAGCTAGGGCAATTGTCCTACAAGGGGTAAAACCCTTGTATCAATAACCTTGGACCCAACCAAGTAGCTTCTGAACTTTTCAAATGCAAAGACTACTGCAAGAAGCTCCTTCTCTGTTGTGGCATATCTGGTTTGAGCTTCATCCATTTTCCTACTAGCATAGTAGATTACATGTAGCTTCTTGTCCACTCTCTGTCCCAACACAGCTTCAACATCATAATGACTTGCATCACACAGATCTCAAAGGGGAGATCCCAGTAAGGAGCATACACTATGGGCGCACTCACTAGAGCTTTCTTGAGAGTGAGGAAAGCCTGCAAGCAGTCTTCATCAAAGATAAATTATGTCTCCTTGAACAGCAACCTTGTAAGTGGTCTTGCTATCTTTGAGAAGTCTTTGATAAACCTCCTATAGAAACCAGCATATCCCAAGAAGCTTTTGATTCCCTTCACTTAATTTGGAGGCTCCAATTACAGCATCACATCTATCTTGTCCTTGTCCACTTCTACACCCTTCTCTGAAATCTTGTGACCCAACACTATGCCTTCTTGGACCATGAAATGGCATTTATCCCAATTCAGAACTAGCTTACTGTCTTCACATCTCTGTAAAACCTGAGAAAAATTGGACAAACAGACACCAAAGGACGATACATAGACACTAAAGTCATCCATGAATACTTCCACCATCTCTTCAAGTAAATCAGAGAAAATAGAGGTCATACATCTCTGGAATGTTGTTGGAGAATTGCACAGTCCAAATGGCATTCTTCTATATGCAAAAGTGCCATAAAGACATGTGAATGTGGTTTTTTCCTGATCATTAGGGTGAATGGGAAACTGAAAAAACCAACTATAACCATCCAAGAATCAGTAATAGGGATGATTAGCAAATCTTTCTAACATCTGGTCTATGAATGGCAAAGGGAAGTGATATTTCCTAGATGCAGGGTCTATGCATATCCTATGACCAGTTATAGTTCTTTTGGGGATTATCTCATCATTATCATTCTTTACCACTGTGATTCCTCCTTTCTTAGGCACCACATGGACTGCTGAGACTCATGTGCTGTCTGAGATAGGGTAAATCACACCAGCCTCTAACAATTTTAAGATTTTCTTTTTAACAACTTCTTTCAGGTTAGGGTTTAATCTTTTTTGAGGTTCAATGAATGATTTTGTCTCATCCTCTAGATGGAACCTATGAGTTCATAGGCTAGGAGAGATGCCTTAGATATCATCTAGAGAATATCCAATGGCTTTCCTAAATTTCTTTAACTCTTTGACAAGGGCAAGGATCTCATCATCATGGAGGTTTTCATTGACAATGACAGGATAAGTAGAGTTAGAGCCTAAGAAGACATACCTTAGCCCTTTAGGAAGTGGTCTGCGGTCCACCTTTGGCGCTTTGAGCTCACTCCAGTCCTCATCTATGCTACTCTGCTCCTTGGCGTCAACTTCTTGGATTGAGAGCACCTCTGTCCTCTTGTATTCTAGTTCCTCAAATGGCTCCTCTTCCTCTAACATCTTGTGAGAATCAAGCCTTAGCATGAAGCATAAGCTTTCCTTATCCAAATAACCATCTTCCCCATGCTCCTTTGTCAAAGCCACTTGGAGTTTGTCGTTACAGAATAACTCCTTTTGAACCTCAACATGCAGTTCCTCTAAGGCTGTTTCATAATATGCTTATTGTCAAATTTCAGAGACATGTCTCTACCTAATTACAACTCAATCTTCCCTTTCTTGACATCAGTGACAGCTCATGTTATGGCCAAGAAAGGTCTCCCAAGTATGAGTGGATCTTTAGGCTCATCATCTATCTCTAGGATTACAAAGTCAGTTGGGATCTCCACATTCCCAATACTGATTACCACATCCTCAAGCAGTCCTTTAGGGAGTCTCACTGATCTAACAGCCCATACTAAAGAGATCCTGCAGTCTTTAAACTCAGTGAAACCAAGGCGCCTAACTATAGAGAAGCGCATTAAGCTTACACTTGCTCCCAAGTGACACAAACACTTCTCAAAGGTAAGAAGACCTATAGAGCATGGTATAGTAAAGCTTCCTGGGTCACTCATCTTGTTGGGAGTCACTGTTTGTTGCTGAATGATGGTGCTGCATTCATGAGTTAATACCACCACTCCTTGCAGATCTTTGTTCTCTCAACCACAACATCTTTCAAGAATTTCTGGTAAGGAGGGACTAACACAAAAGCATCAAGTAGAGGCATAGTAAGCTGTATTTTCTTCATATGCTCATCAAAGAGACCTTTTTATTTGGCAATAAGCTCCTTCTTGAATCTTCCAGGAAATGGTAGTGGAGGCTTGTAAGGAGGAGGAATGTATCTTGGTTCTTTAACCAACTCTTTGGGTGCCTCCATTTTCTGCCCCTTAGCTACTTCTTTGCCCTTATTCTTCTTTGGGGTTTCATCAGCTTTGAATGCTTCATCATCTTCAATTGCCACCTCCCCTTCTTGTTCCTCAATGTCCTCATTGGGGATAGTATGAGCTACTCTTGGAGGAAGCTGTTTTCCACTTCTTAGTGTGACAACTTTGATGTATTCTCTAAAGCAATGAGATGTAGAGGGTGCATTCTGGAACTTCAGTTTCTCAAGCTTTTGGTCAAAGGCTAGTTGCTGAGATTGGAGTTTAGATTGAAGTTAAGACTGAAACTTAGACATTAGTGTAGCTACTTTTGTGGTTATGGCCTGTTGTGAGGTGATGAGCTGCTGTAGCATTTGCTTCATGTCATTATCTTGAGGTGAAGGATTTGTGGGAGGCTTCTCTTGATGTGTTTGTCTCTCCCCTTCTTATCGTTGAACATAGTTAACCAGAAACTCTTGCTGTAGCTGAGATTGGCGCAAGACATCATTCATTCTCTCCTTCACCACCTTCACTTCCAACAATGTAGCTTCTAGTTGGGAAGAGACTAATTTCGAAGTTTCCTCTTGCTCCTCACCATATTGTGCATTGCTGTTAGCTAGATTCTCAATCAAAGCCAAGCCATCATTCACTTCTTGACCAAGAAAGTTACCTCTACTAGCTGTATCAAGGAGGAGTCTCATTTTAGGCAAGACACCTCTATAGAGTGTAGACAGCAGCACCTCTTTTGTGAAACCATGATGAGGGCATTGGACTGTGAAGCTCCTAAACCTTTCTCAATCATCTGCAAAACTCTCATTAGGCCATTGGCTGAAGTTGTAAATCTCATTTCGAAATCTGGCTGTCCTAGAGGGAGAGAAGAACTTGGTGAGGAAAGCACTTTTGCATTAAGCCCATGTTGTGATACTTCCTTGCTGCAGACTTTTCTCCCATAGTTGAGCTCTATCTCCAAGTGGGAAAGGGAAGACTCTAAGCTTCAAACCATCATCAGATGTACCACTTATCCTAGCCATAGAGCATATCTTCTCAAAGTTGTCTAGATGCTCAAGTGGATCTTCATTAGGCATTCCAAAGAATCTGCAGTCTTAGACCATTGCAATCATCCCTTTTCTGATCTTAAAGTGACTGTCTCTTAAAGGAGGAGAGATCCCATGTCATGAAATAAAGGATGTTAGGAAATCGCCAGCTCCTATAGGTCTTGGTGGCCTTTGATCTCTCAAACCCCAATCACCTTGCAAACCCATTGGACCTTGTTGTCCTTGTAAACCTTGCATCCCTTGAAGTCCTTGTGAGCCTTGTGGACCAAAACCAGCAGCATGTGGATGCTCTTCCATCCTTTAACAACTGATAACTGTTGTTGTGAATCCAAAATTCTGCTCCGTGAACTAGTTGTGCAGTTGTAGACACCTTAGAGCAAGTGTGTTGGTACCTACAAAAGAAATTCTAGTCCAAAAAGAGCAGTTAGTAACCAGAAACGAAAATAAAGCTTGATCTCAAACAATCTACAAATCCTAATTCTTAGAACAATCCTAAATGGCAACGGCGCCAATTTGATGTAGGAGTTTACCTTACTTCAAATCCTACATATATTTAAATCATTGTAGTATGTAGGTGTCAATACAAATGGGAAAAGTAAGCAATCAGGAATGCAATAGATTATCTAGTTCAAGCAAGGAATGATTAGATAAAGTGAACTATGATTCTAGTAGCTAGAGAGACTTCAAATGAACTAAAGCAAGACCAGAAACTAAAGCAAGTTCGGATTCAAACAATGAAAGGACTAGCAGGTTTGAGATAGGGTAATTGATCTAAAGAGACTTTCAGCTTAACTAATGATGCTTATAAATCCACAACAAGCTATTCCTAGGCATAGAATTAACAGCTATGATCAGCCCAATTCTTTGGCACTGATCACTTTACTAAACACATATTCAAGACAATTTCCATCTGAAATAAATGCTCACCAAGCATTAAGAGCAGCTAATCCAATTCTATATTGCCAATCTACTTCTTAGACATCTAATTCTTTAGGCTAAGATAAGCAAATATCTTACTTGACTCATTCAGGCATTTCATCAAATACTTATCAGGCATAAGAGAACCATGGGATCTAGGTTAACTTAGCAAGGGCTAATCTTGTATTAAACACAAAATCAATAAGAAGGAACAATAACATTAAGCACTAAGCAATCACTAATCAAGCCTCAAATTCCTTATCTCTATCTCATCTCAAACCCTAAGCAAACTACTCACTAATCATAGTTTTAGCCATAACCCCTAGCAAAGGAGAAACACTAATCATGATCAGAATGAAGATAAACACCAGATTTAATTGAAAGAGCACGATTCAGAGCAGAAATTACAAGGGATTAAAGGGAGAATACAAAGGATAAAGCTAATATCTAAAGGATAAAGATGAAAAGAAGATCCCCCTAATGTTTTTGGGTCACAACATATATAGAGTTTTCAGGAAAAACCCTTAGTAAACCAGAAATAAACCGGAAAACAGCTGGTTCGGACGCCTTGTATCGGTATGTTACATCGATACGCTGGTCGATATTGGTCGGTTAAAGGTTGTATCGACCAAGTCTGCTCGATACACTAATCGATACAGTCGCCTCTGGCTAAGGCTTATCGGCTGGTCTCCTCGGTATGTTGGTCGATACAATCGCCCTTTTATTAAGGCATATGGAGCAAAACCATCGATACTCTGCTCGATGCATGTTCTAGCTGGTGTATCGATTTGCTCCACATCGATATGTAGACCGATACAGATGTCCTAAAGATGGTGTATCGGTTAGAGTAGCTCGATACCTTTTGACTTGTCCTGCCTCGTCGTATCAACATTGGACCTTGATATGCTCCTCGGTATGACTCTTTAGCCTGTATCGACGTATCCATGTCGATGTGTTGCTCTGTATGCTCCGTATCGACTTTGTGATTCGATATCCTGCTCGATATGGGGCTTTCTCGCCTTGGTTTCTCTACCAGATCACTCCCAGAACTTCTCTAGTCCTTAAACTCCTTACTTGCACCTGGCAAGTGCTCAAAATGCACCAAATATGCAATGCAACTCCTAACTACACTCTAAGTGCTAAATGGATGCAATTGAAACATGAACATGCAAGAAAAAGGTGTTTAAATGCTGAAACTAATGCTGAATGTATGCATATAATGGAGTAATTATGCTGAAAGTCTGTTCGTACTTTTACTCCTTCAATTATAATGGGCAGATCAACTAGCAAACCATCAGGACTCCTTCTTGTCCCATCAGCTAAGATAAGAGAGATACCATTCTCCTTAAAGCTTGTGTAGTCAAGACTCTTGGCTGTAGAAAAGGGCATCAAGTTTATGCTGGCTCCTAGATTACACAAATAGCTGGTGGATGTAGACTTTCCCAATGTGCAGGGTAGGGTGAAGCATCCAGGATCTCCTAGCTTCTTGGTAGTGATGATCTCCTCAGCTCTTATTGGTGCAACTGTTAGTGAGAATAGCTTGTCCTTGCTAGCTTCTTTGCCTTTAGCTAGAAGCTCTTTTTTGAAAGAAAACAGATGAGCATATACATATTCACAAATCCTCTCAGCTTCTTCCATGGTTTCTAGAAATAGAGCTGTTTGTTTGGCTAATAGCTAAGGCTTACGCCTTCCAGGAAATGGAAGAGCAGGCTTCTATGGTGTGTAGAGATCTGGCTTCTTCTCTTTAGCCAACAATTTGGGCTTTACCCCCACACTTAAAGTCTCAATATCCTCATTGAGGACAGCTGCCTTGGTAGAGGTGTGAAATGTGGGACTATCATCATCAGACAGAAGACTCTCCAATTCAGCAAGTTTAGTAGCAGAATTAGCATTGCAAGATAAAGCTTCACAAGAGATTGCATTGCAGAATTCCCTTGGATTAGCTTCAGGTTTTCCAGGAAGCTGACCTTGTGGTTTGGAGCTTGAAGCAATACCCTTGTTGTTCTCCAAGTTCTTGACTCTAGAGTTCAAACCCTCAATATTGGAAGAGAGCTTAGTGTATTGGCTGTCATCTTGTTGTGGACTTCTGCAAACTTCTTAGCAAGCTCCATAGTTGGTGTAGCTTGACCTTGGAGTAGGTGATGGAGTATCCCTTTCATTTCAGAATCAGAGGCAGTAGAAGTAGAAGCTTGTCCTTGTGAGGTAAATCCAAAAAGATCAAAAGCTGGTCTTTGTTGAAATTTGTTTCCTTGGGGGTCTTAGGACAAAACCTTGCTCTTGAGAGAAGTTGTCAAAGGGCTTCTGTTGCATAGCTTGCCCTTGAGGTGGATAGACCTGCTCTTGGGGATTAGAATCATTGTTGCTTCTGTAGGAGAAGTTTGGGCTCCTGGAATTGTTGCAGCCATTGTACCCACCTTGAATACCCAAGTAGTTAACCTCTTCAAACTGAACTTCCTCCTCTTCTTGGTTTTGTACAAACTCACCAACAAAGTGGAACTCCTTTTGTTGAACTTAAAGCAGCTTGTCAAGCTTCTCATTGAGGGCTTTAATATCCTTTATTTTATATTCGAGCTCTTCCATGGAGTTCTTTGGAGTTCTGTCAAAATTCTCTCCATATTGGCCATCACTTTGGGTCAAGTTCTTAACCAGCTCCATACTTTCTTCTACCTCCTTTCCAAGGAAGATTACATTGCTAGCAGTGTCTAGCAGCATCCTTATCTTAGGGAAGACGCCCCTGTATAGAGTAGACAACAAGGACTCATTTGAAAAGCCATGGTGAGGGCACTGAAGAGTATACCCTTTGAACCTTTCTCATGCTTCAGAAAATCTCTCATGTGACCCTTGAACAAACCCTGAAATGAGGTTCCTCAATCTTACAGTTCTTGAAGTAGAGAAGAACTTAGCCAGGAATGCTTGTTTGCATTGGTCCTAAGAGGTTATAAAACCTTGAGGAAGAGTATTCTCCCACAGATGTGCCTTGTCTCCCAAAGAAAATGCAAAGAGCCTTAGCTTGAAACCATCTTCTGATACACCATTAATCTTAGTCATGGATCATATCCTATCAAACTGATCAAAGTGGCCCAAAGGATCCTCCAAAGGTAGGCCATGTATTTGTTGCCTTGCATCATAGAAATCAGGCTTCCATTTATCTCAAAATTATTGTTGGCCACAGGAGGAGGGATTATTCCAAGTCTTATAGCATGTGTGTTAGGGGCATCTCCTGCGTCAATCACTCTTTCTGGTCTTGGAGGGTGGACATGAACTCATCCCATTGGTCTTTGAGCTCCGACCAAACCCTGAACTTCATGTGGTCCTTGGACTCCTTGCAGACCTTGTGCACCTTGGTTACCTTGTGCCATTTGATTCCCTTGTGCACCTTAAGCATTCATGGATGCATGTGGATCATTCATGATGATGCTCCTTGCTTTGTTCCTTCTCTCAACTCTATCAATGTTGTCCAACAGAGGTACTAGGAGATCATAACATGTGGGGCATGTGTAGATGGAAGTTACCTTCATATGCATAATTTGTTCTTTACTCTTAGCATTTTACCAAAGCTCATTCTATTTTTATGACAGATCCCTTGCATTTTCATTGAGCCAGTTCGAACTTGATTAGATCATTTTAGTCTCATAGCCTAGTCCTTAGCCATATGAAAGCACTTGATTTGCATAAGCATGATTCACATGGTTACATTTAATTTAATGGTTGATTGATGTGATTGTTTGTGTAGGCTAGGACTTGAGTAATTGCAATTGCTTGTGATGAATGTAGCTAGACTCTTTAGAGTATAACAAAATCATATGACTGTTAACTAGGATATTGAACTCAACTCTTCCTTTAGCATTTTAGGCTTTGAGCTCCCATTTTCAAACTTCACTCCCTTAGTTGTCCTTGTTTGCTTGAGAGCAAGCAAAAGGCAAGTGTGGGGGTGTTGATAGCTTGCATATTTACATCATTTAGGCTTGCATAATCACACGTTTTTGAGTATATTTCATGCAGAGTTAGTTTGTGTCTAGGTATGCAGTGCATGTTTTGTTGCATTTTTAAGGTGTTATCTAGGTCTTATGGAGGTTAAGGAGGCTTGATATCAACTGGAGTTGGAGTGGATGCATGGATGAAAGCTTAAAGGGAACAAAGCATAAGTGGAGGCTCGCACCGAGCAGTTACAGCAACCAATCTCGTCGACACAAGAAGGACAGGAAGTTTGGGGCCTTGCAGTGAGCACTTGCAGCGACCAATCTCATCGGTACAAGATGGACAGACACTTTGGGGACTCGCAGCGACCAATCTCCTCGGGCTGATCCTCCTTCCCTTGGTTTTTCTCTAGTTTTGACTTTGGTCAACATCCGAGTTTTGACCATTTACCAAGCCTTAATCTTTTGACTATTTAAGCAAACATTATCAACAATTAATCTTATCTTGTTTTTATGATTTTTGAGATCTAAACATTCTCTCTCTCTCTCTTGTTCTTAAGCTTTTTCCCATAAATTTTATGATTTGTAAGAACAATTTGAGTTTTAATTAAGAGTTTGAAATTTTTGCTTTTGATCATCTTTGTATTGCTTTTGATTATGGTTTTCTATCTTATTACTCAAGTTTTGGCTATGATCTCTATATGTTCAGAGTAGTTATCTTAGGGTTCTTAGGATGGGTTATATCTATGGTGATTTAGTGGTTGATCCTTGATGTTTAGTGCTTAGTATTGATTGATCTTTTCCTATTTGATGTTTTTAATGCTTGATCTTTGCGAATCACTTAGATTTCGGAATTAGGCTTTCTCTGCACCAAAAATGTTTGATGAAATGCTTGAACCAATCATATAGGAGATTTACTTGCTTTACACATAAGAGTGATTGACTAGGGAAGTATTTTGGCTTGATAGAGTTGATGTTTCATGCTTGTTGATTGCTTGATCACTAATGGGAATTAGCTTTGGTTATGATGTTAGCAAAGGGATCTTTATCAAGGGATTGAACTGATCTGCCTGTTTAGAGTTTTATGCCCTTATTGGTTGAGTTTGTACATCAACGATTGACCACTATTTCATTGTTGGATCAATAACCCAACCCTAAGACTCCTGCTTGTTTAAATTCAAATTGTCCTGCTTTTACTCTGTTTTTCCTCTGTTTCTTGAGTTTGAATTGTGTAGTTACTTGTCCTGCAATCTAGTTTAATGCTTTCTTCTATTTGGTTGATTGATCATTAGGTTGTTAGTTCATCACAAACCCATTTATTGTTCAGTTTAGCTTACTAGATTTCATGTATCTCAATGATTAAAATCCATGATTGGATTGACACCTTAAATGCTACAATGACATGATCATAAGACTTGAGGAATTGAGTCACAAGAGTTGCAAAAATCTTGTATCAATTATGGACCATGAAATAGAGTTGAAAATTCTCATCTCTCTCATTCTTTACAATAAGAACAGGAAACAACAATCTTTATACACTTCTTATATACTTTTTTTTTCTTTGGTTTTCACCATGAGAGTATAACCCAAAAAGAATATTTGAAAGCTTATGATTTTAGGGTGATACAGATTATAAGAATAATGCAGTTGTATCTTGGGATTCAGAACACCATGCAACCGTCACACTATGGGCATTTACAGAATTAAGGAAAGAGATCCATCATGTCTCGACTCTGCAATCTATTTTCTTAAATTTATGTTTAATCGGAATTATTTTATATTAGTTTATCAACTTATTTTATGTAATTTCTTTATAAATTATTAGTCTATCCAATTATAATAATTATGTTCCCACAAGATTTTTGAGAAGTTGTTGATTTTATCACTATAAAACAGATAGGCGGTTGAAAAAGGAATTTTTTTTTTTTTTGTCAAAACACATTCATTCATATCAAATCGAATTATACAAGTCATTACAGAACTACAAAAACAAAATATTACATCAATAGTACCATTTGATAAAGATGATTAAAACAAACAAGTGAATTAACGATGCTTCTTATTGAAGTCTTATTCGCAAACGGATTATTAAATCTGTTACATTACTTATTGGTAATCGATCTTCGTATGCGGATGTTGTGCGTAGTCTTCTTTTTTTCATCTAGACTTCTAATTGCTTAATAAACCCATTGCTTCTGTTGATAGTTCTGAGAAGTAGACAAAGTGATACCAACTATTTGCTATCAATGTCAATGAAAAAAATAGTGACTTCGACCCCCAATAATGAAGCGTTAGCGGAAACCTACGAAGCCCACATCTTCCAAAACCTCTGTATTCTTTTTTCTGTGTCTGGATATTCTGACTAATTGAATATCTATCCACGTATCCTAAAAAATTTCCTTTGCACTCACTTATTTCAACTAAACTCGACATGATCACGAAACAAGTGAATACCGAACTTACAACCGCCAGCATACTCATAAATAATATATTCACTATATGTAACACACACTTGTGCGTCCTTGCATAGATCACGATTACAAAGGAGAGCCTGTAGATGCAGTGATTGTAGTGGCATCGCTGGAAGTGAGACAAAACAAAAACTCGACAGAGACAATGCCAAAAGAGGGCAAACTCGGGGTAGAAAGTTACGAAATTGTTCCAACATGATAACCCGTTGTCCTTTAGATGAGTCGGCGCCAAAAGGCATTGAAATAAATAATTAGGAGCCATCGATGTTGAGGAGAGCACAATCAATTCATCTCCTATGTAATTTATCAAAGTTGAATCGGATTCGCCTGGATCCCAGATCCAAACAGTTACAATGATGAACCGACCGCAGCCGTATGGAATTGAACAGAAATTTGTGAAGTAAGATTTGAGAAGGAAAAACAACATTCACACTCTCCAAAACGCTTATCTAGCACCTTGCTAGCTCAAATCTTACTTCACAAATTTGTGAAGTAAATTTGGGGAGTGTGGTTTCGGCGAAGGTTATCTTTTTAAGTAAAATATAATAACTTGTAACTAGGTGATCGGTCTGCACCGTGTGCAGTCTATAAAATATTTTATATGTTCAATTATGATTAATATAGTATTGAAGATATTTTATTTGTATATGATTAATTATATATTAATAATAAAATAATAAACATTTAATAATAAAAATAACAATAAATTAAATAGAAATTATTATATATTTTAATAGAAAATGAAGATAATTAAATATTAACTAAGATTTTAAAATATTTTTTTGGATAAAAATTGTAAATATGATAACTAAATAAACGAGAAAATATTAAAATATATAATAATTTTTTTAATTTTAATTTTTGGCCTGTATGCATGTGCAAGTATAATTTTTTTATAGACATAATTAGTTGTAATATTTAAGTATTAATTAATTTTCTTATACATTATATAATGTTATGTTTTTATACATATACAACTTTAGTGTTCAACAACAATAACACAAACGTTTCATATCGTTTTGTGTCACGCCAGCTGAGGGGTTCTATGCTTACCTCTTCATTGATGATGAGGACAAGAAGCGAGTGTGCATTCTTCCCAACAAGGATGAAACGGAGCTACTTGGTGTTGGGAACATCGAGTTCTTACCGACGGAGGAGGAGTGTTTTGCTCCTTTAGGAGAACCGCCAGCTGCAGCCATTGAACCGCGCCAAAGGTCAGAATCTCCAGGGACAGAGGATGAGATACCCGAGGCTTACACATTGCCAAAGGTGGATTTTGAGCCGAGGACCAAAACCGAGAAGTTCTTAGCCTCGGTGGTGGAGATGCAGCGGAAGATCAACAAGTGGCAAGGGAAGATACTTAAGAAGCTGGGGAAGAAGGTCAAACAACTCCAAGGAAGCCAGCCTAAGCCAGCTGCAAGCCAGGAAATACAACAACCCGAGAAGAGGAGACTCTCAACTGGAGGAGTTGTGATCCGCGAGACCTAAGGAGAAAACATTCAACCAGCTCGCCACTCCCTGCAAGAACCAGGCAACAAAGGAAAGGCAACAATCTCTAGCTCCTCTGGAACATCCTCAAGTTCCAGCCGAGCCTAGACAAGAGGTAACAACCTTCCTCCATTGTATATAACCGCACATCTCTTATTTCTTGCATTGTGTTTGATTGCTCCTTCGGATGAGTTTGCCATCGGGACGGTGTCAAGCAAGTTTGGGGGAGTACTTGTGTGATTTAATCTTGTGTTCTTTGATTTTATCCTTCTTTTGCATCCTTGAGTCTTAGTCATGAAAAATTGGTAAAATTTTTTAAAAATTTTTCAAAATTCATGTAGTTGCATTCATCTCTTTAGAAACATGTAGGATTGAGTCTAGAATTTCTCATATCACTTAGGTTGATTGCATTTGCATAAGGGGTTAGGATTTCTTAAAAAGGTGTTTTACTTATGAATCATTTCAATGCCCTAGTTAGTAGTTCTTTAATGCTTTGTTTATACTTTGAAAGTAAGTTCTAACCATGCTTGGATCACTAGTTAGGATTTTCGTGACTTGAATTGAACTCTCATGATTTGAAACTCATCCTACTAAGTGAAAACCTTAATTTGAAAATCTAATTATCATTCTTATGCATTTGAAAACGAACACATGGTTTTAAAATATTTAGGCTCTCTTCTTCCTTTTTACCACTCTTTGTGAGCCTAAGTAGAACTCCCTCCTTGAACCTTACCCTCCTTTAAAGCCAAATGTTCTTGTGTGACATCTTTGTGAGGCCTTATTTTCGGTTTGAACTTGGCATAAAGTGTTAGGTTTAGGCGACATGATTTGGTTTTCATAATTGATTGCTAGCTTTACATTTTGAAGCTAGGGATAGGCTTAGGATAAGTTTGGGGGATCATTGGGGTTGCTTTCTTGTGTATTTGTTCTCGGTTTCAAAGAACATTGTGTTTTAAAGAAAGAAATGGGTTTTAAGTGAAAGGTTGTGTTCTAAAAACTAAGTATGCTCTAATAAATTTCAGGAGGTAGCTCTCCCATAATAAAAAAAAAAGAAGAGAAAAAGAAAAGAAAAATAAATAAAAGAGCCTAAGTGCCAAATAAAAATAAAAAGAAAGAAAAAAATAAGAGAGCTACCAATAAGAAATATCTAAAGAGCAAAAATTATTTTCAAAACCTTTTCACTAGCCTAAAAAGTTTAAAAATGTTCTTGTTTTGAATTGGGGATTGCTGAGTTGAGAAGAAAGGGATAGACTTTTAAGTGGTGAGTGAAGATTAAATTTCTTAAATGAGAGGGGTATAGGACTGTTTGATAGTTTACATGGGTAGATGAGAATCTAATCATGTATGCATAAATTATCTTTATCTTTAGCATTATGCATTAGTTCAAACCATTTTTGAGAGAAACCCTTGTCTAATTATAAACCCTTTTCAAATGAGATCATTCTATGCTCATAACCATAACCCTTAGCCAAATGTGTTTTGCTTTAAAGTGCATAAGTTTGATTCATGGTTCGAATTTTAATGAATATTAAAGGATGAATTTCTTTGATTGTTAGGAATAAGAGAGTCATGATTTGAATTTCTTTGTGTGATGAGTATGGCTAAGTCCTTTGGAGTATGAGTGTAAGCTTAGCATTTTAGAATTGTTAACTAGGACACTGAGATGATCTATTCGAAAGGCACCTTTGCAAAAAGTTTAAAACCCCTTTGATTTTTCTGAAAACCTCTCTTCCTTACTTATTTTTTGTTGCTTGAGGGAGGAGTAAGTTTGGGGGAGTTGATGTCATTGCATTTTGCATACATTTTGCATACTCATTAGATAGTTTTTCATGCATTTATATCATGTTTTAGGTTAGATTTGCATCACTTAGAGTCCTAGAGCATTCTTGCATCAGTATTTGCATTTTCTCTGCATTTTGCATCCATTCCAGGTTGTTTATGGTTGCTTTGGAGACACGGAGGTTCGTGGAGGTGTGGAGACCAATGTAGCGGTTCATGGAAGCTCGGGAAAATGCTAAGGACCAGTGATCGAGGAGCAGATCGAGCATGGCCGGTCGATCTAGGAGTTGATCGACCAGAAGATCGAGCCAACTAGGCGATCCAAGGATAATGATCGAGACGGAGATCGAGTGAAGCAGTCGATGCATCGGTACGGATGTAAATGACGCCATGCAGAGCGAGAGCCGGATCGAGTACACCACTCGATCCTCCCGGAGATCGATACCGAGATCGGATGCAACACTCGATTCACCACAGAAGATCGAGACCCGGATCGAGCCGAAGACACGATGGCCGGATATGATCGAGAGACCAACTCGATCCAATGGTCGATCTCTGTCCTTTCAACCGTTTTTGGCTGTTAGCGACGGGGAGGACCATTGGACTGTTTTGGCATTTTTGGCAAAGGCGGCGACTACTTTTCGAGAACTTTGGAGATTTTTACCTTCTCTCCAAGTTTTTAGTTTTTCTCTCTGGTTTTTCGGAAGAACACTATTGTAGAACAGTTTCAAGCTTTTGTATTTTCGAATCTTTATCGTTTTTAATCCAGTTTATCTTTCATGTTTATCGTTTCTTCTCTTCGTCCTTGCCTGATTTCCTTTATGTGTAGTGAGTAGTTCATTCAGGGTTATGGGTTGAGAGGATTAAGGGGTAGAAAAGGTTCGATCTTGGTTTGTTTTCTAAACGTTTTAAATCTATCTCTTCTAAGGTGATGAAAGCTTAATGCTTGAAGACTCTCACGCCAAGAGCTTCACGATCCGAGAGGTCCCTTACTTTGACAGGATCCAGGGACCTCGGAAGATCTCACCTTAGTGATTAGTTACCCCTTCCCAAAAGCCATGGTAGTTTGGGGGACTAGTTAAGCCATTGTTCGAAATCTGTCTTCCTTGCCTTTCAACCTCTTTTTCCACCAAAAGCCATGGGTTTGGAGGAGAGGATGAAAGAGTGATCTATACCGAAAGCCACGGATAGATCTTGTTTTGGTTTCGAGGCTTAGAGACCCTCACCAAGTGAGTCGATCTAAAGTTTCAAACCCAAGGTCAACCTTTGAAACCCCTTATATGAATCTCGACCTTGAAACCCTTCTCTTTAGCTTATTTGCGTCGCATATCACCTTTTGCTTGTTGTTTGATAGCTTCCTGGTCTTTAGATTCCTTGTTCTTATGATTTTAGACGAGATCGATCGTTTCTGCTCGATCTAGTGGTCGATCTTGTGGTCGATCCACTAGTCGAATTTTAACAATTCGAAGCTCTTCCCTTTAATTTATCTCTTTGTTCCTCGTGGTAACTGCTTGCTTTCCAGTATTTTTAAAATAGGGTTCACTCTGTTTAGGTTGCTGCAATTAGTTTTCAAGATTTTCTCA
The DNA here is from genome assembly GCA_911865555.2 of Thlaspi arvense. Lineage (NCBI taxonomy): Eukaryota > Viridiplantae > Streptophyta > Magnoliopsida > Brassicales > Brassicaceae > Thlaspi > Thlaspi arvense. The sequence goes on from OU466858.1 coordinate 39,455,607, forward strand.
ACAAACTGTCTCATTTCACTTAGATTTGTCCTAGATCTTGCATTCTCTGTGGATTCTCTATCACCTAGAACTGGATTGACACTCTCTGCTTGCCTTACTACAACGTTGCATGCATTAGAGTTTTGATAAGTTCTCTGCTGCATTAGACCGTAAAGAAAGAAAACCAGTATCATCTGGATCAATTGCACTCTCTCGATTCACTTACTCGATTTGATATGGATCGAGCAGGAGATCGAGTTGCTGAGTCGTTCTCTGAACTGATCGAGTTGGCTCTCTCGATCTTCTCATCGATTTCTTCTCTGGATCGAGCAGTCTTCTCGATCTTCTTGTCGATCGTTGCCCTGGATCGAGTGATCTCGTCGATTTCCTGATCGATCTCTAGGCATCCGCCTTCATCTTCTTTCACAACCTTGCGAGAATTAAGGATGTGTACATACTCCTAGGTCTGTTCGCTTAAGAAACCATGCTCTCTACACTCTTTTGTCAAAGCTAGCTGAAGGTGATCCTCTTGTGCTAACTCCTCAAGCAATTCATCTGCTAACTCATTCAAAGTTTCAATGTAGAAAGCTTGTCCTTCAATGGTTGGCTTCTTCAAAACTTCATTGATATCAAAATCTAGCTTGATGTCTTTACCCAAGTGTAGAGAAATCTTGACATTCTTCAGGTCAATGATGGCTCCAGCAGTTGCTAGAAATGGTCTACCAAGGATAAGAGGGTCATTTGGCTCTTCGTCCATTTCAAGAACAACAAAATCAGTCGGCACGTTCACACCACTGATTCTCACGGGCAAGTCTTCAAGCATACCTACAGGGAGCTTTATACTTCTATCAGCCAGCACGAGAGAGATCCTGCAGTCCTTAAACTTTGTAAAGCCTAGCTTCTTTGCAATAGAGTGAGGCATAAGATTGATACTTGCTCCTATATCACACAAGCAACTTTCAAACTTCAAAGGTCCAAGAGCACAAGGGATGGTGAATGATCCTTGATCTCCTAACTTCTTAGGAAGTATCTCCTTGTGGATGATTGCACTGCACTCTTCACTCAACACCAAGACCTCGTCACTCTCCTTGCTTTTCTTAGTAAGTTTGTCCTTGAAAAATTTGGCGCATTTTGGCATCATGGCCAAACAATCAACTAAAGGCAGTTTGATCTCAACATCCTTCAAGTGCTTCTCAAAGACTGCTCTATGCTTCTCAAGCAGCTGCTTATTGAACTTTCCAGGGAAAGGATGCTTCGGTTTGTAGGGTGGAGGCACATAAGCTTCTTTTTCCTTGCTAACCTCATCTACCTTCTTCTCTACAACCACTTCTTTGCCCTTCTTAGGTCTTGCAATCCACACATCGTCAAAGGTGATCCCATGATCATTCGAAAGCTTACCCTCCCCCTCTTGAACAACAATGTCCTCATTGTCTTCAGGTGCAGTCCTCGGTGGTAGCTCATTCCCACTTCTCAAGGTAATAGCGTTTGCATACTCTTTGGGGTTTTGCTCACACTTCCCAGGTAAGCTGCCTTGACCGCTTGAACTGGCTTTGCCTTTCTCTAATTGTTTGATCTTGTTGTTCAGGTTGCTGATCTGAGTAGACACGTCAGTTAGAGAAGAGTCCAGCCTGTTGTTCATGTCAACAAACTTCTGATTTGTGCTTGCTTGTCGCTGAAGCAATTGTTGAAACATTGCTTGAACCGGATCTTGAGAAGGCGGTTGAGCTTATTGCTGTTGAGGCATGAAACCAGGAGGAAACACAGGAGAGTAACTCTTGTTTCCTTTCTGTTGCGGACCTTGAAAGTTGCCCTGTCGCTGCCCTTGATATCCACTATTGCTTGTAAACCCGCCTTTGTTATCAGGGACAAAGGGTTTGCCTTGTTGTGGAGGATACACCTGATCTTTACGGTTCTCCACGTTAGTGCTTCTGTAGGAAAGGTTGTTGTTTCCCTGATAACCTTGAGCATAGCCTTGTGGCTTGTTGTAGTTGTTGCCTCCAACCCAATTGACCTCTTCATGGCATTGCTCTAGCTCATCTAATACATCTGCGGCTTCTCCTACATAATGCACTTGTTTTTGATTCGCAAGCACTAGCTTATCAATCTTCTCATGGAGCGACTTCAGCTCTTTCTTGTGAGCTTCTATATCAGCTCCTCTTGGTGCTTGGTCATAATCCTCAGAATAGTTCCCATCGCTCAAAGCAAATTCTCTAGAGGCTCCATTCCTTCTTCAACATTTTGCCCAAGAAAGTTTCCCTTACTTGCTGTATCTAGCAACATGCGAATCTTGGGGAGTGCTCCTCTATAGATTGTGCTCAAGAGTGTCTCTTCACTGGAGCCATAATGAGGGCAAGCTATAGTGTAGTCCTTGAACCGCTCCATAGCTTCTTTGAAGGTCTCATTCTGCCTTTGTGTGAAGCCGCTGATCTCACTTCTTAGCCTTGCTGTTCTTGTGCTTGAGAAAAACTTTGACAGAAAGGCTTTCTTGCTATCAGCCCATGAAGTGATGGTCCCCTGAGGTAATGTCTTCTCCCAATGTCTTGCTTTATCACCAAGGGAAAAAGGGAATAACCGTAGCTTGAAGCTGTCCTCCGAGATGGCATTGATCTTTATCATCCCACAAACTTGCTCAATGTTGTCAAGAGGCTTCAAAGGGTCCTCCATTGCAAGCCCATGAAACTTGTTGTTTTGAACCATTTGATAAACAGAATGTTTTGGGACTGTTTTGTCAAAGCCAAATGCACTGTTAATGATGTAGTATAGGTGCAAGAGGTATCAATCCAGCATAGGTTGTAGACAGACACTAAGAATGCAAGAGCAATGCAAAGCTAAGCAGATTCGGGTAAATGAGGGAAAAGTTCTACAAAAACTAAATGCAACGACCAAATGTCTATGAAAAGTTTTTAAAAATCTCTGGAAGAGGGTTAACAACTACTAGAAGAAAACTGAGAATTTAAAAAGCAACACTACTAATTACTAAAAATCGAGATCTAAAGGGCAGAAAAACAGAGAACTTCTAGCAACTTAAAGCAATGACTTTAAAGGAATGAAGATGCAAGTTGAGGTTTAAAAATGCTAAAAGAGGATCTAAGGTTGATGGTCATATTCAAGAGGGTCAAAAAATTCAAGCCTTGGGGTTGAAAACAATAGATCTACTCATTTGATGAGCTAACTCTAAGCCTTGAGAAACTTAAGCTAGGATCATCCATGGTGTATGGTATGACTCCTTTCTTCGACCCTTAAGTAAAGATGTGTCAAAGAACATTAAGTAAGATCTCAAATACTGGCCTAACTAGCTCCCTAAGCATCCATGGCGTTTTGGGAAAGGATGAGCTAGTCTCTTGAATTTGGCTTTAAGGGATTTCTGAATCCGGTCAAGGTAAGAAAGCCCTGGAATCATAGAGATCTTTTCCAAGACTCCCTAAGCATTAAGACCCCAAATCCAAGAAGAGAAAAGATTAAGAACAAGAAAAAGACCAAAGCTTAAACCTTTAAACACCTTAAATCACCCCAACCTTAAACCCAAAGAGAAACTACTCGCTACTCATGATTAAAACCGATGGAAATGAGAAGGATAAAAAGCTAAACATGATTAAAGAAGAAAGATTAAGCAAAATCTCAATGATTAAACTAGATTCAACGGTTCAAAACATGAAAAGCTTGAAAAGAGATAACAATGGCTATTCGCCTTGGAAAGTAATCTGAGACCCAAAATTAAAGGTTCATACAAATTTGCCCAAAATAGGCCAACAAGAGAAATGGTCCCCTCACTAATGTCCAAAAGTGAGCTGGCCGGATAAGGTGTAGGGATCGAGCTGAGTAGTTGATCTGATCACTCGATCTTCTTCATGGATCGTCCTCCTTCGCTCGATCTTCAGGTCGATACTCGGTTGATCGTGTCGTAGGTCTCGATCTAGCTCTCGTTCTGCATGGCTTTAATCAATGTCCATACTCACGATCGATCACCTCGGTCGATCTTGTCCTCGATCTCTTCTTTGAAACGATCTGGACTTTGAAGCTATGGCTGAGCAGGAACATCCAGCGGGACCTCCTCCAGCTCATGGGGTAGTGGGACGGGGCAATGGAAACCCCCACCACGCAGCTAGACCGCCAAGGATTATAGGAGCCGGAGATGCTCCCAACACTCACCATAATAGGTTTTGGATCACTCCTCCGCCTGTACAGAACAACAACTTTGAGATAAAGCCGGGTTTCATCTCCATGGTGCAAAACAACAAGTTCCACGGCTTAGCAATGGAAGATCCCTTGGAACACCTTGACAATTTCGAGGAAGTATGTGGGATGATCAAGATAAACGGCATATCAGAAGATGCTTTCGAGCTGCGTCTCTTCTCCTTTTCACTCGGAGACAAAGCTAGGCATTGGGAAAAGACCCTTCCACAAGGCACCATCACCTCATGGGGGGGAGTGTAAAAAAGCATTTCTCTCAAAATTCTTCTCTAGCACCAGAGCAGCACGGTTGAGAAGCGAAACAATGAGACATTCAATGAGGCAATGGAACGTTTTAAAGATTACACGATCCAATGTCCTCATCACGGTTTCAGTGAGGAGACCCTACTCAGCACCATCAACCGCGGAGCCTCACCAAAGATCAGGTTCTTGCTTGACACAGCTAGTAAAGGGAACCTCCATGGTCAGGAGGTAGAAGAGGGCATGGAGCTGATTGAGAACTTAGCATTGAGTGATGGCAACTATGCTGAGGATTATGACCGTGCACCGAGAGGATCTGAGCTAGAGTCGCACAAAAAGGAGCTGAAATCCTTGCATGAGAAGATTGACAAGCTGGTGTTAGCCAACCAGAAGCATGTTCACTTTGTTGGTGAAGCGGATGAGAATCTAGAGGAGCTTGAGTTGAGCCAGGAAGAAGCCAATTGGGTGGCGGGACAGAAAAATTACAAACCTCACGGCTACAACCAGAACAACAATCTCTCCTACCGTAGTACCAACGTCGCCAACCCTAAGGACCAAGTGTACCCTGCTTAGCAAGCAAAGCCTTTCATACCCAACAACAAAGGTTTTCAGCCGAGTGGTGGCTTCCAAGGTCAAGGGCAGAACAACTTCCAAGGGCAACATCAAGGTAACAAGGGTTATACGCCAAACTACCCTCCGGGCTTTGCACCTCAGCAGCAACAGCCGATGCAACAACAAGTTGATCCGGTTCAGGCCATGTTTCAACAGCTGATACAAAGTCAAGCCTCTACAAACCAGAAGTTTGCCGAGATGAACACTCATTTCGACTCGTCTCTCACTGAATTCTCCACTCAGATCACCAACTTAAACAACAAGATCAAGCAGCTAGAGAAGGGAAAGGCGTGTGCAGGTGCTCAGAATAGCCTACTGGGCAAATGTGAGCCGAATCCTAAGGAATATGCCAACGCCATCACGTTAAGAAGCGGAAAGGATCTTGTACCTTTGGTCACTCCCAAGAACAACGAGGACGTTGTAATTCAAGAGGGGGAGGGTAAGCCTTCAGCTGATGATGAGATTAACTTTGACAATGTCTGGATTCAAGGGCCAAGAAGAGGGAACAAACCAGTTGTTGAGAAGAGAGCAGAGCAAACTACTATGGAGAAAGATGCTTATGTACCTGCACCGTATGTACCTAAGCTGCCTTTTCCTGGCCGTTTCAAAAAGCAACACATAGAGAAGCACAGAATCCTCTTTGAGAGGCATCTTAGGGACGTAGAGATCAAGCTACCTCTCGTTGACTGCCTTGCAATGATGCCTAAATGCGCCAAATTCTTCAAAGACACTCTCATGAAGAAGAATAAGGAAAGCAAGGAGGTGCTTGTTCTAAGTGAGGAGTGTAGTGCTGTGATACATAAGGAGATAGTCCCTAAGAAGTTGGGAGATCCTGGAAGCTTCACTATACCTTGCGCTTTAGGTCCTTTGGAGTTCAAGAGCTGCCTTTGTGATCTAAGAGCTAGCATAAATCTGATGCCTCATTCTGTGGCGAAGAAGCTTGGCTTTACCCGTTTCAAAGACTGTAGAATCTCGTTGGTACTGGCTGATAGGAGTGTCAGGCTACCAGTGGGGCTGCTTGAAGATCTACCGGTGCGAATCAGCGGTGTGAACCTGCCTACGGACTTCGTAGTGTTGGAGATGGATTAAGAGCCTAAGGACCCGCTCATCCTTGGAAGGCCATTCCTTGCAACCGTCGGGGCTATCATTGACGTTAAGAACGGGAAGATTGCCTTGTACTTGGGAAAGGATATAAGCCTGGACTTCGATATCAATGAGATTCTGAAGAAGCCGACTATAGAAGGGTAAGCTTTCTACATTGAAACAATGGATGCCTTAGCGGATGAGTTGCTGGAAGAACTTGCTCAGGAGGTCCATCTGAAGCTGGCACTGACAAAGGAGCCAGGAGAGTTTGGCTATGTGGATCAGAGGACCCAGGAGTACGTCAACTTGCTGGATTCTAGGAAGGTTGCTAAGATGGATGAAAGCTGATGCCTAGAGATCGACTCTGAAATCGATGCTATCACTCGATCCAGATGTCAGATCGACAAAGCAATCGAGAACACAACTCGATCCGGTGCACCAATCGACAGTCAGATTCGAGAGGGGTGATAGATCCGGGAAAACAATCGAGTCAAAGATCGAGAAAGACCTTCCGATCAGTTTGGGGTCTAATCCGGAGATCGATTCAGCGTCTCGATCTCTTACTCGATCCACATTAAATCGAGTAAGTGAATCGAGCAAAACTACTTGATCTAGACGACATCGAGAGCAAGATCGACTGGACGACTCGATTTCAGAAGGGATAGCGGTTGAGGAAAGCAGTCTTAAGGGCCATGCCTCGGGTTCTAAGGAGGGCTCCAAGGAGGAAAACAACAACAACAGCCACGAGGATGACTGGAGCGAGCTGTTAGCCCCAAAGGTGGACCTTAAGGAGCTCCTAAAAAGGCTAAGGTATGCTTTCTTAGGGCCTAATAACACTTATCCCGTGATTGTGAATGAAAACTTAAGTGATGATGAGTTGCACTCGCTCCTGACTGAGCTGAGAAAGTATAGGAAGGCCATTGGTTACTCTCTCAGTGACATCAAGGGCCTTTCACCAATGCTTTGCACTCACAGGATTCACTTGGATAATGGGAACGCCTCTTCTATAGAACATCAAAGGCGTTTGAATCCTAATTTGAAAGAGGTTGTTAAGAAAGAGATCCTTAAGCTTTTAGAGGCTGACGTGATCTATCCCATAAGTGACAGCTCGTGGGTTTATACCTACTAGGAATAAGCTCAGCTTTATCGTTCCTTATGACCGTGATCCCTCTCAAATAGGGCTCATCATTATCGTTCCTTATCACTGTGATCCCTCCCTTCTTAGGCACCACGTGTACGGGAGAAACCCACGTGCTGTCACTTATGGGATAGATCACGTCAGCCTGTAAAAGCTTAAGAATCTCTTTCTTGACAACCTCTTTCAAATTGGGATTCAAACGCCATTGATGTTCTATAGAAGAGGCGTTCTCATTATCCAAGTGAATCCTATGAGTGCAAAGCATTGGCGAAAGGCCCTTGATGTCACTTAAAGAGTACCTAATGGCCTTTCTATACTTTCTCAACTCAGTTAAGAGTGAGTGCAACTCATCATCACTTAAGTTTTCATTCACAATCACAGGATAGGTTTCGTTAAGCCCTAAGAAAGCATACCTTAGCCCTTTTGGGAGCTCCTTAAGGTCCACCTTTGGGGCTAGTAGCTCGCTCCAATCATCCTTGTGGCTGTTGCTGTTGTTTTCCTCCTTGGAACCTTCCTTTGAACCCGAGACATGGCCCTTGAAGCTGCTTTCTCCAACCGCTATCCCTTCTGAAATCGAGTAGTCCAGTCGATCTTGCTCTCGATGTCGTCTAGATCGAGCAGTTTCGCTCGATTCACTCGCTCGATATAATGTGGATCGAGTGAAAGATCGAGACGCAGAGTTGATCTCCAGATTAGACCCCAGACTGATCAGAAGGCCTTTCTCGATTTTGGACTCGATTGTTTTCCTGGATCGATCACCCTCCTCGATCTCACTGTCGATTGCTGCACCGGATCGAGTTGTGCTCTCGATTATCTTGTCGATTGGACCCCTGGATCGAGTAATGTCATCAATCTCGGAGTCGATCTCTAGGCCAACGCCTTCATCTTCTAGCACAACCTTCCTTGAATCGACCAAGTTGACGTATTCTTGAGTTCTCTGATCCACGTAGTCGAACTCTCCTGGCTCCTTAGTCAATGCCAGCTTCAAATGATCCTCCTGAGCCAACTCTTCCAGCAACTCATCCGCTAAAGCATCCAACGTTTCAATGTAGAAAGCTTGCCCTTCTATCGTAGGCTTCTTCAAAACCTCATTGATGTCAAAGTCCAGCCTTATGTCTTTACCCAAGTGCAGAGCAATCTTCCCATTCTTGATGTCTATGATGGCTCCAGCGTTGGCTAAGAACGGTCTTCCGAGAATGACTGGATCCTTTATCATACAAGTCCATTCAGAACCCCACACCCCCCCCCCCCCCCCCCCCCCCCCCCCCCCCTGTGAACCATGCTACTCAAGACTGATCATCAATCAAGCATGATACACAAGTCAAGTATCTGAAGGGTGATCAATATGCTTGGTTCTATGTTAATTACACTAACGGTCTTCTCTATTCAAATAACAAGAAGATAATGTCACATATGAAGAATATGACCGTTGGAGCAAGTGGGACAAGTCACTTTCACTTCCATGGAAATCACCCATTTGTTTATTCTTAATGTCATTGTCCTCTTAATTGTTGTTGTACCTTAGGCGGTCTATAAATAGACTTTGACCCTCAGTTGTAACATTTTTAACTTAAGGAAATATACTCTCCTTAATTCTATTCTCACTTTCTCTCTTGTTCTTCAACTGTTCTTCATCATTTCACTTAATCATTCCGTAAATATTCTAACATGGTATCAGAGCAAGGTTTGTAGATCTTCGGATTGCAAACTCTTGAATCTCATTCCTCTATTCTCTTCCTTAAGTCTCGGTTCATTGTTCCAGAAAACTCTTGAAAGCTAGGATCCTTTACCCAACGGTCCATAGGCTGTCTCCTATCTCTTCTCCTCTTTAATCCACTCCTAAAATCTCCAAACCATCCTAAACACTTCCCATCTTCCATACTATCATTCGCTCATTCCTCATTACTCTCACAAAATCATCTTTAAAATTTATTGACCACCGGTCCATAGCATTGCCCATAGGTCCATAAAATCAAAACATGGCCATTGAGAACAACAAGCCATTGGCTTTACCGGTTACTCTTAAAGGACTTAACTACCTGCTGTGGTCAAGAACCACAAGAACCGCCTTGTGTGGAAGAGGTCTTTGGAGTCATGTGTCAAGCGATGCCCCTCTAGCAGCACCACCAGCCGCTGGGGCCGCCATTGTCCCAGCCGAAGAGACCCAATGGTAGAAGGAAGACCAGACCGTCCTTGCTATACTACAAAGCTCCCTTAGCAATGAAATCCTGGAGGCTTACTCATACTGTGTGATGTTACTGCATATTGCATACATTTTGCATACTCATTAGTTAGCTTTTCATGCATTTGTATCACATTGTTTCTGGCTGCTTTGGAGCCGTGGAGGTTCGTGGACATGTTGAGGCTGATGTAGCAGTTCGTGGGAGCTCGGATATATGCTAAGGATCAGAGATCGAGGAGCAGATCGAGCATGGCCGGTCGATCTAGAAGGTGATCGACCAGAAGATCGAGCCAACCAGGCGATCCAAGGAGAATGATCGAGACAAGGATCGAGTGAAGCAGTCGATCAAACGGTACGGACGTAAATGACGCCATGCAGAGCGAGAGTCAGATCGAGTACACCACTCGATCCACCAGAAGATCGATACCGAGATCGGATGCAACACTCGATTCGCCGATGATGATCGAGACCCAGATCGAGCCAAAGACACGATATCCGGATATGATCGAGAGAACCGCTTGATCCTGGAGTCGATCTCTGTCCTTTCAACCACTTTTGGCCGCTAGCGAGGGGGCGACCATCAGCTTGTTTTGGCCATTTTGGGAAGGCGGCGACGTCCTTTTCCCACACAACTTTCAATCCTTATCTTTTTCTTTCATGTTTTCTCTCTGTTTTTCGTGAAGAACACCATTGTCGAACTTGAGTTTTTCTTAAGCTTTGTAATCGAATCATTTCCGTCTTAATCTAGTTTTCTTCTCATGTTCATCGTTTCGTTTTGCATGCTTTGCTTGATTTACCTTATGTGTAGTGAGTAGTTTATTTGGGTTCGGGGTTGAGAGGATTAAGGGGTCTAAAGGGTTTCGATCTTGGGGTTTTTCTAAGCGTTATCAACGGCTATCTCTTCTAAGGTGTTGAGATCTCAATGCTTGAAGACTCTCACGCCAAGAGCTTCATGATCCGAGAGGTTCCTTACCTTGACAGGATTCAGGAGCCTCGGAAGATCACACCTTAGAGACTAGTTACCCCTTCCCAAAAGCCATGCAAGTTTGGGGGACTAGTTAAGCCATTCATTTGAAATCAGCTTTCCATGCCTTTCGACCTCCCTTTCCACCAAAAGCCATGGGTTTGGAGGAGAGGATGAAGGAGTGATCTATACCGAAAGCCACGGATAGATCTTGCTTAGTTTTCAAGGGTTAGAGACCCTCACAAAGTGAGTCGATTTAAAGTTTTCAACCCAAGGTCGAACATTTGAAACCCCTTACCATGAATCTCAACCACTTGCTTGATCTTTACATCTTACATCTTTACATCTTATCTCGTCACTTGCTTGATCTTTGATAGCATCCTGCTCGATCTAGTGGTCGATCTCATGGTCGATCCACTAGTCGAATTTTAGTAATTCAAAGCTTTGTCCTTTATTTATTCTGTTTGTTCCTCGTGGTAGTTCCTTCATTCCTAGTATTTTTAAAATAGGTTGTATTCTATTTAAGTTGCTGCATCTAGTTTTTAGAGATTTTCTCATAAATCATCTTGTTTCGCTTGGATTTGCATTAGTCCTTGTATTCTCTTTGCATTCTCTATCACCCTAGGCATGGATTGATTCTCTCTTGCTTGCTATACTACAACATGTCTTGTATTTGAGTTTGATAACCTCATTGCATTCTCACACTTGCTAAGAAAGTGTTTATCAAATGGCGCTGTTGCCATCCTAGGACTGTTTAGAGAACATAGAGATTTGGGACTTAGCAAAGCCTAAGTCTTTACCTTTTTCAAGTTACTAATTATTCTACTCTCAAACGTGTGTTTTCAGGTACATGAATCTTCGTTCAAGGGGAGACAACAATCTACTACAACCCTTAGACAACATTCATCAGCTTGGTCACTCACGGCAAAGGAGAGTCAGAGAACAAGCCAGAGCCTTTAGGGAGATTGTTCAGCACGGTTTGGTTGACTTTGAAGCTATGGCTGAACACGAGCATCCAGAAGGACCTCCTCCAGCTCACGGGGCAGCAGGAAGGGGCAATGGAAACCCCCAACACGCGGCTAGACCCCCAAGGATCATAGGAGCCGGAGATGCTCCCAATACTCATCACAATAGGTTTGGGATCACTCCTCCTCCTGTACAAAACAACAACTTCGAGATCAAGCCAGGTTTCATCTCCATGGTGCAAAACAACAAGTTCCATGGCTTAGCAATGGAAGATCCCATAGAGCACCTCGACAACTTCGAGCAAGTATGTGGGATGATAAAGATCAATGGCATATCCGAAGATGCTTTCAAGCTGCGTCTCTTCCCCTTTTCACTCGGAGACAAAGCTAGACATTGGGAGAAGACCCTCTCACAAGGCACCATCACCTCATGGGCCGAGTGTAAGAAGGCCTTTCTCTCAAAGTTCTTCTCAAGCACTAGGAGAGCACGGTTGAGAAGCGAAATCAGCAGGAACAATGAGACATTCAACGAGGCAATGGAGCATTTCAAAGACTACACGATCCAATGTCCTCATCACCGGTTCAGCGAGGAGACACTACTCAGTACCATATACCGTGGAGCTTCACCAAAGATCAGGTTGTTGCTTGACACAGCTAGCAAAGGGAACTTCCTCGGTCAGGAGGTAGAAGAGGGTATGGAGCTGATAGAAAACTTGGCATTGAGTGATGGCAACTACACTGAGGATTATGACCGTGCACCGAGAGGATCAGAGCTAGAGTCTCAAAAGAAGGAGTTGAAATCTTTGCATGAGAAGATAGATAAGCTGGTGTTAGCCAATCAGAAGCATGTTCACTTTGTTGGTGATGCTGATGAGAACCAAGAGGAGTTAGAGTTGAGCCAAGAAGAAGCCAATTGGGTGGCGGGACAGAACAACTACAAACTTTAAGGCTACAACCAAGGCTACCAGAAAAACAACCTCTCTTACCGAAGCACCAACGTAGCCAACCCTAAAGATCAAGTGTACCCTACTCAGCAAGCAAAACCTTTCATCCCTTACAAAAAAGGTTTTCAACCGAGTGGTGGTTTCCAAGGTCAAGGGCAGAACAACTTCCAAGGGCAACATCAAAATAACAAGGGTTATACACCTAACTACCCTCCGCGCTTTGCACCACAGCAGCAACAACCGATGCAACAACAAGTTGATCCGGTTCAAGCAATGTTCCAACAGCTGATACAGGGGCAAGCCTCTACAAACCAGAAGTTCGCCGAGATGAACACTCGTCTAGACTCATCTCTCACTGACTTCTCCACTCAGATCACTAACTTAGACAACAAGATAAAGCAGCTAGAGAAAGGGAAAGCGAGTACGAGTTGTCAGAATAGTCTTCCGGAAAAGTGTGAGCAGAATCCTAAGGAGTATGCTAACACCATAACGTTGAGAAGCGGCAAAGAGCTCGAACCTCCGGTCTCTACCAAGAACAACGAGGACGTTGTAATTCAAGAGGGGGAGGTTAAACCTTCGGCTGATGATGATGAAATTAACTTTGACAACGTTTGGTTCCAAGGGCCAAGAAGAGGAGACAAAGCAGTTGCTGAGAAGAAAGCTGAGCAAACCACTAAGGAGAAGAATGCTTATGTGCCTCCACCGTATGTACCTAAGCTGCCTTTTCCAGGGCGCTTCAAGAAGCAACTCATAGAGAAGCATAGAATCCTCTTTGAGAAGCATCTTAAGGACGTGGAGATCAAGCTACCTCTCATTGACTGCCTTGCAATGATGCCTAAATGCGCCAAGTTCTTCAAAGACACTCTCCTGAAGAAGAATAAGGAAAGCAAGGAGGTACTTGTTCTAAGTGAAGAGTGTAGTGCTGTGATACATAACGAGATAGTCCCTAAGAAGTTGGGAGACCCTGGAAGCTTCACTATACCCTGCGCTTTAGGTCCTCTAGAGTTCAAGAGTTGCTTATGTGATCTCGGAGCTAGCATAAACTTGATGCCTCACTCCGTGGCTAAGAAGCTTGGCTTTACTCCTTTCAAAGACTGTCGGATCTCGTTGGTACTGGCTGATAGGAGTGTGAGGCTACCAGTGGGGCTGCTTGAGGATTTACCGGTGCGAATCAGTGGTGTGAACGTGCCTACAGACTTTGTTGTGTTGGAGATGGATGAAGAGCCTAAGGATCCACTCATCTTAGGGAGACCATTCCTAGCAACCGCCGGGGCTATCATAGATGTGAAGAATGGGAAGATTGCCTTGCATTTGGGAAAGGAGATAAGGCTTGACTTCAACATCAATGAGGTTCTGAAGAAGCCAACCATTGAAGGGCAAGCTTTCTACATTGAAACGATGGATGCTTTAGCGGATGAGTTGCTGGAAGAGCTGGCTCTAGAAGACCATCTGAAGCTAGCACTGACTAAGGAGCCAGGGGAGTTTGGCTATGTGGATCAGAGGACCCAGGAGTACGTCAACCTGCTGGATTCTAGGAGGATTGTTAAGAATGATGAAGGTTGCTGCCTAGAGATCGACCCCGAGATCGACGCTATCACTCGATCCAGGAGTCAAATCGACAACGCAATCGAGAGCACAACTCGATCCGGTGCAACAATCGATGGACAGATCAAGAGGAATGCTCGATCAGGAAAAACAATCGAGTCGACGATCGAGAGAGACCTCCCGATCATTATGGGGTCCAATCAAGACATCGACTCAGCGTCTCGATCCCTTACTCGATCCATATCAAATCGAGTAAGTGATACGAGAGAAATGGCTCGATCTAGACGACATCGAGAGGAGAATCGACTGGAGGACTCGATTTCAGAAGGGATAGCGATGGAGGAAAGCAGTCTGAAGGGCCATGCCTCGGGGTCTAAGAAGAGTTCTAAGGAGGAAAGCATCAACAACAGCCACGAGGATGACTGGAGTGAGCTGTTAGCCCCAAAGGTGGACCTTAAGGAGCTCCCAAAAGGGCTAAGGTATGCTTTATGGAGCTGTTACTCTGATGGGAAAAAGTGGCAGTTCATTCACCGTCAACGGACACAGAGTCAAGCCTTACTTGGCAGACGGCTATGACAAGGAGAGTACCTCTGTGCTTCTCCAAGACCCACCATCCGCTTAAACCAAGTAAGGTATGGCTAAAGACGTTAAAGAAAGTGCACTTGGGAGGCATTCCCATGTTTATCTTGTACATATTTCTGCTTTATTTCCCTTTCCGTTTTATGTTTTAATTCTGCAAGTGTGTAGTAACAGGTATGAGGAGTCTAAACCTTGATCTTGAAGTCTAAAAAAGGCGATAGAGGTTAAGATAAGGCTAGAGATCGAGTGCTAGATCGACTGATCCTGACTCGATCTTTGCTAGATCGAGTCAGTGAATCGAGAGGAGCCAGTCGATCTAGACGAGAAAGAGTGACAAGATCGACCTTGACGAAAAAGGATCGATCGATCTAAAACGGATCGACCGATCTAATTTCTCTCAGGAAAATCTGTTGAAAACAGATCGATCACTCGACTCGATCCATCACTCGATATGTGCCAAATCGACCCCTAAATCGAGGACATAGCTCGATCATGAGGACTTAGCCGTGGAGCCAACATCTCAATGATCAAGAGAGCCAATCGCTCCAAGACTCGATTCACTATGAATCGAGTCTCAAATCGAGTAACCCTCTCGATCTAAGCTATTATGGGCATGAGATCGATTCCTAGATCGACCAAATGGACTCGATATCAGGCCGAGGTAACATTTACTTTCCCTCCTTCACTCTTTTCCCTACAACTTTTAAATTCAAAACTTGGTCAAGGCATGCATCTTTGACCATGAAAGATGTGCCTTGACCAAGACTTAGTCAGAAAAACCACTTTTACTACCCATTGTTTTGCTCTTTGCTAGACTTTAAATATTTCAACAACCTCTCACCCTCTCATTCCTGTTTTTCTCAAAAATTTTAAACAAAGAGAGTGAGAGTTTCGGTTTTCAGAAGTTAGCAAAGATCTTTTACATTTCTTGCAAAGGTATTTTCAAAATTTAATGATTTATCTTTAGAAAAATTTCCATTAATTTCGCAAGATATTGTTCTAGAATATAGGGTCGGTTTTGATTTTTAAAAACTAGCTAAATAAAAGGAATAATTCTAGATTTTTTAGTATCTAAAGATATGATTCTCCTTTATTTAGCTATGATTTTTATTAATTCTCTAAAATTCTAGGGTAGTTTTTATAAGTTCTCTCCATCTCTTCTCTCATTCTCATCAAACCGCCGTTTTTGCTTATAATCTTCTTTAGAAACTTGTTTCAGGAACAATGGCCCCCAAGAGAACGAGAGTAGAGACAGCATAAGAAGGAGAAGGACAAGAGGTGGCAGTTCAAGAGAGGGTCAGATGGACTAAGGATGAGAAGAGGGACAAGAAACGGCTGGAAAGGCTTTGGTTTGAGCCTACCAAGTTTGCTGATCGAGAGTTGTTGTCCAAGCTAGGGATTCTTGGGGATTTCGACCAACTCCTCAAGAACATTGGCCTAAGATGTCTGTCACGGATGGATTGCCCAACCATTCCAGAAGTGACAATAGACTTCCTTGCCACGTTGGAGTTCCGTTACGAGAATCCTAGCACACCTGTCCCCTCTCAAGGTCGAGTACACCACTCTTTGTTTATTAGAGCATACTTAGTTTTTAAACATAACCTTTCACTTAAAACCCATTTCTTTCTTTAAAACACCAAGTTCTTTGAAACCGAGAACAAATACAAAAGAAAACAACCCCATGCAAACCGTACGGACGTAAATGACGCCATGCAGAGCGAGAGTCAGATCGAGTACACCACTCGATCCACCAGAAGATCGATACCGAGATCGGATGCAACACTCGATTCGCCGATGATGATCGAGACCCAGATCGAGCCGAAGACACGATGTCCGGATTTGATCGAGAGAACCGCTCGATCCTGGAGTCGATCTCTGTCCTTTCAACCACTTTTGGCCGCTAGCGAGGGGGGGACCATCAGCTTGTTTTGGCCATTTTGGGAAGGCGGCGACGTCCTTTTCCCACACAACTTTCAATCCTTATCTTTTTCTTTCATGTTTTCTCTCTGTTTTTCGTGAAGAACACCATTGTCGAACTTGAGTTTTTCTTAAGCTTTGTAATCGAATCATTTCCGTCTTAATCTAGTTTTCTTCTCATGTTCATCGTTTCGTTTTGCATGCTTTGCTTGATTTACCTTATGTGTAGTGAGTAGTTTATTTGGGTTCGGGGTTGAGAGGATTAAGGGGTCTATTCGATCTTGGGGTTTTTCTAAGCGTTTTCAACGGCTATTTCTTCTAAGGTGTTGAGATCTCAATGCTTGAAGACTCTCACGCCAAGAGCTTCATGATCCGAGAGGTTCCTTACCTTGACAGGATTCAGGAGCCTCGGAAGATCACACCTTAGAGACTAGTTACCCCTTCCCAAAAGCCATGGAAGTTTGGGGGACTAGTTAAGCCATTCATTTGAAATCTGCTTTCCATGCCTTTCGACCTCTCTTTCCACCAAAAGCCATGTGTTTGGAGGAGAGGATGAAGGAGTGATCTATACCGAAAGCCACAGATAGATCTTGCTTAGTTTTCAAGGCTTAGAGACCCTCACAAAGTGAGTCGATTTAAAGTTTTCAACCCATGGTCGAACCTTTGAAACCCCTGACCATGAATCTCAACCCTTGGCCCTTTCTTTTAGCATCTTTACATCTTATCTCGTCACTCGCTTGATCTTTGATAGCATCCTGGTCATTAGTTTTACTGTTCTTGCATTTTTGGACGAGATCGATTGTTATTGCTCGATCTAGTGATTGATCTCATGGTCGATCCACTAGTCGAATTTTAGTAATTCGAAGCTTTGTCCTTTATTTATTCTGTTTGTTCCTCGTGGTAGTTCCTTCATTCCTAGTATTTTTAAAATAGGTTGCATTCTATTTAAGTTGCTGCATCTAGTTTTTAGAGATTTTCTCGTAAATCATCTTGTTTCGCTTGGATTTGCATTAGTCCTTGTATTCTCTTTGCATTCTCTATCACCCTAGGCATGGATTGATTCTCTCTTGCTTGCTATACTACAACATGTCTTGTATTTGAGTTTGATAACCTCATTGCATTCTCACACTTGCTAAGAAAGTGTTTATCAAATGGCGCTGTTGCCATCCTAGGACTGTTTAGAGAACATAGAGATTTGGGACTTAGCAAAGCCTAAGTCTTTACCTTTTTCAAGTTACTAATTATTCTACTCTCAAACGTGTGTTTTCAGGTACATGAATCTTCGTTCAAGGGGAGACAACAATCTACTACAACCCTTAGACAACATTCATCAGCTTGGTCACTCACGGCAAAGGAGAGTCAGAGAACAAGCCAGAGCCTTTAGGGAGATTGTTCAGCACGGTTTGGTTGACTTTGAAGCTATGGCTGAACACGAGCATCCAGAAGGACCTCCTCCAGCTCACGGGGCAGCAGGAAGGGGCAATGGAATTCACCAAGCACTTTGGAAAATTCAGAGCGCTATGGGCTGAGCTGGAAATGATGAGGCCAAGTACAGTAGATCCACAAGTCCTGAATGAAAGAAGAGAGCAAGACAAAGTCGTTGGACTACTTATGACTCTCAGCCCAACCTACAATGATCTCATTAAACATCTTCTCAGAGAAGAACGGTTGCCAACTCTGGAAGAAGTTTGCTCTCAAATCCAAAAAGAGCAAGGATCGCTTGGCCTATTAGGAGGAAAAGGGGAACTCGTTTCAGCTAACAAGGGCGCCTACTATTTTGATGAGAAGAGAAGCCCATTCTGTGATCATTGCAAGAAAAAAGGGCACATTAAAGAGAAGTGTTGGATCCTTCACCCACACCTCAAACCAAGCAAGTGGAAAGAGGGAAAGGCTAGCTATGCAGCTGAAAATGCTACACACAAGGGCGAAACATCTAAGACAAACTCTGGAGGGGAAGGGGCAGCCAACTCATCTCAATTTGTGACAAAGACAGACTTAGATGCCTTGATCAAAGCGCTTAAAGAATCTGGTAACACTCTTGGTACCTCCTTTCATGTGATGAAGCATTATGGTAATTCATATAACTCTTCATCCACGCTTAGGACTAAACCATTGATTGTAGATTCAGGAGCCTCACATCACATGATTAGTGACTTAAACCTGATTAGTAATGTAAAACCAACAGTAGGAAATGTTGAAATTGCTAATGAGGAGAAGGTGCCTATTAAAGGCATAGGAGAATTGAAACTCTTTGATAAATCATCTAAAGCATTTTATATGCCTACATTTACATCTAATATATTATCTGTTAAGAAAGCTACAACTGATTTAGATTGCATTTGCTATTTTTGGACCTAAGGATGTGTGCTTTTAGGATATTAAAACAAGGAAAATGCTTGGAAAAGGGACTACTAAAGATGATCTCTATGTCCTTGAAGACACTAAGTTCCTATCTCCTACTAATGATGTTGTAGCTTCTGCTAATAATGCAATCTGGCATGCGAGACTAGGACATCCTCATGCTCGTGCATTGAGTCTTTTATTGCCTAAAGTTGCTTTTAAGAATGATGAATGTGAGGCTTGTATCTTAGGAAAACATTGTAGAACTGTTTTTCCCAAATCATCTACTATCTATGAAAAATGTTTTGACCTAGTGCATTCAGATGTATGGACATCACCATGTGAATCTAGAGATCAAAACAAATACTTTGTTACTTTTATAGATAAAAAGTCTAAATATACTTGGGTAACTCTTCTCCCATCAAAGGATAGAGTCTTTGAGGCATTTAAAAATTTTCAAAACCATATAACTAACCATTTTAATGCCAAGATTAAGATTTTTAGATCAGATAATGGGGGCGAGTATACAAGCAATGTTTTCCGAGAACATCTTACCTCACAAGGCATCATTCATCAAACTAGCTGTCCTTACACACCTCAACAGAATGGTGTAGCTGAGAGGAAGAACAGACATCTAATGGTGGTGGCAAGATCCATGATGGTTCAGCATAATGAACCAAAACGGTTTTGGGGAGATGCGGTTCTTACAGCTTGCTACCTCATCAACCGGATTCCCACTAAAGTTCTCAATGATTCATCACCTTATGAGGTACTCAACTCAACTAAACCCTCTCTTGATCACTTAATGGTATTTGGATGTGTTTGCTTTGCTTTTATTCCAGGGGATCATAGAACAAAGCTGGAAGCCAAGAGTATGAGATGCATGTTCATTGGCTACTCTACTACTCAAAAGGGGTATAAATGCTACAATCATGATACATGCCGGGTCATAGTTTCTCGTGATGTCAAGTTCTTGGAGTCAGAAAGTTTCTACTCCAAACAATCGTGGGAAGACTTACAAGGACTTTCCACCTCTACCTCTGATAGAGAGGCTAACCTACGACTCCTCTTAGATCACCTTGGCGTGACTACTCCGGCTTCCTCTACTAGAGATCCTGCCGTTGATCCTAACGGGGGGAATGATGAAAAAACCACTGAGCAAGCAGACTTGGAGACCCAAGCGAACGGTCAGGATCAAGCAGAAGCGCCTCTGGAAAGCTCTACTCCAGCTAAATCTCCACCGGAGCAGCCTAGATCCTCTACTCATGTTGTACCGCTGAGAAGAAGCCAACGCTTACAACAACAAGCAGAACAAGCTCCTGCCCCGGCTGCCTTAAGAAGAAGCACAAGAAAGGCAGGATGCATCCAATTGGGTTAACATAAGGGTATTCTACAACGGCAATGATGTGGCCCATCCCACTCAAGCAGCATGTTCTTTCGCTCGGTTTCCAAAGGAGCATCAAGCCTTCCTAGTAGCACTGGAGCAAAGTCAAGTACCTAAAACCTATTAAGAAGCAATAGAGTATAAGGTGTGGCGTGATGCGATCAGTGAAGAAAGGGGCGCTATGGAAAGAAATCACACTTGGGATGAGGCCGTCTTACCGAAAGGAAAGAAAACGGTTAGCTCAAGATGGGTCTTCACTATCAAGTACAAGAGCAATGGTGAGATAAAGAGGTATAAGGCTCGGCTAGTTGCAAGGGGTTTTACTCAGACCCCTGGAGAAGACTATGGAGACACGTTTGCACCAGTGGCTAAGCTTCACACGGTGAGAGTGGTCATCTCACTTGCCGTGAACCTAGGATGGGATCTTTGGCAAATGGATGTGAAGAATGCATTCCTACAAGGAGAGCTGGAGGAGGAAGTATACATGACACCACCACCTGGTGTGGAAAAAGAGGTCACCCATGGCAAAGTACTAAGGCTGAGAAAGGCAATATATGGCCTTAAGCAATCGCCAAGAGCATGATACCACCGGCTGAGCAGGGTTCTGTTTGTTAGAGGATTCAGCAGATCAGAAGGTGATCGCACTCTATTCACCCTCACCAGCCAAGAAGGTATAGTAGTCATTCTCATTTATATAGATGATATAATCATCTATGGGAATGACAAGGTAAACATTCTAGCTACCAAGTAATATTTAAAAACAATGTTTGATATTAAAGATCTAGGTGAACTAAAATATTTCTTAGGTATTGAAGTTTGTAGATCCAAAGAAGGCTTGTTTCTCTCACAAAGAAAATATATGATTGACATGTTGAGTGAGACAGGAGATCTTGGAGATAAAGAGGCTAAAACTCCTCTTGAAGATAGCTACAAAGTGGACCGAAAGGGGGAGCTAGAGGATGAGCCCTTTGAAGACATCACACAATATCGCAGGATGGTTGGTAAGCTGATTTATCTTGTGTTTTGCTGTGAATCAGGTTAGCCAATACATGAAAGCTCCAAAGGTGTATCACTGGAGCATGGTCAAGCGCATTCTCAGCTATGTCCAAGGAACAATTGGTCATGGCATTTGGATGGGTTGCAACGGGAGCTCGAGATTGAGGGATATTGTGATGCAGACTGGGCAGGAGACCGTGTAGATAGAAGATCAACTACTGGCTATTGCACATTCATTGGTGGGAATCTAGTCACTTGGAAGAGCAAGAAGCAAAATGTAGTGGCCTGTTCCAGTGCTGAAGCTGAATACCGAGCTATGAGGAGGCTAACAACTGAGCTAATGTGGCTAAGGAATCTTCTTAAAGACCTCGGATGTGATACAAGCACACCCATCACCATGCACTGTGACAACCAAGCGGCTATGCACATTGCATCTAACTCAGTCTTCCATGAGAGAACTAAGCATATAAAAGTGGATTGTCACAAAGTCAGGGAACAAGTCCAACTTGGAGTCATTCTGCCATGCTACACAAAGAGCTCAGATCAACTAGCCGATATATTCACCAAGGCTGCAAAGCAGAAGACCTGTGAGTTCATCCACTCTAAGATGGGACTCGTTGACATCTCAGCTTGAGCTCCCTAGCTGTGGAGATCACACTCTTTTTCCCTCAATGTAGTTTTGTCCCATGAGTTTTTCTGCATTGAGGTTTTTAATGAGGTGATCCTTCATGGCTCCAAGCTCTAACCATCCACCATGGTTAAAGCTTGAGGGGGAGTATCAAACAAGTCCATTCAGAACCCCCTTCTGAATCATGAAGTAATGTCCATACAAGTCCATTCAGAACCCCCGCCTTCTGAACCATGCTACTCAAGACTGATCATCAATCAAGCATGATACACAAGTCAAGTATCTCAAGGGTGATCAATATGCTTGGTTCTATGTTAATTACACTAACAGTCTTCTCTATTCAAATAACAAGAAGATAAGGTCACATATGAAGAATACGACCGTTGGAGCAAGTGCGACAAGTCACTTTCACTTCCTTGGGAATCACCAATTTTGTTTTATTCTTAATGTCATTGTCCTCTTAATTGTTGTTGTACCTTAGGCGGTCTATAAATAGACTTTGGCCCTCAGTTGTAACATTTTTAACTTAAGGAAATATACTCTCCTTAATTCTATTCTCACTTTCTCTCTTGTTCTTCAATGGTTCTTCATCATTTCACTTAATCATTCCGCAAATATTCTAACATCCTTGGGTTCTTCATCCATTTCCAACACGACGAAGTCCGTAGGCACGTTTACATCGCTGATTCTCATTGGCAAGTCCTCAAGAAGACCCACTGGTAACCTCACGCTCCTGTCAGCTAGTACCAACGAGATTCTACAATCCTTGAAAAGGGTAAAGCCAAGCTTCTTTGCCACGAAATGAGGCATCAGATTTATACTAGCTCCGAGATCACAAAACCAACTCTTGAAGTGCAAAGGACCTAAAGCGCAAGGTGTGGTGAAGCTTCCAGGGTCTCCCAACTTCTTAGGGACTATCTCCCTGTGTATCACAGCACTACATTCCTCACTAAGAACAAGCACTTCCTTGCCTTCCTTATTCTTCTTCACGAGAGTATCTTTGATGAATTTGGCTCATTTAGGCATCATTGCAAGGCAGTCCACGAGGGGTAGCTTGATCTCTACATCCTTAAGGTGCTTCTCAAACAAGACTCTATTCTTCTCTATGAGTTGCACATTGAAACGGCCAGGAAAAGGTAGCTTAGGTACATACGGTGGAGGTACATAAGCATCTTTCTCCTTAGTAGTTTGCTCCGCTTTCTTCTCTACAACCGCTTTATCACCTCTTCTTGGCCCTTGAATCCAAACATTATCAAAGTTGATCTCATAATCAGCGGAAAGCTTACCCTCCCCCTCTTGAATTACAACGTCCTCGTTGTTCTTGGGAGCAACCGTAGGTGCAAGCTCTTACCCACTCCTTAGCGTAATGGCGTTGGCGTATTCCTTGGGATTCTGCTCACACTTGCCCGGTAAGCTATTCTAACCGCTTATACTTGCCTTTCCTTTCTCTAGCTGCTTGATCATTTTATTCATGTTAGTGATCTAAGTAGAGAAATCCGTGAGAGACGAGTCTCGACGAGTGTTCATCTCGACAAACTTCTGATTTGTAGACGCTTGCCCTTGGATCAATTGTTGAAATATAGCTTGGACAGGGTCAACTTGTTGTTGTTGGATCGGTTGTTGTTGAGGAGAAAAGCCCGGAGGGTACATTGCGTATAGCCTTTGTTTCCTTGCTGTTGTCATTGGAAGTTGTTCTGCCCTTGCCCTTGGAAGCCACCACTAGACTGAAAACCTTTGTTGTATGGTACGAAAGGCTTTGCTTGCTGAGCAGGGTACACTTGATCCTTAGGGTTCGCGACATTGGTGCTACGGTATGAGAGATTGTTGTTCTGGTTGTAGCCTTGTGAATACCCTTGAGGCTTGTAGTTGTTCTGACCCGCCACCTAATTGGCTTGTTCTTGAGTCAACTCGAGTTCTTCTAAGGCTTCATCCGCTTCACCAACGAAGTGAACATGCTTCTGATTAGCGAACACCAGCTTGTCAATCTTCTCGTGCAGTGACTTAAGCTCTTTCTTGTTAGACTCTAGCTCAGAACCTCTCGGTGCACGGTCGTAATCCTCAGCATAGTTGCCGTCACTTAGTGCTAAGTTCTCAATCAGTTCCATGCCGTCCTTTGCCTCTTGACCAAGGAAGTTTCCCTTTCTAGCCGTGTCAAGCAATAAGCAAATCTTTGGTGAAGCTCCGCGGTAGATAGTGCTTAGAAGAGTCTCCTCGCTGAAACTGTGGTGAGGACATTGAATGGTATAGTCTTTGAACCGCTCCATGGCTTCATTGAAAGTCTCATTGTTCCTTTGAGTGAAGCAGCTGATCTCACTTCTCAACCTTGCGGTTCTGGTGCTAGAGAATAACTTTGACAGGAAAGCCTTCTTACACTCAGCCCAAGATGTAATGGTGCCTTTTGGAAGGGTCTTCTCCCAATGTATAGCCTTGTCTCCAAGAGAAAATGGAAAGAGACGCAGCTTGAAAGTAACTTCGGATATGCCGTTAATCTTGATCAACCCACATACTTGTTCGAAGTTATCAAGGTGCTCTAAGGGGTCTTCCATTGCTAGCCCGTGAAACTTATTGTTTTGCACCATTGAGATGAATCCCGGCTTAATCTCGAAGTTATTGTTCTGTAAAGGAGGAGGAGTGATCCCAAACCTATTGTGAAGGGTGTTGGGAGCATCTCCCGCTCCTATGATCCTTGGGGGTCTAGCCGCGTGTTGGGGGTTTCCATTACCTCTTCCCACTGCCCCGTGAGCTGGAGGAGGTCCCTCTAGATGCTCGTGCTCAGCCATAGCTTCAATGTCAACCAAACCGTGCTGAACAATCTCCTCAAACGCTCTGGCTTGCTCTCTAACTCCTCTTTGTCGTGAGTGTCTGAGTTGGTGAATGTTGTCCTAGGGTTGAAGTAGATTGTTGTCTCCCCTTGATCGAAGATTCATGTACCTGAAAGACACACGTTTGAGAGTAGAGAAATCAGTAACTTAAACAAAGTAAAGGCTTAGTCTTTACTAAACCCCAAATCTCAATGCTTTCTAAACACTCCTAGAATGGCAACGGCGCCATTTGATAACAGCTTTTTATCTAGTGTGAGCAAATGCAACAGGAGGTTATCAAAACTCAAGCAGCACACAGCCGTAGTATAGCATGCGAGAGGAATCAATCCAACCTAGGAGCTAGAAAGTGCAATGAGAATGCAAGGATCGAGTAAAGCTAGGCAAATGGTGAACGGTTTTGTAAAAATCCTAAAAACTAAATGCAATGACTAAATGCAAGGCAAAACTATTTTAAAATTACCAGGAACGAGCGAACTACCACGACGAACAAACAGACTGATTAAAATGCAAAGCTATGAATTTATAAAAATCGACTAGTGGATCGACCACAGGATCGACAACTAGATCGAGCAACAACGATCGATCTCGTCTAAAAGTTCAAATGCAACGAAACTAATGACCAGGATGCAACAGGTAGCAAGCGAATGACTAGCAAAGATGTAAGAATACTAAGAAAGAGGGTCTAGGGTTGAGATTCACGTTCAGGGGTTTCAAAGGTTCAAGCTTGGTTTGAAAACTCTAGATCTACTCACTTTGTGAGGTTCATTCGCTTAAAACCTTTTCGACCCCTTTGAATCCTCTCAACCCCAAATCCCGGTTAAACTACTCACTACACATCAAGTGAACCAAGCAAAGCACGAAAGATGAAACGATACTTAAAGCTTAAACAATTCAAAGATTCAAGAACAAAGCTCAAAGTGTAAAACTGGCGGAATCGCCTTCAAACAGAGAGAAAAAGATGAAAAATGATAAAGTGAAAACGTGTGTATGAAAGCATGATCGCCGCCTTCCCAAAATAGGCCAAACAGCTCGATGGTCCCCCCACGCTAGCGGCCAAAACCGGTTAAAGCACTGAGATTGACCTCGAGATCGAGCACCTCGCTCGATCATCTTCGGACATCATGACTTCGGCTTGATCAGTGTCTTGATCTTCTTCGGTGGATCGAGTGCTTCGTTCGATCTTGGAATCGGTCTTTAAAGGATTGAGTGGTTGACTTGATCCGACTTTCGATCTGCATGGCGTCATTTACGTCCGTACTCCTTGATCGATCGCTTCACTTGATCTCCGTCTCGATCAGTTCCCTTGGATCGGCTGGACTACTCGATCTTCTGGTCGATCTCATCTAGATCCACCGGCCATGCTCGATTCTCATATCGATCTCTGGTCCTTAGCAAGCATTCCTGACTTCTCCAAGTCCCACGAACCTCAGCACGTCCACGAACCCTCCAAGACTCCAAAGTAGCCGAAAACAACCTGTATGCGATGCAAAATGCAAGAAATATGCATATGCTGGTGCAAGAACACTCTAGGACCTAAACGATGCAAACTAACCTAAAATGCAATGTTTATGCGTGAGAAACTTATATGTATGCAAAATGCATGGAATATGCAGCTATATCAAACATCTGTAAAAGCTGCAAAGTTAGGCGATTGGAGTGAAGAAAAAGCTCCCAAAATCGAACTCAAACACCTTCCTGCAGGTCTAAGGTATGCTTTTCTAGGACAAAACTCTACATATCCTGTTATAGTTAGTGCTACCTTTAACAATGCAGAGCTCACTTTACTGCTAAGCAAGCTGCGCACTTTTCGCAAGGCTCTTGGCTATTCTCTTGATGACATTTCAGGTATCTCTCCAGAGTTGTGCATGCACAGGATACACATTGAGGATGAGTCAAAGTCGTCAATTGAGAACCAGAGGAGGCTGAATCCAAACTTGCAGGATGTAGTGAAAAAGGAAATCATGAAGCTTCTGGCTGCTGGGATCATTTATCCGATTTCAGACAGCACATGGGTCAGTCCAGTGCATGTGGTTCCCAAGAAAGGAGGAGTAACAGTGGTGAAAAAGGAGAAGAATGAGCTGATTCCCACAAGGACCATCACTGGGCACAGGATGTGTATTGACTACAGGAAGCTCAACGCTGCTACAAGGAAGGATTATTTCCCACTGCCATTCATTGATCAGATGATGGAGAGGTTGGCGAATCACTCCTATTACTGCTTCATGGGTGGCTACTCTGGCTTCTTTCAGATCCCCATCCACCCAGATGACCAGGAGAATACAACATTTACTTGTCCTTATGGTACATTCGCATATCGCAGAATACCATTTGGACTTTGTAATGCTCCTGCGGCATTCCAGAGATGCATGATGTCTATCTTCACAGACATGATTGAGAAGTAAATGGAGGTCTTTATGGATGACTTCTCAGTGTATGGATCCTCCTTTAAAGACTGCCTTGACAACCTCTATCAAGTGCTTTCAAGGTGTGAAGAGAAGAATTTAGTTCTGAACTAGGAGAAATGCCATTTTATGGTCAGAGATGGGATTGTGCTTGGGCATCGAGTTTCTGGAGAGGGTATTGAGGTAGACAGAGCCAAGATCGAAGTGATGACCAGTTTACACCCACCAGATTGTGTGAAGTCAGTTAGGAGCTTTCTATGACATGCTGGATTTTACAGGAGGTTCACTAAGGATTTTAGTAAAATTGCAAGACCACTCACAGCTCTGCTTTGCAAGGATGGGAAGTTTAAATTTACTGAAGAGTGTCATTCAGCCTTTCAGCAAATCAAGCAGGCATTAGTGAGCGCCCCTATTGTGCAGCCTCCTGACTGGAATCTACCTTTTGAGGTGATGTGTGATGCTTCAGACTTTGCAGTGGGCGTTGTATTGGGTCAGAGGAAGGAAAAGAAGCTTTATGCAATCTACTATGCAAGCAGAACCTTGGATGATGCTCAGAAAAATTATGCAACTACAGAGAAGGAATTGTTGGTTGTAGTAGTTATATTTGAGAAGTTCAGGCAGTACTTGGTTGGAGCTAAGGTAATTGTGCATACTGATCATTCTGCTCTCAAGTTCTTGATGCAAAAGAAAGATGCAAAACCAAGACTGCTAAGATGGATTTTGCTGCTACAAGAATTTGACAATGAGATAAGGGACAAAAAGGGGTTCAGAATGGAGTAGCAGATCATCTCTCAAGAATCAGGATTGAAGACAGCGTCCCCATTGATGATTTCCTGCCAGAGGAGAATATATGCCTCATTGAGGCAAGGTTGCAGTCTTCAGATGTGGAAGAACTGTAGTTTTCTCGAATATATCACTTAGATAGAAATAAGAAGTTTAACAGTAGAGATTTTGGATTTCTTGAAGGAGCTTGAACTGGAATTGAAAGATTTGCTAAGCCTGTGATGATTAGACTGAAATTTGATCTTGTGTTGACTTTGTGGTATGTGGATTCGAAAGTATTTTCAATGTGATGTTCCTGATGTCTGACTGACTTTTTCTGTGTTTTCAAATCTCTACTCTAGGCTATGTCTGAAGTTTGCTTGAGGACAAGCAAAAGATAAGTTTGGGGAAGTTGATATATCATGGTTTTTGCTGCTTTTCGACCATGATATAAGTCTTCTTTATAGAGTCTTTTTGGTATTTTTCGTGTCCTATAGAGTCTTTGCAGGTCTAGGTACAAATAGAACATAACTGTGGATTTTGGAGCTTTTTAGAGCTATGTTGAAACTGATGCTGAAAGGACCAAGTCGGAGGGCGTTATGGAGCAGGGTGTCGATCGACATCAACCCCTCAGTGTCGATCGACACCGGTCGTGGTCGCGAAGAAGCATAAAAACTCATTGGAAGAAATTGTAACTTAGCCCAGTAATTTCCCACTATTTGCACTTTTGCCCTAGTTCGTGTTTAGACTTGTATTTAGGTTTTCTAAGCCATTGTGAGACATTTTTGTCTTGTTATCATTGAGACTAAGAGAGAGATTAGATTGAGAGCTTTTTGGGAGACAAATCCATACTCTGTAGAGAAGAATTTCGAACCTCTTCATCTTTTACTCTATTTTCTTAATGCAATTTTA
This sequence comes from Thlaspi arvense, assembly GCA_911865555.2. NCBI lineage: Eukaryota > Viridiplantae > Streptophyta > Magnoliopsida > Brassicales > Brassicaceae > Thlaspi > Thlaspi arvense. The sequence continues at coordinate 39,484,192 of OU466858.1, forward strand.
TTCAGTCATGATTTGTGTTTCACTTGCTATGTCTGAGTAATCTGCTAGTTAGGTTTTGGGTTATTCAAAGGTTGATAATGAATTTGTAGAACTACAAAATTGGAAGGATAAATCAATTGGTTCTTCATCTAGATTGCTTTAACACTGGTTTTATGTTTGATCACCTAAAAATTAGATCTTAGGTTGTTTAATAGATGCCAATGAGTGTACCAACAAACGTGTGATGATTCTCCTTGACAACGGCGAGTTTGAGTCTGAGGATGAGTATCAAGAAGAAACGTGTGAAGAAGACATTCTCTCACCGGTCAGAGGTGATTTGTTGGTTGCTAGAAGGACTTTAAGTGTGCAAACTAAGGCCTCGGAGCAAGAGCAAAGGGAAAATCTCTTCCATACTCGATGATATGTCCAAGGAAAGGTGTGTAGTCTTATCATCGACGGAGGGAGTTGCACTTACGTCGTGAGTGATAATATGGTTAAGAAGCTTCATTTGAAGAAATCAAAGCATCTGAATCCTTACAAGCTTCAGTGGCTAAACAACAGTGGAGAGTTAAACGTTAGTAGTCAAGTGATCGTCCCTATTACTATTGGCCGATATGAAGACGAGATTTTATGTGATGTTCTGCCAATGGAGGCCAGCCATATACTACTAGGAAGACTGTGGCAATCAGATAGAAGGGTGACGCATGATGGTTTCTCTAACCGTAGGTTCTTAAAATCAAGAATCAACTTTTTAAAGATTATTGTGATGTATTTCCAGAAGATTCGCCAAAGGAATTGTCACTCATCCGAGGCATAGAACATCAAATAGATTTTGTTCCCGACGCATCTCTACCAAACCGCCCTGCTTATAGAACTAATCTGGTGGAAACAAAGGAGCTACAGCAACAAGTCAATGATCTAATGGCTAAGGGACATATTCGTGATAGTATGAGTCCTTGTGCCGTTCCTGTTTTGCAGGTACCAAAGAAAGATTGGAGCTGGCGCATGTGCGTGGACTGCCGAGCCATCAATAACATCACTGTAAAGTATCGCCATCCCATTCCTAGGCTAGATGATATATTAGATGAGTTATACGGTTCTAACATTTTCGCTAAGGTCGATTTAAAAAGCGGTTATCATCAGATTAGGATGAAAGAAGGGGATGAGTGGAAAACGGCCTTTAAAACAAAACATGGGCTGTATGAGTGGCTTGTAATGCCATTTGGGTTAACTAACGCTCCTAGTACGTTTATGAGATTTATGAATCATGTTCTTAGGGCTTATATAGGAGAATATGTGGTAGTATACTTTGATGACATTCTCATATACTCTAAGAACTTATAAGAGCATGTTAAGCATATTAGGCTTGTCCTAGAAGTGCTTAAGCAAGAAAAGCTTTATGCTAATTTTAAGAAGTGTACTTTTTGTACGGATAACATTGTGTTCTTAGGTTTTGTTGTGAGTACAGAAGGTGTTAAAGTGGATGAGGAGAAGGTTAAGGCGATTAAAGAGTGGCCAAGCCCTAAAACTATTAGACATGTCAGAAGCTTTCACGGTCTAGCTGGATTTTACCAATGTTTTGTGAAAGATTTCAGTACCATAGCTGCGCCTTTAACTGAAGTGATCAAGAAAAGTGTGGGGTTCAAGTGGGAACAATCTCAAGAAGAAGCGTTTCAATGCCTTAAAGAGAAGCTTATTCATGCACCAGTTTTAGCTGTACCTGATTTTATTAAAAATTTTGAAATAGAGTGTGACGCTTCTGGTGTAGGTATTGAAGCTGTGCTTATGCAAGACAAGTGGCCAATCGCATACTTCAGTGAAAAGCTTGGAGGAGCTACTCTGAATTACCCCACGTATGACAAAGAGTCGTATGCTCTTCTTCGGGCCTTACAATCTTGGCAACATTACTTGTTGCCAAAGGAGTTTTTTATACGCACGGATCATGAATCTCTCAAACATCTCAAGGGACAACAAAAACTTAACAAGAGACACGCGAGGTGGGTCGAGTTCATTGAAACCTTTCCCTATGTCATCAAATATAAGAAAGGTAAGGATAATGTAGTAGCTGACGCATTATCACGGAGGTACGCTCTTCTTACTACTCTTTCTGCTAAGCTGTTAGGGTTTGAACAAATCAAAGAGATGTATGCTACTGACCCTGATTTTCCAGAAGTTTTTAAAGCTTGTGAGAAGTTCGCTTCAGGACATTATTATCAACAAGATGGATATATTTTCTATGAGAACCGTTTGTGTATTCCTAACTGCTCTCTTCGAGATTTATTTGTCAGGGAAGCACATAGAGGTGGGCTTATAGGGCATTTTAGAATAGCAAAGACGTTAGAAGTCATGAACGATCACTTCCATTGGCCTCACATGAAAGGAGACGTTGAGCGTATATGTGGCCGTTGCCCTACATGTAAACAAGCTAAGTCTAAAGTACAACCGAATGGTTTGTATACCCCTCTCCCTATTCCTATGCATCCTTGGAATAACATTCCAATGGATTTTGTTATGGGTCTGGCTAGGTCTAGAACAGGTAAGGATTCTATCTTTGTCGTAGTTGATAGATTCTCGAAAATGGCTCATTTCATTGCTTGCAACAAAACTAATGATGCATTACATGTAGGTAATCTGTTTTTCAAAGAAGTTGTATGTTTGCATGGCATACCTAAGTCTATAGTTTCTGATAGAGATACTAAGTTTCTTAGTTTCTTTTGGAAAACGCTTTGGTCTAAGTTAGGTACTATGCTTTTGTACTCTACTACTTGTCATCCGCAAACTGATGGTCAGACTGAGGAAGTTAATATAACATTAGGAACCTTGCTGCGTGCCTTGATTAAGAAAAATTTAAAGAGTTGGGAGGATTGTTTACCTCACATAGAATTTGCTTACAATCATTCTGTTCACTCCGCATCTAGATACTCGCCCTTTCAAATCGTGTATGGTTTAATCCTATTTCTCGATTGGACCTAATGCCCTCACCTTTGAGTGATAGAGAAAGTATTGATGGAAAGAAAAAGGCGGAGTTAGTACAACAGATTCATGAAAGTGCTCGGAAGAATATAGAAGAGAAGACTAAGTTATATGTCAAACACGCCAACAAAGGAAGGAAACAAGTTGTTTTTCAGGTTGGAGATCAAGTTTGGTTACATCTGAGGAAGGAAAGGTTTCCTAACAAAAGAAAATCAAAGCTAATGCCAAGAATAGACGGACCATTCAAAATAGTCATAGGAATCAGTGACAATGCATACCAGCTGGATTTACAAGGCAAGTATAATGTTAGTTCTAGTATAAATGTTGCTGATCTTTTCCCTTTTATTTCAGATGAAGCAGATTTGAGGTCAAATCTTTCTCAAGTGGGAGGGGATGATATGATCATAGACCATGATGAAGACATAGAGCTGGTAGCCGGAGTGAAACAACTCAACGCCGAGGTGAAGCAGCACGGCAGCGACGAAGTACAACTTGAAGCTGAGCAAGTGTACTCCATCGTTGGCCCATTTACTAGTCCCAAAGACTAGTTCAAGCTACAGCCGTGTTATCTAAGTAGTTTAAGGGTTATTAGTTTTCAATTCAAATTAGACGCTCCTCTCATTTATGTTTTTTCTTTGTTTCCAGATGTTCTTGGTGCTTGTACCGAGTTCAACTCTTTATATGTTGTCTTTGAACCTTCGTTTCAATCCATCTATCGTTTTATTCTCAAACTTAGTAAAGATAAATCAGGTAAATCAAAGGCTCTCTCATAACCTTTGTGTGACCCATCGTTTCACGGTGAATCTAAGGAACATCCGCAGCCTTAGTGTGACCATACGCTCCATCATACAATCCCATTTCCTCCGTGTTAAGTCCTCTCACTCGTTCATTCCATTTAGCATTTCAATCATCATCATCATCATCATTGTTCACTCGTTGTTCATTTCTTTCACTCCCATTGCCATCATTGCTCATTTGCTACCATTTCATATCCACATTATTTCATATCGCTTGTTCTTCATATTCACGAATTCATCTTGTGTTATTCTAGCTTTCCAAGTGACGATTCATAAGGGAGTTCATATTACACTCAATAGCAAAGAAGCTAGGTTTCACACGGTTCAAAGAGTGTAGGATCTCCCTTGTGTTAGCTGACAGAAGCGTAAGACTTCCAGTGGGTATGCTAGAAGATCTTCCAGTGAGAATAAGCGATGTAAATGTACCAACCGACATTGTCGTGCTTGAGATGGATGAAGAGCCTAAGGATCCGCTTATACTTGGAAGACCATTCCTTGCAACCGTCGGAGCAATCATTGATGTAAAGAATGGGAAGATCGCCCTGCACCTTGGCAAAGACATCAAGCTGGATTTTGATTTCAATTTAGGTTCTCAAGAAGCCAACCATTGAAGGACATGCATTCTACATAGAAACGTTGGATGCTTTGGCTGATGAATTGCTAGAAAAGTTGGCACAAGAGGATCACTTGAAGTTAGCTTTGACTAAGGAGAGAGGGGAGTACGGTTTCTTAAGTGAGAAGACCCAAGAGTATATTAATCTCCTTGATTCTAGAAGAGTTGTCAAAGAAGATGAAGGCGGAAGAGATTGATCAGGAAATCGAGAAGATCACTCGATCCAGGACAGCAATCAACAAGAAGATCGAGGAGGCTGGTCATTCCAGAGAAGAGAACGATGAGAAGATCGAGAGAAGCCAATCGATCAGTTCAGAGAACGAGTCAAGGACTCGATCTCCTGCTCGATCCACATAAAATCGAGTAGGTGAATCGAGTGAAGTTGCTCGATCCGGACCAGAATGAGTGGAAGATCGACTGGATGACTCGATTTCTAAGGGGACAACAGTTCAAGAAAGCAGTCTAAAGGGTCATGTCTCGAGTTCTAACGAGGCTACTGAGGATGGGAACGTCAACACAAGCCACGAGGAGGACTGGACCGAGCTGCTAGCCCCAAAGGTGGACCTAAAGGAGCTCCCAAAAGGGCTAAGGTATGCTTTCTTAGGGCTTAATGAAACCTATACCATGATTGTGAATGAAAACTTGAGTGATGTTGAGTTGCACTCGCTCCTAAATGAGCTGAGAAAATATAGGAAGGCCGTTGGGTACTCTCTAAGTGACATCAAGGGCCTCTCACCAATGCTTTGCACTCAAAGGATTCACTTAGATAATGAAAACTCTTCTTCTATTGAACATCAATGGCGTTTAAATCCGAATTTGAAAGAAGTAGTTAAGAATGAGATCTTGAAATTGTTAGAGGTTGATGTGATCTACCCCATCAGTGACAGCACGTGGGTATCTCCTGTCCACGTGGTGCCTAAGAAGGGGGAGATCACAGTCATTAGAAATGAACAAGATGAATTGATTCCTTCTAGGACTATAACTGGTCACCGTATGTGTATAGACTATATGAAGCTTAATTCTGCTACTAGAAAGGATTATTTTCCTCTTCCTTTTGTTGATCAGATGCTTGAGAGACTTGCTAATCATCCTTACTATTGTTTTCTTGATTGTTATAGTGGTTTCTTTCAAATACCAATCCACCCTAACGATCAAGAGAAGACAACATTTACATGCCCTTACGGTACCTTCGCATATCGAAGGATGCCATTTGGGGTATGTAACGCACCAGCAACATTCCAGCGGTGCATGATGTCAATATTCTCTGATCTTATAGAGGAGATGGTAGAAGTGTTTATGGATGACTTCTCTGAATATGGTGCGTCCTTTTCTGCTTGTTTGTTGAATCTTTGCAAGGTACTTAAGCGATGTGAGGAGACAAACTTGGTTCTCAACTGGGAGAAGTGTCACTTCATGGTGAAGGAAGGGATCGTGCTTGGCAACAAGATATCAGAGAAAGGGATAAAGGTTGATAAAGCTAAGGTTAAGGTCATGATGAGTCTTGAACCGCCGGTTAATGTCAAGGGGATAAGGAGTTTCCTAGGGCACGCATGCTTCTACAGGAGATTCATAAAGGATTGCCCTCCAAGATAGCTTGCCCTCTTACACGGCTGTTGTGCAAAGAAGCTAAGTTCGTGTTTGATGATGAATGTCTTCATGCTTTCAAGACCATCAAGGAGGCTCTTGTCACGGAACCTATAGTACAAGCACCAGATTGGAGCTTACTGTTCGAGATCATGTGTGACGCGAGCGACTACGCCGTGGGAACAGTTCTTGGGCAGAGGAAAGACAAGCGGTTGCATGTAATCTACTATGCCAGTCGTACCTTGGATGACATGCAACTGAGATATGCTACAACCAATAAGGAGCTGCTGGCCGTTGTGTTTGCTTTTGAGAAGTTCAGATCATATTTGGTGGGCTCTAAGGTTGTTGTATACACTGATCACGCTGCCTTGAGATACATCTAATCTAAGAAGGATTCCAAGCTGAGGCTGTTAAGATGGATTCTCCTTCTACAAGAGTTTGATATGGAGATAAAAGACAAGAAGGGGATATAGAATGGTTTTGCTGATCACCTTTCTAGGATGAGAGTGAATGAAGCTTTGCCATTAGATGATTCACTTCCTGAAGAGCAGCTCATGATGATCACCACGGCAGTATGTGGAAGGCTTGAAGACAAGTTTGAAGAGGTTTTGAGTTTCAAGGAAGAAGAATTACCTTCGTATGCTGATATAGTAAACTATTTAGCTTGTGGAGAGGTGTCTCCCATTACTTTTGGGACTAGCCATACTTGTACAAAAGAGGAGTGGACAGCTTATATAGAAGGTGTGTAACAAGGGAAGAAGCTAAGGACATACTTCTACATTGTCATGGCTCTTCGTATGGTGGTCATTTCGCTTCTTTTGAGACCGCTGCAAAGGTGTTGCAAGCCGGCTTTTGGTGGCCATCGCTGTTCCAAGACGCTCATGAATTTTTTAGGGCTTGTGAAGCTTGTCAAAGAGCTGGAAACATCACGAAGAGGAATGAGATGTCTCGGGTGCCAATCTTCGAAGTTGATGTTTTTGGCGCTTGGGGGATTGATTTCATGGGTCCTTTCCCATCTTCTAACGGCAACAAATTCATGTTGGTAGCCGTTGATTATGTGTCTAAGTGGTTTGAGGCTATAGCTTCCCCAACCAATGATGCAAAAGTGGTGATCAAGCTCTTCAAGACCATCATATTCCCACGGTTTGGAGTTCCAAAGGTAGTGATCAGCGACGGTGGAAGCCACTTTATCAACAAAGTGTTTGAAAGTCTCTTGAAGAAGTATGGCGTGAAGCACAAGGTAGCAACCCCCTATTATCCTCAAACTAGTGGGCAAGTAGAGGTGTCTAACAGGCAGATCAAGGCTATACTTGAGAGAACACTTGGGGCTACTAGAAAAGATTGGGCGGTCAAACTCGATCATGCTTTGTGGGCTTACCGAACCGCTTTCAAGACGCCTATATGCACGACTCCTTTCACTCTTCTTTACGGCAAGGCATCTCATCTTCCTGTTGAGTTGGAGCATAGAGCACTATGGGCAGTGAAGCAGCTGAACTACAACCTCAAAACAGCTCAGGAGAAACGGTTGATTCAACTCCATGAGTTAGATGAGCTACGGTTAGAAGCCTACGAAAGTGCTAAGATCTCAAGGAGCGGACCAAGGCGGTTCACGACAAGAAGCTGGTTCATAAGGAGTTAAGAGAAGGCAGTCTGGTGCTACTCTACGACTCGAGGTTGAAGCTGTTCCCGGGGCAAGTTCAAATCAAGGTGGTGTAGACCGTTTGAGATCAAGGAAGTTCTACCTTATGGAGCGGTTACATTGGTTGGCAAGAGCGGTAATGCTTTCACGGTCAACATGCACAGGGTTAAGCCCACATGGCGAGTGAATACAGCAAGGAGGACACGACAATGCTCCTCCAAGACCCCCCTCAGGCCTAAACCAAGTAAAGTCTAGCTAAAGACGCTAAAGAAAGCGCACTTGGGAGGCATTCCCATGTCTATCTTGTACATATTTTTGCTTTATTTCTATTTCAGTTTTATGCTTTTTATGTTTAAGTGTGTAGGTGAAAGGATAAGGGGCTGTACGCCATGATCTTGGAGTTAAAAGAGGCGAGAAGAGCTAAGTAGAGGCTAGCGATCGAGTGCTAGATCGACCTATCCTAGCTCGATCTTTACTAGAACGAGCTAGTGAATTGAGAGGAATAAGTCGATCTAGACAAGATCGAGTAGATAATCGAGTGGAACGGTTGATCATGAGAGGATAAACCACCCATGCGTTTAGCTTGAAAAGCAAACGAGGTGTGGATCGATCGAATCAATCGATCCTCGAGAATAGATCGACCTGTCTACTCGATCTGCCACTCGATCTAAGCCAAAACGACCCTCAAATCGATCACGTGGCTCGGTCCAAGGAGCATAGTCTAAGTGACCAAAAATCATGGAACGAGAGGGTACAATCGATCTAAGACTCGATGCAATCTGAATCGAGTCCCTGATCGATCAAACCTCTCGATCCTAGTCAACATGGGCTTGAGAACGAGTCCTAGATCGACCAAATGGACTCGATCTCATGCCGAGGTAAGTGATTTCTTTCCCGCTTATCTTCTTTTCCTCCTATTTTTAAATTTGAATTGTGGTCAAGGCAAGAATCTTTGACCATGAAAGATGTGTCTTGACCACACTTTTGTCAGAAACCACTAGTTTTGCCCATGATTTTTCATTCTTTGTTAGCCTTTATATTTTCCATGAAACCACACACTCTCTCTCATTTGTATTTCGAGTTTTCTAAGGTAAGAGAGAGTGTGATTTTCTTTCCCTAAAGGCTAATAACATCAGCTTTCAATCTTTGCAAAGGTATTTTTGGTTTATTGTTTAAAATCTTATAGAAAATTTCCTTTTATTTGCTTTGGTTGATATTTAGATGTTAGGGAGTTTAACAAATTTTTAAAAATAGCTAGAGATTAGGAAAAATTCTAGATTTAATCCTATCTCTAGATTTCCATCTCTATTATCTAGCTAATATTTTTATAAATTCCCCAAAAATCTAGGGTAGTTGTTAAAAGGTTTTTTTTTTACATTGTCTTTCTCTCAACATTCGCTGCCTTTACTCATCCTTTTGCTTGAGAATTGTGTTTCAGGCACCATGGCTCCAAAGAGAACGAGAGAAGAGACAGCACAAGAGGGAGAAAAGAGGAGAAACAAGCCAAGAAAAGGCTAGAGAGGCTCCGGTTTGATCCCACAAAGTTCGCGAGTAGGGATCTTTAGGCTAAGATGGGGATCTTGGGAGACTTTGATCAGCTTCTCAAGAACATTGGGCTCTGGTGCTTATCAAGAATGGATTGCCCAACTTCCCGAGGCAACCTTGGACTTCTTGGCTACTTTGGAGTTCCCCTACGAGAATCCGAATCTTCCTACTCCTTCTCAAGGTCACCTAACCTTCAAGATCAGGAAACAAGCCTATCATCTCTCGATCCAAGAGCTTTGCCAAGCCTATGGTCTGAAGGCTGACGCGAAGCAAGTTGATTTTCCTGCCTTCACTCAAGACAACGACTTGTGGGATCGGATAAGCAACGATGATTACAAGCCTAACACGGCAAAGATCAAGAGAGTCTGCAGTCCTGTCTTGAGATACACGCTCAAACTCATCGCCAATACCTTCAGTGGACGGTCTGTGGCTCCTAAAGTCACCAAGAATGAGCTGTGTTTCTTGTTCCAAGTTGCTAAGCATCTGCTGTGTGACCCTAAGGAGAACGACGAGCCAATGGAGGACGTGCTCGGCGATGATTTGAATTACGGATGCATACTGGCTCCCTTTTTGGTGAAGTACAAGGCATGGGCGATGAAATGCAAGGCAAGCTCGGCGCTTATAGGAGGCTTTCTCACTCCGATTTTTGTTCAGGCTGCTGTACCCCTTCCAGACTTCGTTCCTTGCGCAGAGAGAGCCTATATGGATGAGGTTTACATGAGAAACACGGATAGCATGGGACGCACGCCGGCTGAGGGATTCTTTGCTTACATGTACATCGGTTGTGAGAATGAGAAGCGAGTGTGCATCTAGCCAAACAAGGTGGAAACGGAGCTTCTAGGTGTTGGCAATGTGAAGTTTCTGCCAAGCGTTGCGGAATGCTACGCACCTCTAGGAGCCAAAGCCGCAACTCCACGACTTGCTCGCCCTCGATCGGATTCGCCTACATCCGATGCTGAGATGCCCGAGAGCTGCGTCCTTCCAAAGCTTGACTTTGAGCCGAGGACTAAGGCGGAGAAGTTCCTTGCTTCTGTCGTCGAGATGCAGCGCAAGATAAAAAAATGGCAGAGCAAGATGATTACAAAGCTTGCCAAGAAGATCAAGAACTTAAAGAAGAACTCATCCGAGGCATCTTCAAGCGAAGAGGTTAAGCAGCCCGAGAAGAGAAGGAGATCAACTGGTGGGATAGTGATCCATGAGCCCCAAGGCAATGAGCAAGCTGCACGCCGCTCTCTACACGAAGGAGCAAGCAAGGAAAAAGGCAAGGCGGTCACTCAAGACCCTGCTAGCAAGAGCAAGAAGTCTGGAGTATCCTCAAGCTCCAGCCGAGCCTAGCTCCAAGGTACCAACAACCAAACCCTTGTATATACCAAGCATCATTTTATTTTTGTTTGTGTTTTGACTCCTCTTGAGCTTTGTTATCCACCGAGACGGTGTCATTCAAGTTTGGGGGAGTGTGTGGTGTGTTTGACATGTTTTCCTTGATCTTATTTTCTGTTATCATCCCTTGAGTCTTGCATTGCATCATAAGGCATAGAAAACACCAAAAAAATGATAAAATTTTTAAACAATTTTCAAAAAAATTCATGTAGTTGCATTTGCATTGTAGAATATTTTAGGATTGAGTCTAGAATTTTTAAAAATCATTTAGGTTGCTGCATTTGCTTAGGAAGTGAATGATAAACACTTGTTAAGTTGTCAATGTTTAAATTGTCTTCAATGCCTTGGTTGTTTGTTGTTTGATTGCATCTAGTGAGTTTGAAGTTAAGGCTGCACCATACTTTGATTACTTGTATTTGATACTCTAGTTTTATGTTGAAACTCGCTTTGATTTGATGCCAACTTCATCTTAGTAGAACCTCAATCTTGAAACTGAATTATCTTGTTTGTGCATTGAAAGCGATTGCATGGCTTACCCATATACATACTTGGATTATCTTCTTCCTTTCTTACCACTCTTGTTAATCCAAGTAGCTGATCCTCATCATAATGGGACAGTTAACAACACCTTAAACCAAACCTTCTTTCAGACTTAAACACTTTTACGTGAGTAGTGAGGCCTTATATTGCATCACTTTCAATCCTATCTTAGCAAAACGTGTTAGGAATAGGGCTGGCAAGGAAAAACTCCCTTGTAGACACCAGCTTGCATTTTGAGCTTGGTATTAGGTTAGGAGTTTCGGAAAAGGGTTGTTTAAGTGGTTTAAGTGCTTTATGTTTACATCTTTACAAAAGAAGGAAAATAATGAGATTAGTAGCAAAAAGGGAAACAATTCGTTTGTGGTTAAATAAAATAGAAAAGGAATGCTCTAAGTGTTAAAGAAGAGAAAGGCGCTAACAATAACAAGGCTTAAGAGGTCATTCAAAAAGAAGAAAAATCAGACCGAGCCATCCACCAAAGTTGAAGAAAGCAGCGCCAAACATTCAACAAAGGAGAGCAAGTTCAAACAAAGAAGTCAACCACGCGGATAGAAGAAAAAGGAGTTTCCCCCAGTGTGAAGAATGAAGATGATCAAGCGCTTTGGGAAAGGGTAGACTTAGGGGTTAGCTTTGGGTTTTAGAAGTCTTTAGGGTCATCTTGGGTAAAAAGGGTAGAAGTGAGCTTTAACTTGCATGCATAAGTGTGCCTTTACCTTTAGCATTTTGCCAAAGATAGGATTCTTTCATTAAGTGATCCCCTGAGTTTTTAACCCCTTAATTAAATGAGATCATTTTCATCTCATGACCATGTCCCTTTGACCAAATGCATTCGCTTGATGTGCACAAACTTTATCCATTGTTTATCGCTTAATGAATGTTAAGGAGTTGGTTGATTTGAATGCTTGTGTAGGCTAAGCTAGAGTTCATTGCTTGCTTTGATGGGTATGGCTAAAGCTTTTAAAGTAGAACAACCTCGTTGCATTTTAGAACTTATAACTTAGGCGTTGAATCGGTTTTTCCATAGACATCTTTCGTTTTGAGCTTCCGCTTTCAAACCTCTTCTCCTTTCTTGAGTTTTGTTTGCTTGAGGACAAGCAAATGGCAAGTTTGGGAGAATTGATATTACAATATATTTTGCAAATTTTTCATGCATTTAGGATAGTTTTTGATACATTCATCTTGCATTATAGGATAGTTTATTCTATTTGTTGCATTTTAGGTCCTAGGTCCCTTTGCACTCGCATTTTGCATATTTCTTGCACTTTTGCATCATTATCAGGTTGTTTGGAGCACTCTGGAGTTGTGGAGGTTATGTGGACGTGAGGAGGATCAGCTAGATGCTTGTGGACACTTGAAGTGCTCAACATTGCATGCGAAGGACCCGAGATCGTGTAGTGGATCGAGCAAGGCAGGTCGATCTAGATGAGATCGACCAGAAGATCGAGTGACCCAAGTCGATTCAAGAGGAAGGATCGAGACCAAGATCGAGAGCGGAGATCGATCTGGAGTACGGACAAGAATGACGCCATGCAGAACGAGAGCCGGATCGAGACCATGACTCGATCATCCAAAGATCGAGTAGAAGATCGGACGAAGTACTCGATCCATCCAACCAGATCGACATGCAGATCGAGCATGAGAAGGCAATTCCTGAAGACGATCGAGTGCACTGATCGATCTCAAGATCGATCTCGGGTACTTTAACCGTTTTTGGAGCGTAGTGGTGGGGATCAGTCCAGCTGTTTGGCCATTTAGGGAAAGAGGCGGCTATCACTTTCATTATCTACATTTTTGCTTTAGCTTTTTGGGTTCTTCGCTCTGATCTTAGGCAAGAAGCCATTGTAGAACATCAAAGCTTTTCTTTAGTTTTTGAACTAGAATCGTTTTAATATTAAGCAGTTTTTCTTTAATCGCTCTTTAATCATGCTTAGTTCTTCGTTTATTGCATTTCATTCGGTTTCTTTCATGAGTCGCGAGTAGTTCCTTTTGGGTTTTGGGGTTGAGGCGATTCAAGGGTCAAAAGGGGTTTAAGCTTTGTGTTTTCCTTGTTCTTCATCTATTTCCTTCTAGGATCTTGGGGGCTTAAGGCTTAGAGAGCCTTGGGAAAGTTCTCTATGATTCCAAGGCTATCTTACCCTGACCGGATTCAGATGTCCTAGAAAACCAGATCCTAGAGACTAATCTTTCCTCTCCCAAACACCATGGTTATAGAGGAGGTTAGTTAGGGCATATATTGAAATCTGTTTTTCCTGCTCTTTGATCTCTTTTTCCACCAAACGCCATGGGTTTGGAGAAGAGATCGAGGAAGTGAACCATGCCACACGCCATGGATGGTTCTTGTTTTGTTTTCAAGGCTTAGGGAAAGCTCATCAATGAATAGATCTAAACGTTTTCAAACCAAAGCTTGACCCCTGAACACTCTTGACTATAACCCTCGATCCTGAACCCTCCTTTAGCATTTTTAAACCTCAAGTAATCATCTTTTAGTCATAAAGTTGCATTCGTGTTCATTAGAAGTCGTTTTGCCTTAAGTTGTTAGATCGGTCAGTTTTACTCGATTCAGTGCTCGATCCAGTGGTCGATTCAGTGCTCGATTTTTAGTTCTTAGTAGATTTGCATTTTTAATCTTGTGCTTTTTCCTAGTGGTAGTTAACCCTCTTCCAGAGATTTTAAAATTGTTTTGCATCTCATTTGGTCATTGCATTTAGTTTTCTTCGATTTTACCAATCATTTTCCCGATTTGCTTAGATTTGCTTCACACTTGCATTCTTAGTGTTCTTCCTGCTTCCTAGGTTGGATTGATACTCCTTACTGCTATACTGAATCATTGTTGTGGTTTGGGATTTGATACATCACCTGACTTGCATAAAAATCCTAGTATCACTTCTCCACTTACTAGAAGAGACAAGGGCAAGGATGTTCCTGATGGGCAATCATCAAAGGCTGCTGGAAAGAGACCAGTTGAGAGCAAGGCTGCCAAGTCTAAAGGAAAGGGAAAGGCTGTGGAAGAAGTCTCAACCAAGGACCCAAGTGCAAGGGAACTTATGGAGCACTTCAATCAGTGCACCTTCAAGGCTACAAGGTATCCTTATGTCTCCATAATGAAGGCACTTGGGATCTATGTAGATTGCAAGAAAATCTTTGAAAGCATGGGGCTTCGCGACTTTATGGAGAAAGCACTTCCTTCCTACAAGCATCTCACCTATCAGTTTCTCTCCTCTCTCTAGGTTGTGAGCTATGAAGAGACTGAGATTCCCAATGGAGATGGCTGGATATCATTCAGACTTGGCAAGCAGACGTTCACAGCCACCTTCAATGAGATCTCTGATGGCCTTGGTATGTATCCTTATGTTGATAAGAGAGACCACTTCAAGATCAGCAAGACCAGCATCTGAAGCATCCAACTGTGAGATATGCTCACAAGGCTCTTGCAAACACTTTCTTTGGAAGAAAGGAGACAACCAATCTCACAACAAAGGAGAGGGATTTCATGTACAATGCAATGCAGCCACTATTGAGCACCAGCAAGGATGGAACAGTTCTGGGGCCGTCAACCAAATACCCTTGTTATGTGACTCTACTGATGGAGCAGCTTTATTCCTATAAGAGCTGGATCTTGAACAAGGGGAAAAGGGAGAAGAACCCACAGCTGCACATTGGAGGAGTTGTGACAGCAATCATGATGGCAACTGGTCTGAATCTTGAGGAGCATGCTGAAGATGCTTTGCCACCACTGTGGATAGATCTGGAGTATCTCAGAAGGAGTCACTACCTTGTGCAGAGCATCCAAGGGGAGCATGTTAATAAGTTCCTGAAGCAATTCAGAGATCCAGCAAGATTCCTCCTCCCAAATGTGCAGCATACATCCATCATCATGAAGAGCAATATCGATTTTTGCCCAGATGAAAGCCAGCTCTAAGATTGTAGCCCTGTCATTGAAGAAAGAGAAGAGGATAATGAAGAAGATGTGTTAGAAGAAGGTGAAGAAAACAATGAAGAGGAAGTGCAAGAAGAAGCTGATGTTGGCGCTGAAAGCCAAGAGGATTCCCAAGAGGAAGAGCTAGATGAGAATGAGTTGCTGGAACACAACACCAAGAGGTTTCACTTTAAACTTTATGAGGTTCCAAGCCATGGAAGCTGCAGCAGCCCGACCCGGCAAACCTTACCGCAGCCATGCCCCACTACATCCTAACAATTCGTTTCTATACTTAGCCAAATTTTTAAACTTTTTCTTTCATTTAACCAAGACACAGCGGATCCAAACACAACTCATTTCAATAATAAACTTGAATAAAAACACTTCATCAGATTCGGGGTTAACTTAAACAAATTACCATGGTTCGCTTATGAATACATCATATCATCTAGCAACCTAAAACGCTTAACACCAAAGCACATAAGACAAAACACCCGTCTTAAACATAAATAAACACCCAATCCCCGATCCATCCATGTCCATCACTGCCGCCTGGTCTCGCTCCCTTTACTCCTTATTACCTGCAATCTCAAGAAGAGAGGTATAAATATTTAATAAATACTTAGTGAGTACGGTTATATACTCGCAAAACCCTAGGTAACTCGGACTTAACCGACGTTTTCCTGGTTCCAGTAGGATTTATCCCGAATCGATCTGATATCTCTCGGCTATTTCCCATACCGACTGACCATCCACGCAATAAACCAACAAAATAGCCGACAAAACACTTGGCCAAGGCCCAATTCCCTTCCCTCTCGGATAAACCGGCCTTATCCGAGTTATTTCCATTTTCCACCCGTATATTCCCTTTTCTCTCGGACAACTCGTCCCACCTCGGCTAATCCTCTTTTTCCCTCGGAGTTGCCTTTGTGATCTCGGAGCTAG
This sequence comes from Thlaspi arvense, assembly GCA_911865555.2. Taxonomy (NCBI): domain Eukaryota; kingdom Viridiplantae; phylum Streptophyta; class Magnoliopsida; order Brassicales; family Brassicaceae; genus Thlaspi; species Thlaspi arvense. The sequence goes on from OU466858.1 coordinate 39,500,103, forward strand.
TATAAATCTGATGCCTCATTCCGTGGCAAAGAAGCTTGGCTAAGGAGCCAGGAGAGTTCGGCTACGTGGATCAGAGAACTCAAGAATACGTCAACTTGTTCGATTCAAGGAAGGTTGTGCTAGAAGATGAAGGCGTTGGATTAGAGATCGAGTCCGAGATCGATGACATTACTCTATCCAGGGGTCCAATCAACAAGATAATCGAGAGCACAACTCGATCTGGTGCAGCAATCGACAGTCAGATCGAGGAGGGTGATCGATCCAGGAAAACAATCGAGTCCAAAATTGAGAATGGCTTCCGATCAGTCTAAGGTCTAATCTGGAGATCGACTCTGCATCTCGATCTCTCACTCGATCCATATTAAATCGAGCGAGTGAATCAAGCGAAACTGCTCGATCTAGACGACATCGAGAGCAAGATCGACTGGACGACTCGATTTTTGAAGGGATAGCGGTTTCAGAAAGCAGCTTCAAGGGCCATGTCTCGGGTTCAAAGGAAGGTTCCAAGGAGGAAAACAACAGCAACAGCAACGAGGATGATTGGAGCGAGCTGCTAGCCCCAAAGGTGGACCTTAAGGAGCTCCCAAAAGGGCTAAGGTATGCTATCTTAGGGCTTAACGAAACCTATCATGTGATTGTGAATGAAAACTTCAGTTGGTAGAATGAGTATATTAAACTCACCACCTGATACTAACTTATACCGCAACCAAGTAACTTCAGTCCGTAGTATGGCCACACAAGTGTGATGAAGAACATTTGATAAACCGGGTTGATCCCTTGGATATGACACACCAAGACAGATCGAAATGTTCACAAGGAACAAAGAGAATCACTCTCAAAAGATTTTATAAAAAAAAAGGTTATTGTTCTCAAATGAGATTACATGAGTTATATAGAAATAAAATGAGTAAACCAAGAGGCAAACTCGTGGTCAAAGCATTAACTAAAGAAGGACTTAATTAAAACTAAGTTTGAATGACTTTTGAGCTTCAAAAGTGACACTTGAAGTGATTTTGTGGATGCCTGATAAGCTGTTTTCTTATGCTCTAATGCAGCAGAGAGGCTATCAAAACTCTAGTGCACGCAATGTTGTTGTAAAGCAAGCAGGAGAGTGTCAATCCACTTCTAGATGATAGAGAATCCATAGAGAATGCAAGGTCTAAGACAAATCTAAGCAAATAAGACAATTTATGGGAAATATTCTAAAAACTAAATGCAGCAACTTAAACAGAGTGAAACCTATTTTAAAAATACTAGAAAGGAGGCAGTTACCACGAGAAACAAACAGATAAATTAAAGGGAAGAGTTTCGAATTGTTAAAATTCGACTAGTGGATGGACCACAAGATCGACCAATAGATCGAGCAGAAACGATCGATCTCGTCTAAAACCGTAAGAACAATGAATCTAAAGACCAGGATGCTGTCAAGTAACTAGCAAAAGATGAAATGAGACGTAAATATGCTAAGAGAAAGGGCTTTAGGGTTGAGATTCATATAAAGGGTTTCAAGGATCGATCTTGGGTTTGAAACTTTAGATCGACTCACTTGGTGAGGATCTCTAAGCCTCGAAAACAAAACAAGATCTATCCGTGGCTTTCGGTATAGATCACTCTTTCATCCTCTCCTCCAAACCCATGGTTTTTGGTGGAAAAGGAGGTTGAAAGGCAAGGAAAACAGATTTCGAGTAATGGCTTAACTAGTCCCCCAAACTTCCATGGCTTTTGGGAAGGGGTAACTAGTCTCTAAGGTGTGATCTTCCGAGGCCCCTGGATCCTGTCAAGGTAAGGGACCTCTCGGATCATGAAGCTCTTGGCGTGAGAGTCTTCAAGCATTAAGCCTTCAACACATTAGAAGAGATAGCCTTAAAAACGTTTAGAAAACAAACCAAGATCGAACCTTTTCTACCCTTCAATCCTCTCAACCCCGAACCCAAAGTAAACTACTCACTACTCCTAAAGTAAATCAAGCAAAGCAGAAGAAATGAAACGATAGACATGAAAGAAAGACTAGATCAAACGATAAGGATTCGAATACAAAAGCTTCAAAAGAAAACTGGTTCAACAATGGTGTTCTTGCGAAAACGAGAGAGAAAACATGAAAGAAAAGATAAGAAATCTAAAAGTTGTTCCAAAAGCATCTCGCCGCCTTGCCTAAAATGTCCAAACAATCCAATGGTCCCCCCTTCGCTAACAGCCAAAAACGGTTGAAAGGACAGAGATCGACCATTGGATCGAGTTGTTCTCTCGATCATATCCGGACATCGTGTCTTCGGCTCGATCTGGGTCTCGATCTTCATCGGTGAATCGAGTGTTGCATCCGATCTCGGTATCGATCTTCGGGTGGATCGAGTGGTGTACTCGATCTGGCTCTCGCTCTGCATGGCGTCATTTACGTCCGTACCGATTGATCGATTGCTTCATTCGATCTCCGTCTCGATCATTATCCTTGGATCGCCTAGTTGGCTCGATCTTCTGGTCGATCAACTCCTAGATCGATCGGCCATGCTCGATCTACTCCTCGATCACTGGTCCTTAGCACGTTCCCGAGCTCCCATGAACTGCTACATCGTCGTCCACACCTCCACGAACCTCCATGACTCCAAAGCAACCAGAAACAACCTGGAATGGATGCAAAATGCCGAGAATATGCACATGCTGATGCAAGAATGCTCTAGGACCCTAAGTGATGCAATCTAACTAATAAATGATACAAATGCATGAAAAACTATCTAATGAGTATGCAAAATGTATGCAAAATGCAATGACATCAACTCCCCCAAACTTACTTCTTGCTTGCCCTCAAGCATCAAAAAATAAGTAAGGAAGAGAGGTTTTCAGAAAAATCAAAGGGGTTTTAAACTTTTTGCCAAGGTGCCTTTCGAATAGATCATCTCAATGTCCTAGTTAACAGTTCTAAAATGCTAAGCTTACACTCATACTCCAAAGGACTTAGTCATACTCATCACACAAAGAAATTCAAATCATGACTCTCTTATTCCTAACAATCAAAGAAATTCATCCTTTAACATTCATTAACATTCGAACCATGAATCAAACTTATGCACTTTAAAGCAAAACACATTTGGCTAAGGGTTAAGGTTATGAGCATAGAATGATCTCATTTGAAAAGGGTTTATAATTAGACATGGGTTTCTCTCAAAAATGGTTTGAACTAATGCATAATACTAAAGGTAAAGACAATTTATGCATACATGATTAGATTCTCATCTACCCATGTAAACTATCAAACAGTCCTATACCCATCTCATTTAAGAAATTTAATCCTCACTCACCACTTAAGAGTCTACCCTTTCTTCTCAACTTAGCAATCCCCAATTCAAAACAAAGACATTTTAAACTTTTTAGTCTAGTGAAAAGGTTTTTGAAAAATATTTTTGCTCTTAAAGATTTCTTATTAGTAGCTCTCTTATTATTATTATTTTTCTCTTCATTTTTTTTTCTTTAGTTGGCACTTAGGCTCTTTTTTTATTTTTTTTTCTTCTTTTCTTTTTCTCATTTTTTTTCTTATTTATTTAAAGAGAGCTACCTTCTGAAATAGAGCATACTTAGTTTTAAAAACAAACCTTTCACTTAAAACCTCATTTCTTTCCTTAAAACACAATCTCTTTTGAACCGAAAACAAATACACAAGAAAGCAACCCCAATGATCCCCCAAACTTATCCTAAGCCTATACCTAGCTTCAAAATGCAAAACTAGCAATCAATTATGAAAACCAAATCATGTCGCCTAAACCTAACACTTTATGCCAAGTTCAAACCGAAAATAAGGCCTCACAAAGATGTCACACAAGAACATTTGGCTTCAAAGGAGGGTAAGGTTCAAGGAGGGAGTTCTACTTAGGCTCACAAAGAGTGAAAAAAAGGAAGAAGAGAGCCTAAATATTTTAAAACCAAGTGTTCATTTTCAAATGCATAAGAATGATAATTAGATTTTCAAATTAAGGTTTTCACTTAGTAGGATGAGTTTCAAATCATGAGAGTTCAATTCAAGCCACAAAAATCCTAACTAGTGATCCAAGCATGGTTAGAACTTTCTTTCAAAGCATAAACAAAGCATTAGAGAACTACTAACTAGGGCATTGAAATGATTCATAAGTAAAACACCTTGTTTAAGAAATTCTAACCCCTTATGCAAAATGCAAACAACCTAGGTGATATGGGAAATTCTAGACTCAATCCTAACATGTTTTTAAAGAGATGAATGCAACTACATGATTCTTTGAAAAAAATTTTAAAAATTTTACCAATTTTTCATGAACTAAGACTCAAGGATGCAAAAAGGAAAATAAGATCAAAGAACACAAGATTAAATCACACAAGTACTCCCCCAAACTTGCTTGACACCGTCCCGGTGGCAAACTCATCCGAAGGAGCAAACAAACACAATGCAAGAAACAAACATGAGTGGTTATATACAGTGGAAGAAGGTTGTTACCTCTTGTCTAGGCTCGGCTGGAACTTGAGGATGTTCCAGAGGAGCTAGAGATTGTTGCTTTTCCTTTGTTGCCTGGTTCTTTGAGGGAGTGACGCGCTTGCTAAATGTTGTCTCCTTGGGTCTCGCGGATAACAACTCCTCCGGTTGAGAGTCTTCTCTTCTCGGGTTGTTGTATCTCTTGGCTTGTAGCTGGCTTAGGCTGGCCTCCTTGGAGTTGTTTGACCTTCTTCCCCAGCTTCTTAAGCATCTTCCCTTGCCACTTGTTGATCTTCCGCTGCATCTCCACCACCGAGGCTAAGAACTTCTCGGTTTTGGTCCTCGGCTCAAAGTCCAGCTTGGGAAGTGTGTAAACTTCGGGCATCTCATCTTCTGTACCCGGAGACTCTGACCTTTGGCGCGGGGCAATGGCTGAAGCAGGCGGTCCTCCTAAAGGGGCAAAGCATTCTTCCTCCGTGGGCAAGAACTCGATGTTCCCAACACCAAGCAGCTCGGTCTCATCTTTGTTGGGGAGGATGCACACTCTCTTCTTGTCTTCATCATCTATGAAGAGGTAAGCATAAAACCCTTCTGCTGGCGTGCGTCCCAAGCTTTCAGTGTTTCTCATGTATGCTTCATCCATGAAAGCACTGTTTGGGACGTGAGCAAAGTCATGGATGGGCACACCGGCTTGCACGGACAAAGGAGTAAGGAAACCGCCAATGTAGGAAGAGGTTGCCTTGCACCGTAAGGCATAAGCCTTGTACTTCACCAGAGAAGCCGCGAGCACACAGCCGTAATTCACTTCATCGCCGAGTTCATCTTCTATGGGCTCATCATTCGCATCCGGATCAGACACCAAGTGCTTCACACCTTGGAAAAGGAAGCACAGCTCCGTCTTCGTGACGGTAGGTGCAACAGACCTTCCACTGAATGTATTGGCAATCAGCTTCAGAGTATACCTCAGCACCGGACTCCTAACCCTCTTGATCTTGGCGGTGTTGGCTTTGTAGTCTTCATTGCTGATCAGGTCCCAAAACTCGTCGGCTTTCTTGAAGGCTGGGAACTCGACCTTATATGCATCAGCCTTGAGACCGTAGGCTTGGCATAGCTCGGGGATGGATAGTGTGTAAGCTTGACGGCCAACCTTGAAGTAGAGACGGCCTTGGGAAGGGACAGGTGCACTCAGATTCTCATACCGGAACTCCAAGGTGGCAAGGAAATCTATCGTCACCTCGGGAATGGTAGGGCAGTCCATCCGCGACAAGCATCTCAAACCAATGTTCTTGAGGAGTTGGTCGAAGTCCCCAAGGATCCCGAGCCTGGTAAAACCTCTCGATCAGCAAACTTTGTAGGTTCAAACCGGAGCCTCTCAAGCCTCTTCTTATCCCTCTTTTCATCTTTGCTCCACCGGACCCTCTCTTGAGCCACCACTTCTCGTCCTTCTCCTTCTTGTGCTTGCTCCTCTCTTGTTCTCTTTGGTGCCATTGTTCCTGAAACAAAATTCTAAAGAGAATGATTAGCAAGTGGCGATTTGATGGGAATGAGAGAGGAGAAGGAGAGAATATATAAAAACTACCCTAGAATTTTGGGGATTAAATAAAAATCATAGCTACATAAAAGGGAATCAAATCTTTTAGATACTGAAAATCCAGAATTTTTCCTTTTACTTAGCTAATTTTAAGAAATCAAAACTGATCCTATATCCTAAAACAAGATCTTGCGATATTTAAGGAGATTTTCTTAAAATTAAATCACTAAATCTTTGAAAATACCTTTGCAAGAGGTTTAGGATATCTTTGCTAGCTCTTTGAAATCTTAAAATTCTCACTCTCTTTGTTAAAAATCTCGAGCAAACAGGAATGAGAGGGTGAGAGATAGTTTGAAATATTTAAAGACTTTAGCAAACCAAAACAATGGATGGTCAAAGGTGGTTTCTGACAAAAGTCTTGGTCAAGGCACATCTTTCATGGTCAAAGATGGTTGCCTTGACCAAGTTTGAAATTTAAAAATTGGAGGGAAAGGAGTAAAGGAGGGAAAGAAAATTGTTACCTCGGCATAAGATCGAGTCCTTTTGGTCGATCTAGGACTCGATCTCATGCCCAAAATGGCTTAGATCGAGAGGGTTACTCGATTTGAGACTCGATTCAAGGTGAATCGAGTCCTGGATCGATTGGCTCTCTCGATCATTGAGATGTTGGCTCCTCGGCTAAGTCCCTCTGATCGATCTATGTCCTCGATTTAGGGGTCGATTTGGCATAGATCGAGTGGTGGATCGAGTCGAGTGATCGATCAATTTTCAACAGATTTTCCCGAGAGAAATTAGATCGGTCGATCCGATTTGGATCGATCGATCCTTTTTCGTCAAGGTCGATCTTATCACTCGTTCTCGTCTAGATCGACTGACTCCTCTCGATTCACTGACTCGATCTAGCAGAGATCGAGCCAGGATCAGTCGATCTAGCACTCGATCTCTAGCCTTATCTTAACCCCTATTGCCCCTTTTGGACCTCAAAGTCAAGGTTTAGACTCCTTATACCTGTTCCTACACACTTGCAACATAAAAACATAAAACTGAAAGAGAAATGAAAGCAGAAGTATGTACAAGATAAACATGGGAATGCCTCCCAAGTGCGCTTTCTTTAACGTCTTTAGCTAGACCTTACTTGGTCTAGGCGGATAATGGGTCTTGGAGAAGCATTGAGGTGCTCTCCTTGTCAAAGCTGTCAGCTAAGTAGGGCTTAACTCTGTGTCCGTTGACGGTGAATGCACTACCACTTCTTCCCATCAGAGTAACAACTCCATGCGGCAAGACCTCTTGAATCACGAAAGGTCCGCTCCACCTTGATTTCAGCTTGCCCGGGAAGAGTTTAAGCCTCGAGTTGTTCAGCAACACCAGTCCTCCTTCCTTAAGCTCCTTGGCAACCAACTTGTTGTCATGAGCCTCTTTAGTCCGCTCTTTGTAGATCTTAGAGCTCTCGTAAGCATTCAACCTCACCTCGTCCAGTTCGTGTAGCTGAATAAGGCGCCTCTCCTGAGCCGTCTTGAGATCAAAGTTCAGCCCCTTCACAGCCCACAACGCGCGGTGCTCCAGCTCAACCGGGAGGTGATAGCCCTTGCCATAGAGTAGAGTGAAAGGAGTTGTACCAATCGGCGTCTTGAAAGCAGTACGGTAAGCCCAAAGAGCATCGTCTAGCTTCACTGACCACTCCTTCCTTGTTGCTCCAACGGTCTTCTCCAAAATAGCTTTGATTTGCCTGTTGGAGACTTCCACCTGACCGCTTGTTTGAGGATGATACGGTGTAGCCACCTTATGCTTAACCCCATACTTTCTCAAGAGGCTCTCGAAGACCTTGTTTATAAAGTGGCTTCCTCCATCACTTATAACAACCTTGGGAAGATGACACTCTTGAACAGCTTGATCACAACCTTAGAGTCATTTGTAGGGGAAGCAACAGCCTCAACCCATTTGGAGACGTAATCCACAGCTACTAAGATGTACTTGTTGCCGTATGAAGAAGGGAAAGGCCCCATGAAGTCAATACCCCACGCATCGAACACGTCAACCTCGAAGATGGGAACTTGAGGCATTTCATTATGTTCCCTGCTCGCTAACATGCCTCACAGCTCTTCACAAACTCGTGTGCATCTTTAAAAATGGAGGGCCACCAGAAACCGGCTTGCAACACTTTCGTGGCAGTCTTGAATGAAGCGAAGTGTCCTCCATAGGAAGAACCATGGCAATGATAGAGGATGTCCCTGGCTTCTTCCTTTGTAACACATCTCCGGTACAAGCTGTCTACTCCTCTTTTGTATAGGTAAGGCTCATTCCAAAAGTAGTCACTAGCCTCCCTCAAAAACCTCTTCTTGTGATAGCTGTTGAGATGTGTTGGCTCCTCACCACACGCTAGGTAGTTCACCACATCAGCATACCATGGTAGATCCTCCTCTTTAAAACTCAACACTTCCTCAAACCTTCCTTCTAGCTTCCCACAAACAGCAGTAGTAATCGCCATAAGCTGCTCTTCTGGAAGAGAGTCATCTAAGGGGAGAGACTCGTTGATCCTTAGCCTCGAGAGGTGGTCAGCGACTCCATTTTCTATCCCCTTCTTGTCTTTAGTTTCCATGTCAAACTCCTGGAGTAACAGAATCCATCTTAAGAGCCGAGGCTTAGTGTCTTTCTTCGAGTATATGTATCGTAGAGCAGCATGATCCGTGTATACAATAGCCTTGGAGCCAACGAGATATGATCTGAACTTCTCAAAGGCGAAGACTACTGTAAGCAGCTCCTTCTCCGTAGTGGTGTATCGTGATTGCGTGTCATCCAAGGTCCTTGAAGCATAATAGATCACATGTAGCTTCTTGTCTTTCTTCTGACCAAGGACGGCTCCTACGGCTTAGTCACTAGCATCACACATGATCTCAAAAGGGAGAGACCAGTCTGGTGCTTGGACTATAGGGGCTGATGTGAGGGCTTCCTTGATGGTCACGAAAGCCTTCAAACACTCCTCATCGAATACAAACTCAGCTTCCTTGCACAACAACCGTGTAAGAGGGCGTGCAATCTTGGAGAAATCTTTGATGAAGCGCCTATAGAACCCTGCTTGTCCCAAGAAGCTTCTGATCCCTTTAACATTAACCGGCGGCTCTAGACCCATCATAACCTCAACCTTAGCCTGATCAACTTCAATACCCTTCTCCGAAATCTTGTGACCGAGCACTATCCCTTCCTTGACCATGAAGTGGCATTTCTCCCAATTCAGCACCAGGTTTGTCTCTTCACAACGTTTAAGTACCCTGCAAAGATTCAACAAACACGAAAGGACGCACCATACACAGAGAAGTCATCCATAAACACCTCTACCATATCCTCTATAAGATCTGAGAAGATCGACATCATACACCGCTGAAAGGTAGCCGGTGCATTACACAATCCAAACGGCATCCTTCGATATGCAAAGGTACTGTAGGGACATGTAAAAGTCGTTTTCTCCTGATCGTTTGGGTGAATAGGTATTTGAAAGAAACCGCTATACCCATCGAGAAAACAGTAGTAAGGGTGATTTGTAAGTCTCTCAAGCATTTGATCAATAAAAGGCAAAGGGAAATGGTCTTTTCTAGTCGCAAGGTTAAGCTTTCTATAGTCAATACACATTCTATGACCAGTAATGGTCCTAGTAGGGATAAGTTCATCCTTTTCATTCCTTATGACCGTGATCCCTCCCTTCTTAGGCACCACGTGTACAGGGGAGACCCACGTGCTGTCACTTATGGGATAGATCACGTCAGCCTCTAAAAGCTTAAGGATTTCCTTCTTAACAACCTCTTTCAAGTTAGGATTCAAACGCCTTTGATGTTCTACAGAAGTGGCGTTCTCATTATCCAAGTGAATCCTATGAGTGCAAAGCATTGGTGAAAGGCCTTTGATGTCGCTTAAAGAGTACCCAATGGCCTTCCTATACTTTCTCAGCTCAGTTAAGAGCGAGTGCAACTCATCATCACTAAGGTTTTCATTTACTATCACGGGATAGGTGTCATTAGGTCCTAAGAAAGCATACCTTAGCCCTTTTGTGAGCTCCTTAAGGTCCACCTTTGGGGCTAACAGCTCACTCCAGTCATCCTCGTGGCTGTTGTTGTTGTTCTCCTCCTTGGAACTCTCCCTTGAACTCGAGGCATGGCCCTTCAGACTGCTTTGCTCTATCGCTATCCCTTCTGTGATCGAGTCCCCCGGTCGATTCTCCTCTCGATGTCGTCTAGATCAAGCCATTTCACTCGATTCACTTATTCGATTTGATATGGATCGAGTAAGGGATCGAGACGCTGAGTCGATCTCTTGATTGGACTCCAAAATGATCGGGAGGTCTTTCTCGATCGTCGACTCGATTGTTTTTCCTGATCGAGCATCATTCTCGATCTGTTGGTCGATTGTTGCACCGGATCGAGTTGAGTTCTCGATTGACTTGTCGATCTGACTCCTGGATCGAGTGATAGCGTCGATCTCGGAGTCGATCTCTAGGCAGCAACCTTCTTCATTCTTGATGATCCTCCTCGAATCCAGCAGGTTCACGTACTCTTGGGTTCTCTGGTCCACATAGCCAAACTCCCCTGGCTCCTTATTGAGTGCTAGCTTCAAATGGTCTTCTAGAGCTAGCTCTTCCAATAACTCATCCGCTAGAGCATCCTTCGTTTCAATATAGAAAGCTTGTCCTTCAATGGTTGGCTTCTTTAGAACCTTGTTGATGTCAAAGTCTAGCCTGATCTCTTTCCCCAAATGCAAGGCAATCTTCCCATTCTTCACATCTATTATAGCTCCGGCGGTTGCAAGGAATGGTCTCCCTAAGATGAGTGGGTCTTTTGGCTCCTCGTCCATCGCCAACACTACAAAGTCTGTAGGTACGTTCACACCACTGATTCGCACCGGTAAGTCTTCAAGCAACCTAACTGGTAATCTCACGCTCCTATCAGCCAGCACCAATGAGATCAGACATTCTTGAAACCGAGTAAAACCAAGCTTCTTAGCCACGGAGTGAGGAATCAAGTTCATGCTAGCTGCGAGATCACATAAGAAACTCTTGAACTCTAGAGGACCCAAAGCACAAGGCATAGTGAAGCTTCCAGGATCTCCCAGCTTCTTAGGCACTATTTCCTTATGAATAACCGCACTACACTCTTCGCTTAGCACAAGTACCTCTTTGCTTTCTTTGTTCTTCTTCACAAGGGTGTCCTTGAAAAACTTGGCGCACTTGGGCATCATAGCGAGACAGTCTACAAGAGGCAGCTTTATCTCCACGTCTCTCAAGTGCTTCTCAAACAGAATTCGGTGCTTCTCTATTAGCTGCTTTTTGAAATGACCCGGAAATGGCAACTTTGGTACGTAAGGTGGGGGCACGTAGTCATTCTTCTCCTTGGTGGTTTTCTCAGCTTTCTTCTCAATGAATGACTTGTCACCTCTTCTCGGTCCTTGAATCCACACGTTGTCAAAGTTGATCTCCTCATTATCAGCCGAAAGTTTACCCTCCCCGTCTTGAATTACAACGTCCTCGTTGTTCTTTGTAGAGACCGGAGGTTCAAGCTCTTTGCCACTTCTCAATGTAATAGCATTGGCATACTCCTTGGGGTTTTGATCACACTTTCCCGGAAGGCTGTTCTGACCACTCGTGCTTGCTTTACCCTTCTCCAGCTGCTTTATCTTGTTGTTGAGGTTTGTGATTTGAGTCGAGAAGTCGGTTAAGGATGAATCGAGCCTAGTGTTCATTTCAGCGAACTTCTGATTGGTAGAAGCTTGCCCTTGTATTAGCTGTTGGAACATTGCTTGAACCGGATCAACTTGTTGTTGCATCGGTTGTTGTTGCTGAGGTGCAAAGCCCGGAGGGTAGTTAGGAGTATAACCCTTGTTTTGTTGTTGTTGCCCTTGGAAGTTGCCTTGCCCTTGACCTTGGAATCCACTACTCGGTTGAAAACCTTTGTTGTAGGGGATGAAAGGTTTAGCTTGTTGAGCAGGGTACACCTGATCTTTAGGGTTGGCTACGTTGGTGCTCCGGTAAGAGAGGTTGTTGTTCTGGTAGCCTTGGTTGTAGCCTTGAGACTTGTAGTTGTTCTGTCCAGCCACCCAATTTGCTTCTTCTTGGCTTAGCTCTAACTCCTCTTGGTTCTCATCAGCTTCACCAACGAAGTGAACATGCTTCTGATTAGCTAAGACCAACTTGTCAATCTTCTCATGCAATGATTTGAGCTCCTTCTTGTGAGACTCTAATTCTGATCCTCTTGGTGCTCGGTCATAATCCTCGACATAGTTTCCATCACTCAACGCCAGGTTTTCTATCAGCTCCATACCCTCTTCAACCTCTTGACCGAGGAAGTTCCCTTTGCTAGCTGTATCGAGCATAAACCGGATCTTTGGTGAAGCTCCACGGTATATGGTACTGAGTAGAGTCTCCTCACTGAACCCGTGATGAGGACATTGGATCGTGTAATCTTTGAAACGCTCCATAGCCTCATTGAATGTCTCGTTGTTCCTTTGAGTGAAACCGCTGATTTCGCTTCTCAACCGAGCAGTCCTGGTGCTTGAGAAGAACTTTGAGAGGAAAGCCTTCTTACACTCAGCGCATGATGTGATGGTGCCTTGTGGTAGGGTCTTCTCCCAATGTCTAGCTTTGTCTCTGAGTGAAAAGGGGAAGAGACGTAGCTTGAAAGCATCTTCTGATATACTGTTGATCTTTATCTTTCCACATACTTGCTCGAAATTGTCCAAGTGCTCCAAGGGGTCTTCCATTGCTAAGCCGTGGAACTTGTTGTTTTGCACCATGGAGATGAAACCCGGCTTGATCTCGAAGTTATTGTTTTGTACTGGAGGAGGATTGATCCCTAACCTATTGTGGTGGGTATTGGGAGCATCTCCGGCTCCTATGATCCTCGGAGGTCTAGCCGCGTGTTGGGGGTTTCCATTGCCCCGTCCTGCTGGAGGAGGTCCTTCTGGATGCTCGTGTTCAGCCATGTCTTCAAAGTTAACCAGACGGTGTTGAACAATCTCCTCAAAGGCTCTTGTTTGATCTCTGACTCTCCTTTGTCGTGGGTGACCAAGCTGATGAATGTTGTTTAAGGGCTGTAGTAGATTGTTGTCTCCCCTTGAACGAAGATTCATGTACCTGAAAACACACGGTTTAGAGTAGTATGATTAGTAACTTGAAAAAGGTAAAGACTTAGTCTTTGCTAAGACCCAAATCTCTATGTTCTCTAAGCAACCTAGAATGGCAACAGCGCCATTTGATAAGCTGTTTTCTTATGCTCTAATGCAGCAGAGAGGCTATCAAAACTCTAGTGCACGCAATGTTGTAGTAAAGCAAGCAGGAGAGTGTCAATCCACTTCTAGATGATAGAGAATCCACAGAGAATGCAAGGTCTAAGACAAATCTAAGCAAATAAGACAATTTATGGGAAATATTCTAAAAACTAAATGCAGCAACTTAAACAGAGTGAAACCTATTTTAAAAAAACTAGAAAGGAGGCAGTTACCACGAGAAACAAACAGATAAATTAAAGGGAAGAGTTTCGAATTGTTAAAATTCGACTAGTGGATCGAACACAAGATCGACCACTAGATCGAGCAGAAACGATCGATCTCGTCTAAAACTGTAAGAACAATGAATCTATAGACCAGGATGCTGTCAGGTAACTAGCAAAAGATGAAATGAGACGTAAATATGCTAAGAGGAAGGGCTTTAGGGTTGAGATTCATATAAAGGGTTTCAAGGATCGATCTTGGGTTTGAAACTTTAGATTGACTCACTTGGTGAGGATCTCTAAGCCTCGAAAACAAAACAAGATCTATTCGTGGCTTTCGGTATAGATCACTCTTTCATCCTCTCCTCCAAACCCATGGTTTTTGGTGGAAAAAGAGGTTGAAAGGCAAGGAAAACAGATTTCGAGTAATGGCTTAACTAGTCCCCCAAACTTCCATGGCTTTTGGGAAGGGGTAACTAGTCTCTAAGGTGTGATCTTCCGAGGCCCCTGGATCCTGTCAAGGTAAGAGACCTCTCGGATCATGAAGCTCTTGGCGTGAGAGTCTTCAAGCATTAAGCCTTCAACACCTTAGAAGAGATAGCCTTAAAATCGTTTAGAAAACAAACCAAGATCGAACCTTTTCTACCCTTCAATCTTCTCAACCCCGAACCCAAAGTAAACTACTCACTACTCCTAAAGTAAATCAAGCAAAGCAGAAGAAATGAAACGATAGACATGAAAGAAAGACTAGATCAAACGATAAGGATTCGAATACAAAAGCTTCAAAAGAAAACTGGTTCAACAATGGTGTTCTTGCGAAAACGAGAGAGAAAACATGAAAGAAAAGATAAGAAATCTAAAAGTTGTTCCAAAAGCATCTCGCCGCCTTGCCTAAAATGTCCAAACAATCCAATGGTCCCCCCTTCGCTTACAGCCAAAAACGGTTGAAAGGCCAGAGATCGACCATTGGATCGAGTTGTTCTCTCGATCATATCCGGACATCGTGTCTTCGGCTCGATCTGGGTCTCGATCTTCATCGGTGAATCGAGTGTTGCATCCGATCTCGGTATCGATCTTCCGGTAGATCGAGTGGTGTACTCGATCTGGCTCTCGCTATGCATGGCGTCATTTACGTCCGTACCGATTGATCGATTGCTTCACTCGATCTCCGTCTCGATCATTATCCTTGGATCGCCTAGTTGGCTCGATCTTCTGGTCGATCAACTCCTAGATCGACCGGCCATGCTCGATCTACTCCTCGATCACTGGTCCTTAGCACGTTCCCGAGCTCCCATGAACTGCTACATCGGCCTCCACACTTCCACGAACCTCCATGACTCCAAAGCAACCAGAAACAACCTGGAATGGATGCAAAATGCCGAGAATATGCACATGCTGATGCAAGAATGCTCTAGGACCCTAAGTGATGCAATATAACCTAATACATGATACAAATGCATGAAAAACTATCTAATGAGTATGCAAAATGTATGCAAAATGCAATGACATCAATGCCTCTTCAACTCTTCCTTCCAAGTCACGAATTGGTCTCTTTAAGTGAATGGGCTTAGTAACTTTTGTGATCCATTTGCCTCATTAAAACATTTCCTGGAAATCCCATTGGGACAAAACCAAGGATAAGGAAAAAGAGTACAAATGATCACAAACCCGTTAGACCTCTTCTTGGACTTGGATCATCATTAGAACTCCTTGAGTTGAGTCTTCTCCATTCCAATCCGAGTTCTCTTTGGGTGTGAGCATTTGGTTAAGTAAACCACCAATTCCTTGCATAAATCTCTTAGCTTTAGAACGAGTCAAAGGTCCAACCGCTGGTACAAGCATTGCATCCGCAGGTTCAAGCTCAGCTTCCACAAGTTCATCCCGGTTGCCTTCCATGATCACATCAACTACAGAGAAGGAGTTGCTTGCAGTAGTGTTCGCCTTTGAGAAGTTCTGGTCGTATCTTGTGGGTTCCAAGGCTATTGTCTACACAGATCACGCGGCTTTACGATACATCTATTCGAAGAAGGACACTAAGCCTCGGCTTTTAAGGTGGATTCTCTTGCTCCAGAAGTTTGACATGGAGATTAAAGACAAGAAGGGAATAGAAAACGGAGTCGCTGACCATCTATCTCGGCTAAGGATCAACGAGTCTCTTCCCTTAGATGATTCTCTTCCAGAAGAGCAACTCATGGCGATCACCACAGCTGTTTGTGGAAGGCTAGAAGGGCAGTTTGAAGAGGTGTTAAGCTTCAAAGAGGAGGATCTTCCCTGGTACCCTGATGTTGTGAACTACCTAGCATGCAGAGAGGAGCCAACACATCTCAACAGCTATCACAAGAAGCGGTTCATGAGAGAGGCAAGTGACTACTTTTGGGACGAGCCCTACTTATACAAGAGAGGGGTGGACAGTTTGTAGTGGAGGTGTGTTACAAAGGAAGAAGCTAGAGACATCCTCTATCACTGTCATGGCTCTTCCTACAGAGGACACTTCGCTTCATTCAAGACTGCCACAAAAGTGTTGCAAGCTGGTTTCTGGTGGCCGTCCATCTTCAAAGATGCACACGAGTTTGTGAATAACTGTGAGGCATGTCAATGAGCAGGGAATATCACTAAGCGGAACGAGATGCCTCAGATTCCTATCTTCGAGGTTGACGTGTTCGACGCGTGGGGCATAGATTTCATGGGGCCATTTCCTTCTTCATACGGCAACAAGTACAACTTAGTAGCGGTTGATTATGTCTCCAAATGGGTTGAGGCTGTTGCTTCCCCTACAAACGATTCTAAGGTGGTTATCAAGCTGTTCAAGAGCATCATTTTCCCAAGGTTTGGGGTACCAAAGGTGGTTATAAGCGATGGAGGAAGCCACTTCATAAACAAGATCTTTGAAAACCTCTTGAGAAAGTATGGCGTTAAGCATAAGGTGGCTACACCGTATCATCCTCAAACGAGCGGTCAAGTGGAAGTCTCCAACCGGCAAATCAAGGCTATACTAGAGAAGACAGTCGGAGCAACAAGGAAAGACTGGGCAGTAAAGCTGAACGCCGCTCTTTGGGCCTACCGTACCGCCTTTAAAACACCGATTGGTACAACCCCTTTCACTCTGCTCTATGGCAAAGGCTGTCACCTCCCGGTTGAGCTGGAACACCGTGCACTATGGGCTGTAAAGAGGCTGAACTTTGACCTCAAGACTGCTCAAGAGAGGTGCCTCATACAGCTACATGAGCTGGACGAATTAAGACGGAATGCTTATGAGAGCTCTCGGATATACAAGGAGCGGACTAAGGAAGCTCATGACAAGAAGTTGGTTGCCACGGAACTTAAGGAAGGAGGTTTGGTGTTGCTGTACAATTCAAGACTCAAACTCTTCCCGGGAAAGCTGAAGTCAAGGTGGAGCGGGCCGTTTGTGATCCGAGAAGTGCTGCCTTATGGAGCTGTCACATTGATGGGCAAGAGTGGCAGTGCATTCACCGTGAACGGACACAGGGTCAAGCCTTACTTGGCGGACAGCTATGACAAGGAGAGTACCTCGGTGCTTCTCCAAGACCCACCATCTGCCTAAACCAAGTAATGTCTAGCTAAAGACGTTAAAGAAAGCGCACTTGGGAGGCATTCCTATGTCTATCCTGTACATATTTCTGCTTTATTTCTCTTTCAGTTTTATGTTTTTATTTTGCAAGTGTGTAGGAGCAGGTATGAGGAGTCTAAACCTCGATCTTGAAGTCCAAAAGAGGCGATATGGGTTAAGAAAAGGCTAGAGATCGAGTGCTAGATCGACTAATCCTGACTCGATCTTTGCTAGGTCGAGTCAGTGAATCGAGAGGAGCCAGTCGATCTAGACGAGAACGAGTGATAAGATCGATCTAGATGAAAATAGATCGATCGATCCTAAATGGATCGACCGATCTAATTTTTCTCGGGAAATCCATTGAAAACAGATCGATCACTCGACTCGATCCACCACTCGAT
Source organism: Thlaspi arvense (assembly GCA_911865555.2). Classification (NCBI taxonomy): domain Eukaryota; kingdom Viridiplantae; phylum Streptophyta; class Magnoliopsida; order Brassicales; family Brassicaceae; genus Thlaspi; species Thlaspi arvense. The sequence continues at coordinate 39,517,504 of OU466858.1, forward strand.
CTATGCCAAATCGACCCCCAAATCGAGGATGTAGCTCGATCACGAGGACTTAGCCGTGGAGCCAAAATCTCAACGATCGAGGGAACCAATCGATCGGAGACTCGATTCATCATAAATCGAGTCACAAATCGAGTAACCCTCTCGATCTAAGCCGTTATGGATCGACCAAACGGACTCGATCTCATGCCGAGGTAACATTTTCTTTCCCTCCTTTATTCTTTTTCCTCCAGTTTTTAAATTCAAAACTTGGTCAAGGCAAGCGTCTTTGAACATGAAAGATGTGCCTTGACCAAGACTTTGTCAGAAAACCACCTTTCCTACGCATGGTTTTGTTTCTTACTTAGCCTTTAAATATTTCAATAACTTCTCACCCTCTCATTCTTATTTTCTCGAACATTTTAAGCAAAGAGAGTGAGAGTTATCTGTTTTCTAAGGCTAACAAGACTCTTTCACAATCTTGCAAAAGGTATTTCGAAGTTTGATAAAATATTTTTAGGAAAATTCCCTCTTATTTCGCAAGTCATTGTTTTAGATGATAGGGCCGTTTTTGAATTTTAAAATTTAGCAAAATAATAGAAAAAATCCTAGCTTTTCTGGTATCTCTAGATTTGATTCTCCTTTATTTTGCTATAATTTTTATTAATTCCCCAAAATTCTAGGGTATTAGTTATAAGCTTTCTTCTTCGCCTCTCTTCTTCTCTCATCCAATCGCCGTTTTGCTTATCAAACTGCTTGAGAAATTTGTTTCAGGTACATTGGCTCCTAAAAGAACGAGAGAAGAGACAGCACAAGAGGGAGAAGGACAAGAGGTGGCTGTTCAAGAGAGGGTCAGATGGAGTAAGGATGAGAAGAGGGACAAGAAACGGCTTGAAAGGCTTCGGTTTGAGCCTACTAAGTTTGCGGACAGGGAGCTGCTGTTCAAGCTAAGGATCCTTGGAGATTTCGATCAACTCCTCAAGAACATTGGCTTAAGATGTCTGTCACGAATGGATTGCCCAACCATTCCAGAAGTGACAATAGACTTCCTTGCCACGTTGGAGTTTCGTTACGAGAACCCTAGCGCCCCTGTTCCTTCACAAGGCCGTCTCTCCTTCAATGTTGGACGTCAAGCCTTCAGCCTCTCTATCCCCGAGCTATGTCAAGCGTATGGTCTCAACGCAGCTGCTACCAAGATCGAGTTCCCCTCCTTCAAGCGAGCAAACGATTTTTGGGACCTGATCAGCAACGAAGACTATAAAGCCAACTCCGCTAAGATCAAGAGAGTGAGAAGCCCGGTGCTGAGGTACACTTTGAAGCTGATCGCCAACACATTCAGCGGAAGGTCAGTTGCTACCACGGTCACGAAGACCAAGCTTTGCTTCTTGTTCCAAGGCGTGAAGCATTTGTTGTGTGATCCGGATGAAAATGACGAACCTATGGAGGATGAACTCGGCGACGAGGTGAACTATGGATGCGTGCTTGCCGCCTCCTTGGTGAAGTACAAGGCCTATGCATTGCGATGCAAGGCAACCTCTTCTTTCTTTGGCAGCTTCCTCACTCCTCTATTCTTAGAAGCTGGCGTACCTATACACGACTTCGCACACGTCCCAGCTAGAGCTTTCATAGATGAGGTCTACATGAGGAATACCGACAGCTTGGGACGCACGCCAGCAGAAGGGTTCTACGCTTATCTCTTCATAGACGACGAAAACGAGGAGAGAGTGTGCATCCTGCCAAACAAGGACGAGACCGAGCTGCTTGGTGTTGGGAAAATCGAGTTCTTGCCAACAGAAGAGGAGTGCTTTGCTCCTCAAGGAGGAACGCCTGCCCCAGAAATTGCTCCTCGTTAAAGGTATGAATCTCCAGCCTTGGAAGATGAGATGCCCTAAGCCTACACCCTTCCCAAGATAGACTTTGAGCCGAGAACCAAAACAGAGAAGTTCCTAGCATCTGTGGAGATGCAAAGGAAAATCAACAAATGGCAAGGCAAAATGCTCAAGAAACTTGCCAAGAAGGTCAAATCACTTCAAGGAGGCTCGCCTAAGAAAGATGCAAGTGAAGAGGTTCAACAACCCGAGAAGAGGAGGCTCTCAACCGGTGGAGTTGTCATCCGTGAGACTCAAAGCAGCAACATTCAGCCGGCGCGTCTTTCTCTCCAGGAACCAACCGTCAAGGGCAAAACCATAGTCTCTAGCTCCTTTGGAACATCCTCAAGTTCCAGCCAAGACTAGACCAGAGGTAACAACCTTCTTCCATTGTACATAACCGCTCATAAATGCTTCTTTTTGCTTTGTGTTTTGGTGCTCCTTTGAATTTGTTTGCCACCGGGACGGTGTCAAGCAAGTTTGGGGAAGTACATGTGTGGTTTAACATGTGTTTTCTGATCTTATTTTCCTTTTAGCATCCTTGAGTCTTTAGTTCATGAAAAATTGGTAAAAGTTTTACAATTTTTTCAAAGATTCATGTAGTTGCAGTCATCTTGTCAAAGCATGTTAGGATTGAGTCTAGAATTTTTCTTAGCATCTAGGTTGTTTGCATTTGCATAAGGGGTTAAAGTTTTCTTAAAAAGGTGTTTTATACTCATGAATTGTTTCAATGCCCTAGTTAGTAGTCCTCTAATGCTTTGCTAATGCTTTGAAAGTAAGTTCTTACCATGCTTGGATCACTTGCTATGATTTTCGTGACTTGAATTGAACTCTCATGATTTGAAAGTTGTCCTAATAAGTGAAAACCTTAATCTGAAATTTTAATTATCATCCTTATGCATTTGAACATGAACACATGGATTTTAAAATATTTAGGCTCTCTTCTTCCTTTTACCACTCTTTGTGAGCCTAAGTAGAACTCCCACCTTGACCCTTACCCTTCTTTGAAGCCAAATATTTCTTGTGTGACATCATTGTGAGGCTTTCTTTTTTCGGTTTTGAACTTAGCATAAAGTGTTAGGTTTCGGCGACATAATTGGGTTCTATTATGATTGCTAGCTTTGCATTTTGAATCTAGATATAGGCTTAGGATAAGTTTGGGGGATCATTGGGGTTGTTTTCATGTTTATATGTTCTCGGTTTCAAAAGGGTTTGGTGTTTAAAAGAAAGAAATAGGTTTTAAGTGAAGGGTTGTGTTTAAAAATTATATGTATGCTCTAATAAATTTCAGGAGGTAGCTCTCTCAAATAAAAATAAAAAGAAAAAGAAAAAGAGCCTAAGTGCCAAAATAAAAGAAAAAAAAAACAAAGAAAGAAAAAATAATAATAAATAAGAGAGCTACTAATAAGAAATAGCAAAAGAGCAAATTATTTTCAACTTTTTCACTAGCCTAAAGAGTTAAAAATATTTTCTGTTTTGAATTGGAGAATGCTAAGCTTTGAGAAAAAAGGGGTAGATTCTAAGTGGTAAGTGAGGATGAAAGTTAATAAACGAGAGGGGTTTAGGATCATTGTTAGTTTACATGGGTAGATGAGAATCTGATCATGTATGCATCAATTGCCTTCACCTTTAGCATTATGCATAAAGTTCTTGCCACTTTTGAGAGAAACCCTTGTTTTAAATGAAAACCCTTTTCAAATGAGATCATTCTATGCTCATAACCTGCACCCTTAGCCAAATGTGTTCTGCTTTAAAGTGCATAAGTTTGATTCATGGTTCAGATGTTAATGAATGTTAAAGGATGAGTTTCTTTGATTGATAGGAATAGGAGAGTCATTATCTGAATTTCTTTGTGTGATAAGTATGGCTAAGTTCTTTGGAGTATGAGTGTGCGCATTGCATTTTAGAACTAGTAACTAAGACATTGAGATTGATTCATTTGAAAGGCACCTTTGCAAAAAGCTTAAACCCCCGTTCGTTTTTAAAACCTCTCTTCCTTTCTTATTTTCTGTTGCTTGAGGGCAAGCAAGAAGTAAGTTTGGGGGAGTTGATGTTACTGCATATTGCATGCATTTTGCATACATATTAGTTAGCTTTTCATGCATTTACACTGCGCTTTAGACTAGATTCCATCACTTAGGGTCCTAGAGCATTCTCGCACCAGCATACGCATGTTCCTTGCATTTTGCATCACATTCAGGTTGTTTCTGGCTACTTTGGAGTCGTGGAGGTTCGTGGACGTGCTGAAGCTGTTGTGGCGATTCGTGGAAGGTCGGATGTTTGCTAGGGACCAGAGATCGGGGAGCAGATCGAGCAAGGCAGGTCGATCTAGATGAGATCGACCAGAAGATCGAGAGGCCCAGGCGATCCAAGGGAAATGATCGAGACAAAGATCGAGTGGAGCAATCGATCAAATGGTACGGACGTAAATGACGCCATGCAGAGCGAGAGCCGGATCGAGTCCAGCACTCGATCCAACCGAAGATCGATACCAAGATCGGATGCAACACTCGATCCGCCGAAGATGATCGAGTTGAAGACACGATGTCCGAAAGTGATCGAGAGAGCCGCTCGATCCCGAAGTCGATCTCTGTCATTTCAACCGCTTTTGGCTGCTAGCGAGGAGGGGACCATCGAGCTGTTTTCGCCATTTTGGGAAGTTGGCGATGACCTTTTCCCACACACTTTTTCAATCGTATCTTTTTATGCTTTTTCTCTCTGTTTTGGAGATTATCTGCCATTGTCGAACTTGAAGTTTTTCTTGCTTTGTATTCGAACCGTTTTGAAGTTTAATCTAGTTCCTTTTCATGTTCATCGTTTCTTTCCTCATGCTTTTCTTAATTTATCTTCTGTGTAGTGAGTAGTTCCATTAGGGTTTCGGGGTTGAGAGGATTCAAGGGGTCAAAAAGGTTTTCGATCTTGGAGTTTTCTAGCGCTTAATGGCTATCTCTTCTAGGTTGTTGAGTTCTTAAAGCTTAAAGACTCTCACGCCAAGAGCTTTATGATCCGAGAGGTCTCTTACCTTGACAGGATCAAGGGACCTCTGAAGATCGCACCCTAGAGACTAGTTACCCCTTCCCAAAAGCCTTGGAAGTTTGTGGGACTAGTTAAGCCATGTGTTTGAAATCTGTTTTTCCTGCCCTTCGACCTCTCTTTCGACCAGAAGCCATGGGTTTGGAGGAGAGGATGAAGGAGTGATCTATACCGAAAGCCACGGATAGATCTTGTTTCGTTTTCAAGGCTTAGAGATTCTCACAAAGTGAGTCGATTTAAAGTTTTCAACCCAAGCTCAGACCTTTAAAACCCCTGACCATGAATCTCAATCCTAGACCCTCTTTCTTAGCATTTCTACATCCTCTCTCGTCATTTGCTTGATCTTTGATAGCATCCTGGTCGTTAGTTTCACTGCTCTTACATTTTTAGACGAGATCGATCGTTGTTGCTTGATCTAGTGGTCGATCACGTGGTCGATCCACTAGTCGAATTTTAGTAATTCGTAGCTTTGTTCTTTAAGTATTCTGTTTGTTCCTCATGGTAGTTTGATCATTCCTGGTAATTTTAAAATAGTTTTGCATTCTATTTAGTTCCCGCATCTAGTTTTTAGAGATTTTCTCAAAACCGACCTTTATTCGCTTAGATTTGCAAAGCCCTTGCATTCTCTTTGCTCTTTCTATCATCCTAAGTGTGGATTGACTCTCTCTTGCATACTGTGCTACAACCTGTCTTGCATTTGAGTTTGATAGCCTCATTGCATACACACCCTTGCAAATAATCTAGTTATCACTACATCTATTCCAAGAAAGACATTAAGCCGAGGCTTTTGAGATGGATCCTGTGGTAACCCAACCCGGTAAACCGTACCGCGGCTGTGTCCCACTACATCCTCTAAGTTCGTTCCTATACATAGCCATATTTTCGAACTTTTTCTTTATTTTTCTAAGTCTTTCTTATCAATACACAGCGGAATATAAATAACTCATTTCATTCATTTAACTCTCAAAAACACTTAAACAGATTCGGGGTTCCACATAAATCAAATCACAAGGTTCACTAACGATTACAACTAATCATCTAGCAACCTAAACGGTCAAACACCAAAGCCATAAGACTCTAAACACAAGTCTTAACACAAATAAAACCAAGTCCCGATCCATCCATATCCATCACTGCCGCCTGGTCTCGCCACTTACTGCTTACTACCTGCACACTCAAAATGAGAGGCATAAGTATTTCATAAATACTTAGTGAGTACGGTCATCCTGTAACGCCTGGTCAGTACCAAAACACGCAGTCATACATTCGGATTCAACATTCAACACAATCAATTCGCAATAGACATAACCATATCAAACGGCCATGATCATCTAGCCTAACCAACCAAGATCAATCCCTTTTTAAGACCCATGTCTACTTCAGCGAGAATCCCACATCCCCTAAGCTAGTACATGATCCGGATTACCCTGAGGTTAGGTAAACATCATATATGCCACGGTAAACACCTCAATATATCACAACACAAGGATTGCTTATCAATTCCAAACACATAACATGAAAATCACACAATCAACATGCAAAACACTCAACCCTAGCAATCCTATGGTCCTAGACCCAACCATAGTCACACACTCACCTTAGACAAGGCTAGAAACAGATTGGTCAGAAGAAATCCCGATGAAAACTGCACCAAAACGAAGATATCCGATCTCTCTAAGAATCTCTCGGCTCACGGTACGATCCGATCCTTATCCCCTCGGCTATCTCTTGATCCGTTCACCTTTCTTCGAGCCAAACTCTGTTTCCCTCAGAAAACCCACAAAACAAGGCTATTAGCTCGAGGTTATCCGAAGAAAACTCAACATTTAGGGAAATATCCGATCGCTTACCAGTTTATCTCGGCGATGATCGGTTCTGCTCGGCGATAGCCTGATCTCTCTCGGATATCCTCGGGATAAACTGTTTTTCTTAGGGTTTTCTCTTGACTAAACTCTCTCTTTGCTTTATTTAGCTCAAATAAACGCAACACCCTCGAGTTAAGTCTCAAATTCCCTTATATACTCGAAAAACCCTAGGTAACCCGGACTTATCCGACATTTTCCTGGTTCCAGTAGGATTATCCCGGTCCGGTTCGATTTTCCTCGGCTATTCCCTGTACCGACTCGACCATCCACTCGATAAATCCCAAAATAGCTGACCAAACACTTGGCCCACGGCCCAAATCCCTTCCCACTCGGATAAACCGCCCTTATCCGAGGTGTTTTCCATTTTTCATCCGGATATTCCTATTTCTCCCGGACAACTTGTCCCACCTCGGCTAATCCTCTATTTCTCTCGGAGGTTTCCTATTCCCCCTCGGAGACAGTCCACTGACACTCGGACTAACCTCCCAGACTCTTGGATATATCCCACTGCACTCGGATAAATCCCATTTCCCTCGGACTGGACCCCATTTCCCTCGGATATGGTTCATCCAGCTCGGCTATCCAGCCCATACCCGACTATTTCACCGGTCAACACCCGACCATAGTCTGAACCTCCATTTCCCAGCCAGTATCCGACCCTTGGCTCGGTCATCCCTCGGACAATGCCCTTTCTGGTACGATCATTCCACATTTTCTCGGATACGGATGCTACAGATCCTCCTACTCCAAGAGTTTGACATGGAGATCAAAGACAAGAAAGGAATAGAGAACGGGGTTGCTGACCACCTCTCTCGGTTAAGGATCAACGAGTCTCTTCCTTTAGACGATTCTCTCCCCGAGGAACAACTCATGGCGATCACTACGGCTGTTTGTGGAAAGCTAGAAGGGCAGTTTGAGGAGGTGTTGAGCTTCAAAGAGGAGGACCTTCCCTGGTACGCTGATGTTGTGAACTACTTAGCATGTGGTGAGGTGCCAACACATCTCAACAGCTATCACAAGAAGAGGTTTATGAGAGAGGCGAGTGACTACTTTTGGGATGAGCCCTACTTGTACAAGAGAGGGCTTGACAGTTTATACTGGAGGTGTGTCACAAAGGAAGAGGCTAAAGACATCCTCTTTCACTGTCATGGCTCATCCTATGGAGGACACTTCTCTTCATTCAAGACTGCCACGAAAGTGTTGCAAGCTGGTTTCTGGTGGCCGTCCATCTTCAAAGATGCACACGAGTTTGTGAAGAGCTGTGAGGCGTGTCTACGAGCAGGGAATATCACTAAGAGGAACGAGATGCCTCAGGTTCCTATCTTCGAGGTAGACGTGTTTGACGCGTGGGGCATAGACTTCATGGGGCCGTTTCCTTCTTCATACGGCAACAAGTACATCTTAGTAGCGGTTGATTATGTCTCTAAATGGTTTGAGGCTGTTGCTTCCCCTACAAATGATTCTAAGGTGGTGATCAAGCTGTTTAAAAGCATCATTTTCCCGAGGTTTGGAGTACCAAAAGTGGTTATAAGCGATGGAGGAAGCCACTTCATAAACAAGATCTTTGAGAGCCTTTTGAAGAAGTACTACGTTAAGCATAAAGTGGCTACACCGTATCATCCTCAAACGAGCGGTCAAGTGGAAGTCTCCAACCGGCAGATCAAGCCTATAGTTGAGAAGACGGTCGGAGCAACAAGGAAAGACTGGGCAATAAAGCTGGACGACGCTCTTTGGGCCTACCGTACCGCCTTTAAAACACCGATCGGTACGACCCCCTTCACTCTGCTCTATGGCAAGGGTTGTCACCTCCCCGTTGAGCTGAAACACCGTGCATTGTGGGAGGTAAAGAGGCTGAACTTTGACCTCAAGACTGCTCAAGAGAGGCGCCTCATCCAGCTACATGAACTGGACGAACTAAGGCTGAACGCTTATGAGAGCTCTCGGATATACAAGGAGCGGACTAAGGAAGCTCATGACAGGAAGTTGGTTGCCAAGGAGCTTAAGGAAGGACGTTTGGTGTTGCTGTACAATTCAAGACTCTAAATCTTCCCGGCAAAAGTTGAAGTCAAGGTGGAGTGGGCCGTTTGTGATCCAAGAAGTGCTGTCTTATGGAGCTGTCACGTTGATGGGCAAGAGTGGCAGTGCATTCACCGTGAATGGACACAAGGTCAAGCCTTACTTGGCGGATAACAATGACAAGGAGAGTACCTCGGTGCTTCTCCAAGACCCACCATCTGCCTAAACCAAGTAAAGTCTAGCTAAAGACGTTAAAGAAAGCACACTTGGGAGGCATTCCCATGTCTATCCTGTACATATTTCTGCTTTATTTCTCTTTCAATTTTATGTTTTTATTTTGTAAGTGTGTAGGAACAGGTATGAGGAGTATAAACCTCGATCTTGAAGTCCAAAAGAGGCGATAGGGGTTAAGGAAAGGCTAGAGATCGAGTGCTAGATCGACTAATCCTAACTCGATCCTTGCTAGATCGAGTTAGTGAATCGAGAGGAGTTAGTCGATTTAGACGAGAACGAGTGATTAGATCGATCTAGATGAAAACGGATCGATCGATCCCATCTGGATCGACCGATCTAAAATGTCTCGGGAAATTCTTGGAGTTTGGATCGATTGGTCCAAAAATGGATCGATAATGTTACTGCATATTGCATGTATTTTGCATACATATTAGTTAGATTTTCATGCATTTACATCACACTTTAGACTAGATTGCATTACTTAGTGTCCTAGAGCATTCTCGCACCAGCAAACGCACGTTCGTTGCATTTTGCATCACATTCAGGTTGTTTCTGGCTACTTTGGAGTCGTGGAGGTTCGTGGACGTGCTGAAACTGTTGTGGTGGTTCGTGGAACGTCGGATGTTTGCTAAGGACCAGAGATCGGGGAGCAGATCGAGCATGGCAGGTCGATCTAGATGAGATCGACCAGAAGATCGAGAAGCCCAGGCGATCCAAGGGAAATGATTGAGACGAAGATCGAGTGGGGCAATCGATCAAATGGTACGGACATAAATGACGTCATGCAGAGCGAGAGCCGGATCGAGTCCACCACTCGATCCGACCGAAGATCGATATCAAGATCGGATGCAACACTCGATCCGTCGAAGAAGATCGAGACCATGATCGAGTAGAAGACACGATGCCCGAAAGTGATCGAGAGAGCCGCTCGATCCCGAAGTCGATCTCTGTCCTTTCAACCGTTTTTGGCCGCTAGCGAGGGGGTACATTGAGCTGTTTTCACCATTTTGGGAAGGCGGCGATGATTTTTTCCAGACACACTTTTTCATTCTCATCTTTTTATGCTTTTTCTCTCTGGTTTTGGAGACTCTCTGCATTGTTAGACTTTGAGCTTTGTTCTTGAATATTTCGAATCGTTTACGTTTTAAGTAATCATTTTCATGTTCATCGCTTCATCTTTCATGTTTATTTCGGTTATTCTCATGTGTAGCGAGTATTTTCATTTGGGTCTCAGGGTTGAGAGGATTCACGGGGTCTAAGGGGTTTTCAAGTTGGTAGTTTTCTTGTTCTTAATGCCTTTCTCTACTAGGATGTTGAGTCCCTAAGGCTTAAAGACTCTCACGCCAAAATCTTTATGATCATAGAGGTCTCTTACCTTGACAGGATCCAGAGATCTCTGAAAATCACATCCTAGAGACTAGTTACCCTTTCCCAAAAGCCATGGAAGTTTAGAGGACTAGTTAGGCCGTGTGTTTGAAATCTGAGCTCATTGCCCTTCAACCTCTCTTTCCACCAGAAGCCATGGGTTTGGAGGAGAGGATGAAGGAGTGATTCATACTGAAAGCCACAGATGGATCTTGTTTTCGTTTTCAAGGCTTAGGGAATCTCACAAAGTGAGTCGATTTAAAGTTTTCAATCCCAACTTGGACCCTTGAAACCCCGGACCATGAATCTCAACCCTAGACCCTTCTTTCTTAGCATTCCTACATCTTCGTTAGTCATTCGCTCTATATTTGCCGCATCCTTGTCATTAGTTTCTTCATACTTGCATTTTTAGACGAGATCGATCCAAACTGCTCGATCTAGTGGTCGATCTTGTGGTTGATCCACTAGTCGATTTTTGTTAATTCATAGCTTTGCATTTTAATTTTTCTGTTTGTTCCTCGTAGTAGTTCAATCACTCTTGGTAATTTTAAAATAGTTTGGCATTCCATTCGGTCGTTGCATATAGTTTTTAGGATTTTCACAATATCGCCTGTTATTCGCTTAGCTTTACTCTGCTCTTGCATTCTCTTTGATCTTCCTAGCTCCTAGAAATGGATTGACTCTCACTTGCATACTGTACTACAACCTAAGTGTTGCATTTGAGTTTGATAGCCTCATTGTATCCTCACCCTTGCAAAGAAAGTAGTTATCAAATGGCGCTGTTGCCATTCTAGGAGTGTTAGAAAGCATAGAGATTTGTTTTAGTTACTAATTTCTCTACTCTCAAACGTGTGTCTCTCAGGTAGATGAATCTTCATTCTAGGGGAGACAACTATCTACTTCAACCCTTGGACAACATTCATCAGCTTGGTCATTCACGGCAAAGAAGAACACGAGAACAAGCCAGGCCTTTGAGGAGATTGTTCAGCACGGTTTGGTTGACTTTGAAGCTATGGCTGAACACGAGCAGTGGGAAGGGGCAATGGAAACCCCCAACACGCGGCTAGACCCCCAAGGATCATAGGTGCCGGAGATGCTCCCAATACTCATCACAATAGGTTTGGGATCACTCCTCCTCATGTACAAAACAACAACTTCGAGATTAAGCCAGGTTTCATCTCCATGGTGCAAAACAACAAGTTCCACGGCTTAGCAATGGAAGATCCCTTGGAGCACCTTGACAATTTCGAGCAAGTATGTGGGATGATCAAGATAAACGGCATATCAGAAGATGCTTTCAAGCTGCGTCTCTTTCCCTTTTCACTCGGAGACAAAGCTAGGCATTGGGAGAAGACCCTTCCACAAGGCACCATCACCTCATGGGCCGAGTGTAAGAAAGCTTTCCTCTCAAAATTCCTCTCTAGCACCAGAACGGCAAGGCTAAGAAGCGAGATCAGGAGCTTCACACAAAGGAATAATGAGACTTTCAATGAAGCCATGGAACGATTCAAGGACTATACTATCCAATGTCCTCACCACGGCTTCAGCGAAGAGACCCTTCTAAGCACTATATACCGCGGAGCTTCACCAAAGATCAGGTTGTTGCTTGACACGGCTAGTAAAGGGAACTTCCTTGGTCAGGAGGTAGACGAGGGCATAGAGCTGTTTGAGAACTTGGCATTGAGTGACGGCAACTATGCTGAATATTATGACCGTGCACCGAGAGGATCTGAGCTAGAGTCTCACAAAAAGGAGCTGAAATCCTTGCATGAGAAGATTGATAAGCTGGTGTTAGCCAACCAGAAGCATGTTCACTTTGTTGGTGAAGCGGATGAGAATCAAGAGGAGCTTGAGTTGAGCCAGGAGGAAGCCAATTGGGTGGCGGGACAGAAAAATTAGAAATCTCACGGCTACACCCAAGGCTACAACCAGAACAACAATCTCTCCTACCGTAGTACCAACGTCGCCAACCCTAAGGACCACGTGTACCCTGCTCAGCAAACAAAACCTTTCATACCTTACAACAAAGGTTTTCAGCCGAGTGGTGGCTTCCAAGGTCAAGGGCAGAACAACTTCCAAGGGCAACATCAAGGCAACAAGGTTTGTACGCCAAACTACCCTCCGGGCTTTGCACTTCAGCAGCAACAGCTGATGTAACAACAAGTTGATCCAGTTCAGGCCATGTTTCAGCAGCTGATCCAAGGGCAACCCTCTACAAACCAGAAGTTTTCCGAGATGAACACTCGTTTAGACTCGTCTCTCACTGACTTCTCCACTCAGATCACCAACTTAACCAACAAGATCAAGCAGCTAGAGAAGGGGAAAGCAATTACAAGTGGTGAGAATAGCCTACCGGGCAAGTGTGAGAAGAATCCAAAGGAATATGCCAACGCCATCACCTTAAGAAGCGGCAAAGAGCTAGCACCTACGGTTAGTCCTAAGAACAACGAGGACGTTGTAATTCAAGAGGGGGAGGGTAAGCTTTCCGCTGATGATGAGATCAACTTCGATAATGTCTGGATTCAAGGGCCAAGAAGAGGAGACAAAGCGGTTGTTGAGAAGAAAGCGGATCAAACTACTAAGGACAAGGATGCTTATGTACCTCCACCGTATGTACCTAAGCTGCCTCTTCCTGGCCGTTTCAAGAAGCAACTCATAGAGAAGCATATAGTCTTGTTTGAGAAGCATCTTAAGGACGTAGAGATCAAGCTACCTCTCGTGGACTGCCTTGCAATGATGCCTAATGATAAACTTGTTTCTAGCGAGGGTTTATGATGCAGAGAGATTATCAAACTCTAATGCAAGCAACGACGTAGTATAGCAAGCAAGAGAGAGTCAATCCACTTCTAGGAGATAGAGAATGCACAGAGAATGCAAGGACTAAAGCAAATCTAAGCAAAATGAGACAGTTTATGATAAAATCTCTAAAAACTAGATGCAGCAACTTAAACAGAGTGAAACCTATTTTAAAAATACTAGAAAGTAAGAAACTACTAAGAGAAACAAACAGATTAATCAAAGGAAAGAGATTCGAATTATTAAAATTCGACTAGTGGATCGACCACGAGATCGACCACTAGATCGAGCAGTAACAATCGATCTCGTCTAAAATCATAAGAACAGTAAAGCTAATGACCAGGATGCTATCAGATAACAAGCGAATGATGAGAATAGACGTAAAGATGCTAAAAGAAAGGGCCTAGGGTTGAGATTCATGTAAAGGGGGTTTAAAGGTTCGACCTTGGGTTTGAAACTTTAGATCTACTCACTTGGTGAGGATCTCTAAGTCTTGAAAACAAAACAAGATCTATCCGTGGCTTTCGGTATAGATCACTCTTTCATCCTCTCCTCCAAACCCATGGCTTTTGGTGGAAAGAGAGGTCGAAAGGCAAGGAAAACAGATTTCAAGTAAATGGCTTAACTAGTCCCCCAAACTTCCATGGCTTTTGGGAAGGGGTAACTAGTCTCAAAGGTGTGATCTTCCGAGGCTCCTGGATCCTTTCAAGGTAAGGAGCCTCTCGGATCATGAAGCTCTTGGCGTGAGAGTCTTCAAGCTTTAAGCTTTCGACACCTTAAAAGAGATAGCCTTTAAAAACGTTTAGAAAAACCCCAAGATCGAAACCTTTTCTACCCCTTAATCCTCTCAACCCCGAACCCAAAGGAACTACTCACTACACATAAAGTAAATTAAGCAAAGCATATGAAACGAGACGATGAACATGAAAGAAAAACTGGATTAAACGATAAAGAGAAAAAACGAGTTTCAACAATGGCGTTCTTCGAAAACGAGAGAGAAAACATAAAAGAAAAGGATAAGGATCTAAAAATTCGAAAAAGGGTGTCGCCGCCTTGCCTGAAATGCCCAAACAAGCCAATGGTCCCCCCTTCGCTAGCAGCCAAAAACGGTTGAAAGGACAGAAATCGACTCCAAGATCGAGTGGTTCTCTCGATCATATCCGGACATCGTGTCTTCGGCTCGATCTGGGTCTCGATCTTCATCGGCGAATCGAGTGTTGCATCCGATCTCGGTATCGATCTTCGGCTGGATCGAGTGGTGTACTCGATCTGTCTCTCGCTCTGCATGGCGTCATTTACGTCCGTACCGATTGATCGATTGCTTCACTTGATCTCCGTCTTGATCACTTTCCTTGGATCGCCTAGTTGACTCGATCTTCTGGTCGATCAACTCCTAGATCGACCGGCCATGCTCGATCTGCTGCTCGATCTCTGGTCCTTAGCATATTTCCGAGCTCCCACGAACTGCTACATCAGCTTCAACACGTCCACGAACTTCCACGACTCCAAAGCAGCCAGAAACAACCTGAATGTGATGCAAAATGCAAGGAAAATGCGTATGCTGATGCAAGAATGCTCTAGGACCCTAAGTGATGCAATCTAACCTAAAACGTGATACAAATGCATGAAAAGCTAACTAATGAGTATGCGAAATGTGTGCAATATGCAATAACATCAACTCCCCCAAACTTACTTCTTGCTTGCCCTCAAGCAACAGAAAATAAGTAAGGAAGAGAGGTTTTCAGAAAAATGAATGGGGTTTTAAACTTTTTGCAAAGGTGCCTTTCAAATGAATCAATCTCAATGTCCTAGTTAACAGTTCTAAAATGCTATGCTTACACTCATACTCCAAAGAACTTAGCCATACTCATCACACAAAGAAATTCAAATCATGACTCTCCTATTCCTAACAATCAAAGAAACTCATCCTTTAACATACATTAACATTCGAACCATGAATCAAACTTATGCACTTTAAAGCAAAACACATTTGGCTAAGGGTTATGGTTATGAGCATAGAATGATCTCATTTGAAAAGTGTTTATAAATAGAACAAGGGTTTCTCTCAAAAATGGATGAACTTGTGCATAATGCTAAAGGTAAAGATAATTTATGCATACATGATTAGATTCTCATCTACCCATGTAATCATGATTAGATTCTCATCTACCGCTTAGAGACCCTCACCAAGTGAATCGCGTATCACCTTTTGCTTGTTGTTTGATAGCTTCCTGGTCTTTAGATTCCTTGTTCTTACGTTTTTAGACGAGATCGATCGTTTCTGCTCGATCTAGTGGTCGATCTTGTGGTCGATCCCCTAGTCGAATTTTAACAATTCGAAGCTCTTTCCTTTTATTTATCTGTTTATTCCTCGTGGTAACTGCTTGCTTTCTAGTATTTTTAAAATAGGTTTCACTCTGTTTAGGTTGCTGCAATTAGTTTTCAAGATTTTCTCAACAAACTGTCTCATTTCACTTAGATTTGTCCTAGATCTTGCATTCTCTGTGGATTCTCTATCGCCTAGAACTGGATTGACACTCTCTGCTTGCCTTACTACAACGTTGCATGCATTAGAGTTTTGATAAGTTTTCTGCTGCATTAGACCGTAAAGAAAAACGATTATCAAATGGCGCCGTTGCCATTCTAGGTTGCTTAGAGAACATAGAGATTTGGGTCTTAGCAAAGACTAAGTCTTTACCTTTTATTTCAAGTTACTAATACTATTCTAAACCGTGTACTTTCAGGTACATGAATTTACGTTCACGTGGAGATAACAACCTTCTTCAACCGCTTGACAACATACATCAACTCGGACACTCACGTCAAAGGAGAGTCAGAGATCAAACAAGAGCATTTGAAGAGATAGTTCAGAACGGTCAGGTCAACTTTGAAGACATGGCTGAGAATGAGCATCCTGAAGGTCCTCCTCTAGCAGGACGGGGCAATGGTATCCCCCAACACGCGGCTAGACCTCCGAGGATCATAGGAGCCGGAGATGCTCCCAATACCCACCACAATAGGTTTGGGATCACTCCTCCTCCGGTAAAAAACAACTTTGAGATCAAGCCGGGCTTCATATCTATGGTGCAAAACAACAAGTTCCACGGCTTAGCAATGGAAGACCCGTTGGAACACTTGGACAATTTTGAGCAAGTGTGTGGAATGATCAAGATCAACGGTATATCAGAAGATGCCTTCAAGCTGCGTCTCTTCCCCTTTTCCCTCGGAGACAAAGCTAGACATTGGGAGAAGACCTACCACAAGGCACCATCACGTCATGGGCTGAGTGTAAGAAGGCTTTCCTCTCCAAGTTCTTCTCAAGCACCAGGACTGCTCGGTTGAGAAGTGAAATCAGCGGCTTCACTCAAAGGAACAATGAGACTTTCAACGAGGCTATGGAGCATTTCAAAGACTACACGATCCAATGTCCTCATCTCGGGTTCAGTGAGGAGACTCTACTCAGCACAATCTACCGTGGAGCTTCACCAAAGATCCGGTTGTTGCTTGATACAGCTAGCAAAGGCAACTTCCTCGGTCAAGAAGTAGAAGAGGGTATGGAGCTAATAGAGAACCTTGCGTTGAGTGATGGAAACTATGCCGAGGATTATGACCGAGCACCAAGGGGATCAGAACTAGAGTCTCACAAGAAGGAGCTCAAATCGTTGCATGAGAAGATTGACAAGTTGGTCTTAGCTAATCAGAAGCATGTTCACTTCGTTGGTGAAGCTGAGGACAACCAAGAAGAGTTAGAGCTAAGCCAAGAAGAAGCAAATTGGGTAGCCGGTCAGAACAACTAATAGTCTCAAGGCTACAACCAAGGCTACCAGAACAACAACCTCTCTTACCGAAGCACCAATGTAGCCAACCCTAAAGATCTAGTGTACCCTGGTCAACAAGCTAAGCCTTTCATCCCTTACAACAAAGGCTTTCAACCAAGCAGTGGATTCCAAGGTCAAGGGCAAGGCAACTTCCAAGGGCAACAACAACAAAACAAGGGTTATACTTCTAACTACCCTCCGGGCTTTGCACCTCAACAACAACAACAACCGATGCAACAACAAGTTGATCCGGTTCAAGCAATGTTCCAACAGCTAATACAAGGGCAAGCTTCTACAAATCAAAAGTTCGCTGAAATGAACACTCGGCTGGATTCATCCTTAACCGACTTCTCTACTCAAATAACAAACCTCAACAACAAGATCAAGCAGCTAGAGAAGGGCAAAGCAAGCACGAGTGGACAGAACAGCCTTCCGGGAAAGTGTGAACAAAATCCAAAGGAGTATGCCAATGCTATTACGTTGAGAAGTGGCAAAGAGCTTGATCCTCCGGTTTCTACAAAGACCAACGAGGACGTTGTAATTCAAGAGGGGGAGGGTAAACTTTCAGCTGATAATGAGGAGATAAACTTTGACAACGTATGGATCCAAGGACCGAGGAGAGGTGACAAGGCATTCGTTGAGAAGAAGGCTGAGAAAACCACCAAGGAGAAGGATGAATACGTGCCCCCACCTTACGTACCAAAGTTGCCATTCCCGGGTCGCTTCAAAAAGCAGTTAATAGAGAAGCACCGAATCCTATTTGAGAAGCACTTGAGAGACGTGGATATAAAGCTGCCTCTTGTAGACTGTCTCGCCATGATGCCCAAGTGCGCCAAGTTTTTCAAGGACACCCTTGCCAAGAAGAACAAAGAAAGCAAAGAAGTGCTTGTACTAAGCGAAGAGTGTAGCGCGGTTATTCATAAGGAGATAGTGCCTAAGAAGCTGGGAGATCCTGGAAGCTTCACCATACCGTGTGCTTTGGGTCCCCTTGAGTTCAAGAGCTGCTTGTGTGATCTCGGAGCCAGCATAAACTTGATGCCTCACTCTGTGGCTAAGAAGCTTGGTTTCACTCGGTTTAAGGAATGTCGGATCTCATTGGTGTTGGCTGATAGGAGCGTGAGGCTACCAGTGGGGTTGCTTGAAGACTTGCCGGTGCGAATCAGTGGAGTAAACGTACCTACCGACTTTGTAGTGCTGGAGATGGACGAGGAGCCGAAAGACCCACTCATCTTAGGGAGACCATTCCTAGCAACCGCCGGAGCCATAATAGACGTGAAGAATGGGAAGATTGCCTTGCATTTAGGGAAAGAGATCAGGCTAGACTTTGACATCAACAAGGTTCTAAAGAAGCCAACCATTGAAGGACAAGCTTTCTATATCGAAACGATGGATGCCTTGGCGGATGAGTTGCTGGAAGATCTAGCTATAGAAGACCATTTGAAGCTAGCACTAACTAAGGAGCCAGGAGAGTTTGGCTATGTGGACCAGAGAACTCAAGAGTACGTGAACCTGCTAGATTCAAGGAGGATCATCAAGAATGAAGAAGGATGTTGCCTAGAAATCGACCCCGAGATCGACGCTATCACTCGATCCAGGAGTCAGATCGGCAAGCCAATCGAGCACTCAACTCGATCCAGCCCAACAATCGACCAACAGATCGAGAAGGCCACTCGATCAGGAGAAATAATCGAGTCGACGATCGAGAGAAGTGTCCCGATCATTTTGGAGTCCAATGAAAAGATCGACTCATCGTCTGGATCCCTTACTCGATCCATATCACATCGAGTAAGCGAATCGAGCGAAATGGCTCGATCTAGACAACATCGAGATGAGAATCGACCGGAGAACTCGATCACAGGAGGGATAGCGAGAGAAGAAAGCAGTCTGAAGGGCCATGCCTCGAGTGCAAAGGAGAGTTCCAAGGAGGAAAGTAACAACAACAGCCACGAGGATGACTGGAGTGAGCTTCTGGCCCCAAAGGTGGACCTCAAGGAGCTCCCGAAAGGGCTAAGGTATGCCTTCTTGGGACCTAATAACACCTATCCCGTAATTGTAAATGAAAACCTCAATGATGATGAGATGCACTCGCTCTTAACTGAGCTGAGGAAGTATAGGAAGGCCATTGGGTACTCCTTAAGTGACCTCAAAGGCCTTTCCCCAATGCTATGCACTCATAGGATTCATTTGGATAATGAAAACGCAACTTCTGTAGAACACCAAAGGCGTTTGAATCCTAACTTGAAAGAGGTTGTTAAGAAAGAAATCCTTAAGCTTTTAGAGGCTGACGTGATCTATCCCATAAGTGACAGCACGTGGGTTTCACCTGTACACGTGGTGCCTAAGAAGGGAGGGATCACGGTCATAAGAAATGAAAAGGATGAACTTATCCCTACTAGGACCATTACTGGTCATAGAATGTGTATTGACTATAGAAAGCTTAACCTTGCGACAAGAAAAGACCATTTCCCTTTGCCTTTTATTTATCAGATGCTTGAGAGACTTGCAAATCACCCTTACTACTGTTTTCTCGATGGGTATAGCGGTTTCTTTCAAATACCTATTCACCCAAACGATCAGGAGAAAACGACTTTTACATGTCCCTACGGTACCTTTGCATATCGAAGGATGCCGTTTGGATTGTGTAATGCACCGGCTACCTTTCAGCGGTGTATGATGTCGATCTTCTCCGATCTTATAGAGGAGATGGTAGAGGTGTTTATGGATGACTTCTCTGTGTATGGTGCGTCCTTTCCTGCGTGTTTGTTGAATCTTTGCAGGGTACTTAAACGTTGTGAAGAAACAAACCTGGTGCTGAATTGGGAGAAATGCCACTTCATGGTCAAGGAAGGGATAGTACTCGGTCACAAGATTTCAGAGAAGGGTATTGAGGTTGATCAGGCTAAGGTTGAGGTTATGATGGGTTTGGAGCCGCCGGTTAATGTTAAAGGGATCAGAAGCTTCTTGGGACACGCGGGGTTCTATAGGTGCTTCATCAAAGACTTCTCCAAGATTGCACGCCCCCTTACACGGCTGTTGTGCAAAGAAGCTGAGTTTGTATTCGATGAGGAGTGTTTGAAGGCTTTCGTGACCATCAAGGAAGCCCTCACGTCAGCCCCTATAGTCCAAGCACCAGACTGGTCTCTCCTTTTTGAGATTATGTGTGATGCTAGTGACTATGCTGTAGGAGCAGTCCTTGGTCAGAAGAAGGACAAGAAGCTACATGTGATCTATTATGCTTCGAGGACCTTGGATGACACGCAATCACGATACACCACTACGGAGAAGGAGCTGCTTGCAGTAGTCTTCGCCTTTGAGAAGTTCAGATCATATCTCGTTGGCTCCAAGGCTATTGTATACATGGATCATGCTGCTCTGCGGTACATCTACTCAAAGAAAGATACCAAACCTCGGCTCTCAAGATGGATTCTCTTACTTCAGGAGTTTGACATGGAAATTAAAGACAAGAAGGGGATAGAAAATGGAGTCGCTGACCACCTCTCAAGGCTAAGGATCAACGAGTCTCTCCCTTTAGACGACTCTCTTCCAGAAGAACAACTTATGGCAATTACTACCGCGGTTTGTGGGAAGCTAGAAGGAAGTTTTGAGGAAGTGTTGAGTTTCAAAGAGGAGGATCTACCATGGTATGCTGATGTGGTGAACTAGCTAGCATGTGGTGAGGAGCCAACACATCTCAACGGCTATCACAAGAAAAAGTTTTTGAGGGAGGCTAGTGATTACTTTTGGGATGAGCCCTACTTATACAAAAGAGGAGTAGACAGCTTGTACCGGAGATGTGTTAAGAAAGAAGAAGCCAACGATATTCTCTATCATTGCCACGGCTCTTCCTACGGAGGACATTTCGCTTCGTTCAAAACAGCCACGAAGGTGTTGCAAGCGGGTTTCTGGTGGCCGTCTATATTCAGAGATGCACACGAGTTTGTGAAGAGCTGTGAGGCATGTCAGCGAGCAGGGAACATTACCAAAAGGAATGAAATGCCCCAAGTTCCTATCTTCGAGGTTGACGTGTTCGATGCATGGGGTATTGACTTCATGGGGCCTTTCCCTTCTTCATACGACAACAAATACATCTTAGTAGCTGTGGATTATGTCTCCAAATGGGTTGAGGCTGTTGCTTCCCCTACAAATGACTCTAAGATTGTGATCAAGTTGTTCAAGAGTATCATCTTTCCAAGGTTCGGGGTACCCAAGGCAGTTAGAAGTGACGGAGGAAGCCATTTTGTAAACAAGGTTTTTGAGAGCCTCTTGAGAAAGTATGGGGTTAAGCATAAGGTGGCTACACCGTATCATCCTCAAACGATCGGTCAGGTGGAAGTCTCTAACAGGCAGATCAAAGCTATTCTGGAGAAGACCGTTGGAGCAACAAGGATTGACTGGTCAGTGAAGCTGGACGATGCTCTTTAGGCTTACCGTACCGCTTTCAAAACGCCGATTGGTACAACTCCTTTCACTCTACTATATGGAAAGAGTTGTCACCTCCCGGTTGAGCTAGAACACCGTGCATTATGGGCTGTGAAGAGGCTGAACTTTGATCTCAAGACGGCTCAGGAAAATCGTCTCATTCAGCTACATGAACTGGACGAGTTGAGGTTGAATGCTTACGAGAGTTCCAAGATCTACAAGGAGCGAACTAAGGAGGCTCATGACAACAAACTGGTTGCCAAGGAGCTTAAGGAAGGAGGACTGGTGTTGTTGTACAACTCGAGGCTGAAGCTCTTCCCGGGCAAGCTAAAATCAAGGTGGAGCGGACCGTTCGTGATTCAAGAGGTCTTGCCTTACGGAGCTGTTACTCTAATGGGAAGAAGCGGTAGTGCATTCACCGTCAACGGGCATAGAGTCCAGCCCTACCTAGCAGACAGCTTTGACAAGGAGAGTACCTCGGTGCTTCTCCAAGACCCACCATCCGTCTAGCCAAGTAAGGTCTAGCTAAAGACGTTAAAGAAGGCGCACTTGGGAGGCATTCCCATGTCTATCTTGTACATATTTTTGCTTTCATTTCTCTTCTAGTTTTCTGTTTTTATGTTTTTAGTGTGTATGAGCAGGTTTAAGGAATCTAAACCTTGTCTTTGAGGTCCAAAAGGAGCAATAGGGGCTACGATAAGGCTAGAGATCGAGTGCTAGATCGACTGAACCTGACTCGATCTTTGCTAGATCGAGTCAGTGAATCGAGAGGAGCCAGTCGATCTAGACGAGAACGAGTGACAAGATCGACCTTGACGAAAAAGGATCGATTGATTCAAACCGGATCGACCGATCTAATTTCTCTCGGGAAAATCTGTGGAAAATTGATCGATCACTCGACTCGATCCACCACTCGATCCAAGCCAAATCGACCCCTAAATCGAGGACTTAGCTCGATCAGAGGGACTTAGCCGAGGAGCCAACATCTCATTGATCGAGAGAGCCAATCGATCCAGGACTCGATTCACTTTGAATCGAGTCCCAAATCGAGTAACCCTCTCGATCTAAGCCATTTTAGGCATGAGATCGAGTCCTAGATCGACCAAAAGGACTCGATCTCATGCCGAGGTAACAAATTCCTTTCCCTCTTTATTGTTTTTCCCTCCAGTTTTTAAATTCAAACTTGGTCAAGGCAAGCATCTTTGACCATGAAAGATGTGCCTTGACCAAGACTTTTGTCAGAAAACCGCTTTGACCACCCATTGTTTTGGTTTTGTTAAACTCTTTAAATGTTTCAACTTGCTTCTCACTCTCTCACTTCTTTTTGCTCGAGTTTTCCTACAAAGAGAGTGAGAATTTTTAAAAGCTTTAAGGTTTAACAAAGTATCCTTCACACTTGCAAAAGGTATTTTCGGATTTTAATGATTTTATTTCAAGAAAATCTCCTTAAAAATCGCAAGTTCTTGTTTTAGGATATAGGATCAGATTCGAATTTTTAAAATTAGCTAAGTATTAGGAAAAATTCTGGATTTTCAGTATCTAAAAGATTTGATTTCCTTTTATTTAGCTAATATTTTTGCTTGATCCCCAAAATTCTTGGGTAGTCCATATAAATCTTCTTCTCTTATCCTCTTATTCTCATCAAATCGCCCTTTGCTAAACATTCTCTAGAAATTTTTTCAGGAGCAATGGCACCAAAGAGAACAAGAGAGGAGCAAGCACAAGAGGGAGAAACTCAAGAGGTGGTTGCTCAAGAGAGGGTCCGGTGGAGCAAAGAAGAGAAGAGGGATAAGAAGAGGTTGGAGAGGCTCCGGTTTGAACCCACGAAGTTTGCTGATCGAGGGCTTCTGTCCAGGCTCGGGCTTCTTGGAGACTTCGATCAATTCCTCAACAACATCGGTCTGAGGTGTTTGTCGCGGATGGACTGCCCTACTATCCCCGAGGTGACAATTGATTTCCTTGCAACCTTGGAGTTCCGGTACGAGAATCCGAGTGCTCCTGTTCCTTCTCAAGGCCATCTCTACTTCAAGGTTGGCCGCCAAGCTTACACGCTATCCATCCCCGAGCTATGCCAAGCCTACGGTCTCAAGGCTGATGCACACAAGGTGGAGTTCCCTGCCTTCAAGAAAGCCGACCAGTTTTGGGACCTAATCAGCAACGAAGACTACAAAGCCAACACCGCAAAGATCAAGAGAGTTAGGAGTCCAGTGCTGAGGTATACCTTGAAGCTGATTGCTAATACATTCAGTGGAAGGTCAGTTGCTCCTACTGTTACGAAGACGGAGCTGTGCTTCCTTTTCCAAGGTTTGAAGCATTTGATGTCCGATCCGGACGAGAATGAAGATCCCATTGAAGATGAACTCGGCGATGAAGTGAACTACGGCTGTGTACTCGCGGCTTCTCTGGTGAAGTACAAGGCTTATGCCTTATGGTGCAAGGCAACATCATCCTACAATGGCGGCTTCCTTACTCCCTTGTTCGTGCAAGCCGGTGTGCCCATCCATGACTTTGCTCACGTCCCAAACCGAGCCTTCATGGATGAAGCATACATGAGAAACCCTGATAGCTTGGGACGCACGCCAGCTGAGGGGTTCTATGCTTACCTCTTCATTGATGATGAGGACAAGAAGCGAGTGTGCATTCTTCCCAACAAGGATGAAACGGAGCTACTTGGTGTTGGGAACATAGAGTTCTTACCAACGGAGGAGGAGTGTTTTGCTCCTTTAGGAGGACCGCCAGCTGCAGCCATTGAACCGCGCCAAAGGTCAGAATCTCCAGGGACAGAGGATGAGATACCCGAGGCTTACACATTGCCAAAGCTGGATTTTGAGCCGAGGACCGAAACCGAGAAGTTCTTAGCCTCGGTGGTGGAGATGCAGCGGAAGATCAACAAGTGGCAAGGGAAGATGCTTAAGAAGCTGGGGAAGAAGGTCAAACAACTCCAAGGAAGCCAGCCTAAGCCAGCTGTAAGCCAGGAGATGCAACAACCCGAGAAGAGGAGACTCTCAACCGGAGGAGTTGTGATCCGCGAGACCCAAGGAGAAAACATTCAACCAGCTCGCTACTCCCTCCAAGAACCAGGTAACAAAGGAAAGGCAACAATCTCTAGCTCCTCTAGAACGTCCTCAAGTTCCAGCCGAGCCTAGACAAGAGGTAACAACCTTCCTCCATTGTATATAACCGCACATCTCTTATTTCTTGCATTGTGTTTGATTGCTCCTTCGGATGAGTTTGCCACCGGGACGGTGTCAAGCAAGTTTGGGGGAGTACTTGTGTGATTTAATCTTGTGTTCTTTGATCTTATTTTTCTTTTGCATCCTTGAGTCTTAGTCATGAAAAATTGGTAAAATTTTTAAAATTTTTTTTTTCAAAATTCATGTAGTTGCATTCATTTCTTTAAAAACATGTAGGATTGAGTCTAGAATTTCTCATATCACTTAGGTTGATTGCATTTGCACAAGGGGTTAAAATTTCTTAAAAAGGTGTTTTACTTATGCATCACTTCAATATCCTAGTTAGTAGTTCTTTAGTGCTTGTGCAAACTTGAAGTTAAGTTCTAACCATACTTGGATCATTTGCTTTGATTTTCGTGGCTTAAGTTGAACATACTTGATTTGAATCCTTTTCTACTAAGTGAAAACCCTAATCTGAATTTGAATTATCACACTTGTGCATTTGAAATGAAGTACATGGATCATATATACATATTCAGGCTTTCTTACCCCTTTCTACCACTCTTTGTAAGTCTGAATAGAACACCACACCCTGAACCTAGCCTTCCTTTCAAGCCAAATCTTTCTTGTGTGATGTGAGACCTTATTTCCAGATTGAACTTGGCATAAAGTGTTAGGTTTAGGCGACATGATTAGGCTTTCATATTGATGCTAGCTTTGCATTTTGAAGCTAGTTCTAGGTTTGTTTTGGGGCTAGGATTCATTGGTGTTAAAAGGAATTTTGCTTATTTGTTTTCGGTTTAAAAAAAGAAATGATTTGGGGTTTGAAAATAAAGACTCATGGTTTTAAGTGGTGGTTTGTTCTATTTTAAAAGAAAGCTCAGTTTTTAAAAGAAAAGAAGGTGACTCTCAAAAATAAAATAAAAATAAAAAAAAATTATAATAATAAAAAGAGAGAATTAAAAAGAAAAGAGCCAAAGGCCAAAATAAAAAAAAAATAAAAAAAAAAATAAAAAAATAATAAGGGAAGAGAGTTACCAAGTTTTTAAAAAGCTTTAAATTTGTGTTCAACCACCACTAAAGAAGAGTAAAGTTGTTCTCTATGTTTGTGGGTTATGCTTGGCTTATTGCCTTGTTGTTTGGGAAGTTTCTAAGGGTGAGTGAGCTTGAAAAGAAAGAAAATGAGAGGGGTTTAGGATCATTGTTAGTGTATATGGGTAGATGAGAGTCTAGTCATGTATGCATCAATTGTCTTTACCTTTAGCATTATGCATAAGTTCGATCCTTTTTGAGATAACCCATTGTTTGAATCACCCACTTGAATGAGATCATCTTTGTCTCATGACCTTGTCCTTAGCCAAATGTATTATGTTTTAAGTGCATAAGTGTGATTCATGGTTTGATCATTAATTGAATGTTAAAGGATAGGATTCTCGGATTGTTTGGGATATGAGAGTCATGATCTGAAATTCAACATGTGATGAATATGGCTAAGTTCTTTGAAGTAGAGTTTGTACACTGCATTCTAGAATTAAGAACTAGGACGTTGAGATGATCTATTCGAAAGGCACCTTTGCAAAAAGTCTAAAACCCCTTTGACTTTTCTGAAAACCTCTTTTCCTTACTTGTTTTTTTTTGTTGCTTGAGGGCAAGCAAGAAGTCAGTTTGGGGGAGTTGATGTCATTGCATTTTGCATACATTTTGCATACTCATTAGATAGTTTTTCATGCATTTGTATCATGTTTTAGGTTAGATTGCATCATTTAGAGTCCTAGAGCATTCTTGCATCAGCATTTGCATTTTCTCTGCATTTTGCATCCATTCCAGGTTGTTTATGGTTGCTTTGGAGACATAGAGGTTCGTGGAGGTGTGGAGACCAATGTAGCGGTTCATGGAAGCTCGGAAAAATGCTAAGGACCAGTGATCGAGTATCAGATCGAGCATGGCCGGTCGATCTAGGAGTTGATCGACCAGAAGATCGAGCCAACTAGGCGATCCAAGGATAATGATCGAGACGGAGATCGAGTGAAGCAGTCGATGCATTGGTACGGACGTAAATGACGCCATGCAGAGCGAGAGCCGGATCGAGTACACCACTCGATCCTCCCAAAGATCGATACCGAGATCGGATGCAGCACTCGATTCACCGAAGAAGATCGAGACCCGGATCGAGCTGAGGACACGATGGCCGGATAAGATCGAGAGAACAACTCGATCCAATGGTCGATCTCTGTCCTTTCAACCGTTTTTGGCTGTTAGCGAAGGGGGGACCATTGGACTGTTTTGACATATTAGGCAAGGCGGCGAATGCTTTTTGGAGAACTTTTAGATTTTCTAACTTTTTCCTTCAAGTTTTCTCTCTCGTTTTTTTCGGAAGAACACCATTGTAGAACAGTTTCAAGCTTTTGTATTTTCGAATCTTTATCGTTTTTAATCCAGTTTATCTTTCATGTTTATCGTTTCTTCTCTTCGTCTTTGCTTGATTTCCTTTATGTGTAGTGAGTAGTTCATTCAGGGTTAAGGGTTGCGAGGATTAAGGGGTAGAAAAGGTTTGATCTTGGTTTGTTTTCTAAACGTTTTAAATCTATCTCTTCTAAGGTGATGAAAGCTTAATCCTTGAAGACTCTCACGCCAAGAGCTTCACGATCCGAGAGGTCCCTTACCTTGACAGGATCCAGGGACCTCGGAAGATCTCACCTTAGTGATTAGTTACCCCTTCCCAAAAGCCATGGTAGTTTGGGGGACTAGTTAAGCCATTGTTCGAAATCTGTTTTCCTTGCCTTTCAACCTCTTTTTCCATCAAAAGCCATGGGTTTGGAGGAGAGGATGAAAGAGTGATCTATACCGAAAGCCACGGATAGATCTTGTTTTGTTTTCGAGGCTTAGAGACCCTCACCAAGTGAGTCGATCTAAAGTTTCAAACCCAAGGTCAACCTTTGAAACCCCTTACATGAATCTCGACCCTGAAACCCTTCTCTTTAGCTTATTTGTGTCGCATATCACCTTTTGCTTGTTGTTTGATAGCTTCCTGGTCTTTAGATTCCTTGTTCTTACGTTTTTAGACGAGATCGATCGTTTCTGCTCGATCTAGTGGTCGATCTTGTGGTCGATCCACTAGTCAAATTTTAACAATTCGAAGCTCTTCCCATTTATTTATCTGTTTATTCGTCGTGGTAACTGCTTGCTTTCTAGTATTTTTAAAATAGGTTTCACTCTGTTTAGGTTGCTGCAATTAGTTTTCAAGATTTTCTCAACAAACTGTCTCATTTCAGTTAGATTTGTCCTAGATCTTGCATTCTCTGTGGATTCTCTATCGCCTAGAACTGGATTGACACTCTCTGCTTGCCTTACTACAACGTTGCATGCATTAGAGTTTTGATAAGTTCTCTGCTGCATTAGACCGTAAAGAAAAACGATTATCAGATCCAAGGGAAATGATCGATATAAAGAACGAGTGGAGCAATCGATCAAATGGTACGGACGTAAATGACGGCATGCAGAGCGAGAGCCGGATCGAGTCCACCACTCGATCCAACCGAAGATCGATACCAAGATCGGATGCAACACTCGATCCGCCGAAGATGATCGAGACACAGATCGAGTTGAAGACACGATGTCCGAAAGTGATCGAGAAAGCCGCTTGATCCCGAAGTCGATCTCTGTCCTTTCAACCGCTTTTGGCCGCTTGCGAGGGGGGGCCATCGAGCTGTTTTTGCCATTTTTGGAAGGCGGCGATGTCTTTTTCGACACACACTTTTTTCAATCTTATCTTTTTATGCTTTTTCTCTCTGGTTTGGAGATTATCCGCCATTGTTACAATTTCAGCTTTGTTCTTGAATATTTTCGAATCGTTTAAGTCTTAAGTAATCGTTTTCATGTTCATCGCTTCGTCTTTCATCTTTATTTCAGTTATTCTCATGTGTAGCGAGTAGTTCATTTGGGTCTCGGGGTTGAGAGGATTCACGGGGTCTAAGGGGTTTTCAAGTTGGTAGTTTTCTTGTTCTTAATGGCTTTCTCTTCTAGGATGTTGAGTCCCTAAGGCTTAAAGACTCTCACGCCAAAATCTTTATGATCAGAGAGGTCTCTTACCTTGATAGGATCCAGAGATCTCTGAATATCACATCCTAGAGACTAGTTACCCTTTCCCAAAAGCCATGGAATTTTATGGGACTAGTTAGGCCGTGTGTTTGAAATCTGAGTTCATTGCCCTTCAACCTCTCTTTCCACCAGAAGCCATGGGTTTGGAGGATGGGATGAAGGAGTGATCCATACCGAAAGCCACTGATGGATCTTGTTTTCGTTTTCAAGGCTTAGGGAATCTCACAAAGTGAGTCGATTGAAAGTTTTCAACCCCAACCTGGACCCTTAAAACCCCAGACCATGAATCTCAACCCTAGAGCCTTCTCTCTTAGCATTCTTACACCTTCGTTAGTCATTCGCTTGATATTTGCTGCATCCTGGTCATTAGTTTCTTCATGCTTGCATTTTTAGACGAGATCGATTCAAACTGCTCGATCTAGTGGTCGATCCTGTGGTCGATCCACTAGTTGATTTTTGTTAAATCATAGCCTTCCATTTTAATTATTCTGTTTGTTACTCGTCGTAGTTTAATCATTCCTGGTATTTTTAAAATAGTTTTGCATTTCATTTGGTTGCTGCATATAGTTTTTAGGATTTTTACGAAACCGCCTGTTATTCGCTTAGCTTTACACTGCTCTTGCATTCTCTTTAACCTTCCTAACTCCTAGAAATGGACTGATTCTCACTTGCATACTGTACTACAACCTAAGTGTTGCATTTGAGTTTGATAGCCTCATTGCATCCTCACCCTTGCAAAGAAAGTAGTTATCACTTCTTCAGCATCTTTGACCAACACCCCCTCTTCCTGTTCCTCAATGTCCACATTGGGTGTAGAAGGAGCCACTACTGGAGGAAGTTGCTTCCCACTTCTTAAGGTGACAGCTTTGACACACTCTTGTGCATGTGATAAGGTAGATGGATGGGCAATGCTTTCTAGTTTGCTGAGCTGGATATTCAAAGAACCAAGTTGAGATTGCAAGCTTGAGTCAATGCTTTTTTGTATTTTAACAGCCATACTCTTCTGAATGCCAGTCATGCTCTTTTGTATTTCAACAGCCATGCTCTTCTGAATGCTGCAGTTTGAAGGTGATGCAGTTGAAGGGACATTTCCTTAAGATACAGAGTTTCAGAGGGTTGGGAGGTGCTAGTGCCAAATGTTGGAGAAGAAGAACCAGGATGTTGGTGAATGTAAGTTTCTCCATGGGACTGTTGTGGATAAGTATCATGGTCCTGTTGCATTGTTGGCGCCTCTTGTAGTTGAACAGCTTTGACATGAGGCTCTGTGTAGTGGTTTGGTAAAACAACACTAGGAAGAGGTTTGGTGGTCTTATTGAGCAGCAAGTCAACTTTATTTTGCAAGGCTTTCATCTCATACAATGCTGTCTTTAGCTTCTCTTCAGTGGCTTTGGAATGTTGCTCCTTGTCATCCACATAATCCCAATTGTTAAGTGCCATATTCTCCACTAAAAGCCATCCTTCATCAACATCTTTGCCAAGAAAGTAACCATTGCTTGCAGTATCTAGAAGGATTCTTATGGTTGGGAAGAACACCTCTATATAGTGTGGATAGCAGCATCTCTTTGGTGAAGCCATGGTGAGGACATTAGTGAGTGAAGCTTCTGAACCTTTCCCAAGTGTCCCCAAAGCTTTCATTAGACCACTGTTTGAAGTTTGTGATCTCATTCCTGAAATGTGCAGTTCTTAAGGGAGAGAAGAACCTGGTTAAGAAACCACCTTTGCATTGATCCCAAGAAGTGATGCTTCCTTGTGCTAAAGACTTCTTAGCACTATCACCACGAGAGAATGGAAATAATCTGAGCTTCAAACCATCATCTGAAACTCCACTAAGCTTTGTCAAAGCACATATCCTCTCAAAGTGATCCAAGTGCTCAAGAGGATCTTGGTTGGGCAATCCAAAGAATTTTCTCTCTTAAACCATAGTGATCATGCTGCTTTTAATCTCGTACTGATGAGTCTCCATAGGTGGAAGAATACCTTGTCTTGAAGCATAACTTGAAGCTATATCAGCAACACCAATAGGTCTCAATGGTCTGTGAACCCAAGCTCCTTGTAAACCATGAGGACCTTGATGTCCTTGTAAGCCTTGAATTTCTTGAAGATCTTGTGGACCTTGCAGACCAAAACCAGCAGCATACTGATGTTCTTCCATGCATCAACAGCTGAATTCTGATTCTGCAAACCCAAAATCTTTGACCTTGAACCTCAGTTGTAGTTGTAGACACTTAAGAGCAAGTGTAGTGGTACCTACAAAAGAAATTCTAGACCAAAAGAGAAATCAGTAACCAAAAACAAAAATAGCAAAGCTTGATCGCAAGATCTCTAAAAATCCTACTGAACAAAGCCTTCCCCTACTGGCAACGGCACCAAATTGATACAAGAGTTTTGAATCTCTTGCTCAATCACCCAGCTTGTACTAATCAATTGTAGCATAACATTGGTTTTACCAATCCAAAAGGGGAGAATGAAGCAGTAGGAATGCAATAGGGCTCTTAATTCAAGCAGATATAGATAGCTTAGAATGTCTAACAACCTAAAGGATTAAACAAAAATGAAGCAGCATCAAACAAAGAGTGAAAAGCAAGCAAGATAACTGAAACAAAGGAAAAAAAAATAGCAATTTCGAATTCAACTAAAAATAGAGAAAAGATGGGACTTCAGATGAGATAATTGGTGCTAGGGAACTCTTGACTCAACCTATGATACTTACAAACTCACACAATGCTATTCCTCATGCATAGAATTCATTTATAAGACTAATAAAATCTCTTGGCACTAATTTTTTTGCTAATTACCAAGTCAAGAACTAATCCTCATTAGTGAAATGATAAACAGCAAGCATTAAGACAATCTATCAATCCTATATTGCCAAATCACTCCCTAGAAAGTCAATCTATTGAGCTAAGATAAGCAATTCTCTTGTAAAGCAGTTCAGGCATTTCATCAAACACTTGGTGGGCATAAAATGAGCCTAAGATTGTAATCAACTTAGCTAGAGCTAATCAGGCATTAAACATAGCAATTAAGAAAGGAAATAGAAGAATTAACACTAAGACATCATAAATCAAGCATAGAATTCCCTAAACCTAGTCCATCTCAATTCCCTAAAAAGACTACTCCCTAATCACCATCAAAACCATCAATTCAAAGAGAAAAAGATAGCTAATCACGATTAGAAAGATTAAACAAGAAGATAAATGCAAACTCTTATTAAAAGCATGCAAAGATTCAAACTACAAGATCAAAGGACAAAAACAAAAGAGGAAAGAACTGTTGGATAAAAAGATGATCCCAAAAATTAGGAATTTTTCGTATTTATTTGGGTTTAAGCGAAAATTGCAAAATTGTAAATAAGTGGTCTTCAGTCTGGGATCCCATCGATCACAAGTGATCGATGGTCTTAACCGATGGCCTCCTATCGATCACTTCCTGACCGATGGTCCTGAGGAGAGTGATCGATGGTATATTCTCTGGGTTTCCATCGATCACTTCCTGACCGATGGTCTGATCGATGGCCTCCCATCGATCACTTCCTGACCGATGGTCCTGAGGAGAGTGATCGATGGTATACTCGCTGCATTCCCATCCGTCATTCCTTGACCGATATTCTTGAAATCTTGATCGATGGCTCTCTAGAGATTGTTTTCTTTGGCTCCTTTTGCTCCTTCTTGGCTTGGCTAGCCTTCGGATCCACTCCCACACTTCCTCCTTGCTCCATTCAGCTTTAAAAGTACCTAAAAACAACCTTGATGCATAGAAATTGCAAACTACAACCTTAATGCAACCTAAGTGTAAAAGGAGAAGAAAGTGGGACTTAAAGGGAAGGAAAACATGCAAAAGAGAACCAAAACATGAACTAAATGCAAGTCTAAATGATGTAAATGTATGAGATATCACAAGTTTAACTCTAAGTAAAGATGAAAGAGTACGGTTTACCACTTTAGTTTGGCCATCTGTTTGGGGATGGCAAGTGGTTGAGAACAGCAGCTTCGTACCAAGCTTTCTCCATAAGGACCTCTAAAAGTGGTTCAAGAAATTTGTATCTCGGTCAGAGACAATGGTCCTTGGAAATCAATGCAAACGTACCACTTCCTTAAAGAACAGGTCAGCGGTTTGTGTAGCATCATTGGTTTTATCACATGGAATGAAGTGAGCCATCTTTGAAAATCGGTCCACCACAACAAAGATTGAATCCTTGTGTCTTATCTTGGGCAAACCTAAGACGAAATCCATAGAAGCATCCACCCATGGTGCGTTAGGGATAGGTAATGGTAAATAAAGGCCGTGACGGTGTAACCTAGACTTTTCTTTGTGGCAACTAACACATCTAGAACAATGCTTCTCCACGTCTTTCTTCAAATGCGGCCAGTAAAAATGGCCAGTCACCATTGCTAGTGTTTTGTTAATTCCAAAATGACCCATAAGGCCTCCATCGTGTGCTTCCTTGAGTATCAAGTCCCTCATAGAACATTGGGGAATGCACAAGTGCTTGTCTTTGAACAAGAAGCCATCGTGTAGATAGATAGAACAGAAAGCTCCTTTGCCATGCTGCTGATATGCTTCTCCCAGCTCAGGATCGTCCTGGTATAGCTCCTTGATATGCTCGAACCTAAGTACCTTAGCCTCCATAGTAGATATCAATACAAATCTTCTTGAAAGTGCATCGGCTACTACATTCTCCTTGCCTTTATTGTCCTTGATCTCGTACGGGAATGTCTCTATAAACTCTAACCACTTAGCGTGTCTCCTCTTGAGTGATGTATGCCCTCTCAAATGCTTGAGTGTCTCATGGTCAGTGTGAATGATAAACTCCTTTGACAGCAAGTAATGCTGCCATGTCTCTAAAGCCCAAACCAATGCATAAAACTCCTTGTCATACGTCGGGTAATTCAGTGTAGCTCCACTGAGTTTCTCGCTAAAGAAAGCCACTGGCTTCTTTCTTTGATGTAGTACAGCTCCAATGCCTAAGCCCGAAGCATCGCACTCCACCTCAAACATCTCTTCAAAGTCTGGTAAGGCTAAGACCGGGGCTGCGGTAAGCCTCTCCTTCAAAGTGTTGAATGCGGTTTCTTGAGCTGCTCCCCATGAGAAGGGTGTATTCTTCTTGATCCCGGCAGTTAGTGGGGCAGCTACTGTACTGAAATCTCTTACAAACCGGCGGTAGAACCTAGCTAACCCATGGAAGCTCCTTACATGACCTATTGTAGTTGGTGTAGGCCATTCTCTGATCGCCCTCTATATTCTCCTCATCAACTTGTAGTCCCTGTTCACTTACTACAAAACCTAAAAAAACAAGTTGATTAGTATAAAATGTACACTTCTTAAGGTTGGCATATAGACCATCCTTTGGAAGTGATTTAAGCACTACTTTGAGATGTTTAAGATGATCAGCAAGGTTCTTACTATATATAAGTATATCATCAAAGTAAACAACTACGAACTTGGTTATATATGATCTAAGAACCTGGTTCATAAGCCTCATCAATGTACTTGGGGCATTAGTTAAGCCAAAAGGCATAACTAACCACTCATACAGCCCTTGCTTAGTCTTGAAGGCGGTTTTCCATTCATCTCCTTCTCTCATTCTCACTTGGTGATAACCGCTTTGAAGATCTACCTTTGAGAAGATGGTTGAACCGCTTAGCTCATCTATGATAGGGTCTAAGTTTTACCCCATTATTTTACTACTGCAAGTGCACAGCAAAGCAGTTGTAGCACAAAAGGTTATTTAATCCCAAAGGAGTAAGCTACTACACTAAAGATTTCAGATTCAGATTAAGCTAAGCAGTAAACAATGAATGTAATGCGAAATAACTAAACGAATGTAAGCATGCGATTTTGAATGATTGATCTAAAGTTCAGAAAGCTAAAAGCGCTAAGTCAGGATAATACGCAGGTTGAATCTGAGAATGTAGAATGCATGCAATCAGGAATGAATTAAAACAGTCTTGAAATTGAAACACAAGGATATAAGTAATCAGTTCTCATTGCAGAAGTTATCTATGCCTAATTCACAGAATTTCAAACCTCTTTTGCAAATTCTAACAAGTCAAGCAAAAATTAAATGATCAGGTTTCAAATGTTCACAAAACTCCTAAGTCAAATCTCTTTGCAAATAGGTGTTTTGCTCATCTAATACTGGTTCAGGTGATTAACAATGTTCTCACATCTATTAAACAACCAAGAGTTTCGAAATCTAGATGATCAGTTCTAAAAATCGATGTGAATGCAAGTATATATGAAGAACCAATGGATGTCCTAACAGTTTAACAATTCTACAAACTCTTCATCAACCCTTAAATCATCCTAACCTAACTAAAAAACTACTTAGACATCGTGAATTGACAAAACATCATGAATAGAATAGATTGCATAAAAGAAATAAGAAATAAAGATAACAGAGTTCAAAAGCTGCTTTGAAGGAGTCTGATTTATCTCTCCAAAAGCTCTAGTACAAATCTCTCTCTTTTTTCTCTCTCGAAAATAAGATACAAGCCAAAAAGTGGCTGAAAAACCTAAAATACAGACTAAAACACGAGCTGGGGTCTTCTTGTAAATAGTGGAACTCTTGGCCAAAACTGCAAATTCATCTCCATCTTTTAATAAAACACGCGACTCCTCAGATGCGGGTGACGAGCGTCACCCTTGAGTGGTGACGATCGTCACCAATGCAGGATAACGGCTTCCGACTTGCTTCCTTCGGGAGTGATTCTTGCTTTGATCCAAACAGCTCCAAAACCTCCAATGATGACTTGCAAAGACTATACTAGGACTCTAAAAAGACCAAAAAGACTCAATAAAAAGGACTTATATCATGGTTAAAAACCATAAAACCATGAAACAATCAGCTAATCTTAGGAACGCCACATTGATCAACACATTCGAATCCACATACCATAGAGCCAACACAAGATCAAATTTCAGTCTAATTATCACAAGCTTAGCAATCTCTCAAATCCAGTTCAAGCCCTTTGAAGAATTCCAGAATCTGTACTTCTAACTCCTTTTATTTATCTAAGTGTGATATCTCATCAAGGATTTATCAACTATATCACTTATAGATTCTTTCCCTTCCTTAAGACTGAACAAGTCAATCTCAATACAGCTCTCCTATTTTCTCTTCCCTTGATCAATTTTTTTTTCTTTTCGATTTTTCAACTTCTTTTCTCATTTTTTTACAGCCTAAGAACTGATGCTACTCAATACTTATGTTCCTTGTTAGGAGACATGTTCATGAGTGTTCACTACTGTTGTTTCATGTGAGGAGACAGAGTCGTGATGCACCATTCTATAGACTTAAACTCTTAAAATCTGTATCAGGTAAGATCAAAAAGAGACTGCATCCAAACATTCTTGCCACTGTTGAAAGAGAAAATCAAGATCAATGAATATCAATCCTCAATATGAGAAGTTTAAAGGTTCATTAAGGTGGAGTCAACAATAATTTTTTCAGATTCTCTAAGAACCTAACCCTTCTTTACTAAACTTATCTGCCTATGACTTTCAACTTAGTAAGAGTTGTAATCAATATCTGTGGCAATGGTTCATATAAGCATCAATGTTTTGTGGTTAGTTCAAGGAAAAACAGACAGTTTCGAAATTTTGACTCTATAAAACAGGTTTTTGACTCAACTTTAAGACTCTCAAATCAAGACATAATGTACACAACGTCAGTAGCCACCTCCCCCAGACTTAAACAATACTGTTCTCAGTGTTATTAAGCGTAGAGGTGGTGAAAATAGAAGAAACAGAATGCAAAGAGCAGAGGTAAAAGTGGTACCTGGCGTTGGATGGGGTGACGAGCGTCATCCATTACGGGTGACCATCGTCACCATGTGATGAGCTCGAGTGACGACCTTGGTCATCACCTGTCCGCCGAGTCTGCTCAAATAATTCATCTCTTCTCTTTTTTTGCGTGTTAGAAAAACGAAAATAAACTATAGTATGAAAACTATAGAACTTACCAGTGGGTTGCCTCCCACCAAGCGCTTGTTTTAATTCATTAGCAAGACTTTGAATGCTGCTCAGACAGCTGGTGGATCAGAAAGTGGCAAGAATTCCTTGGAGAAGAATGTCTCCTCATCCATGGTGGTGTATAAGCAGTAGGTGCATTAACTCTTCCAAGGAAGTGAGGAACATCAGCAGGGCGGGCTTTGACTGTGGGTGGGACACTTCTTTTTCCTACCGAATTATCAAAAGCAACACCATGCTTTCTACGAGAATCTCGTTGCTTGCATAAGTGTGAAGCAGCTTTTGCAACTTTTAAGTTCTTATTGATGAGATTAGGAGGTTTTGAATTGGTTCTAGGAAGTGCATACCTTTGCTTTGTTGGAGGTTTCTGGTTTGTAGAATGTTGAATTTTTGGTTTGGCAACATATATGGAATTGCAGCATAAGGATCAAGTGGCATCTTTGTGTCCGGATTGGTGACGATCGACACCAAGTGTTCAGTGATGATCGTCACTGATCCTGCAGCTCAAGTTTCTGCTATTTTCCTGCAGTTCAGCTCTGTAATCCTTGCCTCCATCACAAACTCGTCTTCCTCCATCAACTTGTCATTAATTGGAACCTCTTTTTTTAGCCTAGTCTTGAAGATATGATCTTCACTCCAATCCTCAAACCCAACAGCTTTCACAGAATATTCAGATATTTCCCTCTGAACAGCCAGCTTGTTCAGTTGCCCACTAGCATCTGATTTATTGAGATACCCAGCAGTAATGACTTCTGAATGCTCCATGACTGGTTCTTCATCTCTGGAAGTCCTAAAAGAAAAAGTCTGACCATCAATGGTGGAACTCCCTTTTAACTTATCCATGTCAAAAGTCATGACAACATCACCCAAATCAAGCTCTATGTTCTCCTTTTTCACATCAATGATGGTGCCAGCAGTAGCCAGGAATGATCTTCCCAGAATAAGAGGATCTTTAGGTTCTTCAGCATATTTCAAAACCACAAAGTCTGTGGAAATCATGCAGCCTTCAATGTTAACAGGAACATCCTCTAAAATACCTTCTCGGGTTCTTGTGGATCAATCAGCTAGGATAAGAGAGGTCCCAGCTGGCTTGAAATCAGTCATTCAAAGTCTAGCAGAAACAGAGGAAGGCATCATGTTAATACTTGACCCTAGACCACAAAAAGAATGAGGAAACCTTGCTCTTGAGTTTAAGCAATCAAGCACAAAGTTTCCTGGATCAGGTAGCTTCTCTTGTTCAGAGATAATCACCTTCTTCTTCTTCTTTGGGTCTGTGCCTAAGAAAATTGCACTAATGTCTTGGGTGAGCAGTGCTCCCTCCTCAGGACTTACACCATTCACAACCATTTTCTTAACATACCTTCGTAGTGTAGTTGAAAGCTTGACGGCATCAACAAGAGGAATCTAAACCATCAGCTTGTCTATCATTGCCTTGCTGATAACAAGTTTTTTATGGTCTATTGGAGTAATGCAATGCAGGAGGTTATCAAAACTCAAGCAGCACACAGTCGTTGTATAGTGCAAGAGGAATCAATCCAACTTAGGGGCTAGAAAGTGCAATGAGAATGCAAGGGTCATGCAAAGCTAACCAAATGATGAACGGTTTTATGAAAATCCTAAAAACTAGATGCAACAGTCAAATGCAAAGCAAAACTATTTTAAAAATACTAGAAACGAGTGAACTACCACAAGGAACAAACAGAGTGATTAAAATGCAAAGCTATGAATTAATAAAAATCGAGTAGTGGATCGACCACGGGATCGACCACTAGATCGAGCAACAACGATCGATCTACTAAATAGTTTGAACAGAAACGAGTCTAACGACCAAGATGCGAACAAATAGCAAGCGGATGATTGACATAGATGATTAAATACTAGGAAAGAGGGTCCAGGGTTGAGATTCATGTTCAAGGGTCTTAAAGGTTCAAGCTTGGTTTGAAAACTTTAGATCTACTCACTTTGTGAGGTTCTCTAGGCCTTGAATACAAAACAAGATCCATCCATGGCGTGTGTTATGGATCACTCCTTCATTCTCTCCTCCAGACCCATGGCGTTTGGCGGAAAAAGAGATTGAAGGGCATAAAACTTAGATTTCAAATACACGGCCTAACTAGTACCCTTAACTACCATGGCGTTTGGGAAAGGTAGACTAGCCTCTAGGATTCGATTTTCAAGGACCTCTGGATCCTGTCAAGGTAAGAGGCCCTTTGGATCATAAGGATCTTGGCGTGAGAGTCACTAAGCCTTAAGAACTCGATATCCTAGAAGAGAAAGCCATGAAGAACAAGAAAACACCAAACTTTGAAAACCTTTTCGACCCCTTTGAATCCTCTCATCCCCAAAACCCGA
This sequence comes from Thlaspi arvense, assembly GCA_911865555.2. Lineage (NCBI taxonomy): Eukaryota > Viridiplantae > Streptophyta > Magnoliopsida > Brassicales > Brassicaceae > Thlaspi > Thlaspi arvense. The sequence continues at coordinate 39,556,488 of OU466858.1, forward strand.
TGAAACTGCTCGCTACACATAAAATAAACCGAACAAAGCATAGAAGATGATCTAGTAAACATGAAAAAACAATTGCTTTAACATAAACGATTCAATATTCAAAAACAAAAAGCAAGAAAAGCTTCGAAGTCTAACAATGGCGAAATCGCCTAAAACGAGAGAGATGATAGAAAAGTTGTCGACAGGGTGGAATAATGAAAGGGATCGTTGCTTTTTGCCTAAAATGGCCAAACCGCAACTGGTCCCCCCCCTTCGCTACGGTCCAAAAACAGGCTGGACGGATAAGGTTGGTCTAGGATCGATCACAAAGCTCGATCTGGCACCCGATCTCGTCTTGGATCGGATTGCTCTTGGTCGATCTCTGAGTCGATCTTGTGCTGATCGGGTTGGAAGCTTGATCCGGTCCTCAATCTGCATGGCGACATTTACGTATGTACTTCAGATCGATCTCCACACTCGATCTTCTGGTCGATCTCGTCTAGATCGACCTGCCTTGCTCGATCTGCTACTCGATCTCAAGTCCTTAGCGTCCAATCCTGATTTCTCTAAGTGTCCACGGACTTCCTCACGAGCCTTGGCACGTCCACAAATCTTCCATAGCTCCAAAGTAACCGAAAACAACCTGACTGTGATGCAAAATGCACGAAACATGCAAATGCTGGTGCAAAAGTACTCTAGGACCTAAAGCGATGCAAACTAGCCTAATATGCAAGGTGAATGCATGAGAAACTAACTTATATGTATGCAAAATACACTAAATATGCAACGACATCAACTCCCCAAAACTTGCCTTTTGCTTGCCCTCAAGCAAACAAAATTCGAGAAGGGAGAGAGGTTTTAAAACAAACAGGGGTTTAAGCTTCTTGCAAAGGTGTCATTCAAATGAATCAATCTCAACGTCTGATAGACACTTTATTTGCAAGGGTGAGAATGCAATGAGGTTATCAAACTCAAGTGCAAGACAGGTTGTAGTACAGCATGCAAGAGAGAGTCAATCCATACCTAGGATAATAGAAAATGCAAAGAGAATGCAAGGACTATGCAAATCTAAGCGAAACAAGATAGGTTTTGAGAAAATCCCTAAAAACTAGATGCAGCAACTAAATGGAATGCAAACTATTTTAATATTACCAGGAATGATCAAACTACCATGAGGAACAAACAGAATAATTAAAGGATAAAGCTTCGAATTACTAAAATTCGACTACTGGATCGACCATGAGATCGACCACTAGATCGAGCAATAACAATCGATCTCGTCTAAAAATGCAAGAACAGTAAAACTAACGACCAGGATGCTATCAAAGATCAAGCGAATGACGAGAAAAGATGTAAATATGCTAAAAGAGAGGGCCTAGGGTTGAGATTCATGGTCAGGGGTTTCAAAGGTTCGACCTTGGGTTGAAAACTTTAAATCGACTCACTTTGTGAGGATCTCTAAGCCTTGAAAACTAAGCAAGATCTATTCGTGGCTTTCGGTATAGATCACTCCTTCATCCTCTCCTCCAAACCCATCGCTTTTGGTGGAAAGAGAGGTCGAAGGGCAAGGAAAACAGATTTCAAATGAGTGGCTTAACTAGTCCCCCAAACTTCCATGGCTTTTGGGAAGGGCTAACTAGTCTCTAGGGTGTGATCTTCCGAGGTCCCTGAATCCTGTCAAGGTAAGGAACCTCTCGGATCATGAAGCTCTTGGCGTGAGAGTCTTCAAGCTTTGAGAGCTCAACACCCTAGAAGAGATAGCCATTTAAACACTTAGAAAACTCCAAGATCGAAACCCTTTAGACCCCTTAATCCTCTCAACCCCGAACCCAAATAAACTACTCACTACACATAAGGTAAATCAAGCAAAGCATGGAAAAGGAAACGATGAACATGAAAAGAAAACTAGATTAAGCTGAAAACGATTCGATTACAAGCTAAAGAAAACTCAAAGTTCGACAATGGTGTTCTTCTTCAAAACCAGAGAGAAAAACGTAAAAAGATAAGGATGAAAAGTCTCTGGGAAAAGGACGTCGCCGCCTTCCCAAAATGGCCAAAACAAACTGATGGTCCCCCCCTCGCTAGCGGCCAAATGTGGTTTAAAGGACAGAGAACGACTCTGGGATCGAGTGGTTCTCTCGATCATCTCCGAACATCATGTCTTCAGCTCGATCTGGGTCTCGATCATCATCGGCGGATCGAGTGTTGCATCCGATCTCGGTATCGATCTTCGGTTGGACCGAGTGGTGTACTCGATCTGGCTCTCGCTCTGCATGGCGTCATTTACGTCTGTACCGTTTGTTCGACTGCTTCACTCTATCCTCGTCTCGATCATTCTCCTTGGATCGCCTGGTCTTCTAGATCTTCTGGTCAATCACATCCTAGATCGACCGGCCATGCTCGATCTGCTCCTCGATCTCTGATCCTTAGTAAATATCCGAGCTTCCACGAACTGCTACAACAGCTTCAGCACGTCCACGAACCTCCACGACTCCAAAGCGGCCAGAAACAACCTAAATGTGATGCAAAATGCAAGAAACATGCGTATGCTGGTGCAAGAATGCTCTAGGAGTCTAAGTGATGCAATCTAACCTAAAATGTGATGCAAATGCATGGAAAGCTAACTAATGAGTATGCAAAGTGCATGTAATATGCAGTAACATCAACTCCCCCAAACTTACTTCTTGCTTGCCCTCAAGCAACAGAAAATAAGTAAGGAAGAGAGGTTTTAGGAAAAACGAATGGGGGTTTAAACTTCTTGCAAAGGTGCCTTTCAAATGAATCAATCTCAGTGTCCTAGATAACAGTTCTAAAATGCTATGCTCACACTCATACTCCAAAGAAATTAGCCAGACTCATCACACAAAGAAATTCAGATCATGACTCTCCTATTCCTAACAATCAAAGAAACTCATCCTTTAACATTCATTAACATTCGAACCATGAATCAAACTTATGCACTTTAAAGCAAACACATTTGGCTAATGGTGAAGGCTATGAGCATTGAATGCTCTCATTTGAAAACGGTTTTCAATTAAAACAAGGGTTTCTCTCAAAAATGGTTGAACTTATGCATAATGCTAAAGGTAAAGACAATTGATGCATACATGATCAGATTCTCATCTACCCATGTAAACTAATCAATGATCCTAAACCCCTCTTATTTATCAACTTTATCCTCACTCACCACTTAGAATCTACCCTTTTTCTTTTCAAAACTTAGCAATCCCCAATTTGAAACAAAAACATTTTTAAACTCTTTAGGCTAGTGAAAAGGCTCTTGAAAATAGTTTTTGCTCTTTTTACTTCTTATTGGTAGCTCTCTTATTTATTATTTTTTACTTTTCTCTTTTTTTTTTTATTTGGCACTTAGGCTCTTTTTTTTTTTTCTTTTTCTTTTTTTTTTTATTTGGGAGAGCTACCTCCTGAAATTTATTAGAGCATATACTTAGTTTTTAAACACAACCTTTCACTTAAAACCCATTTCGTTCTTTTAAACACCAAACTCTTTGAAACCGAGAGCAAATAGGAATAAAAACAACCCCAATGATCCCCCAAACTTATCCTAAGCCTATACCTAGCTTCAAAATGCAAAGCTAGCAATCATATGAGAACCAAATCATGTCGCCTAAACCTAACACTTTATGCTAAGTTCAAAACCGAAAAGAAGGCCTCACAAAGATGTCACACAAGAAACATTTGGCTTCAAAGAAGGGTAAGGGTCAAGATGGGAGTTTTACTTAGGCTCACAAAGAGTGGTAAAAAGGAAGAAGAGAGCCTAAATATTTTAAAATCCATGTGTTCATTTTCAAATTCATAAGGATGATAATTAGAATTTCAAATTAAAGTTCTCACTTATTAGGACAAGTTTCAAATCATGAGAGTTCAATTCAAGTCACGAAAATCTTAGCAAGTGATCCAAGCATGGTAAGAACTTACTTTCAAAGCATAGACAAAGCATTAGAGAACTACTAACTAGGGCATTGAAACAATTCATAAGTAAAAACACATTTTTAATAAACTTTAACCCCTTATGCAAATACAAACAACCTAGATGCTATGAGAAATTCTAGACTCAATCCTAACATGTTTTGACAAGATGAATGCAACTACATGAATCTTTGAAAAAATTTTAAAAATTTTACCAATTTTTCATGAACTAAAGACTCAAGGATGCTAAAGGAAAATAAGATCACAAAACACATGTTAAATCACACATGTACTCCCCCAAACTTGCTTGACACAGTCCCGGTGGCAAACTCATTGGAAGGAGCACCAAAACACAAAGCAAAAAGAAGCAAATATGAGCGGTTATGTACAATGGAAGAAGGTTGTTACCTCTGTTCTAGTCTCGGCTGGAACTTGAGGATGTTCCAGAGGAGCTAGAGATTGTTGCTTTGCCCTTGTCGGCTGGTTCTTGGAGAGAATAGCGCGCCGGCTGAATGGTGCTGCTTTGTGCCTCGCGGATGACAACTCCACCGGTTGAGAGCCTTCTCTTCTCGGTTTGGTGAACCTCTTTACTTGCATCCTTCTTAGGTGAGCCTCCTTGAAGTGTCTTGACTTTCTTTCCAAGTTTCTTGAGCATTTTTCCTTGCCACTTATTGATCTTCCTTTGCATCTCCACAACAGATGCTAGGAACTTCTCGGTTTTGGTTCTCGGCTCAAAATTTAATTTGGGAAGTATGTAGGCCTCGGGCATCTCATCTTCCGTGGCTGGAGACTCAGACCTTTGACGAGGAGCAATCGCTGAAGCAGGTGGTCCTCCTAGAGGAGAAAAGCACTCCTCTTCCGTGGGCAAGAACTCGATGTTCCCAACACCAAGCAGCTCGGTCTCATCTTTGTTTGGGAGGATGCACACTCTCTTCTTGTCTTTGTCGTCTATGAAGAGGTAGGCGTAGAACCCTTGTGCTGGCGTGCGTCCCAAGCTGTCGGTATTCCTCATGTATGCCTCATCCATGAAAGCTCTGGCTGGTACATGGGCGAAGTCGTGTATAGGCACACCAGCTTGCAAGAATAGAGGAGTGAGGAAGCCGCCAATGTAAGAAGAAGTTGCTTTGCACCACTAGGCATAAGCCTTGTATTTCACCACGGAGGCAGCAAGCACACATCCGTAGTTCACCTCGTCGCCGAGTTCATCCTCCATAGGCTCTTCATTTGCATCCGGATCACACACCAAGTGCTTCACGCCTTGGAACAGGAAGCAAAGCTCGGTCTTTGTGACCGTGGGAGCAACTGATCTTCTGCTAAACGTGTTGGCAATCAGCTTCAGAGTGTACCTCAGCACCGGGCTTCTCACTCTCTTGATCTTGGCGGTGTTGGCTTTGTAGTCCTCGTTGCTAATCAGATCCCAAAAGTCATCTGCTCGTTTGAAGGCGGGGAACTCGACCTTGTTGGCATCCGCGTTGAGACCATATGCTTGACATAGCTCAGGGATGGAGAGGGTGTAGGCTTGACGTCCAACCTTGAAGAAGAGGCGACCTTGTGAAGGAACGGGTGTGCTAGGATTCTCGTAACAGAAGTCCAACGTGGCAAGGAAGTCTATTGTCACTTCTGGAATGGTTGGGCAATCCATCCATGACAGACATCTTAGGCCAATGTTCTTGAGGAGTTGGTCGAAATCCCCAAGAATCCCTAGCTTGAACAGCAGCTCTAGATCAGCAAACTTGGTAGGTTCAAACCGAAGCCTTTTTAGCCGTTTCTTGTCACTCTTCTCATCCTTAGTCCATCTGACCCTCTCTTGAACAGCCACCTCTTGTCCTTGTCCCTCTTGTGCTGTCTCTTCTCTTGTTCTTTTGGGGGCCATTGTACCTGAAACAAGTTTCTCAAGAAGCTTGATAAGCAAAACGGCGGTTTGATGAGAATGAGAGAGGAGAAGGAGAAAGCTTATTAATACCACCCTAGAATTTTGGGGAATTAATAAAAATTATAGCTAAATAAAGGAGAATCAAATCTTTAGATACTAGAAAATCTAGAAGTATTCCTTTTACTTAGCTAAATTTTAAAAATTAAAACCGACCCTATCTTCTAGAACAATATCTTGCGAATTTAAAGGAAATTTTCCTAAAGATAAATCATTAAATTCTGAAAATACCTTTGCAAGAATGTTAAAGAACCTTTACTAGCCTTTGAAAACCGAAAACTCTCACTCTCTTTGCCTAAAATTTTCGAGAAAACAAGAATGAGAGGGTGAGAGGTTGTTGAAACATTTAAAGACTAGCAAAAGGCAAAACCATGGGTAGTAAAGGTGGTTTTCTGACAAAGTCTTGGTCAAGGCACATCTTTCATGGTCAAAGATGCTTGCCTTGACCAAGTTTTGAATTTAAAAATTGGAGGGAAAAGAATAAAGGAGGGAAAGAAAATGTTACCTCGACATGAAATCGAGTCCATTTGGTCGATCTAGGACTCGATCTCATGCCCATAATGGCTTAGATCGAGTGGGTTACTCGATTTGAGACTCGATTCATGATGAATCGAGTCTTGGATCGATTGGCTCCCTCGATCATTGAGATGTTGGCTCCATGGCTAAGTCCTTATGATCGAGCTATGTCCTCGATTTAGGGGTCGATTTGGTATAGATCGAGTGATGGATCGAGTCGAGTGATCGATCTGTTTTCAACAGATTTTCCAGAGAGAAATTAGATCGGTCGATCAATTTTGGATCGATCTTATCACTTGTTCTCATCTAGATCGACTGGCTCCTCTCGATTCACTGACTCGATCTAGCAAAGTTCGAGTCAGGATCAGTCAATCTAGCACTCGATCTCTAGCCTTGTCTTAACCCCTATCGCCTCTTTTGGACTTCAAGATCAAGGTTTAAACTCCTCATACCTGTTCCTACACACTTGCAAAATAAAAACATAAAACTGAAAGAGAAAGAAAGCAGAAATATGTACAAGATAGACATGGGAATGCCTCCCAAGTGCGCTTTCTTTAACGTCTTTAGCTAGAATTTACTTGGTTTAGGCGGATGGTGGGTCTTGGAGAAGCACCGAGGTACTGTCCTTGTCATAGCTGTCTGCCAAGTAAGGCTTGACTCTGTGTCCATTGACGGTGAATGCACTGCCACTCTTTCCCATCAGTGTAACAGCTCCATAAGGCAACACTTCTTGGATCACAAACGGCCCGCTCCACCTTGACTTCAACTTTCCCGGGAAGGGTTTGAGTCTTGAGTTGTACTGCAACACTAAACCTCCTTCCTTAAGCTCCTTGGAAACCAACTTCTTGTCATGAGCTTCCTTAGTCCGCTCCTTGTATATCCGAGAGCTCTCATAAGCGTTCAGTCTTAGCTCGTCCAGTTCATGTAGCTCAATAAGGCGCCTCTCTTGAGCAGTCTTGAGGTCAAAGTTCAGCCTCTTTACAGCCCACAACGGGAGATGACAGCCCTTGCCATAGAGTAGAGTGAAAGGGGTTGTACCAATCGGTGTTTTGAAGGCGGTACGGTAGGCCCAAAGAGCGTCGTCCAGCTTCACTGCCCAGTCTTTCCATCTTGCTCCGACAGTCCTCTCCAATATAGCCTTGATTTGCCGGTTGGAGACTTCCACTTGACCGCTTGTTTGAGGATGATACGGTGTAGCCACCTTATTCTTAACGCCACACTTTCTCAAGAGGTTCTAAAAAAACTTGTTTATGAAGTGGCTTCCTCCATCGCTTATAACCACCTTAGGTACCCCAAACCTCGGGAAGATGATACCCTTGAACAGCTTGATTACCACCTTAGAGTCGTTTGTAGGGGAAGCAATAGCCTCAACCCATTTAGAGACATAATCTACCGCTACTAAGATGTATTTGTTGCCATATGAAGAAGGAAATGACCCCATGAAGTCTATGCCCCATGCGTCGAACACGTCAACCTCGAAGATGGGAACCTGAGGCATTTCGTTCCTCTTAGTAATATTCCCTGCTCGTTGACATGCCTCACAGCTCTTCACAAACTTGGGTGCATCTTTAAAGATGGACGGCCACCAGAAACCGGCTTACAACACTTTCGTGGCAGTCTTGAATGAAGCGAAGTGTCCTCCGTAGGAAGAGCCATGGCAATGATAGAGGATGTCTCTAGCTTCTTCCTTTGTAACACATCTCCGGTACAAACTGTCCACTCCTCTCTTGTATAAGTAGGGCTCGTCCCAAAAGTAGTCACTAGCCTCTCTCATAAACCGCTTCTTCTGATAGCTGTTGAGATGTGTTGGCTCTTCACCACATGCTAAATAGTTCACAACATCAGCGTACCAGGGAAGATCCTCCTCTTTGAAGCTTAACACCTCTTCAAACTGCCCTTCTAGCCTTCCACAAACAGCTGTGGTGATCGCCATGAGTTGCTCTTCTGGAAGAGAATCATCTAAGGGAAGAGACTCGTTGATCCTTAGCCGAGATAGATGGTCAGCGACTCGGTTTTCTATTCTCTTCTTGTCTTTAATCTCCATGTCAAACTCCTGGAGCAAGAGAATCCACCTTAAGAGCTGAGGCTTAGTGTCTTTCTTCGAATAGATGTATCAGAAAGCAGCGTGATCCGTGTAGACAATAGCCTTGGAACCAACAAGATATGATCTGAACTTCTCAAAGGCGAACACTACTGCAAGCAACTCCTTCTCTGTAGTGGTATACCTTGTTTGCGTGTCATCCAAGGTTCTTGAAGCATAGTAGATCACGTGTAGCTTCTTGTCTTTCTTCTGACCAAGAACGGCTCCTACGGCGTAGTCACTAGCATCACACATGATCACAAAGGGAAGAGACCAGTCTGGTGCTTGGACTATAGGAGCTGATGTAAGGGCTTCCTTGATGGTCACGAAAGCTCTCAAACACTCCTCATCAAACACAAACTCAGCTTCTTTGCACAACAACCGTGTAAGAGGGCGTGCAATCTTGGAGAAGTCCTTGATGAAGCGCCTATAGAACCCGGCGTGTCCCAAGAAACTTATGATTCCCTTAATGTTAACCGGCGGCTCAAGACCCATCATGACTTCCACTTTAGCCTGATCAACCTCAATGCCCTTCTCTGATATCTTATGACCAAGCACGATCCCTTCCTTTACCATAAAGTGGCATTTCTCCCAGTTTAGCACCAAGTTTGTCTCTTCACAACGCTTTAGTACCCTGCAAAGATTCAACAAACACGCAGAAAAGGACGCACCATAGACAGAGAAGTCATCCATGAACACCTCTACCATCTCCTCTATTAGATAGGAGAAGATCGACATCATACACCGCTGAAACGTAGCCGAGGCATTACACAATCCAAACGGCATCCTTCGATACGCGAAGGTACCGTAGGGACATGTGAAGGTCGTCTTCTCCTGATCATTTGGGTGAATTGGTATCTGAAAGAAACCGCTATACCCATCGAGGAAACAGTAGTAAGGGTGATTAGCAAGTCTCTCAAGCATTTGATCAATAAAAGGCAAAGGGAAATGGTTAAGTTTCCTATAATCAATACACATCCTATGACCAGTGATGGTTCTAGTAGGAATAAGCTCATCCTTTTCATTACTTATGACCGTGATCCCTCCCTTCTTAGGCACCACGTGTACAGGAGAAACCCACGTGCTGTCACTTATGGGATAGATCACGTCAGCCTCTAAAAGCTTAAGGATCTCTTTCTTAACAACCTCTTTCAAATTAGGATTCAAACGCCTTTGATGTTCTATAGAAGAGGCGTTCTCATTATCCAAGTGAATCCTGTGAGTGCAAAGCATTGGTGAAAGGCCCTTGATGTCACTTAAAGAGTACCCAATGGCCTTCCTATGCTTTCTCAGCTCAGTCAGGAGCGAGTGCAACTCATCATCACTTAAGTTTTCATTCACAGTCATGGGATAGGTGTTATTAGGCCCTAAGAAAGCATACCTTAGACCTTTTGGGAGCTCCTTTAGGTCCACCTTTGGGGCTAACAGCTCGCTCCAGTCATCCTCGTGGCTGTTGTTGTTGACTTCCTCCTTGGATCTCTCCTTAGAACCCGAGGCATGGCCCTTAAGACTGCTCTCCTCAATCGCTATCCCTTCTGAAATCGAGTCCTCCAGTCGATCTTGCTCTTGATGTCGTCTAGATCGAGCCATTTCGCTCGATTCAGTCACTCGATTTGATGTGGACCGAGTAAGAGATCGAGATGCTGAGTCGATCTCCTGATTGGACCCCAAAATGATCGGGAGGTCTCTCTCGATCGTCGACTCGATTGTTTTTCCGGATCGATCATTCCCCTCGATCTGTCTGTCCATTGCTGCACCGGATCGAGTTGTGTTCTCGATTGCCTTGTCGATCTGACTCTTGGATCGAGTGATAGCATCGATCTCGGGGTCGATCTCTATGCAGCAGCTTTCATCCTTCTTAACAATCTTCCTAGAATCCAGCAAGTTGGCGTACTCCTGTGTCCTCTGATCCACATAGCCAAACTCCCGTGGCTCCTTAGTCAGTGCTAGCTTTAGATGGTCTTCCAGAGCCAGCTCTTCCAGCAACTCATCTGCTAAGGCATCCATCGTTTCAATGTAGAAAGCTTGCCCTTCTATGGTTGGGTTCTTCAGAACCTCATTGATATCGAAGTCTAGCCTTATCTCCTTTCCCAAGTGCAAGGTAATCTTCCCAATCTTGACGTCGATGATAGCCCCGGCGGTTGCAAGGAATGGTCTTCCTAGGATAAGTGGGTCCTTGGGTTCTTCATCCATCTCCAACACGATGAAGTCCGTAGGCACATTCACACCACTGATTCGCACCGGTAGGTCTTCAAGCAGCCCCACTGGTAGCCTCACACTTCTATCAGCCAGTACCAACGAGATCCTACAGTCTTTGAAACGAGTAAAGCCAAGCTTCTTAGCCATGGAGTGAGGCATCAGGTTTATTCTAGCTCCGATATCACATAGGCAACTCTTGAACTCTAGAGGGCCTAAAGCGCAGGATGTAGTGAAGCTTCCAGGGTCTCCCAACTTCTTAGGGACTATCTCCTTATGTATAACAGCACTACACTCTTCACTTAGGACAAGTACCTCCTTGCTTTCCTTATTCTTCTTCACGAGAGTGTCTTTGAAGAATTTGGCGCATTTAGGCATCATTGCAAGGCAGTCAACGAGAGGTAGCTTGATTTCCACGTCCTTAAGATGCTTCTCAAAGAGGATTATATGCTTCTCTATGAGTTGCTTCTTGAAACGGCCAGGAAAAGGCAGCTTAGGTACATACGGTGGAGGCACATAAGCATTCTTCTCCTTAGTAGTTTGCTCAGCTTTCTTCTCAGCAACTGCTTTGTCTCCTCTTCTTGGCCCTTTGATCCAAACGTTGTCAAAGTTAATCTCATCACCAGCTGAAGGCTTACCCTCCCCCTCTTGAATGACAACGTCCTCGTTGTTCTTAGTAGAGACCGGAAGTTCTAGCTCTTTGACGCTTCTCAACGTTATGGCGTTGGCATACTCCTTAGGATTCTGCTGACACTTGCCCGGTAGACTATTCTGACCACTTGTACTCGCTTTCCCCTTCTCTAGCTGCTTGATCTTGTTGTTTAAGTTGGTGATCTGAGTGGAGAAGTCAGTGAGAGACGAGTCTAGACGAGTGTTCATCTCGGCGAACTTCTGATTTGTAGAGGCTTGCCCTTGTATCAGCTGTTGAAACATTGCCTGAACCGGATGAACTTGTTGCATCGGCTGTTGCTGCTGAGGTGCAAAGCCCGGAGGGTAGTTAGGCGTATAACCCCTGTTGCTTTGATGTTGCCCTTGGAAGGTGTTTTGCCCTTGACCTTGGAAACCACCACTCGGCTTAAAACCTTTATTGTAAGGAATGAAAGGTTTTGCTTGTTGAGCAGGGTACACTTGATCCTAAGGGTTGGTAACGTTGGTGCTTTGGTAGGAGAGGTTGTTGTTCTGGTTGTAGCCTTGAGGATTGTAGTTGTTCTGTCCCGCCACCCAATTGGCTTCTTCTTGGCTCAACTCAAGCTCCTCTTGATTCTCATTCGCGTCACCAACAAAGTGAACATGCTTCTGATTAGCTAACACCAGCTTATCTATCTTCTCATGCAAAGATTTCAGCTCCTTTTTGTGAGACTCTAGCTCTGATCCTCTCGGTGCACGGTCATAGCCCTCAGCGTAGTTGCCATCACTCAATGCCAAGTTTTCTATCAGCTCCATACCTTCTTCTACCTCCTGACCAAGGAAGTTCCCTTTGCTAGCTGTGTCAAGTAACAACCTGATCTTCGGTGAAGCTCCACGGTATATGGTGCTGAGTAGGGTCTCCTCGCTTAAACCGTGATGAGGACATTGGATCGTGTAGTCTTTGAAACGCTCCATTGCCTCGTTGAATGTCTCATTGTTTCGTTGAGTGAAGCCGCTGATCTCGCTTCTCAACCGTGTTGTCCTGGTGCTAGAGAAGAACTTTGAGAGAAAGGACTTCTTACACTCGGCCCATTAGGTGATGGTGCCTTTTGGGAGGGTCTTCTCCCAATGCCTAGCCTTGTCTCCAAGTGAAAAGGGAAAGAGACGCAGCATGAAAGCATCTTCGGATATGCCATTGATCTTGATCATCCCACATACTTGCTCGAAGTTGTCAAGGTGCTCCAAGGGATCTTCCATTGCTAAGCCGTGGAACTTGTTGTTTTGCACCATGGAGATGAAACCTGGCTTGATCTCGAAGTTGTTGTTCTGTATAGGAGGAGGAGTCATCCCAAACCTATTGTGATGGGTATTGGGAGCATCTCCGGCTCCTATGATCCTTGGGGGTCTAGCCGCGTATTGGGGGTTTCCATTGCCCCTTCCCTCTGGATGCTCGTGTTCAGCCATAGCTTCAAAGTCAACCAAACCGTGCTGAACAATCTCCTCAAAGGCTCTGGCTTGTTCTCTGACTCTTCTTTGCCGTGAATGACGAAGCTGATGAATATTGTCCAAAGGTGGAAGTAGATTGTTATCTCCCTGAGAACACACGTTTGAGAGTAGAATGATTAGTAACTTAAACAAGGTAAAGACTTAGTCTTTGCTAAGTCCCAAATCTCTATGTTCTCTAAACAATCCTAGGATGGCAACGGCGCCATTTGATAAACGCTTTATTTGCAATTGTGAGAATGCAATGAGGTTATCAAACTCAAATGCAAGACAATTTGTAGTACAGCATGCAAGAGAGAGTCAATCCATACCTAGGATAATAGAAAATGCAAAGAGAATGCAAGGACTATGCAAATCTAAGCGAAACAAGATAGGTTTTGAGAAAATCCCTAAAAACTAGATGCAGAAACTAAATGGAATGCAAACTATTTTAATATTACCAGGAATGATCAAACTACCATGAGGAACAAACAGAATAATTAAAGGACAAAGCTTCGACTAGTGGATCGACCATGAGATCGACCACTAGATCGAGCAATAACAATCGATCTCGTCTAAAAATGTAAGAACAGTAAAACTAATGACCAGGATGCTATCAAAGATCAAGCGAATGACGAGAAAAGATGTAAATATGCTAAAAAAGAAGGCCTAGGGTTGAGATTCATGGTCAGGGGTTTCAAAGGTTCGACCTTCGGTTGAAAACTTTAAATCGACTCACTTTGTGAGGATCTCTAAGCCTTGAAAACTAAGCAAGATCTATCCGTGGCTTTCGTTATAGATCACTCCTTCATCCTCTCCTCCAAACCCATGGCTTTTGGTGCTAAGAGAGGTCGAAGGGCAAGGAAAACAGATTTCAAATGAGTGGCTTAACTAGTCCCCCAAACTTCCATGGCTTTTGGGAAGGGGTAACTAGTCTCTAAGGTGTGATCTTCCAAGGTCCCTGAATCCTGTCAAGGTAAGGAACCTCTCGGATAATGAACCTCTTGGCGTGAGAGTCTTCAAGATTTTAGAGCAAAACACCCTAGAAGAAATAGCCATTAAAACACTTAGAAAACCCCAAGATCGAAACCCTTTAGACCCCTTAATCCTCTCAACCCCGAACCCAAATAAACTACTCACTACACATCAAGTAAATCAAGCAAAGCATGGAAAAGGAAACGATGAAGATGAAAAGAAAACTAGATTAAGCTGAAAACGATTCGATTCAAGCTAAAGAAAACTCAAAGTTCGATAATGGTGTTCTTCTTCAAAACCAGAGAAAAAAACATAAAAAAGATAAGGATGAAAAGTCTCTGGGAAAAGGACGTCGCTGCCTTCCCAAAATGGCCAAAACAAGCTGATGGTCCCCCCCTCGCTAGCGGCCAAAAGTGGTTGAAAGGACAGAGATCGACTCTGGGATCGAGCGGTTCTCTCGATCATCTCCGAACATCGTGTCTTCAGCTCGATCTGGGTCTTGATCATCATCGGCGGATCGAGTGTGGCATCCGATCTCGGTATCGATCTTCGGTTGGATCGAGTGGTGTACTCGATCTAGCTCTCGCTCGGCATGGCGTCATTTACGTCCATACCGTTTGATCGACTGCTTCACTCGATCATCGTCTCGATCATTCTCCTTGGATCGCCTGGTCTTCTCGATCTTCTGGTCGATCACATCCTAGATCGACCGGCCATGCTCGATCTGCTCCTCGATCTCTGATCCTTAGTAAATATCCGAGCTTCCACGAACTGCTACAACAGCTTCAGCACGTCCACGAACCTCCACGACTCCAAAGCGGCCAGAAACAACCTAAATGTGATGCAAAATGCAAGGAACATGCGTATGCTGGTGTAAGAATGCTCTAGGACTCTAAGTGATGCAATCTAACCTAAAACGTGATGCAAATGCATGAAAAGCTAACTAATGAGTATGCAAAATGCATGTAATATGCAGTAACATCAACGTCCTAGTTACTAGTTCTAAAATGCAATGCGCACACTCTTACTCCAAAGAACTTATCCATGCTCATCACACAATGAATTTCAAATCATGACTCTCCTATTCCAAACAATCAAAGACACTCATCATTTAACATTCATTAATGATCAAACCGTGAATCAAACTTATGCACTTTAAAGCAAAACACATTTGGTTAAGGGAGAAGGTTATGAGCATATAATGATCTCATTTTAAAGAGGATTTCACAATGCGATGGGTTTCTCTCACGAATGGTTTGAACTTTATGCATAATGCTAAGGGTAAAGGCAATTGATGCATACATGATTAGATTCTCATCCACCCTTGTACACTAACAATGATCCTAAAACCCCTCTCAATTTGTTTTCTTTTCAGCTCAATCACCCTCCTAGAGACTACCCTTATTAAGCTCAAACCCAAAAAAAAAAAAAAAGAAAACATCTTTACTCTTTAGGTTAGTGAAAAGGCTTGAAAATATTTAAGCTCCTTATTTTTTTTTTCTTATCGATAGCTCTCTTATTCTTTTCTTTCTTTTTATTTTTTTTTTTATTTATTTTGGTACCTAGGTTCTTTTCTCTTTTATTTTATTTTATTTTATTTTGAGAGAGCTATCTTCTGAAATATTTAGAGCATTATACATTTTGAAAACAAAGCCTTTCACTTAAAACATTTTGTTCACTTCAAATACCAAATTTTTTGAATCTGTAAGCATATAAAAAAGAAAGCAATCCCATCAAACCCTCAAACTTATCCTAAGCCTACAACTAGCTTCAAAATGCAAAGCTAGCAATCATATGAGAACCTAAACATGTCGCCTAAACGTAAAACGTTATGCTAAGTTCAAACCGAAAAGAGGCCTCAGAATGATGTCACACAAGAAAGCTTGGCTTGGAAGAAAGGTAAGATTGATAGTGGGAGTTCTACTTAGGCTCACAAAGAGTGGTAAAAGGAGGAAAAGAGCCTAAATATTTTTAAGATCCATGAGTTTATTTTTAAATGCATAAGAATGATATTTAAAAATTCAGATTAGGGTTCTCACTTATTAGGACAAGTTTCAAATCATGAATGTTCAATTCAAGTCACGAAAATCAAAACAAGTGATCCAAGCATGGTAAGGACTTACTTTCAAAGCGTGAGCAAAGCATTAGAGAACTACTAACTAGGGCATTGAAACAATTCATGAGCTTAAAACACCTTTTTAAGAAAACTTTAACCCCTTATGCAAATGTAAACAACCTAGATGCTTAGAAATTCTAGACTCAATCCTAAAATGCTTAACAATATGAATGCAACTACATGAATTTTTTTTTTTTTGAAAATTTTTAAAACTTTTACCAATATTTTTTGTTCTTTTCTATGCCTTAGAATGTATGCAAGACTCAAGGGATGCAAATAGAAAATAAGATAAAAATAAACATGTCAAATAACACACACACTCCCCCAAACTTGAATGACACTGTCCCGGTGGCAAACAAACATGAGAGAGTTCAAAAACACAAGGCAAAAACAAAGAAAATGAGCGGTATATACAAGGGAAGGTTGTTGTTACCTTGGAGCTAAACTCGGCTGGAACTTGATGATGTTCCAGCGGAGCTGCTCTTGCTAGAGGAGCGTCGGGCTATGTCCTTGCCTTTATCCTCGGTGGGGAAACCATGAACGGAATGGCGTGCTTGTTGTGCGACGCCTTGTTGCTCACAGATGACAATACTGCTAGTTGATCTCCTCCTCTTCTCGGGCTGGTTGACCTCTTCACTCATGGATGAGCCCCCTTGCAGTGCCTTGACTTCGCGGATGAGCCCCCTTGCAGTGCCTTGACTTTCTTGGCAAGCTTCTTGATCATCTTCCCTTGCCACTTAGTTATTTTTTGCTGCACCTCCACCACTGAAGCAAGGAACTTCTCAGCCTTGGTTCGCGGCTCAAAATCCATCCGGGGAAGCTCAAAGTTGGCTGGCATTGCGCCATCCGAAGGTGGTGACTCTGACTGCTCTCGCACGGACTGAATAGGCATCATTATTGTACCAACTGGGGCGTAGCACTCCTTGTGGGTTGGGCAAAACTGTATCGTGCCGATGCTGTCCAAGTTTGTCTCCTCAAGATTGGGTAAGATGCACACACTCTTCTTCCCTGCGTCATTGTAGAACTGATAGGCGAAGAATCCTGGAGTTGGCGCAGGTCCCAAGCTATCGGTATTGCGCATGTAGGATTCGTCCATGAATGACCTGTCCGCGCAAGGCTCGAACCGTTGAAGGGGTACACCGGCTTGGATGAAGAGTGGCGTGAGAAACCCTCCAATGTAAGCTGAACTAGCCTTGCACCTCATAGCGTATGCCTTGTACTTAACCAAGGAGGATGCTAGGATACACCCGTAGTTAACGTCATTCCCAAGGTCATCCATCAGCGGATTGTGATTCTCCTCTTTGCTGCTGCATAGTATCCTCTTGATCCCTTGGAAAAGGAAGCATAACTCAGTCTTTGTCACCGTAGGAGATACGGACCGCCCGCTGAAAGTATTCGCCAAAAGCTTGAGAGTGTACCGCAGGATGGGGTTGCTCACCTTCTTGATCTTAGCCGTGTTTGGCTTGTAGTCTTCATCGCAAAGCACGTCCCATATGATGCTAGCGCTCTTGAGAAGTGGAAACTCCACTTGTTTAGCCGCGGCGTTGAGTCCATAGGCTTGGCAAAGCTCGTCAACGGATAGGTGATAGGCTCGCTTCTTGACCTTGAAAGTGAGATGTCCTTGTGAGGGAGTAGGGAGGCTCAGATTCTCATAGAAAAACACCAAGGTAGAGAGGAAATCCATGGTTACTTGCGGATATGTTGGGCAATCCATCCTTGAAAGGCAAGCAAGCCCCATGTTTTGGAGAAGAAAGTCAAAATCTTCTAGGAGACCCATCCTTGCTAACAAGTCTCTACTCGCGAACTTGGTAGGCTCGAAGCGCAGCCTCTCTAACCTCTTCTTCGCTGCCTTTTCCTCCTTAGTCCAACGAATCCTCTCGTGAACTTGCTGAGGTTCCTCCTCTTGAACTTGTTGAGTTCCCTCTTCTTGAACCACTTGTTGTTCATCCTCTCTCTGTGCAGCCTCTTCTCTGGTTCTCTTAGGTGCCATTGGTGCCTCAAACAAGATTCTCAAACAAGAGAATGAGCAAAGGCGGCGAAAAATCGAAAAAGAGACTAGCAAGAAGGAAAAATCTACAACTAATACCCTATAATTTTAGGGGATTTATTAAAATTATAACAAGATAATAGAGAATCATATCTAGAGATATCGAGAAATCTAGAATTTTTCCTATTATCAAGCTATTCTAAAAAAAAAAATTTAAAACCGCCCTAGCATCTAAAACAATCAAAGCGAATAAAAAGGAAATTTTCTTGAAGATTCGAAAATACCTTTGCATGATTGAAAATGATTGCTGCTAGCCCTTAGAAAACAAGAATTCACACTCTCTTTTGCTGAGAAAACAAGAATGACAGAGTGTGAAAGTGGTTGAAAACATTTAAAGGCTAACAAAAACAAAACCATGGGTAAAAGGAGTGGTTTTCTGACAAAAGCTGTGGTCAAGGCACATCTTTCATGGTCAAAGATGCTTGCCTTGACCACTTTTTGAATTTAAAAAATCGGAGGGAAACAGAAAAAGAGGGAAAATGAATTGTTACCTCGGCACGAGATCGAGTCCATTTGTTCGATCTAGCACTCGATCTCATGCCATGTTGGCTGGATCGAGAGATTTGATCGATCAGTGACTCGATTGATTTAGAATTGAGTCTTAGATCGATTTGATCCTCTCATTCCTTGACTTTTGGTCAACCTAGCTGTGCTCCTTGGATCGATTTCCTTGATCGATCCGGGGGTCGATTTGGCTGAAATCGAATGGCAGATCGAGTAGACTGCTCGATCTTTTCAAGGATCGAGTGACTCGGTCGATCTACACCTCGTTCGCTTTTCAGGCTGAACGCATTGGTGATTTGTCCTCTCATGATCGACCGTCCCACTCGATTTGTCTACTCGATCTCGTCTAGATCGACTGACTCCTCTCGATTCACTAGCTCGATCTAGCAAAGATCAAGCCAGGATGAATCGATCTAGCACTCGATATCTAGCCTATATTCGCCCCTTCTTACTCCCCTTGGATCTAAGAACATGGCTTGCGATCCCGTATCCCTGTTCCTACACACTCAGAAGATAAAAACATAAAACTGAAAGAGAAATAAAGCAAGAATATATACATGATAAACATAGGAATGCCTCCCAAGTGCACTTTCTTTAACGTCTTTAGCTAGACTTTACTTGGTTTAGGCAGATGGTGGGTCTTGGAGAAGCATTGAGGTGCTCTCCTTGTCAAATTCACTCGCTATGTATGGCTTAACCCTGTGTCCGTTCACTATGAATGCATTCCCACTCTTGCCTACCAACGTGACAGCTCCGTAAGGCAATACCTCCTTGATTTCATACGGACCGCTCCATCTAAATTTTAGCTTTCCTGGAAGGAGCTTGAGCCTTGAATTGTAAGGCAACACCAAACTCCCTTCCTTAAGCTCCTTGGGTACCAACTTCTTGTCATGAGCAGCCTTATTGTGCACCTTGTAGATCCTACCACTTTCGTAAGCATCCAGCCTTAGCTCATCAAACTAATGTAGCTGGATCAAGCGCTTCTCCTGAGCCGTCTTTAGATCAACATTCAGCCGCTTCACAGCCCACAATTCTCTATGTTCCAGCTCAATGGGGAGGTGACATCCTTTGCCGTAGAGAAGAGTAAAAGGAGTAGTACCAATGGGCGTTTTGAAAGCGGTCCGGTAAGCCCACAAAGCGTCGTCTAACTTCACTACCAAATCCTTCCGAGTTGTCCCAACAGTTCTTTCAAGTATTGCCTTGATCTGCCGGTTAGAGACCTCTACTTGGCCACTCGTTTCATTCAAACCATTCTGAAGACTCAAGATTCGTCCCCCCCCCCATCCCTTAAGCCCCCAAATCAAGCCCTTTACAAATGACTAGCATTTTGTTACACCAGATTTTATGCTTTATTTTTAATCTTTGTTAGCAAAAAAAAAATTATTATTCAATCAAAGTTTATTTTGTTTCAAAGAGATTTATCTTTTGAATCAAATTCTGTTCCTGCTTTTCTTCTTGTGTTTTGTGGAGTCAAAGCTTGAAGAATTGTGTAGAATTTAGTAACTCTTGTGAGGATTAGCCCTTGAGTTAGTAAAGTCGAAATTCTTGTGCTTGGAGTTCAAGTACAACTGGTTTTCTATCATTTAAACCACTCCTCCATCATTTTGGCTTCTAAGTGAAGATTTCAAAGAGACCTTACTTGAACCACATTTCGAGTATTGTATCATTGGTATCAGAGCTAAAAGCTCCTATCCCAGGTGTTTTCTAATTCCTATCTTAAGCTTTTGCAATTTTTTCATTCAGTTTTTGAATTTTGTTTCATATAAATCTAAAAAAAAATCATAAAAACTGTTTTATTGTTCTTCCGCTGAATTAGTTTGCTCGAACTTTATAAACTTCATAAGAACCCAAAAAACTATTTTGTCTTTTGAATCTGCTTTCTGAAACTCTTAAAAATAATAAAGAAATATTTTCCTTAAATTAACCGATCATTTGTTAATTTTTAAGACAGTTTTTCTGCCAACTGGTC
The DNA here is from genome assembly GCA_911865555.2 of Thlaspi arvense. Taxonomy (NCBI): domain Eukaryota; kingdom Viridiplantae; phylum Streptophyta; class Magnoliopsida; order Brassicales; family Brassicaceae; genus Thlaspi; species Thlaspi arvense. The sequence continues at coordinate 39,576,839 of OU466858.1, forward strand.
TAAACTGCTTAAATTGTTTATTCTTACATTTGCTTTCATTTAGAACATATCTTTGATTTGTTTTGCTTGAATCTCTTCAAGGTACAACATGGAAGAAGTACCAGTAGATCCTATGCAAGCTATGATGGCCATGATGCAAACACTTGTTTATAATGTCAATGCCCTGAAAATCAATACTCAAGCTTACCGTAAGGCAGTGAATAACCGTCTTACGCAAATTGAAAGAAGAAGGGCTGAAGCAACCAGCTTGTTATCGAGTCATACCAACAGTACAAAGAGCCAAGACCACCTGATGTATCTCCACCTCAAGCAATAGACCCCATAGAAGTGACACAAGAATTTTTCAAAAGAAGTTTGGCACCTGAAGTGAAGCCTACTTCCCCATTAGTAGAGAGAGAAAGTCAAATTATGCAGGAAGAAAACATGAGCAACAATGGAGAAAACCTGATGTTTATTAAGGAGAGAACATCTGCACACGAGCTGACACCAACCCTGGAGCTTGCTGAAGCCAAAAACATTCCATTCAATCAACTCTTGCAGCATTTACAAAACAATCACCAAGGTAAGCATATAAAGTCTAATTTTTTTTCAGAAACTAACTTAACCTTGTTTGAGGCAGGTACTCAAGTTTTGAGGACAAAACCTCTTCAAGAGGGAGAGTATGATGTACGCATCAGTACCATGCTAGCTGTACCAGAGAAGAGGAGCCATATAGAAGCTGACTTGGAGCTAAACATGCTTGAAGGAGAGGAGCAAAGGAAGCTGGAAACTGTTTTCAAAGAGAACAAGTGTTTAAAACCAATACACTGTTGTTCTACACATCAAAGAGAGCCTCCTGATCGTGCCAAGACACCACTGGTTTTCAAATTATGATGCAAGAAGACCAGCTTAAACCGCCAAAGCCCCTAAACCGCATATATGGACCTACTCATCAATTTATGAAGCCAATTATGGAAAGCTCGGATCTATATGAAGTCAGAACTATATTCAACCACCCTAAGATGCATAATGAATGTAAACAAGCCAATAACCGGAGCCAAACCAAAGAAGAATCACCAAATCCTCTCAAACCATCAAATCATGCAAATGGAGCATTATTGGAGCCAAGCAAGGAAACTTTGAATATATGTCTTATCAAGACATTACATTCTCCTTCCCTCATGTCCACATGAGCTTACAAGAGTCATCACACACCAGATAAAGTCAGCATTCGTTCCCTTTCATCAGGAGTCAAAGATGATTACACCAAAGAGAAGATTTCCTTATTTGGAGATCATCACTTATATCAAACCAGAAATGAAGACCAAAGACCATCATTGCTAACTAATCTCGACCCTACATTCATAAGAAGAGATCCTGATTATTCAAACCATTCTGAAGACTCAAGATTCGTCCCCCCCTTAAGCCCCCAAATCAAGCCCTTTACAAATCAAGTATCCCCCCCCCCTCCATTAAGCCAAATGACTAGCATTTTGTTACACCAGATTTTATGCTTTATTTTTAATCTTTGTTACAAAAAAAGAATTATTATTCAATCAAAGTTTATTTTGTTTCAAAGAGAGTTATCTTTTGAATCAATTTCTGTTCCTGCTTTTCTTCTTGTGTTTTGTGGAATCAAAGTTTGAAGAATTGTGTAGAATTTATTAACTCTTGTGAAGATTAGCCCTTGAGTTAGTAAAGTCTAAACTCTTGTTCTTGGAGTTCAAGTACAAATGGTTTTCCATTATTCAAACCACTCCTCCATCATTTTGGCTTCGAAGTGAAGATTTCAAAGAGACCTTACTTGAACCACATTTCGAGTATTGTATCACTAAGTCTAAAAGCAAAGAAAAATGGGACTAAAGAGAAGGAAAACATGCAAAAAGAAACCAAAACATGACCTAAATGCAAGCTTAAATGATGTAAATATAAGAAATATCACCTTTTTCGGTACAACGTTATCCGGAAGAAAAGTTGACTTTTTGTAGAACTCTTATTTTTGTTGACGAAGACATTTTTTAGGCATTTCCTATTAATTTCCTATACCTAAAATCGTTTCTCCTTATCCTTTCTTTTGTCCCCAAAGCTTGTGCTTGGGTTTTTCATAGAACTAGTACAAATCCTTTGTGGATAATTGATTGGATAACTTGTGTATACTTTTATTTATGTTTTCGTTTTATTAATCTTAAGTCTTTAATCTCTTAGTCTTGCTTTCTTTTTTATCTTGCTTTAGTAATTTCGATTTTTGTTCTTGAGTTGTTGAGGTTTTTGGTTTTTGAAGAACGAAAGTGTTTCCTTTGATATTTAAGGATGATTAGGGTGTCAGATCTTTGATTAGCTCTTCTAATGTGATTGTGCTTAATGCTTAGTACCACCCTCTTGAGAAATAGATCATGAATCACCATTGAAATCATCATAGTGTTTACCCCCCCATCTTAGAACCATTTCACCCTTTATTGTTTATGCTTACCATTGTTCTGTTTTAGGGCTCTGTTCTTGAATTCATTTGAGTTTAAGTGACTTGCTTGAGTTTACTTATAGTTTTTTTCTTGTCACATTGTTTTCACTTGTTTGAACCATTAGTATTAGCTTCTTAAAACCCCCGTTTTAGGCTCCTCTAAAAAATCTTTTGCATCTCCTCTATTCTAGTCCCATGAAGGATTGATAACCCTTTATGTTGCAATGATCTGATTTGAGACTCAAATGGGAATTGAGTAACAAGAGTGTCAAAACTCTGGTATCAATTTTTCGTCGTTGCCTGGGAGTAGGATCTTAGTATATTGGAGTTTGAACATTTGTTTAGATTGAACCATCTATTTCACTACTAATCTTCTTGAGTTGCATTGCTCTCTTTCAGATACCATTCACTTCTTCCCAACGCCTTTGCAAGAGCAGTTAGAGCAGTTTGAGAAGAGTCTCATCAATTTCAGAGCTGAGTATGGATGACCCTCAAGGTCAAGATGGTCCAGGACCATATGGAGGGCATAATCAAGAGCAAGCAGCTCACTTTCAAGGCAACCAAAGAGCTGTTCTCTTTGCTACACGGTTTCAGGACAATTGTTAGAGAGTTGTGAGGGACATAGGAGATCATTATGCACCAAGCAGTCTGAAGTAAGACTTTTTGGGTCTAAAGACAAATGTCCTCTCCCAATCAGATGTAGTATAGGATGAGGTATCAGTCCAGTTGTGGATGCTGAGATGCAATCTATGCACTAAGCTAAGCAAGATGGAGGTTTAAAGAAAGTGAGTAACCAATCTAACAACGTAACAATACAGAAAATTAAAACAAGAAATGTAATAAAGCAAGTAATGATTGAAACTAGACAAGATGATGAACATAATGCAAACAAAACAAAAGTAGCAAGATGATATGCGAATTGAACTAAGGAACTAAAAGCAAGACTCAAGGTTCTAAGCAATGATGGTTAAATGGTTAAAAGAGTGATTAAGGGGTAACTAAGAATAAGGCTTTCAAACGAGCAATTCAAGCAAGCATTTCTCAATATTGCAATCCTAAAGAAGGTGTCTAATAAGAATCAACTCATGGTGTATATGAAAAATTCATTTCAACAAAACTAGTATGTCAAACCCACGTATGATGGTGTATTCACTAGCTATGGACATAAAGCAAAGAACCTTAATTGTCTAAATGGCGCTCTAATCAAAGTGAACCTCTCTCTCTCTCTCTCTCTCTCGAGCATTGATTCTAGTCAACCTATTATCGGTTAGGATTCTTTAGGGACCTAAACAGCAGCTCAACAATTCAAGAATATGACCTTAACCCCAGCCTAAGCGAAACCTAAGCAATACCAAAGCAATGCATCAGATTTTAAGCAAATGAATGTTATTAAATATGACTATCAAACCATCAAGCAAGACTCATGAATCACATATTACCTAGCCCTAAGTGAATCATCTTGCATAGCAAACTGTCGACTTTGGTGTCTTAAGACAAATGATTCATAAGCAATGCTAAACTATCAGGCCAAATAAGAGAACCGTGTAAAGAAACAAGACATCAAGCCATTAAGTGAATCATCAACATCTTTGCAAGGAGATACTTTCTAATCATTAACAGCTTTGCAAGAGAAGCCTAAACACACGTAATAAACTCTTAAAAACCACTCTCCCTACTGAGAACCTTAAATCTTTGGTAAACTACTCATTAATCATGTTTAAACCCATTTGATTAGAGTTAAACATGATTAGATGAGACAAATGCGAAATTACAAGAAAGAAAAGCTAAGTTACCACGATGCAAGCAAGATAGAACAAGAGAACAACAATCTAAAACATAAAATGCAAGACTTGATTAAGAAAATATGAGTTTTACAAATCTAAAGCAAATCACCAACTAAGAGAAAATAAGCCTAAAGATAAAAGATAGCATATGGGATAATGTTTTGGGGTTTCGTTTTTATACTAAAGACACAAAAGAAGGGAAAATCCTACACAAAAAATATGATAAGGTCAAAGAAAAAGCTTGGTCACCGCACGTATCAGATGCATCGGGCTGTACGGAAGATGTCCTGCTTGATGCATCACCTTGGTGCATGTCTTCTGTGCTGCGGGTTGTTCTCCTGGTCTGTTAATCACGAGGAAGTGGATCTTGGGCTGTATCGGGCAAGGCACATGATGTTCTGCTCGATACTGGGACTCAATATGTCATGTATCTCCGAATCGGCTCCTACGGCCCTCCTTGTTCGACTCGCCACCTTGATGTGAACCATCATCCTCAAGTCTACGTCCAAGTCCTCTTCTCCATGTACTGTGGCTTACGTCGAGCATACTCCACATGTGTTCTGCTCGATGCTCCACCTCGATATAAACATGCACTTGGAAGAGTTCTTGTTATGGCATTTTCTTGAACGTCTGCTGTTCCAATCTCCTTCCCAAGCTCCAAAGCCTCCAAATACACCTGAAATACACCATAAACATGCACATGTATGCAATCCTAAGCTAAATGCATGCAATGTTACTTCTAGATGCAAACGAGACTAAAATGCTAAAAAAAGATGCAACAACAAGGGAAAGGATGTACGAAATGCAGCCTAAAACACTAGAATTCTGCAAGCTGCCAACACCCCCACCCTTAGTGTTTGCTTGCCCTGAAGCAAACAAAACATAAAGCATGGTGATGAGGTTTTAAAATGGGAACTTATACCTCTAAAATGCTAACAATAAGTCAAAATGATGTCCATGTTTCTAATCCTAAAATGCAATTGATGGAACCATACTCTAAACACTTAGCCACTTTCATCTCAAAGCAATAATGATCACAATGCTATCAACCTACACAAACTCATCAAATCAATCAACATTCATTAATACCAAACCGTGAATCATGCTTATGCAAGTGCAAGAGTGTCATTTGGCTAAAAGACAAGGCTTATGGAACAAAAATGATTACATTTCATCAAACTGGTTTTGGAGTTTCACAGGGTTCTCTCAAAAAAGCATGGTTGAGCTTTGGCAAAATGCTAAGGGCCAAAGAACAACTTACACATACAAGGGAAAACTCCCATCTACCCAAGTTCCATAAGATAAGTTCCTAACTCCTTCTAAACAATGAAAGCCCGCCTAAGGTACCTTTTTTATGAACCTCACACACAAATGAACCCAAAATTTCTTTCTTTTAAACGCTTTGGAGAGACACCTTTTCTTTGAACTTCTTGTGGTGGCGGCTTCTTTTTACGAACTTGGCATCTTTTTGGTGATGCTTGTGCTTTATTTCGCCATTGGCTTTTGATTTAAACACTGCAATTCTTGCACCTTTCTTTGCTTGTAAACTTGAGCCTTCCTTCTGTTGCTTTTGAACTTAGCTGCCATTTCCACCCATTGCTTGTGTCATACTCCATCTCTTTTGACTTGCTTTCTTTTCCTCTTTCTTCTCTTTTGAACAAACCCAAAATAAACCTCAAACTTTTCCCAAACTCCCTAGCCTATCTAACTCAAGAGTGAGCTAGTTCTACAATGGAAATAATTCTCTTGTAGTTCCAACCCAAAACGTTTTGCTAAGCTACAACCATGAAGAAAGAGGTCACAATTCACTCACTATTAATGTTTTGGCTTGAAAGAAGGTTTGGTCAAGGGTGTGGTGGTCTAAATGGACTTTTTCAAGAGTGGTAAAAGGGATAAGAAAGTCCAAATATTTAAAAATCAATCCATAACAACACTCACATATGCACAAGAGATGAGATTTGCAAATCAAATTAAGGTTCCACTTAGATAAAGGGTGGTTTCATTTTAAAGCATGCTTCAGTTTCAAACAAGGCTTTTAAAATTACAAATTCCAAAAATGGCTCAGTTTTAATTCTAGTTCCATATCAAATGCATCAAAGGACTAAGAACAAGGGCATCATTTTCATAAATTACTAGCATTTACAAAGATTTACTATCATTGTTCCCAAATTAAACAAGCAAGCTAATCCTAGATGAATGCATGAAGTCCTAATCTTATATGAATGCACATGAACATTCTCTTTTTGTGGAATAAAATTTTCGAAAATTTTCAAATTTTTATGATCTTCTATGCCTTCAGTGCAATGTAAGTATAATGCATGGTTATCTAATCTATGTGCAAATGCAAATGCAGTCATTAGCTAATCATACACTCCGCCCCCACACTTAAATTACACAGACTCTGTGTAATATAAATGGTGAAGAGAGTGTTCACAAACTCAAAAAAGCAATTGCAAAAAACTAAAAAAATGTGTGGTATTTACAATGGTTTGAATGGTGTACCTTACTATAGATTGAGAAGAGGCTGAGTTCTCAGTGACATTGGAAAGAGAGGCGTCTTCCTCAGATGGAGTTTTCTTCCTGGTCCTTCTCTTCTTTCCTTTGCTCCTTGAAACCGGTACATGAGAAGAATGCCTTGGTGGTTCGGTTGGTTGTGCTCTTGGCCTCTCAACGATGTGGAAGGAGTGTCTCTCTTGAACCGTGGCATGAGGCTCATCCTCAGAGATGCTATCACCATCTGATCATTCTCCTTCTGGCATGGTTTTCACAGCTTGATCAGACTTCTTAGTAGATGAGGATCCTCCCAACTTCTTTTTCAGCTTCTTCAGCTTATTCTTTAGAGAGTAAACCGATTTCTTTCTGGCTTTCACTGACTTCATGAGGCCTCTTATGGCCTTTTCCTAAAAGTTATTCCACCTTTGAAGGAGCCGAATATGCTCATGAGCAGCTCTTGATGCTTCCGATGTGCATATCACTTGGTAAGGATCAAAGACATAGGGGCGGCTATCATAGTCTTGGTGCTCCACTGCTGCCTCTCCTTTTTTCTCTTAGACCTATTGGTTCCCTTCATCATCATCCTCCACATCAGAGTCTGTTCTTATGTTTCTGAACTTGCTAGGTCTCATCAAAGGCGGATCACTTCTTGGATCATATAACTCATCCACACTTGGCATAAAGCGGATATTCTCAAAAAAAGTGAAGCTCATTAGGCTTTCATTGGGCAGTAGGATCTTCTTCTTCTCTTCATCAAGCTCAAACTAATAAGCATATCCTGTCTCCATAGCTCACTAAAGATAACCGATCTTCCCAAGGCAAGGGACATCAATGAAATTCATCCCTACATCCGGTTCTCCAAGATCAACACCGGTGCCAAGTAAGATAGGTGTGATCAAGCCTGATATGATAGGGGATAGCACGATAGCTGCAGAACCAAAGGAGGAACCGGAGATAGTAGGGAGGATCACTCGTTCCAGAGCTAAGGAGCTGGCTAAGGAAGTTCATGCACTTATGGCAGAAGGATTATGCAACCTACCAGCTATTCAAGTTTTCAACATCTTCAACCAGAAGATTCCACCCGGTAATGATAACTAAGTAACTTAGGTGAGGAGTCTATACTCTTTTTCCCATGATGAGTTTTGTCCCATTGGGTTTTCTCAACATGGTTTTTAATGAGGCAGATGAATCACTACGTCAAGTTACTTAGGAGTCATTGCCAATGGGTAATAAATGTATGAGCTACTTTGGTCTTATACTTAGTATTTTCAGGCGCACCAATTAGGATTCTAAGGAATGGGACGCCTTGTTGTTTTATTTTTTACTTTGGACGTTTTGTTGTTTTTCTTTCTTAGACGCCATGCTGTTTGGTTTTTAGGGTAGTATAAGACTTGTATTACGCCCCCATTTGTAAATCAGCGAAGAACTAAGTGTTAAACAAACAGCCATTGCTGCATTTCTTCTCTCACCCTTTGATCTCTTGAATGTGTTCTTGTGATCCGAGTTTCTATTCACCAAGTGTCCTTGAAACTCTACTATCTGTTACATCCATTTTATCACCCAAAACGTTCCATTAAACCCCTTAATACCATTCTACTCGTACTCTACACTACCATTTTCCCCTTTCACACGATCATCATCACCATTTCGCAATCATCCTTTGATCTTCATCAGCCTATCTTCAGAGTAGTTCCAGGGGAGATCGTGTCATGTGGTATCAGAGCCAACTCTGAACCAAAGGCTGAGAAACCCTAAACCCCTCTTTTTCCTTTTCCTTGTTAAATCGATTGTCCTAAGAGTCTTAGGATTACCTTTTCTTTTGTTGTTTCATAAAAGTTAGTGTTTAGTTTCGATTTCCTAATAGCAATAGGTTGTGTGTTCGTTTCCCTAATAGTATTAGGAGTTGTTTTTCTTCCTTTAAGCAATCTTAAAAACTTGTTATCTTGAGAATATTTTACTTTGATTGTTGTTTTGATTGTCTCAGGTACCATGGAGCTTTCAGCAGAAGCCATGGAAGCTCTGAATCAAGCCATGGCGCAACAAATCAAAGAAGCTAATCAGTCAGTTGCTACTCAGCTGATGCAACAGATAGAGCAACTCAATGCCAAGTTTGAGACTCGGTTCAAGGATTTTCTGAAAGAAAACAGTGCTGCAGAAAGTGATTCATCAGAACCGCCCAGCCCTAGTGAAGCAATCCGCCGTGCCAAAGGAAAAGCACACATGGGAGCTTCTTCTAAACAACCCAGAACTAACACTACAAGAACACCGGTTGGAAGGAGAGAAACCAGTGTAAACCGGCGAAGGAATGCTGAGGGAACAGAGAGAGAGAGACACAGAGCTGCTAGAACATCTCCACGCCTCCGAGCTGAGAATGTTGGTGGGCGTAGAGTTTATGTGGAGACAGAACCTGGATCTTCTGAAGGAGAAGAGAGATCAGACAATAGCTTTAATACTGTGAGGAGAGGCAGGAACAGAGGCAACAACCGAGACTATGACCCATTGAAACAACAGCTGAATCACCTTAAGCTTCAGTTTCCATCTTTCCACGGTAATAATGATCCAGAAGTTTACTTAGACTGGGAAAGAAAGATGGAATCAAACTTCTTGGTTCAAGGTACCTATGAGCTCAACAAGGTGAAGATAGCTGTTTCAGAGTTCAATGGCTATGCACTCTTGTGGTGGGAGCAGTTGGGAGTCACTAGAGAGAGGCATCACGAACTTCCTATTACCACCTGGGGTCAACTAACCACGCAGATGAGGAGGAAGTTTGTTCCTGCACACTATCAGAGAGAGATTCTCAACAAGCTTAGGCGCCTCATACAAGGAACAAAGTCTGTTCGAGATTACTACCAAGAGCTGGAAACCTTGATGATTAGAGCCGATTTGAGAGAAGGAGAAGACATGGTAATGTCTAGGTTCTTGGGAGGACTTAACAGAGAGATTCAAGACAAGGTTGAGCTACAGAACTATGAGGATGTGCAAGAAATGGTGCATAAGGCAGAACTGATTGAAGCACAGATCAAGAGGAGAGTTAGTAGACCAACCTACACCTCTAACATACCAAAACCGAAAGAGTTCAACAAGTCAATCTCTACCCAGAACACAAAACCGGCTACAACAACAATCAAGGAGGAGATTAAAACCGAGTTTAAACCAAGAGGAACTTCTACTAGCAATGTCAGATGCTTCAAGTGTCAAGGTATGGGACATTAATCCAGAGATTGTCCTAATAAGAAGATGTTTTTGCTGCAAGAGGGAGGAGACATCGTACCTCAATACAGTTCAGAGAGTGAATCAGATGCTAGTATAGAAGGAGAAGAAGAAGCAGCAGCAGTTGGAGAGATGCTAGTAGCATGCAGGGCTTTGAGTGTTCAGGTGCATCCAGATGATAGAGGTCAGAGAGAGAATCTCTTTCACACCAGATGTGTAGATCAGGACAAGGTCTGCACCTTGATTATAGATGGGGGAAGTTGCACCAATGCCACCAGTGAAGAGATGGTAAAGAAGCTTAATCTTAAAACCACTTCACATCCTAGACCTTACAAGCTGCAGTGGTTGGACAACAAAGGAGCTATCACCGTTTCTCAACAAGTGCTTGTCAAGCTAGCCATTGGGAAGTATGAAGATGAACTCCTTTGTGATGTGGTTCCTATGAGGTCTAGTCATATGTTATTAGGGAGGCCATGGCAGTATGATAGGAGAGTTCTTCATGATGGCTACACCAACAAGCAGACTTTTGAATTTAAGGGGCGCAAGGTCACTCTTCTACCGCTTTCCCCCAGCGAAATCTACCAAGATCAACTTCACATGAACCGCAAAGACAAAGAGAAAGTCTCTAACAGTTTATACATCAACCACAGTGAGTTCAACAAGCTCTTTGATCCTGAGATGACCACTTTCATGTTTGTCTACAAAGAAACACTGGCTAGTACTAAACCGCTAGAGAAACTTCCCTATGAAGTGATAGAGATCATTGAGGAATACAAGGATGTCTTTCCAGAAGAGATACCCCCAGGCTTACCCCCAACTCGCGGAATTGAGCATCAGATTGATCTAGTGCCAGGATCAGTGCTACCAAACAAGCCAGCTTACAGAACCAACCCTGTAGAGACTAAAGAGCTTCAGAAACAAGTAGAAGAACTGATGAGTAAAGGATATATCAGAGAGAGTCTCAGTCCATGTGCAGTACCAGTTCTGTTGGTTCCTAAGAAAGATGGAACATGGAGGATGTGTGTAGACTGCAGAGCAATCAACAACATCACAGTGAAGTATAGACATCCTATCCCAAGATTAGATGATATGTTAGATGAGTTATGTGGGTCAACAGTGTTCTCCAAAATCGATTTAAAGAGTGGTTATCATCAGATCAGAATGAAAGAGGGAGATGAGTGGAAGACTGCTTTCAAGACCAAGCAAGGGTTGTATGAGTGGTTAGTCATGCCGTTTGGTCTCACCAATGCTCCCAGTACCTTCATGCGACTAATGAACCATGCCTTAAGACCATTCATTGGAGTTTTTGTAGTGGTCTACTTCGATGACATTCTCATCTACAGCAAAGGTTTGGAGGAACATCTAGGGCACATCCGCCAAGTTCTGGATGTTCTTCGTTCTCAATCCCTTTTTGCTAGCTTCTCTAAGTGTTCATTCTGTACTACTGAAGTTGTCTTTCTAGGCTTTGTTGTTAGTGCAGAAGGAGTGAGGGTTGATGAAGAGAAGATCAAAGCAATCAAAGAATGGCCTACGCCTAAGAGTGTTGGGGAAGTGAGAAGCTTTCATGGGTTAGCAGGATTCTACAGAAGATTTGTTCCAAGCTTTAGCACCCTTGCTGCACCATTAACTGAAGTCATCAAGAAGGAAGTCGGTTTTAGATGGGAAGAAGCACAAGAACAGGCTTTCACAGCCCTTAAAGAGAAGCTTATCAATGCCCCTCTTTTAGTTCTTCCTGATTTCCTTAAAACTTTTGAAATTGAATGTGATGCTTCAGGAGTGGAATCGGTGCTGTATTGATGCAGGATAGGAAACCCGTGGCATACTTCAGTGAGAAGCTAGGAGGGTCAACCGCCAACTATCCAACCTATGACAAGGAACTCTATGCATTAGTTCGAGCTCTTCAAACGTGGCAGCACTACTTGTGGCCCAAGGAATTTGTCATTCATACAGATAATGAGTCTCTAAAGCACCTTAAAGGGCAGCAGAAACTCAATAAAAGACACGCCAGATGGATGGAGTTCATAGAGACTTTTCCATACATCATTAAGTACAAGAAAGGTAAAGATAATGTAGTTGCAGATGCATTATCAAGGAGGTACACACTTGTCTCTACTTTAACTTCTAAGCTTAATGGATTCGAACATATAGTAGATCTTTATGAGACTGACATTGATTTTGCTGAGAGCTATGGCAAGTGCTATAAGTTTGCTTTTGAAAAATATCATAGACAGGATGGATATTTGTTTTATAACAATTGCTTGTGCATACCAAGAGGATCTGTCAGAGAGTTATTGATCAGAGAAGCTCATGGAGGTGGATTAGCTGGACACTTTGGAGTCGCTAAGACTCTACTTGGACTGCAAGATCACTTTTATTGGCCATACATGAAGACAGACGTTGAGAGGATTTGGTCTAGGTGTGCAGTTTGTAAGATGGCCAAGAGTAAGGTGCAACCTCACGGTTTGTATACTCCTCTTCCTATACCTTCTCAACCTTGGACTCATATTTCTATGGACTTTGTGCTTGGCTTACCTCGAACCAGAAATGGTAGAGATTCGATTTTTGTAGTTGTTGACAGGTTCAGCAAGATGGCACACTTCATTGCTAGTCATAAGACAGATGATGCTGTCTGTGTAGCTAACTTGTTTTTCAGGGAAGTAGTTCGCCTACATGGCATGCCTCAAGTGATAGTTTCAGACAGGGATACCAAGTTTCTAGGGCATTTCTGGAGAACATTATGGGCTAAACTAGGAACCAAGCTTCAATTCTCCACTACTTGTCACCCTCAAACTGATGGACAAACCGAGATGGTTAACAGAACATTGTCAACACTTCTTAGAACGCTGGTCAAGAGTAACATCAAGTCATGGGAGGAGTGTCTACCCCACGTGGAGTTTGCTTACAATCACGCTAAGCATTCTGCAACACTCTTTTCTCCTTTTGAAATTGTCTATGGCTTTAACCCACAATCACCTCTAGACTTGATCCCTTTGCCTCTAAGTGTGAAATGTAGTTTAGATGGAAAAGAAAAGGCAGAACAGGTGAGGAAGATACACGCCAAGGCTAAGGAGAATATAGAGAAGAAGACTAAGCAGTATGAGAAGCATGCAAACAAGGGCCGAAAGGAGTTAATTTTTGAGGAAGGAGACTTGGTGTGGATTCATTTGAGGAAAGATCGATTTCCAGAAGAGAGAAAGAGCAAGCTTATGCCAAGGATGGATGGACCATTCGAAGTCATCAAGAGGATCAACAACAATGCCTACCAGATTGATCTTCAAGGTAAGTATAATATATCTCCATCTTTCAATGTCTCTGACTTGCTTCCTTATGTTGCAGATACAGATTTGAGGACAAATCCCTTTCAAGAGGGAGAGGATGATATGATAGGGGATAACACGATAGCTGCAGAACCAAAGGAGGAACCGGAGATAGTAGGGAGGATCACTCGTTCCAGAGCTAAGGAGCTGGCTAAGGAAGTTCATGCACTTATGGCAGAAGGATTATGCAACCTACCAGCTATTCAAGTTTTCAACATCTTCAACCAGAAGACTCCACCCGGTAATGATAACTAAGTAACTTAGGTGAGGAGTCTGTACTCTTTTTCCCATGATGAGTTTTGTCCCATTGGGTTTTTCTCAACATGGTTTTTAATGAGGCAGATGAATCACTACGTCAAGTTACTTAGGAGTCATTGCCAATGGGTAATAAATGTATGAGCTACTTTGGTCTTATACTTAGTATTTTCAGGCGCACCAATTAGGATTCTAAGGAATGGGACGCCTTGTTGTTTTATTTTTTACTTTGGACGTTTTGTTGTTTTTCTTTCTTAGACGCCATGCTGTTTGGTTTTTAGGGTAGTATAAGACTTGTATTACGCCCCCATTTGTAAATCAGCGAAGAACTAAGTGTTAAACAAACAGCCATTGCTGCATTTCTTCTCTCACCCTTTGATCTCTTGAATGTGTTCTTGTGATCCGAGTTTCTATTCACCAAGTGTCCTTGAAACTCTACTATCTGTTACATCCATTTTATCACCCAAAACGTTCCATTAAACCCCTTAATACCATTCTACTCGTACTCTACACTACCATTTTCCCCTTTCACACGATCATCATCACCATTTCGCAATCATCCTTTGATCTTCATCAGCCTATCTTCAGAGTAGTTCCAGGGGAGATCGTGTCAAAGCCTCCAATGGCTACCTTAGGCTTCTTAATAGTGTTATTTAGAGCCCACTGCTGTCTTGAGAGAAAATGCTTCATGAGAATGTTTATGAGTCCCACTCCTAAGCGCTCACCAGTAATATTCCCATGCCTTGTTTCCACTAAGATATTCTTCAAGCCTTTTACCAACAAGCTCATCTCCTCTTCTTTCACCATATTCTGTTCTTCCCTGTAGAAGAGTGTGCTTGTAATCACACGGTGGACATATCTGATGGTAGGATGGCGAATGCTTGCACTCCTTAGATGCCCAGCTTTGTATGCACCATTCGCTATCTCCTACCACACTTGTTTGAGTTCAATGGTCTTGAAACTCATAGATTTAGCTCTTGTGCCTTCACCAAATCAAAAGATATCCTCCAGCTCAGTGAATCCGAGTGTATACCATGCCTTTTTAGCTCTGAGCTTGATGAAGTCAACTCATCTTCTCCTTCATCATACTCCATGTCAAAGTCAAAGAAGTACACCTTGAAGCTTGCAAGGAACTTGCATGACAACTGCTTGTATGTGGGATATCCAAGGCTGGTAAATTTCTCAAGACCAATGTTGCCTAGCAGCTCATCCACTTCGGCTTTGATTCACAGCTCTTCCAACAGACCAGGCGAAGTATAGTGTGTATGAGTAAAGTCAACTTTCCTTATTGCATTCAGATAGTCTTTGAGCTTTGGAGAGCAATTGGGGTATTTCTCCTCATTAACAACTGGTCTCTTGCTCTCAGATTTTTCTCTTGATTGCTCACTTGAAGTCAAAGCCACTTTATTTCTCCTGCTGCTTGACATTGTACCTGAAAAACACAAACTCACACCACAAACTAGTGTTTTGTCCCTTTTGAGCACTATTCAGAGAAATAATTTTCTAAAATCAAGAAGACTTAGACAAATTCCACAAATATTCGTGCTGAAAGCCAACAAACAGACACGAATTTAGCAAAATATTTCAGCTCGAAAAGGTAAACACAATGAAACTTAAAATTCAAGAAACAGCAAGCAGCAGTTTACCCAAAAAATCAAGTATATGCATCAAAAGGTACTCTTCTCCCCACCAATTTATGAACAAGCACTAGAACATCATTGTTACTCAATTATCAATCATCTGAATGGTAAACATGAAGGAAAAACAAATACATGCAAAGATTTGGCCTAAATCTAAGCAATAAGCAAGTTTTAAGAACAAAACAAGCATTTTTCCAATACATAAACCATAAATCTTTAACAAGAGATGTAACAATGATGACATGTAATTAAAACAGCAATCCTAAACACATAAAGCATATTAGAAATGCATTATACTCATCTTAGATCAGCTTGCAAAGGTTAAACACAAATAATGAAAAAAAGTTGCACTAAGTACCTTAAACTTTTGCAAGACTTTGGAAGAAATCAAAAGAGAGAATGCAAAAGAGAGAAAATGCTTTGTTGAGAGTTTCAGAAACTGGTTTTTAGCTCGATATGCAATGTGTGAGGAGAAGAGAATGAACCTACTTTTAAAAGGATAAGAAAACAAGAATTTTTTTTAAAAAGGGATGATTTTTGAAAATCCGGGGATTGTAGATGTTC
The DNA here is from genome assembly GCA_911865555.2 of Thlaspi arvense. Taxonomy (NCBI): domain Eukaryota; kingdom Viridiplantae; phylum Streptophyta; class Magnoliopsida; order Brassicales; family Brassicaceae; genus Thlaspi; species Thlaspi arvense. The sequence goes on from OU466858.1 coordinate 39,592,539, forward strand.
CCTCTTTTCCATCCCCGAGCATCTTTTTAACCCACTTGACAATTTTATTATGAAACATGACCCTTCCATAAGAGGGGTCCATTAGTTTGCTTTCAATCTGTAATTAGTCTGCCAGTAATTTGCAATTAGTCTACCATTAGTCTGCCAGTAGTCTACATTCAATTATTTGACCAATCAGTCTGTCAGTGGTCTACATTCAGTCTGCCGTTAGTCTGCCATTAGTCCACAAATAACAGTAGTTAGAAGAGTAGCGCTGGTATTAATAAAAATCGTAAAAATTGGTTATTTTCATAATTTCTTCTTAATGAGGTACCCATTTCACATTATTTTATTATTCTGAGTTATTTTAGAACATTTTCTCTTTAAAAAATGCAAGAGAATCTTTTTCAAAATTAAAAAAAAAAAATTGATAAGAGGGGGAAAAGAGATTATTTTTACCTACAAACGGATGCACATGTTGCTTTTACCCATTAAACCAAGTAACAATTTGAATTTTTTTTACACGGTTCATATCGAGCAAAACACCTGATATGACATTCTGGTGTGTACTGTATCGGGGACGTCGGGTCCTGTGACTCGGCGATCATGCTGCTGTGCCTCGGGGTTCTGTATACTGATCAGCTTCTCCTCCAATGAAATCTTGCAACGATCAAAAACAAAGTGTGTTCTACTCGACGTAATTGCTCGATGTGGGGGAGATACTCTGCTTTGCTCGGATTTTCCTTTGGGCAGCTGCATGGGCATCGCCTGGACCTTCGTCTTGGCTCAGATACTCTGCATTGAGCAGAGTAGTAGTGTTCTGCTCGACAAAACTCCTCGATATGGGCTCCATCTTCATAAGGGTGATGTCCTCCGAGGAAATGGGGAGTGCTCCGCAGTTTGCAATTTTATGACATGCAACAAGCAAAAATATGGAGGTTTTGCTCAATGTTGTACGTCGATGTTAAACTTCTGCTCGTGTGCTGGGGTGTGAAACACATACCGGCTGTCGTCCCAAGGATGAAACATCGGAGGTCCTTCATATCAAGTAAAACAGAGGTGTTTTGCTCGATGTATGTCAGCTCCTTCCCCGGTCTAACTGCCATCGGGCTTCCTCCTCGGTGTACGGTTCAGTCAGCTCGGCATATAGTCCTAGCGATTACATCAAGCAGGGTTCGCGAGGTTCTGCTTGAAGTAACTTCTCGGTGTACTCTCCCCCATGCATCTTCATCGATGTACGACTCCCCTTCCTCGGTGTACGTGATATATCATGGTTTTTACTGGTTTTTGACCATGATATAAGTCTTGTTTATAGAGTCATTTTGGTATTTTTCGAGTCCTATAGAGTCTTTGCAGGTCTAGGTACGTTTGGAGCATAATTGTGAGTTTTGGAGCCTTTTGGAGCTATGTTGAAGCTGATGTTAAAAAGACAAAGCCGGAGAGCATTCTAGAGTATGGTGTCGATCGACACCAATCATAGGGTGTCGATCGACACCGATCGTGGTCGCGAGAAGGAGCATTAAAAACTCTTTTGAAGAATTGCAACTTTGCCCAGAAGTTCCCACTATTTACACGTTTGCCCCAGTTCGTGTTTAGAGTTGTATTTTGGTTTTCTAAGCCATTGTTAGGCTATTATCTTGTTTTCATTGAGACCTAAGAGAGAGATTGGATTGAGAGCTTTTGGGGACACAATTCCATACTCTGTAGAGAAGAATTTCGAACCCCCTTCATCTTTTACTCTATTTCTTAATGCAATATTATTCAGTCATGATTTGTGTTTCACTTGCTATGTCTGAGTAATCTGCCAGTTAGGTTTTGGGTTATTCAAAGGTTGATAATGAATTGTTAGAACTACAAAACTGAAGGGATAAATCATTTGGTTCTTCATCTAGATTGCTTTAACAACGGTTTTAAGACTGATCACCTAGAAATCAGATCTTAGGTTGTTTAATAGATAAGGGAACATTGTTAATCACCAGAACTATCTTAGATGAGCAAAATAACTAATTGCAAAGGAATTTGGATTAGTGATTTTGTGAACATATCGAAACTGAACTATAATGCTTGCTTAGGTTGTTAGAATTTGCAAAGGAATTTGGAATTCTAGAATCTGATCATAGTTAATCTCTGCGACTGAAGTCGATTGGTTTTACATTCGTGTTTTCGAGTTCTAGAACGGTTTTAATAAATATTCATTTCAGTCTGTAGTCTGCGATTTATGTAAACCTGCGAATTTCCCATTGCCTACCGCCTTGTCTCAATTGATTTTAAGAACTCATAATCCATTCCTGATTTCGTTACTTTCATTTACTATTTTAGTTTTATTAGTTATTGACTGCTTAGCTTCATTTGAATCTAAAAGTCTGTTGAGTAATTGTCTTAAGTCCTTGTGGATTGAATCCCTAAGTACTACAGTGATCTCTTAATTTGAGAGAGTAGCTCTAAGGGTTAATTTGAGCATAACAAATTTTGGCGCCGTTGCCGGGAACTTAGATATGACTTTCAGATTTTTAGTTTTAGAATTTTGACTAAGCTTTTATTTTCTGTTTATTAACTTTCGTTACTTCTCTGCTGTCTGTTTCAGGTGCATGCATAATCGCAGTACCAGGAGCAACAGAGAGAAAGAATTTGTGACCTTAGGCATCGACGAACTCGCGAAGCTAGAGAGAACCATCAGAAAAGCCAAAAAGCAGACTATGATGGTTGGACCACTTGGTTTGAGGACAGATGCTGAGGGTCATTTAGTTGACAGAGAAGGGAACAGAAGAAATGAGGATGGGCAGAGGATAGATGAGAATGGTGTTGTGATTGAGGAATAGGATGTGCAACCAGTTGCACAGAATGTGCAACAACAAGCTGCTGGAGATGCTGCTGGGCGTCTTCCACAGAGGACCCTGGGAGATTACAACAGGCCTGATCAGTTCTATGCATATAGAGCTGCAATCCGCCCTCCTGCCTTTCAGAGGAATGACTTTGAGCTGAAACCTACATACTACCAGCTGGTGGGTCAGCATCCTTTCCATGGGCTTCCTCATGAGCACCCTATGGACCGTATAGAGAGGTTTGAAGACCTAGCTACAAGTGTTAAAGCCAATGGAGCCAGCAATGACTTCTTATTCTGCAAGCTTTTCCCTCACTCTTTGGGAGGAGATGCAGCACATTGGTTGAAACAGCTGGAAGTTGGCTCTTTGACTACATGGGAGGACACAAAATCTGCTTTCCTCAACAACATTTATGATGGTGCAAGGTCAGAGGAGTTGAGGACAAAAATTGCAACATTCTCCCAGCATCCTACTGAAGCTTTCAAAGCAGCATGGGTGAGGTTCAAGCTGTATCAAAGAGACTACCCACACCATGGTTTTAATGAAGTACAACTGTTGGGTATTTTCTTTAGAGGTGTTGTTGGAAGTACCAAATGGCTTTGGATGCAGCAAGCAATGGGAACTTCAACACTAGAGTCCCAGCTGACGCCATCAAGCTGATAGAGAACCTGGCTTCCAGCAACAGCACAAAGAATGCTGATTTTGAGAGACAGAAAAACGTTGAAAATGCAGGGAGCAATCTTTTTGCTGCTGAGATGAAGGCTAAGCTGGATTCTGTTTATAACCTCTTGGTGGGCAAGAAGTCTGTACAGCTTGCTGCTGAGGTTGAGACATTTGAGCCAGCTGAGGAGTTTGAAGAAGAAGATGTCAACTACATCAATGGAGCTGGTTTTCAGGGTCAAAGGTACAACAATCAGCAAGGAAACAGAGGATTCAATGGGAACATGCAGAGGAGCAACTTCACAGGAAACCAGAGTTATTCTGGATACACCCCCAAGCCTCAGTTTCAGAAGACTGAATACCAGAAGCCTTACCAGAACAACAACTTCAGCAGGAATTATGGTTTCTCTTCTTATCAGCCTACACCAGCACCATCAACTTCAAGCAAGATAGAAGCCATGCTTGAGCAGTTGCTAGAGGGTCAGCAGAAGATCACAGTTGACTTCAATGGCAAGATTGACGCCCTATATCAGGACCTAAATGGGAAAATCGAAGCTCTGAACACTCATGTCAAGACTTTGGATACTCAAGTGGCTCAAACTGTTAGAGCTATGAAAAGGCAAGATGGATTTCTTCCAGAATGAACATATACATACCCAAGACACTCTGTCAGTCCCATCACTCTGAGAACTGGAAAGAATCTGCAACCAGTGCAGAAAAAGGGCCTGAGTATAGAGGATTTCGAGCAACTGGAGGAGTGTGAAGATGAGAATTTCGCCAGTTTTTAAGGGTGTCGATCGACACCCACCCCTCAGTGTCGATCGACACCAGAGGGATTTAACGGTTCTTCGACTCGAGGCGAAGAGATATCGAGCGAGGTCGACAAGCATCTCGATGGACGGTCGACACCAACTGCAAAGGCTAATGTCGATCAACACCCACCCCCTGGTGTCGATCGACACCCACCACAGAAGCAAGCTGCAATTTTCCAGACTCCAAACAGTGCAGAAGAAAGGGTCTTCAAGCCAAATGTGCCTTATCAAAGGATCGAGAAGAAGACTAAACAAGAGCTGGAGGATGCTAGGATCAAAGCTATCATGGATAAACTTGTGGTGGGGATTCCTTTGATAGATGCTATAAGGACTACTCCTGCGATAAAGAGATATGTGAAAAGAATGATGACCAAGAATATAGGGCTTGAGCAAGGGACAATGCTGATTTCAGAGCAGGTGAGTGCAGTGATACATAACAAGATACCAGAGAAGTTGACTGACCCTGTGAGCTTTGTTCTAGACTGCACAATCTTTTCTGAAAGGTTTGAGAGGTCATTATGTGATTTGGGGTCAAGTGTTAACTTGATACCTCATTCAGTTGTTGTTAGCTTGGGCATGACTGATTTTCAGCCAACCAGAATATCTCTTATCTTAGCAGATAGATCTGTAAGAATTCCTGAAGGCATTTTAGAGGATGTACCAGTTAAGGTGGCAGATTGTGTGATTCCCACAGACTTTGTGGTTCTAGCTTATAGGGAAGAACCAAAGGATCCCTTGATTTTGGGAAGGCTATTTCTAGCTACTGCAGGCGCCATCATAGATGTCAGGAAAGGGAGCATTGCTCTGAATGTGGGCGATTTGGTGATGAACTTTGACATGGACAAATTGATGAAGAGACCAACTATAGAGGGTCACACATTCTATGTAGACTCCCTCACCAGTCTTGAAGAAGAGATCTTTCAAGAGATGCACCCCACATACCCTTTGGAGAGGGCATTGACAGTTTCTGTAGAAGCAACAGAGCATCTAGAAAACATTGTTGCAGGTTATGTCAGAATGATGGTTGCAAGTGAGAAAGTCATGCAGCTAGTGGCACAACAAGAGCTGGTTGGAACCGCTGTAAAGGCTGCAAAACTGGGCGATTGGAGTGAAGAAAAAGCTCCAAAAATCGAACTCAAACAGCTCCCTGCAGGTCTAAGGTATGCTTTTCTAAGACCTAACTCTCAGATCCTGTTTTAGTTAGTGCTACCTTAAACATCAGATCCTGTTATAGTTAGTGCTACCTTAAACAATGCAGAGCTTACTTTACTGCTAAGCAAGCTGCGCATTTTTCGCAAGGATCTTGGCTATTCTCTTGATGACATTTCAGGTATCTCTCCAGATTTGCGCATGCACAGGATACACCTTGAGGATGAGTTAAAGTCATCAATTGAGAACCAGAAGAGGCTGAATCCGAATTTGCAAGATGTGGTTAAGAAGGAAATCATGAAGCTTCTAACTTCTGGGATCATCTATCCCATTTCAGACAGCACTTGGGTAAGTCCAGTACATGTGGTTCCAAAGAAAGGAGGAGTCACAGTGGTGAAAAATGAGAAGAATGAGCTGATTCCTACAAGGACCATCACTGGACACAGAATGTGCATTGACTACAGGAAGCTCATCGCTGCAACAAGGAAGGACCACTTCCCATTGCCATTCATTGACCAGATGCTGGAAAGGTTGGCAAATCACTCCTACTACTGCTTCCTGGATGGCTACTCTGGCTTCTTTCAGATCCCCGTTCACCCAGATGACCAGGAGAAGACCACATTTACTTGTCCCTATGACACCTTTTCATATCGCAGGATGCCATTTGGAATCTGTAATGCTCCTGCGACATTTAAGAGGTGCTGTTGAGGTGGATTTTGTTGCTCCAAGTGTTCGACATTGAGATAAGGGACAAGAAAGGAATAGAAAATGGAGTAGTTGATCACCTTTCGTGAATCAGGATTGAAGATGATGTCTCCATTGACGATTTTCTGCCAGAGGAGAATATATACTTCATTGAAGCAAGACTGCAGGCATGAGATGTTGAAAAACTGCAGCTTTTTCGGGCTACAGAGGCAGTGTCGATCGACGCCACCTACCCGGTGTCGATCAACACCAGCCTCGAAGCAGAGCAATATCGAGCAAGATCGATAACAAGCTCGTCACCAAGTCGACAAAGACTTGCTGTTGATCGACACACCACCCCTGGTGTCGATCAATAGTCGCGAACTGCTATTCTTCTTCAATAGATCCTGCGTGATGTTTTCTCTCAGCTTATCTTCGCAGTTGCAGCCTCTTCTAGGCCTTTGTATGCTGATATTGCCAACTACCTAGCTGCAGATGAGGTCCCTAAAACCCTCAAAGGGTATGAGAAGAAGAAATTCATGAGAGAACTTAGAAGATATTACTGGGATGAGCCTTACTTGTACAAGCACTGTTCAGATGGAATTTACAGAAGATTTCTTGCAAAAGCTGAAGTTCAGAATGTGCTGTTCCACTGTCATGGCTCTGAGTATGCTGGACACTTTGCTATTTTCAAGACTGTCTCCAAGGTTCTACAAGCAGGTTTCTGGTGGCCTACAATGTTCAAAGATGCTCAGACATTCATCTCACAGTGTGATGTCTGCCAAAGGAGAAGGAAGATCACAACATCTTCCATGTGATGTCTGCCAAAAGAGAGGGCATCTTGATCCCAACATCTTTCATGTCCTTCTTGAACTTTCAGCAGACAGCTTTTCAGCCTTAGTGAATACATTAGAAGGGTATGGGATTGGTGGGGAATAGACCTGTTCCTCAGCAGCTTTGTCCTTCTCAATAATTCTTGTAGAAGCTCCCACTTGGCGGTCACGTAGCGCCTTAAAGTCTTCAGGACTTTCCTTAGCATAAACCATCAAAGCATGGTAGACTTCTATCAGATCTTTGTCAGCTTCACTAGGCTCGGCTTTGGCTTCTTCTTTTGGAGCAACCAAGTCTTTTTCAGCCGCCTCTTTCTCAGCTCTTCTTCTTTGTCTAATCCTTGACTGTTCAATAATGTCCACAGCTCCCCCCCCCCCCCACACACACACACACACACATAGATTCCTCCATGTCCCAAATGGAGCAAGAGTTCTTGAAGCATAAAACCATCATCTTCCAATGAAACATCTTCATCATCACTCATATCTTCTCCCCTTCAGCAAGTAAGAGGAAAAACTCCTTTGGGTTTGCTTCACTCTTTCCTGGTAGCTGGTTTTGAGGCTTTGAAGATGAAGATCCCTTACTCTCAATGTGCTTCACACGGTTTGATAAGGCCTCTAACTTTGAGTGAATGTTAACAGCATTAACCTATATCTTGTTATGCACTTCAGCAAAGAGCTTGTGCATATCTATAGGGAGAGAGGCTTGACCATTGATGACCTGTTGCATCATTTGCTTCAAATCAGCTTCTTGTGGAGCTCCGTGTAGGTTGACAAAACTGGGCGGGAATGGTCTTGGTTGTAAACCATTCCCTTGAAAGTTGTTCTTAGGCGCATAGCCTTGAGAGTATGGAACAAACGGCCGGTTTTGGAACTGAGGTTGAGGACATTGTTGAGGGTAGCTCTGATCTTGAGGGTTGGCTACGTTGATGCTCATGTATGAGAGATTTGGATGGTTGTAGTTGTTGTTGAAACCACCAAAACCTTGTTGGTTCATGTAGAAGGCTTCTTCTTCCAAAACTGCTACATCTTCTTCTTGCATCAGCTTCACCAACAAAGCTCACATTCTTCAAAGATACACTCAGAAGCTTATCAAGTTTATCATTCAAAGCCTTCATATCCCTCTTTGTAGATCTCTCATTCTCATTGCTTCCAACAGCTCTGGTAGTCCTATCATACTCATCTCCATAGTTGCCATCTAATAAGGCTAAGTTCTCAACCAAGGCTAGACCATCAACCACACTATTTCCCATGAAGTTACCATTTTATGCAGTGTCTAGAAGCATTATGTACTTAGGACTGACCCCATGATATAGTGTAGATAGCAAGCTCTCGTTAGTAAACCTATGATGAGGACATTATAGCGTGTAGGACTTGAATCTCCCATGCCTCACAAAAAGATTCATTCCCATGTTGTGTGAAGCTTCTGATGGTGTTCCTTAGCTTGGCTGTTCTAGTTGAACTGAAAAACTTGTTCAGAAAAGCAGTCTTACACTCATCCCAAGTACTGATTGAACCTTAGGGAAGTGTCTTTTCCGTTGGTCTGCCTTATCGCCAAGGCTAAAGGCAAATAACCTAAGCTTCAATGCATTATCTGTTACTTGTATCGTTGTCATACTAGAGACCTTGTCAAACTGATCCAAGTGATCCAACGGATCTTCATTAGGTAAGCCATGAAAGTGGTTCCGTTGTACCATGTTGATAAGACCAAGCTTGATTTCAAAATGGTTATGGTGCACTGGTGGAGCATTGATCCCATTGCGGTTGTGATGTGTATCTGGTGTATCTCCAACTTATATAGGTCTTGGGACTCTTGGAACATGCACTAGTACTCTTAGTCCTTGTACACCAGCCGCATTGTGTCCATCATTGTTCATAGCTGCGTGAACCTCTTCTAAGTGTACAGGTGCAGCTTGTACTGTAGCTTGTCCAACTACTCCTACATGTGGTAACTGACTACCTTCTTGCTCTGCAAGACTTTGTTCCTCTAACTCCTGAACTCGTTGCCTCACAGCTCTTCTCTTAACCCAAAGGTCTAAGTAATGAATGTTTTCTATTAGAGGGACTAAGTTGTGTTAGTCTTTGGATCTCAATTTCATGCACATGGTACCTGTGCAAACAGAGCAAATGGTAAAGCTAGTTAGTAATGTAAAAGACTAATCTAAGTGTAAAGATAAACTTAAGAAAATCCACAATGGCAACAACGTAAATTTGAAGACAGACTTTTTGGGTCTAAAGACAAATGTCCACTCCTAATCAGATATATAATAGGATGAGGTGTCAATCCATTGTGGATACTGAGATGCAATCTATATGCTAAGCTATACAAGATTAGGGTTTAAAGAAAATGAGTAACTAATCTAGCAACCTAACAATGCAGGAAATTAAAACAAGAAATGTAACTAAAAGTAATGATTGAAAGTAAACAAGATGATGACTGAAAGCACGTAAACAAAAGTAGCAAGATCATATGCGAATTGAACTAAAAACTTAAAAGCAAGACTCAAGGTTCTAAGAAATTATGGTTAAATGGTCAAAAGAATGATTAAGGGGTTACTAAGAACAAGGCATTCAAACAAGCAATTCAAGCAAGCATTTCTCAATATTGCAATCCTAAGCAAGGTGTCTAAAGAGAATCAGCTAATGGTATATAAGACAAATTCATTTCAACTAAACTAGTCTGTCAAACTTACATTTGATGGTGTTTTCACTAGCTATGAGCATAAAGCAAAGAACTATAATTGTCTAAAAGAAGCACTAATGAAAGTTAACCTCCCTCTCTCAAGCAATGATTCTTGTCAACCTATCATCGGTTTGGATTCTTTAGGGACCTAAACAGCAACTCAACAATTCAAGAATAGGACCTGAAGCTCAGCCAATGCGAAACTTACAACACCAAAGCAATGCATCAGATTTCAAGCAAAGGAATATTCTTTAATGTGACTATCAAACCATCAAGCAAGAATCATGAATCACATAATATCTAGCGCTGAGCGAATCATCTAGCATAGTAAATTGGCAACTTTGGTGTCACAAGACAAAGGAACCACAAGCAATGCTAAACTATCAAGCCAGATAAGCGAACCATGTGAAGAATAAAGACATCAATGCATTAAGTGAACCATCAACATTAACAAATTATATTCAATTAAAAAGGAGATACATTCTAATAATTAACAATTTTGCATGAGAAGAAAACAATCGAGATCAGCATTCAACAAGCCTAAACACCCTTAATCAACTCTTAAAAACCACTCTCCCTACTTATAACCTTAATCATTGGTAAAGTACTTACTAATCATGTTTAAGCCCATGAAAAGCTAAGTTACCAGGATGCCAGCAAGATAGAACAAGAGAACAACAATCTAAAACATAAAATGCAAGACTTGATTAAGAAAATTAGAGTTTTACAAAATCTAAAGCAAATCGCCAACTAAGAGAAGATAAGCCTAAAGATAAAATAGCATATTGGATAATATTTTGTGGTTTTCCTTTTATATTAAAGATACAAAAGAAGGGAAAAACCTAAAAAAAAAATAGGATAAGGTCAAAGAAAAACCTAAAGATAAAAGCTAGCTTGGACAACGCATGGATCAGATGCATCGGACTGTACGGAAGATGTCATGCTCGATAAATCACCTTGGTGCGTGTCTTCCGTGCTGCGGGTTGTTCTCCTAGTCTGTTGATCGCGAGGAAGTGGGTCTTGGGCTGTATCGGGCAAGGCCCCAGATGTCCTGCTTGAGGCTAGGACTCGATATATCCAGTATCTCCGAATCGGCTCGTACGACCCTCCTTGTTCGACTCACCACCTCAATGTGAACAACCATCCTCAAGTCTACGTTCAAGTCCTCTTCTCCATGCACTGCAGTTTACGTCGGGCATACTCCACATGTGTTATGCTCAATGCTCCACCTTGATATAGACGTAGAACTTTGCAAGACTTCTTCTTATGGCATTTCCTTGAATGTCTGCTGATTAAATCTCCTACCCAAGCTCGCAAACCTCCAAATACACCTGAAATACACCATAAACATGCACATGTATGCAATCCTAAGCTAAATGCATGCAATGTTACTTCTAGATGCAAATGAGACTAACATGCTAAGAAAAGATGCAAAAACAAGGGAAAGGATGAATAAATGCAGCCTAAAACACTAGAATATAGCAAGCTATCACAGTCATGACAACAAATATGGTATTATCCCTCCCTCTCTTGGCAACACCAATTTCAAAATCAACAGCAGCCTTATCACAATGATTCAAGGCAACCAATTTTATTAGTTGCCTATTTAAGATCCCTTCAAGCATACTAAGCAGCCTAATAGAGTTTACAGCTTCACAAAGGTCCAAGGAGTTTCAGATGATGCCTTCAAACTCAGACTCTTCGCTTTCTCACTTGGGGACAAAGCCCATCTATGGGAGAAGACACTTCCACATGGTTGCAACACTTTATGGGAAGAGTGCAAAAAAGCTTTTCGTCAGAAGTGCTTCAATACCTTAAGGACCACCAAGATAAAGAATGACATCTACAGCTTCACACAGCAACCACAAGAGTGATTTTGTGATGCATGGGAGCGGTTCAAGGGTTACACAATTAGATGTCCTCATCATGGCTTCTCTAATGAAGCCTTGCTTAGCACATTGTATAGGGAAGTGACACCTACCTTTCACATGCTTCTAGACACAGAAAGCTATGGACATTTCTTGGACAAGACTGTTGAAGAAGGGCTACAACTTGTAGAGAACCTTGCTCTGAGTAATGGGAACTATGCTGATGATTCTGAGCAATCTTCTAAGGGAAAATTTGAAGATAAGGCAAAAGAGGAAATCAGGGCACTTCATGCTAAAATGGTTTTGTTGCTCCAAGGATAACCCAAGCAAAGGAACTTTATGGGCAACTATGATCAAGTTCAGGTTGGGGAGACAGATTTGATTGAAGAAATACACTATCTTGGCAAACAAGGGCACCGGCAACAAAGCTTAAGAAGCTATCGAAATCAGCAAGGGTATGCACCAAGAAGTCAGTTCTACAATCTTCCTAGTGGCCACATCCACCAACAGCAAAGCCCAATACATCAAAGCAGACATCAAGGCTACTTGACCACAAGCCATTTGCAAGGTTCACCAGTAAGTTTTCCTCCTCTCCAACAGCTAAGTGGCATCACATCTAACAATGATGATGATGTTAAGTCAATGCTACAACAGCTTTTGCTCAGCAATGCTACTATTCTCCAAAGCAATGATACTGTTAACACAAAGATGGACAACACCTACAAAGACCTTCAATGCAAGTATAAGACCCTTAATTCCAAATTTGAAGAACTAGCTACAAGGAGCGCCATACCACTGCCATGTCATCAACATGAATAAGTTGTTCAGACTTTCATCCACCAAAGGGAACATGTACAAGCAGTCACACTTAGGAGTTGCAAAACACTTCCACCAAGGGAGGCTCTCCTCACATAAATGTGGACATTGAAGATCAGGTTGGGGAGAATTCTACAAACAAAGAAGACATGGTAATTGAAGATGAGACAACTGTTGAGGCTGAATCAAGAGCTAAGAAAGACAAAGCAGTTGTGGTTGAAAATATTGTTGAGAAGGCCAATGAAGCCTCAAAGGCCAAGAGTGTGGTGTTGACGCCTCCTTCTTACAAGCCTCCCATGCCATTTCCAGAAAGGTTTAAGAAGCAGCTGGTTGAGAAGTATCAAGCTTTGTCTGATGAACAGATTGAGAAGATAGAGCTAACTATGCCTTTACGTGATGCTTTTATGCTTGTCCTTCCTTATCTGAAGTTTTTCAAAGATTCAGTATTGAGGAGGACCAAAGAGCTGCAAGGGATTGTGGTTTTTTCACATGAGTATAGTATAATTATTTAGAGAACAGAAGAGCCAAGAAAGCTAGGCGATCCAGGAAGTTTTACTCTTCCTTGTTCCTGTGCTCCTCTTGCATTCAACAATTACGTAATCTTAGAGCTAGTGTCAGCCTTATGCCTCTTTATGTTGCCAAGCGCCTAGGTGATATCCCTTGTCTTTACACCATTTAGGGCTGCATTTAGTACATGTTTTGGTCATCTTTTGCATATTTTCCCTTAGCTTTTGTCCCATTTTCTTCTCCTTTTAGACTTAGGTTGCATTAGGAGTATAGATTGCATTTTCCTTGCATATTGGATGTTTTTAGGTGCTTTTAGAGCTTAAAGGAGCTTGGAGGAGCTTTAGGAATGATCCATGAGGCTAGCTGGACAAAAGGGAGCAAGAAGGATCGAAGCAGAAGATCTCTGTAGAAGTTTTTGGTCAGAGCCTGGAATTTTCGGTCTCTGGTGAGCGAAATGGAGCAGTATCGATCACCAGTATCGGTCTGATGTGGTCGACACAAACACACCGTTATAATTTCGGTCATGTGCGTCGATCACTGATGACCGATACAGATAAATTTCGGCCACTGGAGGTCAACACAACTGACCGATACTGACCCACCATTGCTTGCTTACTTGCTTGATCAATGTAGTTTGAAACAGCCTTATTCAATGCCTGAAATTCTCCAAAGTCAATAACCACATCTAAAAACTTGTCTTTCTCTGATTTAAATCTCGGATTTGCTCTGTTTTGCTCTATTTTACTCTGTTTTTCTTGCTTAGAATTGCTTAGTTTGCTTTTGCTTTCACCTTGTTGCTGCTTGGTTCACTTATGTTGTTAGAACTGTTGCTTAGGCAACAAAACCCCTTTCCTGGCTTGCTTGACTTAGAGATTCCACTCTCAACTCTTCTGTCTTTCAACTCTTCCCATTTGGATTGATACAACCCTATGCTATACTGCAACTGACTAGTACAAGCTAGGGCAATTGTCCTACAAGGGGTAAAACCCTTGTATTAATTTGGCGCCGTTGCCATTTGGGAAGCAGTTTGAATCATTAGAGTTTGTAAAATCCTTAAGATCAAGCTTTTACTTTTTTTTAGTTACTAACTCTCTTTGACTTTCATTTCTCTCTTTCAGGTGTATGAACTTGAGGTCCAGAGGTTCAAGCAACCTTGTGGAGTTCATCGATAATATCAACCTGCTGGATAGAGGACAGAGAGCAAGGAGGCAGCAAGAGAGACAGCAACACTTGCAAAGGCTTGGAATGAACATTCAAGATCAAGCCATGGACGACAACAAGTTTCAAGGTCCTCAAGGAGCTGCAGGAGCTCAGGGCATACAGGGACACCAAGGTGTCCAAGGCTTACAAGGTGAGCCAGGACTAAGAGGCGCTGCACAAGCTCCAAGAGCAGCTAGACCTATTGGAGCAGGTGATGCACCAAATGTCTACAACAACAGGACAGACATTATCCCACCAGCAGTCCAAAACAACAACTTTGAAATCAAGTCTGGTTTGATTTCAATGGTTCAAGGCAGCAAATTCCATGGGCTACCACTTTAAGACCCCCTGGATCATCTAGAAAATTTTGATAGGCTCTGTTCCTTGACCAAGATAAATGGATTCAATGCTCAAGCTCAAGGATTCAATGCTCAAGCTCAAGGACAGGCTTCCTCCAGCACTCAAGACACTGAACTCAAGACCCTCATGCAACAAATGATCAACACTCAAGTCAGCACAACCTTGGAAATGAACAAGAAGTTTGCAGAGGTCCACAACAAAATTGATTCAGTGAATGTAGAGCTCACCAACAAGATTGATAGTTGATTTTACTGCATATTGCATACATTTTGCATACTCATTAGTTAGCTTTTCATGCATTTGTATCACATTTTAGGTTAAATTGCATCACTTAGAGTCCAAGAGCATTCTTGCACCAGCATACGCATGTTCCTTGCATTTTGCATCACATTCAGGTTGTTTCTGACTGCTTTGGAGTCGTGGAGGTTCGTGGACATGTTGAGGCTGATGTAGCAGTTCTTGGGAGCTCGGATATTTGCTAAGGATCAGGGATTGAGGAGCAGATCGAGCATGGCCGGTCGATCTGTGATGTGATCGACCAGAAGATCGAGCCAACCAGGTGATCCAAGGAGAATGATCGAGACAAGGATCGAGTGAAGCAGTCGATCAAACGGTACAGACGTAAATGATGCCATGCAGAGCGAGAGCCAGATCGAGTACACCACTCGATCCAACCGAAGATCGATACCGAGATCGGATGCAACACTCGATTCGCCGATGATGATCGAGAACCAGATCGAGCTGAAGACACGATGTCCGGATATGATTGAGAGAACCACTCGATCCTGGAGTCAATCTCTTGTCCTTTCAACCACTTTTGGCCGCTAGCGAGGGGGGGACCATCAGCTTGTTTTAGCCATTTTGGGAAGGCGGCGACGTCCTTTTAATTGGCCATTTTGGGAAGGCGGCGACGTCCTTTTACCACACAACTTTCAATCCTTATCTTTTTCTGTATGTTTTCTCTCTGGTTTCGAAAAGAACACCATTGTCGAACTTGAGTTTTTCTTAAGCTTTGTAATCGAATCGTTTTCATCTTAATCCAGTTTTCTTTTCATGTTCATCGTTTCCTTTTACATGCTTTGCTTGATTTACTTTATGTGTAGTGAGCAGTTTACTTGGGTTCGGGGTTGAGAGGATTAAGGGGTCTAAAGGGTTTCGATCTTGAGGTTTTTCTAAGCGTTTTTAACGGCTATCTCTTCTAGGGTGTTAAGATCTCAATGCTTGAAGACTCTCACGCCAAGAGCTTCATGATCCGAGAGGTTCCTTACCTTGACGGGATTCAGGAGCCTCGGAAGATCACACCCTAGAGATTAGTTACCCCTTCCCAAAAGCCATGGAAGTTTGGGGGACTAGTTAAGCCATTCATTTGAAATCTGCTTTCCATGCCCTTTGACCTCTCTTTCCACCAAAAGCCATGGGTTTGGAGGAGAGGATGAAGGTGTGATCTATACCGAAAGCTACAGATAGATCTTGCTTAGTTTTCAAGGCTTAGAGATCCTCACAAAGTGAGTCGATTCATTGTTTTCAACCCAAGGTCGAACCTTTGAAACCCCTGACCATGAATCTCAATTCTAGGCCCTTCCTTTTAGCATCTTTACATCTTATCTCGTCATTCGCTTGATCTTTGATAGCATCCTCGTCGTTTGTTTTGCCGTTCTTGCATTTTTAGACGAGATCGATTGTTATTGCTCGATCTAGTGGTCGATCTCATGGTCGATCCACTAGTCGAATTTTAGTAATTCGAAGCTTTGTCCTTTAATTATTCTGTTTGTTCCTCGTGGTAGTTTCTTCATTCCTAGTAATTTTAAAATAGGTTGCATTCCATTTAAGTTGCTGCATCTAGTTTTTAGCGATTTTCTCATAACTCATCTCGTTTCGCTTAGATTTGCATTAGTCCTTGTATTCTCTTTGCATTCTCTATCATCCTAGATATGGATTGACTCTCTCTTGCTTGCTGTACTACAACCTGTCTTGCATTTGAGTTTGATAACCTCATTGCATTCTCACCCTTGCAAAGAAAGTGTTTATCAAATGGCGCCGTTGCCATCCTAGGACTGTTTAGAGAACATAGAGATTTGAGACTTAGCAAAGACTAAGTCTTTACCTTTTTCAAGTTACTAATCATTCTACTCTCAAACGTGTGTTTTCAGGTACATGAATCTTCGTTCAAGGGGAGACAACAATCTACTATAACCCTTGGACAACATTCATCAGCTTGGTCACTCACCGCAAAGGAGAATCAGAGAACAAGCCAGAGCCTTTGAGGAGATTGTTCAGCACGGTTTGGTTGACTTTGAAGCTATGGCTGAACACGAGCATCCAGAAGGACCTCCTCCAGCTCACGGGGTAGCAGGAAGGGGCAATGGAAACCCACAACACGCGGCTAGACCCCCAAGGATCATAGGAGCCGGAGA
This sequence comes from Thlaspi arvense, assembly GCA_911865555.2. Classification (NCBI taxonomy): domain Eukaryota; kingdom Viridiplantae; phylum Streptophyta; class Magnoliopsida; order Brassicales; family Brassicaceae; genus Thlaspi; species Thlaspi arvense. Next base: position 39,609,323 of record OU466858.1, read on the forward strand.
TGCTCCCAATACTCATCAGAATAGGTTTGGGATCACTCCTCCTCCTGTACAAAACAACAACTTCGAGATCAAGTCAGGTTTCATCTCCATGGTGCAAAAAAACAAGTTCCACGGCTTAGCAATGGAAGATCCCTTGGAGCACCTTGACAACTTCGAGCAAGTATGTGGGATAATAAAGATCAATGGCGTATCCGAAGATGCTTTCAAGCTGCGTCTCTTCCCCTTTTCACTCGGAGACAAAGCTAGACGTTGGGAGAAGACTCTCCCACAAGGCACCATCACCTCATAGGCCGAGTGTAAGAAGGCCTTTCTCTCAAAGTTCTTCTCTAGCACCAGGACAGCACGGTTGAGAAACGAAATCAGCGGTTTCACTCAAAGGAACAATGAGACATTCAACGAGGCAATGAAGCCTTTCAAAGACTACACGATCCAATGTCCTCATCACGGGTTCAGCGAGGAGACACTACTCAGTACCATATACCGTGGAGCTTCACCAAAGATCAGGTTGTTGCTTGACACAGCTAGCAAAGGGAACTTCCTCGGTCAGGAGGTTGAAGAGGGTATGGAGCTGATAGAAAACTTGGCATTGAGTGATGGCAACCACGCTGAGGATTATGACCGTGCACCGAGAGGATCAGAGCTAGAGTCTCACAAAAAGGAGCTGAAATCTTTGCATGAGAAGATAGATAAGCTGGTATTAGCCAATCAGAAGCATGTTCACTTTGTTGGTGAAGCTGATGAGAACCAAGAAGAGTTAGAGTTGAGCCAAGAAGAAGCCAATTGGGTGGCGGGACAGAACAACTACAAACCTCAAGGCTACAACCAAGGCTACCAGAACAACAACCTCTCCTACCGAAGCACCAACGTAGCCAACCCTAAAGATGAAGTGTACCCTGCTCAGCAAGCGAAACCTTTCATCCCTTACAAAAAAGGTTTTCAACCGAGTGGTGGTTTCCAAGGTCAAGGGCAGAACAACTTCCAAGGACAACATCAAAGTAACAAAGGTTATACGCCTAACTACCCTCCGGGCTTTGCACCTCAGCAGCAACAACCGATGCAACAACAAGTTGATCTGGTTCAAGCAATGTTTCAACAGCTGATACAAGGGCAAGCCTCTACAAACCAGAAGTTCGCCGAGATGAACACTCATCTAGACTCGTCTCTCACTGACTTCTCCACTCAGATCACCAACTTAAACAACAAGATCAAGCAGCTAGAGAAGGGGAAAGCAAGTACGAGTGGTCAGAATAGTCTTCCGGGAAAGTGTGAGCAGAATCCTAAGGAGTATGCTAACGCCATAACGTTGAGAAGCGGTAAAGAGCTCGAACCTCCGGTCTCTACCAAGAACAACGAGGACGTTGTAATTCAAGAGGGGGAGGGTAAACCTTCGGCTGATGATGATGAGATTAACTTTGACAACGTTTGGATCTAAGGGCCAAGAAGAGGAGACAAAGCAGTTGTTGAGAAGAAAGCTGAGCAAACTACTAAGGAGGAGAATGCTTATGTGCCTCCACCGTATGCACCTAAGCTGCCTTTTCCTGGCCGTTTGAAGAAGCAACTCATAGAGAAGCATAGAATCCTCTTTGAGAAGCATCTTAAGGACGTGGAGATCAAGCTACCTCTCGTTGACTGCCTTGCAATGATGCCTAAATGCGCCAAATTCTTCAAAGACACTCTCGTGAAGAAGAATAAGGAAAGCAAGGAGGTACTTGTTCTAAGTGAAGAGTGTAGTGCTGTGATACATAAGGAGATAGTCCCTAAGAAGTTGGGAGACCCTGGAAGCTTCACTATACCCTGCGCTTTAGGTCCTCTAGAGTTCAAGAGTTGCTTATGTGATCTCGGAGCTAGCATAAACCTGATGCCTCACTCCGTGGCTAAGAAGCTAGGCTTTACTCATTTCAAAGACTGTCTGATCTCGTTGGTACTGGCTGATAGGAGTGTGAGGCTACCAGTGGGGCTACTTGAAGATTTACCGGTGCGAATCAGTGGTGTGAACGTGCCTACGGACTTGGTCATGTTGGAGATGGATGAAGATCCTAAAGATCCACTCATCTTAGGGAGACCGTTCCTTGCAACCGCCGGGGCTATCATAGATGTGAAGAATGGGAAGATTGCCTTGCATTTGGGAAAGGAGATAAGGCTTGACTTCGACATCAATGAGGTTCTGAAAAAGCCGACCATTGAAGGGCATGCTATCTACATTGAAACGATGGATGCCTTAGCGAATGAGTTGCTGGAAGAGCTGGCTCTAGAAGACCATCTGAAGCTAGCACTGACTAAGGAGCCAGGGGAGTTTGGCTATGTGGACCAGAGGACCCATGAGTACGTCAACCTGCTGGATTCTAGAAGGATTGTTAAGAATGATGAAGGTTGCTGCCTAGAGATCGACTCCGAGATTGACGCTATCACTCGATCCAGGAGTCAGATCGACAAGGCAATCGAGAACACAACTCGATCCGGTGCAACAATCGACGGACAGATCGAGAGGAATGCTCGATCAGGAAAAACAATCGAGTCGACGATCGAGAGAGACCTCCCGATCAGTATGGGGTCCAATCAAGAGATCGACTCAGCGTCTCGATCCCTTACTCGATCCACATAAAATCGAGTAAGTGAATCGAGCGAAATGGCTCGATCTAGACGACATCGAGAGGAGAATCGACTGGAGGACTCGATTTCAGAAGGGATAGCGATGGAGGAAAGCAGTCTAAAGGGCCATGCCTCGGGTTCAAAGGAGGGTTCCAAGGAGGAAAGCAACAACAACAGCCACGAGGATGACTGGAGTGAGCTGCTAGCCCCAAAGGTGGACCTTAAGGAGCTCCCAAAAGGGCTAAGGTATGCTTTCTTAGGGCCTAATAACACATATCCCGTGATTGTGAATGAAAACCTAAGTGATGATGAGTTGCACTCGCTCCTGACTGAGCTGAGAAAGTATAGGAAGGCCATTGGGTACTCTTTAAGTGACATCAAGGGCCTTTCACCAATGCTTTGCACTCACTTCGATAATGAGAACGCCTCTTCTATAGAACATCAAAGGCGTTTGAATCCTAATTTGAAAGAGGTTGTTAAGAAAGAAATCCTTAAGCTTTTAGAGGCTGACGTGATCTATCCCATAAGTGACAGCACGTGGGTTTCTCCGGTACACGTGGTGCCTAAGAAGGGAGGGATCACGGTCATAAGGAATGAAAAGGATGAGCTTATTCCTACTAGAACCATCACTGAACATATGTGTATTGATTATAGGAAACTCAATCTTGCGACAAGGAAAGACCAATTCCCTTTGCCTTTTATTGATCAAATGCTTGAGAGACTTGCTAATCACCCTTACTACTGTTTTCTCGATGGGTATAGCGGTTTCTTTCAGATACCAATTCACCCAAATGATCAGGAGAAGACGACCTTCACATGTCCCTACGGTACCTTCGCATATCGAAGGATGCCGTTTGGATTGTGTAATGCACCGGCTACGTTTCAGCGGTGTATGATGCCAATCTTCTCCGATCTAATAGAGGAGATGGTAGAGGTGTTCATGGATGACTTCTCTGTCTATGGTGCGTCCTTTTCTGCGTGTTTGTTGAATCTTTGCAGGGTACTAAAGCGTTGTGAAGAGACAAACTTGGTGCTGAACTGGGAGAAATGCCACTTTATGGTTAAGGAAGGGATCGTGCTTGGTCATAAGATATCAGAGAAGGGCATTGAGGTTGATCAGGCTAAAGTGGAAGTCATGATGGGTCTTGAGCCGCCGGTTAACGTCAAGGGAATGAGAAGCTTCTTGGGACACGCAGGGTTCTATAGGCGCTTCATCAAAGATTTCTCCAAGATTGCACGCCCTCTTACACGGTTGTTGTGCAAGGAAGCTGAGTTTGTGTTTGATGAGGAGTGTTTGAAAGCTTTCGTGGCCATCGAGGAAGCCCTTACATCAGCTCCTATAGTCCAAGCACCAGACTGGTCTCTTCCCTTTGAGATCATGTGTGATGCTAGTGACTACGCTGTAGGAGCCGTTCTGGGTCAGAAGAAAGACAAGAAGCTACACGTGATCTATTATGCATCAAGAGCCTTGGATGACACGCAAACAAGGTATACCACTACGGAGAAGGAGTTGCTTGCAGTAGTGTTCGCCTTTGAGAAGTTCAGATCGTATCTCGTTGGTTCGAAGGCCATTGTATACACGGATCACGCTGCCTTGCGATACATATATTCGAAGAAAGACACTAAGCCTCGGCTCTTAAAGTGGATTCTCTTGCTCCAGGTGTTTGACATGGAGATTAAAGACAAGAAGGGAATGGAAAACGGAGTCGCTGACCATATCTCATGACTAAGGATCAACTAGTCTCTCCCCTTAGATGACTCTCTTCCAGAAGAGCAGCTCATGGCGATTACTACGGCTGTTTGTGGAAAGCTAGAAGGGAGGTCTGAAGAGGTGTTGAGTTTCAAAGAGGAGGATCTACTGTGGTATGCTGATGTAGTGAACTATCTAGCGTGTGGTGAGGAGCCAACACATCTCAACAGCTATCACAAGAAACGGTTTATGAGATAGGCTAGTGACTATTTTTGGGACGAGCCTTACTTATACAAGAGAGGAGTAGACAGTTTGTACGAGAGATGTGTTACAAAGGAAGAAGCCAGGGATATCCTCTATCATTGCCATGGCTCTTCCTACGGAGGACACTTCGCCTCATTCAAGACTGCCACGAAAGTGTTGCAAGCCGGTTTCTGGTGGCCGTCTATTTTTAAAGATGCACACGAGTTTGTGAAGAGCTGTAAGGCATGTCAACGAGCAGGGAATATCACTAAGAGGAACGAAATGCCTCAAGTTCCCATCTTCTAGGTTGACGTGTTCGACGCGTGGGGGATAGACTTCATGGGGCCATTTCCTTCTTCATATGGCAACAAATACATCTTAGTAACAGTGGATTATGTCTCTAAATGGGTTGAGGCGGTTGCTTCCCCTACAAATGACTTTAAGGTGGTAATCAAGCTGTTCAAGAGTATCATTTTCCCGAGGTTTGGGGTACCTAAGGTAGTTATAAGCGATGGAGGAAGCCACTTCATAAACAAGGACTTTGAGAACCTCTTGAGAAAGTATGGAGTTAAGCATAAAGTGGCTACACCGTATCACCCTCAAACAAGCGGTCAAGTGGAAGTCTCCAACCGGTAAATCAAGGATATACTAGAGAAGACTGTCGTGGCAACAAGGAAAGACTGGGCAGTGAAGCTGGACGACGCTCTTTGGGCCTACCGTACCGCCTTCAAAACGCCGATTGGTACAACCCCTTTCACTCTACTCTATGGCAAGAGCTGTCATCTCCCGGTTGAGCTGGAACACCGTGCGTTATGGGCTGTGAAGAGGCTGAACTTTGACCTCAAGACTGCTTAGGAGAGGCGCCTTATTCAGCTACACGAACTGGATGAGTTAAGACTGAACGCTTATGAGAGCTCTCGGATATACAAGGAGCGGACTAAGGAGACTCATGACAAGAAGTTGGTTGCCAAGGAGCTTAAGGAAGGAGGGTTAGTGTTGCTGTACAACTCAAGGCTCAAACTATTCCCGAGAAAGCTGAAGTCAAGGTGGAGCGGACCGTTAGTGATTCAAGAAGTGTTGCCTTATGGAGCTGTTACTCTGATGGGAAAAAGTGGCAGTGCATTCACCGTCAATGGACACAGAGTCCAGCCTTACTTGGCAGACAGCTATGACAAGGAGAGTACCTCGGTGCTCCTCCAAAACCCACCATCCGCCTAAACCAAGTAAAGTCTAACTAAAGACGTTAAAGAAAGCGCACTTGGGAGGCATTCCCATGTTTATCTTGTACATATTGCTGCTTTATTTCCCTTTCAGTTTTATGTTTTTATTCTGCAAGTGTGTAGGAACAGGTATGAGGAGTCTAAACCTTGATCTTGAAGTCTAAAAGAGGCGATAGGGGTTAAGATAAGGCTAGAGATCGAGTACTAGATCGACTGATCCTGACTCGATCTTTGCTAGATCGAGTCAGTGAATCGAGAGGAGCCAGTCGAACTAGACGAGAACGAGTGACAAGATCGACCTTGACGAAAAAGGATCGATCGATCCGAAACAGATCAACCGATCTAATTTCTCTCGGGAAAATCTGTTGAAAACTGATCGATCACTCGACTCGATCCATCACTCGATCTGTGCCAAATCGACCCCTAAATCGAGGACATAGCTCGATCATGAGGACTTAGCCGAGGAGCCAACATCTCAACGATCGAGGGAGCCAATCATTCCAAGACCCGATTCATCATGAATCGAGTAACCCTCTCGATCTAAGCCATTATGGGCATGAGATCGAGTCCTAGATCGACCAAATGGACTCGATCTCATGCCGATGTAACATTTTCTTTCCCTCCTTTACTCTTTTCCCTCCTACATTTAAATTCAAAACTTGGTCAAGGCAAGCATCTTTGACCATAAAAGATGTGCCTTGACCAAGACTTTGTCAGAAAAACCACCTTTACTACCCATTGTTTTGCTCTTTGCTAGCCTTTAAATATATCAACAACCTCTCACCCTCTCATTCCTGTTTTCCTCGAAAATTTTAAACAAAGATAGTGAGAGTTTCGGTTTTCAGAAGCTAGCAAAGATCTTTTACATTTCTTGCAAAAGTATTTTTGAAATTTAATGATTTATCTTTAGGAAAATTTCCTTTAAATTCGCAAGATATTATTCTAGAATATATGGGCGGTTTTGATTTTTAAAAACTAGCTAAGCAAAAGGAATAATTCTTGATTTTTTGGTATCTAAAGATATAATTCTCCTTTATTTAGCTATAATTTTTATTAATTCTCCAAAATTCTAGGGTAGTTTTTATAAGTTCTCTCCTTCTCTTCTCTCATTCTCATCAAACCGCCGTTTTGCTTATCAAACTTCTTTAGAAACTTGTTTCAGGAACAATTGCCCCCAAGAGAACAAGAGAAGAGATAGCACAAGAAGGAGAAGGACAAGAGGTGGCAGTTCAAGAGAGGGTCAGATGGACTAAGGATGAGAAGAGGGACAAGAAACGGCTGGAAAGGCTTCGGTTTTGAGCCTACCAAGTGTGCTGATCGAGAGCTGCTATTCAAGCTAGGGATTCTTGGGGATTTTGACCAACTTCTCAAGAACATTGGCCTAAGATGTCTGTCACGGATGGATTGCCCAACCATTCCAGAAGTGACAATAGACTTCCTTGCCACGTTGGAGTTCCGTTACGAGAATCCTAGCACACCCGTCCCTTTACAAGGTCGCCTCTACTTCAAGGTTGGTCGTCAAGCCTACACCCTCTCCATCCCTGAGCTATGCCAAGCTTATGGTCTCAACGCGGATGCCAACAAGGTCGAGTTCCCCGCCTTCAAGAAAGCCAACGATTTTTGGGACCTGATTAGCAATGAGGACTACAAAGCCAACACCGCCAAGATCAAGCGAGTGAGAAGCCCGGTGCTGAGGTACACTCTGAAGCTGATTGCCAACACGTTTAGTGGAAGATCTGTTGCTCCTACGGTCACAAATACAGAGCTCTGCTTCTTGTTCCAAGGTGTGAAGCACTTGGTGTGTGATCCGGATGCAAATGACGAGCCTATGGAGGATGAACTCGGCGATGAGGTGAACTACGGATGTGTGCTTGCTGCTTCCTTGGTGAAATACAAGGCTTATGCCTTGCGGTGCAAGGCAACTTCTTCTTACATTGGCGGCTTCCTCACTCCTCTGTTCTTGCAAGCTGGTGTGCCCATTCACGACTTCGCCCATGTACCAGCCAGAGCTTTCATGGATGAGGCATACATGAGGAATACCGACAGCTTGGGACACACGCCAGCAGAAGGGTTCTACGCCTACCTCTTCATAGACGACGAAGACAAGAAGAGAGTGTGCATCCTCCCTAACAAAGATGAAACCGAGCTGCTTGGTGTTGGGAACATCGAGTTCTTGCCCATGGAGGAAGAGTGCTTTGCTCCTCTAGGAGGACCACCTGCTTCTGCGATTGCTCCTCGTCAAACGTCCGAGTCTCCAGCCACGGAAGATGAGATGCCCGAGGCCTACACACTTCCCAAGTTAGACTTTGAGCCAAGGATAAAAACCGAGAAGTTCCTAGCATCTGTTGTGGAGATGCAAAGGAAGATCAATAAGTGGCAAGGCAAGATGCTCAAGAAACTTGGAAAGAAAGTCAAGGCACTTCAGGGAAGCTCGCCTAAGAAAGCTACCGGTGGAGTTGTCATCCGCGAGACCCAAGGAAGCACCATTCAGCCGGCGCACCACTCTCTCCAAGAACCAACCGACAAGGGCAAGACCATAGTCTCTAGCTCCTCTGGAACATCCTCAAGTTCCAGCCGAGACTAGACCAGAGGTAACAACCTTCTTCCATTGTACATAACCGCTCATATGTGTTTTGTTACTCCTTCGAATGAGTTTGCCACCGGGACGGTGTCAAGCAAGTTTGGGGGAGTACATGTGTGATTTGACTTGTGTTCTGTGATCTTATCTTCCTTTAGCATCCTTGAGTCTTTAGTTCATGAAAAATTGGTAAATGTTTAAAATTTTTTTAAAGATTCATGTAGTTGCATTCATCTTGTCAAAACATGTTAGGATTGAGTCTAGAGTTTCTCATAGCATCTAGGTTGTTTGCATCTTGCATAAGGGGTTAGAATTTCTTGAAAAGGTGTTTTTACTTATGAATTGTTTCAATGTCCTAGTTAGTAGTTCTCTAATGCTTTGTCTATGCTTTGAAATTAAGTTCTTACCATGCTTGGACCACTTGTTAGGATTTTCGTGGCTTGAATTGAACTCTCATGATTTGAAACTCATCCTAATAAGTGAGAACCTTAATTTGAAATTCTAATTATCATCCTTATGCATTTGAAAATGAACACATGGTTTTAAAATATTTAGGCTCTCTTCTTCCTCTTTACCACTCTTTGTGAGCCTAAGTAGAACTACCTCCTTGAACCTTACCCTTCTTTGAAGCCAAATGTTCTTGTGTGACATCATTGTGAGGCCTTCCTTTCGGTTTGAACTTGGCATAAAGTGTTAGGTTTAGGCGACATGATTTGGTTCTCATATGATTGCTAGCTTTGCATTTTGAAGCTAGGTATAGGCTTAGGATAAGTTTTGGGGATCATTGGGGTTGTATTCATTTCTATTTGTTCTCGGTTTCAAGAAGTTTGGTGTTTTTAAAGAAAGAAATGGGTTTTAAGTGAAAGGTTGTGTTTAAAAGCTAAGTATGCTCTAATAAATTTCAGGAGGTAGCTCTCCCAAAAAAAAAAAAGAAAAAGAAAAGGAAAAAAAAAAAGAAATAAAAGAGCCTAAGTGCCAAGTAAAAATAAAAAATTAAAAAGAGAAAAAATAATAATAAGAGAGCTACCAATAAGAAATATTTAAAGAGCAAAGTTATTTTCAAAATCTTTTCACTAGCCTTAAGAGTTTAAAAATGTTTTTGTTTCGAATTGGAGATTGCTAAGTTTTGAGAAGAAAAAGGGTAGACTCTAAGTGGTGAGTGAGGATAAAAATTTGTTAAATGAGAGGGGTTTAGGATCGTTTGTTAGTTTACATGGGTAGATGAGAATCTAATCATGTATGCATAAATTGTCTTTACCTTTAGCATTATGCATCAGTTCAACCATTTTTGAGAGAAACCCTTATTCTAATTATAAACCCTTTTCAAATGAGATCATTCAATGCTCATAAGTTTGCTTTACCCTTAGCCAAATGTGTTTTGCTTTAAAGTGCATAAGTTTGATTCATGGTTCTAATGTTAATGAATGTTAAAGGATGAGTTTCTTTGATTGTTAGGAATACGAGAGTCATGATTTGAATTTCTTGGTGTGATGAGTATGGCTAAGTTCTTTGGAGTATGAGTGTAAGCATATCATTTTAGAACTGTTAACTAGGACATTGAGATTGATTCATTTGAAAGGCACCTTTGCAAGAAGTTTAAACCCCCATTCGTTCTTCTGAAAACCTCTCTTCCTTACTTATATTCTTTTGCTTGAAGGCAAGCAAGAAGTAAGTTTGGGGGAGTTGATGTTACTGCATATTGCATACATTTTGCATACTCATTAGTTAGCTTTTCATGCATATGTATCACATTTTAGGTTAGATTGCATCAATTAGAGTCCTAGAACATTCTTGCACCAGCATACACATGTTCCTTGCATTTTGCATCACATTCAGGTTGTTTCTGGCTGCTTTGGAGTCTTGGAGGTTCGTGGACATGTTGAGGCTGAGGTAGCAGTTCGTGGGAGCTCGGATATTTGCTAAGGATCAGGGATCGAGGAGCAGATCGAGCATGGCCGGTCGATCTGTGATGTGATCGACCAGAAGATCGAGCCAACCAGGCGATCCAAGGAGAATGATCGAGACAAGGATCGAGTGAAGCAGTCGATCAAACAGTATGGACGTAAATGACGCCATGCAGAGCGAGAGCCAGATCGAGTACACCACTCGATCCAACTGAAGATCGATATCGAGATCTGATGCAACACTCGATTCGCCGATGATGATCGAAACCCAGATCGAGCTGAAGACACGATGTCCGGATATGATCGAGAGAACCGCTCGATCCTGGAGTCGATCTCTGTCCTTTCAACCACTTTTGGCCGCTAGCGAGGGGGGGACCATCAGCTTGTTTTGGCCATTTTCGGAAGGCGGCGACGTCCTTTTCCCACACAACTTTCAATCCTTATCTTTTTCTGTATGTTTTCTCTCTGGTTTCGAAACGAACACCATTGTCGAACTTGAGTTTTTCTTAAGCTTTGTAATCGAATCGTTTTCATCTTAATCCAGTTTTCTTTTCATGTTCATCGTTTCCTTTTACATGCTTTGCTTGATTTACTTTATGTGTAGTGAGTAGTTTACTTGGGTTCGGGGTTGAGAGGATTAAGGGGTCTAAAGGGTTTCGATCTTGAGGTTTTTCTAAGCGTTTTCAACGGCTATCTCTTCTAGGGTGTTGAGATCTCAATGCTTGAAGACTCTCACGCCAAGAGCTTCATGATCCGAGAGGTTCCTTACCTTGACGGGATTCAGGAGCCTCGGAAGATCACACCCTAGAGATTAGTTACCCCTTCCCAAAATCCATGGAAGTTTGGGGGACTAGTTAAGCCATTCATTTGAAATCTGCTTTCCATGCCCTTCGACCTCTCTGACCACCAAAAGCCATGGGTTTGGAGGAGAGGATGAAGGAGTGATCTATACCGAAAGCCACGGATAGATCTTGCTTAGTTTTCAAGGCTTAGAGATCCTCACAAAGTGAGTCGATTCATTGTTTTCAACCCAAGGTCGAACCTTTGATACCCCTGACCATGAATCTCAACCCTAGGCCCTTCCTTTTAGCATCTTTACATCTTATCTCGTCATTCGCTTGATCTTTAATAGCATCATGGTCGTTAGTTTTGCTGTTGTTGCATTTTTAGACGAGATCGATTGTTATTGCTCGATCTAGTGGTCGATCTCATGGTCAATCCACTAGTCGAATTTTAGTAATTCGAAGCTTTGTCCTTTAATTATTCTGTTTGTTCCTCGTGGTAGTTTCTTCATTCCTAGTAATTTTAAAATAGGTTGCATTCCATTTAAGTTGCTGCATCTAGTTTTTAGCGATTTTCTCATAACTCATCTCGTTTCGCTTAGATTTGCATTAGTCCTTGTATTCCCTTTGCATTCTCTATCATCCTAGGCATGGATTGACTCTCTCTTGCTTGCTGTTCTACAACCTGTCTTGCATTTGAGTTTGATAACCTCAGTGCATTCTCACTCTTGCAAAGAAAGTGTTTATCAATGGATTGGCTGGAAGAGTCAAAACACTGGAGAACACCAAAGGCATAGCTGGTCCCAAGCCTCAAGATTACTTTCCTGGAAAACCAGAGGCTAACCCAAAGGAATTCTGCAATGCCATTATCACAGAAGAAATGAACCTCTCCCCTGAATAGGAGGCTATCTTTGAAGAGTTCCTCTACTTGTTCACTGAGGACACTGAACCTCTAAGTGGGGGGGAAGAGTTTCTAAAAGTTGAAGCTGAACAAAGAGCTGTGGAAAGAGAACCCTTTGGAGTTGAGGAAAACTCAGATGATGAAGAGTGGTGGGCGCCACATGAGATTGTTGACAACACAAAGGATTACTTGATGGATGCTGGTGATGACCAGAAGGAACCTCAACCAGTTACTCTTCCTATCTATCAACCAACCATCCCTTTTCCAGGGAGGTTCAAAGAACAGCTACTTCAGAAGTATGAAACTCTCTATGCTGCTCAGATGGAGTTGAGAGGGTTGAATGGCCAAGAAAAAGTTGAAAAGCTAAAGGTGAAGACTGGATCACCAGAAGTTAAGGAGCTTAATGTCAAGAAACTTGGAGATCCAGGCTGTTTTACTCTCCCATGTTAGCTAAAGGGAAGGACTTTCAAGAATTGCCTCTGTGATTTAGGAGCAAGTATCAACCTTCTCCCATCTTCTACTGCTAAAGCTCTTGGCTACACTCAGCTGCAAGAGAGCAATGTATCCCTTACTATAGCTGATGGGACAATGAAGAGACCACTAGGGAGTCTCAAGGATGTGCCAATGATGATAGAAGGAGTAACCATTCCCACTGATTTCCTGGTGCTTGATGTGGAAGGGCACATAAAGAATGCTATCATTCTAGGAAGACCTTTCCTAGCCTCAGATGGAGCAGTGTTTGATGCTAAGGAATGCACTATTGAGCTGAAGCTGACCAAGAAGAAGGTTATAAGGTTTGACTCAAAGGGGAATAAGCTGGAGACTGAGCAAGCCTTCTCAATGGAGATCAAGAAGCTGAAGCAGCCTAGAAAGAATTGGCCAGAGTTTGAAGGCTATCAAGGAGAAAGTTTTGATGGCTTCTGCTTGGTCAAGTTGTTTGATGACACCACTGAAAAGGAGGTCCTTGAAGTGGTCAGTTACAAGAATCTGAATGATGTTAAGCTGGTTACTAGCAAAGGAGAAGTGGTTTTGCAACCAAGTGTCTCCAAAAAGGGAGAGTTTTGCTTCAAGCTAGAAGGAAAAGCTACACCTTTTGCCAAGCTCAAGGTTAATGGAGTGACCACCAAGGTCAAGAGAAGCAAGATGACACCAAGGAGTTCGAAGACTCCTTCTCCTCACCTCAACTAAAGAGGTAATCAAAGTCAAGCTTAGTGACTTTAAACAAGCACACTTGGGAGGTAATCCCATGTTATCCTTTTGTATATATTATGCTTTCTAGATTATCTTTTATGCTTTGTCTTAGTGTATAGAAACAGGGTTCTGAACTGGGGTTTGAGAAAGTCTGAAGGGGACAAAGAACAGGTGTAGTCTGGCTGATTTTGGTCATTTGTATCGGTCATGACAGACCGATACACATATTTTCGGTCAGTTGTATCGACCATGACTGACCGATATCAGTAGAGCCAGTCTACACCAGTCAACATATCGATCACTTGTGATCGATATGGAAAGAAGTTTGAAAGTAGGGAAAATTTTAGGTCATTCTTGTCGACCACACTTGGTCGACGTAAACATACCGTATGATTTTCGGTCTATCGTGTCGACCACTGTTGATCGATATGATTCTTGAAATCATATCGGTCACCAGTATCGATCACTCAAGATCGACACAATCATATCGGATGTATTTCGGTCAAGTGTGTCGACCACTGATGACCGATACAAATCCCAGGAAGCACGTCAGTCTCCAGTATCGATCACTCATGACCGAAAATGCAATTTCGGTCAGTAATATCGGTCATGAGTGACCGAAACTCCATCCGAAGTAAGTGTATCAACTTTCAAAAAATTTTCCCTCCTTTGGTTTGGCGCCAATGGAGTTTTAATTTTTAATTGGGATTCTTTCTGACCGCTTTCTTGGCTTCTGAACACCTTTTGTTTTTGTCCCCCACACTTTTGATTCCTTATGTTCCCTCACCAACCTTTGATTCCTTTGGTTTCTCCTCCTTTCTCTCTATTTAAGCAACAATCTTCTTTCAATTCTCTTCACACTTAAACTCACTCTTCTTCTCACCTAAGGCTCGAAATTACTACTTCTTCTTCTCTTTTATTACTTGCTTTAAGTGTTCAGAAGTTTCACAAAATGTTTGCTTCCTAAACTATCTCTCTTTGCTCTTACTCTTTGCTTATGTTAAAAATCGCTTAGTAAGAAGCTTTTAAGAGCAAGTATCGTTTAGTTTTAATTGTTGTGCTGTGATTTTGCATTTTGGATTCTTGTTGAAATATCAAGCTAGACTGTTAAAGTTATGCTTAATTGTCTATTCATCTCATAGCTTGTTTACTTTCATCCATTTTGCAAGATCATCATCTCTTTGCCTTAGAACCGCTTTGCTAGGATGTCATGCATAACTGTTTATCCTATGTTCATCCTAGCTTATTTAGTTGTCAGCTTTTGATCTCTTTTTGCTTTAGCTTGTTGTTAGGACTTGTTAGACTTCTCTTAGCTTAAGGAGTTGTTTGTTTAAAAGCTTTCAGCTATTGGGCTCTTCAACTTTTGTTCTTTCACTTACATTGTTTTCAAGCTTTGCTTTTGAAGGTACAATGGGGAGAACAAAAGTAGCTGCTGGGAAAAAGGGAAAGGCACCTCAAGAAGCAACCACATCACCACCAGCAAGGGAAGAAAAAGGAAAGGGAAAAGCTGATGAGCAATCCTCCAAAGCCGCTGGGAAGAGACCTGTTGGGAATGAGGGAGAAGAGCAACAAAACAAGGACAGCGCTGCTAAAGAACTCATGAAGGCTTTCAACAAGTGCACTTTCAAGCCAACAAGATATCCATGCACTTCCACAATGAAGGCGCTTGGACTCTATACTGACTGCAAGGGCACGTTGAGCGCATGGGTCTTGGAGGTTTCATGGAAATGCCACTCCCATCTTACCAACAGCTCACCTACCAATTCCTCTCCACACTCAAAGTGGTTTGGTATGAAGATAGTGAGCTCCGTAATGGCGATGGATGGATCTCTTTTAAGATTGGCAAGGAAGAGTTCTCCTCAACATTCACAGAGATCTCCAAGGATCTAGAGCTGAAGTCCCACCACACCATGCTGAGCAGGTTCGAAATCCCAAATAGTCAGCACACCAGGCTGTGGGGTCTCATTGGAGTTGGGCAATACACTCCTGGAAGATCAAGGAACCAGCACCTAAGGCATCCAGCCGTGAGATATGTCCACAAAGCACTTGCGAATACACTCTTTGCAAGGAAGGAGACAACATATCTCACAGGAAGGGAGACAGATCTGATATACCAAGGACTGTATGAAGTGTTGGGAAGCGATGAGTATGGGGAACCTCTCAGAGCACCGAGAAGCAACCCCTGCTATGTGGCTATGTTGATGGAGCAGCTTCTATCCTACCAGAGCTGGGTTTTGAGTAAGACAAAGAAGGAGAAGAGCCCTCAAGTGCACGTTGGGGGAGTTGTGACAGCAGTTCTACAAGCTAGTGGAGTAGACCTTGACAAACATGAAGGTGATGCACTTGAGCCACTATGGATTGACATTGATTACCTCAAGAGAAGCCACTACCTTGAAAGAACCATTGGTAGAAGGCATGTGTACAAATTAATCACAGCCTTTGGCACACCAACAAAAGTCCTCCTCCCCAATCCAAAGCTTACATCCTTCTTCAGAAACGGAAACATCAGCTTCAACCTAAGCACTGAAGAGCTCTACACAGACGGCCCTGTTCCTGGAGAGGAAGAAGAAGACAGTGATGCAGAAGAGGAGCACACTGAAGAGATCAGAGAAGAAGAAGAAGAAGATCAAGGGAATGCTAATGCTGGCGCTGATTTTCAAGGAAGAACCCATGAAGAAGATGAGCTTGGAGAAGAAGAAGTGTTGAACTACAGCTCAAGGCAGTTCCACTTCCAGCCTTATGCAGCACCAAACCAAGGAAGCTCTTCGAGAGCAGCTCATGAGAACATCAGGACACTCCAGAAGTGGTGCAAGTGGCAGGATAAAGCCATCAAAGGGCTTATGAAAATGATGAAAGGGAAGTTCAAGAAGAACAAGGCTACACCAGCAAGAACTTCCCATCACAGCCACACCCATGAGCTCAACTCTCAACAAGAAGAGCAACTTCAGCCAACTGAAGAGGAGGAAGCTATATGGAACCCCCATGGAAGACATTCATTTCATACACAACCAAGAGACCAGTGGGGTACATGGGAATAACCAAGGGCTTCATCTTATGAGCCAAGAGCCCATGTTCCATCAGCTTGGGAGGCGCCAAACACGAACTCCTCTGAAGTTCAGGAAACATGGCAATGGGGCTCACAAGGAACTTCTTCACAGGCTGAACAGCAATGGTCAAGCTGGGTTCCACCACCTCCAGAAGCAGCTCAGCATTCCACTATTGTTTATGAAAGAAGAAAGAGAAGAGCTAGCAAGTCTTCTCAAACCTCAGGATCATCCCACCACTCCTGCCATTAAACCAAGAACCACATCCTCTCCATTGTTATATACCATTGCGTCTTTTCATTTTTGTAATTTATTTTGTTGCTTCTCTCTTCCATTGCTTTCATTACACAAGGGACTGTGTAATTTAAGTGTGGAGGAGAGATTTGGGGTTTGACTTTGTTTTCTGTTTTCTTAATTTTTCTTTTTCTTTTCACTTTGAGTCTCATGCATATCATGCATACATGTAAGGCATAGAAAAACACAAAAAAATCAAAAAAAATTGAAAATCTTTTGCATTTTTTGCAAACCAAAAAGAAAGCATGTAGTTGCATTTCATTCCTTTAAGATTGAGTCTAGTGTTTACATATAGGTTGCATTGCCTTTGCATAGGGCATTATGATGAATTTTCCTTGTAAAGTGCTTAGTGTTTAGAGATGATTTCGGTTTTCAAGTGCTTAGTTGTTTGATGCATCACATGATTGCTAGAAGTTAAGGCTGAACCATGCTTAAATTGCTAGATTTGGTCTTCTCATTTCATTCTGAAAGCATTTGTTCTCTGAAAATCAACTCTATCAACTTGAACTTTAATTTGGACTTTCAATTATCATGTCTTATGCATTGAAAAGTGAATTCATGGCTACCATATACATATTTGGATCATCTTTCTCCTTTCTACCACTCTTGTTGATCCAAATAGCTGATCCTCATACTTATGGGACAGTTACATCCTCACCCTTAACCAAAACCTCCTTTTGAGCCTAAACTCTATTGTGAGAGCTGTGAGGCCTTTGCATTGCATTTTCGATTTTGTCTTGGCAAAAAGTGTTAGGAATAAGGCTGGCAATGATTAGCTCTCTTGTAGATATCAGCTTGCATCTTGAGCTTGATTCTAGGATAGGAGTTTTTGGGGTTTGAAAGGGTAGAGTTAAGTGGTTTGAGCTTAATATTTGTTTTTTTCTTTTGAAAAGAAAAGGGAAAGATTTGAAATGGTAGATAAAGGGGAAACAGTTTAGTATTGTGGTTAAGCAAAGGGAAGAGAAGCTCTAAGTTCAAAAAGGAAGAATTAGCGCCAACAACAAAGCTCAGAAAGGGTCCAAAGAAGAAAAATCAGACCAGGAGCAATCCACCAAAGGTGATGAAGGTGCCATTACAATAAAGAAGAGCAAGTCCCAACCAAGAAGAAGGAACCACACAAGCAGAATGAAGAAGGTTTCCCCAGCCATGAATAAGAAGAAAGAAAAGGGTAGAGTTTAGGAAATGGTAGACTTAGAAGGTTCACTTTTGGTTTAGAAATGTTTAGGACTCATCTTTGGGAAGTAAGGGTAGAAGAAGGCTTTGAATTGCATGCATAAGTGTGCTTTTACCTTTAGCATTTTGCCTAAGATGAAGTCATTTCATTGAGTGGTCCTTTATGTCTTTAACCCTGTACTTAAATGAGATCATTCTTGTCTCATAACCTTACACCTTTTTAACCAAATGTCTTCACTTGATTTGCATAAGCATGATTCATGTTCTGAACTTAATTGAATGTTAAAGAGTTGATTGATTTGAGCATTTGCCTAAGTTGAGATTTGAGAACATTTTGAAACATGATGAGCATGGCTAGGTTCTTTTAAGTATAGCTGATTGTGTTTGCATCCTACAACTAGGCACTTGAGCATTAAAACCATCTCTTTACCTTTGCACTTTTGGAATCTGAATGCCCACTTTCAAACCTCACTCTCCCATTTGTTCTTACTTGCTTGAGGACAAGCAAAAGGCAAGTGTGGGGGTGTTGATATCCCTTGTATTTACACCATTTAGGGCTGTATTTAGTACATGTTTTTGTCCTCTTTTGCATATTTTCCCTTAGCTTTTGTCCTATTTTCTTCTCTTTTTATACTTAGGTTGCATTAGGAGTATATATTGCATTTTCCCGGCATATTGGATGTTTTTAGGTGCTTTTGGGGCTTAAAGGAGCTTGGAGGAGCTTTGGGAATGATCCAGGAGGCTAGCTGGACAAAAAGGAGCAAGAAGGATCGAAGCAGAAGATCTCTGCAGAAGTTTTCGGTCAGAGCCTGGAATTTTTGGTCTCTGGTTACCGAAATTGAGCAGTATCGATCACCAGTATCGGTCTGATGTGGTCGACACAAACACACCGTTATAATTTCGGTCATGTGTGTCGATCACTGATGACCGATACAGATAAATTTCGGTCACTGGAGGTCGACACAACTGACCGATACTGACCCAGCCCGAACCTGTTTTTAATTACACTTTTGCCACCTTTCTAGGGTTTTCTCCCTTAGGCTATAAATAGCCCCTTTTTCTATATTTTCGAGAGGTCTTGTCAAAACACTGTTCTTAAGCATTTTCTTTAAGTTTGTAGGACAATTTCTTTGCTTTGTTTAATACAATCAATTATTTGCTTTAATCTTTCTTTAATCTTTCTTGTAATCATGATTAGCATCTTCTCCCTTTGTGATTTGGTGTTAAACATGATTATGAGTGAGTAGTTACTTTAGGGTTTCTAGATGTGGTAGATTAGGGGAATCTATGGCTTGATTTATGCTTGTTATGTGCTTCTGTTTATGGGTTCCTCTCTATTAATCTGTGATTCATGCTAGATTAGTCTTGATCAAACTTGTCTAAGTTGTTAGCTTTCTCTTATGCCCACCAAGTGTTTGATGAAATGCTGAACCTGTTTAGTAGAGGATTTGCTGGCCTTGGCTCAAGAGATTGACTGTTTGAGGAGCATTTTGACTTGAATAGAGTTGATTAGTCTTGCTTGCTTGATGTTTTAGCACTAATGAGAGTTAGTTCTTGTTAAGATGTTTAGCAAAGGGTTATTTCCCAAGAGATTGGATCTAACTAGCTTAGTTGTGAACTCTATGTCTAGGAACCACCATTGCTTGCTTACTTGCTTGATCAATGTAGTTTGAAACAGCCTTATTCAATGCCTGAAATTCCCCAAAGTCAATAACCACATCTAGGAACTTGTCTTTCTCTGATTTGAATCTCGGATTTGCTCTGTTTTGCTCTATTTTACTCTGTTTTTCTTGCTTAGAATTGCTTAGTTTGCTTTTGTTTTCACCTTGTTGCTGCTTGGTTCACTTAGGTTGTTAGAACTGTTGCTTAGGCAACAAAACCCCTTTCCTGGCTTGCTTGACTTAGAGATTCCACTCTCAACTCTTCTTTCTTTCAACTCTTCCCATTTGGATTGATACAACCCTATGCTATACTGCAACTGACTAGTACAAGCTAGGGCAATTGTCCTACAAGGGGTAAAACCCTTGTATCACTAGGATTTACAAACTTCAAGCCATGCATGATCTCATTGGTACTAGCAGATCGCTCTATAAGGCTACCTGTTGGTTTACTTGAAGACTTACCTTTGAGAATTGGCTAAGCTGAGGTTCCTACAGATTATTTTGTGGTTTTAGAGATGGATGAAGAACCAAAGAATCCTCTTATCCTAGGATGAACTTTCCTTGCAACAGCTGGCGCTGTAATAGATGTGAAGAATGGGAAGATTGATCTTCATTTGGGGAAAGAACTGGTACTTACGTATGACATCAACAAGGTTATGAAGAAGCCAAAATTTGAATGGCAGTTCTTTAAAGTTGAAACAATGGACAAACTTGGTGATTAGGTTCTAGAGGAGCTCACCTTAGGAGATCATCTTCAAATAGCCTTGACAAAGGAGCATGTTGAAGATGGGTATCTACATGAAGAGACCTTGGCCTACATGAAGCTGTTGGATATACGGAAGGAAATGAAGGCTTACGTCACATACAAGAAGACAGATGGCTCACAAGAGGAGATCATGGCCTTAGTAGTAAAGGAGGCAAGCAAAACAGCCAACAACAAAGTTGAGGAAAGCTTGGATGATGACTGGTGAAAACTCAAGGAACCAAAGGTGGAGCTCAAACCACTTCCACAAGGGCTAAGGTACACCTTTGTTGGTCCTAATTCTTCTTACCCTAGGATTGTGAATACAGAATTGAGAAATGTTGAATTGTCTTCCCTTCTTGGAGTGTTAAGAAAGTACAGGAGAGCCATTGGTTATTCTTTAGATGACATCGAGGGAATATCTCCTGCACTTTGTACTCATAGGGTCCACTTAGAAGATAAATACATGACTTCTGTTGAACATCAAAGGAAGTTAAACCCAAATTTGAAAGATATTGTCAAGAAAGAGATTCTAAACCTTCTTGATGCTCGTGTTATCTATCATATTTCTGATAATACATGGGTTTCCCCAGTTCAAATGGTACCTAAGAAGGGAGGAATCACAGTTATAAAAAACGAAAAAGATGAGTTAGTGCTAACTCGAACTATAATTGGCTATAGGATGTGCATAGACTATAGAAAACATAATGCTGCATCAACAAAATATCACATTCCTCTCCTTTTTATAGATTAAATGTTTGAGATGCTTGCAAATCATCCTTTGTATTGTTTTCTTGATGGGTATAGTGGCTTCTTTCAAATTCCAATTCATCCAAATGATCAGGAAAAAACAACTTTCACATGCCCTTAGGGCACATTTGCTCAGATGAGGATGCCATTTGGGCTGTGCAATGCGCATGCTGCTTTTCAATGATTTATGATGTCCATATTCTCTGATCCTATAGAAGAAATGGTAGAAGTATTCATGGATGATTTCTCTGTCTATGGATCTTCTTTTGGTGTCTGTCTATCTAATCTTTGCAGGGTTCTTCAAATGTGTCAAGAGATCAACCTCCTCATGCTTAACTGGGAGAAGTGTCATTTCATGGTCATAGGAGGCATTATTCTTGGGCACCAGATATCAGAGAAGGGAAATGATGTAGACAAAGCCAAAATTAAAGTTATGCTGGGCCTTGAGCCTTCAAACTCAGCCAAAGGCATAAGGAGGTTATTGGGACTTGCAGGCTTCTATATAAGGTTCATCAAGGACTTCTCCAAAATAGCAAGGCCTCTCACTAGGCTATTGTACAAGGAAACAAAGTTTATCTTTTATGAAGAGTGTCTATAAGCTTTCCTCACCATCAAAGAAGTGCTTGTGAGTGCTCCCATAGTTCAAGCTCAAAATTGGGACCATCCTTTTGAGATCATGTGCGATGAATCACCATTGAAATCATCCTAGTGTTTACCCCCATCTTAAAACCATTTAGCCCTTTATTGTTTAAGCTTCCCATTGTTTTCTGTTTTAGTGCTCTGTTCTTTAATTCATTTGAGTTTAACACACTTGATTGAGTTTACTTTTAGTTTGTTTGCTTGTCACTTTGTTTGCACTTGTTTGAACCTTTAGTATTAGATTCTTAGAACCCCCATTTTAAGCTCCCCTAAACAATCTTATGCATCTCCTTTATTCTAGTCCCAATAAGGAATGATAACCCCTTATGCTGCAATGATCTGATTTCAGACTCAAATGGGAACTGAGTTACAAGAGTGTAAAAACTCTTGTATCAATTTTCTTTGCAAATAAATGAGTTGCATGAACTACAATCCCATTAATGATTCAAAAACATGCTAAGATCATTTTCAAATCTCACACATTCTCCCCCACACTTAAATTACACAGTTCTTTGGGTAAAAAAAGTGCAAGTGAAGCCAATAAAAAAAAGTGCATATTTTCTAGTTTATTGACCCTTATCTATGACTTCTATTACACAGAGGACTGTGTAAATTAAGTGTGGGGGAGGGTGTTTAATTTGACAATGTGTTTTGTTTTCTTATCTTCTCTTTTGCACATTTGAGTCTCATGCATACATTCATGCATTTCATTGAGAAAATCAGAAAATTTTCAAATTTTATGAAACCAAAAAGAATAATTCGGGTGCATTTGCATAATTAAGATTGAGTCTAGGTGCATTTCATGTAGCTTTGCACACATTTGCATAGGGAGTAGATGAAAAACAATTGTTAAGATGCCTATGTTTGAATTGTTTTCAATACCTTGGTTATTTGTTGTTTGAAAGCATAGTAGTGAATTTGAAGTTAATGCTGCACCATGCTTTGAATTCTTGCATTAATACTCTTGACTTATACTCATGCTTGCTGTGATTTGATTCCAACTCTATCTTATTAGAACCTTAATCTGAATTTGAATTATCTTGCTTGTGCATTGAGAGTGTCTACATGGCTACCCATATACATACTTGGAATATCATCTTCCCTTCTTACCACTCTTGTTAATCCAAGTAGCTGATCATCATCATTATGGCACCATTATCCACACCTTAAACAAATCCTTCCTTCTGAACCTAAACACTATTGTGAGAGCTGTGAGGCCTTGCATTGCATCATTTTTGCTTTTATCTTGGCAAAAAGTGTTAGGAATAAAGCTGGCAAGGAGAAGCTCTCTTGTAGACACCAGCTTGCATTTTGAGTTTGGTACTCGGATAAGAGATTGGAAAAGGGTAGTGTTAAGTGGTTTGATCTTTTATTGTTTACATCTTTTAAGAGAAGAAGTGTGGAGAAGATAGTCAGCTTCTGTGGTTAAGTAATAAGAAAGAAAACTCTAAGTCCTAAACAAGAGAAGGGGCTAACAACAGCAAAGCTTATAAAGGTAATCCCAAAAGGAGAATACAGACCAAGCAAATCACCAAAGGTGATGAAAATGGCGCTCACACAACAAAGAAGAGAAAGTTTCAAAAAGAAGTCAACCACACAAGCAAGAAAAGAAAGAGTCTCCACCACATATCAAGAAGAAGAAGATGGCAAGTGCATTAGGAAAGGGTAGAATTAGGAGTTTCACTTAAGGTTTAGGAGTTATTAAATTTATCTTTGGGTAAAAAGGGTAGAAGAGAGATTTTAGTTGCATGGATAAGTGTACTTTTACCTTTAGCATTTTGCTTAAGATAGAATAATTTCATTCAGTGATCCCTTTGATTGTTTGAGCCTTTGTTGCATGAGATCATTTACATCTTTTAACCATGTTCCTTAAACCAAATGTTCTCACTTGATTTCCAAAAACTTGATCCATTGGTTATTATTAATGAATGTTAAATAATTGGTTGATTTGAGTGCTTGTGTAGGCTAAGCTTGAGTTCATTGTTTGTTATGATGAGTATGGCTAAAGCTTTTGAATTAGATCAATCTCTATGTATCTTAGAACTTATAACTTGGGCATTGAATCAATTTTTCCATTGACATCATTATTTTTGAGCTCCCATTTTCAACTCTTTTTCTCTCCTTTGTATTTGTTTGCTTGAGGACAAGAAAGAAGCAAGTGTAGGGGAGTTGATATAAATTATATTTATACCCATTTAGCATACATTTAGTACTAATTTTTAGTCTTTAAGCATGCACTTTTAACTTGTTCTTTTCCCATTTGCATAAATTTAGAAGTTAGAGTATCTTAAGAAGTTGCTTAGCTGAAACAGCTTGTTTTTGGTCACTAGATTTTATTCTCTTTGCCTCTAATCAGTTGTAGAATAGAGATCAGGTACCAATCCAATTGTGGGAGATGAGATGCAAACAATACTGTAAGCTAAGAAAGATTGGGGTTTGATTATGTGAGAACAAGTCTAACAACCTAATGGTGCAATGAAAGAAAAGCATAAACTAAATGCAAGTGAACAGAACCAAACAATGAACATAAAGCAATGACTAAACAGGCATTTAAGCAATAAATGACTACTAAAGCAAGAACTAAGCAAGATGACTTTGAAGACAATTAATTAAAAGCAAGATTCAAGGTTCTGAGCAATTGTGGGATTGTGGTTGTCAAGAGTGACAAGGGGATTTCTACTAAGGTACTCAACAAGCATTAACAAGCAAGCAATTCTCAATGTTATGCTTCTAGACAAGGTATCTAAAGGGAACCACTTGGTGTCAATAACCAATTCATATTCAATAAGATTGAAGTGTCAGACCCACTTGTGATGGCGTATCCTTCAACCATGAGCATAAAGATCAGACCATTCTAGCCTAAGAGATGCACCAATCAAGCAACTACTCTCTCACCCAAGCAAGAATTCAGATCAACTTATCAAACATGTGAACCTATAAGGACCTAAGAAGCTATACACCAATCAAGATTATGGATTTAAGCACAAACTTGCAACACCCTAACAAAGCTAATCAATGAACAATAATGAAGCAAAAGCAAGATCTTTTGATGCATACTATCTAACCATCAAGTCAAGAATCTCAAAACCAGCATTATCAAGCCCTAAGTGAATCATCTAGCAGGGTGAACTATCATTTTGGTGTCACTGAACAAAGGAAACATAGACCAAGCTAGACTATCAAGCCAAATAAGCAAACTGTACTTAGAGAAGAAATATCAAGACATCAAGTGAACCATATGCATCTATCAAACCATATTCAATCAAAAAGAGCAAGCTTTATTAACATTAATCACTTTGCAAGAGAAGGAGATAACAGAGAACCATTAAACAAGCCTAATCACCCCTTAATCGTATCTTAATCACCACTTTCCCTACTTAGAACCCTAAATCTAAGGAAGACTACTCACTAATCATATTTAATCCCATTGATTTGGAGTTAAACATAACTAGATGAGTTAAAATACAAAGATGATAAAACTAAACTACCAAGGTGCAAGAACAAAGATCAGAAGACAAGATTAAACCATAAAGATGCAAACTTTATTAAAGATAAAGATCCTTAAGGCAAATCGCCCTTTAAGGTTTTTTGATAGAAAGCTAAACTTGGATAAGATTGAACATGATAAAGATAATGTTTTGTGGCTTCCCTTTTATAGTAGGGAGCCAAAAGAAGCATAAAAAACCTAAAAATATAAGATAAGGTTTACAAAACTTAAATGGTCAATGCAGATGAGTTGTATCGAGGTCGTACGGTCGATATTCTGCTCGATATGCGACCTTGATATGGCCCGTGCAGCGTGTATCAACGTCCTTCCTTGATGCTGGTCCTCGATGCAGACCAACGGCTTGAAATCCTCGTGCTGATCCTTCTCCTCTCGTCCTGCTGCTTGCATCGAGCATACTCCACGGGTGTTCTGCTCGATATGCGACCTCGATATGGACCAGACTTTGCAAGAACTCCATTTCTGGTGTCTCCTTTGATCATGAGCTGCTTCCATTCCTTCCCCAGCTCCAAGAAACTCCAAAAACACCTTAAAACCACCACATACATGCACATGTATGCAAATGTATGCAATCCTAAGCTAAATGCATGCTATGTTGATTCTAAGTGCAAATGATACCCAAATGCTAAACTATAATACAAAAACAGAGGAAAAGATGCATGAAATGCAGCCTAAAATGATCTAAAATACCAAGCTATCAACCCCCCCCCCCCCCCCCCCCCCAAACAAACACTTAACATGGTTATGAGGTTTTCAATGGGAACTCATATCTTTGAAAATGCTAACAATAAATAAAAATGAAGTCCATGTTCCTAATTCTAGAGTGCACTTGATGGAAGAATACTTAAAAAACTTAGCCACTTTCATCATAAAACAAGAATGATCACTAAGCTATCAACCTACACATGCTCATCAAATCAATCAACCTTTTTTACATTCAATTATGCTCAAACCGTGAATCATGCTTTTGCAAAGGCGAAAGTGTCATTTGGCTAAGGGACAAAGCTTAGTGGAATGAAAATTATCCCACTTCTTAAAAAGGTTGTGGTGTTTAAAGGGTTCAAAACCACTCCAAGCTAGCCCTGCTGAGAAAGATACATTGCTATTTCCTTTTCCGTGGACGCACTGAAATATGATTTAAGGAGTAGAGGCCGGGGGGAGAAGGAATTCTACGACTGATTAAGCCAAATCCTAGCTAGAATGTAATCTGGAAAGAACTTGGAACTCTCAACCATAGCTTTGATTCGTTTTTCTTATTGGCAGAAGTAAAGGTGATTATAATCTCAAAGAGGCCCCAAGACAATCTGAAGCACTAACTGGAATCAATCAGCAGCTGAATGCAAGGATTACTTCAATGAAAAATTGAAACCTACAAGACCTTTTCTTTTCCATCAGGAGACCATTCAAAGCCTGAAAGAAGAAGGTTGACTCGGCAATCTCAATTTCGTATGAGTGATGGTTGACTCATGAAACTGCAATGGAAGGCTGAAAGCCGATGAACGCCTTTCAGTCGAGTTTGTGTTCACAACTTGTCTTTTTCAGTCGAGTAACTGGGGTTCTTCTCGCAACGTGGGCTCGAGTATGTTAGTGTTCAGTATAGCCGGGATTATAGTTCAATCTGTCATAGCACCGCCATGTCAAGGCAAAAGCTGCGGGTTCGAGCCCCGTCATTCCCGACCTAGGATCTGATGTATTGATCAATTAATCTCTCATCAGTTACGAAATATATAGCTATAAAAATGCTAGAAATAGATTTCAACTTAGTTTCTCAGTTTCTAGGAATTCCTAAGCGTTAACGAAGAAAGAAGCCTACTTGAAGAAGGCTGCCAAGAGGAGAGCAAGCGCCCCACCTGAGTGTTCAGCGAGAAGCGTTTTATATATAATATAAATTATTATTAACTGAAACCTAAGCCAAGTGCATCAAACGATATCCTTGCGTTGGGAGGGAGATTGAATAAACACTTGAAAGCTAGCGGGGACTCATAGAGAAGAGAGCCAGGGATATCCTACCCAGGAATCGCATGCAGGCTTCCCGCCCCCTTTCTCTGACGAGGGCGAAGCAGAGATCGAATGCTTCCAAAGCAGGAAAAAGAAGATAGGAAGATTGGATGGAAAATCAAGGGTGGGAGCCGAAGGCCCCATCTATATATATACTCACTGGTACCACCATGAAGACTATAGTTGAAGACTGACTTTCTTATTAATAAACTTACACTAGGAATAGCCTCGAGAACCCATAGTTGCCCGCTACACCCCTTCTACGACTTTCTTTCTAGGTCCAATAGGCTCTTTGTCGGTCTTAATGCCGAGAACTGGAGTTCATCCTAAATGCAGCCGTAATTTTACATACGATGATACAACCAGACGCGCATTCCTTGGGATCAGAAGGAAGAGTTGTCAACGGGAACTGGCGAGACACTTCTGACGTTTAAGATGGAAGTCTTCCAAGAGAGGTAACAAAACAAGTTAATGGAAGTCTATCTTCCTGAACTAAGCAAGTTAATGAGTTCAGCAAGCACACAAGGTTTCTTGTAGACATAAGTTTCAGTTGTTGTTCCCTAAGAAATAGATCTCTTTGGGAATCAGCACAGAAAGATGAGCTTAGTGATTCCTTCGGAAAAGCACTTACAACAAAGCCAGAATGTTTAGCTGTGAGAGAAACCCCTGAGAACTTTAGAAGAAATATGTGCTTAGTGATTCCTTCTTTGAATTGAAATGCTTACTATAGCTAAGAAATCATACGAGATTACTTGGACCTTACCACGTTCCCTCCCCTCTCTTAGTATGGGTCATGCTCCGTATAAGCGAATCGCTTCAAAAGGATTTGTCTCCAATCTCTTTAAAGGCACTATTAACTCTTCGGTCTTCACTTGGAATCTGTGCACTAGGAGTGCGTTACAATTGTTCTTTGAATACTGTGGCGCGCCTTTCAGGTGCTAGTTTCCGGGTGAGGGCAAACCTTCAATCAAGTGTGTCCAAGAAATGGACTAGATTGAGGACAATATATTCTAAACCCCCGTCATCGTCTCAACTACCTTTAGAGTGGTGGATTGCTGGAGACAAAGTCCCCTCTCTCCATACATAAAGGGAATTCTAGTTGAGATGCTGAAGAGAAAATTGAAGCCTAAACGACTTCAATTGCCTCCTCGGGATGTCCGTCTTTGAAGGGGAGGCAGCTATGAATGAGTATACTTTCTATCGTAACTGGGTGGAATCCTGGTTACAGCACATCCGTTCATACTACCTTCTTTGAATTGATGGAGATCCTTCTCTTTCAAAGTTATTTGAGATTGAGATATGTGCCCACTCTTGGAAGCGTTCGACTTTCGACCAACAGGTCTTTAAGTTTGGCCTTCTATGGGAGTGTGTGGATATTGCTCGCTCTAGAACAGTTTATTGGCAATGTGCTTTAGGCACAGGTCATATACAGGCGTTCCTCGGCGTTCCTCGGAGGCAACAAGCCCCTTTACCGATGACAGTTGTACCAACAGCTGTTTATCAAGGATGACTGGACAATAAAGAATGGGAACTGGGAAAGTCACTGCTATTGGCGGATCTTTGCCTAGAACCGAAACTGATCTTTAGCTAGCCGACCATGTGCCAGAAGTTTATACTGGCATTGCAATAGGTCAAGCAAGTCTGCTGGCAACCCTGTAGCCTATTGGCTTCTTCCTATATCCCTGTTCGGGCAAACTTTTGATTCCATTACCGAGCCAAAGAAGATTCTTCCCCTAGTTCTACTTATCACCTTTTCATACTGGGCAGCATCTATTGAGAGTGGTCAATGTCAATCCAATTGGGAATCGTTGCAAGCAGAAGAGCTAAGAGTGAAATCTCTAAGTCAAGCAAGCAGGAAAAGGATTTTGTTGCCTAAGCAACAATTCTAACAACCTAAGGTGATCAATCATCAAAGAAAGTGAAAACAAAAGCAAACTAAGCAGTTTTAAGCAAGAAAAACAGAGCAAAACAGAGCAAATCCGAGATTCAAATAAGAGAAAGGCAAGTTCCCAGATGTGGTTATTGACTTTGGGGAATTTCAGACACTAACTAGGGCTGTTTCAAACTACATTGATCAAGCAAGTAAGCAAGCAATGGTGATTCCTAGACATAGAGTTCACAATCAAGCAAGCTAGATCCAATCTCTTGGCAAATAGCCCTTTGCAAAACATCTTAACAAGAACTAACTCTGATTAGTGCTAAAACATCAAGCAAGCATTAGTAAACAACTCTATTCAAGTCAAAATGCTCCTCAAACAGTCAATCTCTTGAGCCAAGGCCAGCAAATCCTCTATTAAACAAGATCAACATTTCATCAAACACTTGGTGGGCATACGAGAAAGCTAACAACTTAGATAAGTTTGATCAAGACTAATCTAGCATGAATAACAGATTAATGAGAGGAACCCATAAACTGAAGCACTTAACAAGCCCTAATCAAGTCTTAAATTCCCCTAATCTACCACATCTAGAAACTTTAAGTTAACTACTCACTCATACTCAAGTTTAACACCAAATCACAAAAGGAAAGGATGTTAATCATGATTAAGAGAGAGAATAAAGAAAGATTAAAGCAAATACTCAAATATATTAAACAAAGCAAAGGATTTGTCTTACAAACTTAAAGAAAATGCTTAAAAACAGTATTTTTACAAGACCTGTCGAAAATCTGGAAAAAAAGCCTATTTATAGCCAAGAGAAGAAAACCCTAGAGTAATGGCAAAAGCGTAATTAAAAACAGGTTCGGGCTGGGTCAGTATCGGTCAGTTACGTCGGTCTTCAGTGACCGATATAGATCCCCATCGGTCTGGAGTGATCGACACATATGACCGAAATCCATCCGTTGTGTTTGTGTCGGTCACCCTTGACCGTTACTGGTGATCGATACTGCTCCATATCGGTCATCCTTGACCGATATTCACTGTGCTCTGACCGAAAACTTCTGCAGAGATTCTCTGCTTCGATCCTTGTTGTTCCCTTTTGCCCAGCTAGCATCCTGGATCGCCCCCAAAACTCCTCTAAGCTCCTTTTAGCTCCAAAAGCACCTAAAAACATCCAAAATGCAAAGAAAATGCAAACTATACTCTAAATGCAACCTAAGTCTAAAAGTAGAAGAAAACGGGACAAAAGCTAAGGGAAAACATGCAAAAGAGGACCAAAATATATACTAAATGCAGCCCTAAATGGTGTAAATACAAGGGATAAAGAGAGTGACGAAGTCTTGGTGTTGATTCAAGAATGCAGTGCAATCATTCACAAGGAGATAGAACTAATGAAGCTAGGAGATCTAGGGTCATTCACTATCCCTTGTGCACTAGGTCCTTTGAAGTTTGAAAGCTGCTTATGTGATCTTGGTGCAAGCATTAAACTTATGCCCCATTCCATTGGAAAATAGCTAGGCTTTACCAAGTCTAAGGTGTGTAGAATCTCTCTCATTCGGGCTGATAGAAGTATAAGGCTCCCTGTAGGCTTGCTTGAAGATTTACCTGTGAGGATAAGCAATGTGAATGTGCCAACAGATTTTGTGGTGCTAGAAATGGATGAAGAACCAAAGGACCCTCTTATCCTTGGTAGACCGTTCCTAGCAACTGCTGGAGCCATCATAGACGTCAAGAATGGCAAGATCTCTCTGCACTTGGGTAAAGATATCAAGCTGAACTTTGACATCAATGAAGTCTTGAAGAAGCCAACCATTGAAGGACAAGCATTCTACATTGAAACTTTGGATGCGTTGGCTGATGAGTTGCTTGAGGAGTTGGCACAAGAGGATCACCTTCAGCTGGCTTTGACAAAGGAGTGTGGAGAGTATGGTTTCCTGAGTGAACAGACCCAGGAATATGTACACATCCTTGAGTCTCGCAAGGTTGTGAAAGAAGATGAAGGCGAGTGCCTAGAGATCGACCCAGAGATGGACCAAGTTACTCGATCCAGGAAGAAGATCGATAAGATAATTCACCGAGGCAACCCGATCAGTTCATAGAACGACTCCGTGAATTGATCTCCTGCTCGATCCATATCCAATCGAGCAAGTGAATCGAGGGAGTGCAATCGATCCAGCCTAGAATGAGGGAGCGATCGACTGGTTGACTCGATCTCAGCAGTGGGAGCGGTTCAAGATGGCAGCCTGAAAGCTCATGACTCGGGTTCAAAAGAGGCGAATGAGGACGGAAACCTCAACACAAGCCATGAGGAGGACTGGAGCGAGTTACTAGCCCCAAAGGTGGACCTAAAGGAGCTCTCAAATGGGCTAAGGTACGCATTCTTGGGACCAAATGACACTTATCCTGTCATTGTGAATGAAAATCTGAGTGATGATGAGTTAAAACTCACTCCTTAAGGAGTTGAGGAAGTATAGAAGGGCCATTGGGTACTCTCTAAGTGACATCAAGGGCCTTTCACCAATACTTTGTACTCACAGGATTCAGTTAGAGAATGAAAACACTTCTTCCATTGAACATCAAAGGCGCTTAAACCCGAATTTGAAAGAAGTAGTGAAGAAAGAGATCATAAAACTTTTAGAGGCTGACATTGTATACCCTATCAGTGATAGCGCATGGGTCTCTCCGGTCCATGTGGTACCAAAGAAAGGGGGTATCACGGTCATTAAAAATGAAAAAGATGAGTTAATTCCTACAAGAACCATAACCGGAC
Source organism: Thlaspi arvense (assembly GCA_911865555.2). Lineage (NCBI taxonomy): Eukaryota > Viridiplantae > Streptophyta > Magnoliopsida > Brassicales > Brassicaceae > Thlaspi > Thlaspi arvense. Next base: position 39,640,877 of record OU466858.1, read on the forward strand.
ATAGAATGTGTATTGATTATAGGAAACTTAACTCAGCCACTAGAAAATATCATTTTTCTCTTCTCTTTATTGATCAAATGCTTGAGAGATTAGCTAATCACCCATATTACTGTTTTCTTGATGGCTATAGTGGTTTCTTTCAAATTCCCATTCATCCCAATGACCAAGAGAAGACAACTTTCACATGCCCTTATGGTACCTTCGCATATCGAAGGATGCCTTTTGGGTTATGTAATGCAGCAGCAACCTTTCAAAGGTGCATGATGTCTATCTTCTCTGATCTCATAGAGGAAATGGTGGAAGTTTTCATGGATGATTTTTCTGTGAATGGTGCTTCCTTTGGTGGTTGTTTGTCAAATCTCTGCAGGGTTCTCAAGAGATGCGAGGAGACAAACTTGGTGCTGAATTGGAAAAAGTGTCACTTCATGGTGAAGGAAGGCATTGTACTTGGGCACAAGATTTCTGAGCAAGGGATTGAGGCTGATAAAGCAAACATAGAGATCATGATGAGCTTAGAGCCGCCGGTTAATGTGAAGGGGACAAGGAGTTTCTTGGGTCACACAGGCTTCTACAGGAGGTTTATCAAGGATTTCTCCAAGATAACACGCCCCCTTACAAGGCTACTTTGCAAAGAAGCCAAGTTCGTGCTTGATGATGAGTGTCTTCAAGCCTTTAAGACCACCAAAGAAGCTCTAGTCACCGCGCCTATAATTCAAGCTCCTGATTGGGACCTGCCGTTTGAGATAATGTGCGACGCGCGTGACTACGTCGTGGGTGCTGTTGTGGGTCAGAGGAAGGATAAGAGGCTGCACGTGATCTACTATGCAAGTCGTACCTTGGATGACACGCAAGTGAAGTATGCAACCACCGAGAAAGAAGGCTTTCCTCTCAAGGCACCATCACTTCATGGGTCGACAGTAAGAAGGCTTTCCTCTCAAAATTCTTCTCTAGCACCAGAACGGCAAGGCTATGAAGCGAGATCAGCGGCTTCACGCAAAGGAATAATGAGACTTTCAATGAAGCCATGGAACGATTCAAGGACTCTACTATCCAATGTCCTCACCACGGCTTCAGCGAAGAGACTCTTCTAAGCACTATCTACCGCGGAGCTTCACCAAAGATAAGGTTGTTGCTTGACACGGCCAGTAAGGGGAACTTCCTTGGTCAAGAGGTAGAAGAACGCATGGAGCTGATTGAGAATTTAACACTAAGTGACGACAACTATGCTGAAGATTATAACCGTGTACCACGAGGTTCTGAGCTAGAGTCTCACAACAAAGAGTTGAAATCATTACACGAGAAGATTGACAAGTTGGTTTTGGCAAATAAGAAGCATGTTCACTCTGTTAGTGAAACGGATGAGAGCCAAGAGGAGCTTGAGTTGAGCCAAGAAGAAGCCAATTGGGTGGCGGGTCAAAACAACTACAAACCTCAAGGCTATTCACAAGGTTACAACCATAACAACAATCTCTCATACCGCAGCACCAATGTAGCAAACTCTAAGGATCAAGTGTACCCTGCTCAGCAAGCAAAGCCTTTCATACCTTACAACAAAGGTTTTCAGCCGAGTGGTGGCTTCCAAGGTCAAGGGCAAAACAACTTCCAAGGGCAACATCAAGGTAACAGGTTTATACGCCAAACTACCCTTCGGGATTTGCACATCAGCAACAGCAACAGATGCAACAACAAGTTGACCCAGTTCAGGCCATGTTTCAACAGCTGATCCAAGGTCAAGCCTCTACAAACCAGAAGTTTGCCGAGATGAACACTCGTTTAGACTCGTCTCTCACTGACTTATCCACTCAGATCACCAACTTAAACAACAAAATTAAGCAGCTCGAGAAGGGAAAGGCGAGTACAAGTGGTCAAAATAGCCTATTGGGCAATTGTGAGCAGAACCCTAAGGAATATGCCAACACCATCACGTTAAGAAGCGGAAAGGAGCTTGCACCTATGGTTACTCCCAAGAACAACGAGGACGTTGTAATTCAAGAGGGGGAGGGTAAGCCTTCAGCTTATGAAGAGATCAACTTTGACAATGTCTGGATTCAAGGGCCAAGAAGAGGAGACAAAGCGGTTGTTGAGAAAAAGCGGAGCAAACTACTAAGGAGAAGGATGCTTACGTACCTCCACCGTATGTACCTAAGCTGCCTTTTCCTCGCCATTTCAAGAAGCAACTCATAGAGAAGCATAGAGTCTTGTTTGAGAAGCATCTTTAGGACGTAGAGATCAAGCTACCTCTCCTGGACTGCCTTGCAATGATGCCTAAATGCACCAAATTCTTCAAAAACACTCTCGTGAAGAAGAATAAGGAAGGTAAGGAACTGCTTGTTCTTAGTGAAGAGTGTAGTGCTGTGCTACATAAGGAAATAGTCTCTAAGAAGTTGGGAGACCCTGGAAGCTTCACTATACCCTGCGCTTTAGGTCCTTTGGAGTTCAAGAGTTGCCTTTGTGATCTCGGAGCTAGCATAAATCTGATGCCTCATTCCGTGGCAAAGAAACTCGGCTTCACCCGTTTCAAGGACTGTAGAATCTCGTTGGTACTAGCTGACAGGAGTGTGAGGTTACCCGTAGGATTGCTTGAGGACTTGCCAGTGAAGATCAGTGGAGTGAACGTGCCTACAGACTTCGTTGTGTTGGAAATGGATGAAGAGCCAAAGGATCCACTCATTCTCGGTAGACCTTTCTTGGCTACCGCCGGCGCCATAATAGACGTCAAGAACGGGATGATTGCCTTGCACTTGGGTAAAGATATAAGGCTAGACTTCGATATCAATGAGGTTTTGAAAAAGCCTACGATACAAGGGCAAGCTTTCTACATTGATACATTGGATGCCTTAGCGGATGAGTTGCTGGAAGAGCTGGCTCAGGAAGATCATTTGAAGCTGGCACTGACTAAGGAGCCAGGAGAGTTTGGTTATGTGGATCAGAGGAATCAGGAGTACGTCAACTTGCTTGATTCGAGAAAGTTGTGCTTGAAGATGTAGGCGTTTGCCTAGAGATCGACTCCAAGATCGATGACATTACTCGATCCAGGGGCCAATGATAAGCAGTTTCTTTGCAAGGGTGAGTATGCAATGAGGTTATCAAACTCAAATGCAAGACAGGTCGTAGCACAGTATTCAAGAGAGAGTCAATCCACACCTAGGATGATAGAAAATACAAAGAGAATGCAAGGACTATGCAAATCTAAGCGAAACGAGATAGGTTTTGAGAAAATCCCTAAAAACTAGATGCAGTGACTAAATGGAATGCAGATCTATTTTAAAATTACCAGGAATGATCAAACTACCATGAGGAACAAACATAATAATTAAAGGACAAAGCTACGAATTACTAAAATTCGACTAGTGGATCGACCATGGGATCGACCACTAGATCGAGCAATAACGATCGATCTCGTCTAAAAATGCAAGAACAGTAAAACTAACGATCAGTAGGCTATCAAAGATCAAGAGAATAACGAGAGAAGATGTAAAGATGCTAAAAGAGAGGGCCTAGGGTTGAGATTCATGGTCAGGGGTTTCAAAGGTTCGACCTTAGGTTGAAAACTTTAAATCGACTCACTTTGTGAGAATCTTTAAGCCTTGAAAACTAAGTAAGATCTATCCGTGGCTTTCAGTATAGATCATTCCTTCATCCTCTCCTCTAAACCCATGGCTTTTGGTGGAAAGAGAGGCCGAAGGGCATGGAAAACAGATTTCAAACGAGTGGCTTAACTAGTCCCCCAAACTTCCAAGGCTTTTGGGAAGGGGTAACTAGTCTCTAGGGTGTGATCTTCAGAGGTCCCTGGATTCTGTCAAGGTAAGGAACCTCTCGGATCATAAAGCTCTTGGCGTGAGAGTCTTTAAGCTTTGAGAACTCGACACCCTAGAAGAGATAGCCATTAAACACTTAGAAAAACCCCAAGATCGAAACCTTTTTGACCCCTTAGATCCTCTCAACCCCGAATCCAAATGAACTACTCACTACACATAAGATAAATCAAGCAAAGCATGGAAAAGGAAACGATGAACATGAAAAGAAAACTAGATTAAGCTGAAAAAGATTCGATTACAAAAGATTAGAAAAACTCAAAGTTGGACAATGGTGTATTTCTCCAAAACCAGAGAGAAAAAACATAAAAAAGATAAGGATGAAAAGTTGTCTGGGAAAAGGATGTCGCCGCCTTCCCAAAATGTCGAAAACAAGCTGATGGTCCCCCCCTCGCTAGCGGCCAAAAGCGGTTGAAAGGACAGAGATCGACTCCGGGATCGAGCGGCTCTCTCGATCATCTTCGGACATCGTGTCTTCAACTTGATCTGGGTCTCGATCATCTTCGGAGGATCGAGTGTTGCATCCGATATCGGTATCGATCTTCGGTTGGATCGAGTGGTGTACTCGATCCGGCTCTCGCTCTGCATGGCGTCATTTACGTCCGTACCATTTGATCGATTGCTTCACTCGATCTTCGTCTTGATCATTCTCCTTGGATCGCCTGGTCTTCTCGATCTTCTGGTCGATCTCATCCTAGATCGACCTGCCATGCTCGATCTGTTCCTCGATCTCTGATCCTTAGCACATATCCGAGCTTCCAGCAACCGCTACAACAGCTTCAGCACGTCCACGACTCCAAAGCAGCCAGAAACAACCTGAATGTGATGCAAAATGCAAGGAACATACATATGCTAGTGCAAGAATGCTCTAGGACTCTAAGTGATGCAATCTAATCTAAAATGTGATGTAAATGCATGAAAAGCTAGCTAATGTGTATGCAAAATGTATGTAATATGCAGTAACATCAACTCCCCCAAACTTACTTCTTGCTTGCCCTCAAGCAACAGAAAATAAGTAAGGAAGAGAGGTTTTAAGAAAAACGAATGGGGCTTAAGCTTCTTGCAAAGGTGCCTTTCAAATGAATCAATCTCAATGTCCTAGTTAACAGTTCTAAAATGCTATGCACACACTCATACTCCAAAGAACTTAGCCATACTCATCACACAAAGAAATTCAGATCATGACTCTCCTATTCCTAACAATCAAAGAAACTCATCCTTTAACATTCATTAACATCCGAACCATGAATCAAACTTATGCACTTTAAAATAAAACACATTTGGCTAAGGGTGTAGGTTATGAGCATTGAATGATCTCATTTGAAAAGGGTTTTCAATCAAAACAAGGGTTTCTCTCAAAAATGGCAAGAACTTTATGCATAATGCTAAAGGTGCATACATGATCAGATTCTCATCTACCCATGTAAACTAACAATGATCCTAAACCCCTCTCATTTATCAACTTTCATCCTCACTCACCACTTAGAATCTACCCTTTTTCATCTCAAAGCTTAGCATTCCCCAATTCGAAACAAAAACATTTTTTTAGACTCTTTAGGCTAGTGAAAAGGTTTTGAAAATAACTTTGCTCTTTAATTATTTCTTATTGGTAGCTCTCTTATTTATTTATTTTTTTTCTCTTTTTTATTTTTATTTGGTACTTAGGCTCCTTTTTTTTCTTTTTCTTTTTTTTTTATTTGGGAGAGCTATCTCCTGAAATTTAATAGAGCATATATATAGCTTTTAAACACAACCTTTCACTTAAAACCCAATACTTTCTTTTAAGCACCAAACTCTTTGAAACCGAGAACAAATAGACAAGAAAACAACCCCAATGATCCCCCAAACATATCCTAGGCCTATACCTAGCTTCAAAATGCAAAGCTAGCAATCATATGAGAATCAAATCATGTCGCCTAAACCTAACACTTTATGCTAAGTTCAAAACCGAAAAGAAGGCCTCACAATGATGTCACACAAGAAATATTTGGCTTCAAAGAAGGGTAAAGGTCAAGGTGGGAGTTCTACTTAGGCTCACAAAGAGTGGTAAAAAAGAAGAAGAGAGCCTAAATATTTTAAAATCCATGTGTTCATCTTCAAATGCATAAGGATGATAATTAAAATTTCAGATTAAGGTTTTCACTTATTAGGACAAGTTTCAAATCATGAGAGTTCAATTCAAGTCACGAAAATCATAGCAAGTGATCCAAGCATGGTAAGAACTTACTTTCAAAGCATAAGCAAAGCATTAGAGAACTACTAACTAGGGCATTGAAACAATTCATGAGTATAAAACACCTTTTTAAGAAACTTTAACCCCTTATGCAAATGCAAACAACCTAGATGCTAAGAGAAATTCTAGACTCAATCCTAACATGTTTTGACAAGATGAATGCAACTACATGAATCTTTGAAAAAATTTTAAAAATTTTACCAAGTTTTCATGAACTAAAGACTCAAGGATGCTAAAGGAAAATAAGATCCGAAAACACATGTCAAACCACACCTGTACTCCCCCAAACTTGCTTGACACCGTCCCGGTGGCAAACACATTCGAAGGGGCACCAAAACACAAAGCAAAAAGAAGCAAATATGAGCGGTTATGTACAATGGAAGATGGTTGTTACCTCTGGTCTAGTCTCGGCTGGAACTTGAGGATGTTCCGGAGGAGCTAGATACTATGGTTCTTGGAGAGAATGGCGCGCCGGCTGAATGGTGCTGCCTTGTGTCTCGTGGATGACAACTCCACCGGTTTAGAGCCTCCTCTTCTCGGGTTGGTGAACCTCTTCACTTGTATCCTTCTTAGGCGAGCCTCCTTGAAGTGCCTTGACCTTCTTGGCAAGTTTCTTGAGCATTTTGCCTTGCCACTTGTTGATTTTCCTTTGCATCTCCACAACAGATGCTAGAAACTTCTCTGTTTTGGTTCTCGGCTCAAAGTCTATCTTGGGAAGGGTGTAGGCTTCGGGCATCTTATCTTCCGTGGCTGGAGACCTTGACCTTTGACGAGGAGCAATAGCTGGGGCAGGTGGTCCTCCTAGAGGAGCAAAGCACTCCTCTTCCGTGGGCAAGAACTCGATGTTACCAACACCAAGCAGCTCAGTCTCGTTTCTGTTTGGCAGGATGCACACTCTCTTCTTCTCTTCGTCGTCTATGAAGAGGTAACCATAGAACCCTTCTGCTGGTGTGCGTCCCAAGCTGTCGGTATTCCTCATGTAGGCCTCATCCATGAAAGCTCTGGCTGGTACATGTGCGAAGTCGTGTATAGGCACACCAGCTTGCAAGAATAGAGGAGTGAGGAAGCCGCCAATGAAAGAAGAAGTTGCCTTGCACCGCAAGGCATAAGCCTTGTATTTCACCAAGAAGGCAGCAAGCACACATCCGTAGTTCACCTCGTCGCCGAGGTTATCCTCCATAGGCTCGTCATTTTCATCCGGGTCACACACCAAGTGCTTCACGCCTTGGAACAAGAAGCAAAGCTCGGTCTTTGTGACCGTGGGAGCAACTGATCTTCCGCTAAACGTGTTGGCAATCAGCTTCAGAGTGTAGCTCAGCACCGGGCTTCTCACTCTCTTGATCTTGGCGGTGTTGGATTTGTAGTCCTCGTTGCTAATCAGGTCCCAAAAGTCGTTAGCTCTCTTGAAGGCGGGGAACTCGACCTTGTTGGCATCCGCGTTGAGACCATACGCTTGACATAGCTCGGGGATGGAGAGGCTGTAGGCTTGACGTCCAACCTTGAAGGAGAGGCGACCTTGTGAAGGAACGGGTGTGCTAGGATTCTCGTAACGGAACTCCAACGTGGCAAGGAAGTCTATTGTCACTTCTGGAATGGTTGGGCAATCCATCCGTGACATAACATCTTAGGCCAATGTTCTTTAGGAGTTGGTCGAAATCCCCAAGAATCCCTAGCTTGAACAGCAGCTCCCGATCAGCAAAATTGGTAGGCTCAAACCGAAGCCTTTCAAGCCGTTTCTTGTCCCTCTTCTCATCCTTACTCCATCAGACCCTCTCTTGAACAGACACCTCTTGTCCTTCTCCCTCTTGTGCTGTCTCTTCTCTTGTTCTTTTGGGGGCCATTGTGCCTGAAACAAATTTCTCAAGAGGTTTGATAAGCAAAACGGCGGTATGATGAGAGAAGAAGAGAAGAGAAGGAGAAAGCTTATAACTACTACCCTAGAATTTTGGAGAATTATTAAAAATTATAGCTAAATAAAGGAGAATCAAATCTTTAGATACTAGTAAATCTAGAATTAATCCTTTTCCTTAGCTAAAATTTAAAATTCAAAAACAGCCCTATCTTCTAGAACGATAGCTTGGGAATTAAAAGGAAATTTTCCTCAAAATATTTCATTAAACTCTGAAAATACCTTTGCAAGAATGTTAAAGAACCTTTCCTAGCCTTTGAAAACTGAAAACTCTCACTCTCTTTGTTTAAAATTTTTGAGAAAACAAGAATGAGAGGGTGAGAAGTTGTTGAAAGATTTAAAGACTAGCAAAAGGCAAAACTATGGGTAGTAAAGGTGGTTTTCTGACAAAGTCTTGGTCAAGACACATCTTTCATCGTCAAAGATGCTTGCCTTGACCAAGTTTTGAATTTAAAAATTGGAGGTAAAAGAATAAAGGAGGGAAAGAAAATGTTACCTTGGCATGAGATCGAGTCTGTTTAGTCGATCTAGGACTCGATCTCATGCCCATAATGGCTTAGATCGAGAGGGTTACTCGATTTAAGACTCGATTCATTATGAATCGAGTCTTGGATCGATTGGCTCCCTCGATCGTTGAGATGTTGGCTCCACGGCTAAGTCCTCATGATCGAGCTACGTCCTCGATTTGGGGGTCGATTTGGCATAGATCGAGTGATGGATCGAGTCGAGTGATCAATCTGTCTTTGAAGGATTTTCCCGAGAGAAATTAAATCGGTCAATCCATTTTTGGACCGATCAGTCCTAACTCCAAGAATTTCCCGAGACATTTTAGATATGTCGATCCAGATGGGATCGATCGATCTGTTTTCCTCTAGATCGATCTTATCACTCGTTCTCGTCTAGATCGACTAGCTCCTCTCGATTCACTAACTCGATCTAACAAAGATCGAGTTAGGATTAGTCGATCTAGCACTCGATCTCTAACCTTTCCTTAACCCCTATCGCCTCTTTTGGAATTCAAGATCGAGTGATGGATCGAGTCGAATGATCCATCTGTTTTCAACAGATTTTCCCGAGAGAAATTAGATTGGTCGATCCATTTTGGATCGATCGATCCTTTTTCGTCAAGGTCGAGCTTATCACTCGTTCTCGTCTAGATCGACTGGCTCCTCTCTATTCACTGACTCGATCTAGCAAAGATCGAGTCAGGATCAGTCGATCTAGCACTCGATCTCTAGCCTTTTCTTAACCCTTATCGCCTCTTTTGGACTTCAAGATCAAGGTTTAGACTCCTCATACCTGTTCCTACACACTTGGAAAATAAAAGCATAAAACTGAAAGAGAAAGAAAGCAGAAATATGTACAGGATAGACATGGGAATGCCTCCCAAGTGCGCTTTCTTTAACGTCTTTAGCTAGACTTTACTTGGTTTTTGCGGATGGTGGGTCTTGGAGAAGCACCGAGGTACTCTCCTTGTCATAGCTGTCTGCCAAGTAAGGCTTGACTCTGTGTCCGTTGACGGTGAATGCACTGCCACTCTTTCCCATCAATGTAACAGCTCCATAAAGCAACACTTCTTGGATCACAAACGGCCCGCTCCACCTTGACTTAAGCTTTCCCGGGAAGAGTTTAAGTCTTGAATTGTACAGCAACACTAAACCTCCTTCCTTAAGCTCCTTGGCAACCAACTTCTTGTCATGAGCTTCCTTAGTCCGCTCCTTGTATATCCGAGAGCTCTCATAAGCGTTCAGTCTTAACTCGTCCAGTTCATGTAGCTGAATAAGGCGCCCCTCTTGAGCAGTTTTGAGATCAAAGTTCCACCTCTTCACAGCCCACAACGCACGGTGTTCCAGCTCAACCAGGAGATGACAGCCCTTGCCATATCGTAGAGTGAAAGGGGTTGTACCAATCGGTGTTTTGAAGGCGGTACGGTAAGCCCAAAGAGCGTCGTCCAGCTTCACTGCCAAGTCTTTCCTTGTTGCTCCGACAGTCTTCTCCAGTATAGCCTTGATTTGCCGGTTGGAGACTTCCACTTGACCGCTTGTTTGAGGATGATACGGTGTAGCCACCTTATGCTTAACGCCATACTTTCTCAAGAGGTCCTCAAAGACCTTGTTTATGAAGTGGCTTCCTCCATCGCTTATGACCACCTTAGGTACCCCAAACCTCGGGAAAATGATCCTCTTGAACAGCTTGATCACCACCTTAGAGTTGTTTGTAGGGGAAGCAACAGCCTCAACCTATTTAGAGACATAATCCACTGCTACTAAGATGTATTTGTTGCCGTATGAAGAAGGAAATAGCCCCATGAAGTCTATGCCCCATGCGTCGAACACGTCAACCTCGAAGATGGGAACCTGAGGCATTTCGTTCCTCTTAGTGATATTCCCTGCTCGTTGACATGCCTCACAGCTCTTCACAAACTCGTGTGCATCTTTGAAGATGGATGGCCACCAGAAACCGGCTTGCAACACTTTCATGGCAGTTTTGAATGAAGCGAAGTTTCCTCCGTAGGAAGAGCCATGGCAGTGATAGAGGATATCTCTAGCTTCTTCCTTCGTAACACACCTCCGGTACAAACTGTCCACTCCTCTCTTGTATAAGTAGGGCTCGTCCCAAAAGTAGTTACTAGCCTCTCTCATGAACCGCTTCTTATGATAGCTGTTGAGATGTGTTGGCTTCTCACCACATGCTAAATAGTTCACGACATCAGCATACCACGGTAGATCCTCCTCTTTGAAACTCAACACCTCTTCAAACCGCCCCTCTAGCTTTCCACAAACAGCCGTGGCGATCGCCATGAGTTGCTCTTCTGGAAGAGAGTCATCTAAGGGGAGAGACTCGTTCCTTAGCCGTGAGAGATGGTCAGCGACTCCGTATTCTATTCCCTTTTTGTCTTTAATCTCCATGTCAAACTCCTGGAGCAAGAGAATCCACCTCAAGAGCCGTGGCTTAGTGTCCTTCTTCGAATAGATGTATTGCAAAGCAGCGTGATCCATGTAGACAATAGCTTTGGAACCAACAAGATATGACCGGAACTTCTCAAAGGCGAACACCACTGCAAGCAACTCCTTCTCCGTAGTAGTGTACCTTGTTTGCGTGTCATCCAAGGTTCTTGAAGCATAGTAGATCACGTGTAGCTTCTTGTATTTCTTCTGACCAAGAACGGCTCCTACGGCGTAGTCACTAGCATCGCACATGATCTCAAAGGGTAGAGACCAGTCTGGTGCTTGAACTATAGGGGCTGATGTAAGGGCTTCCTTGATGGTCACAAAAGCTCGCAAACACTCCTCATCAAACACAAACTCAGCTTCTTTGCACAACAACCGTGTAAGAGGATGTGCAATCTTGGAGAAATCCTTGATGAAGTGCCTATAGAACCCGGCGTGTCCCAAAAAACTTCTGACTCCCTTAACGTTAACCGGCGGCTCAAGACCCATCATGACTTCCACTTTAGCCTGATCAACCTCAATGCCCTTCTCTGATATCTTATGACCAAGCATGATCCCTTCTTTGACCATAAAGTGGCATTTCTCCCAGTTTAGCACCATGTTTGTCTCTTCACAACGCTTTAGTACCCTGCAAAGATTCAACAAACACGCAGAAAAGGACACACCATAGACAGTGAAGTCATCCATAAACACCGCTACCATCTCTTCTATTAGATCGGAGAAGATCGACATCATACACCGCTGAAATGTAGCCGGTGCATTACACAATCCAAACGGCATCCTTCATATGCGAAGGTACTGTAGGGACATGTGAAGGTCGTCTTCTCCTGATCATTTGGGTGAATTGGTATCTGAAAGAAACAGCTTTACCCATCGAGAAAACAGTAGTAAGGGTGATTAGCAAGTCTCTCAAGCATTTGATCAATAAAAGGCAAAGGGAAATGATCTTTCCTAGTCGCAAGGTTAAGTTTCCTATAATCAATACACATCCTATGACCAGTAATGGTTCTAGTAGGAATAAGCTCATCTTTATCATTCCTTATGACCGTGATCCCTCCCTTCTTAGGCACCACGTGTACAGGAGAAACCCACGTGCTGTCACTTATGGGATAGATCACGTCAGCCTCTAAAAGCTTAAGGATTTCTTTCTTAACAACCTCTTTCAAATTAGGATTCAAACGCCTTTGATGTTCTATAGGAGAGGCGTTCTCATTATCCAAGTGAATCCTGTGAGTGCAAAGCATCGGTGAAAGGACCTTGATGTCACTTAAAGAGTACCCAATGGCCTTTCTATACTTTCTCAGCTCAGTCAGGAGCGAGTGCAACTCATCATCACTTAAGTTTTCATTCACAATCACGGGATAGGTGTTATTAGGTGATGTCATTGCATTTTGCATACAATTTGCATACTCATTAGATAGTTTTTCATGCATTTGTATCATGTATTAGGTTAGATTGCATCACTTAGGGTCCTAGAGCATTCTTGCATCAGCATGTGCATATTCTCGGCATTTTGCATCCATTTCAGGTTGTTTCTGGTTGCTTTGGAGTCATGGAGGTTCGTGGAGGTGTGGAGGCCGATGTAGCAGTTCATGGGAGCTCGGGAACGTGCTAAGGACCAGTGATCGAGGAGTAGATCGAGCATGGCCGGTCGATCTAGGAGTTGATCGACCAGAAGATCGAGCCAGCTAGGCGATCCAAGGATAATGATCGAGACGGAGATCGAGTGAAGCAATCGATCAATCGGTACGGACGTAAATGATGCCATGCAGAGCGAGAGCCAGATCGAGTACACCACTCGATCCACCCGAAGATCGATACCGAGATCGGATGCAACACTCGATTCACCGATGAAGATCGAGACCCAGATCGAGCCGAAGACACGATATCCGGATATGATCGAGAGAACAACTTGATCTAATGGTCGATCTCTGTCCTTTCAACCGTTTTTGGCTGTTAGCGAAGGGGGGACCATTGGATTGTTTAGACATTTTAGGCAAGGCGGCGAGATGCTTTTGGAACAACTTTTAGATTTCTTATCTTTTCTTTCATGTTTTCTCTCTCGTTTTCGCAAGAACGCCATTGTTGAACCAGTTTTCTTTTGAAGCTTCTGTATTCAAATCCTTATCGTTTGATCTAGTCTTTCTTTCATGTCTATCGTTTCATTTCTTCTGCTTTGCTTGATTTACTTTATGAGTAGTGAGTAGTTTACTTTGGGTTCGGGGTTGAGAGGATTGAAGGGTAGAAAAGGTTCGATCTTGGTTTGTTTTCTAAACGTTTTTAAGGCTATCTCTTCTAAGGTGTTGAAGGCTTAATGCTTGAAGACTCTCACGCCAATAGCTTCATGATCCGAGAGGTCCCTTACCTTGACAGGATCCAGGGGCCTCGAGAGATCACACCTTAGAGACTAGTTACCCCTTCCCAAAAGCCCTGGAAGTTTGGGGGACTAGTTAAGCCATTACTCGAAATCTGTGATCCAGGGGCCTCGAAAGATCACACCTTAGAGAGGATGAAAGAGTGATCTATACCGAAAGCCACGGATAGATCTTGTTTTGTTTTCGAGGCTTAGAGATCCTCACCAAGTGAGTCGATCTAAAGTTTCAAACCCAAGATCGATCCTTGAAACCCTTTATTTGAATCTCAACCCTAAAGCCCTTTCTCTTAGCATATTTACGTCTCATTTCATCTTTTGCTAGTTACCTGACAGCATCCTGGTCTTTAGATTCATTGTTCTTACGGTTTTAGACGAGATCGATCGTTTCTGCTCGATCTAGTGGTCGATCTTGAGGTCGATCCACTAGTCGAATTTTAACAATTCGAAACTCTTTCCTTTAATTTATCTGTTTGTTTCTCGTGGTAACTGCCTCCTTTCTAGTATTTTTAAAATAGGTTTCACTCTGTTTAAGTTGCTGCATTTAGTTTTTAGAATATTTCCCATAAATTGTCTTATTTGCTTAGATTTGTCTTAGACCTTGCATTCTCTGTGGATTCTCTATCATCTAGAAGTGGAGTGACACTCTCCTGCTTGCTTTACTACAACATTTCGTGCACTAGAGTTTTGATAGCCTCTCTGCTGCATTAGAGCATAAGAAAACAGCTTATCAAATGGCGCCGTTGCCATTCTAGGTTGCTTAGAGAACATAGAGATTTGGGTCTTAGCAAAGACTAAGTCTTTACCTTTTTCAAGTTACTAATCATACTACTCTAAACCGTGTGTTTTCAGGTACATGAATCTTCGTTCAAGGGGAGACAACAATCTACTACAGCCCTTAGACAACATTCATCAGCTTGGTCACTCACGGCAAAGGAGAGTCAGAGATCAAACAAGAGCCTTTGAGGAGATTGTTCAACACGGTCTGGTTAACTTTGAAGACATGGCTGAACACGAGCATCCAGAAGGACCTCCTCCAGCAGGACGGGGCAATGGAAACCCCCAACACGCGGCTAGACCTCCGAGGATCATAGGAGCCGGAGATGCTCCCAATACCCACCACAATAGGTTTGGGATCACTCCTCCTCCAGTACAAAACAATAACTTCGAGATCAAGCCGGGTTTCATCTCCATGGTGCAAAACAACAAGTTCCACGGCTTAGCAATGGAAGACCCCTTGGAGCACTTGGACAATTTCGAGCAAGTATGTGGAAAGATAAAGATCAACGGTATATCAGAAGATGCTTTCAAGCTACGTCTCTTCCCCTTTTCACTCGGAGACAAAGCTAGACATTGGGAGAAGACCCTACCACAAGGCACCATCACATCATGGGCTGAGTGTAAGAAGGCTTTCCTCTCAAAGTTCTTCTCAAGCACCAGGACTGCTCGGTTGAGAAGCGAAATCAGCGGTTTCACTCAAAGGAACAACGAGACATTCAATGAGGCTATGGAGCGTTTCAAAGATTACACGATCCAATGTCCTCATCACGGGTTCAGTGAGGAGACTCTACTCAGTACCATATACCGTGGAGCTTCACCAAAGATCCGGTTGTTGCTCGATACAGCTAGCAAAGGGAACTTCCTCGGTCAAGAGGTTGAAGAGGGTATGGAGCTGATAGAAAACCTGGCGTTGAGTGATGGAAACTATGCCGAGGATTATGACCGAGCACCAAGAGGATCAGAATTAGAGTCTCACAAGAAGGAGCTCAAATCATTGCATGAGAAGATTGACAAGTTGGTCTTAGCTAATCAGAAGCATGTTCACTTCGTTGGTGAAGCTGATGAGAACCAAGAGGAGTTAGAGCTAAGCCAAGAAGAAGCAAATTGGGTGGCTGGACAGAACAACTACAAGTCTCAAGGCTACAACCAAGGCTACCAGAACAACAACCTCTCTTACCAGAGCACCAACGTAGCCAACCCTAAAGATCAGGTGTACCCTGCTCAACAAGCTAAACCTTTCATCCCCTACAACAAAGGTTTTCAACCGAGTAGTGGATTCCAAGGTCAAGGGCAAGGCAACTTCCAAGGGCAACAACAACAAAACAAGGGTTATACTCCTAACTACCCTCCGGGCTTTGCACCTCAGCAACAACAACCGATGCAACAACAAGTTGATCCGGTTCAAGCAATGTTCCAACAGCTAATACAAGGGCAAGCTTCTACCAATCAGAAGTTCACTGAAATGAACACTAGGCTCGATTCATCCTTAACCGACTTCTCCACTCAAATCACAAACCTCAACAACAAGATAAGGCAGCTGGAGAAGGGTAAAACAAGCACGAGTGGTCAGAACAGCCTTCCGAGAAAGTGTGAGCAAAACCCCAAGGAGTATGCCAATGCTATTACATTGAGAAGTGGCAAAGAGATTGAACCTCCGGTCTCTACAAAGAACAACGAGGACGTTGTAATTCAAGAGGGGGAGGGTAAACTTTCGGCTGATAATGAGGAGATCAACTTTGACAACGTGTGGATTCAAGGACCGAGAAGAGGTGACAAGGCATTCGTTGAGAAGAAAGCTGAGAAAACCACCAAGGAGAAGAATGACTACGTGCCCCCACCTTACGTACCAAAGTTGCCATTTCCGGGTCGTTTCAAAAAGCAGCTAATAGAGAAGCACCGAATTCTGTTTGAGAAGCACCTGAGAGACGTGGAGATAAAGCTGCCTCTTGTAGACTGTCTCGCTATGATGCCCAAGTGCGCCAAGTTTTTCAAGGACACCCTTGTGAAGAAGAACAAAGAAAGCAAAGAGGTACTTGTGCTAAGCGAAGAGTGTAGTGCGGTTATTCATAAGGAAATAGTGCCTAAGAAACTGGGAGATCCTGGAAGCTTCACTATACCTTGTGCTTTGGGTCCTCTAGAGTTCAAGAGTACCTTGTGTGTTCTCGGAGCTAGCATAAACTTGATGCCTCACTCCGTGGCTAAGAAGCTTGGTTTTACTCGGTTTAAAGAATGTCGGATATCATTGGTGCTGGCTGATAGGAGCGTGAGATTACCAGTTGGGTTGCTTGAAGACTTACCGATGCGAATCAGTGGTGTGAACGTACCTACAGACTTTGTAGTGTTGGAGATGGACGAGGAGCCGAAAGACCCACTCATCTTAGGTAGACCACTCCTTGCAACCGCCGGAGCTATAATAGATGTGAAGAATAGGAAGATTGCCATGCATTTGGGGAAAGAGATCAGGCTAGACTTTGACATCAACAAGGTTCTAAAGAAGCCAACCATTGAAGGACAAGCTTTCTATATTGAAACGATGGATGCTCTAGCGGATGAGTTATTGGAAGAGCTAGCTCTAGAAGACCATTTGAAGCTAGCACTCACTAAGGAGCCAGGGGAGTTTGGCTATGTGGACCAGAGAACCCAAGAGTACGTGAACCTGCTGGATTCGAGGAGGATCATCAAGAATGAAGAAGGTTGCTGCCTAGAGATCGACTCCGAGATCGACGCTATCACTCGATCCAGGAGTCAGATCGACAAGTCAATCGAGAACTCAACTCGATCCGGTGCAACAATCGACCAACAGATCGAGAATGATGCTCGATCAGGAGAAACAATCGAGTCGACGATCGAGAAAGACCTCCCGATCATTTTGGAGTCCAATCAAGAGATCGACTCAGCGTCTCGATCCCTTACTCGATCCATATCAAATCGAGTAAGTGAATCGAGTGAAATGGCTCGATCTAGACGACATCGAGAGGAGAATCGACCGGGGGACTCGATCACAGAAGGGATATCGATAAAGGAAAGCAGTCTGAAGGGCCATGCATCGAGTTCAAGGGAGAGTTCTAAGGAGGTGAACAACAACAACAGCCACGAGGATGACTGGAGTGAGCTGTTAGCCCCAAAGGTGGACCTTAAGGAGCTCCCAAAAGGGCTAAGGTATGCTTTCTTAGGACCTAATGACACCTATCCCGTGATAGTAAATGAAAACCTTAGTGATGATGAGTTGCACTCGCTCTTAACTGAGCTGAGAAAGTATAGGAAGGCCATTGGGTACTCTTTAAGCGACATCAAAGGCCTTTCACCAATGCTTTGCACTCATAGGATTCACTTGGATAATGAGAACGCCACTTCTGTAGAACATCAAAGGCGTTTGAATCCTAACTTGAAAGAGGTTGTTAAGAAGGAAATCCTTAAGCTTTTAGAGGCTGACGTGATCTATCCCATAAGTGACAGCACGTGGGTCTCCCCTGTACACGTGGTGCCTAAGAAGGGAGGGATCACGGTCATAAGGAATGAAAAGGATGAACTTATCCCTACTAGGACCATTACTGGTCATAGAATGTGTATTGACTATAGAAAGCTTAACCTTACGACTAGAAAAGACCATTTCCCTTTGCCTTTTATTGATCAAATGCTTGAGAGACTTGCAAATCACCCTTACTACTGTTTTCTCGATGGGTATAGCGGTTTCTTTCAAATTTCTATTCACCCAAACGATCAGGAGAAAACGACTTTTACATGTCCCTACGGTACCTTTGCATATCGAAGGATGCCGTTTGGATTGTGTAATGCACCGGCTACCTTTCAGCGGTGTATGATGTCGATCTTCTCCGATCTTATAGAGGAGATGGTAGAGGTGTTTATGGATGACTTCTCTGTTTATGGTGCGTCCTTTCCTGCGTGTTTGTTGAATCTTTGCAGGGTACTTAAACGTTGTGAAGAGACAAACCTGGTGCTGAATTAGGAGAAATGCCACTTCATGGTCAAGGAAGGGATAGTGCTCGGTCACAAGATTTCAGAGAAGGGTATTGAAGTTGATCAGGCTAAGGTTGAGGTTATGATGGGTCTAGAGCCGCCGGTTAATGTTAAAGGGATCAGAAGCTTCTTGGGACACGCATGGTTCTATAGGCGCTTCATCAAAGATTTCTCCAAGATTGCACGCCCTCTTACACGGCTGTTGTGCAAGGAAGCTGAGTTTGTATTCGATGAGGAGTGTTTGAAGGCTTTCGTGACCATCAAGGAAGCCCTCACATCAGCCCCTATAGTCCAAGCACCAGACTGGTCTCTCCCTTTTGAGATCATGTGTGATGCTAGTGACTACGCCGTAGGAGCCGTCCTTGGTCAGAAGAAAGACAAGAAGCTACATGTGATCTATTATGCTTCAAGGACCTTGGATGACACGCAATCACGATACACCACTACGGAGAAGGAGCTGCTTGCATTAGTCTTCGCATTTGAGAAGTTCAGATCATATCTCGTTGGCTCCAAAGCTATTGTATACACGGATCATGCTGCTCTACGATACATATACTCGAAGAAAGACACTAAGCCTCCGCTCTTAAGATGGATTCTGTTACTCCAGGAGTTTGACATGGAAATTAATGACAAGAAGGGGATAGAAAATGGAGTCGCTGACCACCTCTCAAGGCTAAGGATCAACGAGTCTCTCCCCTTAGATGACTCTATTCCAGAAGAGCAGCTTATGGTGATTACTACTGCTGTTTGTGGGAAGCTAGAAGGAAGGTTTGAGGAAGGGTTGAGTTTTAAAGAGGAGGATCTACCATGGTATTCTGATGTGGTGAACTACCTAGCGTGTGGTGAGGAGCCAACACATCTCAACAGCTATCACAAGAAGAGGTTTTTGAGGGAGGCTAGTGACTACTTTTGGGATGAGCCTTACCTATACAAAAGAGGAGTAGACAGCTTGTACCGGAGAGGTGTTACAAAGGAAGAAGCCAGGGATATCCTCTATCATTGCCATGGTTCTTCCTATAGAGGACACTTCGCTTCATTCAAGACTGCCACGAAAGTGTTGCAAGCCGGTTTCTGGTGGCCCTCCATTTTTAAAGATGCACACGAGTTTGTGAAGAGCTGTGAGGCATGTCAGCGAGCAGGGAACATAACTAAGAGGAATGAAATGCCTCAAGTTCCCATCTTCGAGGTTGACGTGTTCGATACGTGGGGTATTGACTTCATGGGGCCTTTCCCTTATTCATACGGCAACAAGTACATCTTAGTAGCTGTGGATTATGTCTCCAAATGGGTTGAGGCTGTTGCTTCCCCTACAAATGACTCTAAGGTTGTGATCAAGCTGTTCAAGAGTGTCATCTTCCCAAGGTTTGGGGTACCCAAGGTTGTTATAAGTGATGGAGGAAGCGACTTTATAAACAAGGTCTTCGAGAGCCTCTTGAGAAAGTATGGGGTTAAGCGTAAGGTGGCTACACCGTATCATCCTCAAACAAGCGGTCAGGTGGATGTCTCCAACAGGCAAATCGAAGCTATTTTGAAGAAGACCGTTGGAGCAACAAGGAAGGACTGGTCAGTGAAGCTAGACGATGCTCTTTGGGCTTACCGTACTGCTTTCAAGACGCCGATTGGTACAACTCCTTTCACTCTACTCTATGGCAAGGGCTGTCGCCTCCCGGTTGAGCTGGAGCACCGCGCGTTGTGGGCTGTGGAGAGGCTGAACTTTGATCTCAAGACGGCTCAGGAGAGGCGCCTTATTCAGCTACACGAACTGGACGAGTTGAGGTTGAATGCTTACGAGAGCTCTAAGATCTACAAGGAGTGGACTAAGGAGGCTCATGACAAGAAGTTGGTTGCCAAGGAGCTTAAGGAAGGAGGACTGGTGTTGCTGTACAACTCGAGGCTTAAACTCTTCCCGGGCAAGCTGAAATCAAGGTGGAGCGGACCGTTCGTGATTCAAGAGGTTTTGCCGTATGGAGCTGTTACTCTGATGGGAAGAAGTGGTAGTGCATTCACCGTCAACGGACACAGAGTCAAGCCCTACTTGGCTGACAGCTTTGACAAGGAAAGCACCTCAGTGCTTCTCCAAGACCCACCATCCGCCTAGACCAAGTAAGGTCTAGCTAAAGACGTTAAAGAAAGCGCACTTGGGAGGCATTCCCATGTTTATCTTGTACATACTTCTGCTTTCATTTCTCTTTCAGTTTTATGTTTTTATGTTGCAAGTGTGTAGGAACAGGTATAAGGAGTCTAAACCTTGACTTTGAGGTCCAAAAGGGGCAATAGGGGTTAAGATAAGGCTAGAGATAGAGTGCTAGATCGACTGATCCTGGCTCAATCTTTGCTAGATCGAGTCAGTGAATCGAGAGGAGTCAGTCGATCTAGATGAGAACGAGTGACAAGATTGACCTTGACGAAAAAGGATCGATCGATCCAAATCGGATCGACCGATCAAATTTCTCTCGGGAAAATCTGTTGAAAATTGATCGATCACTCGACTCGATCCACCACTCGATCTATGCCAAATCGACCTCTAAATCGAGGACATAGATCGATCAGAGGGACTTAGCCGAGGAGCAAACATCTCAATGATCGAGAGAGCCAATCGATCCAGGACTCGATTCACCTTGAATCGAGTCTCAAATCGAGTAACCCTCTCGATCTAAGCCATTTTGGGCATGAGATCGAGTCATAGATCGACCAAAAGGACTCGATCTCATGCCGAGGTAACAATTTTCTTTCCCTCCTTTACTCCTTTCCCTCCAATTTTTAAATTCAAAACTTGGTCAAGGCAAGCATCTTTGACCATGAAAGATGTGCCTTGACCAAGACTTTTGTCAGAAACCACCTTTGACCACCCATTGTTTTGTTTTGCTAAAGTCTTTAAATATTTCAAACTATCTCTCACCCTCTCATTCCTGTTTGCTCGAGATTTTTCACAAACAGAGTGAGAATTTTAAGATTTCAAAGAGCTAGCAAAGATATCCTACCTCTTGCAAAGGTATTTTCAAAGATTTAGTGATTTAATTTTAAGAAAATCTCCTTAAATATCGCAAGATCTTGTTTTAGGATATAGGATCAGTTTTGATTTTTTAAAATTAGCTAAGTAAAAGGAAAAATTCTGAATCTTCAGTATCTAAAAGATTTGATTCTCTTTTATGTAGCTATGATTTTAATTTAATCCCCAAAATTCTAGGGTAGTTTTTATATATTCTCTCCTTCTCCTCTCTCATTCTCATCAAATCGCCACTTGCTAATCATTCTCTTTAGAATTTTGTTTCAGGAACAATGGCACCAAAGAGAACAAGAGAGGAGCAAGCACAAGAAGGAGAAGGACGAGAATTGGTGGCTCAAGAGAGGGTCCGGTGGAGCAAAGATGAAAAGAGGGATAAGAAGAGGCTTGAGAGGCTCCGGTTTGAACCTACAAAGTTTGCTGATCGAGAGCTTTTGTCCAGGCTCGGGATCCTTGGGGACTTCGACCAACTCCTCAAGAACATTGGTTTGAGATGCTTGTCGCGGATGGACTGCCCTACCATTCCCGAGGTGACGATAGATTTCCTTGCCACCTTGGAGTTCCGGTATGAGAATCCGAGTGCACCTGTCCCTTCCCAAGGCCGTCTCTACTTCAAGGTTGGCCGTCAAGCTTACACACTATCCATCCACGAGCTATGCCAAGCCTACGGTCTCAAGGCTGATGCATACAAGGTCGAGTTCCCAGCCTTCAAGAAAGCCGACAAGTTTTGGGACCTGATCAGCAATGAAGACTACAAAGCCAACACGGCCAAGATCAAGAGGGTTAGGAGTCCGGTGCTGAGGTATACTCTGAAGCTGATTGCCAATACATTCAGTGGAAGGTCTGTTGCTCCTACCGTCACGAAGACGGAGCTGTGCTTCCTTTTCCAAGGCGTGAAGCACTTGGTGTCTGATCCGGATGCGAATGATGAGCCCATAGAAGATGAACTCGGCGATGAAGTGAATTATGGATGTGTGCTTGCGGCTTCTCTGGTGAAGTACAAGGCTTATGCCTTACGGTGCAAGGCAACCTCTTCCTACATTGGCGGTTTCCTTACTCCTTTGTTCGTGCAAGCCGGTGTGCCCATCCATGACTTTGCTCACGTCCCAAACAGAGCTTTCATGGGTGAAGCATACATAAGAAACACTGATAGCTTGGGACGCACGCCAGCAGAAGAGTTTTATGCTTACCTCTTCATAGATGATGAAGACAAGAAGAGAGTGTGCATCCTCCCCAACAAAGATGAGACCGAGCTGCTTGGTGTTGGGAACATCGAGTTCTTGCCCACGGAGGAAGAATGCTTTGCCCCTTTAGGAGGACCGCCTGCTTCAGCCATTGCCCCGCGCCAAAGGTCATAGTCTCCGGGTACAGAAGACGAGATGCCCGAAGTTTACACACTTCCCAAGCTGGACTTTGAGCCGAGGACCAAAACCGAGAAGTTCTTAGCCTCGGTTGTGGAGATGCAGCGGAAGATCAACAAGTGGCAAGGGAAGATGCTTAAGAAGCTGGGGAAGAAGGTCAAACAACTCCAAGGAGGCCAGCCTAAGCCAGCTACAAGCCAAGAGATACAACAACCCGAGAAGAGTAGACTCTCAACCGGAGGAGTTGTTATCCGCGAGACCCAAGGAGACAACATTCAGCAAGTGCGTCACTCCCTCCAAGAAACAGGCAACAAAGGAAAAGCAACAATCTCTAGCTCCTCTGGAACATCCTCAAGTTCCAGCCGAGCCTAGACAAGAGGTAACAACCTTCTTCCACTGTATATAACCACTCATGTTTGTTTCTTGCATTGTGTTTGTTTGCTCCTTCGGATGAGTTTGCCACCGGGACGGTGTCAAGCAAGTTTGGGGGAGTACTTGTGTGATTTAATCTTGTGTTCTTTGATCTTATTTTCCTTTTTGCATCCTTGAGTCTTAGTTCATGAAAAATTGGTAAAATTTTTAAAATTTTTTTCGAAGAATCATGTAGTTGCATTCATCTCTTTAAAAACATGTTAGGATTGAGTCTAGAATTTCCCATATCACCTAGGTTGTTTGCATTTTGCATAAGGGGTTAGAATTTCTTAAAAAAGGTGTTTTACTTATGAATCATTTCAATGCCCTAGTTAGTAGTTCTCTAATGCTTTGTTTATGCTTTGAAAGAAAGTTCTAACCATGCTTGGATCACTAGTTAGGATTTTCGTAGCTTGAATTGAACTCTCATGATTTGAAACTCATCCTACTAAGTGAAAACCTTAATTTGAAAATCTAATTATCATTCTTATGCATTCGAAAATGAACACATGGTTTTAAAATATTTAGGCTCTCTTCTTCCTTTTTTCCACTCTTTGTGAGCCTAAGTAGAACTCCCTCCTTGAACCTTACCCTCCTTTGAAGCCAAATGTTCTTGTGTGACATCTTTGTGAGGCCTTATTTTCGGTTTGAACTTGGCATAAAGTGTTAGGTTTAGGCGACATGATTTGGTTTTCATAATTGATTGCTAGCTTTGCATTTTGAAGCTAGGTATAGGCTTAGGATAAGTTTGGGGGATCATTGGGGTTGCTTTCTTGTATATTTGTTTTCGGTTCAAAAGAGTTTGTGTTTTAAGGAAAGAAATGAGGTTTTAAGTGAAAGGTTTGTTTTTAAAACTAAGTATGCTCTATTTCAGAAGGTAGCTCTCTCTAAATAAATAAGAAAAAAAAAAGAGAAAAAGAAAAGAAGAAAAAAAAAATAAAAAGAGCCTAAGTGCCAACTAAAGAAAAAAAAATGAAGAGAAAAATAATAATAATAAGAGAGCTACTAATAAGAAATCTTTAAGAGCAAAAATATTTTTCAAAAACCTTTTCACTAGCCTAAAAAGTTTAAAATGTCTTTGTTTTGAATTGGGGATTGCTAAGTTGAGAAGAAAGGATAGACTCTTAAGTGGTGAGTGAGGATTAAATTTCTTAAATGAGAGGGGTATAGGACTGTTTGATAGTTTACATGGGTAGATGAGAATCTAATCATGTATGCATAAATTGTCTTTACCTTTAGCATTATGCATTAGTTCAAACGATTTTTGAGAGAAACCCTTGTCTAATTATAAACCTTTTTCAAATGAGATCATTCTATGCTCATAACCTTAACCCTTAGCCAAATGTGTTTTGCTTTAAAGTGCATAAGTTTGATTCATGGTTCGAATGTTAATGAATGTTAAAGGATGAATTTCTTTGATTGTTAGGAATAAGAGAGTCATGATTTGAATTTCTTTGTGTGATGAGTATGGCTAAGTCTTTTGGAGTATGAGTGTAAGCTTAGCATTTTAGAACTGTTAACTAGGACATTGAGATGATCTATTGGAAAGGCACCTTGGCAAAAGTTTAAAACCCCTTTGATTTTTCTGAAAACCTCTCTTCCTTACTTATTTTTTGTTGCTTGAGGGCAAGCAAGAAGTAAGTTTGGGGGAGTTGATGTCATTGCATTTTGCATACTCATTAGATAGTTTTTCATGCATTTGTATCATGTATTAGGTTAGATTGCATCACTTAGGGTCCTAGAGAATTCTTGCACCAGTATGTGCATATTCTCGGCATTTTGCATCCATTCCAGGTTGTTTCTGGTTGCTTTGGAGTCATGGAGGTTCGTGGAGGTGTGGAGGCCGATGTAGCAGTTCATGGGAGCTCGGGAACGTGCTAAGGACCAGTGATCGAGGAGTAGATCGAGCATGGCCAGTCGATCTAGGAGTTGATCGACCAGAAGATCGAGCCAACTAGGCGATCCAAGGATAATGATCGAGACGGAGATAGAGTGAAGCAATCGATCAATCGGTACGGACGTAAATGACGCCATGCAGAGCGAGAGCCAGATCGAGTACACCACTCGATCCACCCGAAGATCGATACCGAGATCGGATGCAACACTCGATTCACTGATGAAGATCGAGACCCAGATCGAGCCGAAGACACGATGTCCGGATATGATCGAGAGAACAACTCGATCCAATGGTCGATCTCTGTCCTTTCAACCGTTTTTGGCTGTTAGCGAAGGGGGGACCATTGGATTGTTTGGACAATTTAGGCAAGGTGGCGAGATGCTTTTGCAACAACTTTTAGATTTCTTATCTTTTCTTTCATGTTTTCTCTCTCGTTTTCGCAAGAACACCATTGTTGAACCAGTTTTTTTTGAAGCTTTTGTATTCGAATCCTTATCGTTTGATCTAGTCTTTCTTTCATGTTTATCGTTTCATTTCTTCTGCTTTGCTTGATTTACTTTATGAGTAGTGAGTAGTTTACTTTGGGTTCGGGGTTGAGAGGACTGAAGGGTAGAAAAGGTTCGATCTTGGTTTGTTTTCTAAACGTTTTTAAGGCTATCTCTTCTAAGGTGTTGAAGACTTAATGCTTGAAGACTCTCACGCCAAGAGCTTCATGATCCGAGAGGTCCCTTACCTTGACAGGATCCAGGGGCCTCGGAAGATCACACCTTAGAGACTAGTTACCCCTTCCCAAAAGCCATGGAAGTTTGGGGGACTAGTTAAGCCATTACTCGAAATCTGTTTTCCTTGCCTTTCAACCTCTTTTTCCACCAAAAACCATGGGTTTGGAGGAGAGGATGAAAGAGTGATCTATACCGAAAGCCACGGATAGATCTTGTTTTGTTTTCGAGGCTTAGAGATCCTCACCAAGTGAGTCGATCTAAAGTTTCAAACCCAAGATCGATCCTTGAAACCCTTTATATGAATCTCAACCCTAAAGCCCTTTCTCTTAGCATATTTACGTCTCATTTCATCTTTTGCTAGTTACCTGACAGCATCCTGGTCTTTAGATTCATTGTTCTTACGGTTTTAGACGAGATCGATCGTTTCTGCTCGATCTAGTGGTCGATCTTGTGGTCGATCCACTAGTCGAATTTTAACAATTCGAAACTCTTCCCTTTAATTTATCTGTTTGTTTCTCGTGGTAACTGCCTCCTTTCTAGTATTTTTAAAATAGGTTTCACTCTGTTTAAGTTGCTGCATTTAGTTTTTAGAATATTTCCCATAAATTGTCTTATTTGCTTAGATTTGTCTTAGACGTTGCATTCTCTGTGGATTCTCTATCATCTAGAAGTGGATTGACACTCTCCTGCTTGCTTTACTACAACATTGCGTGCACTAGAGTTTTGATAGCCTCTCTGCTGCATTAGAGCATAAGAAAACAGCTTATCAAATGGCGCCGTTGCCATTCTAGGTTGCTTAGAGAAAATAGAGATTTGGGTCTTAGCAAAGACTAAGTCTTTACCTTTTTCAAGTTACTAATCATACTACTCTAAACCGTGTGTTTTCAGGTACATGAATCTTCGTTCAAGGGGAGACAACAATCTACTACAGCCCTTAGACAACATTCATCAGCTTGGTCCCTCACGGCAAAGGAGAGTCAGAGATCAAACAAGAGCCTTTGAGGAGATTGTTCAACACGGTCTGGTTAACTTTGAAGACATGGCTGAACACGAGCATCCAGAAGGACCTCCTCCAGCAGGACGGGGCAATGGAAACCCCCAACACGCGGCTAGACCTCCGAGGATCATAGGAGCCGGAGATGCTCCCAATACCCACCACAATAGGTTTGGGATCACTCCTCCTCCAGTACAAAAAAATAACTTCGAGATCAAGCCGGGTTTCATCTCCATGGTGCAAAACAACAAGTTCCACGGCTTAGCATTGGAAGACCCCTTGGAGCACTTGGACAATTTCGAGCAAGTATGTGGAATGATAAAGATCAACGGTATATCAGAAGATGCTTTCAAGCTACGTCTCTTCCCCTTTTCACTCGGAGACAAAGCTAGACATTGGGAGAAGACCCTACCACAAGGCACCATCACATCATGGGCTGAGTGTAAGAAGGCTTTCCTCTCAAAGTTCTTCTCAAGCACCAGGACTGCTCGGTTGAGAAGCGAAATCAGCGGTTTCACTCAAAGGAACAACGAGACATTCAATGAGGCTATGGAGCGTTTCACAGATTACACGATCCAATGTCCTCATCACGGGTTCAGTGAGGAGACTCTACTCAATACCATATACCGTGGAGCTTCACCAAAGATCCGGTTGTTGCTCGATACAGCTAGCAAAGGGAACTTCCTCGGTCAAGAGGTTGAAGAGGGTATGGAGCTGATAGAAAACCTGGCATTGAGTGATGCAAACTATGCCGAGGATTATGACCGAGCACCAAGAGGATCAGAATTAGAGTCTCACAAGAAGGAGCTCAAATCATTGCATGAGAAGATTGACAAGTTGGTCTTAGCTAATCAGAAGCATGTTCACTTCGTTGGTGAAGCTGATGAGAACCAAGAGGAGTTAGAGCTAAGCCAAGAAGAAGCAAATTGGGTGGCTGGACAGAACAACTACAAGTCTCAAGGCTAAAACCAAGGCTACCAGAACAACAACCTCTCTTACCGGAGCACCAACGTAGCCAACCCTAAAGATCAGGTGTACCCTGCTCAACAAGCTAAACCTTTCTTCCCCTACAACAAAGGTTTTCTACCGAGTAGTGGATTCCAAGGTCTAGGGTAAGGCAACTTCCAAGGGCAACAACAACAAAACAAGGGTTATACTCCTAACTACCCTCCGGGCTTTGCACCTCAGCAACAACAACCTATGCAACAACAAGTTGATCCGGTTCAAGCAATGTTCCAACAGCTAATACAAGGGCAAGCTTCTACCAATCAGAAGTTCGCTGAAATGAACACTAGGCTCGATTCATCCTTAACCGACTTCTCCACTCAAATCACAAACCTCAACAACAAGATAAAGCAGCTGGAGAAGGGTAAAGCAAGCACGAGTGGTCAGAACAGCCTTCTGGGAAAGTGTGAGCAAAACCCCAAGGAGTATGCCAATGCTATTACATTGAGAAGTGGCAAAGAGCTTGAACCTCCGGTCTCTACAAAGAACAACGAGGACGTTGTAATTCAAGAGGGGGAGGGTAAACTTTCGGCTGATAATGAGGAGATCAACTTTGACAACGTGTGGATTCAAGGACCGAGAAGAGGTGATAAGGCATTCGTTGAGAAGAAAGCTGAGAAAACCACCAAGGAGAAGAATGACTACGTGCCCCCACCTTACGTACCAAAGTTGCCATTTCCGGGTCGTTTCAAAAAGCAGCTAATAGAGAAGCACTGAATTCTGTTTGAGAAGCACTTGAGAGACGTGGAGATAAAGCTGCCTCTTGTAGACTGTCTCGCTATGATGCCCAAGTGCGCCAAGTTTTTCAAGGACACCCTTGTGAAGAAGAACAAAGAAAGCAAAGAGGTACTTGTGCTAAGCGAAGAGTGTAGTGCGGTTATTCATAAGGAAATAGTGCCTAAGAAGCTGGGAGATCCTGGAAGCTTCACTATACCTTGTGCTTTGGGTCCTCTAGAGTTCAAGAGTTGCTTGTGTGATCTCGGAGCTAGCATAAACTTGATGCCTCACTCCGTGGCTAAGAATCTTGGTTTTACTCGGTTTAAAGAATGTCGGATCTCATTGGTGCTAGCTGATAGGAGCGTGAGATTACCAGTTGGGTTGCTTGAAGACTTACCGGTGCGAATCAGTGGTGTGAACGTACCTACAGACTTTGTAGTGTTGGAGATGGACGAGGAGCCGAAAGACCCACTCATCTTAGGGAGACCATTCCTTGCAACCGTCGGAGCTATAATAGATGTGAAGAATGGGAAGATTGCCTTGCATTTGGGGAAAGAGATCAGGCTAGACTTTGACATCAACAAGGTTCTAAAGAAGCCAACCATTGAAGGACAAGCTTTCTATATTGAAACGATGGATGCTCTAGCGGATGGGTTATTGGAAGAGCTAGCTCTAGAAGACCATTTGAAGCTAGCACTCACTAAGGAGCCAGGGGAGTTTGGCTATGTGGACCAGAGAACCCAAGAGTACGTGAACCTGCTGGATTCGAGGAGGATCATCATGAATGAAGAAGGTTGCTGCCTAGAGATCGACTCCGAGATCGACGCTATCACTCGATCCAGGAGTCAAATCGACAAGTCAATCGAGAACTCAACTCGATTTGGTGCAACAATCGACCAACAGATCGAGAATGATGCTCGATCAGGAGAAACAATCGAGTCGACGATCGACAAAGACCTCCCGATCATTTTTGAGTCCAATCAAGAGATCGACTCAGCGTCTCGATCCCTTACTTGATCCATATCAAATCGAGTAAGTGAATCGAGTGAAATGGCTCGATCTAGACGACATCCAGAGGAGAATCGACCGGGGGACACGATCACAGAAGGGATAGCGATAAAGGAAAGCAGTCTGAAGGGCCATGCCTCGAGTTCAAGGGAGAGTTCTAAGGAGGAGAACAACAACAACAGCCACGAGAATGACTGGAGTGAGCTGTTAGCCCCAAAGGTGGACCTTAAGGAGCTCCCAAAAGGGCTAAGGTATGCTTTCTTAGGACCTAATGACACCTATCCCGTGATAGTAAATGAAAACCTTAGTGATGATGAGTTGCACTCGCTCTTAACTGAGCTAAAAAAGTATAGGAAGGCCATTGGGTACTCTTTAAGCGACATCAAAGGCCTTTCACCAATGCTTTGCACTCATAGGATTCACTTGGATAATGAGAACGCCACTTCTGTAGAACATCAAAGGCGTTTGAATCCTAACTTGAAAGAGGTTGTTAAGAAGGAAATCCT
This sequence comes from Thlaspi arvense, assembly GCA_911865555.2. Lineage (NCBI taxonomy): Eukaryota > Viridiplantae > Streptophyta > Magnoliopsida > Brassicales > Brassicaceae > Thlaspi > Thlaspi arvense. The sequence goes on from OU466858.1 coordinate 39,670,539, forward strand.
TAAGCTTTTAGAGGCTGACGTGATCTATCCCATAAGTGACAGCACGTGGGTCTCCCCTGTACACGTGGTGCCTAAGAAGGGAGGGATCACGGTCATAAGGAATGAAAAGGATGAACTTATCCCTACTAGGACCATTACTGGTCATAGAATGTGTATTGACTATAGAAAGCTTAAACTTACGACTAGAAAAGACCATTTCCCTTAGCCTTTTATTGATCAAATGCTTGAGAGACTTGCAAATCACCCTTACTACTGTTTTCTCGATGGGTATAGCAGTTTCTTTCAAATACCTATTCACCCAAACGATCAGGAGAAAACGACTTTTACATGTCCCTACGGTACCTTTGCATATCGAAGGATGCCGTTTGGATTGTGTAATGCACCGGCTACCTTTCAGCGGTGTATGATGTCGATCTTCTCCGATCTTATAGAGGAGATGGTAGAGGTGTTTATGGATGACTTCTCTGTGTATGGTGCGTCCTTTCCTGCGTGTTTGTTGAATCTTTGCAGGGTACTTAAACGTTGTGAAGAGACAAACCTGGTGCTGAATTGGGAGAAATGGCACTTCATGGTCAAGGAAGGGATAGTGCTCGGTCACAAGATTTCGGAGAAGGGTATTGAAGTTGATCAGGCTAAGGTTGAGGTTATGATGGGTCTAGAGCCGCCGGTTAAAGTTAACGGGATCAGAAGCTTCTTGGGACACGCAGGGTTCTATAGGCACACGGCTGTTGTGCAAGGAAGCTGAGTTTGTATTCGATGAGGAGTGTTTGAAGGCTTTCGTGACCATCAAGGAAGCCCTCACATCAGCCCCTATAGTCCAAGCACCAGACTGGTTTCTCCCTTTTGAGATCATGTGTGATGCTAGTGACTACGCCGTAGGAGCCGTCCTTGGTCAGAAGAAAGACAAGAACCTACATGTGATCTATTATGCTTCAAGGACCTTGGATGACATGCAATCACGATACACCACTACGGAGAAGGAGCTGCTTGGAGTAGTCTTCGCCTTTGAGAAGTTCAGATCATATCTCGTTGGCTCCAAGGCTATTGTATACACGGATCATGCTGCTCTACGATACATATACTCGAAGAAAGACACTAAGCCTCGGCTCTTAAGATGGTTTCTGTTACTCCAGGAGTTTGACATGGAAATTAAAGACAAGAAGGGGATAGAAAATGGAGTCGCTGACCACCTCTCAAGGCTAAGGATCAACGAGTCTCTCCCCTTAGATGACTCTCTTCCAGAAGAGCAGCTTATGGTGATTACTACTGCTGTTTGTGGGAAGCTAGAAGGAAGGTTTGAGGAAGTGTTGAGTTTTAAAGAGGAGGATCTACCATGGTATGCTGATGTGGTGAACTACCTAGCGTGTGGTGAGGAGCCAACACATCTCAACAGCTATCACAAGAAGAGGTTTTTGAGGGAGGCTAGTGACTACTTTTGGGATGAGCCTTACCTATACAAAAGAGGAGTAGACAGCTTGTACCGGAGATGTGTTACAAAGGAAGAAGCCAGGGACATCCTCTATCATTGCCATGGTTCTTCCTATGGAGGACACTTCGCTTCATTCAAGACTGCCACGAAAGTGTTGCAAGCCGGTTTCTGGTGGCCCTCCATTTTTAAAGATGCACACGAGTTTGTGAAGAGCTGTGAGGCATGTCAGCGAGCAGGGAAAACATAACTAAGAGGAATGAAATGCCTCAAGTTCCCATCTTCGAGGTTGACGTGTTCGATGCGTGGGGTATTGACTTCATGGGGCCTTTCCCTTCTTCATACGGCAACAAGTACATCTTAGTAGCTGTGGATTATGTCTCCAAATGGGTTGAGGCTGTTGCTTCCCCTACAAATGACTCTAAGGTTGTGATCAAGCTGTTCAAGAGTGTCATCTTCCCATGGTTTGGGGTACCCAAGGTTGTTATAAGTGATGGAGGAAGCCACTTTATAAACAAGGTCTTCGAGAGCCTCTTGAGAAAGTATGGGGTTAAGCATAAGGTGGCTACACCGTATCATCCTCAAACAAGCGGTCAGGTGGAAGTCTCCAACAGGCAAATCAAAGCTATTTTGGAGAAGACCGTTGGAGCAACAAGGAAGGACTGGTCAGTGAAGCTAGACGATGCTCTTTGGGCTTACCGTACTGCTTTCAAGACGCCGATTGGTACAACTCCTTTCACTCTACTCTATGGCAAGGGCTGTCACCTCCCGGTTGAGCTGGAGCACCGCGCGTTGTGGGCTGTGAAGAGGCTAAACTTTGATCTCAAGACGGCTCAGGAGAGGCGCCTTATTCAGCTACACGAACTGGACGAGTTGAGGTTGCACGCTTACGAGAGCTCTAAGATCTACAAGGAGCGGACTAAGGAGGCTCATGACAAGAAGTTGGTTGCTAAGGAGCTTAAGGAAGGAGGACTGGTGTTGCTGTACAAGTCGAGGCTCAAACTCTTCCCGGGCAAGCTGAAATCAAGGTGGAGCGGACCGTTCGTGATTCAAGAGGTCTTGCCGTATGGAGCTGTTACTCTGATGGGAAGAAGTGGTAGTGCATTCACCGTCAACAGACACAGAGTCAAGCCCTACTTGGCTGACAGCTTTGACAAGGAGAGCACCTCAGTGCTTCTCCAAGACCCACCATCCGCCTAGACCAAGTAAGGTCTAGCTTAAGACTTTAAAGAAAGCGCACTTGGGAGGCATTCTCATGTTTATCTTGTACATACTTCTGCTTTCATTTCTCTTTCAGTTTTATGTTTTTATGTTGCAAGTGTGTAGGAATAGGTATAAGGAGTCTAAACCTTGACTTTGAGGTCTAAAAGGGGCAATAGGGGTTAAGATAAGGCTAGAGATAGAGTGCTAGATCAACTGATCCTGGCTCGATCTTTGCTAGATCGAGTCAGTGAATCGAGAGGAGTCAGTCGATCTAGACGAGAACGAGTGACAAGATTGACCTTGACGAAAAAGGATCGATCGATCCAAATCGGATCGACCGATCTAATTTTTCTCGGGAAAATCTGTTGAAAATTGATCGATCACTCGACTCGATCCACCACTCGATCTATGCCAAATCGACCCCTAAATCGAGGACATAGATCGATCAGAGGGACTTAGCCGAGGAGCAAACATCTCAATGATCGAGAGAGCCAATCGATCCAGGACTCGATTCACCTTGAATCGAGTCTCAAATCGAGTAACCCTCTCGATCTAAGCCATTTTGGGCATGAGATCGAGTCCTAGATCGACCAAAAGAACTCGATCTCATGCCGAGGTAACAATTTTCTTTCCCTCCTTTACTCCTTTCCCTCCAATTTTTAAATTCAAAACTTGGTCAAGGCAAGCATCTTTGACCATGAAAGATGTGCCTTGACCAAGACTTTTGTCAGAAACCATCTTTGACCACCCATTGTTTTGGTTTGCTAAAGTCTTTAAATATTTCAAACTATCTCTCACCCTCTCATTCCTGTTTGCTCGAGATTTTTAACAAAGAGAGTGAGAATTTTAAGATTTCAAAGAGCTAGCAAAGATATCCTAAACCTCTTGCAAAGGTATTTTCAAAGATTTAGTGATTTAATTTTAAAAAATCTCCTTAAATATCGCAAGATCTTGTTTTAGGATATAGGATCAGTTTTGATTTTTTAAAATTAGCTAAGTAAAAGGAAACATTCTGGATTTTCAGTATCTAAAAGATTTGATTCCCTTTTATGTAGCTATGATTTTTATTTAATCCCCAAAATTCTAGGGTAGTTTTTATATATTCTCTCCTTCTCCTCTCTCATTCTCATCAAATCGCCACTTGCTAATCATTCTCTTTAGAATTTTGTTTCAGGAACAATGGCACCAAAGAGAACAAGAGAGGAGCAAGCACAAGAAGGAGAAGGACGAGAAGTGGTGGCTCAAGAGAGGGTCCGGTGGAGCAAAGATGAAAAGAGGGATAAGAAGAGGCTTGAGAGGCTCCAGTTTGAACCTACAAAGTTTGCTGATCGAGAGCTTTTGTCCAGGCTCGGGATCCTTGGGGACTTCGACCAACTCCTCAAGAACATTGGTTTGAGATGCTTGTCGCGGATGGACTGCCCTACCATTCCCGAGGTGACGATAGATTTCCTTGCCACCTTGGAGTTCCGGTATGAAAATCCGAGTGCACCTGTCCCTTCCCAAGGCCGTCTCTACTTCAAGGTTGGCCGTCAAGCTTACACACTATCCATCCCCGAGCTATGCCAAGCCTACGGTCTCAAGGCTGATGCATACAAGGTCGAGTTCCCAGCCATCAAGAAAGCCGACAAGTTTTGGGACCTGATCAGCAATGAAGACTACAAAGCCAACACCGCCTAGATCAAAATGGTTAGGAGTCCGGTGCTGAGGTATACTCTGAAGCTGATTGCCAATACATTCAGTGGAAGGTCTGTTGCTCCTACCGTCACGAAGACGGAGCTGTGCTTCTTTTTCCAAGGCGTGAAGCACTTGGTGTCTTATCCGGATGCGAATGATGAGCCCATAGAAGATGAACTCGGCGATGAAGTGAATTACGGCTGTGTGCTCGCGGCTTATCTGGTGAAGTACAAGGCTTATGCCTTACGGTGCAAGGCAACCTCTTCCTACATTGGCGGTTTCCTTACTCCTTTGTTCGTGCAAGCCGGTGTGCCCATCCATGACTTTGCTCACGTCCCAAACAGAGCTTTCATGGGTGAAGCATACATGAGAAACACTGATAGCTTGGGACGCACACCAGCAGAAGGGTTTTATGCTTACCTCTTCATAGATGATGAAGACAAGAAGAGAGTGTGCATCCTCCCCAACAAAGATGAGACCGAGCTGCTTGGTGTTGGGAACATCGAGTTCTTGCCCACGGAGGAAGAATGCTTTGCCCCTTTAGGAGGACCACCGGCTTCAGCCATTGCCCCACGCCAAAGGTCAGAGTCTCCAGGTACAGAAGACGAGATGCACGAAGTTTACACACTTCCCAAGCTGGACTTTGAGCCGAGGACCAAAACCGAGAAGTTCTTAGCCTCGGTGGTGGAGATGCAGCGGAAGATCAACAAGTGGCAAGGGAAGATGCTTAAGAAGCTGGGGAAGAAGGTCAAACAACTCCAAGGAGGCCAGCCTAAGCCAGCTACAAGCCAAGAGATACAACAACCCGAGAAGAGGAGACTCTCAATGATAGATTGATCACTCGACTCGATCCATCACTCGATCTAAGCCAAATCGATCCCCAAATCGAGAACGTAGCTCGATCACGAAAACTTAGCCGTGGAGCCAAAATCTCAACAATCGAGAGAGCCAATCGATCCAAACCTCGATTCACTATGAATCAAGTCTCAAATCGAGTAACCCTCTCGATCTAAGCCATTATGGGCATGAGATCAAGTCCTCCTTTACTCCTTTCCCTCCAGTTTTTAAATTTAAAACTTAGTCAAGGTAATCACTTTGACCATGAAAGATGTGCCTTGACCAAGACTTGTGTCAGAAACCACCTCCTTTTACCCATAGTTTTGTTTCTTGTTGGCCTTTAAATATTTTCAACAACTTCACACTCTCTCATTCTTGTGTTCTCGAACTTTTAAGCAAAGAGAGCGGGAGTTATTTGTTTTCTAAAGGCTAACAAGCTTCTTAACAATCTTTGCAAAAGGTATTTTCGGATATTTGATAAAAATCTTTAGGAAAATCCCCTTTTATTTCGCAATTGAATGTTTTAGATGCTAGGGCAGTTTTTATTTTTTAAATTTAGCTAAATAATAGGAAAAATCCTGGATTTTCTAGTATCTCTAGATTTGATTCTCCTTTATTTTGCTATAATTTTTATAAATTCCCCAAAATTCTAGGCTTTTAGCTATAGACTTTCTTCTTTACCTCTCTTCTTCTCTCATCCGATCGCCGTTTTGCTTATCAAATTGCTTGAGAAACTTGTTTCCGGAACAATGGCTCCCAAGAGAATGAGTGAAGAGACAGCACAAGAAGGAGAAGGTCAGGAAGTGGCTGTTCAAGAGAGGGTCCAGTGGAGTAAGGATGAGAAGAGGGACAAGAAACGGCTGGAGAGGCTTCAGTTCGAGCCTACTAAGTTCGCGGACAGGGAGTTGCTGTCTAAGATGGGGCTGCTGGGAGATTTTGACCAACTCCTCCAGAAGATAGGGCTGAGGTGTTTGTCACGGATGGATTCCCCAACCTTCCCTGAAGTGACAATCGACTTCCTTGCCACCTTGGAGTTCGGATACGAGAATCCTAGCGTGCCAATTCCTTCTCAAGGCCGCCTCTCCTTCAAGATACAACGCCAAGCTTTCAGTCTCTCAGTCCCCGAGCTCTGCCAAGCTTATGGCCTCGATGCTGCTGCTAGGAAAGTAGAATTCCCCTCCTTCACTCAAGCGAATGACTTTTGGGACCTCATCGCCAATGACGACTACATGGCGAATACCGCGAAGATCAAGAGGGTGAGGAACCCGGTGCTATGCTACACCTTGAAGCTGATGGCCAACACATTTAGTGGTCGGTCCGTAGCTCCCACGGTGACCAAGACGGAGCTTTGCTTTCTGTTCCAAGGCCTTAAGCACCTCCTTTGTGATCCGGATGAGAACGAGGAGCCATTGAAAGACCAGCTCGGAGACGACGTGAACTACGGATGCATCCTTGCTGCTTCGTTGGTCAAATACAAGGCATATGCCTTGAGGTGCAAGGCAAGCTCATCACTCATTGGCGGTTTTCTCACGCCCTTGTTCGTGCAAGCCGGCGTACAGCTTGAGAACTTCACTCCTGTTCCAGATAGAGCATTCATGGACGAGACATATCTAAGGAACACTGATAGCTTGGGACACACGCCAGCTGAGGGCTTCTTTGAGTACTTATACATTGACGAGGAGAATGAGAAGCGGACGTGTATTCTGCCAAACCAAAGCGAGACCGAGCTTTTTGGTGTAGGGAACATCGAGTTTCTCCCAAGCAGGGAGGAATGCTTTGCCCCTCTAGGAGCTACGGCAGCTGTTCAACAAGCTGCCCGCCCAAGATCAGAGTCTCCAGCCTCTGATGATGAGATGCCCGAAGCATTCGCCCTTGCCAAGCTTGACTTTGAGCCGCGGACATAAACGGAGAAGTTCCTTGCTTCTGTTGTGGAGATGCAAAGGAAAATCAACAAATGGTAGACCAAGGTGCTAAAGAAGCTTGCAAGGAAGGTCAAATCACTTCAACGAGGCTCACCTAAGAAGAGGCAAGTGAGGAGGTTCAACAGCCCGAGAAGAGGAGACTTTCAACCGGTGGAGTTGTCATCCGTGAGACACAAGGCAGCAACATTCAGCCGGCGCGTCTCTCTCTCCAGGAACCAACCGGCAAGGGCAAAACCATAGTCTCTAGCTCCTCTGGAACATCCTCAAGTTCCAGCCGAGACTAGACCCGAGGTAACAACCTTCTTCCATTGTACATACCGCTCATGTTTTCTTCTTTTTGCTTTGTGTTTTGATGCTCCTTTGAATTTTTTTGCCACCGGGACGGTGTCAAGCAAGTTTGGGGGAGTATGTGTGTGGTTTGACATGTGTTTTCTGATCTTATTTTCCCTTTAGCATCCTTGAGTCTTCATTGCTTTAAATTTTTTTTCAAAGATTCATGTAGTTGCATTCATCTTGTTGAACATTTTAGGATTGAGTCTAGAATTTTAAAGCATCTAGGTTGCTTGAATTTGCATAAGGGGTTAAAGTTTTCTTAAAAAGGTGTTTTATACTCATGAATTGTTTCAATGCCCTAGTTAGTAGTTCTCTAATGCTTTGCTCATACTTTGAAAGTAAGTTCTTACCATGCTTGGATCACTTGCTATGATTTTCATGACTTGAATTGAACTCTCATTATTTGAAACTTATCCTAATAAGTGAAACCTTTAATCTGAAATTTTAATTATCATCCTTATGCATTTGAAAATGAACACATGGATTTTAAAATATTTAGGCTCTCTTCTTCCTTTTACCACTCTTTGTGAGCCTAAGTAGAACTCCCACCTTGACCCTTATCCTTCTTTGAAGCCAAAATTTTCTTGTGTGACATCATTGTGAGGCCTTTTTCCGGTTTGAACTTAGCATAAAGTGTGAGGTTTAGGCGACATGATTAGGTTCTCATATGTTTGCTGGCTTTGCATTTTGAAGCTAGACTTAGGCTTAGAATAAGTTTGGGGGTTTAAGGGGTTGTTCTCATGTTTATATGCTCTCGGTTTCAAAAGAGTTTGGTATTTGAAAGAAAGAAAAAGGTTTTAAGTGAAAGGTTTGTGTTTAAATATTTTTATGCTCTAATAATTTTCAGAAGGTAGCTCTCTCAAGATAAAAAAAAAAAGAAAAAAAAAGGAAAGAGCCTAAGTGCCAAAATAAAAGAAAAGAAAAAGAAAAAAAAATAAATATAAATAAACAGAGAGCTACCAATAAGAAATATGTAAAGAGCAAATTATTTTTAACCTTTTTACTAGCCTAAAGAGTTAAAAAAATGCTTTATGTTTTGAATTGGGGAATGATAAGCTTTTGCTTTGAGAGAAGGGTAGATTTTAAGTGGTGAGTGAGCTTAAAAGATAATAAATGTGAGGGGTTTAGGATCATTGTTTGTTTACATGGTAGATGAGAATCTGATCATGTATGCTTCAATTGCCTTCACCTTTAGCATTATGCATAAAGTTCTTACCATTTTTTGAGAGAAACCCTTATTTTAAATAAAAACCCTTTTCGAATTAGATCATTCTATGCTCATAACCTGCACCCTTAGCCAAATGTGTTATGCTTTAAAGTGCATAAGTTTGATTCAAGGTTCGGTCTTTAATGAATGTTAAAGGATGAGTTTCTTTGAATGTTAGGAATAGGAGAGTCATGATCTGAATTTCTTTGTGTGATGAGTATGGCTAAGTACTAGGACGTTGAGATTGATTCATTTGAAAGGCACCTTTGCAAGAAGCTTAATCCCTTGTCCGGTTTTTAAAACCTCTCTTCCTTTCTTATTTTCTGTTGCTTGAGGGCAAGCAAGAAGTAAGTTTGGGGGAGTTGATGTTACTGCATATTGCATGTGTTTGGCATACATATTAATTAGCTTTTCATGCATTTACATCACACTTTAGGCTATATTGCATCACTTAGGGTCCTAGAGCATTCTTGCACCAGCATACACATGTTCCTTGCATTTTGCATCATATTCAGGTTGTTTCTGGGTACATTGGAGTCGTGGAGTTCGTGGACGTGCCGAGGCTAGTGTGGAGGCTCGTGGGAACAACGGATGTTTGCTAAGGACCAGAGATCGGGGAGCAGATCGAGCACGGCCGGTCGATCTAGATGAGATCGACCAGAAGATCGAGAAGCCCAGGCGATCCAAGGGAAATGATCGAGACGAAGATCGAGTGGAGCAATCGATCAAGTGGTACGGACGTAAATGATGCCATGCAGAGCGAGAGCCGGATCGAGTCCACCACTCGATCCGACCGAAGATCGATACCAAGATCGGATGCAACACTCGATCCACCGAAGAAGATCGAGACCCAGATCGAGTAGAAGACACGATGTCCGAAAGTGATCGAGAGAGCCGCTCGATCCCGAAGTCGATCTCTGTCCTTTCAACTGTTTTGGGCCGCTAGCGAGGGGGGGACCATCGAGCTGTTTTCCCCATTTTAGGAAGGCGGCGATGATCTTTTCCCAGACATTTTTCATTCTTATCTTTTTATGCTTTTTCTCTCTGGTTTTGGAGACTCTCCGCCATTGTTAGACTTTGAGCTTTGTTCTTAAATATTTTCGAATCGTTTAAGCTTTAAGTAATTGTTTTTCATGTTCATCGCTTCATTACATATGCTTGGCTTGATTTACTTAATGTGTAGCGAGTAGTTTCATTTGGGTCTCGGGGTTGAGAGGATTCAAGGGGTCTAAAGGGTTTTCAAGTTTGGTGTTTTCTCGTTCTTAATGGCTTTCTCTTATAGGATGTTGAGTTCCTAAGGCTTAAAGAGTCTCACGCCAAGATCTTTATGATCAGAGAGGTCTCTTACCTTGACAGGATCCAGAGATCTCCGAAAATCACATCCTAGAGACTAGTTACCCTTTCCCAAAAGCCATGGAAGTTTAGGGGACTAGTTAGGCCGTGTGTTTGAAATCTAAGTTCATTGCCCTTCAACCTCTCTTTCCACCAGAAGCCATGGGTTTGGAGGAGAGGATGAAGGAGTGATCCATACCGAAAGCCACGAATGGATCTTGTTTTCGTTTTCAAGGCTTAGAGAATCTCAAAAAGTGAGTAGATTTAAAGTATTCATCCCTAACTTGGACCCTTGAAACCCCGGACCATGAATCTCAACCCTAGACCCTTCTTTCCTAGCATTCTTACATCTTTGTTAGTCATTCGCTTGATATTCGCTGCATCCTGGTCATTAGTTTCTTCATACTTGCATTTTTAGACGAGATCGATCCAAACTGCTCGATCTAGTTGTCAATCATGTGGTCGATCAACTAGTCGATTTTTGTTAAACCATAGCCTTGCATTTTAATTTTTCTGTTTGTTCCTCGTGGTAGTTCAATCACTCTTGGTAATTTTAAAATAGTTTTGCATTCCATTCGGTCGTTGCACATAGTTTTTCGGATTTTCACAATATCGCCTGTTATTCGCTTAGCTTTACACTGCTCTTGCATTTTTTTTGATCTTTCTAGTTCCTAGAAATGGATTGACTCTCACTTGCATACTGTACTACAACCTAAGTGTTGCATTTGAGTTTGATAGCCTCATTGCATCCTCACCCTTGGAAAGAAAGTAGTTATCAAGTCTCCAATCGAGCAAGCCGCTCGATCACGGGCAGAATGGGCATGAGATCGAGTTCAAAATTGACCAAATTGACTCGATCTCATGCCGAGGTTGGTTAAATTTTTCCCTCTCTTTTCTCTTTTCCTCCTATTTTAAATTTGAATCTTGGTCAAGGCAAGTATCCTTGACCATGAAAGATGTGCCTTGACAAGCTTTGTCAGAAACCACTTGCATGCACCCATAGTTTTCTTGGTCTTTATAATCACATGCATCCACACTCTCTCCCATTTGTGTTTCGAAAATGTTTTCAAAAGAAAAGAGAGAGTGTGAGTTTAGTTTTAAGGCTAAGAGCATCTTGCATTCATCATTTTCAAAGGTATTTTCGAGTTTATTGAATTGCTTGTTTAATTTTTTTAGAAAATTTCCTTTTATTGGCTTAGGATGAATGTTAGTTGCTAAGGGATTAGAATAATTTTTTTTAGCATCTAGATATTAGGAAAAATTGTTTGATTTGATCTTATCTAAAGATATTTTCCTCTACTATTTAGTGATGAATTTTATAAAATCCCCAAAAATCTAGGATTTATATTAAGAGTTTTTCTCTATTGCCCTCTCTTTTTCTTTAAATCGCCGCCTAAACTCATTCTTCTCTTTGAGAACTTGTATTTCAGGTACTATGGAACCAAAGAGAAGCAGAGATGTGGCAACACAAGGAGAAGGAACTCAGCAAGTGGTTCAGGAGAGGGTTAGATGGAGCAAGGAGGAGAAAAAGGCAAAGAAAAGGCTAGAGAGGCTCCGGTCTGAACCCACTAAGTTTGCAGGCCGGGACCTCTTGGAGAAGAGGGGATTGCTAGAGGATTTTGATGTGCTTCTCAATGACATGGGGCCAGCGTGTCTATCACGGATGGACTGCCCCACTTACCCCGAGGCAACGCTGGACTTCCTCTTAACCTTGGACTTCTCTTATGAAGATCCAAGCCTTCCAGCTCCCTCCAAGGGTCACATCACATTCAAGGTCAGGAAGCGAGCTTACCACCTCTCCATCGCCAAGCTGTGACAAGCCTATGGTCTGAAAGCTGCAGCTAAGCTTGTGGAATTCCCTTGGTTTGCATCCGCCAATGATCTATGGGACCTGATTTGCAATGACGACTATAAGTGCAATACAGCCAAGATCAAGAAGGGTCGCAACCCTGTTCTGAGATATACCCTCAAGCCCTTAGCTAACAATTTCAGTGGGAGATCCGTGGCTCCAACGGTTACCAAGAATGAGTTGTGCTTCCTCTTCCAAGGGATTAAGAAGGTCCTTTGCGATGCCAAGGAGAATGATGAGCCGATGGAGGATGAACTTGGCAACGACGTCAACTACGGTTGTATCTTGGCCTCTTCTTTGTTCAAGTACAAGGCGTGGGCATTGAGGTGTAAAGCGAGCTCAGCACTCATTGGAGGCTTTCTCACACCGCTGTTCACACAAGCCGGAGTTCCTCTTCAGGAGTTTGAGCCTTGTGCGGAGAGAGCCTACATGGACGAGACCTACATGCGCAACACGGATTCCTTAGGTCTGACGCCAGCTCCAGGGTTCTATGCCTACTTGTTCAACAACACTGATAATGAGAAGAAGGTTTGCATCCTACCAAATCCTGATGAGACACACCTAGAGAGCGTCGGCATGATTGAGTTCCTACAGAGCGATGGAGACTGCTTTGCACCTCTTAGACCAGCAGCAGCTCCATCTCAGATACCTCGTGCACCATCAGAGTCACCTCCTTCAGATGCCGTGATGCCAGCGAGTTGCGACCTCCCAAAGCTTGTTTATGAGCTGAGAACAAAAGCAGACAAGTTCCTTGCTTCAGTGGTGGAGATCCAGCGCAAAGTCAACAAATGGCAGAGCAAGATGATCAAGAAGCTTGCTAAGAAGATCAAGGACCTACAAGGAAGCTCATCTGACATGTCTTCAAGTGAAGAGGTTGAGCTTCCTGAGAAGAGAAGAAGATCAACCGGAGGTATAAAGATCCATGAGCCTCAAGGAAGCAACCAAGCTGCACGCCTCTCTCTACACGAAGGAACAAGCAAGGAGAAAGGCAAGGAGATCACCCACGACACTCCTAGAAAGAGCAAGAAGACTGGAGCATCCTCAAGCTCCAGCCACGCCTAGCTCCGAGGTACCAAACTCAACCTTTGTAAATATCATGCATTTTTCTCTTAATTTTTGCTTTGTGCTTTGTCTCCTCTTGAATTTGTTTGCCACCGAGATGGTGTCATTCAAGTTTTGGGGAGAGTGTGTGGTTTAACATGTTTATTTGGGATCTTATTTTTAGTTATCATCCTTGAGTCATCATGCATCATCTAAGGCATAGAATAATACAAAAAAATCATAAAATTTTTAAAAATTGAAAAACAAAATTCATGTAGCTTGCATTTGCATTGTTAAACATTTTAGGATTGAGTCTAGAATTTTAATCATTTAGGTTGTTTGCATTTGCATAAGGGGCAAAAGTTTTTCTTGAAAAGTGTTTTAAGCTTATAAATTGTTTCAAGGCCCTAGTTAGTATTCTTTGATGCATTGTACATACTTTGAAAGTAAGCTCTAACCATATTTGGATCATTTGTTTTGATTTTCGTGGCTTAAGTTGAACATTTTTGAATTGAATCCTTTCCTACCAAGTGAGAACCTTAACTTGAATTTTTAATTATCATACTTATGTATTTGAAAAAGGATACATGGGTCACATATACATATTCAGGCTTTCTTATCCCTTTCACCACTCTTTTGTAAGCCTGAATAGACTCCCGACCTTGACCGTTACCCTCCTTTCAAGCCAAATATTTCTTGTGTGATTTGTGAGGCCTTATTTTTGGATTGAACTTGGCATAAAGTGTTAGGTTTATGCGACATGATTAGGCTCTCATATTGATGCTAGCTTTGCATTTTGAAGCTAGTTTTAGGTTTGATTTGGGGCGGGGATTCATGGGACTTGTTTTGTTTTTGTTAGCGGTTTGAAAAGAGTTTGATGTTTGGGGTTTGAACTAAAGAAAATATATGGTTTTAAGTGGTAGGCCTTGTTTTAAAATGAAAGTTCATGTTTGAAAAGAAGATAGCTCTCAAAAAGAAAAGAAAAAAAAAGAGATTAATAAAAGAGCCAACAGGCCTTGTAAAAAAGAAAAAAATTATAAGAAGAGAGCTATCAAAGTATTGAAAAGAGCTAATTATGTTTATGGCATTACAACTAGCCAAAAGGGCTTTAAAATGATGTTTTTATTTGGGTTTTTGCTAGGCGTCTTGCCTTGTTGATGTGGATAGTCTCTAGGAGGGTGAGTGTGCCTAAAAAGAATAAAAAGACGAGAGAGGGATTAGGATCATTGTTAGTGTATATGGGTAGATGAGAGTCTAATCATGTATGCATCAATTGTCTTTACCTTTAGCATTATGCATATGTTAAACCTTCGTCGAGATAAACCATTGTTTGAATTACCCGCTTGAATGAGATCATATTTGTCTCATAACCTTTGTCCCTAAGCCAAATGTATTCAGTTTTAAAATGCATAAGTGTGATCCACGGTTTGATCTTTTTGAATGTTAAAGGTTAGGATTCTTGGATTGTTTGGAATATGAGAGTCATGATTTGAGATTCAACATGTGATGAGTATGGCTAAGTTCTTTGGAGTATGAGTTTGTGCATTGCATCTTAGAATTAAGAACTAGGACCATTGAATTGATTCATTTGAAAAACACTTTTGCAAGGAATTTGAGCCCCCATTTTTAAAACCTCTCTTCCTTTCTTGAATTTTGTTTGCTTGAGAGCATGCAAAAGGCAAGTTTGGGGGAGTTGATATACTCATATATTTCACATATTCAGCATGCATTTAGAGTAGTTTTTCATGCATTCATCTTACATTTTAGGCTAGTTTGCACCATTTGTCTCATTTTAGGTCCTAAGTGAGTTTTGCATTAGCATTTGCATATTTCTTGCATTCTTGAATCATATTCAGGTTGTTTTGGACACACTGGAGAAGTGGAGGTTGTGTAGACATGCTAAGGATCGAAGAGGAGCCTGTGGACACTTGGAAGAACTCAGCCATTCAGCAAAGGAACCGGGATCACGGTGCAGATCAAGCTAGGCAGGTCGATCGAGATGAGATCAACCAGAAGATCGAGTTACTCAAGTCGTTTCAAGAAGGAGGATCGAGACCAAGATCGACCAAGGTGATCGATCGTGAGTACAGACGTGGACTAAGCCATGCAGAACGAGAGCCAGATCGAGACCACGACTCGATCGTCCAAGGATCGAGTAGAAGATCGAAGGAAGTGCTCGATCCATCCAATCGAATCGACCCGGAGATCGAGCAAAGGAGGACGATCCATGAAGAAGATCGAGCTAGAGATCGATCACCCAAGTCGATCTCTAGAACCTTATCTGGACAGCTCACTTTTGGCATGTAGTGAGGGGACCATTTTCTTTGTTTAGCTATTTTAGGCAAAATGGTGTGAACTATTCATTTTGTTTCGAAACACTTTTAGTTTTCCTTATGCTCTAAGGCTGAAAATCGCTATTGTTCTACTTTTTAAGCTTCTCTTGTTTTTGAACCTTTGAATCTTGATTAATCTTAAGTATTTGCTTAATCAATCTTGCTTATTTATGTTTATCGTTTCATCCTTTGCATTTCCATCGGTTTTAATCATGTGTAGCGAGTAGTTTTCGTTTTGGTTTAAGGTTGGGGCCATTAAGAGGGTTTAAAAGGTTTAAGCTTGGGACTTTTTCGTGTTCTTAATCTATTCTGTTCTTGGATTTGGACTCTTAACGCTTAGAGAGTCTTGGAAATGATCTTTATGATCTCAGGGATCTCCTTACCTTAGCAGGATTCAGGAGTCCCTTAAAACCAAATCCAATAGACTAGCTCATCCTTTCCCAAAAACCATGGATGCTTAAGGAGCTAGTAAAGCAAGTTTTTCAGATCTTTTCTTAATGTTCTTCAACCATGGGTTAGGAGGAGAGGTTGAGGAAAGGGTTTATACCATACACTATGGATAAACCACTTTTAGCTTCTCAAGGCTTAGAGATAGCACAAAATGTGTAGATCTAATGTTTTGAAAACCCAAGCTTGAATCTTGAACCTTCTTAATATGACCCTCAACCTTAGATCCTCTTTTTAGCCTTTCAAAAGCTTTAACAATCATCGTTTAGTTTAAAGTTTGCATCTTTACCTTTAAAAGTCATTGTTCTAGGTTGTTAGAAATTCTCTGTTTATCTGCCTTTAGAGTTCGATTTTTATAAATTAGCAGTCTTGCATTTTAATCTCTTAGAAGTCATCTGCTAGTTGTTTAACCCTTAAGAGGGGATGTTAAAATTGTTTTCGCGGTCATTTAGTTGTTGCATTTAGTTTTTATCGATTTTCTTCCCCATTTACCCGATTTCACTTAGATTTGCTTTGCTCTTGCATTCTTAGGAACTTTCATCAACCTAGGCTGGATTGACACATCTTGCACTATACTACATCATAAACATGTGCATTTGGCTTTGATTTAAACCCGCAAAAATCCTGTTTATCACTTCGCGCCTTGGTCTTTCTTTGGTCTATTTATGCGGGTCACTAAACTAACCTTCACTGGTCCGCTTTGGCTATTGAATTAATGTTCTTCCCCCCAGGCCCCAAGCCAATCATTTTGACCAGGAATGCCTGCGAACGGTATAATCATGAATAAGAAGAGCAAGCGGTAAACGAGTGTGAAGGGAGCAAAGCGAGTTTTTCTTTTTAAGGAAGTCTAGTCTCCTTCCGGCGAGTTGGACGAACGGTCTACTCAAGCTCCTGAGAGCGAGCGGAATAGCCTGGTCTTTCAAATCAAATAAGTAGTTAACCCGCGATTGACCTTTATCTTGTCTACCTCTGTCTCGCATGAGAAATCGAATTCGGGGTGATCAAAACTAGCCAACGAACTCAGCTGGCGAGTGTGAGGCTATAGATATAGTCAATAATAAAAAAGAATTGAGCTGACAAAAGGGAAGAAAGAGTTGTTACGCTGCTGGATTAAGACGACTTAGCTACTTGTCTAAAAGCGGAGAGAGAAAAGGTCGGTAAAGTTAGAAAGCAACCAAAAGAGGCACATTAAAAGGTCTGAAATCAGTCTAGCCTGCCAAGGCAAACTAGTGATGGATCGGAAGTCTGATAAGGCTTTTAGAGATAGGGACGTAAGCGGTAAGAAAGAGTCACTCAGTGAATCGGTGGATCACACACTTGTTGGAGACAGGGACACGCCTGACTATTTAGAAAGTATACAAGTGTTGAAAGAGTGAAGTCTGGGGACAACGGTAAACGTGAGGAATGGGATCTTTAAAGCTTACCCGCTCTACTAAAGAAGTTCGCAAGCAAAGAACATGCCGAAGACCTACCTTTCCAACAAAGTCCTACGCGAGGACTTTTAATTGACAATGTGTTCCTTCCTAAGCAAGTGGTAGCCGACAAGGCCCTTTTCCAAAGGGTAGCAAAGAGGACTGGTTTGAAACTCGTTCGGTAAGATTCTCCTGCATTTACCCAATGCATTGATATTCGGAGTCTCTCAATTAGTTGTGTTTTATGTAAGGGGTTTTTGGCTAATTCTTATAAGTGGCCCACGTTTCTGATATGAAAGGTTAAAGTGTAGTGAAGGCCGGCTCTAAGCAGGATCCAAAGACATTCAAATCCACTTCCAATCTGGATATCAAAGTGCAGTTCAATTGTCGAAAGTGATCTCTCTTTTAGTCTGTTCTTCTTTTCTCTTTTGAGTCAGGTTCGTAAGACAGGACATGGAATCGGGTTTTATGAATATCTATCTTCTGGCCGTTATTTCGAGATCAAAACTTGAACTGAGAGAGACGTCACTGATAGTAATATTAGGTGCGCTTTCGGTTGAGGAGAGCTCTTCACAAGCAGTGGTTATGAGATCTTTCTTGTTTCGATTCAGAAGACGTAATACACTAGTGAATTGAATAACCTTTTTTTTAGTGCCAACAAAGTGCATGTGTTCTTTGTTAACAAAAACACAAATTTCGATAGGCTATAGGACTGATACTATAAGTAGGATAAACGCCTTAAAAGCAAAATGAAAGGTTTCAACTTATACAAGGAATCTCTTTCTTGGCATTTGTATTTGAGAGAGAACTATGCTTAGGGTCAGTTCCTTCAGTTAACTTATTTGGAAAGTGAGAAGTTGACTTTAGGTAAGTAAGTAGTTCTGTATGAAATTTATAAAACTTTCATATATGTCTGGAGGTCAATCTTAAGTGTTGGAAGCTACTGCTAAGGTACTCCCCTTCATCTATAAAGAATAGGCAATTGAGAGAATAGGGTGATAGCCTGGTTTTGATTGAATATCTTTTCCTGTGCTTATTGATGTTATTGCATATTGCATACATTTTGCATACTCATTAGTTAGTTTTTCATGTATTTGTATCATGTTTTAGGTTAGATTGCATCACTTAGGGTCCTAGAGCATTCTTGCATCAGCATATGCATTTTCCTTGCATTTTGCATCACATTCAGGTTGTTTTTGGCTGCTTTGGAGTCATGGAGGTTCGTGGGCGTGTGGAGGCTGATGTAGCAGTTCGTGGGAGCTCGGAAATATGCTAAGGACCAGTGATCGAGCAGCAGATCGAGCATGGCTGGTCGATCCAGGAGTTGATCGACCAGAAGATCGAACCAACTAGGCGATCCAAGGAGAATGATCGAGACGGAGATCGAGTGAAGCAATCGATCAATCGGTACGGACGTAAATGACGCCATGCAGAGCGAGAGCCAGATCGAGTACACCACTCGATCCACCCGAAGATCGATACCGAGATCGGATGCAACACTCGATTCCCCGAAGAAGATCGAGACGCAGATCGAGCCGAAGACACGATGCCCGGATGTGATCGAGAGAACCACTCGATCCAGTGATCGATTTCTGTCCTTTCAACCGTTTTTGGCTGTTAGCGAAGGGGGGACCATTGGCTTGTTTGGGCATTTTAGGCAAGGCGGCGAGATGCTTTTTCAATAACTTTTAGATCCTTATCTTTTCTTTCATGTTTTTCTCTCTCGTTTACTGAAGAACACCGTTGTTGAACCAGTTTTTCTCTTAAGCTTTTGTATTCGAATCTTTATCGTTCAATCCAGTTTTTCTTTCATGTTTATCGTCTCGTTTCTTCTGCTTTGCTTGATTTACACTATGTGTAGTGAGTAGTTGCTTTGGCTTCGGGGTTGAGAGGATTAAGGGGTAGAATGGGTTCGATCTTGATTTGTTTTCTAAACGTTTTAAAGCTATCTCTTCTAAGGTGTTGAAAGCTTAATGCTTGAAGACTCTCACGCCAAGAGCTTCATGATCCGAGAGGTTCCTTACCTTGACAAGATCCAGGATCCTCGAAAGATCACACTTTAGAGACTAGTTACCCCTTCCCAAAAGCCATGGAAGTTTGGGGGACTAGTTAAGCCATCTACTTGAAATCTGTTTTCCTTGCCTTTCGACCTCTCTTTCCACCAAAAGCCATGGGTTTGGAGGAGAGGATGAAAGAGTGATCTATACCGAAAGCCACAGATAGATCTTGTTTTGTTTTCAAGGCTTAGAGATCCTCACCAAGTGAGTCGATCTAAAGTTTCAAACCCAAGATCGATCCTTTGAAACCCTTTACATGAATCTCAACCCTAGGTCCTTTCTTTTAGAATCTTTAAGTCTTATTTCATCTTTCGCTTGTTACCTGATAGCATCCTGGTCATTAGATTTGTTGTTCTTACGGTTTTAGACGAGATCGATCGTTACTGCTCGATCTAGTGGTCGATCTTGTGGTCGATCCACTAGTCGAATTTTAACAATTCGAAGCTCTTTCCTCTAATCAATCTGTTTGTTTCTCGTGGTAGTTTCTTCCTTTCTAGTATTTTTAAAATAGGTTTCACTCTGTTTAGGTTGCTGCATCTAGTTTTGAGTTAATTTCTCATAAACTGTCTCATTTTGCTTAGATTTGCTTAGGACCTTGCATTCTTTGTGCATTCTCTGCCTCCTAGAAGTGGATTGACACTCTCCTGCTTGCCTTACTACAACATTGCATTCATTAGAGTTTTGATAACCTCTCTGCTGCATAAACACTGCTTGAGAAATAGTTTATCAAATGGCGCCGTTGCCGTTCTAGGAGTGTTTAGAGAACATAGAGATTTGGGTCTTAGCAAAGGCTAAGTCTTTACCTTTTTCAAGTTACTAATCTATCTACTCTCAAACGTGTGTTTTCAGGTACATGAATCTTCGTTCAAGGGGAGACAACAATCTTCTACAACCCTTAGACAACATTCATCAACTTGGTCACTCACGGCAAAGGAGAGCCAGGGAACAAACAAGAGACTTTGAGGAGATTGTTCAGCACGGTTTGGTTGACTTTGAAGCTATGGCTGAACACGAGCATCCAGAAGGACCTCCTCCAGCAGGACGGGGCAATGGAAACCCCCAACACGCGGCTAGACCACCGAGGATCATAGGAGCCGGAGATGCTCCCAATACCCACCACAATAGGTTTGGGATCACTCCTCCTCCGGTACAAAACAATAACTTCGAGATCAAGCCTGGTTTCATCTCCATGGTGCAAAACAACAAGTTCCACGGCTTAGCAATGGAAGACCCCTTGGAGCACTTAGACAATTTCAAGCAAGTATGTGGGATGATCAAGATCAATGGCATATCCGAAGATGCTTTCAAGCTGCGTCTCTTCCCCTTTTCACTCGGAGACAAAGCTAGACATTGGGAGAAGACCCTCCCACAAGGCACCATCACATAGTGGGCGGAGTGTAAGAAGGCATTTCTCTCAAAGTTCTTCTCAAGCACAAGGACAGCTCGGTTGAGAAGCGAAATCAGTGGTTTCACTCAAAGGAACATTAAGACATTCAACGAGGCAATGGAGCGTTTCAAAGATTACACGATCCAATGTCCTCATCACGGGTTCAGCAAGGAAACTCTACTCAGTACCATATACCGTGGAGCTTCACCAAATATCCGGTTGTTGCTTGATACAGCTAGCAAAGGGAACTTCCTCGGTCAAGAGGTAGAAGAGGGTATGGAGCTGATAGAAAACCTGGCGTTGAGTGATGGAAACTATGCCGAGGATTATGACCGAGCACCGAGAGGATCAGAAATAGAGTCTCACAAGAAGGAGCTCAAATCGTTGCATGAAAACATTGACAGGCTGGTGTTAGCAAATCAGAAGCATGTTCACTTTGTTGGTGAAGCTGATGAGAACCAAGAGGAGTTGGAGCTAAGCCAAGAAGAAGCAAATTGGGTAGCCGGACAGAACAACTACAAGTCTCAAGGCTACAACCAAGGCTACCAGAACAACAACCTCTCTTACCGAAGCACCAATGTAGACAACCCTAAAGATCTAGTGTACCCTGCTCAACAAGCTAAACCTTTCATCCCTTACAACAAAGGTTTTCAACCGAGTAGTGGATTCCAAGGTCGAGGGCAAGGCAACTTTCAAGGGCAACAACAACATAACAAGAGTTATACTCCTAACTACCCTCCGGGCTATGCACCTCAGCAACAACAACCGATGCAACAACAAGTTGACCCGGTTCAAGCAATGTTTCAACAGCTAATACAAGGGCAGGCTTCAACCAACCAGAAGTTCGCTGAAATGAACACTCGGCTAGATTCATCTCTAACCGACTTCTCCACTCAAATCACCAACCTAAACAACAAGATCAAGCAGCTGGAGAAGGGCAAAGCAAGCACGAGTAGTCAGAACAGTCTTCCAGGAAAGTGTGAGCAAAATCCCAAGGAGTATGCCAATGCTATAACGTTGAGAAGCGGCAAAGAGCTCGAACCCCTGGTCTCTACCAAGAACAACGAGGACGTTGTAATTCAA
Organism: Thlaspi arvense; assembly: GCA_911865555.2. NCBI lineage: Eukaryota > Viridiplantae > Streptophyta > Magnoliopsida > Brassicales > Brassicaceae > Thlaspi > Thlaspi arvense. The sequence continues at coordinate 39,692,082 of OU466858.1, forward strand.
GAGGGGGAGGGTAAACCTTTGGCTGATGGTGATGAGATAAACTTTGACAACGTTTGGATCCAAGGGCCGAGGAGAGGAGATAAGGCGGTCGCTGAGAAGAAAGCTGAGCTAACCACCAAGGAGAAGAATGACTACGTGCCCCCACCTTACGTACCAAAGTTACCATTTCCCGGTTGTTTCAAAAAGCAGCTTATAGAGAAGCACCGGATCTTGTTTGAGAAGCACCTAAAAGACGTGGAAATCAAGCTGCCTCTTGTAGACTGTCTCGCTATGATGCCCAAGTGCGCCAAGTTTTTCAAGGACACCCTTGTGAAGAAAACAAAGAAAGCAAAGAGGTACTTGTACTAAGTGAAGAGTGTAGTGCGGTTATTCATAAGGAGATAGTGCCTAAGAAGCTGGGAGATCCTGGAAGCTTCACTATACCTTGTGCTTTGGGTCCTCTAGAGTTCAAGAGTTGCTTGTGTGATCTCGGGGCTAGCATAAACTTGATGCCTCACTCCGTGGCTAAGAAGCTTGGTTTCACTCGGTTTAAAGACTGTCGGATCTCATTGGTGCTGGCTTATAGAAGCGTGAGGTTACCGGTGGGGCTTCTTGAAGACTTACCGGTACGAATCAGTGGTGTAAACGTACCTACAGACTTTGTAGTATTGGAGATGGACGAGGAGCCTAAAGACCCACTTATCTTAGGGAGACCGTTCCTTGCAACCGCCGGGGCTATAATAGATGTGAAGAATGGGAAGATTGCCTTGCATTTGGGGAAGGATTAGGGAAGGAGATCAGGCTAGACTTTGACATCAACAAGGTTCTAAAGAAGCCAACCATGGAAGGACAAGCTTTCTATATCGAAACGATGGATGCCTTGGCGGATGAGTTGCTGGAAAAGCTAGCTCTAGAAGACAATCTGAAGCTAGCACTCACTAAGGAGCCAGGGGAGTTTGGCTATGTGGACCAGAGAACCCAAGAGTACGTGAACCTGCTGGATTCGAGGAGGATTATCAAGAATGAAGAAGGTTGCTGCCAAGAGATCGACCCCGAGATCGACGCTATCACTCGATCTAGGGGACAGATCGACAAGTCAATCGAGAGCATAACTCGATCCGGCGCAACAATCGACGGACAGATCGAGAAGGATGCTCGATCAGGAAAAACAATCGAGTCGACGATCGAGAGAGACCTCCCGATCATTTTGGAGTCCAATCAAGAGATCGACTCAGCGTCTCGATCTCTTACTCGATCCATATCAAATCGAGTAAGTGAATCGAGTGAAATGGCTCGATCTAGACGACATTGAGAGGGGAATCGACCGGAAGACTCGATCTCAGAAGGGATAGCGATGGAGGAAAGCAGTCTGAAGGGCCATGCCTCGAGTTCAAGGGAGAGTTCCAAGGAGGAAAGCAATAACAACAGCCACGAGGATGACTGGAGTGAGCTGTTAGCCCCAAAGGTGGACCTAAAGGAGCTCCCAAAAGGGCTAAGGTATGCTTTCTTAGGGCCTAATGACACCTATCCCGTGATAGTGAACGAAAACCTCAGTGATGATGAGTTGCACTCGCTCTTGACTGAGCTGAGAAAGTATAGGAAGGCCATTGGGTACTCTTTAAGTGACATCAAGGGCCTTTCACCAATTCTATGCACTCATAGGATTCACTTGGATAATGAGAACGCCACTTCTGTAGAACATCAAAGGCGTTTGAATCCTAACTTGAAAGAGGTTGTTAAGAAGGAAATCTTAAAGCTTTTAGAGGGTGACGTGATCTATCCCATAAGTGACAGAACGTGGGTTTCCCCTGTACATGTGTTGCCTAAGAAGGGAGGGATCACGGTCATAAGGAATGAAAAGGATGAACTTATCCCTACTAAGACCATTACTGGTCATAGAATGTGTATTGACTATAGAAAACTTAACCTTGCGACTAGAAAAGACCATTTCCCCTTGCCTTTTATTGATCAAATGCTTGAGAGCCTTGCAAACAACCCTTACTACTGTTTTCTCGATGGGTATAGTGGTTTCTTTCAAATTCCTATTCATCCAAACGATCAGGAGAAGACGACTTTTACATGTCCCTACGGTACCTTTGCATATCGAAGGATGCCGTTTGGATTATGTAATGCACCGGCTACCTTTCAGCGGTGTATGATGTCTATCTTCTCTGATCTTAAAGAGGAGATGGTAGAGGTGTTCATGGATGATTTCTCTGTGTATGGTGCGTCCTTTCCTGCTTGTTTGTTGAATCTTTGTAGGGTACTTAAATGTTGTGAAGAGACAAACCTGGTGCTGAACTGGGAGAAATGCCACTTCATGGTTAAGGAAGGGATAGTGCTCGGTCACAAGATTTCAGAGAAGGGTATTGAGGTTGATCAGGCTAAGGTGGAGGTCATGATGGGTCTAGAGCCGCCGGTTAATGTTAAAGGGATCAGAAGCTTCTTGGGGCACGCAGGGTTCTATAGGCGTTTCATCAAAGATTTCTCCAAGATTGCACGCCCTCTTACACGGCTGTTGTGCAAGGAAGCTGAGTTTGTATTCGATGAGGAGTGTTTGAAGGCTTTCGTGACCATCAAGGAAGCCCTTACATCAGCCCCTATAGTCCAAGCACCAGACTGGTCTCTTCCCTTTGAGATAATGTGTGATGCTAGTGACTACGCCGTAGGAGCCGTCCTTGTTCAGAAGAAAGACAAGAAGCTACATGTGATCTACTACGCTTCAAGGACCTTGGATGACACGCAATCACGATACACCACTACGGAGAAGGAGCTGCTTGCAGTAGTCTTTGCCTTTGAGAAGTTCAGATCATATCTCGTTGGTTCCAAGGCTATTGTATACACGGATCACGATGCCCTACGATTCATCTACTCGAAGAAAGACACTAAACCTCGGCTCTTAAGATGGATTCTGTTACTCCAGGAGTTTGACATGGAGATTAAAGACAAGAAAGGGATAGAAAATGGAGTCGCTGACCACCTCTCAAGGTTAAGGATCAACGAGTCTCTCCCTTTAGATGACTCTCTTCCAGAAGAGCAGCTTATGGCGATTACTACTGCTGTTTGTGGGAAGCTAGATTGGAGGTTTGAGGAAGTGTTGAGTTTTAAAGAGGAGGATCTACTGTGGTATGCTGACGTGGTGAACTACCTAGCGTGTGGTGAGGAGCCAACACATCTCAACAGCTATCACAAGAAGCGGTTTATGAGGGAGGCTAGTGACTACTTTTGGGACGAGCCTTACCTATACAAAAGAGGAGTAGACAGCTTGTACCGGAGATGTGTTACAAAGGAAGAAGCCAGGGACATCCTCTATCATTACCATGGCTCTTCCTACGGAGGACACTTCGCCTCATTCAAGACAGCCACGAAAGTGTTGCAAGCCGGTTTCTAGTGGCCCTCCATTTTTAAAGATGCACACGATTTTGTGAAGAGCTGTGAGGCATGTCAGCGAGCAGGGAATATAACCAAGAGGAACGAAATGCCTCAAGTTCCTATCTTCGAGGTTGACGTGTTCGATGCGTGGGGGATTGACTTCATGGGGCCTTTTCCCTCTTCATACGGCAACAAATACATCTTTGTAGCTGTGGATTATGTCTCTAAATGGGTTGAGGCTGTTGCTTCCCCTACAAATGACTCTAAGGTTGTGATCAAGCTGTTCAGGAGTATCATCTTCCCAAGGTTTGGGGTACCCAAGGTTGTTATAAGTGATGGAGGAAGCCACTTTATAAACAAGGTCTTTGAGAACCTCTTGAGAAAGTATGGGGTTAAGCACAAGGAGGCTACACCGTATCATCCTCAAACAAGCAGTGAAGTGGAGGTCTCCAATAGGCAAATCAAGGCTATCCTAGAGAAGACCGTCGGAGCAACAAGGAAAGACTGGTCAGTGAAGCTGGATGACGCTCTTTGGGCCTACCGTACCGCTTTCAAGACGCCGATTGGTACAACTCCTTTCACCTTACTCTATGGCAAGGGCTGTCACCTCCCGGTTGAGCTGGAACACCGTGCATTGTGGGCTGTAAAGAGGCTGAACTTTGATCTCAAGACGGCTTAGGAGAGGCGCCTTATTCAGCTACACGAACTGGACGAGTTGAGGCTGAATGCTTACGAGAGCTCCCGGATATACAAGGAGCGGACTAAGGAGGCTCATGATAAGAAGTTGGTTGCCAAGGAGCTTGAGGAAGGAGGACTGGTGTTGCTGTACAACTCGACGCTCAAGCTCTTCCCGGGGAAGCTGAAATCAAGGTGGAGCGGACCGTTCGTGATTCAAGAAGTCTTGCCGTATGGAGCTGTTACTCTGATGGGAAAAAGTGGCAGTGCCTTCACCGTCAACGGACACAGAGTCAAGCCCTACTTGGCAGACAGCTTTGACAAGGAGAGTACCTCGGTGCTTCTCCAAGACCCACCATCCGCTTAGACCAAGTAAGGTCTAGCTAAATACGTTAAAGAAAGCGCACTTGGGAGGCATTCCCATGATTATCTTGTACATACTTCTGCTTTATTTCCCTTTCAGTTTTATGTTTTTATTTTGCAAGTGTGTAGGAACAGGTATAAGGAGTCTAAGCCTTGACTTTCAGGTCTTAAAAAGGCAATAGGGGTTAAGATAAGGCTAGAGATCGAGTGCTAGATCCACTGATCCTGGCTCGATCTTTGCTAGAGCGAGTCAGTGAATCGAGAGGAGCCAGTCGATCTAGACAAGATCGAGTGACAAGATCGGCCTTGACGAAAAAGGATCGATCGATCCAAATCGGATCGACCGATCTAATTTCTCTCGAGAAAATCTGTTGAAAGCTGATCGGTCACTCGACTCGATCTATCACTCGATCTATGCCAAATCGACCCCTAAATCGAGGACATAGCTCGATCATGAGGACTTAGCCGAGGAGCCAACATCTCAATGATCGAGAGAGCCAATCGATCCCAGACTCGATTCACTATGAACGAGTCTCAAATCGAGTAACCCTCTCAATCTAAGCCATTTTGGGCATGAGATCGAGTCCTAGATCGACCAAATGGACTCGATCTCATGCCGAGGTAACAATTTTCTTTCCCTCCTTTACTCCTTTCCCTCCAATTTTTAAATTCAAAACTTGGTCAAGGCAAGCATCTTTGACCATGAAAGATGTGCCTTGACCAAGACTTTGTCAGAAACCACTTTGACCACCCATTGTTTTGGTTTTGCTAAGTCTTTAAATGTTTCAATCATCCTCTCACCCTCTCATTCCTGTTTTGCTCGAGATTTTTAAACAAAGAGAGTGAGAGTTTTACTTTTTAAGAGCTAGCAAAAGATATTCTAAACTTTTTGCAAAAGTATTTTCAAATTTAATGATTTTATTTTAAGAAAATCTCCTTTAAATCCGCAAGATCTTGTTTTAGAATATAGGATTGATTTTGAATTTTTAAAACTAGCTAAGTAAATGGAATAATTCCAGATTTTTCAGAATCTAAAGATTTGATTTCCTTTTATTTAGCTATGATTTTTATTTATTCCCCAAAATTCTAGGGTAGTTATTATAAATTCTCTCCTTCTCTTCTCTCATTCTCATCAAATCGCCTCTTACTTATCAATATCCTTAGAATCTTGTTTCAGAAACAATGGCACCAAAGAGAACCAGAGAAGAGCAAGCACAAGAAGGAGAAGGACAAGAAGTGGTAGCTCAAGAGAGGGTCAGGTGGAGCAAAGATGAAAAGAGGGATAAGAAGCGGTTGGAGAGGCTCCGGTTTGAACCCACAAAGTTTGCTGATCGAGAGCTTTTGTCTAGGCTCGGGATTCTTGGGGACTTCGATCAACTCCTCAAGAACATTGGCTTGAGATGTTTGTC